>OX465496.1:8468961-9774207 GCA_950022335.1 Eurois occulta
TCGCGACAATGTCATTCAAGCCTAAAACATCAATATTCCATAGAGTTTTGTCCCTTGCTAGAGTATATATATTCTGTGGTTTTGTCTTCAATGAAGTTCAACCTCAATGAGTTCAATGAATATTTTTGACACTGACAAGAAGTTCTTTCTTTTTGTAATGACTTTTACTTCTTCGAGTTCATTCTTTACTTTTCCGATATTATTAGCAGGAAAGCTACGAACTTTCTAACAGTATATACACATGGTTAACCAATCTTTGACCAGAAGAAACTTATGTTTGCTGATTTAACTTGTAGCATTAAACTTATGTTTGTTAGTAAAATTCGCATGTGCATAGTGCAAATGAAAATCTTGAAATCATGACAAGCCGAGGAAATTTTAAAGGCGCCCGAATGAACTTTAAAGTGCAAAATGAACAGCTGGAAGGTAAAGGTACCAAGCCAACCCGTGAAGAATCGTCAATATTAGAAGTTTTTGTCTTAATGATCGTGCACATTTGTAAAAAGATTTTGTTCTTCGACACCAATTTAAAAATAGCTGTATATTTAGGAGCTCTCTTTCTACTATCTATTGTTGCGGACGTATTGACGTTTCCCAAAACATACTTTTCAAGGAGTGATAACATATTCAATCAATATTTCGTGAAAATTGGATGGTTTTGGACACTGTTTATGACTGTGCCTTATGTTTTATTAACATCCTACACAACATGCTGTGGAAAGAGAAGAACAATAGCAATGGCTCATTTATCAAGACTTTTTGTAGCCACTGTGTTTTGGTATTTGTGGACAACTGTTTTCAACATGATAGAAACTAGCTATGGGCGCTGTAATACTAAAATATATGACAACAAAAGATCATGCTTACAGAATGGGCATTTTTGGAATGGGTTTGACATATCTGGCCACTGTTTTATTCTAATTTACTCTAGTTTGGTGCTGATAGAAGAGGCAAAAGCAATTAATGGTTGGGAAAGAATAAAAGACTACATTAGAGATGAAAAGTATGCTCGCAGTATTGATGACAGGTCTGCCAGTATTAATCCCTTGAAGAATATTACTACAGATGAATTAAATATTTTAAAGATTTCTTATGAGAATTATACACCATATGTAAGAGGATTTTTTATAGCCATTGCTTTACTGCAGTTATTATGGGATGTAATGCTGGTTTCAACAATAATATACTACCATATTATGGTGGAAAAATTTATCAGTGGTGTTATAGCAATATTAACTTGGTTTGTTACTTATAGAGTATGGTACACCATACCAAATATTGTACCTAATTTACCAGGTGAAGGTATATTCAGATACAATAATAAGAACAAACCAGTGCCTGCTACACCTTATCGAAAGAGAAGTTCTACAAATGGCAAACATTTTATGGGTATGCCAATTAATGCCAACCAAGATTCAGAAAACACTAAAGAAGAATCCAGATAGTTTAGTAGGATTGTTTATATTGAGGTATGGGTATTAGTTTTGTAGATTGGGAATAAATCTGTTTGGAATAAAAGATTTTGAATCTTTGGGTCTAGGTAAGGTTAATGGTTGATAATTTTATAAATCTTTATTATTTAAGTTAAGTTGAGAATTTTGCATCTAATCTAATACAACAATGGTATTTTTTTTTTCAATTCAGATGATATTAAAATGTATTGTGTAAATGCAAAACCTAAAAGAACAATCTTCTTACAGGTCAGTTTAACTTTTTTGTGAACAGTGAAAAAAAGAGCTGATGATATACTAAGACAGTTTCTTAGTATCTCTGGGGGTCTAAAATGGCCGCTTTAGCAGATTCATAATGATAATAATATGAATTACATACACAACTATTATTATGAATTGTCACCTTGTACCTAACCATTTTACGAATTTAAATGTAATTCGTTATTATCCTATTATGATTCTACTAAAGCGGCCATTTTAGACCCCCAGATACATACAGATTTCCCCTTTCTGTCCATGTTAAAACAAAACACTTGCTATAGTAACCTATTTTGCATTTCTTTGTTTCTGTGTGTCATACATACAAGTAATAAGTTTGTGTGTTTTATATGTTTTTGTTTCATTTTTTGAAGTTTCATAATAAATGATACTATTTTAAAATGTTATATGGCATTGTAATTTATTTATTTGTTAATTTATTTATATGAAAAATGGTGTTAAACTGGAATAAACCTAATTCAGATTCATGTTAAAAGCTTGTAAAGAAAAAGAAAAAATGTGTGTTATCAGTTTAATAAACATATCTAATAACAAAGGTAAATAATACTGTTTTATTGCATATCACTACATTGTTATACCTACTGCATAATTATAATACTTTTTTCATATATTAAGTATACAAGGTCAGAAACAGATCATAATATTGCCGGCAGCGTGTTGTGCCCGGCGCGTCTACGTCCTCGTGTTTGTTATCTTCTGTGATAAAAAGTAGGTTATCCTTTTAATTCACGCAGCGAATTTTATTTCCTCGAGCCAAATGAGCATCTGATTAGCTCACGTATACCATCAATACCAACTTCAAAGTTATTCCAAGTTCAACCTTATCTAAAAACTTGATTTTCCTCTGCCTCGACAGGACAAAGCAGAATGAAAGTTTAATGTATATGTTACGGCTAAAGATGGGTGTCAACATAAACTTAAGATTAGCCGGCTAAACTCCGACGTCAGGGGCACCCCGAGGTTCGGTTAGTTAGGTTCCTGTAAACCTTGCAGACAGAAATAGGAGCCCCGCGCAGCGGGGATCCGTCGACCTGCTGATGGAAACGCTAACCCTAGACGGTCGACGACAGGGGCACCCCGAGGTTCGGTTAGTTCGGAGTTTAGCCGGCTAATCTTAAGTTTATGTTGACACCCATCTTTAGCCGTAACATATAGACATCAAGCTACCCGAAACTGTCAAATTTTCCCAATCAACTTTGAACCTCGATAAAGTTGAAAATCTATTTATAGAAATTTGACAGATTGTAGTAGCTTGATGTGCTGGCGTCTGTACATACCTACACTACTCGATTTATTACATGATGATTAGTTTTTACTGCCAGCAAATTTACAGGGTGAGTTTTGTGTGTATGTTACACACAAAAACTCACCCTGTAGTACATAAATACTGAATTACTAATGAATTAATTAATTCTACTTCAACTACAACAAGCTGGATTGTATGTACAATCTGTCAAATTTCTTTATAGCATTAGGTTCAAGGTTGGTTGGGTAAGTCTGACAGTTTCGAGTAGGTTGACCTGCTGGCTTCTGTACCATTGGTACATGACGTTAACAAATGCGGACGCAGAAAACAATTTTGAAAACTTGGGAGCACGAAATTCCACTTTCAATTTGATATAGCTACCAAACAGATAATAATTAAAACTAAATACATATTAACAATTACAATGCTAATCATGATAGGTAGGTAGGTACGGGCTGGTGTCCGCAAGTCCACGTACAGCGCGTATTTTACGTCCAAGTAGATATACGAGTATATACACTTTAACACCTACATATTATGTACATACAAAATAAACGTTCAATATTATATTTTGAAATCTTTGTTTCCATTTGGTACATATTGTGTAGTATGTACGTATGTAGCTGTATTAGTGTATAATTTTTTTGAAAATGTAAACTATAGCAAATACAACGCCAATAGATGCAGCACCAGCTGCACCCAAATATGCTGGTGGTTGTGACATTACAATCATTTTAAGATGAACTGGTAAATTGGGTATTGTTTTTTTGAAGGATTCTCGTTGTTTCACACGATAGTAATAATTTTCTAATAGAGGACGTTTTCCTGCCTCCCAATATCTACCTTCATATCCAAGTTCCCAAAGACGTTGAAGGAGAATAGCTAGATTAATATCAGCAATACTGAAATTTTCACAGCACAGCCAGTTACCTATAAAATACAAAGGTATTAAATGTGTGTTTTATTTGGACAGACGTCAGCACATCAAGCTACTACAGTCTGTCCAATTTCTTTAATAGATTTGCAACTTTATTGCTACAGCCAGGGGCGTAGCTAACGCCGTATCTGCCGTATCATTTATACGGGGCCCCCGAGCCACGGGGGCCCCCAACGTGCGTAAGCAAAAATTAATAAAAATGTCTCAAATTTTTTTTTTTTTCAGAAATGACAAAAATCAAAACAAGCAATTTCTTTCATAGAGGCAGAAACTTTAGAAAAACTAAAGTCATCATCTGCTATAGGTAAATGATTTAATAAATCAGTTTGCCGAAAAAAAGGCAAGGAAAGTGTATATTTAATTTGAATTGTTTGTAAAAATTTTGGAAAAAGTGACATAGATAATTATTATGATGAATAAATATTTCTTGTAATTTTTTTTTTTTGCCCTTCCTTAGGGCCCCCAAACAAATTTTTATACGGGGCCCCGCCAAGGCACGCTACGCCACTGGCTACAGCATTAGGTTCAAGGATAATTGGGAAAAATTGACAGTTTCAGGTAGGCTTGATGTTGTGCTGGCGTCTGGAATACTCGTATACACAAGGCCCGCAGTGGCAGAAGATAGTGTTCCAGCATACAATTTTTAGTCAGAATATTGTTTCTTATCGAATTTAATAAATAACATTTTAAAACTTTTGAATGATTACAAACTTTGTCAGTTAGTTCTGTGTGAACCACCCAGTAACTCTATTAATTACATATTATATCCTTCACTTGTTATACTGGGTTAAATTAAATTAGCTAGCGATACTCCGCAGACGTGCAATCAAATAAAAAATGTATTTGATGAAATTTTGTTGGATTAACAACCACTAGTAGTGCATTTATTTCCAATACAACATAGATTTAAATCATAGATGTCCCTTCGCCGTACTTCGCGCGAAAAAGTGTTCACACTGAGATGAGCTCGCTCTTTTAAACTTCACGGTCGATAGGTTTATAAACACGATATACAATTAAAAATGTTGCATAAAAAAAAATATATATCAGAAAAGAGCCCATACGAAAGATAAATTTCCAAACAACACAAAATAAAAAGTAAATAAAAATGAAATAAAATTACATTATATCTTATCATATTACTTACATTCCTTTATTCATTATTTCTCTTATCTAATGCATTTTTAAATATTTTTATTAACAAATATTATATAAAAAACATTTAAAAATTTAGAAAATAGTAGTCCACCGGCATCGGGAACGAGGTCTGAGCTACCGGTGGTCAGGGCTCTTTAGAGAGGAACCTCCTAACAATACGCGCCGTATGCAGGAGTACTGCCTTCTGAATCATGCACTTGATCCAGTACAGCTGCCCAGCAAGCCTCCTCAGATGTTGGTCGTGGCTATTGGCTATTAAGCCATTGGCCGACACGACTATCGGCACAATGGCTGCTGTACTCACGTCCCAAATGTCGACAACCTCGTGACTACTCGTGAGCCAGATCTAGATATTTGAATTGTTTATCATTCGCTGCTTTCACCAGATTCTTTGTTTTTTTTACCACGTTCCTCGAGGTAAAAAAAAAACGCAAAAAAGCGAATATTACTTTCGGAAGTCGGTGACTTTGCTTGTTTCATTGACTTTTTGCCACCGACTTCCGAAAGTAATTTTCCACTCTTTTTTTATGCAACATTTTCTTTTTAATTTTAGGCTTTTTAGTTTGTATCTGATATAAATTAATTCTTGTCGACTATTCATTTTTCATTGTTACTAGACGTTTTAGCAGACCAGCCACATAGACGAAGAAGATAAAATACTTACGTATTATAGAAGATAACTCATAAACTACCCTTTTTATTCATTCATACAGGAATGAGAATAGGAGGAACTCTCTCAACTTACAGAGAATTGAAAAAGTACAAGATGTATTAGCGAGTGAAGCGAGCTGGAAAATTGTACCTAGCACCACTCCTTTTGTTAATTTATACAGAAATGAGATTAGTAGGGTCCTGTCAACTCTTGCAGAATTGAAAAAGTATAGGATGTATTGGCAAAAGAAGAGAGCTAGTAAATTTTAGCATTCCGCCTCGGATCGGTTGATATCTAATATCTTTATAGTTGTCGGGGGGTTGGTCCCTCACCCACTACCCCTGCCTAAGTGCCTACGGTCCTACCCCTGAGATAGTTATATTTTCAAGTTTTAAGATGAAGAGAACGCAATGAGCCAGCGAAGCGAGCTGGACCTCTATTTATTTTATTTAAAAACAAAAATTTGTTTTAAACCAATAATACCTTCATAAATATTTTGGCATTAATTTCCGATTGCTAGATCGAGGCAATACAAATCGCATTCTTAAGATTTTTTTATGAGGTTTTAATAATAGGAACGCGCATTATTATTGCCCAATATCACTTTAAATTAGTATTCTCTACAAGTTTGAAATTCAACGGAATCTGTTTTTTTTTTAACCCGAATAGGAAAGTTTCGACAAAATAAGTTTCCATTATTTGACTAGGTAAATAATGGTCCGCCTATTTCTCAGAAACTAGAAATTGGATTGAAATCATACCTACTTTTTTTATTAGACTATCTTTCAACTTAGAAAATAGTGCAAGTTCAGTAGTTATCAAGAGATGGACTTTGTACGTAAACGGGTAGGTACGTAATCCATCGCGAGACCAATAAGCGTCTTTGAAACAACGAAACATTAAAAAAAAAATTAAATTGCAAAAAGTACGACTTTCAAAATAAGCTTTGTTTTGGAAGCCGGTGACTGTTTTGTTAGTTTGATTCATTTTTATTTCAGTTACGTACGCACTAATTTCGTACGGCAAAAAATCAGACCGAGCTGAGATAATTCAGTAGGTACTCAGTGTTAATTTTGCGATGGCACTCCGTCAATTTTACCTTCTGCTTCATGAAATGTGATGATCGAATGTGGACTTTATTGGCGGCAATTCAGTAAACTTGAGGCACTCCAAGGCTAAAACTATAGGTAGAAGCCCTTGATTTTGGAGAAATATAAAATGACGTTGTTTTGTTTTTAAAAGACATTGACTTTAACAAAACATTAACAACTACCTGAAGGCCATAGGTACAAATATTTGTTAATACCAGGCATCTTTCTGAGCCAGTAATCGAAATAAACTGTTCATTTTACTCTGACACTATTTGCACTAGGTCAATAAAAATAGTAATAAAATAACAATACAAAAAAAAAAAATACAAATAACTTCTGGGATATAACACATGCAATAATGGATCCCATACCTTTACATTGTTAAGGCACTTGATCTTACTACCCATCTCAAGAATACACCTTATATAATTTAGGTTAGGTCGTATTACTGAGACAATAAGCATTTATGGCAACCTAACTGAAAAGAGTTTAACTGGACGTGTCAGTTTCATATCTATTAAAAACACTAAAAAAATCTTTAAAAGTATTACAATAGACAAATATAATTTATAAATATGTATTACCTTCAGGCTGCTTTTTCAACTGCTCTTCAACATGAGTTAAGACTTGATCAATAATATTAAGAACCTTAGAATACTCCTCTTTATTGGCTATTATTTCATGTTTGCGGTCTTGTATCTCAGCTTTGTAAAGTAATATACTTTTAGCTTTAGGGTTTTCTTCAGCCAGTTTTCTTAAATTTGTTGAATTACCTAAGTCCCCATCTACAAATAGAGAACCAGACATAACATTAGATAATTAATTTGGCTTACACTATCTTATAAAATCAAAACAATTAAAAAAAGGAAGAAAATAACTTATTTTAGTTTTTTGGCCTGTAATGTAACTTTGTCATGAAACCATTGGCCTTTTAATAAAGGCAGATTACACACCTACCTACTTACTTTTAAGTATTTCTCGAACTGGCAAAACAAATGGTAACTTAGGTGTTCCACTCAAATTGGGGTGAAAAAATGAACCCACTGTTATCAACCCAGCCGGTAGTGCCTCTAACATCTCACGGAATCTATTGATATTTTCTAGCACTTTACTATCCGTTGACACATTTATCAATGATGTTAATTCTATAAACAAAAACAATTAATTAGAAAAATATTTCTTTACACTAATGATTCTTTTGTTCCTTAATAAACAAACCTGGATCTAAATAAAGTTCCAAGTAATCCATAATTCTTGTGGAGTCCGGTATCACTTCATTTTTAACTTTTAATACTGGTATTTCACCACGAGGGTTTATATCCAGGAACCACGACGAATACTGCTCGCCTTTTGTTATGTCCACGATCAACGGCTCAAAATCTATATTCTTTTCATAAAGAGTCATCAGAACCTGTAAAATTACATAAAACTACATAATAAACAATCCTTGATTATAGATAGGTACAGACAAACAACATCCACAATAGGGAATTGACCCGCTCAACTAATAGACCCCGGCTAGATCCTCA
The DNA here is from genome assembly GCA_950022335.1 of Eurois occulta. Lineage (NCBI taxonomy): Eukaryota > Metazoa > Arthropoda > Insecta > Lepidoptera > Noctuidae > Eurois > Eurois occulta. Next base: position 8,477,305 of record OX465496.1, read on the forward strand.
AAGATCGCATAGCTCACAATAAAAAGTTGTAGAAGTAGAATGGTTGATCAGAACTGGGTTGTGGTAAGTTCTCAATATATTTTGTGAAGCACAGTATAATATCGAGATAAGCTAAATAAATAAGCGGCAAAAAATATGAAGGAGTCTAACCAAGTCTTACCTTTTGTGAGTAAAAGCTGTAATAATTACAGTATAGCGAAATGTTTGATGATTTTTTACCGGCATTTGCATTATTATTGAATGATGGTATTGGTAATTTCTCCAAATATTTTTGAACATAATGCATTTTTACTAAAGACTCCAAAAAGGACACTAATCTAAACCAGATAAATCTACTACTGCTACATTTAACAATACAGTTCTTCAAACTTCTACGCGGTTTTTTCGCCTTCAAGAAATGCTACCAACATAACAATATAAAAATCAGCTGACTGACAGTAGCCAGATGGAAAGCATCCGCCGGAAAACACCGTCCATAAACCACCAAAACCAAACAAAACCAGTGTGTAACACTAAGGTCCCGTACATTATATTACTTTACTCTTTGGTCCCGTACCATGTTCATCTGTTCCCTCAACTACCTAACATAATTTGACAAATGAGGTATCTTTGGAAGCGTCGTGGTTGTCCGCTGCCAGCCGTGGTAACCGTCGTATGCCACCTACCCTAACAAAACAAAACATTCTAACAGTACTAAGCGATTATAAGGTTTATGGCTAAGTGACGTAGGACGGCTAAAATAGCCGTGATCGTACTGAACATCACTATGAATATTTTTTGAATAGGTACATTAAAATTACGTGTAAGTTGTTTATTTAATTGACGATAAATATTGAATAGTTTGTATGTAACAACAATTTCAGATGAGAAAATTTCCTTGTTTTAGTAGAATTTCAGTTTTTAAACATATTAACCGTATGAACATTAGACGTGGACGTGTGCTCCCAACCAACCTTTTGCTGTCAATTATCTTGCAGGACAACGCCGTTGAAAATGTTGCCGCATAAACATGTTTTTCATGCTAGGACCACGATGGCGCGGTCGGTGAAGGTTTGTGTTGTCGCGACAAGTTTGGCCTAATAGTTATATATATCGCGAAGTATTCGTGGGAACCCGAATGCCTGTCGCAGCGCTGTCGCTCCCATGGTAACACTTACAATACAACACAACTGTTTCCTCTATTTTACTATGTCGAAGTATTGCCCGAACATACACACATACGCCAATTGTGATTTAGTTGGACACTAATGTGGACAGGACCATCGCCGATGCCCGACCACCGTTATTTTATTAACGCGAAGACCCTTCACAAATATTCGTCCTATAATAATGTGGCCCAAGCATTAGGGAATCGATTGCAAAAATGAAAACTTGTTTGTCCCAAAAGTCACCTACGCGCACACCGTTCACTGGTGTATTTTGTACTGAGTAGTAACCACTAACTTTAAAGTTAGTCGGTTATGAATTTAAAATTTGATTCAAGTACAGTGGCTAGAAAGCATAGTGACAAAACAGAGCAGATATAGTGCACGCGTTGACTCGACCAAATGCATCTCCTAGAACCCCTTCGAGATTTTTGTCATTTGCATTTACTTGGTACCGGTGCATGACTAATCACGGCACTAGGCAGGGTATTCATTATCTGTGGTCTCTGACAGTATCCATTGCTGCTTTGCTTGATCCTTGAAGCTTGAACTTCATGTGAACGAGCAATTTGATTGTTTCTTGTTATTTTTGTTAATTTTGTAATAATAAATAATGTTATTATTTAATACATAGCAACGTGCTTTAGATAAAATACTATGCTTATAATTAAGTGTTGGGATAGTAATTGATTCTGTTCCCGAGATATTTTTTTATCAACATACATTGAACCGAAAATGGAGGTTTCCAACAACACCGACGCCGTCAACCTTGGCGTTGGTGAAGTAGAAGCAGAAATTGGCGAGGAATTAAAACAATTGGAGGAAGGAAAAGATTTTGATACACGGAGTGAAGTGACTAGTTCATCTTCAAGCGAATCGAGCACACCAAGTATTAGTTCAGTTAGCACTAAATCCAAAGAGAGACGCGTAAATCGGAAACGAACCAAGTCAGCAAGCCATTCACCCGTACAAAATAAACGTCGATGCCTTACATCAAGCAGCAGCAAAATAAAGACATATGATTATTTGACTAAGTTGAACTATCTATTCAGAGACACTCGTTTCTTTTTGATAAAATCGAACAATGCAGAAAACATAACATTGTCGAAAGCGAAAGGTGTGTGGTCTACACTGCCACAAAATGAAGCTAATTTAAACCAAGCTTACAGGGAATCCAGAAATGTGCTTTTAATATTTTCAGTTAAAGAAAGTGGTAAGTTTGCTGGTTTCGCTCGTTTAGGCAGTGAATCACGACGAGATGTTGCCCCAATATCATGGGTGCTGCCACCTGGTTTGTCTGCGAAGGTTTTAGATGGTGTCTTCAAAGTGGATTGGATTTGTAGAAAAGAACTGCCTTTCAGTAGCACCCTTCACTTATATAATCCTTGGAATGAAGGAAAGCCAGTCAAAATTGGAAGAGATGGCCAAGAAATTGAGCCTAAAGTTGCAGAAGAATTATGTAGGCTCTTTCCAGAAGATGAAGGGATGGAAATGACACCAATACTTAGAAAATCCAAGGAAGCGTCAAAAAAGGGCTACTTAAAAAGTGGTGGCAACTATAGGACATATCGAGCTCCATTGTCATCAAGAGGATCAAACTTTAGAAACCGCTTGAACACATCATCTAGGAGTAGGAGAAAGATGTTTATGTCTCCAAGAAATCGAATTTCATCAAGTTCATATAAGCGCCGGTCTCCATCACCATACATGAGAGAACGCTTACCAATTTGGTTTGGTCGGAACCGTGAGGGTTATAACAGCGGCAGCTCTGCAGCTGAAGCATATGTGGCCGAATATATGCGATCAATGCATCATCAGTTGCCACCATTGCCTTATGTGCCCCCACCAGGATTTAGCGGTGCACTTGCCACCTATGATGGCATACCACCACCACCACCGCCACCTCCTCCGCGATACTACGAGTTAGCTGACTATCCTCGTTCAGTGTTGGTTTATGATAAACGGTCTTATGAACGTTCAGTGGATGAGTTTTTGTGGCGTACTTCAGATCGTTCTCGTGCTCGTAGTCGTGAACGCGAATCACATAGATCATACCGAGATCGACGATGAAACCGTATCAATCCTAAATGTATTGATTTAATATCTGATAATTGCTAATAAAATAATTGTGTTTGAACTTTGAACTTTATTGATGAGCAAAATAATCTGAGTGTTGTGGTGAACTATGATAATAATGAACTTTACTGGTACAAATTTGGACACTTTCAATAATTATAGGTAAAGCAAATGGAACTAATGGAAACTAGGTACTATCAGTGGAGTTATACATATTTAATGTTAGAAATCTCTATTTACAGGGTATATATGATGAAAAATAGTTATGGAAGTTTTGTTTACAAAACTTGGCTATTTTTTCTCTTACTTGATGTAAGTGAAAGTGTATTATTAGCCAAATAATAACAATAAAAATGTAGTTATGAACTACATTTATACTTGGGTAATGTTACAGATTAAAAAATTAAGCATCTTAATAATAATGACTAATTTTGTACAACTTGAAATAGTTGTGTAAATACTAACTGTGATATCATATTTCCACCTATTTATCTGTTAGACTATATACAATTTTGATGTACCTGCTTTGGAAAATACATATCAACCAAAGAATCAGATCCCAAATTTGCATTTTAATATATATAAAGGCTGTATTAATCTTATGTTTTGAGTTTTTCCAGCGTCATATAACTTCATACCTACCTATTTATTTTTATTTAAAACAAACCAAATTGTTTAAGATGATTGGCTTAATTTTTACTAATTCAAAACTATTGGCTTCAAGAATTATTGTTTTCTCAGTTTTATAAAGAGACTAACTGTAGTAGTTACTGTAACATACCTGAGGATTATCAAGCATGTTACTTCTATTTAATGAGACCTATTTATTGAACGCACTTCACTTCATCATTTTCAGACAGAACTGACATCACATAAAAAGGGGTTTGGGTCGACTTTTACAGGTCACTGGCTGTACCCGTCAGCACACCTTGTATTTTTTACTACTCTACCAACAGGCCCTACCTACTACCTGCGCACCCACCCACCTACCCTTTATAAACCTTCTTTGGTGTATGTAGAACAACTGTGCAAAATTTCAACAAGATCGGTTCAGTAGTTTTGCAAGATTTTTATACAGGTGGAATTTTTCGAGCTCACCTGGAGGGAATGTACTCTAAATACTGGAGATAACAAATTTTACTCACATTCCTTTATTTTTAATAAGAAACAAATCTGCATTCCAAAGTTTTTCGAAAATCGCTTTCCACACTGGAATCGAACCAACTAAAATTCGAAAAATAATATCATGTACTTTTATGACATCAATCGATAGGGTCAATCATATGGATCAAATCTCTCTAACAAACATGATAAATTAAATGAAAGGAAAACCATGAAATCTTAACTTATAAATTCAATGGGATAAGATATAGCACTTTTACTCAAAGGTCCATCTCCCATTACTATGTTAGTACAACAATTAACTTTGACGTCATTTATTTCTCGAAATTACGGAAGAACTATTTAGATAACAAGATTGCAATTTGCACAAACAACCCCTAAGACGACCCGCTGATGCAAACCTATGCAAATTGCAATTTTCTTTCTGCAATTGTTGTTTTGTATTGTTAAATAGATACAAGACATTGAAAACATAACACAACCATGAAATTAAATATTTATAAGAAAATAAAAATAAAAAATCAATGATGAGATTTAAGATACGACATAATATAATATGTCGTATCTTAAACACAAAACACACAGACACCTTTGTACAGAGGTAAAAAGTGGAAAATTCAATGTGGCAGCTCCTTGCCTAATGTTTTTCCCGGCTTTTTTGACTTCTAATGCTTTCTGAATCTCATACTCACCAAAAGTACCTATTTTTTTTTATCAGTCATACATATACCTACATCTCATTCATTATTACACAGGGTGGTGTAACAAGACCCTTAACGAAGCTGTTAACCAAGCATTATGTACAGACTCCAGCACATCAAGCTACCCGAAACTGTCAAATTTTTAGGACAACCTTGAACCTATGCATCAGCGATAAAGTTAGGAAATTTGACAGATTTGTAGTAGCTTGATGTACTGGCGTCTAGCGTCTGTACATCAAACTAAATGCGACCGCTAGTCCTGGGTTCAATGCCCAGGTCGGGCAAAGTGTCATTGGTTTTTTTCCATCAAACTTTACGCAAAAATTATTGCTTGAAAACGACTTTTTTTTGGGGTAAATCACGTTTTACGGTAGGGCGCAATATAACGCACTCAAAACATTGTGCTGATGGATGGATTGAATAGTGCGGGGTCGTGGAGATGTTTACAGTAAAAATCTTTATTAAAAACGTGTATTTAAAAAAAAGTTGAAGGTTAACTAGAAGGTTCCTAAGTTTCTACTGGACTGTTGACCATATTATGCCGATTTTAAATAGAAATAAAAAAGAATTCGGTTAGAACAAATAGCAAGTCAATTCTTTATATGATGAACTAGTTTAGAAAAAGAACTCTACTAAAGTTTCAATAAAGGTAGTTCAATCATAATTCGAAAGACACGTGGCGCCATCTATTATCCTAAGAACGTTATTGTTGTTTTTCTCGGGAACTACTTTTTTTCGGTATGAAAGGTCAGGAAATTGGCTTATGTCGTTTCTGTACACTTGACAACGTATATGCAAAATTTCAGGATGATCGGTTCAGTGGTTTAAGCGTGAAAAGGTAACAAACTTTACTTTCGCATTATAATATTAGTTAGGATTAGGATTACAGCGTACAGACGCCACCACATCAAGCTACCCTAAACTGTCAAATTTTCCCAATCAACCTTGAACCTAATAAATACTATAGCGATAAGGTTGAAAATCTATTAAATAATTTTAACAGATTATAGTAGCTTGATGTGTGGAGAGGGAGAGGAAGACCAAAGAAACGATGGATGGATTGTGTGAGGAATGATATGAAAGATAAAGAAGTAAATGATAGCGTGACGGTTGGCAGAGGAGAATGGAAGAAAGAAACGTTTTGCGCCGATCCCAAATAACATGGGACAAAGGCAGGAAGATGATAGTAGCTTGATGTGCTTATTGTAATTTAGCAATTATAAACAAAATAACAAATCGCATTTCAAAATATTTTCTACATTGGTTTCGTTAATATATGCGATACCCAACAGGGGCCCAGAGCATAATGTCAAAGCTTTTACACCAGCGCCCTATGGACCAACTATACGCAGCGGGCCCTTTTTTTTTTTTTTTGGTTTGTGAGAAATCGTCGAATGACCCCCCCCCGCCCTGGGCGGAGCGGAAGGGAGTGTCAGACTCTTACTGACTAAAAACCACCCATGTTCCTTCATTGGCCTTCATTTTCCGGGGCCGCGGTATCTCTTTCGAACAGTCCCGCAGCCCTGGCAGGCACCGGCCCTTGCGGGCCCCTCCCGTTGCTGACAACTCTTTGAGGCGCGCGTGGAACACGAACGCGCCGTCGACACGGCCTGCCCGTCGTCATACGACGGACGGACGGCGAGCTAGCCCATTACTCACCGTCCACAGGCCCGTGCCTACGGTGGCCGAGAGCCATCACGGCGTGGCCCCCGACGCCCAGTGCTTCTCCTCCCGCGGCGGCTGGGACGTGAGGCTCTCTCCCTCTCACGTTCCGCCGCCTCCTTCGCTAGCATGACTGCTTCGCAGAAGGAGGCGACGGCTTCCCATTCCCTCTCGCCCCGGACCATGGCTTGAACCAGGGCCGGGCGCGAGAGGTCGCCGCCGCCAATCGCCGCTACGAGGACACGGCGGTGCTCCTCCCAAGCGGAGCAGACCTCGACGGTGTGCTCCACCGTGTCCTCCGGTCGATCCTCGCAATAGTAGCACCCGGGCGTTTCCTCCCGCCCGATTCGGTGCAGGTACCTCCCGAAACAATACGCAGCGGGCCTACAATGCTCTTAGAGTGCAGTACAACAACGCCTTTAGGATTCTGGTGCGACTGCCTCGGTTTTGCAGCGCCTCGGGCATGTTTGCCGACGCGAGGGTGGATGACTTTTACGCTATAATGCGCAAAAAGTCAGCCTCACTAATTCGCCGAATTCGAGGTAGTGGCAACGGAATCCTAAGGATGATTGCAGAGAGACCTGAATCTGCAGTTGTAGGTAGGCTTATCAGGCTGCATGTTGTATAAGTTTTGTTTTTTGACTAATAGTTTTCAGATATTGTTACTAACAACCTATGGACATTTTATTAGTCTGAATTAAACGAATTTTATTTTATTTTATTTTAAAAGACCAAAATATCCTGTGATCATCGGTACTGGTACCTAAATCTTAGGTTTTAACTTGGAGACACGGTAAATGTTGTGGGGGAATGACAGAGCGGCTACAAACTGTCAAGATGATGACTTGAAAATACGCATCCAACTTGAATGTAGCGCTGTATCAGAACACGTCTAGTGTCTAACCGCAAATCATATTTTGTTCAATATACAGCACGACAGACAAATTACAAACAACGTAAGAAAATTTAAATTTCGCGGGCTACCCTGTAATCTAAGTTTCCAGTTTAACCACTTAAGATTAAGATGGAGACCATATTGCACTTTAAATTAAGCATTTATTAGTTTTTTGTGGGTCTTAATTTTTCTCCTCTTCTGCTGTCCAGATTTTGTTTTCTGATACAATGAATAGTTCATGTAAGTATACGTTTTAATCAAAAGCTCCGGCGCTAAAGGCTAGTCTTGGCTAGCCAAACATCAGGTTTGACAAGAAATCTTAGTCAAAGTCCAAACCAATAGCGTGGGTCGGCCTTTGGCTAACGAATTATGTCTAATCCTAGGAGAGAACTTGGTCAGTGCAACGCCGAAACTCAATACGATTAAATCGGAGTTTGGCCAGTAAGTTAACTTGCCTAAAGTTCAAGGTAAATATCAATATTTTGCAATAAGGCGTAGTCGACGAAGCCTAGGTATTTCTGTTTGCAGGGTTGAAGGTAAGCTAACACGAAGGGTCTTCGTAAAGACAAACAAACAAATGGTCCATACAAATATATTGAGCAAAATCGCCTTCTTTAACGTTTATATAGACGATTTTTTTGGACGTTTTCTTATCCCGTTATCTATGAAAAAGTATAAGTTAGGTGTTTTTCAAGAAAAGTGTTTACTATAAAAGTACGTGTCATGCAATGTATTTCACACGTCTGGATTTTTAATATTTTTCCGCACCCGTACGGGAATAAAAAATTCCACAGATATTATTATATTAACTGAAGTCCAATCCAAATGGGTTCAATGACTATAGTCGGCGGTGATTGTGTTTTTTTAAATCTCGGCAAAGACATAATTATGTGCCTTCATAGCGTAAATATTTTTTGAGTATTTAAATTGTGTTTATAAATAGAATATCATAGATAAACATGATTATTTAAAACAAATATTTAGTTTTATGAACAAATTAACAGTTATTCGTGTTCTAAATTCAAAAATATTTGAATTTTCTATTGTTCATATTAAGCTGTTTAGCGGCATCATACCTTTGCTTCTATTTCAACCAGACGAAAGCAAAGCGCGGAAAAAAGCAAATTAAATCATAGTTTCCTAATAATTCCTAACAAAAATACCTACTTTCCGTCGTTTGTTTTTGTTTTAAGCTAATTAATCTAAATAATTTCTCTTGCGATAACAGGGGGTCTAAAACGGCCGCTTTAGAAGACTCATAATAGGATAATAAGTAATAGGTAAGCATGAATTACGTTTAAATTCTTAAAATGGTCATAGACGTACCTACTATTAGGTATGAATTGTCCTTGTGACCATTTTACGAATTTAAACGTAATTCATCCTATTATGATTCTGCTAAAGCGGCCATTTTAGACCCCCAGAACATTGCAATTTTTTAACTTTGTGCAGTGTCTGGGTCACCAAGATTCAGGCTACGCCTAGCTTGGGACCCGCTGTTAAACCTGTCTCTATTCTGTTGTATTAGCTAATAAATTAATTTGAATTAATACTTTATTACTCGACTAACCAAAAAAAGGAGTGTTACGTTTTCAGGGTTCATGTATGTATGTATGTATGTTTGTGAGTTTCTTTATTCCACCATAACTTCTAAACGGCATAACCGATTTCAATGTAAGTATATGGTTATGGTATCATTAGAAGCGTTGAGTTATTTCGGGTAACATAGGACCTCGAGAATAGAATTTTCTGTGAAACTTTTATTCTCGGGGTCGATTGACTTGAAAATTTGTGTACATTCTCTTCAGTTAAAATGATGAGAAACGTGTACTTATCACAGTTTTTCCAAAATCATCCCCCAATATAAAATTTAAAGTCCCCACTGACTGACTGACTGATTTATCTACGCACAGCCTAAACCGCTGATCTTGAAGACATGAAATTTGAAGGGTGTATTCTTGTGAAGAGTAGGTTCACTAAGAAAGAGTTTTTTTGAAATTCCACCCCTAAAAGGGTGAAATGGCGGGTTGAATTTTTTGGGTCGGTTGGCACGAAAATTTATGTACTATAACAGCCAGAAGTCGACTCACAATCTAACAAAACTATGGCATAGGCATATTAGTTGTACTTATGACCTTCTTCTTTAAGAACGTTTGACAACACTACGCATTGGCAACTTGTTGCCCGCTTATGATTGTTATTACCAATTAGTTAAGCGTTACGGTGGCTATAGTGGTTAGCGCTGTGCCTGGCATTGCGAACGTTCAGGTTCGAGTCTCACATCAAACATGAAAAATATTTTTTAAGTATTACATGTGAAATAAGAATGCGGAGTTGCTAACAAATATGTTAAATATTCCACAACTAAACGAAGATTGTTTCGTTTTACAATTCAAATCCGGGGATAGTAAAGATACTAATAATTATAGACCTGTATCCGTGTTGCCAGTTTTTAGTAAGGTGTTTGAAAAAGTAATTCTTAATCAAATGCTCAATCATTTTAATTAACACCAACAGAATCGTACACGACCAACAGTATGGTTTTACCAAGGGGCGTTGTACAACTGACGCCGGTGTACCCTTATTAAAGCACATACTTATTTGCTGCGTGGGAAGCATCGCAAGACGCAATAGGAATATTTTGTGACCTCTCCAAACCATTTGATTGCGTAAATCACGACACATTGCTATTGAAACTTGAGCATTACGGACTAGGTAAACTTGCACTTAGTTTGATAAAATCTTATTTGAGTGATAGACAACAATGTGTTCAAATAAATGGTGTTAATTCACAGGGTTTAAAAGTAAAAATGGGGGTTCCGAAAGGCCCAATATTGGGTCCTTTCCTCTTTCTAGTACACTTACATAAAATATGATCTACCCTATTTATTGAAAAACCAACCTCAAAATATGGTGTTATTTGCTGATGACACTTCCCTAATTTTTAATATAAATAGACGGGCCCAAAATCTAGATGACGTAAATAATGCCCTACTTCAGGTCCATAATTGGTTCACAGCAAACAATTTAGTAATAAATAAAAAAAATGAAATGCATAAGATTTGCTTTACCAAATGTTAAAAGTAGCGAGTGTGATATAGTATTGAATAATCGTAGATAAAACAGTTTTCCTGGGGCGCTTGATTCAAGGCTACAATGGGGGTTCTCATTTAACATCTCTTGCCTAAGTTTAGCAGCATATGCTGTTAGAAAAATCCGCCAATTTACTGATGTAGATACCGCTAGACTGGTCTATTTTAGTTACTTTCATAGTATAATGTCTTATGGCATTCTGTTATGGGGACGGGCTGCAGACATCAGCCTCGAATCCCGAGCCTCGATCGGGCTGGAGTCTATATTTATTCTGCAAAAAAGAGCAATCAGAGCCATGTATAATCTTCGTAGGCGCGATTCTCTAGAGGAACTGTTTAAGGAAATCAAAATCATGACGGTACACTGTCAATACATCTACGAAAACATAATGTACGTTAGAAAAAATCTACATCTTTTTAATAAAACAGGTGACATATACAATTACAGTACTAGAAATAGAGACCAATTAGTTCAGCCAGGCTTCAGACTCGCTAAAGTAGACTCATCCATCATGGGGTACTGTTTGAGATGCTAAGCAGGCCACACCACCAGCGAGCGAGCGGACGAGACATATTTTCACCACTTCATACTTTGATTTAGATTAAAATTCCACAAAGTATTCTTCAACTGAATGAGACGAAATTTAAAACATGCATTAAACGCACACTATGTAAGCAACATGTTACAAGTTGGATGATTATATCTCTGATAAAAATGCTTTGATCAATGCCAGTCCTGCTCCACATGGACAGGGATGCATAAATGGATTAATGGATAGCATTAAATAGTATTGTTGGAGCTGCTGAAGATTGTACAACTGTCTTTGCATTGTATAGGTTCAATTTCTTCTGGTATTATATAACCGCATAGCCCTTATTGTGTGAGTACTATGTACTAGAAAGTTATCATTCGCTGGAAACCTACGTCTTTTCTTGACTTGAATGTGCTCTGGCGGTTAAGAGTATGTCATACTCACTCAAATGTCTCGCTGATGGTGGCGCGTGTATCGGATCACTTAGTTCCCTTCAAAATGGTTGAGTTGAATGGTGCTGATACATGCGTCATGTTCGTGAACGGGTGCTGCCACGGCTTATTTGAATTAATTATTTTATTTTTAATTGTTCTTTTACTATGGACACTTTTAACCTGCACATCTTGCTACATCGCTCTCACATAATGTACCATCTCAACATGAATGAACCAAGGTTTTGTAAGAATATTCTGAAGTGTGTCCATGGAGTTTCTTGCCCGTTCTTCTTTATAGAGATCTACGTTAGGGAATGGGCAACTACAGTACTTTCACAGTTTTTATGCCTTGTGACTGGGACTGTAGCTACATTTCATTGTAGTCTTTGTTTCGACAATTCAAAAGTGCCTGTAACTGGCCTACTTGAAATAAAAAATAAAAAAAAATCAAATCATTTATTATCCAGATAATACTTTTAGGAACCAGAAGTGAAAAACAATTAAAAAAAAAACAATCTCAAACGACCTATAACTAATTTATTTATAAATAGACTTAGATCTAACAATAATTTAATAAATCATCAGAAATCGAGCAATCACAAGCAAACAGCCGTTAATATTCAAAAATAATCATCATAATAGAACACACAAAAATATAGCACAGAATATAGCACAAAATAACATGAAAAACCACTGAAGAAAAATATGGAACGAACTTACTGTATAGCGGAGGTACCACCTTACCGATCGGAGACTCAGCGACAAAATGACCTGCGCTCGGTCGAGCGCTCGCTTTTATAAGAATCGGTGAGGGTACCCCTACTATCAACAATAAGTTCGCTTATACGGCCTATCCTGATCGTGCGCCGTCCTCGGCTGCACCAGGAACTTCTTCAGCGGCACTGGCAGGTACGGCGAGAGCTTGATCGCCGACCTCGTCCGAACTGACGTCGTCTGGACTCAGAGCACCAGAAGGACTAGGAGGAGCACCAGCGGGACCCACAGAAGGAACTGAAGGCTCACCAGCATCGTCAGGGTTGTCGTCATTGCAATCTGTATGAGAAACAAGTAGTTAATTATACGCGACGACATACACCTTTGCCTATTCTGTCATCCATCACGCATACAAGGCCCTCATACAAAAATGCACTCTCTCAATCCAAACTAAAACACTTCGCTTTCAAATGTATGCATACATCTTCACACATTATGTCTCACTCATACTCATACTTGAACTTGTACAAGTTCACACGTTAAAAACGTGTCAACCAGGACTGCGCCTGCCAGGACAATGCCTGATGCGTATTCATAGAACACGACTTCCGCACGTTAGAAACGTGGCTACCAGGACTGCGCCTGCCAGGACTGCGCCTGATGCGTGATCATAGAACACGACTTCCGCACGTTAGAAACGTGGCAACCAGGACTGCGCCTGCCAGGACAGCGCCTGATGCGTGTTCATAGAACACGACTTCCGGGACAGCACCCGATGCGCATACATAGTACGCGACTTCCGGGACAGCACCCGATGCGCATACATAGTACGCGACTTCCGGGACAGCACCCGATGCGCATACATAGTACGCGACTTCCAAAAACCAGGCACTCCAGGACGCTAGTCTCGGGAGCGCGCTGCATCTGGGCTGCACCAGCCACCCGTTTCAACCAGCAAGGTCAGCACATGCCTCGCACTCATACGCACGCGTACACACCACACGTGCTACCAGAACATAAAGAAAAACATTAAACGGTTCAGTTGAAACTTACTTTCAAAGAATGCAGCACAACTCTCAGGACACCACTCTCCTTTCCAGGGTACCATGTACTGAGCTGCGGCCTGAGTTGTCTTGCCTCTGGCTCCACTTAACAGTTTCAGCTCGTAACGATCACTTCGTAACACTTTAGTCACGCGGTACGGACCCCTCATACCAGGGTAGAGCTTCCCAGCGGACTGAGGATATTTTATCACGAACACGTGATCGTTTACCTGAAAAACTCTTGGCGGGTGCCTTACACGATTTACCCGATCGTCTTGACCGCTCTGATTCTTGTCAAGAGATGCTTTAGCGGAGCTCCTACTGAGTTCCCTCATGGCCTCTCGATTCGGACTTGAATTTTCGACGGCAACGTCACGGATCAGCGCACCAATCACAGGAGTGGTCGCGTTAGTACCAATTAACAAATACAAAGCAGAGTACTGCGTGGTTTTTTGTTTAGTAATATTTAAAACTAGTTGAATTTTACATAGACTGTCAGACCAAGTTGAATTTTTATCACTACTCTCGATACGAATCATATTAAGGATGGTCCTTACATAACGCTCGACTTGTCCATTGGAATGATGCATTTCGGGTGTTATGTAATGGATTTCGCATCCCATTTCAGTTACCCAACTGGTAAAAGATGACGCCTCAAACATGCGTCCACGACCACAAACTATGAGTTTGGGTGTCCCAAATAAAGATATAGCGCTATTGAAAACTCGTTTCAACTCGCTAGCATCTTGTCTATGTATGGGATAGAGTAAACAAAATTTGGTAAAAGAATCGACCAAAACAAGTACAAACTTATATCCGTTGGACTCTGGTAAGGGACCTAATGCATCAACATGAACCGTGTTGAAGGGAATGTCTGATTTTTCCCATGACGTAATAGGCTGACGAGGAGCTCTTGGAACACGTTTCTTGCTAATGCAAATTAGGCAATGGGCAGTGTACTTTTTAACAAATTGTTTTAGGCCCGGGAACCAGAAATGTTTTAAAATAAGGTCGCAAGTTTTATCAGCCCCAATGTGCTCGTGCTCGTCGTGAAAAACGCTTAACAAACTGAGCCGGTGTCCTTTAGGGCTAAGACATAGTAAACGCGACTCCTCACCGACAGGTGAATAGCGATAGTAGAGCACATCGCCCTTGCAAATGTACCGACTAGAGTCCAAGAGACCATCCCTCACTTTGTCGATGAGATCGGAGGTCTCGGAATCAGCTGACTGGGTCATTTGTGCCCAATTCGATGGTCTATCGATGGCATTGACTTGCAACGCTGGCGGGTTTCTGCTTAGATAATCGGTGTGACCCATCATCACACCCTTTCGATATTCAATCTCAAATATAACGCCGAAAGTAACCGGCAAGGCCTAGGAACTGGCGTACTTGTTTGAAGTAACCAGGGATGGGCGCGTTAACTAGTGCCTCGATTTTATGCGGACTCGGCCTAACCTGACCGTGACTAATGACGCGACCTAGGTACTCGATCGTGGTGGTAAGAAAGAAACATTTGCGCACGTTAACTGAGAACCCAGCCACCGTCAAGGTTAACAAGACATCACGTAATCAATTCTTACTTTGAGACTCAGATCGAGCCTTAGCGAAACAGTCAGTCTCTTTATGCCCTGCCTTCTTACAGAAAGAACAGGTGGGTCTGGCATTACTAACACTATCGGCTTTATCATTGACATTACGCTTCTTGGGACACTTGTCCTTATAGTGTCCTGTTTGGCCGCAATGAAAGCATTTGTTTTCAGATTTACTAGAACCGTTAAAATTAAGTCTTTTAGTCGCATTACTGGATGACACAGATTTTTCGGTGTTACGGTTATCGGTTTTGCGAATAGGCTTCACGTACGTAGCTAAAAATGAAACTAGGTTTTCTGTTGTTAGATCAGCATTAGTAGCTGCTGCTTGTACTTGAACATCACTGATACCGAGAATCACTATTTGGGTCATAAGCTCTTCGCTTAATCCTTTTACTATTCGTAACCTTAATAATGAACGCCGCGCATATTCTGCGTATGACGTAAACTTGTCTGACGTGGTGTTTATAACTTCATGAAGAGTTTGAGCATAATTAATCTTTTGCGGACACAACGATTTAAATTCTCGAGTGAAACTGGACCATGAGCGATCATTTGTAGCCCACTCGTTTAACCACGTTTTCGCGTCACCCCTTAAACAGTGAGCCACACGCGAGAAACACTCGAGATCTTCCCAATGATTGACATTCCTAGCCCTGTCCACTTCGTTACACCACACCTCAAAATTATTTAGAGCCGGATCAAAATTAGAAACATAATAATTGCTAGACTTGCTTCTTGTTAACTGTCCTAACGCATCAACAAGTGCTTGGGTCGTAGAAGCATTTTTCCCTAGCGGAGGTGTGCTATCACGAATTGACGGCGTAATATGCGAAGCGGTGTTTTCCTCAATAGCAGTTAGTCGCGACATGATATTCCCCAACACACTTTGTACGGAAACATCATGAGGGTAGGATCGAGATTTACTACGCCGACAACTAGGATTAACCGTACGTGACCAAGATCCTTCACGCAACCTATGATCACCATTACGCGAGTGACTGCGACGTGATCGTGAGCGAGTTCTATTATGGCGCGAACGTGAACGAGTTCTATCGCGGCGCGAACGTGAACGAGTTTTATCGCGGCGCGAACGTGAACGAGTTCTATCACGGCGCGAATGTGATCGAGTTCTATCGTGGCGCGAACGTGTTCTATCGTGAGGCGATCGTGATCCGTGGCTACGGTCTTGTCGCGGTTCACTACGAGGGCTACAGCCATCTCCAGAGCGAGGCGGCGTCCTAGCTACCTTTTTAAGTGACCCTGATGAACGTGGCATTATTTGAAATTAACGGCTGTTTGTGTAGATACCAAGGCAGTGGTAGTGAGCAAATAAGTTAGATCCCACTTCTGATTTTAGGAACCAGAAGTGAAAAACAATTAAAAAAAAACAATCTCAAACGACCTAAAACTAATTTATTTATAAATAGACTTAGATCTAACAATAATTTAATAAATCATCAGAAATCGAGCAATCACAAGCAAACAGCCGTTAATATTCAAAAATAATCATCATAATAGAACACACAAAAATATAGCACAGAATATAGCACAAAATAACATGAAAAACCACTGAAGAAAAATATGGAACGAACTTACTGTATAGCGGAGGTACCACCTTACCGATCGGAGACTCAGCGACAAAATGACCTGCGCTCGGTCGAGCGCTCGCTTTTATAAGAATCGGTGAGGGTACCCCTACTATCAACAATAAGTTCGCTTATAATACAATCCAATTTGTTAGTAAAATCATACATACACACATCACATACATCTTAAACACCAGTGTTAGTACATAATTATATTTGGAAAATTTTGGTAATAGTTACTTACTAATAATGTCAAAATAAATAATAATAATAATGTCAACATTATTAATACTACAATAATCAGAAGATAAAAATAAAAAAATAAAACACAATAATCAAATTAGCAAAAATATCAAAATAAATCTTACTTCAAGGCACGATTTGACGGCAATACTTGTGTTGTGGTCCAGTGCCTGAGTATTAGACCTTCCGCCCTGTCGGCCACAGTGACCAAGAGGCTGTTGGCGCTGCCCCGCACCCGCCGCATCAAGGAGGCGACACGCTTTCGCATGATTGCGTAAAAGTCGTCTATACGTGCCTCTGCGAACATCCCCGATGCGCTACAGATAGTGCTTTGATTTTGATTTTGAAATTATAACATGATAGAAATCGGAACAGAGTTTTCATAAGTGGCTGGTATCGTAATCTTTTTCCTATGTAAAGAAGATGATGTGACTTGGCTCATAATCTAGTTAAGTAAAACAGCCGTTTAGAGAGTGAGGTTAGCTGCTCCGCAATGTAGATAGGTGTTTTTTGTGCGCCGTTGAAGTTAAGATGGGCGGAGTTTGCATTATTACTGGCATTCGATTTGTTATAGTTTTTGACAGCAGTAAGAAACTTAGTTTTCGCGAGTGTCTTTGAAAACTCAACTGATATATTTGATGTCAGGGCTTCCTTTTCAGACGGTTGTCTGGTTAAATCACGAATACTGGTTAACTCCATGTCAGCTTCTAAGTGTTTAGACGAAGTGCATCATAGTCTCAAACGACATTATCTTTGTCTCATGATTTCTTTTGGGAACATTGCGTATTTCTATGGACGTTTTAACTAGTAATCTAAAAATCTTTTCGTCTAACGTAGATAGCTTATTCGCCATAGAGCTACGTTCTTTTTCAAGACTCGTTATTTTAACCTCGACAGACTGTAACTGATCCGAAATAAGAGTCATTGTTTTCTCGAGTTCATTATTGGTTGCCTTAATCTCAGTGTAGTGATTCTTTATCACAATTAAATGGTTCTCTAATTTATCCAGCCGGGAATTTTGGGCACTAATCCTTTCATCAAGCATCCTCTTGATGTCGTATTTAAATGCATTTAATTCTTCTCCAGTATCCCCACCTGATAGGCACCTGCGTTTGGCTCGCTGTGTTATATTTCCTTGTATGCTGGTGTCTGCATAGTATAGTTTTTGGATGTCAGATTCTGACCGGAACGGGGATTGATTTGGAGCAGTTTTTGGTGGTGATTTAAACATTGTTTGAGCCGTACACAAAATTAGTTTGTACCACACAAAATAGTTGTCCGCTAATCACTGTCGTGCATAAATTATGGCAAGCGACGTGTTTGACCCAGCGTCGGTTGGTTTGGCTGTGTGCGTCGTGTGGTCCCTTAAGCCTGGTTTTCACAGGCCCAGTTTCTGACCACCCAGTAGCCAGCAACTGTACATTGTGCTGTCTATACAGTACTGTCACTTTCCCGACGTGTTCTCACTATTGGGTCTGCATATGAGACAGCAGTACATAGCTACTGCGTTACTAGTTCTGGCCAGGTGTTTCTGACCCATTGCGTTCACGAGGCCAGCAAAATGGCTGATCAGTGCGATATAATTAGAACAAATATACGAGTATTGGCTTTAATTACTCCTTGGTGAACATTTGATGGAAATTCTCAAAAGTCAGAAGAGAAAAAGCGAATATTTCTATCTTTATAATCTTTAAGGAAGAAATTCTACAACATTTCTCTATCCCTGTATAAATTGAGGAATTTTATATTATCAGCATCACTTCAACGCTCAGCCACCGCCATTTTAAACGAAGAAAAAACGATTTCAAACTAAGAAAAAATCTGACTGTCCAGGCGTTTACTTTCCTTCGGCACTCACCGGCCACTCTCTAGTTGCGTTCGTATGGAGCGAGTGACGACCCAGTAGCTGTCCTTGTGGGAGTGGGCGAAGGTACAGTAGAAACAAAAAATTTTGACCGATAGCAACTGACCGGTGAGTACTGGCTCAACTTTGTTTTCAAGGACCCAGTAGCTGCCAGACAGTACCTGTCCTTCACTGTCCGCCAGCTACTGGGCCTGTGAAAACCAGGCTTTAGTCACGTGCGGGTGCGCTGCTTGAATCTGCCAGTCCATTGCGTTCTCCTGAGTTGCTTTCCTTGTCACTCGCGCACGTTGTGTTTGCGTAAAAATGAAACTAGGTTTTCTGTTGTTAGATCAGCATTAGTAGCTGCTGCTTGTACTTGAACATCACTGATACCGAGAATCACTATTTGGGTCATAAGCTCTTCGCTTAATCCTTTTACTATTCGTAACCTTAATAATGAACGCCGCGCATATTCTGCGTATGACGTAAACTTGTCTGACGTGGTGTTTATAACTTCATGAAGAGTTTGAGCATAATTAATCTTTTGCGGACACAACGATTTAAATTCTCGAGTGAAACTGGACCATGAGCGATCATTTGTAGCCCACTCGTTTAACCACGTTTTCGCGTCACCCCTTAAACAGTGAGCCACACGCGAGAAACACTCGAGATCTTCCCAATGATTGACATTCCTAGCCCTGTCCACTTCGTTACACCACACCTCAAAATTATTTAGAGCCGGATCAAAATTAGAAACATAATAATTGCTAGACTTGCTTCTTGTTAACTGTCCTAACGCATCAACAAGTGCTTGGGTCGTAGAAGCATTTTTCCCTAGCGGAGGTGTGCTATCACGAATTGACGGCGTAATATGCGAAGCGGTGTTTTCCTCAATAGCAGTTAGTCGCGACATGATATTCCCCAACACACTTTGTACGGAAACATCATGAGGGTAGGATCGAGATTTACTACGCCGACAACTAGGATTAACCGTACGTGACCAAGATCCTTCACGCAACCTATGATCACCATTACGCGAGTGACTGCGACGTGATCGTGAGCGAGTTCTATTATGGCGCGAACGTGAACGAGTTCTATCGCGGCGCGAACGTGAACGAGTTTTATCGCGGCGCGAACGTGAACGAGTTCTATCACGGCGCGAATGTGATCGAGTTCTATCGTGGCGCGAACGTGTTCTATCGTGAGGCGATCGTGATCCGTGGCTACGGTCTTGTCGCGGTTCACTACGAGGGCTACAGCCATCTCCAGAGCGAGGCGGCGTCCTAGCTACCTTTTTAAGTGACCCTGATGAACGTGGCATTATTTGAAATTAACGGCTGTTTGTGTAGATACCAAGGCAGTGGTAGTGAGCAAATAAGTTAGATCCCACTTCTGATTTTAGGAACCAGAAGTGAAAAACAATTAAAAAAAAACAATCTCAAACGACCTAAAACTAATTTATTTATAAATAGACTTAGATCTAACAATAATTTAATAAATCATCAGAAATCGAGCAATCACAAGCAAACAGCCGTTAATATTCAAAAATAATCATCATAATAGAACACACAAAAATATAGCACAGAATATAGCACAAAATAACATGAAAAACCACTGAAGAAAAATATGGAACGAACTTACTGTATAGCGGAGGTACCACCTTACCGATCGGAGACTCAGCGACAAAATGACCTGCGCTCGGTCGAGCGCTCGCTTTTATAAGAATCGGTGAGGGTACCCCTACTATCAACAATAAGTTCGCTTATAATACAATCCAATTTGTTAGTAAAATCATACATACACACATCACATACATCTTAAACACCAGTGTTAGTACATAATTATATTTGGAAAATTTTGGTAATAGTTACTTACTAATAATGTCAAAATAAATAATAATAATAATGTCAACATTATTAATACTACAATAATCAGAAGATAAAAATAAAAAAATAAAACACAATAATCAAATTAGCAAAAATATCAAAATAAATCTTACTTCAAGGCACGATTTGACGGCAATACTTGTGTTGTGGTCCAGTGCCTGAGTATTAGACCTTCCGCCCTGTCGGCCACAGTGACCAAGAGGCTGTTGGCGCTGCCCCGCACCCGCCGCATCAAGGAGGCGACACGCTTTCGCATGATTGCGTAAAAGTCGTCTATACGTGCCTCTGCGAACATCCCCGATGCGCTACAGATAGTGCTTTGATTTTGATTTTGAAATTATAACATGATAGAAATCGGAACAGAGTTTTCATAAGTGGCTGGTATCGTAATCTTTTTCCTATGTAAAGAAGATGATGTGACTTGGCTCATAATCTAGTTAAGTAAAACAGCCGTTTAGAGAGTGAGGTTAGCTGCTCCGCAATGTAGATAGGTGTTTTTTGTGCGCCGTTGAAGTTAAGATGGGCGGAGTTTGCATTATTACTGGCATTCGATTTGTTATAGTTTTTGACAGCAGTAAGAAACTTAGTTTTCGCGAGTGTCTTTGAAAACTCAACTGATATATTTGATGTCAGGGCTTCCTTTTCAGACGGTTGTCTGGTTAAATCACGAATACTGGTTAACTCCATGTCAGCTTCTAAGTGTTTAGACGAAGTGCATCATAGTCTCAAACGACATTATCTTTGTCTCATGATTTCTTTTGGGAACATTGCGTATTTCTATGGACGTTTTAACTAGTAATCTAAAAATCTTTTCGTCTAACGTAGATAGCTTATTCGCCATAGAGCTACGTTCTTTTTCAAGACTCGTTATTTTAACCTCGACAGACTGTAACTGATCCGAAATAAGAGTCATTGTTTTCTCGAGTTCATTATTGGTTGCCTTAATCTCAGTGTAGTGATTCTTTATCACAATTAAATGGTTCTCTAATTTATCCAGCCGGGAATTTTGGGCACTAATCCTTTCATCAAGCATCCTCTTGATGTCGTATTTAAATGCATTTAATTCTTCTCCAGTATCCCCACCTGATAGGCACCTGCGTTTGGCTCGCTGTGTTATATTTCCTTGTATGCTGGTGTCTGCATAGTATAGTTTTTGGATGTCAGATTCTGACCGGAACGGGGATTGATTTGGAGCAGTTTTTGGTGGTGATTTAAACATTGTTTGAGCCGTACACAAAATTAGTTTGTACCACACAAAATAGTTGTCCGCTAATCACTGTCGTGCATAAATTATGGCAAGCGACGTGTTTGACCCAGCGTCGGTTGGTTTGGCTGTGTGCGTCGTGTGGTCCCTTAAGCCTGGTTTTCACAGGCCCAGTTTCTGACCACCCAGTAGCCAGCAACTGTACATTGTGCTGTCTATACAGTACTGTCACTTTCCCGACGTGTTCTCACTATTGGGTCTGCATATGAGACAGCAGTACATAGCTACTGCGTTACTAGTTCTGGCCAGGTGTTTCTGACCCATTGCGTTCACGAGGCCAGCAAAATGGCTGATCAGTGCGATATAATTAGAACAAATATACGAGTATTGGCTTTAATTACTCCTTGGTGAACATTTGATGGAAATTCTCCAAAGTCAGAAGAGAAAAAGCGAATATTTCTATCTTTATAATCTTTAAGGAAGAAATTCTACAACATTTCTCTATCCCTGTATAAATTGAGGAATTTTATATTATCAGCATCACTTCAACGCTCAGCCACCGCCATTTTAAACGAAGAAAAAACGATTTCAAACTAAGAAAAAATCTGACTGTCCAGGCGTTTACTTTCCTTCGGCACTCACCGGCCACTCTCTAGTTGCGTTCGTATGGAGCGAGTGACGACCCAGTAGCTGTCCTTGTGGGAGTGGGCGAAGGTACAGTAGAAACAAAAAATTTTGACCGATAGCAACTGACCGGTGAGTACTGGCTCAACTTTGTTTTCAAGGACCCAGTAGCTGCCAGACAGTACCTGTCCTTCACTGTCCGCCAGCTACTGGGCCTGTGAAAACCAGGCTTTAGTCACGTGCGGGTGCGCTGCTTGAATCTGCCAGTCCATTGCGTTCTCCTGAGTTGCTTTCCTTGTCACTCGCGCACGTTGTGTTTGCGTTCACTATTTCGTATTTATGCGCGCCTGGTACTTATACGAATTTAATTTAGCGTTTATTACTAAAAATACACAATTTAAATAAAATAAAATAAAAATAAGTTGTACATGAGAACCGTCAGCGGTGAGGCTGACGGTTCTCATGCTGAGACACCCAACGTCAGCTCCAGGTGCGCCCCGGCGATCGCCCCTGGGCAGCGGTCCTCTACGTATTCTCTTTGAACGAGTCTCTATTCTTAGTGGGTTTCCAGAGCCATACGAAAGTCACACCAGTAATTTCTCAGTCATATGTCCGCCCTCCACGTGATTAGATGGTCAATCAGGACGTGTGGTCGATCGCAAATTCTTGTGGTTAATGGTTATGAATCTTACCCGTACTGTGCTGACTCAGGAGTTCCTCAGAGTTCTCACCTTGCACCAGTTCTGTTTTCGCTCTTCATTAATGACATTACAGATCAAACCCAACACTGTAAGTGTAAATATCTAATGTTAGCCGATGATCTAAAAAATTACAAAACTATCACCACAGATGAAGATGCTTCCCTAATTCAGGAGAATTTAGACAGAATTGAGCATTGGTGCAACTTGAATCACATGCAGCTTAACGTATAAAAATGTAGCCACATTCGATTTTCTAGGAAAAAGCAATCCAATACTGCCTCATACAAAATAAAAGGAGCAGTATTAATAATAATAATATAACTTTATTTGGGTATGTCGGAAGCGTTAGGCATTAACGTAACTGACATGAAGCAATCGTTGAGGGAGCGCTTCTTTGGACGCCTGAAGAAGGTATTAAATAGCCTTCTTTCAGGCGGAAACAAGGTGCGTGCCTTCAACGGTTGGGTCATGCCGGTTTTAATGTACTCTTTCGGCATACTCAAATGGACTCAGACCGAACTCGATGCCCTGGATAGGAGAGTACGTACACTGCTGACCGCAAACCGGATGCATCACCCACGATCATCGGTGATGAGGCTGTACATCTCGCGGAAGTGTGGGGGTCGTGGCTTTTTAAACGCCAAGACCCTCCACAACCGCGAAGTGTGCAGTCTCAGAGAATATTTTTTAAAAGCCGAAGTGGGTATGCACCGAGATGTGGTCGCAGTGGACAAGGGACTCACCCCGCTGTCCATGGCTAAAGAGAACTGGCGCAAACCTGTGGTACTTACTAATGATGACCGCAAGGAAGTATGGAAGGCAAGGAGCTTCACGGGCGCTTCTACCGGGCTCTTCATGGGCCGGATGTAGATTTCCCAGCGTCCGTGTCCTGGCTACGTTTCGGTGACCTCTTTGGGGAAACTGAGGGTTTTGTCTGTGCGATTATGGATGAAGTTATGTTAACGAACAACTACCGGAAACATATTATGAAGGACGGGACGGTTGACGTGTGTCGGGCATGCCACCGTCCGGGTGAGTCCATCAGACATATTATTTCTGGTTGTTCTCGTGTAGCTAACGGCGAGTACTTGCACAGGCACAACCAAGTAGCCAGGATTATTCACCAGCAACTTGCCTTGAAATATAAACTTGTGGAATCTGAGGTACCGTACTACAAGTATGTGCCCGACCCAGTTCTCGAGAAAGACCATGTCACGCTGTACTGGGATCAGTCTATCATTACTGACAGGACTATTGTCGCCAATAAGCCTGACATAGTGGTGATAGACCGATCAGCGCGCCGCGTAATGATAGTCGATGTTACCATCCCGCATGACGAGAACCTCGTGAAAGCTGAGAAAGAGAAACAAATAAAATATCTCGACTTGGCACACGAGGTTGTCGACATGTGGAATGTGAACTCGGCTATCATTGTGCCGATTGTCGTGACGGCCAATGGCCTTATGGCCAAGAGCCTCGATGACCATCTATCGAGGCTCTCCTTAGGCGGTTGGATCAAGGGCCTGATTCAGAAGGCAGTACTCCTCGATACGGCTCGCATTGTGAGGAGGTTCCTGTCTCTGGAGCCCTAACCACCGGTAGCTTGGACCCTGCTCCCGACACCGGCGGACTCCTATTTTTTGTATTTTTAAATTGTTTTATATTTAAATATTTAAAAATGTAAAGAATATGTTTAAAAATGAATAAACGCAATATAACTTTAATTCAGACATAAGTCCATACATTTATACACAGACAGCGTTAGTAGGGGTGTTAGTAGTACACACAAACAAATAAACAAGAGTCAATAAAAAGCTGTTAGTAAACAAAACAAGTAAAACTAAATCTATTTCCTATTTCTGTGCAGGTGTACACTTGCCCAGTACACAGTAAAAGGATTATCTATTTTGCACGCTAACGTTCGTTCGTTGTTATTAGAAACCGTTAATTAGGTCCGCGATCTTGGCGTCATCATGGACTGTAAACTTAACTTCAGAAGCCATATCGATAACATCTTTATGAAATCTGCACGGTTGCTAGGATTTCCTAAGAGAAATACTAAAGGATTTAAGCTGGTAAGAACAAAAACTGTACTTTATAACGCCTTAGTTCGCAGCTACCTGGAATTTGCCAGCATGGTGTGGAATCCCCACTCAAAATCAAAAATCAATCAAAATCAAAATATTTTTATTTCACATAGGCCTACATGGGCACTTATGAAACGTCGACAAAAAGGTGCACGGTTCGGGTTGGTCGTTTCCTATGGAGAAGAACCGGCAAGAAACTCCATGGTTACTCTTTTAAAATGATTAGTTTTACAATATTATCATGTTACAGCATTAGTACTCAAGTATGGGGGGACAGCATAGGCCCGACAATAAGTCGTTGCTTACTACACAAGAAAAACGGAAAACAAGATAAGAGGTTAACAAAAGTTAACACACATCTAGGAATCTACAAGGCCTACACTGTTCACACATTCACAAACAATCGTTAAAAAGAATCTATACAAAGGCAAGAAAATATTATAAAAGACTAAATTAAACAAGTGACAAAAATATTGTCATCAGTGCTGCAACTATTCTGAACAAAGGGTGTTTAAGTGATGTGATAACCATTGTAAAAAAAGAAAAAAAAAAAAAAAACCGTTGTAAATTAAAATGAAAAGAAAACAAAAAAAAAAAATTGATTGAGAATAGTTAGAGACATCCACATATTTTTGCTGTTTATGAGCTACCAGGGAAGCCGCATGCGCAGAAGGAACTAAAGCCAAACCTCTTTATCTTCAACGTAGTCCTTGATTTTGTAATATGCTTTTTTAATAAGGACACGTTTAATGTAATTTTTGAACTTTCCATCGGTCAGTTCTATAACTGACTTAGGTAATTTGTTATAAAAACGTATACTGTTAATAAGAAAAGACTTACTAGTTTTTGTTAACCTGAATTTGGGTATTACAATTTCGTACTCTCACTCACTATGCAGTACACTCACAGAGAGTCGAAAGCATCCAGAGGGCCTTTACAAAACAAAACACCTAGCGATCAACATCTTCAAACCTATAAAATAAACTAGCAGTTGCCCGCGACTTCGTTCGCGTGGAAATTTTGGTGTGTTTGTGAGAGACCGCCTCGTTGGTCGAGTGGTCGCAAGTGCGACTACTAAGCATGAGGTCCTGATATCGCTGCCCGGGTCGGGCAGTGTTAAAAAAAATGTTTATTTTAATTACATAAAGTTATAACGCACATGATTCAGAGATCACCTTTTAAGCAAGGAGATGCTTGTGTGTCTCCGCTCTTCCATTAACATTAAACAATGTTTGCAATTGAAAAAAATACTATACATACCTACGTTACGTACGTTATTGGGTTATTCCATCAGGATTTTTCCAATAGCAGCCACAGAATCTAGATTTCTGCCCAGTTGGTGGAATATGCTCGGCCCCTATCACATGGGAGTTCAACATAACTGGCGAAATGTGAGTGTACGATTAGGTACACTTCTGCCTAAACCTTTGAGGATTACATGGCGTGATGTGTGAGAACGGGATCTTTTGATCGTCATTGTAAAAGAAAATTTTAAGGGAAATTGTAACCTCTTAAATTGAATGGCAAGTTATTTGAAATAGTGGGCATGCGGGGAATTAAAACGCTCTCTCCTTTAGCAGCTCTGTTTTTATAATGTTACTGCCCAGCTCTGTGATACGAAGCCTGGTGCCGTTGCATAGTCTGGTTGCATCAAGATTTCTGGAATACCAACTTTAAGCACCAGCTGATGGGACAGCACGCTCGTTAACTCCAGGGAGTTGAGAAATTTAACGGGGTAGGCAGTACTATCGTCATTAGCCATCACAGTGTCTTTGGATGTGTATACAGAATCGCCGACGATCATGTCAACTTTTTTTTTGGTTATTTTGCTGACCCACTCGTTCTTTGGCGACAGCACTGCCCACTCACACCACTCTTTATTTTTTATAATAACTTCCAAATTGAGAAAAACGTGCATGTCATGTTCCTTCTTAGCCCTTTGTGTTCCAGGGCCGTGGTATCTCTTTCGAACAGTCCCGCAGTCCCGGCAGGCATCGGCCCTTGCAAACTCAGCAAACCGGAAGGGGTCCCCTTCCGGTTTGCTGAGTTTGATCTCCTTGAGGTACGCGTGGAACACGAACGCGCCTTCTTCGCTTGCAAGATTCAGCGGCAATATGAAAATGGAATGTGTAGTCCGGCCACCACTAAGCAAAGTTGCAGCAATGCCCAAAGAAGCCATAACCATAGCTATATGACGGCACGGTTGGCGCAGTGGCTGAGCAACTGATTGCGGCGCTGCGTGTCGTGGATTCCTTTCCCGCACGGAACAAATTTACAACGTCGTGGATTTTATCAAATTTTAATATTGTTTTCATTTTTAAATTTTTAGAGATTTTTTTTCGTAATGGTTAGTACGTACTTACGTAGTACTTATTACTTCCATGCAAAGAGTAAACACAAAAGGAAAAATAAAACCAAATTCATTTTCAGCCATTCCGACTACACTTCGACTAAAACCTACTTACGTAAATAATTAAATTTATCATAGAAATCGCGTATGAGGTTACTAACAAAATTTAAACATTAATATCTTTTGCGTCTGTTGGTCGATTTTGATGAAACAAACGCTAAATGTTACTCGGAACAATGCTTCTTATGTTTCAATATTTAGATTTTAAATACAATGAGGGGTTTTTACGTGATGCGCGCACAAACGAACAGACAAACCGACAAACAGACAAAAATTCTAAAAATGGTAGAAATGGGTTCTGTGTGTGATCCTTTAACACCCCTACTATTTTTTTTCTAAATATTTTCAATGTACAGAAACGCCACGTCTACAGATTTATTATATGTATATAGATAGTCTGCGCGGCCGTCGACTAATACAAGATCTCATGTTTTTGTACAAATTAGTAATTAATAAATTGGACTGCAGTGAACTAGTTGAGTTGAGCGTATTGTAAAGTACTTTTAGACTGATGACTAAACGTACCTTACAATATGCCTAGATATCCTATGATCAACTTGTTCAATACTCAAGGATCAAACACAAATATTGGGGTAAACTCGCCACTTAACAGACTCCGTAGAGAGATGAATTCTATTATTAAATCCTCACCTGATCTTGACATTCACCATGATACCATAAAAATCTTTAAAACCCAATTACTTGATTCCCGAAAATCACAACACAATATTTTCTTGTTAGTATGAATGAATGACAACTTTTTTAATTTATTTTACTAATTCTTACTTTATTTTTTATTAATAGTAGCAGCAGTTTTGATCTCATTTTTATTTGCTACAGTACAATTTTTATATTTTGTCTTCTTTTTGTCTTTTTATTTTTCTCGCAATTCGTTACTTAAATTTTAGCGATGCCGTTTTTATTTCTGAATTTTATCTTTCGTAAGCTAAGTATACTCTTTTTAAGGAGTTTAATTGTGTAGTTATTTATTTTAGTTGTATTTCATTTCTAGAGCCACTATTTTTAATTTTTATATTCTTTTATGTTAATTTTTAAAATTGGCGACTTTTTAAGTCCATGACGGTAAAACCTGTACTCAAGACATGTTGAACACAGTAAGCTGTTGGTAAACCTTTATTAATAAATAAATAAATAAATGAATCCTTTATTCTCACAAATAAGCCTAGGCAGATGCTAGGGGTGAGTGACCTGACTACAAATGCTTTAGCTTATTATAGGGCTTCCTGTTTTTTTAAGTAAATCGATGTTCAATTATCCATGTATGATATAGGTTACGGTCCGCTCTCTCAAAAAAAGGTTCACTCTATACTAATTACAAATTTTCAATTTGAGTTGGTACTCAGGTAGATATTTTCATAATTATGTAATGGGCAAGCCGAACGATTAGCCTAATAAATTGGTTGCAATGTGTGTTTAAAAACAATGTATGAAATATTAAACACAGAAAATAATAAAGGTTGTAATTAGAGATTATCAAGTTGTGTGTGCTCTCTACTCTCAATATCAGGGGTCCGTGAATGTTTAGTCCTATTATGTAACAGGACATGGGGGGCTCGTGGATTTGTAAGTAGCTAGCGCAGGCGCGAGTCCGGATGGCGCGCGGGGGTGAGGGCGCGTCAGTCGGCCCTCGGCGTCTGGAGGTGCTTCGCGCTTCGCGCCGCGCCCCAAACAGCCGGAGCGTGGCTCGGGGCGTGGCGCTTACGTAAACACGCGTGGCACACAGCTCGTGTCGCAGGCGGCGCGGTGCCGCGCCACTGTCCGTCCTCGAACGACCCCATGTTGGCCCGCGCCGCCACCTAAGTTTATGTGGATAGTAGCGCGCAGACTGCCGCGCGGCCGCCGCTGCCACTGTCACCACCGCCGATTCACGCGCTTATAGGTACTCATTTTATAACATAAAATATATACATAACTCTTTTCGAGACTGGGTGGCCAAGATTCAAATCAAATTAAACAACTTATAAATTGTGTAATTTGTGAGGTTGTAAAAATAAACGCGCGTCGTTGTAAATGGCTGTCTACAAAGACCCGCTTCAATTGTATTGAGCTATGGGTACGATGAGGGCTTGTGGCCGCTTCATCCATCGTGTTATAATACTTCTAGTATCGGCCTCTTTCTGCTTTATAATCGTGGATACCTATATCACTTCTTATTTAAAATGTTCAACGTAAGTTAATGAAACTACCTACTTGTTTTAGTTAGAACTTACTTATGTTTTATTTACTTCCATGGTGCACTCAGTACTTTCAGTCAAAACGGGTAACTAACTAGGTATTATCTACTTCTATCTAATATACTGTTTTGATTTTGGTCAACTCCAGCTACCGTGCGTCTATCTAAATTTTATTATACTTACACCTATATGTGTACATATGTATGATAGCAGGTACATATGCTTACGACTTACGTATTATATACTGTTAAGTTTGATGTCTACTATTCATAGAGCTGTGCGTGAAATTATTATTCAGGTGGACAAAACTATAAAAACACCTAGTGGTTTGGTTATTTATTTATTTACCTACAATGAATGTCGTTGATTGTGTAACTAGGTAGGTATCAACTCGCCTACTATTAGGTACTACATTATTATTTCGTATTTCGAACAATCATGCCACGTAACTATGCCATTTTTGTTTTCAATCCTTCCCAAAAATTATCAAGTCTAATCAATTAGGTACTTACGCACTTTTCTACTTACTTTAGTTTATCTGGTTACACTATGCTTTAATTTTGAATTTATAAAGTAGGTAGGTACAAGTTGAAAGTAGGGACGCTGTAGTCTTGACATGATTGAGAATATTGAACACTTCAAGATGAGTTCCATCTTGCCAAACATTGTTGACATTCAAATAATTTAAATACCTATGCAGCAGAGCAGAGCAGAGTAGTAGGTGTGTAAATTCCTATTCCTAACGGCTAAACGGATTTTGTTGTAATCTTACTTACAGTAGGTAGACTAGGTAGTTACGTAGGTACCTACCTAATATAACTTAACTACTTTACGTACATCAGAATAACACATTTATAAGCTATAATTTAATAAAAATATATTATGTTAATCAATTATATAAGCCCAGAAGGAGATGGCGGGATGAGTTGGACTCTTTCTTAAACGACTGGCCTACAATAGCATAAGATCGCGAAAAGTAGAAGGAGGGAAGGGAGGCCTTTGCCCTGCAGTGGGACAATATACAGTGGTGCGGTGTAAGCAGACCCTTCACGAGTTCACGACGCCGTCAACCAAGTATCCGTACGTCAAACTAAGCAACTCTACGCAAAAATTATTCGTTATTCGGAAAAACGACTTTTTTTGGGGTGAAAAATCACGGTAGGACTCAATGCACGCACTCAAAATATTGTGCTGATGGATGCATTGAATAGTACGGGGCTCATGGAGGTATTTAAAGTAAAGCTATAACATTAAAAACTTGTACAAAAAAAAAAACTAGTGAAAAAGGTATGGTCTAAAACAAAAAAAACATCGCAGTGACGGGGAGAACAAATGCCTTTCGGCTTCGTTAAGGATACTTTTAATAACCTTTAGGCTTATAATAAATACCTTTAATATCTAATGTTAATCGATTGAATTTACGAAGGCGAAACGGAGTTAAAACATCAGTATTTTCAGTTATAGGAGTAGTATGTCTAAGGATAGTAGCAGTAGAAACCACGGAACGCCAAATGCGTTCTGTTCTGTGGTTTCTGTCTACCCCCATGCGAAAATGGCGTAAGTTTATGTATGTATTTTTGGTTGTTTCAAGTAACAACTCATATTTAATAAACAAATATCACGGTGAAATTATTTTAAAAATAAGTCTTAGCTCCGTAAGTAGTTACAATAAAATAGTAGGTATATCTACAATATTACTAAGTATAATAAAGTTTCCTATTCTTTAAAAAAACTCTTGAAATTTATTAAATCAAACATTAATCTTCAGAACCCATACTTTAAAATTTAACTTATTTGTTTGTACAAGTAACCAGTATCTACTACAAGTAAACAGACCGTAAAAGACTCTTTTGCAAATAAAAAAAAAACAAAAGTTTGTGATAACTGATTTCCAAAAAAACACTCAAAAGCGTAAAAAATAACTTGACTTTCGAAATTCGGTGACTTTGTTTCATTGACTTTTCGTCACCGACGTCATATTTAAATTTTACATTGTAACAAGTTGTCCAAAATATTTTCCCAATACAGTGAAATGTTACTTGAAAATAAGTTAAAAGGCATAAAAAAATGGTAAAATTTTGTCCATACCAATTGTATGATTTTTTTTCGACTTTCGTTGTCTATTTTTTTTCTTTCCTTACAATGAAATGGTCCTTACACGAAACAAAGTCGAAGAGCATGAAAAAAAACATTTTATCACCTTCACTCATTTTTATGGATAAGTCACACATGCTTGACAAATTTAAGTAGATATGCCAAAATTGTTTTCATAAAAACAAAACCAGCCAAGTGCGAGTTACTGATAAATAATGTTCAATTTTTTTAACGCTCATTCATACGGGTCAATTTACATCAACTCTGTTCTATTCTATGTTAATAAAAAACAAAGTTACTGCTGCAGTTTCATCACCTGCTACTAAGAAATTCCTGATGGAAAAACCCAATAACAATTTGCCCGAACCCAGTACCGGAATCGAACCCGGGACCTCATGCTCAGCAGTCAAGATTGCGACAACTAGTTCAACGAGGCAGTAACAGTATTTCGTTAACAGTTTTAAGCTAGATTTAGATATATTTCATTTGCTCAAAATAATAAAAGTGCATGCAGGTTATCATAAAAGAAAATTGGTTCAGGCATGTTTGCCACATACTGTGGCGGGCAAATGTTTAGAATAATAAATTGTGATTTTTAAAATTTCATTTCAATCCGAGAGAAGGCAATTTAATATAAAAATACCAAATGGCAAAAGTAAACATTACAAAAATAAAAATAATACAAAATAAAATCATAATTTAATCTAGACATATAAAATTCAAAGCTCTGAGTGACTGACTGATTATATATCAACGCACAGCCCAAACCGCTGGACCTAGAGACATGAAATTTGGAGGGTGTATTATTTGTGAAGAGTAAGTATCCACTAAGAAAGGGTTTTTTGAAATTCTACCCCTAAGTGGGTGAAATCCCCATTTCACCCACTTAGGGGTAGAATTTCAAAAAACCCTTTCAAAGTTCTGACTGACTGATATATAAACGCACAGCCTAAGCTGCTGGTCTTAAAGACATGAAATTTGAAGGGTGTATTCTTTGTGAAGAGTAGGTCTCTAACTCAGAAATGGTTTTTCGAAATTCCACCCCTAAGGGGGTAAAATGCGGTGTTTAATTTTCTTTAAAACATTTTACTCTCGAAATCGATTGCTTTGAAAATTTGTGAACATGCTCTGCAGTTAAAATTATGAGACACGTGTATCACAGTTTTTTCAAATTCATCCCCAATATAAAATTCAAAGTCCTGACTGACTGATATATCAACGCACAGCCCAAACCACTGGTCCTAGAGAAATGAAATTTGGAGGGTGTATTCTATGTGAAGATTAGATATTTACAAAGAAACAGTTTTTTGATATTCCACCCCTAAGAGGGTGAAATGGGGTGTTGAATTTTCTGTGAAACTTTTTATGCTCGGGATCGATTGACTTGAAAGTCTACATACTCTTCAGTTAAAATTATAAGAAACGTGTATCACAGTTTTTCCAAAATCATCCCTCAATATAAAATTCAAAGTTCTGGTTGACTGATATACGAGTATCAACGCACAGCTCAAACCGCTGGTCTTAAAGACATGAAATTTGAAGGGTGAAATCTTTGTGTGAAGGACCTAAGAAGCCGATTTCTGCCGGCTTCCCTTCGGGAACAAGGCGCTCAGACGTAGTGTCTAGGTGTCTACTGTAGTCAAATAGAATATTATGAAAACATCTGTGGTTATCACATCACAGTACACCCACTTAATATGTACATCATAACATTGAAAAAAATTCAAAACTGAAAACATTTTTTATGTCAACAAATAAAGTACCAGTTGGCTCCAAATAAGCCGGTGTCAGAATTCAGAACCAAAATCGTATGGACGCGTACACGTGACTTCGCGTCTGGCCATTTTGTAAGGAGCTCGGTAAGCCGAAGATTATCGAGTTACTACAGGGGCAGAAAAAGAAAGCATGTAGGGGAGAACGAGGTAGAATTAGTAATGGTCGATATCGTATTTGGTACCAACTAGATTTTTTTTTATTTTGTTGACTTATTTAAATGAGATAAATTCACTTTTATTTTTTTCTGCATTTTATTCTTTAATTTTTTTTATTTTTTTTTTCTCATGGGTGTCATTTTCGTGGTTTTTGGGGTCGCTAATGACGAAAATGTGGTCAAAATGAAAATTCTAAAAACATATACAAAATATCATTCTCATTTTTTTCGTCGGCTTCCCCTGACTCAATTTTCAACCTTCGCCACTGGTACTCCATAGAGATCTACGCTTTGGAATGTGTAACTGCAGTACTTTCTCAAGTTATTATGCCTTATGACTGGGACTGTAGCTTCGCTTCTTTTAGTGTTTTTTTTTTGACATCTCAAGTGCCGTAATGGTCTAATTGAAATAAATGCTTTGAGTACCTACCAGTGGCAAAGGATCCACTAAGAAAGAGTTTTTCGAAATTCCACCCCTAAGAGGGCCAAATGGGGTGTTGAGTTTTCTGTGAAACTTTCTATTCTAGGTGTCGATAGACTTGAAAATTTGTGTGTGTGTTTCTCTTCAGTTAAAATTATGAGAAATGTGTATCACAGTTTTTCCAAAATCATCCCGCAGTATAAAATTCAAAGTCCTGGCTGACTGACTGCTAAATCAACGCGTAGCCTAAACCTCTGGTCTAAATGACATGAAATTTAAAGGATGTATTCTTTGTGAAGAGTTAATATCCACCAAGAAAGGGTTTTTCGAAGAGGTTGAAATGGGGTTGAATTTTCTGTGAAACTTAATATTCTCTGGGTCAGTTGACTGAAAAGTTAATGTACACATCACTCTTCAGTTAAAATTATGAGACACGTGTATCACAGTTTTTGTTATAATACGATATAGTTTACAATTTTTTTTAATTTATTTATTTACGACACAAAAGTGGCTCCCATGTTTAATAATTGTTTTTATTAATTTACGTTACACGTCCGTCTTTGGATCACTGACTTAATATGTGTACCAAATTTCAACTTCCATCGGTTCGGTAGTTTCAGAGTAAATTGGCTGTGACAGACTGACAGGCAGACAGACAGACACGCGAGTGATCCTATAAGGGTTCCGTTTTTCCCTTTGAGGTGCGGAACCCTAAATACTAATATTACATATGTAGGTATCTTACATTAACTATTTATAAATGCGAAAGTTTGGATGAATGGATGTTTGTTACTCAATCACGCCAGAACGGCTGAACAGATCTGGATGAAAATTGGCACAGAGCTAGATTATAGGTTGATACAGATAGATATAGATAGATCCTGTGGGCAATTCTGTCTATAAAATTAGCAACTAGTAAATAAATATTAAAATGATACATGTCACAAGTGAAAAAATAAAAATTATAATGCGGTGTGTTTCCTGTGTTTGTGCTCACACCATAATTTTTTATTATAAGTCTATACTTGAGGATTTGTAATTGGCTTTCTGGTAACTATGGTTCCCTTTTTGTTTGTTTTTATTAGCTGTAAGTTCTCCATGTACTAATATATAAAAAATAAATAATTAAAAATAATAAGCATGATGATGCTTATTTTTTTGCCAGCTATCTTGGGGTCGGCTCCCAATCTAACCGGATGCGGATTTGTAATTGGCTTTCTGGTGACTATGGTTCCCTTTTTGTTTGTTTTTATTAGCTGTAAGTCCTCCATGTACTAAAATATAAAAAAAGAATAATAAAAAATAATAAGCATGATGATGCTTATTTTTTTTTGGGTTGGCTCCCAATCTAACCGGATGCAGCTGAATACCAGTATTTTACATGGAGCAACTGCCTATCTGACCTCCACAACCCAGTTAGTACTGGGTAATACGATATCCTTGGTAAGACTGGTTGTCAGACTATCGGGCCACTGACTAGCTGTAACGACTGTCAAATATCTACAAATGACAGCCGGGACCAACGGCTTAACGTGCTTTCCGAGGCACGGAGGAAACTCGGTACGTCGATCTCGATAGGTGGTCACCCATCCACGGACCAATCTAGGCAAGCGCAGCTTAACCTAAAGATCGACTCAAGCGGCTGTTATTATTTAGCCACGAGCTCCTTAAATTATTTGCATAATTAAAAATAATAAGCAAACAATAATAAATGTCAAAAGTGAAAAAAACGAAAATTATAATTAAAAATAATAAGCAAATAATAATAAATGCCATAATAGGATATACAGTCATGTCAAAAGTTATTAATAAAATCATAATTTAATGTATGTCACATTAAATCGTTCTGAAAGAAATTCATTAACAATATGGTATGCTTTGTGAGTTAGAAATGTATAACATGTAACAATTTTTTTTCGTTTTCTCAATTGTACATTATTAAAAGGGGCTCGTGGCAAAATAATAACAGCCGCTCAGATCGATCTTTAGGTTAAGCCGTGCTTGCCTAGGTTGGTCTGTGGATGGGTGACCACCCATTACATACCGAGATTCCTCCGTGCTTCGGAAAGCACGTTAAGCCGTTGGTCCCGGCTGTCATTTGTAGATCTTTGACAGTCGTTACAGGGAGTCAGTGCCCCAAAAAGTCTGACAACCAGTCTTACCAAGGGGTATCGTATTACCTAGTACTCACTGGGTTGTGGAGGTCAGATAGGCAGTCGCTCCATGTAAAATACTAGTATTCAGCTGCATCCGGTTACACTGGAAGCCGACCCCAACAAGGTTGGGAAAAGGCTAGGCAGATGATGAATTGTACATTATTAAGCTCTTTCAAACTTTTAGGTTACTTATTATAAATAATGGGAGTCATGCAAAAAACACTTTTGCGCATAAGTGCAGTCCTATTCCCATGCAGACACTTTATCTGCCATTCGCGAAAATAAGTTACTGTTATTTCCAATAAACATTACTGTTTCCAGAATATAAAGGGAGGTCAGGGTCAATATTTTATAGCGTAAGAAATAGGGCTTACAACTATCAGTAGTTTTCAACTTAACCATGGCTCTGAGACTAGGGAATGCAATCTCGTCTCGCCGAGATCCCGATCTCGCGAGATCCCGGCCATATTTTACGAGATTGTATCTCGTCAAATTTCGTACGAGATCTCGCGAGATAACGAGATCGACATTGGCATGCAAAATCAGAAGTCGTCTTTCAGATGATACTCTCGACATGATGTGTTTTTTGAGAAGCCATTTTCAGACAAACTAACTTGCCTTTCCGTACCTTGATAACTTCATCTGACTTCTACTTTAAACTTTTTTTATACGATCTCACAACATTTATTTAACAACTTGTGAAGTTAAGTTTTTGTTTTGTTGTATTTATTTACCATAAGTAATGTCCATTACTCTTGATTATTGAAACTAAAGTAATAATTTACAAAGGACTAAATATAGATAATTATTATTTTGTTACCAACATTGTAAGAATTTGAACTGATTAGCTACACATTTGTTTATGTCTATAATTATTATACCTACTATAATAATTATAGACATAAACAAATGTTATTAGAGTTAGAGACAAAATAATAAGTACTCTGTTGATTTTTAAAATAAAACTTACATTATTTTTATAACTAAGCAACGCAGTTTCTATTTAATTACATATCATGTCAATTACTAGTTCTTAAAACAAGCATTTGCATATGTTTTAATTGCGATTCTCTCAATCTCGCGAGATCCCGTAATTTGCGAGATCTCGCGAGACTGGGTTTTGAGTCTCGCGAGATCTCGCTAGGCGGAAATCTCGTACGAGATTGCATTCCCTATCTGAGACATCTCTTTTGTGCTTTAAAATGGGTTTCTTTGTCCGTTGAGTTACCACAAAAGATAATCCCATATCTGGGAACAGATTCCCGACAGCCCGTAGTACGCAGTTAATAAGTTATGCTTTGACGACACGGTTGGCGCAGTGGTTAAGCGATTGACTGCTGCGCTGCATGTCGCGGGTTCGATTCCCGTACGGAACAAATATTTGTATGACCTACAAGTAGTTGTTCCGGGTCTGGGTGTTTTTCTATATATAATATGTATGTATTTACAAAAAAAAATGTATATATGTAGTTTATCGGCCATCTAGTTACCATAACACAAGCATTAGGTTGCTTAGCTTGGGACTAGATGGTGCTGTGTGAAATGTCCAGGGATATTTATTATTATTTATTATTTAGTTGGTTCGAAAAATAGTACATTTTGATATATGTGGGGAAACTTTGTTATTGCATTCGAGGCGGAATTAACACCCGAGGGTCTTATACTTAGGGCTGAGAACTGCAGTAACAAATCCCCACGAGTAAAAACAACGTTTTCAGTACCCTTTCGATAAAATAAAATATTAGAACGGAAAGCATTTTTGTCAGGAATTATTAGGAAACTATGATTTAATTTCCTTTTTTTTCCGCGCTTTGCTTTCGCCGGTTGAAGAAGAAACAAAGGTATGTGCCGCTAAACAGCCTAATATTTATGAAATATAGGAAATTCAAATATTTTTGTATTTAGAACACAAATAAATGTTAATTTAATTTTTATTTTATTTTAAGGTAAATATTTGTTTTAAATAATCTTGTCTATCTATGATATTCTGTTTATAGAAATAGGTTCCATAACAATTTAAGTTAATTCCGCCTCGAATGCAATATTAACAAAGTTTCCCCACTTATATCAAAATGTACTATTTTAACTTCGATGTTAGGATTTATTTGATAGTTTAAAAATATTCATATGAAGTAGTTATTACCAGTGTTGTCACTTATTGTATCGATAGCTATTGTAAAATTATATCGAGGTTCCTTGTTTTCTTGGTCAATGGTTGATGAGATATTCGTTTCTAAAGCATTTTTTTAATGTTACAGCAAAATGCTGAGATAGGCCTTTTGGCCTCGTAGAGGACTTTTAATATAGAAAAAAAGTAAGACTATTTTTTAATTTTCTTTTTAGTTATTTTCTTATTATTTAATTTTGCTTTATTGTTTTGTCCTGTGCGAGTGTCAAATAAACACTTTTTCTTTTCTTTTAAAGTCGAAAAAATTGTGTCCTAACTGCGTAACTAAATATTAAAATCTTATACATAAAATATGGTTGGTTCTACAAAACCATTTTTTTTTCAGAATTTTCCGCTTCTTACTTTAGAAATTAGAGAGGCTAGGGGAGCGGACAATTTTTACGCCCTTAGCACCTTTGGCTACGGAATCCTAAAAAAAGGAAGACTAGATCATTTAAAAGATGGAGTGACGATATTGTACAAACAGTCGGAAATTCAGAGTCAGCTGGAACAGTTTGGATGAGGCTTTTACCACAAAAGCCAGTCCTTACACCTAGCAATACTAAGCTCATTTTAAGCAAAAAGCAAAACTATCATTGCTAACAAATAAATAAGTACACGGCACATATATTATTAGAAATAAACTAAATAAAAGTGATCAAATGAAGCTAAAATAAAAGTTAGATATAAAGGAACTTTTGTCCTCAGTTACTAGCAGTGATCGGAGTAGGTAGAGCTATTTTGGTTCAATGAACACAAACGTTGATGTTAATATGGACATTCCTCGGGATTCTAAGGTAACATGATCTCGTAGAACGTTGGAATAACTTTGTCTTGGCTATTGATACTTGTGTCTATACAAAATTGTTACAGGAAATTAAAAAATATACTATTTTAAAAATAAAGTTTTTAATTTCATTAACCATAAACGTGTGTGTCTTATACTTACCCGTCGGAGGGGTGGACGGATTTGTGTTCTGTCATAATCCGTTGAGACGTGAATATCTTTTACAAAGTAATTTCTAACTTATTTAATCCGAGTTAAATACCATGCGCTACCAAAACGATATAGTACGATTTGACCAATTACTTAAGATGTGCACAGTAGGTACCGTGCATGCAAATGAATTGCATTGCCGCATAACTTGAGAAGTTGCAACCTAGATATTTTGTGGACCTGTACAGCAACGTTAAGATGCAATGGGCTGTCACATTTATAATTTTGCTTTTAGCATCAAGACTGGAGATGCAGACGCGCACAGCGCTGATGGCGCTAGCGGCGCTGGGAGCGCTGGCGGCGGCGGCGGCAACGGCGGCGGCAGCGGAGCGGGGCAGCGGCATCAAGGTGGGCGGCGGGGGCGCCGGGGGAGGCGCGCGCGACGCCGGGCGCGGCGGCGGTGTACGCGTCGGCGGCGATGGGCTGCGGCGCCCGCGCACCTCGCCCGCCCCGCCCCCGCCGCGCGCTCCTTCGTCCATCACAGCAGCGCTTGTTGTGCCACATAAAGCCTTTGGCACTCGTGATTACACTAAGGCCGAGAAGGCAGCGCTGTCGAAATTGCCGCGTAAACTAAAACTCTTCTCGCACGTGCGCCTAAATATTACGCTTTCTACGCAAGGCTTGACGCCTAGTCCTATGTGTAAGTGATAGTATTTTGAAGTACTTCTAAAGCCTAGATAACTTCATAACTTTCTTAAAACTCGTCATTACAAACGCTGTCATTTCTAGTTTACTAATTTCTGAACGCTTTCAGCTATCCTGGATTCGCTATGTAAAGAATTTCTAGCAGTCAATGTGTCTGCTATCCTCTATCTTATGAATCATGAACAATATGGGCGCTCTACTGCCTCTGCACAGTATTTTCTACAACTCGCCGGCTATCTTGGCATACCGGTAAAACATTTTATCTATGCATACTTTGAAATAAAATCATGCTTATAAATTATTTTTATATATTTTTATGCAAAATGGGATAAATTCAGATGAGCTGTTCTTTGTGTCTATAGGTAATTGCGTGGAACGCAGACAACAGTGGTCTTGAAAAGCGAGCGTCGCATGCGTCGTTGCGGCTGCAGCTCGCTCCTTCAATAGAACATCAGACATCGGCCATGCTGTCGATACTAGAACGATACAAGTGGCATCAGTTTAGTGTCGTTACTTCAGCGATAGCAGGCCATGACGATTTTATACAGGCTGTGCGTGAAAGAGTTACAGCCCTGCAAGTATGTGTTTTGAACAAGTCATTTGCAAAGCGTAGATAGACGAAATGATAAATAGTTAGTAGCACGCACCTCTCTGTAGTCCATAGAAGAACAGTACGAGAAATGTTATCTAGTTTTGATACCTAAAAATGGTTCCCGTATTCTCCATAAATAGTTTTGGAGTCTGTTTCGATTAGGTTTGATATATAAAAACCGTGTTTATCCACAGGATCGATTTAAGTTCACGATACTGAACGCAATCGTGGTGAAACGGTCCTCGGACCTCAACGAGCTGGTGACTAGCGAGGCGCGCGTAATGCTGTTGTACGCGACGCGCGAAGAGGCGGCAGAGATCCTGTCAGCCGCCGGCGACCTGCACCTCACCAACGAGAACTTCGTGTGGATCGTCACGCAGAGTGTGCTCGGCTCCATGCAACAACCCAACAAGTTTCCTGTTGGAATGCTCGGTATGTTGCATCATGAATTTTCGATATATCTTTTTTATAGTTCTAGGCTACAAATATAATAATAATAAAAACGTTTAATTCAGATTTTTATTTCAAAGATAATTAAATTATTTACAAACTACAAAACTATAATAGTAATAAATATATGTACAAGTAGAAAAGGGTTACAGGGCGTCCAAATACAATCGTGTATTGTATTATTTATATTTTGATAAACAATCTTAGTTTTTATTTACGAAATGGGTTAAAGCAGGTAACCTCATTCGGACAGCATTGACTGTGAGACTCGCCTTAAAATCGCGAAAAATACGTTAGTCACACAAAAATCGTCAAAATGATTGTCTGATTTATTTTAAACTAGCTAGCCCGCGACCTTCGCGTGAAATTATTATAAAATATTACTTAGAATTTTTAGAAATTTCGATTCAAATAGGGATATTTGAATCGAAAGGACATGGCCGAATCCTGCCCTCAGAATCAATTTATAATTCGTAATGTACACTAATTATTATTATATTAAAGTTACTTCTAAAATAAATAAAAATTAATCGCAACAATTACATATCTCTAGAACAGGCGACAAAAAATCTCAAAATAATAAGTGTGTTAATAGTTTTTTTGTGTTTTTGTTTCATTGAATGCAATACAAAATGCATCTACGTTTGGATACACGCATGAGACAAACACTGTATCTATCTGAATTACGCCTGAAGGTCAGACTAAAATGTATGTAAAACAGCTGTGACTGTCAAATTGTATTGCTAGGGTACCTTAAAAAGTTAACGGTTTCACGATTTTCGCAGACACCACTTTTCGACCTGCCGCGCGTCTTGATGAATATATTCAAATATATATTTTCAAGAGTGTGTATCCAAATATCCTAGAGTTATCTTGACGTTTCTACGCTCAAAACCAAAGAGCTCAAAACTATCTGTGCAGTGTGCAGTCTTGCGTTGATCTTATCACGTAATACTGTGTTGTCTTTTCGTTATTGTATGGCAGGGAGCCATTTAGCCCCAACCCCTTGGATGCCATTTTAGGCTATTGTTGTAGTTGCCTAGTTGGTAAACGGACAGTTGGATGTTGTTGCCATGTCATGACGTTGTTATGGTATTTAGGCTGGGCCAGGCATCAAGCAAATATAACGGCACCAGCTTTATTCCTTGATAATATTTTGTTGATTTTTGAAGATGAATAGGCTTAAAAGTGGATGAAAACAATGAATGTGTCTTGTCTGAGTAATTGCTATGATTTTTTTCTTAAAACGTCTGTAAAAGAAGTAGAAGTAGATGATTATATTTTATACTTTTGCAAATGTAGGTATTTAAACTACCTACCTAATTAGATATTCTTAAATAAAAATTCAAATACCATTTTAGTGTTTTATTGCCTATCCAATTGTATATTTTTTGCTAGTCGCTTGGGTCGCTTGGAAGTCATAATATCCAGAAATATCTGTAGACGACTAGTACTCGCTCTTCTTCGATTTGAAATATCGTGTCGGATAGTGAAGAAACGGCCTTTAAATCCATTGGTAATAGCATTTCTCGTATTGTTTCGTTTCGGAATTTATGATCATTGCTATTCAAGATGTTTAGGCACATTTTTTGTATCCTATTTATAGTATCTCTCGCTTCTTCTCTGATCATAAAACTTAAACTATTATGATTACACACCTGTAAGCTTTAATTTGACGTACTGTATGTCAATGTACATGAATATTTTTTGTAAGGGCACAGCTATATACAAATTCCGGCCATGTCATTTCTAAAAATTCTAAGTTATATTTTATAATTATAACATCAGCTATCCGTCAGTAAAAGTGCCGTCAAAATGGGTTCAGTCGTTTCGGAGATTAGCCGGAATAAACAGACAGAAAGACAAAAATAAAAATATTTTTTGTTATTAATACCGGAATATTATACTTTCATACACATTCAGTAAAAAGCTGTTATTTTGAAATTACAAACAGACACTTTAAATTTATTTTTTTGTATAGATAAATACTATTTATTGCGTGACCTGTATAATTAGTCTTTATTAGTTTATAATGTCTTGTCTTTGTCGTGTGTTTTGTCTTTAGTTTATGTGTTTAAATATGTATTATTTAGTTAACATCTTGTTGATGGTATACAAATCTTACTTCATTGTTATAGGCGTACATTTTGATACATCAAGTTCATCGTTGATTGCCGAGATAGCCACAGCGGTGAAAGTATTTGCGTACGGAGTCGAGTCATATATCTCGGAACCTGAGAACATTAGGTATCCTCTGGGGACGCGGCTGTCGTGCAGCGGCGCCGGGGTGGGGGAGGCGCGCTGGTCCACCGGCGAGCGCTTCTACCGCCACCTGCGTAACGTCAGCGTCGAGGGCGAAACAGGACGCCCCAGCATCGAGTTCACGCCAGACGGAGAACTGAAAGCGGCCGAATTAAAAATAATGAACCTGCGACCGGCCCTTGGAGAACAGGTCAAATTTTGGTCAACATCAAAATCTTTAATTATAAAAGAGTTTTTTCACATTTTATTATTTGACTTTTTATGTGCAATTCCACAGTTGGTGTGGGAGGAAATCGGTACGTGGAATTCTTATCCAAGAGAAAGGCTGATTATCAAAGATATAGTATGGCCGGGCGGCTTGCACACGCCGCCTCAGGGCGTGCCGGAGAAGTTCCACATGCGGATAACGTTCCTGGAGGAGCCGCCGTACATCAACCTGGCACCGCCCGACCCCGTGAGCGGGCGCTGCTCGCTCGACCGAGGCGTCATCTGCCGCGTCGCGCCCGAAGTGGAAGTCGCTGGGTGACTGATTATAACTATTTTATTATTTTGCTTTTTTTTAGTTATTATTATTATCAGCGATTTGTGTCCCGTCGAGCAAATTCTTTATCCTTTGAATATTTGGCCGAGTGAAATATACTCATGGACATATACCCCCAATTCCTATGTTGCGCTTGATGCTGTCGGTCATGGTCATTTTGGTCTTCGCCATATTCAGCGCGAGTCCGAGCTTGAGATTGGCGCTGCTCAGTTGGTGGAGCATTTGGCCTAACTCGGCTGTCGTGGAGGAAAAAAGAAGAATATCGTCTGCGAAGCGGAGATTGGTTAGTCTTTTCTCGCCTATGATGATCTTCTTCAAGCGTGGCTGTGAAGAGCTTTGGAGAAAGAGGGTATCCCTGCTTAACGCCTTTCTGAATGTGAAGTGATGGGGCTTACATTTACATTATTATATTTACGTTACGTTATATTGAGGTATATACAACGATATTAGTAACTATCGAAACGCACCTTTAGCTGTGAAG
Source organism: Eurois occulta (assembly GCA_950022335.1). Taxonomy (NCBI): domain Eukaryota; kingdom Metazoa; phylum Arthropoda; class Insecta; order Lepidoptera; family Noctuidae; genus Eurois; species Eurois occulta. Next base: position 8,521,832 of record OX465496.1, read on the forward strand.
GACTCGTAGCTGCTCTCTATGTAGAAACGCCCGACTCCGTAGCACTCGTAGCTGTTCCCTACGTCGTAGCACTCGTAGCTGTTCCCTACGTCGTGCACTCGTAGCTGTATCCCACGTCGTAGCACTCGTAGCTGTACCCTACGTCGTAGGCCTCGTTCTGTCGTAGCACTCGTAGCTGCTCCCTTAAGTCGCCGCGCCGCGTCGTAGCAGTCGAAGCTATTCTCTTCGTTGCGTTGCGTTTGCGTCGCGTTGTAGTGGCTAGTTTCGTCGTAGGTCTCGTAGCTGTACCCCACGTCGTAGCACTCGTAGCTGTACCCTACGTCGTAGGGGCTTGTTTCATCGTAGCCCTCGTAGCTGCTCCCTACGTCGTCGTAGTGGTTTGTTGCGGCATAGCTCTCGTAGCTGTTCTCTACATCGTAGTGGCTCGCAACGTCCTAGCACTTGAAACTATTCTCTACGTCTCGCCTCGCGTCATTGTGGCTCGTTTCGACTTAGCACTCGTCGCTGTACCCAACGTCGTAGCACCCGTATCAGGTTTCTACGTCGGAGGGGCTCGTTCTGCCGTAGCATTCGTAGCTGGTCCTTACGTCGTAGTGGCTCACCTCGTCGTAGAACTCGTAGTTGTACTCCACCACGAAGCGGCTCGCTCCATCCTAGCATTCGTAGCTATATACCCTACGTCACAGCTGTTCTCTATGGTTTAATAAATTCCAAACAAAACGCTGCTATTCGGGGTCAAACACCGCGAGTCACACGAATTGAAAAATAATTATATTGTAAAATAACTTTTGTATGTTTTTTGTTCTATCATGATTTGATGTATGTACAGGGTGGAAAGATGAAGCTTGTGTGTTATTTTTTGGAACTTGTGTCGGTTCGATATCCGGGAGGTGGCACAGTAAAAACTATTCACAGTTTTACATACTTTTAGAAATGTTTTATTGTAGTGAAATTGGTTAATTTCGGTTTATTTATTGTAATTGATTACTTTAACGTTCCACCTTGATATATTCGTCACGTCAGTGAAGTTTGACCACTTAATTTAATTAGCCGTTGTACGCAGATTGGAGGCGGGCGCCGCGCACGGGAACAGCTCGCTGTACCAGTGCTGCAGTGGATTCTGTATTGACTTGCTGCAGCAGCTGGCGGAGCAGCTGGGCTTCACGTATGAGCTGGTGCGCGTCGAGGACGGCCGCTGGGGCACGCTACACCACGGCAAGTGGAACGGACTCATCGCAGATCTTGTCAATAAGAAAACGGACATGGTAAACACATCATTTGATACTGAAGATGCCAAAATCGTTGCAAAATTTTGAGCCGATCGATTTAATGCAGATGCGACTTATGAGTGTGGGGGAATCGATTCCCCAGGTCGCGCAGTTCGGGCAGTTTTATTCCGTTTTCCGTTAGAATTTCTCAGTAGTAGCCCGGTGTCAATAGTGATACCCAGGCGTCTTGAAAAAGCGCTCTTTCCGGTTGTGTCGGATTGCCGACTTATTCGATTATGGTGATACACCTGTCTGCGCACACAGCGCACATCCTTGCACACTAACTTCTTGCTTAGGTATATGGAATAGTCTCCGTCGAGATTGGCCACCGCGACCCATCCAAAGGTATAACTATCCCATAGTATTTAGTTTTATTTGCGGCAAAAACAATGTCACCCTCTACATTTATAAATCAAGTGTAGAGTATTTATAATTTTAAAATCGTTCGAATTTACATCGCGCGTTCGAACGAGGCCCTTCGGTTATGAGGCCAGACTAATAAAGTGAAATTTCGAAGGCAGAACCTTGAAAGTGTTTCACGCGGGCACTACGATGGCTATAGGACAGGCCTGTCTAAGAAATTCACTCACGTTCATAATCATAAGAAACAAAGTTTTTTTTTTATTATGGTAACAAAAAATTTAATTTAATTTCAGGTACTAACCTCACTGATCATAAATTCAGACAGAGAGGCTGTAGTGGACTTCAGTGTACCTTTTATGGAAACGGGAGTTGCGATCGTAGTGGCCAAGCGAACTGGCATCATATCCCCAACAGCTTTCTTGGAGCCGTTCGATACAGCCTCTTGGATGCTTGTGGGAGCCGTAGCAATCCAAGCGGCTACTTTCTCCATATTTTTCTTCGAGTGGTTGTCTCCCAGTGGATTTGACTGTTCAACTGGCAATAATTCGAAACGTGTGCCACAGAATCGATTTTCTTTATGTCGAACATATTGGATTGTTTGGGCAGTACTGTTTCAAGTGAGTATTTTATAACATGACCACAGAAATATCTAGAGGACCTCTAATCCGATTATTTGATGTTTCCTAATAGCGTAATAGTGAATGATATATTTGTTTGGTAGTACAACCATACCTACAGTAACTGACTGATATATTTGTTTGTTTTATTTGCAGGCATCAGTGCACGTAGACTCACCTCGAGGCTTTACCGCCCGATTTATGACCAATATGTGGGCTATGTTTGCAGTAGTGTTTCTTGCCATCTACACTGCCAACCTAGCTGCGTTCATGATCACGCGCGAGGAGTACCATGAGTTGAGCGGGTTAGACGATCCTCGGATAGCAAGGCCTCTGACTCAGCGACCGCCACTGAAGTTTGGAACAGTACCATGGTCGCACACAGATGCAACCCTTTCCAAATACTTCACAGAGCCACATGCTTATATGGCTCGGTAAGTTTCTATATTTTCTTAATATTTTGATCTCACTTTACCTCAAAACTTACATCAAAGCACTGCAATACCGTTACTGGCCTTACCTGATATCATTTAAAAAATAGATACAGAATTCATAGAGCTTTATTTAGTATTTCAGTAATTGTAGAGGCTTAGTAACTGGATTCCACGTTAACCTACAAAGTAATGTGTGAAATGTGTTTCCTATTAAATATTTTATAATCAAAATGTGTTTTTTGATTCGATGGATGTCACCTGTTTTTAAATAACGAATTAAAGCCAATCCATTTGATGTTTATAATGTGTTGATCTATTTGAATGAATAAATTATTTCCAGGTATAATCGCAGTACCGTCAGCGCAGGCGTCACAAGTGTACTCACGGGTGAGCTGGACGCCTTCATCTACGACGGCACTGTACTAGACTATTTAGTATCTCAAGTAAGTTAAACTTAAATATTAATTGTCTGTGCATCCAAAGAAAACCAATTCAAATAATTAAGTTAAACTTTAGTAAAGCATAATTTCATACAAAATGAAAACTACCTCGGTGTTGGTCTAGTGACTGCTGAGCATGTGTTCGGGCAAAAATGTTTTCGAGTTTTTCCTTCAGGAATTTCTGTGCAACCGCCGCGGAGACTGAATTTGTGACCGGTTGATGGGCAATAGGCTCTAGGGGCGAACCTACTGACATGGGACTTCATGACTGGCGCAATGGGGGTGATGTACCATTATGGTGCATCTTTGCGGGCATTACAGGCGTGATGTTATGAAAACTACCAGAATTATTTCATTTATACTTTATGGCCAAAGGATTCTGTTTAGGTTGATCCATTTTCTTTTCTAGAATTTTCTCCAACATTTTTTTTTTCAGGATGAAGACTGCAGGCTTTTAACTGTAGGTGCGTGGTACGCAATGTCCGGTTATGGATTAGCGTTTACTCGTAATTCTAAATATGTCAGTATGTTTAATAAAAGATTACTCGACTTAAGAGCCAATGGAGATCTAGAGAGATTACGGAGGTAAGTCAATGGTTTTATAAATTTGCATGGTTTAACTAAATGAAAACTCTAAATACTTAGTATAAGCTTCGTTCGCTTAGTTCTCTTAAATTGGATGCACACGCAATGACAGGTCAAAAAGGACTGTGTAGATAATTTATTTCGGAAGATTTATGCGGTTGATACACTTTAACTTATATCATAGTACATTTTTTATCAAGCTTTCCTGTCGAAATTTCTTATGACATAAGTGGTACATTTGTGCTTTTCTATCGTAATGTAATGTATTTTGTGTGTACCTACATACGTAAATAAAAAATCCGTCGCATGCACGCACTTTCTGGTGTTAGACTGCCAAGATCTATGTAGGTATAAACGTAACTTACGTACTTTAGCTGAACGTTGCACCAAGTCCTATTCCAGTCGCAGAAGTACTCGTAGGAGACGAGAATATGTTGCCTTTTGTTTCCGATTTGCGAGAGCAGGGTTCTCAAAAAGCTTTATGAGGTGTAGTGACCTCAAACTCTTACAAAATTAGATAGTCAAAATCGAATTAGACTTAATACTAATATGCAGGTAATCAATTTTAATGCTGAATGCATTCGTCCTAAATGTGATCATCCCCTTAAAAGTTTACCTTCGTTAGTTGTGTGCCTGTATGTACCTAAGTAAGTTGCAGTTAAGTTAGGTACCTGTAGATATATTGCCTAATGAGTCATCAATCATTTACCTACACCTACTTTGAGGAAACCATCATATTTTTCATTGCAGATATTGGATGACAGGGACTTGTAAGCCTAACAAACAAGAACACAAGTCATCCGACCCTCTGGCTTTGGAACAATTCTTATCAGCTTTCCTTTTGCTGATGGCGGGCATCCTGCTGGCGGCACTCCTGCTGGCGCTGGAGCACGTCTACTTTCGATACCTGCGCTCACACCTCGCCGAGTCCCAAGTGGGCTCCTGTTGCGCGCTGGTGTCTTTATCTATGGGTATAAAATACTGATTGTAATCTTCTTCAATGTAGGTATTTATTCAACTTTGTTAAAATCGGTCCCTTTTGCACCTTATATGTACGGTGTAAGATGGCAGGGTGCAGCTAAACGTGTTGACTGGTGCAGTGTCAGCTGTCGATACCTCACATGATCACGTTACGTCTGCAGAGTTTTTCTACAACTAGTTGATTCATTATCCTGCTACTTATACTTTGTTTGTTGAACTATGTTAAACACGAGCAATTTGGTGAATGACGTATTTCTTTTATGGTAATAGCTCAACAGATGCCCAAAAGTCTGACAATCAGTATTACCCAATAACTGGGGTAAAAAGGTAAAATACACGCGTACGGTACGCTCCATGTAAAATACTGGTATCTGCAAGAAGAAGCCAAGCCCAACATAGTTGAGAAAAGGCTAGGCAGATGATGTTGTTGAATCGCTGAATAGATAAATAAAAGTAAAATATTATTGACAGGTCAATCCCTTACGTTCCACGGCGCCGTCGTAGAGGCGGCGGCGCGTGGGTTCGGAGAACGGAGTCATTGTCGCTCCGCAGTTTGTGCTGCTCAGGTATGTTCGATAAATCTTTAATTTTGAAAAGCGCTTACTAAATGAACACATGTTCGTTGTGATTTGTTCTCAAAATTACAAATTTTCATGTGATGTGTCTTAAAATCATGTTTAGAAATAAAAACCGGCCAAGTGGTTATGAAATAAAAACCGGCCAAGTGGTTATGAAATAAAAACCGGCCAAGTGGTTACGAAATAAAAACCGGGCCACGCACAATGTAGGTTTCTGTCGTTGCCCATCAAATTATGACACTTCGTACGGTCCGATTTGCCTCCGAAGTTCCGAACGATGATTTCACTACTTTACAAAAAATATTCTTCTTTTACCCAAAGATATAATTCATACTGAATGTGTTTTCTACTTAACCTCTTACTACAAAATATAGGTCTCATATTTTAAATCAAATCAAATCAAATCAAATCATAATTTATTTGTTAACATAGGTTTAAAAAATACAGATCTTATGTTTGATGAACAGAGCGCTATATGTTATGCCAGGAGGCGTACAAATATGGTGTGCAAATCTAGCTGAGGATTACAATCATTTACTAAAATATTTGAAAATCATGCATAATAAAATTATGGTATTAAATTAGAAAATAAATTGAACAATTACATATAATATTATTATAAATTACATAATAAAATGACAATTAATTAAAACATTAACATACAAACATACAAACAACCAAATTATTAATTAATTAGCAAAATTTTTGCAAAAAGCTTTGCAAAATAAATGATTTCTGATTTCAAAAATTAATAGAATTCAAGATGATGTCATGTAATAAAGAAAAAAATAAAAGTTAAACAGTAGTCAATATAAATTATCATTAAATATAGATGTCAAATTATCAGATTATCACAACAGATGTCAGTAAAAAAAATAAAATGTCAAAAAATTCAATCATAATTTCGTCATAAACATAAACAAATATTAACAAAATACACAATTCGATGTCAAAACAATAGATTGCATTAATAAAAATAAAAAAAAATTAGAAATGTCAAATAAAAAATTATAGTACTATTCTTTCCTTCAGAAACTCATTTACATTATAATAGGATCTGCTTACCAGAAAGTTCTTTAAATATTTCTTGAATTGGTGAATGTTTAATATTTTAATTGATTCTGGTAAATGGTCATAAATAGTTGGTGCCATACAAAAAACACTATTATGCATCAGAGCTGTTTTGGACTGTCTCGAGCACAACATATTAGCGTGTCGTCGACTCCGGTTATTTCTGTCAGATAGCTTGGGAAATAAATTAGGATTGGTTTTAACGAATACTGCAACTTCGAATATGTACATACAGGGCAGTGTCAATATTTTAGATTTAACAAAAAAAGGTTTACAAGTATCTGTAGATTTTAATCCAAACATTGCCCTGATACACTTTTTTTGTGCTTTAAATATAAGTTCCCTATTGGTTGAGTTTCCCCAAAAAATAACTCCATACCTTAAAATTGAACTAGCCATGCCATGGTATGCTGTAATAATAGCGTCCGTTCCTATGACTGGCGCAAGTTTGTATAAAGCATAAGCGGATTTGCTAAGTCTCTTCGCCAAATCTATCGTATGTGCCTTCCAATCTAGCCGCTGGTCTATGGTTAACCCTAGGAATTTGGTTGTGTCAACTTGATTTATTTTGTTGTTCTCGTAAAGAATATTCATAGTCAAATTTTTGCGTTGGGTAAATGTCATTAATTTAGTCTTGTCTATATTTATCTTAAGGTTATTGTTATTAAGCCATTTTATTATTGATTTTATAGTATTAGTAACGTCATTTTCATATATTAGTTTGTCATAATTTAGTTTGTCTTTAAAGTCAATGGTAACTGTGCTGTCGTCGGCAAACAATGTCATGTGATGTTCAGTTACTTTTGGCAGGTCATTTATGTAAAGTATAAAAAGAGGGGGTCCAAGCACGCTCCCCTGCGGCACACCATATTCGATTGTTTTATCGCGCGACCGATAAACTCTTTCTTTCTTTGTTTTTTGATCCACTTGTGTAATTTCCACATATTGTTTTCGTTTTTTTAAATATGACTCGATAAGTTGTAGGATATTGCCTCTTATTCCGTACGCGTCTAATTTATGAAGTAATATATTGTGATCTACATAGTCAAATGCTTGAGTCATGTCACAGTAAATTGAACATACCGGTATATTTCGGTCAACATTTGCAATTACATTATTTAAAAAGTCATATATAGCCATATTAATGGTTTTGTTTTTCCTAAAACCTTTTTGTTCTTCAGTCAATATGTCTTGCTGTACCAAATATTTGTGTATTTGTTCATAAATGTATTTTTCAAATATCTTAGAAAATATAGGAATAAGTGCGATTGGCCTGTATGATTCCGTTTTATCTCGATCGTTTTTTTTGTAAAGTGGTATTACAATAGCAGTCTTTAGTTCGGTCGGAAATATACCTCGCGATATGCATAAATTAATTATGTGACTTATTTTACTTAGTTTTATTAAGTTTTGAGACTATCTTGTTAGTCGTGTCTTGGTTATCATTCCATATTATATATTATTGTGTTAAGCTATTAATAAAACATTTTTTATTTCAAAATGTCCTCGGGACAATTAAAATTAAGTCAAATAACTTTTGCTAAGTTTGTGGTAATTTTTCTATCAAAGAAGAAAAAACCAATCACTGAAGCCAATTAAATAGCCTGTTTTCAATGTTTCCAATCTCGGTAACCAATCCTGATAAAAATGGGTTCCTGGAGTAGTATGTGATAATTGTAGGAGTGTATTAACAATGAACTGGGCTGCAAAATAATCAAAAATGGGCTAAAGGAAAAAAAAAACACTTGTAATTTGGCGTCCCAATGCTATGGAGAGAACCGACAAATCACGCTACTGAATTTTACGTCTGCCTTACAAAATCTTCCGGTTTTAACAACAAAAACAAGAAGCATATATTAGCCTGTGATATTGCATTGGTCACAAAACTTTGTATTGCATTCGGAAGGAGTGCCTTACCCATCATTGCCCAGCACTTCAAGTAAGGAAAATGAACCAGAGCTCATAGAGACTGAAAAGGGTGGAACTATTTCGAGTCAGGATAACAATTTGCATTCGTAGCGGCGATTGGCGGCGGCGACCTCTCGCGTCCTGCCCTGGTTCAATCTATGGTCCAGTGCGAGAGAGAATGGGAAGCCGCCACCTCCTTCTGCGAAGCAGTCATGCTAGCGATGGAGGTGGCGGAACGTGAGAGGGAGAGAACCTCACGTCCCAGCCGCAGCGGGAGACGCCCCGAGCGTCGGGGGCCACGTGGTGGCTCTCGGCCCCCGTAGGAGCGGGCCTGTGGACGGTGAGTAATGGACTAGCTCACCGTCCGTCCGTCTTATGACGACAGGCCGTGTCGACGGCACGTTCGTGTTCTATGCGCGCCTCAAAGAGATGTCAGCAAACCGGAAGGGTCAATTCCTGCCAGGGCTGCGGGACTGATCGAAAGAGATACCGCGGCCCTGGTACACAAAGGGCAAAAGAAGGAACATGGATGGGTTTTATTCAATAAAAGTCTGACACTCCCTTCCGCTCCGCTCACAGCGGGAGGGGTCATATGATGATTGCCCATCCGAAAAAAAAATGGATAATAATTTGGATGAACCTCACGAAATTATTGACACCACAGAATGGGGGTGAACATGTCGTTAAAAATTAATTTCTAACATTTACACCTGGATTTTTTTCCTGAGAACCTGGTAAGCGTTAGTGATGAACATGGTGAACGCTTCCATCACGACTTGAAGATTTATGAAGAGAGATACCAAGGTTTTTTGGAAAAAATATGTTAGCCGGTTACTGCTGGTCTGTATTATGAGAAACTGACGCTAATCAGTAATACGGTCGAATTGAGAAACCTCCTCCTTTTTTGAAGTCGGTTAATAAAAGAAAGAGTAATCTGTGTCATTTTTGATTTTTTTGTAAGTCACATATAAAAATTGTTGAAAATCAATATAGTAAATTATAAAAAAAAACTTGATTTCTTCTTTTTCACTGCAGTATCTAACTTTAGGTTTACTAATCTACCGATTCGCATTAGTTTCATTTAAGGGTATTATTATTATTCTCTTTATTCATCTTTATAACATATTATTTACATTTTCAAATATTTTAGTAACAAAAATGATTAAAAAAAAACATTTAAAAATATAAAAAATAGTAGCTCACCGGTATCGGGAACAAGGTCCTAACAATACGAGCCGTGTCCAAAAGTACCGCTTTCTGAATCAAGCCCTTGATCCAGCTGCCTAACGAGAGCCTCCTGAGATGTTGGTCGAGGCTCTTGGCAATTAAGCCATGGGCTGACACAACTATCGGCACAATGATCGCTGAGTCCACATGCCATTATTATTATTATTATTTGCAGTTGAAAAACCTGTGCTCCCGTATATTATATTTAGAAAAATATTTATCCAAGTACAATTTATAAGTTGGTCAAGTATTACTCGTAAACTTGTAAGGCTTTACAAGTTTACGAGTAACAGTTAGTTAGTTACTTAACTGTGATAGTTTTCCTAAGTCTACCATGAATTTTTTCACATACCCAAACACAACCGTTTAGCTGGTAGAGGGAGAGGGCACTAGAGTGTAACATAAAATAGCACTTTAGAGCTTAATATTTCACAAAACTAGCAATATTTTTTTAAAGAACTATCAAACGACATCCCGCACTATGGGGTATGCAAGAAAAAAAATCCCTACTTTACATGTTCAGGAGATACCCTAAAAAATATAATTAAATATACTTTTCGAGATTTCATTTTACCACTTTGTCGGCGTAACTAATCTGTAAATTCATGCGCAATTACAGCTTTCTAGTACTAAGAGTCTTTGAGCTAAGCTGCGGAAGTGCGGACAGACGGACCGATGCCGATGGACGAAACTAAGAAGGGTTCTTTGTTGACTACGGAATCCTAAAAAACAGTTTATTTGGTATGGCTATGGCCCATGTTAACAAGCTTCATCATTGTAAAGATTTAAGACAAAACAATTGTGGTTTCTTGGTACTTAAAAGTATATATTGTCAGTTGGAACACTTGGAAATGACTAACCTAGATAGGTAAGGTCACTGTACAGTAAAAAGTAGTATCTGCCGCCTTACTATCAGGTACAGCAAAGCGGATTTCAGAAGAGAGGAGGACATTTAACAACTTCTAAAAGTGATTTTCTGCAACTGTATCGATTGCTATTTCTTGTTATTACAAGCATATTCTGGTAGTATGGAGCCCGCATTGTATTTCAAGTTCAAATTTGCAATCGTTGTTTCACTAGAAAATCGCTTTTGAATTCAGGTAAGTGTATACATATTGGTGCTCGTGACTGTACTCATGGTCTTGGGCGTTTGTTTAGATTTGGCGCGCGCGGCACGAGCGCGACATCGCCGTGGCGCGCGCGCGGCAACTGGCGGCGGCACTGGCGGCGCACGGGCTGGCCGCGCCGCCGCGCCGCCTGGCGTCCGCGGGCGAGCTGCTGGCGGGGCGGCACGACGCCACGCACGTGCGCACGCTGCGCCCGCCGGCCGACTTACTGCCCGATCTCGACAGGCCGCTCTCTTGCGGCGATTTACGCTCAAGGTATTTATTTTATTCCAGATCTAGATCATACATAAAACATATAAATTTAACTAATAGAGTTATGAATATAAATGTTGATGGATGGAGAGAGACAGAGAAGAAAACCAGATGGATACATTGTGAGGAACGATATGATTGTGACAAATGATTGCGTGACGGATGATAGAGACGAATGGAAGAAAAAACACGTCGACCTCAAGTAACATAGGAAAAGGGTAGGAAGATGATGATCTAGCTAGAATCGATCATACTTAATTCGCAGTTTTGCATTCGGAACATCCATAGCCAACCAAAGCTAGTTTTAAATCAATTACTACCCACTACCTCGGTACTACAAGTTTATACCTTAATAAATGCACAAAAAACTACTCCTGTAAGATTCACTTAAGACCTAGGGCCCTTAGCAAAATTAAAAAAAGGATTTTCTCATGAAAATGTCGATTTCAAGTTTAAGGTATTTCATAAAAGTAGGTATGAGTTTCAAAATACAATGTTCACAACAGCATAAAATTACAGTTAATACACTTGAAGAAATTCACTTTTGTAAAAATCGTTAATAAGTAGGTATTGAATATGAAATCAAAATTGAAGTTAGTGACATTGTTAAAGAGTTCGCTAATCCATTTTAACCCTGCTGCTAGACTAGAGGGCGCCAGGGTACTGGTTGCACACGGGCGCCACAAGGGCTAGAGACGCCTCTGCTATATATAATCCAACTTCCGTGTGTGACCACACGGAATCCCACTTACTATTACTATCCTACTTACTTACTTATTACTGCATAATGACTATATGACGATTAATGAAACAATATGATCTCGAAAGAACCATGAGCATTTTTTATGAAATCTGGACGTCCGACCAACAGAATTAAAATACTCGTAGCTATATCTCAAATAGTACCTAGCTTAAAATGACTCCACTTCATAACCTAAGCCGCCGGAGAACAGAAATAGAGGCACCTGAAATGTGTTGCCATTTATATACTTAACCAAAGATTTCACCTAATGTTTAATCTATATAAATAAAAAGAAAAGTCCTGTACTGACTGACTGACTCATCAACGCCCAGCCCAAACCCTTGGACCTAGAAAGCTGAAATTTTGCGCAGAGGTTCCCTTTATAATGTTGACAAGGCATAAGGAAGGATTTTTCGAAATTCAACTCCTAAGAGGGTGAAATAGGGAGTTGAATTTTCTATGAAACTTTATATTCTCTGGGTCGACACACACACAAAAATTGGTGTACATACTCTTCAATTAAAATTATGAGAACTGTGTATCACAGTTTTTCCAAAATCATACCCCAACATAGTCAAATAGGGCTTCGAAACACACGTAGACGGGTTCATGGCGCGCAGTGTGGCGCAGAACGTGCGTGTTGTGTGGTTGAACGGGTGTGTTCTTTGTGAAGAGTATGTATCAACTAAGAAAGGATTTTCCGAAATTCCACCTATAAGAGGGTGAAATGGGTGTTTGAATTTTTTGTGAAACTTTTTATTCTCTGGATCGATTGACTCCAAAATTGGTACCTATACATACTCTTAAATTAGATGAAAAATCTTCAATAAGTTGAAAATAAGCTTTATTTAAGATGTGTAATGGCTATTTTTAACTAAACTTGCAATTACCAAATTTCGGGATTTTCACGTAAAATCCCGAAATTTAGTAATTGCATTCTAATAATAAAGCTAGTTAGACGGTTCCGTAACTCAGCTTTAACAGTACTTAGTCCATTCTAGGAGTTCGCCGGCTTAGTTTGGATTAATGATTGCGATTAGGTTTAGAAAAATGGTAGTTGTACTTCCTCAAATTTTCGACAAAATACAGGAAATTCAACATTTTCAATTGGCCGTAACTCTGGTCTCCGGCGACTTTGGTACTTGTCGCAATAGTATGAATTATAGTCATTTACTAGCTACGCCCCACGGTTTCACCCGCGTAAGTTTTGACTACGTGGGATCTCAAATTGTTTTGAAAATAAATTATAGCCTATGTTACTTCCTGATAATTTAGTGGTTATAGAGCTTATTCGGTACAAACAAAATAATCTTTCCTCTTTTTAATATTTAAGTATAAGTACCCAAATTGGAGAACGCAAATCTATACTTATATACAGGGTGACTTTGAATTAATGCGACAAAATGAAATGGGAGCTTCAGTTACAGTAACATAGTAAATATAAACTGTTTTTTCTACAATCTAAATCGTTAAAAAAAAATACGCGATTATCGTTATCAAAAGGTCCATTGATGTTATTATCTTTATTTAAGTACGAATTATCGTTATTCCAGCAAAATTAATATGCAAAATAAATAAGAAAAATTAAAGTATCAAAAAATCTCGTCCGACTCATCGCAGTGCTCAATAATTGTCGCGCGTCGTGGAGTACTCATGTTATTAGACGTTGCCGTTCATAGTCAAATATTTTTTTTAATTTTACATTATTTTGATATTTTATACAGTTTCTTGACAACACGTATTATTGTATATTTAAATTTGTCGCATGTATTCGATGTCACCCTGTAGATTTGGAAAAACTAAAAATGAATTATGAAACAAGAAAATATTCTCGTCTGAAATTGTTATGTAGATACAGTCGCCAGCACATCAAGTTACCACAAACTGTCAAATTTCTCCAAATGATTATAAACCATAAAATGTTGATGCGTAGTCGTGTAAAAAGGGTCCTAAGCTCATTAAAAGCCATCAACTACACATCCATATTTGCCAAGTTTCGGAATGTTTTAAATATCCTCCGCCCAACATTGAAACAATTACGTAATATCACGCCTGCAATCCCCAAAGGGTTGGGCAGAGGTGTACCTATAAGCACTGGTAACTGGTACGCTCTCTGTCTCAAGCAACGAAGCAAAGTCAATCTACTTTGCGACAATATTGATCTAAGGTAGTTTTTAATTATTTTTAGTTTAGAAAATGACCTTTCACTATGTGCGACCGTGACTGGAAGTGGCAGGTATATCCTCAGTGCTGTGGACAGATTTGGGAACACTGAAATTAATTTATTCGTAAACAAGTAATTTAAAATATCCAACGGCGTAGTGGAATCATCAATAAACATCGGTAATAATTCGATTTCATTATAGAGCTCGAACTGTTCCACATCTGAAGAGCCAGCATAGCAAAGTTTATTTTCTAAATTAGAGCAATGTGTTTTTTTTTTGTATCAGAGTCCAAATCTTTCCAGCGTTTAAATTTTTGAAGAAATGAAAAAATTACATTATTTTCATTCAAAAGTTCGAACCGTTCGTCGAACTTAGTAATTGCGGTGTCTAACAAATACTAGTTAAAATTTACTTTTTCGCGTCTGTTATCGGTTCATCCTCTGCCTCATAATTAAAAAACCTTTTACGAGCGCGAGGGCGTGCAGGTGTGGGAAATTCTACTATTGCCTCGACTTCTTCCGCTACAGTTTTCGCCCAAAGATGATACTTAATCCAATTGCATCAAGGCTTATTTCGCAAAACTACGGAGTAGCGGTAAAACAAAAATTGCGGCACGCGTACACAAGCCTTTGAAAATGACCGCCGCACGTCCCTGGGAATTTTAATTTGAACTTTATAGCATTCTAATACAGCCGAGTTAGCAATGATTGTTGGCTTACGGCGTGTTGTCAAACGAATCAAAACAAACAGGTGCCGATGCCGGCACGCGCCTTTGGTAGCGATGCGACATTACGCCAATTTAATCTTTAATTATCTGTTTTAAGGCTGATTTCACGTTGAAACAAAAGCTATTGTGTATATTTAAATAGAGTAGGAAAAGGAGTAGCCTTGCTTTGCTACCGCACGCTCGGCGTCGGCCATAACACGAGCGCAGGGTCTTTGAGAGCGGCGGCATCGACGCATCTTTGGAGGTGTCGCATTAGAGGGCGCTCGGCGCCCCCTTAGACCCGGCGCCCGTGTGCGCCCTGCACCATAGGTAAAGACGCCTCTGATCTAGAGTTGATTCCTGAAGACTATCTAAGTATCTACCTTTAAGTGTTTCTCTTTATGTAATAGAACCCAGCCTGATACTAATTTCAGTGTAAAGATACACCAGTGTCACAATATCCAAGGCACAAATTGCGCTTGCCCGACGATCGACGAGGTAGAGAAAACGAAATCGTTATTCGAACAGCACAAGCAGACGCGTATTTATGCTATGATGCAACGTCATGTTTTACTTAACAAAATTATAAGCTTACCCTCAATCTTCTTCATTATCTATATTATAAATTAACCACACGGCCGCCATGAATGATGTGATGGATGATTCACAAACATATCGATTTTGACTATGTTGAGTAACTGATTGGTGCAGCGGTATAACAGCTTGGCTCGTGAGTTATAGGGTCCAGGTTCGATTCTTACTTCAGCCTAAAGATTTTATTAAGTTTTAAAATTCTGTTGTGAGTTTTTAGGAATTTCTAAAAAATATAATGTTTGTGGAACACGTTTGGAAGTTTAAAAATATCAATAGAGGTAGGATGCGATGGATATTACCTAGCGGTCGCTTGCATGAGCGCCGTCAGTATTTTATTTCTTGTTAGAATATCGTAGCAGTTCATTGATTTCACAGAGATGACGCTTTTATACATTTCTAGGGGTCAAATTTCTCTGCAGCCGGGTGTACACCCCCATTTCGCCAGTTATGTTTTAGTTCCATGTAATAAGGGGCGATTCGAGTCTATTGCCGAGTACAGATCCAGACTCCGTGACTGCTACTGAGAAATTCCTGATGGAAAACCCCAATAACACTTTCCTCGACCTGGGAATCGGACCCAGGACCTCATGCTCAGCAGTCGCTTAAAAGTGTAAATATTTAAGTAAATTTCAATTCAATCTTTTCAGAGAGCGGACGCGAGTAGAAATGGAAACAGTGCTGTGAGGCGTGTATAGCGCCACCCTATTTCAATTCCTGAAGGCTGTTCTTACACCAAGTTATACAAAACGAACTTAGTTATACCTAATGTTAAAATACGGACACATAAAAAAACGTTGTAATTATTAAATAAACTATTACAATTATTAAAACAGAGGGCTGGACGTAGATAGCGAAGCGTTGTTGTGGGACTCGCGCGCGGTGCAGGCTGGGCGCCGGGCGCGCGCCCCCGTGTTGTCTACTACAATAAAATATATTTTTTGGACAATATAAATTGTTTTAATTTGTATCATTCCACAATGATTAACCGATGTAATATATACGCCCACTCGAATGCCTACTTGTAAGTTGTAACTTCCCAGAAGTCTCACGCACTTATCTGCAAATAGGGAAGTTCTTTGAGTTTACAAAAATCAACCTGAAAGTTTAAACGAATGCAAATCTGCACCTCACTTACAATCAATTGCCATTTGCAGATTTGCATTCCGAAGGATTTTGAAGCAAACTTCTAATCCATTTTCATCGATTGGAAAAAACCGTCGGTTTAACAACGTAATTATCGCAATTAATATATTGTTGCAAAATGCTCACTGTGTGACATTATTTCCCAGAATTTGATCCTTATTAACGACACTATCGAATGGTGTAATAATACAGTGTGTTTTTTTTTCCAACATCATTGGGTTCGATTCCTGGCTAGGAATATTGGTTTTCCAAAAATGTAATGGTGCAGTTTTTTGAATATTTTTCTTCCTCATAGTTTCGGATTTGGCCACCCACACCTACTTGAAAAATTGACCCCGTATTATGTCGGTGCTTCAGTTGCGCGCGAGTCGCCGACGCGAGCGCACATAGTTTGTTTACTCCGTATCGCTTAAGTCAAGTTTATTTTCGGAGTATCCACATAAGTTGAGAATGGAAGAAAAAAGTGACGGAAATAACGCGGAAAGCAGCGATCCGATGATTACTTCGATTAATAGTAGTAACCAGGAAGACTGCGAGATGAATAGTGGAAGAATTGCGGAGAAAAGGGTCAGGGAAAAGGGCGATGAAAGCTGCAGCGAAGAGGGTTTTATAACGGTGATTAGAAGGCGACCTAAGCGCCTTTTAAGGAGTGAGTCTGGAATTGAAGGGGAATCGGGGAAGGAGGTAAGAGAAGAAAATTTGGATGATACATACAAGATTAGCTTAACGTCCTTAGAAGTCTTGCCCAAACAAATGGCATTAGCAAAATTACTGAAAAATGAGAATATTCAAAACATATTGAGAATCAACTATAAGAGTCCCTACAAGGTTTTCATGCATATTACTAAGAAAGAAGACGGAGAAAAGTTAATCAAATGTCAGAAGTTCGCTGATTTAGGAGTAAGAATTCAATTTGTTAACCAACTCTACTTATCTTACGGAATAATTAAGGGTGTAGACTTGGAGCTGAGTGAGTCAGAGATATTAGAGTCATTACAGACTTCATGCAAAATACTATCAGTTAGAAGACTACGGCGTTTCAGTCAGGAAAGGGAGTGGGTGGACAGTCAAAGTCAAAGTCAAAGTCAAAGCATTTATTTCAATTAGACCATTACAGGCACTTTTGAAAGTCAAAAATAAAAAAGCTAAGCTACAGTCACAGACACAAGGCATAATAACTTGCGAAAGTACTGCCATGTAGTTGCACATTCCAAATCGTAGATCTCTATGGAGAAGAATGGGCAAGAAACTCCATGGACACTCTTTTAAATCAAAATATTGTTACAAAATCTTGGTTACATCATTCATGTTGAGATTATACATATATGTGAGAACGATGTACAAAGACGTGCACATTAAGAGCGTCCAGAGTAAAAGATTAAACCAACAATTTAAAAATAAAGTAATTAAAATAAACCGTGGCAGGTAAGAGATGACCAGTCCCAACTGACAGCGCCCGTTCACGAACATGACGCATGGATCAGCGCCTTTCAACTCTACCATATTTAAGGGAACTAAATGACCCGACACACCCGCCACCATCAGCGAGACATTTGAGTGAGCATGACATTCTCTCAGCCACCAGGACACATTCAAGTCAATGAAAGATAACAAAATATAAATGGTAGCTTTACAGTACATAGTACTCACACATGTGCTATGCAATTATATAATACTAAGAGATGGTATCTATACAATGCAAAGATAATTATTTTACAATCTTCTGCAGCTTCCACAATAACTTCACATGGTAATCAATTAGTTTACTCACAATGTTGATATAAAATATACAATTCACACCCTAAGTTTCCAGAAGAGAAACGAGAAAGAAAAAAAAGAAAAATATAATTAAAGAATTAAAGGGGGAGCATCTCTTCCAAATAATAAAATCTTAGTTCGTGAGCCCAAGTGGCTGTGGAGCAGGACCAGCATTGAGCCATGCATTTTTATCTACGAGATAGTCTTCCAACTTATAATATGCTCGTTTACATAGTGTGCGTTTTATGCATGTTTTAAATTTCTTCTCATTAAGTTGTAGAATGTCAAGTGGTATTTTATTGTAAAATTTTACACAGTACCCCATAAAAGAAGTGCGTACTTTTGACAATCTGAAACGTGGCTGATCTAATTTGTCCTTATTTCTAGTATTGAAATTATGCCTGTCGCTTATTTTACTAAAAAGATGTCTATTTTTCCGAACATACATAATGTTTTCATAAATATATTGACAAGGTACCGTCATGATGTAATTTTTTTTAAACAATTCTCTTAGAGACTCGCGTCTGCGTAGGTTATAGATGGCTCTTACAGCCCTTTTCTGCAGAATAAATGTTGAGTCAATATCTGCAGCCCGTCCCCACAGCAGAATACCGTAAGACATGATGCTATGGAAGTAACTAAAATAGACCAGTCTCGCGGTATCCACGTCTGTTAATTGCCGTAGTTTAAGGACAGCGTAAGCGGCTGAACTTAGCCGCCCTGCAAGTGCTGTTAAGTGAGGACTCCATTGCAGTTTTGAGTCAAGCGTAATCCCCAAGAAAACCGTCTTATCGACGAATTCTAGTATTTCCTTGTTCAATACAACGTTACATTCGTTACTTTTTACATTCGGTAACGCGAATCTTATACATTTAGTTTTCTTCTCATTTAACACCAAATTATTTACAGTAAACCAGTTATGAATCTTAAGCATAGCGTTATTTACGTCGTCAATCTCTTGTGCACGTCTGTCTACCTTAAAAATCAGTGATGTGTCGTCAGCAAATAACACCATTTGAGGTTGACTTTTCAGCAACTGAGGTAAATCATTTATGTATACTAGAAAAAGGAAAGGACCCAATATTGTGCCTTGCGGTACCCCCATTTTTACTTTTAATCCTAATGAATTTACGCCATTTATTTGTACATGCTGCATTCGATCATTTAAATATGATTTTACTAAGCTAAGTGCTTGTTTTCCCAGTCCGTAATGCTCAAGTTTTAGCAACAGTGTGTCGTGATTCACGCAATCAAATGCCTTGGATAGATCGCAAAAGATGCCTATTGCATCTTTTGCCTCTTCCCATGCATTAAAGATGTGCTTTAGTAAGGTGACACCGGCGTCAGTAGTGCAACGACCTTTGGTGAAACCATATTGTTGATCATGTAGGATGTCATTCCGATTAAAATGATAGAGCATTTGATTTAGCATTACTTTTTCAAATATCTTGCTGAAAACCGGCAAAATAGACACAGGTCTATAATTATTTGTGTCTTTGCCGTCTCCAGATTTAAAAAGTGGTATAACTTTACTATACTTCATTAAATCCGGAAATACCCCTTGGTCTACACATAAATTAAATATTAAGGCTAAATAGGGAGCTACTGTCTCAACAATTGATTGACAGACTTTGACATACCCCAAAGGTCTTCAGTACTTTTTATTTTAAGTTGCTTAAAAGCCTTCATAACGACCACAGGGTTTATATGTTTAAATTTAAATTCAACATTACAGGCTGAAACATTCTCTCTTAATAAATTAATGGCAAGGGATGGCGAAGAATTTAGCGTTTCTGTGGTTTTAATTGGAATACTGGTAAAGAACGTTGCGAATTCCTGAGCAACATCGACATTTGCGCTAATGAGCCCTCGGGAAGAGTCCAGTGTGTAATCAGTGTTGTGTCTTTTGTTTCTATTTGTTTCATTATTTATAATTTTCCAAACAGTCTTAATCTTGTTTTCTGCAGATTTCAGCTTGTTGCTAATGAATAAGGCTTTAGCTGTCTTGCAGGTATTTTTGAAAATTTTAGAATAAGTAGCAACATACTTATTAAAAGTTTCCGTATTAATATAAGGCTTAAGGCCATACAACTCAAAAAGTCTTTCCCGACTTTTCCTGATGTCTTTAGTTGCCCAGTCACTGAATAAAAACTTCGGGCAGATAGTTTTAGTTTTCTTCTTAAAAGTATTATTGAACTCAGTTTGCACTGATGAAAAGAATTCTTCATACATAGTATTAACATTCATAATATTTAGGCCCTGCACAGCTAACTTGTCAATTAAAGTGCTATTAAATTTGATCAAGGCACTAGAAGTTATTGGTCTAGTTTGTATCTGTACTTTTTGCAGTGGTGTGTTAAATTCAAAAGACACAGTTTGACCACAGTGATCAGAGGGGAGGTAATTTACAATAGCTTTCTCCAAATAGTCGCAGCCACAGAAAACGTTATCAATACAAGTAGAAGTAGTTGTAGTTATTCTGGTTGGTTCTAAAAACACATTCGACAGATTGAAAGATTTAAAAAGGCTTAATAGTCTACTGCTGTTAGAGTTATTTTCTAAAATATTAATATTAAAGTCACCGCAGATAATTACTGATTTATTACCACTTGAAAGTTTACCCAAAACATCTTCCATAACTGACTCAAAAATAGAGTAGTTTTGATAATTAGGGGGTCTGTATACGCACACTATGACATGCTTATCCAGCTCAACACATGACAATTCAATGCTATGCTCAACTGAGAGTTCAACTATGTCGTTACGTGGTTTTGATTTAAAACAATTTTTAATTAAAATTAATGAACCTCCACGCAGCATTGATTTTCGGTTAAAGCAACTGCCCACGCTATAATTCTCATAATTAATTTGTATTTCATAATCTTTCATCCAATGTTCAGTAATACAAATAATATCAAATTTGGTTTTTTCTAAAAATAATTCTATTTCTAATTGTTTGGAAGAAAAACCTTGAATATTCTGATGAAGCAATTTCAAGGAATTCTGCTCAACCCCTCTTTTAGAATTAATTGATTGAGAGCTAGAAGATACCTTAAATTTGCTCAGTTTATCTAAGTTGTCATTCGTACCTTCTATTGTCTTATTGACTAGTTTAAATCTAAGTTAATATTTGTATAATTAACAGTGAGACTGTGCGTGTATGTTTTGAGAGCCCTACAACTCCAGAATTTATTCTTGCCTATGGATGCCGTTTTAAAGTAGAACGATATGTATTTCCTGTCTCTCAATGCTCCAACTGTTGGAAATTCGGGCATATAAAGAAATTCTGCCCAACAAAAAATATTATGTGTCCTAAATGCAGCAAAGAGCATGAGAATTGTGAAACAGACAGGATTGTATGCCCTAATTGTAAAGGACCTCACATGGCACTTGACAAAACGTGCCCTGCCTTCCTAAAAGAAAAAGAGATTCGAATTCTAATGAGTGTGGAGAACATATCCTATAGAAAAGCTTTGGAAATATATCTAAAGAAGAACAATAAAAGCAGTATGGTTGCAGCAATTGAAGATAATGAGGAAAGAACGGAGGAGAGTCAAATTACTTTGAAGAAAACTTACAGTAGTGCTGTGCAATCGACAGTTACTGCACAAGAAGTCTTAACTAATGAAACATACAATCAAACAGAAATCTTAGGCAACAGACAAATACAAAAACAAAAGGTCTAAGAAGCAAAATAAATATAAAGATAGGCGAGAAAATCAAACTACATTTATGGAAATAGAGTGGGAAACTTTTTCTATGGAAGATGAGATAATTGGAAGTAGTCAGGAAAATAGACAATCTGAAAAAGAAGAAGCTGAAAAGAAGAAGAAAAGAAAATTCAGATTTGTAGAAATATTTTTAAAAATTAAAGAAATAATTTGTTCAGAGAAAGGTTTTGAAGAAATAATAATGTCGGTGTTGAAAGTAATATACGAGGAATGCAAGGTATTTGTTAAGGATTTTTTAATTGGAGGAAATTTATGTCAATGGCTGTTAAAATCTATAAATGGATAATTATCGCAAAGACGCTTTGATTATTATACTACAATGGAATAGTCAAAGTTTAAAGCCAAAATCACCTAGTTTAGACGCGTTACTTGGGCAGGAAAAAATACATATTGTTATTGTAAGTGAAACTTGGCTTAATCCAGACGTTCGTTTGAATATGAGAGGATATAATATTTATAGAAAAGACAGAGACGATTCTTACGGTGGTGTCGCGATAATTATCCATAAATCTATACAGGCGCAAGTATGCCCAATTAGCTTAAGTAATGTAGGTATAGAGATTATAATTATGTATGAAAATACTTAATTGTAAGAGTTGAGAACATGTTGTATCTATTTACTGTCCATCTTCAGTGCGTACAACATCATCAGATTGGGATAATATTTTCTCGTTAGTGCCTAAAAAATCATTAGTTGCAGGTGATTTTAACGGTCACCATACGAACTGGTCTTATAAAACGGATCAGCGTGGAACTCAAATATTGGACTCATCTTTGGAACACGGCTTTGTGACATTAAATAATGGAGAGGCAACCCGGGTCAAGTTAGTTAATGGAAATATACAAAGATCATCACCGGACATCACATTAGCGTCATCTGACATCGCTATTAAATTTCATTGGGCTGTAATGAACGAAAATTTAGGTAGTGATCACCTCGTCATGAAGATTTCAATGAATTTTCAAGAACACATCGAGTATAATAAAAGACGAAACTTCAAAAAAGCAAAGTGGGATGCCTATCGTCATGAGCTTACAGAGTCTTTTTCTGGGGTAGTTAACATCAGCAATAATATTCAGGGATTATACGACTATTTCTTACAACAAGTTGATATGGCAGCGAATAAGCACATACCTATGATTAAAAACTGTACTAGTCCCTTAAGGAACTTTAAACCGAAAGAGTATTGGGATCCATCATTATCTAGAGCAGTGGCTGAACGGAGGTTGGCTTTAGCCAAATTCAGAAGAAATCCTACTCCTGACAATCTTACAAAATTAGAAGAGAAAGGGGCACAAGCACATAATTTGATAATGAAAGCCATAAATAGCGGCTGGAAAAAAATTTGTAGTAGCATAGATGAAACTTCTTCAGTTTCTGATATGTGGCGAAAGATGAGATGGCTTAAAGGTTATCGTCAAGCTAAATTTAGTGTATCGGAGGAAAAACTAAAAGGTTTGTTATATTCACTCACACCGGATTCCGTGATAAATGTACCACCAGTGTTTAAATCACAGAACGTTTTAATAGAATCAGCATTTAAAATAGAAGAATTAGAGAATAGTTTAAAAAAGAAGGACACTGCTCCGGGTAATGATGGAATAACGTACTCTATGATTTATAATCTTCCGTGTGAGGCCAAAGAGTTTCTTCTCCGAGTATATAATGACATTTACAGAACTGGAGATATACCAAAACAATGGCGTGCGATATCAGTTATTGACTTATTGCTATTCCTAAAGCTGGGTACGACACGAATACGGAGACCAAGCTTAGGCCAATATCTCTTATATCCTGTGTCTGTAAGATATTCATAATATGATCGGAAAAAGAATAGAATGGTATATTGAGAAACATTCAATTTTGTCACCTTACACGGTTGGTTTTAGGAGAGCTCAATCATGTTTAGATTGCATTTCAAGACTATCTACATAAGTTCAATTGGGTTTCACTAGAAATGATCCTACGTTGGCTTGCTTTCTGGACATTACAAATGCTTATAACAATGTCTTAGTGGAAAAGGTTGTTCAGACATTAGATGATTTGGGAATCGGCTCAAAAGTTTGTAGTTATTTAAATTCATTTCTATTAGAGCGATACTTGATGATAAGAAGTAGTGGTGATGGACGAACTGTTGATGTTAGACGAGCAAGCAGGGGGTTGGCTCAGGGCGACCCAATATCACCGATGCTTTTTAATATTGTTACATCAACAATTTGCCAACAGATTGAGACTGTGATTGTTTCGCAGTACGCGGATGACTTTGTATTTTACCTCAGCCATAGAGATTTAAACCACGCGGAATCGGAAATGCAAGTTGCTCTTAACTCTATGGTTGTAATGCTGGATGATATGGGTCTAGACATGTCACCAGATAAATCAAAGATGTGTCTTTTTAGTAGAGGTAGAAGAAGACGACAATTGCAACTTACAATTAACAACTTACCAATTTTCTCAGTAGATTGCGTGAAACACTTAGGTATCTGGTTGGATAGGTCACTTCTATGGAAAAGGCATATTAATGAAATACAGGAAAAGACGACAAAGTTTTTAAATTTATTTAAAGTTTTGGCGGGGCCGACTTGGGGAATCCATCCGAAACATTTGAGATCTTTGTATATTTCATTGGTACGCAGTAGGATTGATTTCGGTTGTTTTCTCTATGATAATAGTGCAAAGAGTCATTTAGGTAAACTGGACAAAATTCAGAACCAGTATTTGAGGACCATAGGTGGTTTTATAAAAAGCTCTCCAATACACGTAATGGAAGCAGAAATGTGTATTCCTCCTTTGTACGTTAGGAGATTATACTTGGCCTACAAGTTCTGTATAAAAAGTATGTCATGTTCGAACAATGTAACTATTAAATTAATAGATGACTTGAATGATCTTTCAGTTGCAAGATACTGGAACAATAAGAAAAAACCGTTGCTTGTGACCGTATACAATGAGTGTAAACTCCGTAATATACATCGTTCAAGTATTTTAGACATGTACTCACTAGAGAAATGGGTGACAGGTATAAACGTACAGGATAAAATTAGTTGTAAGTTAGACTGTGTCAAAGTAGCAAAACGCAGCCATGAGGTTACATCACTTAAATTCGATGTTCTCAAAGAACTTAGTGAAAAGTATCCAGGGTGGAAAATGTACTTTACTGACGGGTCTAAGAGCAAAAATGGATGCGGTGCCGCTTATTATAGTATGAGTGATGGAACTTCAGCCTTGTTTAAATCTATTGATACAAACGTATCTGTAATGACGATGGAACTCGTTGCAATATCAAAAACTCTAGAGAACATAATTTGTTTGGACAGTGCGAACCATTCGGGGAATCAAAACATTGTTATATGTACGGATAGCAAAAGTGGTTTAATGCATTTAGTTCGATGCGCCTCTGGTTGCCGATAGCTTATGTAATTCTTAAATTATTTTATGAACTTAGTGACATTAATTTGAGGTTGCAATGGATTCCATCTCATATTGGTATACATGGAAACGAGAAAGCTGACATATTTGCAAAAAAAAGCTATTTTGGAAGGATTGGAAATCGACATCGCTCCGTTCTACACAGAAATACTTGGTTATTACAAGAACATATGCTACAATCGTTTTAAAGAGTATTTCGACAGGAAGTCTAAAGAAAAAGGCATATGGTATAAGACTATGCAAAGTGAGCCTCCTCGAATCCCTTGGTTTGCTGAAAGTCACACAAAAAGATCGTATGTTGTTATGGCACATAGATTGCGTTCTGGTCATTTTCCATCCAGGAAATTTGGATACCTAATGAAAAAAGTCGATTCCCCTAATTGCCAAGTGTGAAACAAAGTCGAAGATGTCCAACATTTGCTGGTGGAATGTGAAAAGAACAGGAGAGAGAGGGAGATAGTGATGCGGGAGTTAAAAGTTAGTATGTATGATGTTGGGCATTTCATTAGAGTATTATCTACACCTAATTCGGGAGAAGCGAAACTGATATATGAAATGGTTGCTGCATCACTATCTCCCTCGCTTACGCATTAGTATATTTGTATTAATAATATTATAATTACGTGTAATAGTTGTTTAGATTAGGGTATGATGAGGCTGACGTACCTTTGTAAGGTAAAAGCCTCTAAATAAATAAAGATTAAAAAAAAAAAAAAAATGTCGGTGCTTCATGGCCGTCGTCGTCAGAGTCGCATAACCTATGGTATGCACCAATATAATTATACACACAGTTACACAGTAAATAAAAAACAGGCAGTAAATATGAGCACAAGTTTTAAAGAAAATACCTTACTCCAGTTCAGGGTGTTTATTCCAGGATAAGCGAACCAAGAATATTCTCTCTTTCACAATACAACGGCTTTTATACACAAATTCAAACTGAGGTTGGTAGCGAAGGAGGCGGCGGAACGTGAGAGGGAGAGAACCTCCTCACGTCCCAGCCGCCGCGGGAGAAGCACCGGGCGTCGGGGGCCACGCCGTGATGGCTCTCGGCCACCGTAGGCGCGGGCCTGTGGACGGCGAGTAATGGGCTAGCTCGCCGTCCGTCCGTCGTATGACGACGGGCAGGCCGTGTCGACGGCGCGTTCGTGTTCCACGCGCGCCTCAAAGAGATGTCAGCAAACGGGAGGGGCCCGCAAGGGCCGGTGCCTGCCAGGGCTGCGGGACTGTTCGAAAGAGATACCGCGGCCCTGGAACATAAAGGGCCAATGAAGGAACATGGGTGTTTTTTAGTCAGTAAGAGTCTGACACTCCCTTCCACTCCGCCCAGAGCGGGAGGAGTCATTTGATGATTTCTCACCCCCCAAAAAAAAAAAAAAAAAAAAAAAAAAGGTTGGTAGCGACAGGTAGAATAAAAATTACACACACACAACACGCGACAGGTAGAATTTTGCAAAGCGGGAGACATCAAAATACCTACTTAATAATCATCGCTTTAGACTAGACTTTTAAATAATTATAGACCTATCAAAGTAAATTCCTACTAATAAAGCAAACAGAAGTAATCATATTTTACATCAAACATAAATCCTAATTATGAAAGAAACGGAAATCACAATTACTTTTAAATTAAATAAACGGAAATACATATTTAGTTCAGTAAATCAACACACATGTCAAGTAAAAAACTAACTACCCTAAATTAAAACTATTAATTCAATAAACCTACATAAGTCAAAATGAAAACGTAACTACCCTTAAATTATAAACTAACTTAAAATGGAAACCAAATGATGGTTTTGCGCCCACATATACTATGTTAGTATTTTAAAACGAAATTCGTAAGGTATTTTGTGCTATCAACTACCTCGCTGATAATAAATTATTTTTTTTATTTATTTATTTATTTATTTATAACAGCTTATACTATCATTACAGGGATTACCCTAATGCGACAGTTAAGAACTTAGACTAATAAACTAATCTATAGACTTACAATAAAATACTAAATTAGAAAAATTAAACCTATCTAACAACATAATTAAATTATTATAACATTATAAAAAACAAACAAACCATAGCATTAAATAATTACTTACATAAACATGGAACTAACATAATTTACTTATATAAAAAAAGGAAATAACATAAGAACAACATAACATAACGTAAGATTAATAAGTTTTAATTTTGCTTGTAGCATAATACAAATAGTAATACCCTTGCAAATTCACTCAAACAACAAGTAAACACATCGATCCGAGTTTGAAGGTCGTTGATGGTACGGATAGCTTTGGTAAGGGGTGCCTTGGCTAGCAGGTTAGTTCTGGCTGTAGGTACCAGTAGCAGTGGCGGGCTGCGCCGCCTCCAGACGTAGCGGTCCGGCACACACAGACTCAACCGTTGTAATACTCCCGGGTTACACTCCACTCCACGAAGCACCTTCACCAAGTAGGCGACCAGCGTAAACTCCCGTCGGACATGCAGTTGATTATAGCCAACCATGCCCAGGACAAACAGAGTGGGATACATCAGTGGGTAAAACGGATATACCCCATATAATTTCCTGTACAAATGGCGCGTGAACTTGTTCTGAACACGCTCCAACATTACAGAGTACTTAGCTTCATGAGGAGCCCATATGATCGCACTATGTTCCAGATGACTCCTGACTAGTGCATCATACAGGACCCTAACTGCTGTGATGTTTGTGAAGCTGTGTGTCTGTCTCAGAACAAATCCTAAGTTTCTGTACGCCTTTTTACAGATCTTGGTTACATGCTCACGGAATGACAGATCGGGAGTCATGAAAACCCCCAAGTCTCGCACCTCCGTGACTCGTTGCATTGGCGCCGCGTCCACCACGTACTCATAGAGCAGGGGTGCACGGGCACGGGTGAAACTCATCAACGAGCACTTGGATAAATTGAAGTACAGTTTGTTTTCATGACTCCATTGCACTATTCGATCGATGTCTTCCTGTAGGCGCCTGCAATCTGACTCGGACCTAATCTCAAGCAGCAACTTGAAGTCATCTGCAAATAATAAACAGGAGCCATGTCTTACGACTTCCGGCAAATTGTTTATCATTATTATGAATTCTAGAGGCCCCAAGTTGGTGCCCTGACTTACACCAGACCAAGTGGTAAGTTGGATTCACATCCGTTACAGTCCACATACTGCTGTCTGCCTTGCATGTAACTGGCGAAAAACTGCAATAGATGTTGGGTACATCCGACCTCTGCTAGCTTCCGCAGTAAGATGTCATTGTCGACGGTATCAAAAGCTTTTCTGAAGTCAAAATAAGCTGTATCCACCTGCACTCCAGCGTCTACCGCCGGCACCACTCGTCCCATGAAATCAAGGAGATTGGTAGCAGTGCTGCGCCCCGGCCGGAATCCATGCTGCGCATCCGATAACTGTCCGCGTACTTGCTCTTGCATACAGCGCTGAATGGCAGACTCGAACACCTTTGCCGGCGTTGACAACACCGCCACCGGCCTATACCCACAGATGTCTGCTCCCGCCTTGCCTTTGGGCACTGGAATGACTCGCGTAATCTTCCACCGAGCTGGGAACTTCGCAGAATAAAGACAGGCGTTAAATATATAAAGTAACGGTTTAAAAAGCGAGTACCCTACCACAATCTTTAAAAAGAAACGCTGGTATACCATCCGGGCCTACAGATCGCTTAGGCTTGAGGCGGTCGAGTGCACTTCTAACGTCCTTAAGCCTTAGATTATTAATTTGCACGCATGTACTACCTGTGCTCCCCGCTTCCGCTGCTGCAGCTGCTGAATCTAGTCGTGGCGGCGTACTGCTATAAACCGACTCAAAATAAGTCGCAAACTGCTCAGCACACTCCTCGTCTGATAGATATCGACCGTCCTTTATAATGTCTTGCCTACTCGTTGGACTTTTTTGCGATCGTATGTATTGCCAAAATGACTTAAATATGAAATCTCATATTGTTAAAGTCAGTGTAATACATAATTATATCGTCGTCCCTCATAGTCAATTTGAAGTAGAACTGGAACAGAAATGTTTTTCGTATAACCTGGCTTTGTATTTCTTTGAGTTGGCAACATTGAACTAAAGTCAATGGCAGAAATTGTCATATGACAATGACACTGACATAACTTACACCTGCCAGCCGGCGTAATCGTTCAATGACTATCCGAAATTTCGAATTTGCTAATATTTTATCAACATCTTGTATTCGCAAACAGTGAAATTTCGTTATTAATTTGTTTTAATCATGTCTAAAGATATAACTGTTATTACGCCAAATGGAAGGAGGCAAAAAGTACACTGTACTCCTGATACCAGTATTTTACAGGTATGAAAAAAGCGTGATAAAAAAAATATACTTAAGGAATTTTTATTTCATCTGTAACTACAGGAACATTTTATTCCCATCATAAACATAACTTGCTGCTTTTTGGCCCCCTGTCCAGACTTTGTTCTTTTTTCTGAACTTTTCAAGTTAAAGGTATACCGAAGTAAAAGTAAAAAGTCCAGACTTTTTAGAATATTTTTATTAGATTTTGTCAGGACAATTCGAATTCGGGTATAGCATAAGGATGCAATACCCAAATTCGAATTTCTAGATGAACTTAATACTGTAGGCAACCAGGTTTCTTAATTTTGTTAGTTTTAATCGTACTTTGACGTGCTGCATTTATGCTGCACCTTATCAATTATCTTATTGTTTTAACGTTATAATGTATTTGATTATAGGTGTTGGAAGATGTCTGCCAAAAGCAAGGTTTCCAACCTTCTGATTATGATTTAAAACATCATAACCATATTTTGGATTTAACAACTACTGTCAGGTTTTCCAATCTCCCTAACAAAGCTATGTTAGAAATGGTAGAAGCAGAAAGAAAAAGGGAAGAATCAAATGTCACTATTGGATTGCAATTGGAAGATGGTATAGTTACTTGTTATCCTTTCTTAATTTATCAATTTCAAACAAAATTGCATTATTATATAAACAAACAGCTTGGCTAATCAACAAAAAAAAAAACATATTTGGAGAAAAATTCATCTAGTTTGTTGTGCCGTCTCCTTCTACTCCATTGTTGTACCTACTGGTTGAGATATACCACAAGTCTAAGTTGTTTTCAACCATTGTTCATTTAAAAGTGATGTGAGTGAAGTGTGTTGAATTGATAAGGAATTCGCCGTAGAGGTAGACCATGGCGAAGGTGGTGTGATGATCTGATCTCGTTTTGCTGGGCAAACATGGCCAGATATTGCACAGAATAGAGAGGTTTGGAAGGAGAAAGGAGTCTCCTCTTTGCCCAGCAGAAGGCAAAGGGGAGTAGGGACATTCAAATAGGCTAACAAAAAAAAAGTTTTATTTAGATTTATAGAACAAATGGAAACACTTGAAATTTTCTTTAAAAGAAATACTTGATGATCATAATTTGAAATTCTTCTATTGCAGGTGAAAGAAAAACGGCAGATTTTGCCCCCAACACATCATTATATGACTTAGTAATATCATTGGCCCCAGGAGCACTAAATTCACTAGAGCATCCCACTATTATGTATATGCGCCAAGAAGTCGTAGGTGAAAATGCCCTCAGAGAAAAGACTTTGCGGCAGTTGGGATTAATAAAGGGTAGAGCCATTCTCAGGCTGCTTGATAAACAAGCCGAAGCAAAGTAATTTCATCAAACAAAATTAATGAAAAATATTATATTATACTTTATGTTTTCCATTCTTATATGAATTTTATTTTTAGACAGGCAAATGTTTCTGCTGTTTATCGCCGACCGGTAATTGAAGAAAAAGTGGCAGATTATAATAAAGGAAAAGAAATACAAGAACAACAAACAGAAGACAACCCTCCTTTGGGGCCTTCAAACACAACTAAAAACAACCAAGATCAATTTCGTACGCCTGATATTATAAGTAAATTTAAGGAAAGTACTCTCCAACAGAAACATAACAAAGAGACTACAGCAATGGAACATGGTGAAAGTTCAGCTCGGGAACAAGGGCCAGCTATTAAAGATGAATTGATGGATACTGATGTACCAAAGAGCAGTTTGTCTTTCACTTCTCAATCAAGAGAATATTTAGAAAGGCGATTAAAAATTGAAGAAGAAGTCACATTTGTGAGTTATTTTTTTTTTAAATTTCAATTGATTGACAATGCGTAATTTTACAGGATTTGGCTCTGTGATACTGATATATGAAACAAAAGTGCCAAAATATGCAACATAACATTGAAATAAGTGTATTTACTACATTTTCGATAACAAATTATAATTTTTTGCTTGAAAACAAAGTACTATTATATCTATATATATAAAATTCAAAGTCCTGATGACTTACTAACTGATATATCAACACACAACCCAAGCCGCTGGTCCTTGCGAAATTTAATTAGGAGGGTGTATTTCTTGTTAGTCATATGATTGAGAGTTCCATGAATGAAAATATTGTAATAACGTGAAAACCATTGTTCTACATCCACTTAGGTCAATGGGCACTATTTGAATTTCAGTTTTTTTGCGAGTATCTCCTCGGGCATATTTTTCAATAGTTAGATTCAGTTAAAATTAAAGAAAAAACACCCAAAAAATGCATGAATTGCTGACTTTATCTTAAGTACGCATTATCTTCAAAAAACAGCCGTAATATGCAAATCAGGAGCAATAATCGGGTCTGTACTGGTAAACTACAATTTACAGTGATAGTCAATGGCAGTCACCTGTTTTTGGTTGAAATGTCTTTAACATTGACTATCGACGACATCGCATCCACTCACTGCCACGGTGCAGCGGCACGGCTCCCACACATGTCCAGCTACCCACATTGCAACCATTATTTGGTGGCTATGCGCTGCTTCAGTGGTACGACACGCGACTAATAAAATCATTAATAAGTAACAATTCAGCCAACCATGCGACGCGAAAGTAACTGTCTTGTGACAGTTACTTTCGCGTTTATAATATTTGTCCAACTACCTGCCTATGCTTTTATTTTATTTAAATTAATATAAGTTGTTTGAAAAAAAATAATGTTTGTTTTTTAGTTGGGAGCTCAAAAAGCTGTAGCGTTTACGCAACCAGATTTCGTAGAAGAAGATATTGAAGATCTGCCAGATGACTTTTATGAATTAAGTATAGAAGAAGTACGAAGATTGTATCATGACTTACAGCAACATCGTATTAGCCTAGAAAATACACCACTGTTAACTTCAACTAAACAGAACGAGTTTAAGGAACAGGTAAAAAGATCACATTATAAAAGTAATAATTGAACTTTTGATAAGCGCCTTATAAAGTATCCTCACAATCAAATTGCGGAGAAAAATTAAAGTACAGTCCCATTTTTAATGTTAATTAATAATGTTATGTAACATGAAATCTTATCGGCCGGAATCAACTTTTGTGCTCTCTAGGGGGTACTCGTAGAAGGCATCTATAGACATCGATCCATTCCCACTTTCGAGGCTTGATCTAGCGATCGATCTGCATCTCGTGACATTTCACTAACAGCTCTTCTTAGAGATTGTCTCAGGCCAGCAAATGAGGAGGAGGCGACGGAGACAGCGGCTGACAAAGATTTTGATTTAAGCTGAGAGGTCCTTTGCTACCTTCCAAGTTTCGCATCGGGTCAATTTCCGTGATTGCCAAACAGGTCTCAGCAGTGCGAAGGTAACTCGGGCGTTGACGATCCGCGAAGCGCGTCAGTTCCTCCAATCTCTGATAAGACGCTGCCAAGGTAAGTGAATTTGTAGACACGTTCCACTGCCTCTGCGCCAATTATCAACGGTCAGGAGTTCTTCACAACAACAGTACGCATCTCCTTGGTTTTCTAAATGTTTATTTTAGTTCTGTTATCGCCGCTTCCTGTCGTAGATCGTTCAACTTAGCTTGCATGTGTATAACTCAGCAAGCATAGATCATCGGCGTAATCCAAGTCTTCTAAGACATTTGATAATTCCCGCTCTATCCCGCGTCGTCTGTTATCGGAAATGCAAAGCATAATCCCATCGTAGAAAGAGGAGTGGCGAAAGGAGGCGGCCCTGACGGACGCCCGCGTCCACTGCAATGTCATCCGAGATGACGCGTGAACTCGTGAATATGTGTCAATAGACGGACAATTTTGAGCGACAATCCAGTGTCCAGCAGACGGCATCAGACCGCACCAACCAGCGGGCGGCACCAGACGGTGGTTCCGTGCTAATGTTGAGAGGCCTGGATGTCCGGGACGGTGAGGAACTAACTTGCAACGCGTCAGAAGTCGAAGAAGCCGACAATCGGAAGAGCTCTTCAAAGTGTGGATGCTAACATTGCAGCTGCCCTTCTGACGGCACAATGAGCTGACTATCTTGGGATCTTTGGTAGGCTCCATGTGTGTTGTGACATCTACTCTTCGCTAGAATGAGTAGTTTTCTGCCCTAGACCGATGGAGCTGGTCAAAGTATAGTGTCACCACGTCTAGTGAGTACGTAGTAGCTTCGAGGCTCGAATCGAATGCGTAGTTCCGGGTGTGAAATGTCCACAGTTTCCCCACGTTGAACTTTCTTCCCACACCTTTCCGGGTCCTCCAGCTGCACAGTCTACGGATACCTTGGTCGGACTTCAGCAACCACTAGATGGTGGTCGACCGCAGAGGCGCTGATATATATCAGTGCCTCTGCGGTTGCGGACATCAAGCAAAGAAGAACGCCATTTGGAACTAATGGCAAGATGGTCAATTTGATTCTTGATCACTCCATTGAGAGGGCCAAGTATTCTTATGATGATCGCCATGGATAAATTAAGTTCCTCCGATCGCCATTCTCGAACCATAATCCCAAGTGCCTGTGTTTCCATATGCTGCACGCGGTTAGTGTAAACGCACCCAACCTTTGCATTCAGGTCTTTCATGACGATGTCTTGTTTTTTTATGCTCCTAAGGGTGGCGTTGAGGGCGTTGTAGAAAAAATTGATTTTGTCTAGAGAGGCATTGTTTGGGGTGTAGCAACATAGGCATTGCACGATGAAGAGCTTCCGGGCTCTTGAATTGAAACGGCCGTCGATGATCCAGTCTGAGATCGGTTTCCAGGCCAGAAAGCTGTTCGTCGCAGTATTAGAAAGAAGGAACCCAACGCCATGCTCGCCCACGTCTTGCTCACTTTCTTTACTCGAATAGAGCAAGGTCAAGCTTCCAGACGTTTGTGACGGAGAAACTTTGCGTAGTTTCAAAGATCATTTAAATTTTCCCGTACAAACATCCATTAATATTGTGAGGTGACCATATTTTTTACATAAATAAAGGATTTCTATCGGCCGGTAGCAGCCACGCCATGCTTTGTATTTGATTTTCCCGTTTAAATTTAAATGATCAATATCTTTAAAACTACGCAAAGTTTCTCCGACACAAATTCAGGTTATCATTATTGTCCCCGTCACTAAATTTTGAACACATTTCGAAGGTCGTAGATCATTAGGCAGTGGTGATACATGTGTCCAGCCAGCTTGAACTCAGGCTGGCTGGACATAAAGTTTTTATTGATTTCTCGTAAACCCTTACATGTGCATAAATCAAACGTTATTACTGTTACACATTGCGTCACTAAATATTAGTAAAGGAACCATATTCGAAAACGCTCCCGTTATTGAGATTCGGAAGTGCTAGCCAGAAGTTTTATACGTAAATTCAAGCTGGCTGGACACAGATTTTTGCATTTTTCTACTAAATCGTTGTACGTATCAAAAAACTTTTAGCTCGATGCCTGTTACAAATTTATGTGACGCCCGTTGTTATGCAAAAAGTCGTCAAAATCACTTCCATTACCGAGATTGAGGGACCAGCGAAAAGTGTTTTTTCAAGCTGGCTGGACACGTTATCGATCGATTATCTAAGATTCTGTAGCGTTACAAATTCTGAAATAAGGGTGTTTAGCCGTCACATAAAGTGCCCTATTGACCTAGTTAAATGCGAGCTATTTTGAAGATTTGTCCAGCCAGCCTGAGTTACATGTTGTCGGGCAAGCGAGTGATTGGCTCATTGTGCCTTAATCCAGTAGCGAGAATGTACTCAGTTTTGTGTCAGGTATCCACCCTAGCGAGTGTGTTGTGTATGTGGATGACTCGGACTGGCTAGGGCCCAGCTTTTAAGTAGGTACGCTGCTACGTATACTGCAGATGGTTACTTAGCACCTTGTAAGTAATGCTGCTTTCATTCAACAATTCCCACTAAGACCATACCTTTATTTTAAATATTTCTTACTGAACGCAAACAATCTGTTGAAATCGAACATATTTTTTTTACAGGCATCTTTGCAAAAGCTTAATTTATACAAGAATGTGGTGGTCCGCGTACAATTCCCCGACCATATGATCCTTCAAGGAATTTTCACTCCTACGAACACAATCGAAGATATCACAGATTTTATAAAAGAGCATTTACGGAATCCAAACAAAAAATTCCATATATGTAAGCAAGTATAAATTTGAATAATTTTAAACCCCAAAGTTTTTAACACATTCTTAAAATAAAAATACAATTGGTTCAGTATTACGATCGTAATAAAAAGTTTGACCATGCCCGTGACAACTAAGGGCGTGCGCTACTACTCGCGCTGGTGCACGTAGTAGCGGTGACTCCGGAGTTCCGGACGACGGATATTAATACATAGAAAACTCATACTACACGCCGCGCTAGTTTTCGCTACTATTTTCTAATACAGCCACGTTAAAATACCTACCACCCTATACCAACTTAGCGCATTCGACTTAAATAAACGGATGCCTTAGTTGCGATTTGTAGCTTATCATTATACAATGCATTCATATCAAGATTATTTTGCAGTCATCACTCCTCTGAAAGAAGTTCTTGAGCCCAAAATGACATTACTGGATGCAAAATTCGTGCCTTGCGTTCACATGCATTTTAAGTGGATGGAAGAGGACACGACAAAGCAACCTTATCTGAAAGATGAGATATATCAAAAGAAAACGGCTTCAGACGCAGCTGGTATCTTGGCTTCCAAATACAGGTAAGACTAAGATTGTTGGTGGATGGAGGAAGACAAATGAAAAAATTGATGAATTGAGTGAGGGAATCATATGACAGAAAAAAAGGTGTAAATGATAGCAGAGAACAAAAAAAAAATGTTTTTACAAACCCAAGTAGGAAGTAGTAGTATGGGACAACAGCATCAAGCATAGGATTTCGCTTTTAAGTCCCTATTTGTGCATAAAATGTTTGCATAACATAATTACCTCTTTTATTTTTCATTTCAATTCCTACTGTGATAAAAATTGCCAACTATGAAAAAAAAATTACATCATCACTTGTTATTTGGCAAATTGGACCTGGTCTATATATACGTGTGCTAGTTTTCTCCTTTGCTACTTTTTGTAATTAGAAATGAGATGTAAGCCCATTCAATCCCTAACTATTATTCGGAAAACATTTATGTTAATCAATCTGTATTGGTTCTTAGGGCTCCCTCCAGAAGAAAACAAGAAGATACCGCTCAGAGTTCGCAGAAACCTGTAGCTTCCACATCTAAGAGTAGCAGATTGGCAAAATGGTTTAAGAATTGAAAGGCGTGCTTGCACCGTTGCTGTACCTACAAAATATGATAAATCTTTCTCGAATAACTCAGTTTTCAACTGGCCACTTTTGCTTGCACTTTGCAGGGGTTGGTATATTTTTGTATAAAACCGGGCCTTACCTAGTTTCTGCCATTCTATTTTATTTTCAAAATAGCGGCCACGCATAAAACCTGTTTTTACAAACAAGTTTTGTGTGAGAAAAAATCTTCTAAAGCATGTTACTGAGATATAAACAAAAAGTTATAATCTTCGCCATCAGTACAACTTTAATAGCGTATATTTTGGAAACGTGACGCTTTATAAATTTAGAAGATATTGTCTCAAACAATACTTGCTTGTATTGTTGCAAGCTAAAAAAATATGAATGATTGAAATTGACTGAGGACTGTAGAGGCTGTGTTACGGATCCCCCAGAGTTCATACAAAAATGCCCATGGTCCTTTGACCAGTTTGATTGTCTGAATCATCACCTAAGGGGCTGTCTCCACGAGCGAGAGAATCGCGGCGACAATATCGTCGTGCCACGTATTTCTATACACTCTATGAACGCGTCTCCACACGGCGATGTTATCGCGGCGATGCGACGAGTGACAATGTGCGCGCGTAACGTCGTCGCATCGCCGCGGTATCGTCGCTACTGGTAGCGCACCCGCCGCGCGCTCGCCGCAGAACTTGGCGCTCTCGCAACGGACGCGCGGCGGGCGCGCTGTCAAACGCAGCGTCATTTCAGCGTTGTCTCTATCATCTATCTATTGCACAGGCGTTTCCGTTAACAGTCGTCACGGGCACGCGGCGATTCCGTTACCAGTCGCGACGATACGCTAGCGGAATAATCGCTCGTTCGTGGAGACACCCGACGGTAGAAGCGCGGATCCGTCGCGATTCTCTCACTCGTGGAGACAGCCCCTAAGGTGTTGCGCTTATTCTATTACACCCTGCATTATCAATACCGTCAATTCTGCTGAGTTTCGTTAGTTTATTAAATATGACCTTGTGTTCTGATTTCTTAATTAATTATTCTGTCTCATAGGATACAAAAATAAAATAAAAACCCTTAAGAATAACTAATCGAATTAATCTTTTGAATGCCACGGTTGAGTATAGAAAAGAGAGTTAACTGTAGACAACAAATGAACACCACACGCCTCCGCCGTGTCGCCAAGAGCCGACGAAAAACTGCCTTTTAGAATACAAAATAAACATATACATATTTGAAACTCTTTTATTTATTTTCCTATCTAACTATACAATGATAATGAAGTGTCCGGTCATGGACACTTCATACTACATACTTTGGTTCAATCCACTTCCACGCTAATTGGCAGCCATTTTTTTTGTTGTGATAAACTCATAAAGGTAAGGTATAATAATATTACAAAAACCTCATTCCACTGCTGCCGGCAATGTAGCGGCGCAGCGGCGGTAACGAATCTTCATAACCTTAAGTTATCCAGATTCTGAAACATTTCTCCGACATTCGTTTCGCCGTTGATCGGTTCACCGACAGAACGATTGACTTTTCTTTTTTTCTCCGACAGAACTTTTCAATGACGAACGTTTCGCCGACACAACGATTCACTTTTCATTATTTCACCGATAGAACGTTTCAACTTTGAAGTTTTTTCCCTTTGAATTTATTAAAGTAATACGAACTCTATACCTTTGAGATAAAGTTCATTTTTAAACGGTTTTTTGATATCAAGATTTTGTAATGATTCCAGTTAGTATATACCTAAGCTCTTTGAAAAGATCACAGTTCAGATGACAGATCTGACAGTGACAGTACTGACGGGAGTCAATCACCATTGATAATGTTCCTTTTTTAAGATATACTACCTTTGCCTACCTACTTTTTTCTTGTTAATTGGCGTTTAATATCAAGTTTACACGTTATTTATAAATATTTGACAATATAGAATATATTAAAACGAAGAGAAATAGCCATTTATAGTAATAAAATCCTTGAGCAAAATACATGTCATTGGATTGGAACGTAGGTAATCGGAAAAAAGTTGCGTTTTGTAATTGCACGATTACTTAATTTTGAGTAAATTAAAAATATTTATAACTTTTGATTCCAGAGTCCTCAAAATACAAAATATTTTTTTAAATAAATTTCTCTTCATACCTAATTATAATGTGTGTTATAATTATTTTATATATACACTTGAATGGAGCTTCGTTCATTTTTAGATTCTTTGGGTCCAGTTTCGCCAGCCTTCTTTAGGCATTATATTGCTTTCTGGGCAGTGGCTGCCGTTCCTCAGATCGGCATCATTGAACTGTTTTTTTGATAAGTTTTGACTCAATTTATTATTTATTTATTTATTGCACAATGTACACCGTTACAAGCTTGGCTTAAAAACAAATGAATACATTACCCTGTTAGGGCGCAGCAAAATAACTTAAGACTAGAATATACTTACAAAGAACAGTTTAAATTATCAATATCAGTAGGTACTAGTATCATACACTTCTCATCAAAAAAATCGAAACACTTTCGTTTTTATTGTTTTTGTCCTAATTTTTTACAAAAGAGAATTAATTCCATGAAAAAAAAAACATTATTGTGTAGCTGGCAGTTTAGTCATTACAGTAAGAAGAAAAAAATCAAAATTCGAAATTAGAATTTCATTTGTTTATCCTATAAATGAAATTAAGATTGCATCTAAGCTTATCATCTGTTCATAGAGTCTACAAACGCTATCGGGAGACTGGTTCGTTCACGCGCCGTTCAGGATCTGGCAGGAATCGGGTCACTTCTGAGCGAGATGATCGATTTATTGTAACAACTTCTTTACGAAATCGACGCCTTAACGCTTTTCAACTGCAGCAGCAGCTTCGCGTTGTACGAAGAGTAGCTGTAAGTGACTCTACAATAAGAAGAAGGTTGAAGGAACGCGGATTGGCACCGCATACGCCAGCGAATGGGCCGAAATTAACTGCAGACCATCGAAGAGCGCGCCTTAACTTTGCACGCGAGCACCTAACTTGGTCATACCTTCAGTGGAGCAAAGTACTGTTTTCTGATGAGTGTAAAATTATGCTTTATGGTAACCACGGAAGGAACAAGGTCTACAGAAGAGATGGAGAACGCTTTGCACAATGCTGCATTGAAGAAAAGGTCAGCTATGGTGGCGGTTCGTGGACGGTTTGGGGAGGAATCAGCGCCGACGGTAAGACAGAACTTGCCTTTGTGTCTGGGCCACGGCTGCCTGCACTAAACTCTCATCGGTACATCGAACAGTGTCTTGAACCTCATGTGATGCCCTATGCACATTTTATTGGCAACGACTTCATATTCATGCACGACAATGCTAGAGCTCACACCGCGGGCGTCGTACGAGATTATCTTACCGAAGTCGGTATCTCCATTATGGTATGGCCAGCAAGAAGCCCGGACATGAATCCCATTGAACATCTATGGGATGAATTAAAGAGACGAATTCGAGCAAGAGATCCAGCCCCAGAAACACTTAGCCAGCTGCAAAATGCAATCCAAGAGGAATGGGATAATATACCACAACATGTGATCGTGACTCTCATCCGATCGATGAAGAACCGTATGGAAGCAGTAATAAGAGCTCGCGGAGGGAATACAAGTTATTAAATAAACGTTTCTTACATTTTTTTTTCATTTACGCGTGTTGTTTTACCCATTTCCTTCATATTCCATACAGGGTAAAAATTACTCATTATACAAAATACGAAACCTATGAAGACTTAATTTGAATTTAGAACAATAATATTAGGATTTAAAAACCTCATACTACTCACTATTAAATGACATTTTACATTTATTCCTAAATATACACATTTTTCTGATAATCCTTATCAAATCATAAACTGCGAGGTGTTTCGATTTTTTTGATGAGAAGTGTATTTAGTACATTATTAGGAACTTTAACAAACATACACTAGGTATATTTATATGGTATCTAAAATATATATATTATAGTATATATCTAGCTTTATAATCAAAATAATCAATAATCAAAAAATTACAGCAAAATATTTAAAATTTATCTTCCATATATATTCTTCGATACTATAGTAGCATTTTTCTAAGAGTAGTGACTTTAACCTAGCTATAAATACAGGAATTGTTTTGGTGGACCGTATACTGTCGGGTAATTTTGTTATATATTTGAATGCTTCGGTATTCAGGGCTATTTTTATACATTTGTAGTCTAGGTGCTGGTAAGACTAACTTAGTTTTGCGGCGCTCGTTTTTATCAAAATTAAACATATTTATGTTCTTTTTTACAAAAGTGGCTACTTCTAGTATGTAAATGGAGGGTAAGGAATTATGTTAATCTAATGTTCATAACTCCATAAACTCAACAGCAAACCAACATTGTGGTTTGCAGTGCACTGACAGGGTTCGTGTACAAAAGCCAACAGTAATAACTATTGTAAAATGTGTGATGTGCATGAGAGAAAATAAATAAATAAATGATTTGTTTGAGGTTCCTAATTCAATTTTTTTAGATTGGCACACTTGTTTTCCATTTTGGCCCGGAGTTTGAATTGCATCTGTTATTTAGATTCAATATAGTGCTGTTTTTAGATAGATCTTATCGATGCCTTAGTTCACAATTGCACTAACTACAAAATTAACAATTTTGAGGAGAGAGCTATAAAGTTTTTTAAAGTTTATAAAAGAACAGTACAAAAACAAAGTAAAATAACAAAACAAATATGCATCTATTCATAAGACTAGTCCTTTAACTCATCATATCTCAATATTGTAATATTAGTAGGTATACGTAACCTTTTCAAAATGGCTAAATAAACATACAACCCCCCATTGAATGCTTTTGTGCACTTCAAAAATTTCCAATCCTCTTCAAGTAAAAGTACATAATACACTCTTGTAGGTACAAATCGGATCTCCAGTCCTGAAGTCATAGCGCTAGGTGGCGCGCGTTTCATTCTGTCTGTTCCGACTTTCGGTATCTCAGTTCACTCGTGCAAAGCGATGGCGAAATAGAGTGTGCGTTACGATTGCTCCGCCAAGTTATCCAAACAAAAAAAAACTTCGCCAGAAAAATTGTCGAAATTTGTCAAAATCGAAAGGAACAAACCAAAAATTTGTCAAAGTAGCATTATAAAAGATAAAAGGGTTTTAAGTTGGCCGCGCGAACGTAACGTGGAGGATTGCGCGGCCATAGAGATCTCAGCAACTACATGGGTTAGAGATCTAATTCTTTTTGTCAATTGAAGACTGGATTTGTCAAAAATTGTCGAAAAAAGAATTATAAGGTCTGGATCAATATTTTACGAAATATTCACCCTGGAAGTTATGGCCGCGCAATCCTTCACTTGTTGTTTCTTTATTGTTGATTATTTCTTTGAAACCTTAAGACTTCATATAGTAAAACTATTACTAGAAGAAAGGTCTTAATTTGTCAAAACTAACGAAAGCAATAAATACTACTAAAGTTTACTTAAACAGACGAAATCTGTCCAAAACAAAAAGTAGGTACTTGGCCGCGCAGTCGAAACGTTTCTTGGTACGCTGATATCTCATTTTCTATAATTGCTAGGATTTCGGTGTGAACATACATTTATTTGGCATTTTAACCTCGATAGAATGACATATCGTTTTACCCTCACAACAGTTTTCAACGCGTGCAATCTTAAAAATAATGTCATCTCATACAATGTTCGAGCAGGGTAACCATAATTTCGATTTGATTTGGGAATACCTCTAGCTACAGGCTAGCAATTATATTGGACAACATCTAGCTCAATTATAATTAAATAAAACCTTTTTAGTAGTAATGTACAAGTATTTAAAAAAACTAATTTGAATATTTTTGAAATTCAATGGCTAGTTTAATTTGTATTTAATTTGAAGTTAGCGTCAGCACAGGAAAAGATCAATTTGCTCATTTAACGATTTAAATTGTACGTAAGTGACACTCTATTGACAGTTGGTTTTTTAATGGCATTCACATAAAGCTAAGGGTTCGTTCAGAAACGAGAGAACCGCGCGATTGCAAATCATGCTGTTTAGAACCGCAAAAAGCGTATTTCATGGTATTCCTTCTTGAGATGATCATTGAAGGTTAACCACATTTCTTCAGAAATATAAATGAATAGGGAGTATTTTTTTCATTTTAACGAGAAATAAATAGATAAAATAGGCTTAGCAAAACTACGAAACTGCATTAAGGGTGAAGCAAGAGCTCTATGCGGGGATCTTGCGGTCCATGGCCCTTTACGGGGCCCCGGTGTGGGCGCGTTCACTGAGGCTGCGTGCAAAGCACTACCTGAACGCGCCCCAAAAGGTGGTAGCCGTAAGGCTGATCCGGGGGTACCGCACGATCTCCCGCGAGGCGGCGAGCCTCCTTGCCGGATTGCCGCCATGGGATCTGGAGGCCATATTCCTCGCGCGCCTGCACGAGTGGCGCGCGGAGGTACAGAGCCGGGGGGTAACTGCCGCGGCATATTGTCGCGCAGCGGACAGACCTCCGCCGTGATCTCATGGCGACATGGAGAGAGCGACTATCGCAACCCCGTGCAGGGCACGCCACGATAGTGGCGATAAGTCCCCTCTTTGAGGAGTGGCTTGAGAGGCGCCACGGCGCTCTCACCTTCCGCCTGACGCAGGTCCTCACCGGACACGGATGTTTCGGGAGGTACCTGCACCGAATCGGGCGGGAGGAAACGCCCGGGTGCTACTATTGCGAGGATCGACCGGAGGACACGGTGGAGCACACCGTCGAGGTCTGCTCCGCTTGGGAGGAGCACCGCCGTGTCTTCGTAGCGGCGATTGGCGGCGGCGACCTCTCGCGCCCGGCCCTGGTTCAAGCCATGGTCCGGGGCGAGAGGGAATGGGAAGCCGTCGCCTCCTTCTGCGAAGCAGTCATGCTAGCGAAGGAGGCGGCGGAACGTGAGAGGGAGAGAGCCTCACGTCCCAGCCGCCGCGGGAGGAGAAGCACCGGGCGTCGGGGGCCACGCCGTGATGGCTCTCGGCCACCGTAGGCACGGGCCTGTGGACGGTGAGTAATGGGCTAGCTCGCCGTCCGTCCGTCGTATGACGACGGGCAGGCCGTGTCGACGGCGCGTTCGTGTTCCACGTGCGCCTCAGAGTTGTCAGCAACGGGAGGGGCCCGCAAGGGCCGGTGCCTGCCAGGGCTGCGGGACTGTTCGAAATAGATACCGCGGCCCTGGAACATAAAGGGCCAATGAAGGAACATGGGTGGTTTTTAGTCAGTAAGAGTCTGACACTCCCTTCCGCTCCGCCCAGGGCGGGGGGGTCATTTGATGTTTGGGGGTAAGGAGAACTGGGTGTAAAGTTCTTCATCCCCCATAGAAAAGGGAGGATCCTCCGACCAGACGGGTGTTATGTCTGGTGGGCTACTGCCCGACAGTTGTTGTCGGGTTCTTCTATATAATCTTAAGTCGCGAATATCTTTTACTTGCGCGATGCAGGATTTAGATGTTTAGTTGGTCCTCTGCGTCATAGATGGCGCTGTAGTACTTTTTGTTCAATGTTGCTGAAGTACTTTTTGTAGTGCCGCTACATCACTCCCCCCCGGAGACCAGGGTTGGTAGTACAATGAGTCGTAGCATCTGGTGATGTTTTTGCCAGGCCAGTCGAAAGTCGTTGCCGTAAATTCGGTGGCGTAAATTCATTAGGATTAAAAGTCGGTGTTCGTCGGTGGCGTAAAT
Source organism: Eurois occulta (assembly GCA_950022335.1). Lineage (NCBI taxonomy): Eukaryota > Metazoa > Arthropoda > Insecta > Lepidoptera > Noctuidae > Eurois > Eurois occulta. Next base: position 8,566,208 of record OX465496.1, read on the forward strand.
TCATTAGGATTAAAAGTAAAAATGGGGGTACCGCAAGGCTCAATATTGGGTCCTTTCCTTTTTCTAGTATACATAAATGATTTACCTCAGTTGCTGAAAAGTCAACCTCAAATGGTGTTATTTGCTGACGACACATCACTGATTTTTAAGGTAGACAGACGTGCACAAGAGATTGACGACGTAAATAACGCTATGCTTAAGATTCATAACTGGTTTACTGTAAATAATTTGGTGTTAAATGAGAAGAAAACTAAATGTATAAGATTCGCGTTACCGAATGTAAAAAGTAACGAATGTAACGTTGTATTGAACAAGGAAATACTAGAATTCGTCGATAAGACGGTTTTCTTGGGGATTACGCTTGACTCGAAACTGCAATGGAGTCCTCACTTAACAGCACTTGCAGGGCGGCTAAGTTCAGCCGCTTACGCTGTCCTTAAAACACGGCAATTAACAGACGTGGATACCGCGAGACTGGTCTATTTTAGTTACTTCCATAGCATCATGTCTTACGGTATTCTGCTGTGGGGACGGGCTGCAGATATTGACTCAATATTTATTCTGCAGAAAAGGGCTGTAAGAGCCATCTATAACCTACGCAGACGCGAGTCTCTAAGAGAATTGTTTAAAAAAATTAACATCATGACGGTACCTTGTCAATATATTTATGAAAACATTATGTATGTTCGGAAAAATAGACATCTTTTTAGTAAAATAGGCGACAGGCATAATTTCAATACTAGAAATAAGGACAAATTAGATCAGCCACGTTTCAGATTGTCAAAAGTACATATACAAAATATACAAAATAGGCGACAGGCATAATTTCAATACTAGAAATAAGGACAAATTAGATCAGCCACGTTTCAGATTGTCAAAAGTACGTACGCACTTCTTTTATGGGGTACTGTGTAAAATTTTACAATAAAATACCACTTGACATTCTACAACTTAATGAGAAGAAATTTAAAACATGCATAAAACGCACACTATGTAAACGAGCATATTATAAGTTGGAAGACTATCTCGTAGATAAAAATGCATGGCTCAATGCTGGTCCTGCTCCACAGCCACTTGGGCTCACGAACTAAGATTTTATTGTTTGGAAGAGATGCTCCCCCTTTAATTCTTTAATTATATTTTTCTTTTTTTTTCTTTCTCGTTTCTCTTCTGGAAACTTAGGGTGTGAATTGTATATTTTATATCAACATTGTGAGTGCAAACTAATTGATTACCATGTGAAGTTATTGTGGAAGCTGCAGAAGATTGTAAAATAATTATCTTTGCATTGTATAGATTCCATCTCTTAGTATTATATAACTGCATAGCACATGTGTGAGTACTATGTACTGTAAAGCTACCATTTATATTTTGTTATCTTTCATTGACTTGAATGTGTCCTGGTGGCTGAGAGAATGTCATGCTCACTCAAATGTCTCGCTGATGGTGGCGGGTGTGTCGGGTCATTTAGTTCCCTTCAATATGGTTGAGTTGAATGGCGCTGATCCATGCGTCATGTTCGTGAACGGGCGCTGTCAGTTGGGACTGGTCATCTCTTACCTGCCACGGTTTATTTTAATTACTTTATTTTTAAATTGTTGGTTTAATCTTTTACTCTGGACGCTCTTAATGTGCACGTCTTTGTACATCGTTCTCACATATATGTATAATCTCAACATGAATGATGTAACCAAGATTTTGTAACAATATTTTGATTTAAAAGAGTGTCCATGGAGTTTCTTGCCCATTCTTCTCCATAGAGATCTACGATTTGGAATGTGCAACTACAGTACTTTCGCAAGTTATTATGCCTTGTGTCTGTGACTGTAGCTTAGCTTTTTTATTTTTGACTTTCAAAAGTGCCTGTAATGGTCTAATTGAAATAAATGCTTTGACTTTGACTTTGCCGCATTGTTCACGGTGAGTCGGAACTGTCTGCGGCGGTAGTGCGAACCCCTTGAGTCGGGGTCGGCGCTGCATGTGCTCCGTTGCGTCGGACGTAGTACAGCGCCGCGATGTGGCTGACTGCTCGCGTCGACCGGGAGGATGAGCACTCAACCGGCCGAAAGTGCAGTGCCAAGGTAGCTTGATGAGGCTGAGGGTGCTGACCAGGTATGCTTCTGCTGCATGCTGGTGGTCAGGAATACCCATTTGAAGCTGGCTGGCTGTATGACTCGCTGCTCGAAAGCTTGAGGAAGTTTTGAGGAAGCTTGAGGAAGTTTGAGGAAGTGATGTTGTTGACGTCACGTTGCTCGAAGGATGCGCTGACGTCCATTTAGGGGTCACCAATTTGGGGGTATGAAGAACAGGGTGTAAAGCTCTTCAACCCCCGTAGAAAAGGGAGGATCCTCCGACCAGACGAGTGTTATGTCTGGTGGGCTACTGCTCGACAGTTGTTGTCGGGTTCTTCTATATAATCTTAAGTCGCGAATATCTTTTACTTGCGCGATGCAGGATTTAGATGTTTAGTTGGTCCTCTGCGTCATAGATGGCGCTGTAGTACTTTTTGTTCAATGTTGCTGAAGTACTTTTTGTAGTGCCGCTACAGATGATTTCCCACCCACCAAAAAAAAAAAAAAAAAGGGTGAAGCAAGAGAAGCAGTATCGGCCCTCCTGTAGACCGCGTCAGACCCACAAGTAATCATGAAGCCTCTAGAGTAGTACTATGGGAGGCCGGAGATACCTACTCATGAATCGAGACTAATACGTATCGAGTAATAGAAGACTTAAAGAAGCTACCTCGACACACGAGCGCGGCCAGTGAATTGAATTCGTTCGCAGCGAAGTTACAAAAAATAGTGTGTAGTGTGTGATATGCTTCAAGTGTGTGACGAAGCGCCATCGACGCGAGCATTGCCGACCAAAATGATGTGGCAAATAGCAATGCAGCCGCCCACATCATGCGTTGTTGCACTTGTTGCACAAAGAGCGAGAGACCCCACAGAGTGAGAAACCAGAAAAGGTAACCAACGTCAAGAATCAACTCAACTAAAAAAAAACAGTGATGACCGTCTCCGCGCCAAGCAATGCGTCGCACCGTGTATTATTAAAGATGTGCCCCGTGATATTAAAAGGGAACGGCGGACAAGTGTCGACGTTCGCGTTAATGGACGAAGGCACAACGACATTGCTCGTCGACGAAGAATTGACGTGCTGTATTCAAGTAGGTAAATGGGCCGGTCTCCACTTTACATATACAAGGCGTGACCGCGCGACAACACGAAGAATGCAGCTAGGAGGTCAAGATACAGATACGCGGCCAGAGCGGTGAATGTCAGGAACTTCAGTGATCGAACAATGAAGGTCCTGCGTCATGAAGTCGCAGGTAGACGGTGGACAAGTCGACTAGCACGATCGATTTAGCACTACACTTGTTTTTTCTATTTTCAGATGGTCTTCTGCGGGTTGACAATCTTTTTTTTTCATAACACCTTGACATCTTGGCACGGTTGGCGCAGTGGTCAAGCGATTGACTGCTGCGCTGCATGTTGCGGGTTCGATTCCCGTACGGAACAAATATTTGTATGACCTACAAGTAGTTATTCCGGGTCTGGGTGTTTTTCTATCTATAATATGTATGTATTTACAAAAAAAAAAATGTATGTACCTAGTTTATCAGCCATCTAGTTACCATAACACAAGCATTAGGTTGCTTAGCTTGGGACTAGATGGTGCTGTGTGAAAAGTCCAGGGATTTTTATTATTTTATTTTATCTTCTTGATTCGTTGTATTTCTTTCTGAATGAATCTCTTATTCGGGAAATCGGCTTCTTGCTTTCGGCAGGAATATTAACATGGCGTTGTAAACATTTGCTACCTTTTTCACAATACCCCTTCACAAAATCTGGACAAATCTTTGTCTTTTCATTCAATTTAACGTGCAAATATGGACATTCCGCTTTAGTGCACGATCATTGTAAATAGAAATAACAAGTTTGCATTTTCTTTGTCGTTAAGTCATGGGACAGAACGCAGTCTTTATAGTGACAAAGGCCTTTGATGAATTTGCGACAAATGGAGACGTGTTTCCGGTCATGTAAAAACTCACACCTCCCACGTGCATTTCTTAAACATGTTCCGAATTTGCAGAATAGGGGGCAAGGTACTTATATTATTTTTCTTTAAATTTCCTTTCATTTTCTTCAGTCTTGATTCACTAACTAATTTAATAAAAGATTTTTAATAAAAGAGGTGACAGACACAATTACAGTACGAAAACTAGAGACCAATTAGTTCAGCCGGGCTTCAGACTCGCTAAAGTAGACTCATCTTTCATGGGGTACTGTTTAAGATGCTATAATAAAATTCCACAAAGTATTCTTGAACTGAATGAGACGAAATTTAAATCATGCATTAAACGCACACTATGTAAGCAAGCATATTACAAGTTGGACGATTATATCTCTGATAAAAATGCTTGGCTCAATGCCGGTCCTGCTCCACATGGACAGGGGCGCATAAACTGATTAATGGATAGCATTAAATAGTATTGTTGGAGCTGCTGAAGATTGTACAACTATCTTTGCATTGTATAGATTCAATTTCTTTTGGTATTATATAACCGCATAGCCCATATTATGTGAGTACTATGTGATAGAAAGCTATCCTTCGTTGGAAACCTACGTCATTTTTTTTTTTTTGACTTGAATTTGCCCTGGCGGTTAAGTGTATGTCATGTTCACTCAAATGTCTCGCTGATGGTGGCGCGTGTGTCGGATCAGTTAGTTCCCTTCAAAATGGTTGAGTTGAATGGTGCTGATACATGCGTCATGTTCGTGAACGGGCGCTGTCAGTTGTGACTGGTCATCTCTTGGTTGCTACGGCTTATTTGAATTAATTATTTTATTTTTTGAATTGTTCTTTTCCTTGTTTTTACTATGGACACTTTTAACGTGCACATCTTGCTACATCGCTCTCACATAATGTACCATCTCAACATGAATGATGTAACCAAGGTTTTGTAAAAATATTCTGATTTAAAAGAGTGTCCATGGAGTTTCTTGCCCGTTCTTCTCCATAGAGATCTACGTTAGGGAATGGGCAACTACAGTACTTTCACAGTTTTTATGCCTTGTGACTGGGACTGTAGCTAAATTTCATTGTTGTCTTTGTTTCGACAGTTCAAAAGTGCCTGTAACGGGCCTACTTGAAATAAATGCTTTGATTTTGATTTTGAATTCGCCGAGAAATTACGGCTAAAACAAGCGCAGCTCGAAGACTACGCAGAAGAAATACAGCTACTCGAGAAGGGAAAGCCGGTGCCCAAGTCCAGCAGTCTATACAAACTGGACCCTTATCTAGAAGATCAAGTCCTTAAGGGAAGAGGACGGATCGGACCGCGGCCGTCATAGAAACAAGGAAGACGCCAGTGATTCTACACGGCAAACACCCGTTTACGTGGCTACTTGTAGAAGGCACACATCGCAGGGCTGGTCACGCTAATAATGAACGCATGTTCAATGACTTAAGACAGCGATACTGGGTGGTCAACCTACGAGTGAAACCGACCACGGGGAAGTTACCTATGGAACGATAATGTAGACGCGGCGACCCTTCACCCACTACGGGACCGATTATTTTGGTCCAATAACTAGTCATAGGAAGGAGACATGAAAAACGAAGGGGAGCCCTGTTCACCTGCCTGTCACAAGGGCAGTGCACCTGGAATTAGTAGGTACCCAAGTTTGTCTACCGACTCGGCGCTAATGGCGATACGAAGTGATGGCGGCGCGACGAGGTTGGCCAAGAATTATGTACTCAGACAACGGTACCAACTTCAGAGGGGCAGACACTGAACTACGAATAGCTTACAAAGAGTTGGCCAAAGACTTCACTCACTTTGAACTTGAGCACCGAATGAAGTGGAATTTCATACCACCTGGGGCACCACATATGGGGGGAGCGTGGGAGCGACTAGTGCGCTCACGCATCAAAAGGCAAAATAGAAATCAAAGCATTTATTTCAAGTAGGCCCGTTACAGGCACTTTTGAACTGTCGAAACAAAGATAACTATGAAATGTAGCTACAGTCCCAGTCACAAGGCATAAAAACTGTGAAAGTACTGTAGTTGCCCATTCCCTAACGTAGATCTCTATGGAGAAGAACGGGCAAGAAACTCCATGGACACTCTTTTAAATCAGAATATTTTTACAAAACCTTGGTTACATCATTCATGTTGAGATGGTACTTTGGTGTCGTCACTTTGGAGTTAATGGTTTGGGGTCCTTGCTTGTAGATATCAGAAGGTATGTTGAAGATAAACTCCGTTTAAGAACGAATATTGAATGTATATATTTTCCAAAATGGGTCGTTTTTTATACAATTTTACTAATTAACAATAACCAATAAAAACACGTACATTAAATTAGAAACACTATTTACAAACTAAAAATCCAATAAGAATCCAAGGATTTTTGACCAATCGCGTCACAGCACTGTTGACGTGTTATTTCCACGAGAGGCGCTAGTGAGCTCACGGCGCGGCACGGCGCGGCGGCGCGGCGGGCGACTTTTCCCGCCATTTCGCCGCTCGCGACGAAAGCATAAATATATGTGCCATGTCGCGCGCGCGTTAGTGTCGGGCAGGCCTCCGTCGAGTGAAGACTGAAGATGCAGTGATGAAGATCGAAGACACGTCGAACCGAAGCTAGAAGAGTGGCCTCACAGCTCCCGACACTCCTATTTCTTTACGGAATCGTCAAAACGTTGAAATAGTTCTTTTCAGAACTGCTTGCTTCGATGTTTCTTATCAGAACGTCAGAAACGTTATACCAAAGTTCTTATCAGAACTGCTCGCTTCGATATTTCTTATCAGAGCGTCAAAACGTGGTAATGTGCAGTGACTGGTGGTGGTAGCTACAGTACTCCCCCTCAAGCGAAGCGTACCGGCAGCTTGACGACACGGCCTGAGCGCGTTGACCTGTTGATGGCGGGCTGTGACGTCACGTTGACCGTAGGTACATTTGCTTGTTGCTTGGTAACAGCTGATGTGGTACTGGTTTTCTTGGTAATGGTTGGTGTGGTACTGGTTTCCTTGGTAATGGTTGGTGTGGTAACAGCTTGGGTTAACTTGGTAATGGTAAACTTGTTTGGAGGTAAGGTACAGGTATTCTCTGAGATGACATATGCAGGCTTAAGTCGATCGATGGAAATGTTGGCTTGCCGATTCGGTAGCTGCACAGAGTACACTTTATCTGTTCGGCTTATGACTCGATATGGGCCTTCATATGGAGCTTGGAGTGGTTTCTTGACTGCATCGGTTCTAACAAACACGTGACTGCACTTGCGTAAATCTTGATGCACGAATACGCGTTTGTTGTTGCTGTGATGTTCGGTGACGGATTGCGGTTTGTTTGCTTGAATGACGTCACGAAGTTTTTCCACGTAATTATAGTCCATTGTAGGTGCGTAGGTATTTGATGTGAAGAAATCGCCTGGCAGACGTAAGTTGTAACCGTAGGTAAGTTCGGCTGCACTCACGCCGGTGTCGGTGCGTAGTGCGGCACGTAAACCAAGTAACACGGTAGGTAGCTCGTCGATCCATGAACTCGTGTCGGATAGCTTGGCGCGTAATGCTGTTTTGAGCGAGCGATGCCATCGTTCGATCATCCCGTTGCTTTGAGGATGATACGGTGTTGTGCGATTTTTCTTAATACCCATTTGTTTCATTAGGTTTTGAAACAGCTGACTCTCAAACTGGCGACCTTGGTCGCTTGTGAGTGTAGTCGGGCATCCAAATCTTGATATCCAGTGTTGGTAGACGATATCGGCGATTCGATCAGCTGATATTTCGTCGGTAGGTATTGCTTCAGGCCATTTCGTGAGTCGGTCGATCATTGTTACTAAGTAGCGATGTCCTTGAGCTGTTGTAGGTAAAGGTCCTACAATGTCCACATGTAGATGTTGAAAACGATCGCTTGGCGGGAAAGCAGAGATGTTCGAGAATGTGTGACGTTGTATCTTGCTTTTCTGACAATGTAAACAAGTTCGGGTCAAACGGCTGATGTCGGAGTTCATTGATGGCCAGAAGTATTTTTGGGTTATAAGTTTTCGAGTCGTTCGCGTACCAGGATGACTGAGGTTGTGCACGCTGTTGAAAACTTCTTCTCTATGTTTTTCTGGTATATAAGGGCGTATATAAGACGTAGATGTTTCGCAGTATAACTCGACGTCAGTGTTTGGTATTATTATTTTCTTGAGAGTGATGTTTGTTTCTTGCAATAATTGTTGAATGTTGCTGTCCTTTTCTTGTGCGCTGGCTATTTCCTTGAAGTTTATTGTAGATGGGCATGAGATAGTTTCGATGCGGCTGAGTGTGTCGGCGACGATATTTTGTTTACCGCTCACGTGACGTATGTCGGTGGTGAATTCACTGATAAACAAGAGTTGTCTCGTTCGTCTCGGTGTTTCAGTACTCGATTGAGTTTTAGACATAACATATGTTAGCGGCTTATGGTCGGTGAATATAATAAGGTGACGTCCTTCAAATGTCTTGCGGAAATGTTTGACTGACATGTAGATTGCGAGTAGCTCTCGGTCGTAGGTAGAATATTTCTTTTGTGCGTCGTTGAATTTCTTGGAAAAATATCCGAGCGGTTGCCACGTGTCATCGATGTATTGTTGTAAGACGGCGCCAGCAGAGTTGTCGGATGCGTCGCAGAATAAAGCAAGTGTAGCATGATGTGATGGGTGGGCGAGTAGAGCTGCGTTTATGATGCTAGCTTTACATTGCTGGAATGCTTGAGTTGCTTCGTCGGACAACGTGATCAGAGTTTTGTCTCGCTTCTTTACGTTATGTAGGTATGAATTTAACGGGGCTTGTAGTGCTGCGGCGTTAGGTATATGATCGCGATAAAAGTTGATCATTCCAAGAAATCTTCGTAATTCTTCGATTGTGGTAGGTATTGGATAATCGGTGATTGCTTGAATTTTATGTTGCGGAGGTTTGATTCCTTCTTTTGATACGGTGTAACCTAGGAACTGGGCTTCTGACTTGCCTAGATTGCATTTGGCGGGGTTGATAGTGATGCCATTGTCTTCTAATCTCTTTAGTACGATGTGGAGGTGTTCTCTGTGTTGGTCTTCACTTTCTGATGCTAATAATAAGTCGTCTATGAATGGGAAGACGAAATCTAATCCTCGTAGTACTTCATGAATATAGCGTTGGAACGTTTGTCCCGCGTTCTTCAAACCGGGGCACATACGTGGGAATTCAAATAATCCCATTGGGGTGATGATAGCTGTCTTCTCAATGTCTTCTTCTCTCACACTCAGCTGTTGATAGGCGCGGTTGAGGTCTATTGTTGAGAAGATAGTTTTTCCGGATAGGTGATGTGTGAAGTCTTTGATGCGTGGAACAGGGTATCGATCTGGTATGGTGATGGAGTTGAGTCGGCGATAGTCACCACAAACTCTTATGTCGCCATTCTTCTTAGGGACGATGTGTAGAGGTGATGACCATGGGCTTTTACTAGGTCGACATAGTCCTTGTTCGATCATGTTTTCAAATTCCTTCTTCACTATTTCGAAACGATGTGGTGGAATTGGTCGAGCTCGGCTGTGTATCGGTGGTCCTTTTGTTTCGATGAAATGTTGCACTTGGATATCGGAGTTTAGTTTCATCGATGTTAATCTCGTTATGCCGGGATATTGAGCTAAAATGTCGTGGTAGGATTGCGACATGTCGATGCTGCGTATCGTAGGTACGTTTGATACTCGTACCGGGGCATTGACCTTTAAACTCGTAACACCGTCGATTAATCTTCGGTTTTTCAGGTCGACGATGAGTTGGTGATGTTTGAGGAAATCGGCTCCGAGTATAGGTTTTGAGACGTCAGCTACGATGAATTTCCATAAGTATGGGCGACGTAGATTGAGGTCAAGGGATAATGTTTTCTCGCCATACGTAGCTATAGTTGTGTTGTTCGCTGCGTATAGCTGGAATGGTAGCGGCGTTGGTACTTGTCCCTTACTTCTCGGTAGCACGGATATGTTGGCTCCAGTGTCGACTAAGAATGATAATTTAGAGTTTCTGTCGGTGATATACAGGCGGTGGGATTTTTCTTGAACGCCGGTGTCCGCCACTGCCAACGTTCCGTCTAGTTTTCCGTGTTCTGTTTCTGTTGCTTGCTGAATGAGCAAGGTGATGTACAGCGTCTAGCTTGCTCCTTGAAACGGTGGTGATAGTAGCAACATGGTGATGGAGAAACATCGTGGCTTCGTTGACGTGATGTGCTGCGGTGACGAGATGAGTGACGATTACGACGATAATTGTTGTTGTGATATCGATCTGACTTCAATTCTGCTATTTCTAGCGATAGTTTTCTTATCTCGCTGATTAGGTACTGCGTATCAGCTTGCGGTGCGGCTAGTGAGACTGGTGCGGGTGCATGAACGGCTGCGACTTCTGTTGGTGCTGTCTGCTCCATAATTTTGTCGGCGAGTAGCGCGAGTTCGTCGAGCGTTGTCTTGGTGGTGAAGGTTTCGCTGACTGCGAGGACTGACCGGACGTGTGATGGGAGGTGATTCGTCCACATAAGTCGCAATGTGGAGTCGGGAACCTTGTCTCTGGCGAGATTTCGCATGCGGCGGAGTAGCTGCGTTGGCTTTTGATCACCGAGCTCCATGTCGGACAGTAGTTTCTGGAACTGACGGTTGTCGGATTCCTCGTAGGCAGATATGAGCCTATTTTTGATCGCGTTGTACTGATCAGTCTCTGGTGGGTTGTAGAGTAGGTCCATAATCTGTTCGATGTCCTGTCGCTCGAGCTGTGCGATGACCATCTGTGCGAGTTGGGCTTGGCCTTTCTTGAGATCGTTGGTTGCTGCTTCGAAACTGATGAACCAGAGCCGTGGTCGATCACGCCAGAAAGGTGGAATACGCATGGTGAGCGATATTCCAGCTGCTTCGGCCTTCTGGACTGGATTTGAGCTTGATTGTTGTTCTTCAATTTGGCAGGGATTCGACATCTTGATTTATTTGCTGGAGACTGGCAGAGCTTCGTTTGGCGATACTGGCAGAGCTTCGTTTGGCGATACTGGCAGAGCTTCGTTCTTGATTCTTCAGTGTTCTGGCAGGAGAGGTCACCACTTTGGTGTCGTCACTTTGGAGTTAATGGTTTGGGGTCCTTGCTTGTAGATATCAGAAGGTATGTTGAAGATAAACTCCGTTTAAGAACGAATATTGAATGTATATATTTTCCAAAATGGGTCGTTTTTTATACAATTTTACTAATTAACAATAACCAATAAAAACACGTACATTAAATTAGAAACACTATTTACAAACTAAAAATCCAATAAGAATCCAAGGATTTTTGACCAATCGCGTCACAGCACTGTTGACGTGTTATTTCCACGAGAGGCGCTAGTGAGCTCACGGCGCGGCACGGCGCGGCGGCGCGGCGGGCGACTTTTCCCGCCATTTCGCCGCTCGCGACGAAAGCATAAATATATGTGCCATGTCGCGCGCGCGTTAGTGTCGGGCAGGCCTCCGTCGAGTGAAGACTGAAGATGCAGTGATGAAGATCGAAGACACGTCGAACCGAAGCTAGAAGAGTGGCCTCACAGCTCCCGACACTCCTATTTCTTTACGGAATCGTCAAAACGTTGAAATAGTTCTTTTCAGAACTGCTTGCTTCGATGTTTCTTATCAGAACGTCAGAAACGTTATACCAAAGTTCTTATCAGAACTGCTCGCTTCGATATTTCTTATCAGAGCGTCAAAACGTGGTAATGTGCAGTGACTGGTGGTGGTAGCTACAGTACATTATGTGAGAGCGATGTAGCAAGATGTGCACGTTAAAAGTGTCCATAGTAAAAACAAAGAAAAGAACAATTCAAAAAAAAAAAAAAAATTCAAATAAGCCGTGGCAACCAAGAGATGACCAGTCACAACTGACAGCGCCCGTTCACGAACATGACGCATGTATCAGCACCATTCAACTCAACCATTTTGAAGGGAACTAAATGATCCGACACACGCGCCACCATCAGCGAGACATTTGAGTGAGCATGACATACACTTAACCGCCAGGGCACATTCAAGTCAAAAAAAAAAGACGTAGGCACTGAAAGAAGAAGTGCTGCTGACGCTACTGACAGAGGCCGAGCACTCCATCAACTCTCGGCCTCTAACCCATGTCTCTGTTGACCCTAAGTATCCTGAGGCCCTCACGCCCAACCATTTTCTCATTAGAACCTCCTCAGGCCTTTCCCATACTGGGGCTTGTGAGGAGGTCAGCCGCAAGCAATGGATAGCTGCCCAAGCGCTTGCCTACCATTTCTGGCGGCGCTGGGTGGACGAATACCTATCTACGCTGGTGCCTCGAGGGGCGTCAGATGACCAACGGCGGCCCCTTCAAGTTAGCGACCGGGTCGTCGTCATTGACTCCATGCTACCAAGAAGAACGTAGTCACGAGGTGTCGTGAAAGCGGTCTACAATGGTCCAGACGGCAAGGTGCAATCAGCCGACGTCAGAACTACAGCGGGCATCCTACGAAGTCCTGTCACGATGGTCGCCGTCCTCTGCGTGGAAGATTAGGCTACGGGAGCCCTGCGCCGGGGGGAGCATGTTACGGATGACGTAACTTAAACCATGTAAATATTGATGTTATATAACTAATTAGAGTAATGAGTAAGTAAAAAGATAAAATGTTATTTAAGGTTTATATTTAAGTATGCCAATAAACGCTGATTTGATAATAGGGAATTTCAAGTAAAAACAAACAGTGGTGGTGTAGTACGGTTGAGACACGTAAAGACAGTCGGGACTGCCATAGTACACAGTAGATAGACGCGCTCTCACTCGTTAACAGTGCTCTACGCCGCACTACACCACCCACTACTTGCACCATGGAGAAATTATATATATGAAAGGGAAGTTTGTTGCGCAATTTGTAGTCGTCTCTCAACAGTCAAGCAGCAAACTAGCCCTGGTAAATAAACAATAAATAAGAAACCTCAAGTTTTATTCACATCATACAAGAAATATACAGTCCACCTTGTCATTACAGCTGTATAAATGAGGGTAACGTTCCTAATTTACATCTCGTAGGTTTTATTGTTTCAAATGATTCATTGGGGTTACCATCGTCTCGGTGTTCGTCGTAATATCTATTTTCAGAACAAGATTCACCTTTAGCGGAGAATGATTTAGCACTATTAACAATTGGTTTTTCTATTTTCTGATGGTCTTCTGCGGGTTGACGATCTTTTTTTTTCATAACACCTTGACATATTCTTGATTCGTTGTATTTCTTTCTGAATGAATCTCTTATTCGGGAAATCGGCTTCTTGCTTTCGGCAGGAATATTAACATGGCGTTGTAAACATTTGCTACCTTTTTCACAATACCCCTTCACAAAATCTGGACAAATCTTTGTCTTTTCATTCAATTTAACGTGCAAATATGGACATTCCGCTTTAGTGCACGATCCTTGTAAATAGAAATAACAGGTTGGCATTTTCTTTGTCGTTAAGTCATGCGACAGAACGCAGTCTTTATCGTGACAAAGGCCTTTGATGAATTTGCGACAAATGGAGACGTGTTTCCGGTCATGTAAAAACTCACACCTCCCACGTGCATTTCTTAAACATGTTCCGAATTTGCGGAATAGGGGGCAAGGTATATTATTTTTCTTTAAATTTCCTTTCATTTTCTTCAGTCTTGATTGATTCGCTTGATTAGATTGATGTATTTTTTTAAGAGTATCTATGTTTAACTTTGTTTTTAATTTATCTTGCTTCATAGGAGATACATTATTATAATTAGTAAGTCTGAATTGATTATTTTTACTATTGAGCACTAATGAATTAGAGCCCTTTCCGTTCATTGGTGTCTGGAAATTCGTTTCAAAACGTTTTAGATTATTATTTTTAACATTACCTAGATTTATGTTGAAGTCTTTCCATGACACAGTTTTATACTTGTTTAATTTGAATGTGTATTTAGCTTTATCTAGCGCTGTTTCATTTGTTGTTTTGTTAGTTACATTCTGCCTAACTAAGCTGTAACGAGATTGTGTAACTGGCGGCGGAAGAGCCGTTGCTTCCTTGTACACTGATTGATGCTGATAAGTGCTCAATGAGTTACTGACAGGACTTTGTACATCGGAAATAACGTGATTATTGACAGAACTTGAAAAGCATTGGTTACCATCACCAACACTTTTAGATTTGATAAAATTGGGGTTAACGTAAATTTTGCTCTTATTCTGTATGTTACTTTGACTGTACCCCGGTACAAATTGAGAAAATTTTGGATTAACATGCATTGTGGGATTTGTGGGGCTGCTGAGATAATTATTTATCCGTGACCTATTGAAATTCGGGTTTATATAAACCTTATTTTTACTATTTTCCAGAGAATTCATATTTAGTATTGCTTTTTGGTTTATTTTGAACTGCCTTATCAACTCAATGAGTACTGGAAGTATTTATTACCACTTTTACAATTAATTGCCTCTATTGATACAGTGTTCAGAGATTTTTCTAATTCCTGAGATAAAAGTTCATTTAATTCATTTATAATACTAATAAGCTCGGTCTTCTTATCCCCATTTACCCACAGGATACTCATATGGAACGAGGGACTCTGAAAAAGAATTAAAACAAATTATCTTTCAAAAAAAGTCTTAAGCTGGCTGAAGGACTTCACACCAAATCGTGTAGCTACAAAACCATGATACTTATAGTTGGATAAGTAATTAAGAATATTAGAACATATGAGGGTTTAATTTTTCCATTAAAAAAAATGAAAGAGCAACATATTGGTGCGATTGGAGGCGGATTGTATGATTGCCGGCGAAATAAGTCGGGAGTTCGAAATAAGATTGAGCGGATAGAATCGACTTTGCAGAGCCTTTGGGAGTACCTCGGTTACAATCGGACTGCATCGTCTACTATTACATTCGAAACATGCTGTTGCGGAAAACGTGTGAGCTCTTTAGCAGGGGCGTGCCGTCCATACAGGCAAATAGGCTTAGCCTACCTTAGCCAAATTCATTTATTACAACAAATCAACAATCATGTAATAAAAAATACAAAATATAAAAAGAAAGTTAAAACTCCTGTTATAACACTTATAGCAACTTGTCGCGCCCGTGTGACGTCACACGGGCACACGCTACTACTCCTTAGGCCACCAAACGAACTGCCTTCATTTCTCATCGACTCATTGATGAATTTACGCACACTGGTGCATATTTTCGTGTGTATGAACGGCACACATGTATAGATTATGGGCGGGAACTCCGCCGTAAGGAGACCGCCAGCGCAGTTCTGATTGGCTGGCCTTGAAGGCCAGCCAATCAGAAGTGCCAGTCAAGATGAATGAAATGCAGTGCAGGGTTACCAATTTGTGGAGATTTCCCCGGATCGCGGGGAATTCGAGAAACAGACTACACACTAAAACGATCGTTTCCATAATGACTTGCTACTGTAAAAAAACAGGGTGGTATTGTCGAATATAAACCTTCCAAAAAAATATAAATTATAAGGAATAGCAAAAGCCCTATTAAAATAGTAAAAAAATACATGAATTTTATTTTTTCCCAAAATTTTGTGAAATTTCGCTTTGATTTTTGGGAAGTTAGGAAAATATCTGTGGCAATCCGGCAAAATGATGCAATTATTATTTGGTTTCTAAAGAAGCCATATTTGTGTATCCGCGATCTTGAATGTTTTGATTTTTTTAACGTACTCAATTAAAAGTAATTTGTTGTTTATTGTTTGTTTATCTACTTAAAAATGGTGTTCTGTTGTGAAGTTTGCGCTGATAATGTGTGTTTGTTAGAAGTTCAAAGTAGTAAGTTTTCGCATTATCGTTTAATGTTAAGATTCAACTTGATTTGATTTTGATGATTTTAAGTTATTTATAAAGATACGAGACGAGTTTGAGTGACTGTGACTGAGTTTGAATCTTCAGAAAATCGTGATTTGAACCTTGAATAATGTGGTGAGTTCTTGTATTTATAACTTTTATAACACGCGTTTTTGGCAATAATCTCGTGAATGTACTTACATCCTTAGCTTCTACAAGTATAGCCTACACCCCCACCATACTGTTGTTTTTACAGGCTTTCTTTTCAATTTTTTTTTTAAATATTATAAATCAATAAATGTGACTACTTTAGGGTCATCATCATAAGTAGAGCGACGTTGTGATGTTGCGCGAAGTTTTTTTTTTTTGGGTATCCGTATGCGTGGCCTACCTTCCGTGGAGAACCACTGCACGCCACTGCTCTTTAGGTCGAAATCTACTGAATTGAGTAACTTCTGATGTATTGGTATGATACGTGAAAAATTAAGAGATAAAAGGAGAATGGGCGATTTGTTTCCAGTGCTGTATCAAGTTGAGGTATAATAATTATATCGTAATATGTAATTTGAGAAGTCCTAACAATTGCTTAACTTTATTGTATGACACCAACAGACAGACACTAGACTACAGGAAAAGAATAATACTGATATTGTTCTATTTTACATACATAGATGTTGTGTGGGAGTGGAGAGATTTCGATCTATCTTAACGCCAAAACCCTTAAATTTGTGTAGATTCGTCAATTCTTTGATAATAATAAAGGGTGGAAGGGAAATCGATGCTCAAATGGGACTAAAAAATCAGCTGTTCATATTTATCATATATTTTGACAGTGTAGGTATTGCACTTTTGTAGGAAACTAACTTTTGCCCGCGGCTTCGCCCGCGTGGAAGGGAAATCGATGCCCAAATGGGACTAAAAAATCAGCTGTTCCATACATTTTGACAGTGTAGGTATTGCACTTTTGTAGGAAACGGCAGATTTGTTTTTATTACTGACTAGCTTTTGCCCGCGGCTTCGGCTGCGTGGATGTCGAAAAATATCCGACGGTAGCGTATTACCGGGATTAAAAAGTAACCTATAGGTGAATCCAAGTTACGGTAACAAACATAGTTACATACCTTGAATTACCTTGATCCTCCTTTTTAACCCTTCGGGGGTAGAATTATCAAAAGCACTAAGACACGTATAAATTAATTTTCAATCATCAGCCTAAACACAAAATTTGAAAATCCTAACTTCAATACTGACGGACTTTCATATAAACTTCTATCCCCTATTTTACCCCTTTAGGAGTGGAATTCCCAAAAATCCTTTCTTAGTAGATACTTACTCTTCACAAAGAACACACCCTCCAAGTTTCATGTGTCTAGGACCAGCGGTTTGGGTTGTATGCTGATATATCACCCAGTCAATCAGTCAGTCAGTCAGTCAGTTTACCATTTATATACAGATGAATATTGTGAGGTTCGGAATGATTTCTGAACAGTCTCTACCTTCTCACCCTGTATCGTTTCTAATCAATTCGTTTGAAACTGCAGGTATATCTTCTTATCACCATAAACGTATCTACAAAAGTGTGTGCGATGTACAGGAGTGAAGATAAATATTTTTTGGATTTGAGAACCTGAATAGTGAATCTGAAGTTTTGCAAATTAAACCTTTGGGATAAAATTGTCTTGTTTTATATTTTATATAACGGTCGACGTGAAATCTGGAATAATTAAGGTTTTGACCCAGACCGCCTATTTCACAAAAAGTTTGATTTGCTGAACGTCCCATTCGCAAAATGTTCGGTGTGCTTAGCGTCCAATTCGTAGAATGTCAGCAGTCGCGAGAACAGGTTTTCTTTTTGCTTTATAATTAGAATTAATGATTTTTTTTCTTAATAAAAAATCCAATTATACGCACCTCGTAGAATGTAGGCAACTGAAATTCAGTCAGTACATCATCAACTTTTTTGGACACATTTAGTAAGTGTTTATGTGTAAAAGGATCCACATCAAGAGAAATAAATGTCCTTGAATGATCTTCGTTACAATATACTTTCACTGCAGCAAACCCAAGATCAAAACTGAAAAAAAAAAACTTTGGAAGTATCATTTGTATTTATTTATGTATGTTGTATCATTTATGTAACAATAGATTGAATATTGATATGATAAGACAATTTTGTGGATGAAAGATTGCCTAAATGTATGTTTGTGGTAAGGCATGAGGGACGCCCCAAAAGGATATGTCCTTGTCCCTCCCGGCCTTACATACCAGACCAGACCTTTCTAAAGCACATCTAAGATAATCATAATCACCGTAAAAGTGAACGATGCACAGGGAGTATCTAAGGATCGTATCAGGTGTCATTAATCAATTAATCGTTTCAAGGCGTTTGTGGGGCGGATATCAACGTGTTTGCTCCATTTGGTATTGGAAGAAAGTTTTTGGCCGCAGGATATGGTGTTCCGTCGCTTCCGCGGACAAATTCCACAAGAACGCACAAAACATCGTGCAAGTGAAGTGTTTAAACATAGTTTTAAGTTGCTTATACTAACAAAAAAGTTATTAGTATGTATATTTAGGTTAAGGTATTTATCTGGGTGGGTATTATTATATATTATGGGTCTTTGTTACCTGAAGTAAATGGATTATTATTTCCTTTATTTATTTTTACACTAATTTTTATACATTTTTAAATATTCCTTTAAAAAACATTATAAAAAAAACATTTAAAATATAAAAAAAATTGTTTCCCACCGGTATCGGGAACAGGGTCCAAGCTACCGGCGGTCAGGGCTCCAGAGAGAGGAACCTCCCAACAATACGAGCCGTGTCCAGGAGTACCGCTTTCTGAATCAAGCCCTTGATCTAGCTGCCTAACGAGAGCCTCTTCAGATATTGGTCGAGGCTCTTGACAATTAAGCCATGGGCTGACACGACTATCGGCACAATGATTGCTGAGTCCACATCCCACATGTCGACAACCTCGCGAGCCAAGTCAAAATACTTGATTTGCTTAGCTTTCTCGGCTTTCACAAGGTTCTCGTCATGCGGGACCGTTATGTCAACAATCATTCCGCGCCACTCGGATCGATCCACCACCACTATATCAGGCTTGTTGGCTACAATAGACCTGTCAGTGATGATGGATTGATCCCAGTACCTACAATGTGATATTTTGTGTGTTGATATTTTGTTTAGGATTCCTAGTGTGGGGCAAAGTTTAAAAAAAAAAAAAGTGATATTGCCATTTTCGAGAACTGGGTCGGGCACATACCTATAGTACGGAACTTCCACAAGTTGTATTTTAGAGCATGTTGCTGACGGACTCTCCGTTAGCCAGACGAAAACTGTCTATGCATGGCATGCCTACGACTGGTTGGAGGCATGCCATGCATTTGCATAGACAAGAACACCCGCAGATAATGTGACGGATTGATTCGCCTGGACGGTGGCATGCCCGACATATCCTCCATCCTTCAGAATAAATCGCCGGTAGTTATTCATCATCATAACTTCATACATAATTGCACAGACAAAACCTTCAGTTTCCTCAAAGAGGTCCCAGGAACGTAGCCAGGCTACGGACGCTGATAGGTCTACATCGGGCCAACTAAAACGTGAACGTTTTGCGTTGGCCCAATAGTATCAAGTAACGTGTCGTTAGTATCAAGCACTACAGGTTTGCGCCAGTTCTCTTTAGCCAAGGAGAGCGGAGTGAGGCCCTTGTCCACCGCGATGCATCCCCACGTCGGCTTCTAGGAAATATTCCCTGAGTCTGCATATCTCGCGGTTGTGGAGAGTCTTCGCGTTTAAAAATCCTCGACCCCCACACCTCCGCGAGATATACAGTCTCATAACCGAAGAACGAGGGTGATTCATTCGATATACCACCGTCAACAATGTACGGACTCTCCTATCCAGGGCGTCTAGTTCTGTTTGAGTCCATTTGAGTATGCCGAAAGAGTACATCAAAACCGGCATGACCCAACCGTTGAAGGCACGCACCTTATTTCTGCCTGATAGAAGACTATTAAATACTTTTTCAGGCGGCCGCACGAAGCGCTCCTTAAACGATTGCTTCATGTCAGCAACATTGATGCCAGGCGCTTCCGACATACCCAAATACTTATAGGTTTCGGTTGCTGAGAGGGATCTAAGATTTATGGAATCCGAGAGCTGGGTTCCCACAGATTCCACAATCTCCCCTCGGTTTACATGCATGACCGCACATTTGTCCACACCAAATTCCATCCTGATGGCGCTACTGAAAGTTTTAGTTACCTTCAGTAGCTCAATCAGATGCAAATCATTGGGGGCAAAGAGTTTCAGGTCATCCATGTAAAGGAGGTGAGATATAACTTGACCACCTCTTCTCAACCGATAGCCTAGACGTGAATTCTCCAGCAGCGTGCTAAGAGGATTCAAGGCTAAACAGAACCAAATTGGACTCAAACTATCGCCCTAAAATATACCTCACTCTTTCCTTATCGGCTCGCTATTCCTCTGGATAGCGAAGGACTGTTCTCCATTGCCCCAAACATGACATCAGTAAGGTGCGCAGAGTTGCATCAACTTTATACAACTCTAGCACCCGCATGAGCCATGTATGTGGCACGACTCATAGGCCTTCCTATAGTCTATCCAACGTGTCGATATATCCCGTCGGGTACGACGAACCTGTTGACTAATGGCCACATCGATGAGGAGTAGCTCCTTAGTACCGCGGGACCCGTTCCTACATCCATTTTGAGAACCGGACATGACAGAATTGTCATCAATGTGTTTGCTAATTTTAGCTCTCAAAAGAGATGTAAGAATTTTATATACTGTCGGAAGACAGGTAATTGGTCTATAGTTTTTGGGCTCCGCAGTACTACCCGATTTATGGAGCAGGTGGGTTATACCTGATGTCAAGAACTCGGGCAGCGACCCTGACTCTAAGGCTGACTGGAACAGGATCGCCAGGCGAGCGTGCACCTGAGCCTTGTAAACCATTTAATCCAGAAGTTGTAAAGATTCCCTGAAGATTTCCAGTTAGGCAACGGAGGAACTGCACGAACTACGTCTTGGGGGCTGATAGTTATTGCCCGCCCCCATTTCTGGTACTGGATCGCACGCTCGTTCGACCCCCCCAAGTCCATTCACCCTCGGTATGGCTAACAGGCACCAGGATTATTATTAATAAATTGGATTGGATTTTTCAATGTATTAGAGCTGATTTCGTTTTCAACAACCAACAAATTATTA
Organism: Eurois occulta; assembly: GCA_950022335.1. Classification (NCBI taxonomy): domain Eukaryota; kingdom Metazoa; phylum Arthropoda; class Insecta; order Lepidoptera; family Noctuidae; genus Eurois; species Eurois occulta. The sequence continues at coordinate 8,587,273 of OX465496.1, forward strand.
CATTCTGGTGGGTCTAACATTGTAATTAACTTTGAACACTCCCATTTTTCCCAGGAAGATTTATTTGAAATTAAGCAAGAATGTAAATATATGAGTAGGCGGTTATGGAAGGTTGAGGCCATGGTCAGCGATCAGAATTTCATCCGTGTACTCCGAGAACTTCTCCACAACTGTTGATTTCACCTTCTCTCGGAAAAACTCATTGGAGAGCACAGAAAGCAGTCTAACCCAAGGTAGTGTTTTGGCACCACAATTCACCTCCATTTCTACACAAACAATCAATCACCCAGTACGCACACCTCCCTTTTCCTCTATGCTGACGACCTTGCTCTTATCTCCCAAGCCACCAAATTTGAGGAGGTCTAGGCCAACTTGTAAAATCCTCTTGGTGACTTAGCGTATTACTACCTCGCTAACTCACTCAAGCCCAATCAGAGCATAACGCAGTCGTACATATTTCATCTTCGCATTAGAGAGGTGGGCCGCAAACTCGATCGAGGGTGAGATTGTTTGAGCACAGCAACTTCCCAGAATATGGAAGTCTCTCAGTGTTACTCTGGACAGGTCACTTAAAACTGGTAAGAACTGCAATAACATCAGGCAGAAGGTGCATGCTTGCAACAGTCTTTAACAGCGACTAGTCTCGTGAAAGTGGGTGTTTTTTTTTGTTTTTTAAAAAAAAAAAACGTTGCCCCACACTAGGAATTTCTCCTGTATCGTGGGTGCGTTTACAAAGATTTAAACTCACATACACAAACAGCCAGACCCGGAACAACTATATGTAGGCCATACAAATACTTGTTCCGTGCGGGAATCGAACCCGCAACACGAAGCACAGCAGTCAATCGCTCAGCCACTGCGCCAACCGTGACGTCCGTGGGTGTGCTTCTCTGCAGTTGAAAGGCCTTTCTAAATTTAGTGGATACAGCTCTGAATGAAATGTCACACCAGATTATCACAGGTTGCCTCAAACAAACCCCGGTAGCATGGAAAACCTGTTCAAGGTTCATAGACAACTCTGCCCTGGAGTGTTAATGTGGTGTTGTTCCACAAATGTTGGGATACTTGATAACATGTTCTGGCTGTCCTGCTGTTTGCACATTACAGGAGCTGATGAAAGCTAATGAAAGTGCTAAACTAGTCGCCAAATTTTGGACTGAATCAATTTAGATTACCCTCAACACGCTAAGAAGAACAACTTACCCTTGGTATAATGTGACATGTAAACAGATAGACAAAGCTTACATTAAATATTGTGTTTTACTTTTGAATAGTCGGTCGATTGATTGCCGGTTAAAACATATCAAAACCAGTTCATCGAATTATGCAGAAACCTACTAATGTTAATATTTAAAATGTTAGTATGAATTTAGTTTATTCGGAATTATGATATGCAATCATAGTTTAACAGCACAATAAAGGGTACATTAAAGTGTAAAGACGTGTTAAAGGCAGAGAATGTCTTAGCATGAGAATTTACAGCAAGAGTGTACATACCTTTCAACATCAGCGAGGCATTTGTGAAGTGATGAACTAAATGCTGATATCAAATGATACTTCAATACAAAAGTTTTAGACAAACTGATGTGAAAATCATCACAGCGATGACATGATTCAACTTTTGTTACTACTGCATCCTCCAATTTATCTATCAAATCACAGACAGCGTCTATTTGACAATCTAAAACAAAAATACATCCTATCATCAAATAGATTAGTTCCCTTATGATTAATTAAAATATTCAATGTACATACAATTCACATAAACAAAGGTGGCCCAGTTTCCCCTCACATGTGGAAATGTTCGGGATCTGCCACCATGAAGCTGTGGATCATCTATGTGTATGTTGGAGGGCACAACTGGCACTTTGCTCAGATTAGGAGCAGGAAGCTTAGGTCTGAAAAGTCAAATTACAGTTTATTTAGTTACTTCACACAGAATAAAGAACATTTAAATAACCAACATATAAAACAAAGGATAGGGTAGGTAAACAAAATTGGTTTAGTACCTAGTTTACGAACAGTTATTCAAATGATGTTCAATTTATGACGTAACAAAATAAAAGCTTGTTAATTGTAAATACTTTTAACTAAATCCATGTAATATTCTATTACCTATATGGTTCGTTGTCTTTACTATCTGTTTCACTATCTTCTGAATTAGATCCATATTCATCACATATATAGGATAATGCTGACATAGGGTATTAGTATACTTATGAACGCACAATGAGAGTATTATTATTAATGACTACGTACCCATGCAAATACGATACTTTAGTTAAAAATATTCAAGGATATGGACACTAAACTTAATATCTGTGCATAGATATGCTATTTGTGTGTGTGGTCAAGTCAATTGTCATATTTGTCATTCAGTCGCAATACAAACAAGACTCGCTTGACTCGCATGTTGCTGACAACACAACGTCACAACAGCACAACAGGGTTGCCTGACGTTGACGACCACAGATTAGATAAAAATGAAGTTATTAAATTAAGCCATCATTTACTTAGTTTACTACGTATTATTGAATGGTGTCGTATTCACCGCGCACAAAAATAGATCGTGCTTTGTCAGAAACCATCGAAGTGCTGGGAAAAAACCTCCTTTCATCTCTCTCTCATTAGAGAGAGCTATCTTTGTCAGAGGAGGTCAGCTGATCCTGCCATCGTCGTCTGGGTCTGCGCAAGAAGTGCGGGACCCACTTGTTCTTGAGATGCGGCAGGCTTGTCGAACCCAATTTAATATAAGCGATGCAGCTTTCCGAGAGACATCAGTTATTTTGAACTGATTGTTGAATTTGAAACTCGGTCCACAAGTTTGATACCTTACTATACCTATTCCATAGCTCATTAGCAAACCTTAACCAAGCTCAAACTGTTGAATTTTCAAAGACCCATCTTTGAGTAAATTCATGAGGATGAACAAAATACAGTCATGTTGAATTGTTGAAATCAATAGTACAGACGCCAGCACATCAAGCTACTAAAATCTGTCAAACTTTAGATTAGATTTTTCAACTTTATCTCTAAAGCATTAGGTTCAAGTTTGATTGGGAAAATCTGACAGTTTCGGGTAGTTTGACCTGCTGGCGTCTGTACATACATTATAATTCCATGTTGTCAAAAACTGATATCTTTTGCGCCAAGAGTAATAGTGTTCTGCTTCCATTCTGCTTCTGTGGAATCAAGCCTGCTGCCTGCTGGGCCGGCAGTCTCGACCACAGAGTACTTTTATATATAGGTAGTCTCGTCAATCCAAAACGGAAAAAACGAAGTATCATTATTGCAACCGAATTTTTCCGTTTTTATTAAGCGATCGAAAGTTAGCGACAGCGTCGGTATCTAGAATGTCGAGACTGGAGTGCTGGTATCCCTCCAACTGTCAACGTCAAAAAACGTCAAGTTGAAGTTGTTAGCTTAAAGGCAAGTATATCAGATCCGAAAATCGAAATAAAAATAGCAATATTAGCGATGGGCGATTCCGATATGTTTTAACAATCGGAGTCGATAAAATAAACCATCGAGTCAACCATCGACTGCCTTTTCACAAAACAATCGAGATGTTTTTCGATTGTTTCGAGTCAATGGAATCAACCGCTAGTTTTCAATTGTTCGAATCAGTCACCGAGTCTCGCTCGCATTATAATGTACTCTGTGCTCGCTCGGTCACCGAGGGAGGGAGCTGGTCAGTCGATTGCATGCATCGAGCCGAGGTGCATGTTAGTTAGTTGGAGGCGAGAGCGTGCCAGACTCGAGTCGCGCGTAATTTGTGAATTGCTCGTGTTGAAAGAATTATTTTGGATTCGCAATCACAACGCAAGTCAAGAACTCGCGTCTTAAATCATCGAGAAACAACTCTCGATCACTCTTGATTCTCTCGAATGAACGCGCTGTCACAGATTAAGGCGCCGTACGCCAGTCGCAATAGCAGACCGAGTCGAAATCGAAACAATCGAGAACCATCGAGATGTTCGAACAATCGAAACAATCGAATGAAACCTCTCGCCATCGCGCATCACTAAGCAACATACAATGTACTCTGTGCTAAGCAATATTCGTTGTGTATGAGAGGCATGCAAAACGCTGGAAAAACTGTTTTTGTCTTTTCCACAAAAGCCACTAGTGAAGAGTTGAAGTTATTACTATCATCTTCTCATCATTTACAAACACGCTTCCACCGCATTTGTCAGTAAAGCGTGCTCCCGTTTGGTAAGTATTGTACTCTTTGCTGTGCTCGTGCGCTTAACGCCCCCTCTTTTACAAGAATTATTATTGATAACATTTAACCTGTGCAGCTACAACTAATTATTGTAATCGTCATTGCAGGGAATTTTATGATCTGATAGAAAAAATATATTTCACTGAAATACTGTTTGAGAATGTCAAGCAATGGTAAACAAGTTCTAGAACCTGCCAACGATGATACCATACAGTGTTTGTTTTTTTCTCCTAAATATGGTTCAGATTTATCACTATGGGAAGACTTGTGTCTGCAGCTTAATAATTATATAAAGAGCATAACAAAAGATTATATATGGCATCGAGATATGTTTCAAATATACACTCCTCTTGTTGAAGATACCATAACCGGTAAGCCCACTTACATCTAGAACTGTTGTTTTAATGTCATAGGTATTTATGATTGTAAGATGACAGACAGAATTATGTTTTATGTGTATGAGTGGACTCTGCAATACAAGAGGGCTGCACCCAACACCTCAGGGCTCTCACAGCACAACTGGATCAAGGGCCTGATACAGAAAGCAGTACTCCTGTTTACGGTATTAAGTGAGAAGGTTCCTCTCTCTAGATCCCTATTGCAGCATCCTGGAGTCTGTTTTTGTCGTCTGTGGGTTTTTCATATACTCATAATGTGAATGGTTGTCCTGTCAATATCAATCAGGCTTGAACATCTTAATAGATGTGTATGGAATTTGGCACACTGGTAGACCATTAGTTTTTATTCAGTTTGATCTGCATACTAAGGCCCAGAAATCATTATATTTTTTTTAATGTAATGTTCCGACCTCACATACTCAAAAAAATATTATGAATTGAATAGTTAGTAAGTGTTATTACGTGTTGCACCAACCCCAAGTAGCATGAGACAAGGGCAGGAAGATGATGAGGTGTTATTATGTATAATTGTTTTTACTATTTACAGGACTTCCAAATCACCTTTGCAGTACAACTTGTTTTGGTGATAACCTAGAAGATGAATGGTTCATTGTCCATGTTATTTTAGAAATTTCCAAGCAATACAGAGACTTAATCATCCAACTGAAAGACAATGATGGTGATTTTCTTTTGATAGAAGCTGCAAACTTCTTACAATCTTGGGCCAATCCAGAAAACACTGATAACAGAGTAAGTTAATGAAGTCATAAGTTTCGTAATTCAGTTTCATGACGAGTCTGCCTGATTACAAAAATAATATCTTTATCAAAAGAAAAACACACCTACCTATTTTATGGATATTCAAAATAAACATTTGTGCAGGTATTCGAGAACTCAAATAAAAGCAGTCAATTTGTTTTTTTTTTTCTGTTTCTTTTGTATCTGCTTGTTTTGTTTCTTTTGTCTTGAGTATTATAAGCAGATGTGGTAAATGACATTTGGCAGTTGAAGTGTGCTCTCTAGCGAGAGCAACTACTCACACATGTAGCATGTATTTATGCTACTCAAGAGGGGACAGACAGAATGTCTTTTCTTTTGAGATGTTTTTGGTATGTGCGTGTTGTCAGTCCAGGGGCCAGTTCATTTGGATGCCTCTCCCGCCTTTCCAAGTATGTTTTGGTTATGGCCATGATTTCCTCTTTCTCAGAGTTCATCTGAAGTTGGTTGTGTATTTCAGTATTTGTAATGAACCAAGGTCCATTGTATAGTTCTCAGAATCACATTTTGCATTCACTGTATAAGGGAAATATTAGAGTTTCTACAGCTCCCCCGTAGCTGCATGAAGTAGGTACATTTGCTGTCAGTCGAATTTATAAGTGGCACTACAAATTGGCATCTACACACATACATTTTATCCAAAGTTGAAAGTTACATCAAACACTTTTTGATTTGAACCAAGTGAAATCCTGTATTGAAAAAGAAGGACCAATGGTATTTTTCTATGAACGCTGGGTTTAAGACTAACAGAATTGAAATATACCTCTAATAATTTGGTCTTAAATTAATTATAAAACAACAAGTAACTAAGTTGTCGGAGAACAGATGAAAAAAAATATTAAAAGGCGTTTATTTGTGACATCCTAAATATTATAAAAAATGTTACTTCTGCCAAACTGTAATGCAGTTTGTTGGCAGATGCAGCTCCCATATACAATACTACCTATATTGTATACTCGTAGGTACTTTTCCATCAATAACGAGGATATAACCATTAACTATACCTAAACACAAATATTTTACTATAGAACAAAGGCTGACCAGTAGTGAATTGAAACGCCACTACGCAATCCAAAATGCTATTAACATTAGCCAATATCATCTTAAACCGCGCAATGGCATTTCAATTCACACTGGCGAAGCCGCAAACATAAGCTAGTATGACATATTCTATGCGTCTCCATTTATTAGGCGTTGACAAAAAGTGCCACAAGTCCACAACACAAAGAGCCACATGAAATATGTTCGCCTTTTTCTATATTTGCTAAAGATTTGACCTATTGTTCAAACCAAATATAACCCCAGTTTAACTAAGAGGTTTTGTAACACAGCCTCTACAGTCCTCATTCGATTCTAGATAGAAGATTTGGTTCACCGGCCGAACTCTAATTAACCACGGAGTGCTTAGCTTTAGCAAAATGTTTTCGACATGATCCAGGTACTTTAAAAACAAATCACTTTTGTAGTTTTATGTTCAACAAAATGTAGGAAATTTCACCACCTTCAATTGGCTGAAGCTCTGATCTCCGGCGGCTTTGGCACAGAACATAGATATACACTCTTTGGTACTGGTCGCATTAGTATAAATTGGAAAAGTTATTGTGAGCTACGAATTAAGACATATTTAAATTCGGATTAACATTTTGACCATCTTTATAGTGAAAAATTACTGGCCTATGTCGCTCTTGTGAGTGCTCTTGTGTATTTTAAAATAGTCACATATTGTCATTATTTTGAAATACTAGGTATCTTGTAAACGATCCAGATTCGTAGAATACCTATCTATAATACTAGCTACTTCCCCGTTGCTATGGAAATAATTTCTATGTCTTTGTCTTCGTAGAAACTCGAGTCTACGGGTGGCCCTATGCTCGGACAGAAGACAAGACATGTCGAGTTGTAAAGAAACAGCTTTGTCTATTCTTGGTAGAATAGAGATGGAAATGGTCATGCTACGCGTGCAGTAGTATTCTTCGCGCTTCTCCTCCATATTTATAATCCACACTGCTCAAGTGTGTAACTAACTGCTAGCCTACCTTCCTGTTTCCTTCCACCTATAACCCGTCCGTTAGCCTTCAAATCAAGAGTAAACAGGCATCTTCTGGGCACGCTTGTCCCATCGTAGACATCATCCATCGCTTCCCATAGCATAGGCGAGATCGAGAAAAAAATAAACTGACTTCTCTAATTTTAGTATTTTTCTAGTTATCAAAGAACCCTTTGCAAACAAACTTTGTTATGTGGTCCCGCACAAGAAGATAAAACTATAAAATACAAAAAAAAACACCTTCCACCACGGTGCGCAAGTCCGATTCGCTCCTTTGCTTTGCCGTGTGTTTAATGACGTGTATCTTGTTTCAGGTTTTCATTCATGATAATCATATTCATATAATACCACCAGAAGTGGCTACATTAGATACCAACTTGGAGTTACAAAAAGCTTTGAGAATTATTTATGAAACACCACAACTAACACAGACATCTAGTGAAATACAACAAAGTATCTTAAATCGAATAGGAAACTATCCTGATAAAATAAACGAACAAATTCATAAAGCAGTAGTGAAGTTGCCTTCCAACCTTGCAACATTACTGACACTACAACCTTCTCTTATTGCACCAATCGTCGATGCATATTGTAATCACGACATTGTAGATGCAAAATGTTGTAAAAAAATAGATTTTGATGACTGCGTTACAACTGAAATAAAGTTCACGAAATTTTTGTATGCTTCATTGATGCATTCTAAACTTATTAATTTTGTTAAACATTATATTGAAAAGGAAAATGATAAGAAAAACGTTCTTGGTTTGAAATTAACGTGTGGGTATCAGATTATTATGAACAAGGTATCGACAACTGACCTATATTCATCAAAAGAATATTATCGGTTTCTCAATAATTTACAGCAAAATGGATATTTCAAGAATAATATTGAGGGTTCTAAAGAGTACAATTATTTACTAGAGAAAGCACAGCAATATTTTTCTGTTGTGGAATGTCCTGTAAATTCGAATGTATCCCATAAAATATCTGAACTTTTAGCATCAGATGACTTTGATAAAGTAAAAATATCACTAAAGAGCACAACATCGGTTAAAAACCTGGGTTATGTAGAAGATAATGAAGACTGGTTAAAAATACGTCCAGAACAGTTAAATCAGTTATTGATAACACGCTACGGCAAGAAATCTAAACTTAAAAATGATGATTTTGTAACATCACAAAGAATAACAGAAGAATTATCTTCATTTTTGAATCAAACATCAGATTTTGAAGGGATAGAACAAGACCGCAGGGAAATGTCACCCGAACAAGACAATATTGAGTTCGAACCTGATCAATTTGTGTCATCTATAGAAAAAATGTTAAGAATATTAAGTACAGGAGGTACAGAGGACACTGAAAGTGAAGACGATTTTGATGATATGTGTTACGAAGATGATGAAAACGATGATAATGACGACTGCGATAGAGAACTTCAAGCCGAATTACAAAATATCTCAACAGAAACTTTAAAAGACAATAAAACTGTGCTTGAGAACATTATTCAGAGTATGAAAGAAGAAAAGGCATCATCAGGGCCGTCAAGCAACTTATTGCGCTCTATGGGGGTAAGCAAAACCGAATTATTGGACTCCGATGATGATTAGGTCGTAAAACAATTCCATTGTTTGCCCGCACAAACTCAGCAGAAGAAACGTAAGTGTAAGAAAAACTGTGAAAGGTGTGCGAAAAATTAAACAATTTCTTTATGAAAATAATTTCCGGATTCCTTTTTTATTTACAAAAATACCCACAATAAATCCTTTTACCTTAAGCCCCCTTCGAAGCTCAAAGATGAGCATAAGCTCCTCCAGCCGTCACTATAGTTTCTCCAGTTATGTAACTGGCGTCATCTGATGCTAAAAAGGCGACTGAGCTGGCAATCTCTTCGGGTTTCCCAAATCTTTTCATTGGCACTATGGACAAACTTTTGTCTCGACCTGCTTCAGAGGTCGTGATCTAAAATAAAATACGAAAAACGCGTTGTGGTTAACCATTCGTGCGTTTTTGCATTTATTTCATAAATAAATACTTACGGCAGATGCAAATTTCGTAGCAACTATCCCAGGAGCAACACAATTAACTCTGATATTGTCATGGACAACTTCATTTGCTATTGCTTTGGTCAGACCCAAAAGAGTCGTTTTACTGACACTGTAAGGACCTAGCGGCTGAAAGCAAACAATATTTAAAAAGTTAGCAATGAGTTTTAAGAAGGTAAATACTTTTATCCTACTAATATTATAAATGCGAAAGTTTGTGAGTATGGATGGATGGATGTTTGTTACTCTTTCACGCAAAAACTACTTACCGGATTTGGATGAAATTTGGCACACAGTTTATAACCTGGATTAACACATAGTGAAGCCCGGGCATGAGCTAGTTATAAAATAATTTATATCAGGCATTTACCTCCATTGCTTGATACCCTGCGATTGACGAAATAAATACGATATTTCCACCTCCTCTCTTAATAAGTTCGGGATATGCATCCTTTGCCAATAGCCAGGCGCATTTCACATTGATTTCGAATATCTTGTCCCATACGACTTCCTCAGTCTAGAAATGCAATAACACTAAATCAGCTTGATTTGATTAGTCTATCTTCTGCTAGGTAGGTAGTCCATGATCAGAAGTCAGCCTTTAGATCTGTACCTAACTAAATTCTATATAAAGCAAAATGAAGCTACAGTATTAGCTGTAGGTAATCTGGACTAATATTGTAAATGCGAAAGTACGTTACCTTTTCGCGCCTAAATGGATGAATTTCGATGTAACGTGGTAAACTGGATATTTATTTATCTCGTTATTACGTCCTCGAGGGATCTTCTTCTTAGCGTGTCGATGGCAAATATTAAATATGTTTGGCCCAAATTTCAGCTATGCGAACTCTGCTCGCTGATGCAGCCATAAGATCGTCAAGTGCGCAGATGTTAGGGCATGCAGCGCAAGATGGAAGATGGGCCATTGTCTATGGAGACATGCCGCATAAATATTTGAGATCTGAGCCGTCCATGAACCCCCATTTGAAGAGATTGTCTTTGCTACGGCCGACTTGGGTTCGGAGTCTATTCAGAGATTTTCAAGTCTGCCACGGCAAAGCATACCCAGGTGGAAGGCTTTCAGACGGCTGGATGAAGCTGTCGGGAGGCTTAAGCAGCTCCCGCAGAGATCACGTGGAGGCATTGCTATTAGCTGGACTAGCTGGGCCAACGCACCCAAAAAAGCTTTTATGGCTTTTCAGCCTCTGGGGCACTGGAACATAATTGTGCATTGGGTGGCGTAAGTCAGCTTGTAGCTTTGACCTCTCGGTGCGGCTGGCTATGGTCCTACGAACTTTTGGTGGCGCAATCCCTGTTAGTAGATACAGCATTCGTACCGGGGTCGGTTTAAGGCAACCACTAATAATTAAACCACTAAAAAAAAACTAAAACTTTCAGTTAAAGCTGTATCCTCTAGATTGGCGTGGTATGGGTAGAACGGTCCCATACTAGGCAAGCATATTCGCCAGAGGAGAAGCAGTGCCATTCCAGTTGTTCGCAGAAATTGAGAAGACGCCCTCTATTTGGTAGATGTCAGGCGGCGCAGCAAGTTATTTCTATTATGCATCTTCATTTTTATAGTTTGGCAATTATTTTTATATATAAGCGACCGCCGACCGGTCTAAAGTTATACCGAGGTATTTCGGGTGATCACTATGGGCGATTGGTAGCCCAGGAGATGTTTAGATTACGACCCGCTTGTCTGTTTTGGAAGTGGAAAACGCACGATTTCGTTTTTGATGGGTTCGGCATTTTAAAGCGTTTTCAGCATAATAGTGGCTTAGGTCACTGTGGAAAGCACGGCTTCAATATCCTCAACAGTTGGTAGGTATCTTGACCGGTTAGTGCAAGGTCGTCAGAGTATAAAAAGCGGATTGTGTTTGGGCTAACTTGTTGGTCGTTAGTGTAGATGTTGAATAGTAGCGGGGCCAGTACACTACCCTGAGGTAGTCCGTTTTTTAGGGCTCGCCATCTACTGTTATCTTCAAGGAGGTGTACCTGAAATCGTCGGTTACTGAGCAGTTCTCGGAGAATCCGAGTAAACTTGAAAGTCCTCTCACTTTCCATAATAGACATTTTATATTTATAGTGTCGTATGCTGCTGACAAGTCCACAAATACTGCCCCCGTTACTTTCTTAGTTTCAAACCCGTCCTCGAGGTGTTGGGTAAGTACCTGGCTACAGCACGATTTTCCAAGCCTGAATTCAACGTGATTCGAACAGTTCGTAGGTGTGGCAGAGTAGGGATATAGGACGAAAGTTTTTAGGGCCGTCATGTGGTTTTCCATGTTTTGGAATAGCAATGATTTTTTATTTCCTCCAAAGACGAGGGATGCTTGCTGACTTCAAACAGTGGTTGAAAAGTTGCAACAACCACGACACAGATACGGGACCGAGGTGTTTAATTTGTTCGTCTGATATGTTGTCCACTTCGGAGGCCTTACCGGAGCTCAGTCGTTGAATGGCCTAGACGACGTCCGTTAGTTGGAATGGGACACATACAGAATATATATACATATATTCACTGGAAGAAGAGGTGTTGCTTGCTTTGGGAATTCTGCCAAGTGGTTTTGGTGGATTGCCATTTAGGATGAGTTGGTGAGCAACTTGATTAGCTGTCACTGTGCTAGGCGTATATAGTGGTGGTGGTTCGCTGGTGAGTTTGCGGATAGTGGTCCACGCCTTTTTGCTATTGTTAGTCATGTCAATATTTGTCACCGTATCCATCCATTTTCTTGGCGCGCTCCCTAATAAGTGACAACAGTTTTTTACCAGCTTCAACTGTCTCCTCCGAGAACGGGTCAGTATCATAGAACGTTCCTACTTCTTAAGCAGTTCGCCAGATTCCTGGGATATGCCGGGGATGTATGATGTGCGACATCCTCGGGGTATATATTTCCGGGATGCTACTGAGACTACGCTTACGAATGTATCGTAATTGTGTGAGGTAGGTGGAATGGTAAATAATTTGGCATCCACAGACTCGAGGGATAATTTCTGAGTACCATACGGTTAAAAGCTAGCTTTAAATAAACCATTCGAAAGAGTTGAACATTTTGAGAGGATCTGGAACTTAACTAAGATTTACGTGTCATTTTTTTTATGTTTAATGGGTCTACTCTTGACCTCACTATTCCTGAGGACAGAGATGAGGTCGACGATGGAACGAGCTAACCCAAAAGAAGCCTATTAACTCTCGACTTAAATAGATTGGGGTCATATGAACTTGGGAACACCGACGAAGGCAGGAAAGCATTTATACCAAATTGAGCAAACTAACGCCATATTAAAACCACCAGCTTTGTGCTTCCCTGTAAAACATACCTCTAAGACCGGTGACACACCAGGATTAACTGCAGCATTGGAAACCAATATGTCAAAACCTCCGAATTTGCTTTTCGTCTGAAATAAAATAAGTAATAATTTTGTCATTTTGTCTGTTTTCTCTTATTATGTCTCATAACACAATATGCACACGATGCACAAATACAAGTTTGCTCTACTACCTACCCCTAGTTCCGGATTTAGCTCTGATGACGTAGGTTACGGAAATATCACCCCGTTTATACTAAACAAAATATGGTAAAGCTATTTTAATTTGTCAGTCCGAACTGAGTTCGATTAAAATACCGGCCAAGTGCGACTCGGACACGCGCATGAAGGGTTCCGTACCATCCAAAGACTATGGTACCATCGTAGTAGGGTAATAAAATAAATTAAAACAATTAAGTAGGTACCAATTTTTGATATTTGTTGATAAAGCGGTAACAGAAATACACATTCTGTGAAAATTTCAACTTTTAATACGGCTCATGAGATACAGCCCGCTGACAGACGGACCGACGGACATCGGAGGCTTAGTAATAGGGTCCCGTTGTTTACCTTTCGGGTACGGAACTCTACAAAGCTTTAGCTTTAATGCGATACAATATTTAGTTTACAATATCATTTCCTAGTATACGTACAGATGTATAAAATTTTATTTGTGGACGGCGAAAATAAAATGACACCAAAATTGGTAGGTAATTGGCTTTTCAAGTGTCGATCTGTTACAATTCAAAAGATGCAGCCCTGTGGCACGCGACGGACAGACAGGCAGCGGAGCCTTAGTAAAAACTTGCGTACGGAACCCGAAAAAAATAGGTATCTATACTTTTGGAAATGAATCGTCGCAAAGTTTGTTTTATAATAGTTTCTTGAAACCTCTCTTGTTTTTGTCGCAGTTTACTGAAAATATACAGGTTGATTGGTAATTCGGTGCATTCATTGAAATGGGTACCGTGAGGAAAATTTATGAATATCCTAAAAGTTAGGAAAATCAAAGAAACAATGGATGGATTATGTGATAATAATATTACTAAAAATAAAGTATTGAGATGACGACGAATAGAGAAGTATGGAAGAGAAAGTCATGTTGCGTCGACCCTAAATACATAGGGATAAGAGAAGAAGAACGATAATGATCTATACTTACTACATCAAATAAGTTTTTCCGTTGATCAGCGTTTCCTACGTGGCAAACAACACCCTCGACCGTAATGCCTTCACTACGCAAACTTTTGACCGCTGCTTCCACATTTTGCTGTTTTCTACTGCTTATCACAACAGAAGCTCCTTCATTTCCCAGTCGCTGAGCTATAGCGTAACCAATGCTATAAAAAGTACGTTTTTGTTAGTGTTCAAAATAGAATGAACCATTCTCATAATCTACAGGACCTTCCATCCTAACTTCCTAACTAATATCATAAATGCGAAAGTAAGTTTGTTTGTTACCTTTTCACGCCTAAACCACTGAACCGATCATCCTGAAATTTTGCATATACGTTGTCAGGTGTACAACTGTACAGAAACGGATATAGGGTACTTTTAATTCCGAAAAAGGTACTGGTTTTCGAGTGAAACAATAATAACATTCTTATGACAATAGATGGCGCCACATGTCTTTGGAATCATGATTGAATTAAGTATATTATTATAGAAACTTTAGAAGTGTGTTAAGAGTTTAATTGTCAAATTGTAAATTGTTATTGTAGTAGGTACTTAGCTTGATGTGCTGGCGTCTGTACATAGTATAATAAGTATATTTTAGAATAAATAGTTAGGTACCTACATATTAAATAACCAATTTTATACTTGGGTTGAACAAAAATATAAAACCTAATTTTACACAGAAAATATTTATGTCAAACGCTTTTTTCCAAACACTGCTCATCCATGATTATTAAATTTGTATAATGAATTCTCACTTCCACACTCAAAAATGTCACTGTAGCGAACCCAGACAAAGTCATACAGCATTTGTTACTGGTCATTTAACTGGATTTTTAATTTATTACCTTGCATTAATTAAGCAAGACTGGCCTTTGACCTTTAGATCAAACTTCAACAATTATGTTGATTTAAATTCAACAATGTAAACAGATTGGTTTTTAAAGTATTCAAGTGCTTCTAGATTGTTATAATACATCCTGTGGAATTTTCACTTTCACTTGATAGGTATGCCAAGAAGGTAAAGGTGAAAATATAGGTACAACTCACCCTTCAGTCGAGGCTGTAATAATTGCCACTTTCCCTTTAAACCTACAATTATTATGTGATTCTCGGGCACTTAAATTAAACGGGTTCAGCTTAATCAAATTATTTGGCTTTGATAAAATTTTGATTGTTTGAAACATAATAAAGTAGCTCACAGTGCCTTGTTTTAAATACAGAAGATAATCTCTAAATGAACATTTATGTAAGTACAAAGTTTAGATAAGTTATCTATGCGTGAAGTACTATCTACATACCTAATTCCTGCCAAACTTGTTATCAAAGAATTCAAGGCTGAGTGCCGATTCTTATTTTTATAGTGTAGGTATTATCTATGGTGCAGAACTGCCGATCCGTGCCGATCCCAAACAAAATGGAGGCTGAAAGGTCAAAAGTCAAAAACTTTTTTTCCATAACCTCTTGTTATGGAAAAAAAGTTTTTGACTAAAGCCGCACAAACGATAAAAGAGAGAAAAAGAGCACATAATTCACGTGATCATGTTATTTTACACTCTCCAGCAAATGAAAGCTCTCCAGACTTTTTAGGATTACAGGTCTGTACTCGAAGATAAGGCGCAGGTCACATTTCGCCAGTTATGTTTATGTCCCATGTAATAGAGGACAAGCCTATTGCCGTCAACTGGTCACAAATCCAGACTTCGTGGCTGCTACTGCGAATTATTTCCTTTAAAAACCCAATAGCACTTGTATGCCCAGGGAATCGAACTCAGGCCGTCATTCTCAAAAGTCGCGCTTGCCACCAATAGATCAACGAAGCAGTCTGGAGAAACCAGTAGCGTAGCGTGCCTTGGCGGGGCCCCGTATAAAAATTTGTTTGGGGGCCCTTCCCCTTAGGAAGGGTAAAGATTTCTCACAAAAAAAAAAAAAAAATGTTTGCATAAAATTACAAGAAATATTTATTCATCATAATTATCTATGTCACTTTTTCCAAAATTTTTACAAACAATTCAAATTAAATATACACTTTCCTTGCCTTTTTTTCGGCAAACTGAATTATTAAATCATTTATAGCAGATGATGACTTTAGTTTTTCTAAAGTTTCTGCCTCTATGAAAGAAATTGCTTTTTTTGATTTTTGTCATTTCTGAAATGAAAAAAAAATTGAGACGTTTTTATTAATTTTTGCTTACGCACGTTGGGGGCCCCCGTGGCTCGGGGGCCCCGTATAAATGATACGGCAGATACGGCGTTAGCTACGCCCCTGCCAGTAGCGTAGCGTGCCTTGGCGGGGCCCCGTATAAAAATTTGTTTGGGGGCCCTTCCCCTTAGGAAGGGTAAAGATTTCTCACAAAAGAAAAAAAAAATGTTTGCATAAAATTACAAGAAATATTTATTCATCATAATTATCTATGTCACTTTTTCCAAAATTTTTACAAACAATTCAAATTAAATATACACTTTCCTTGCCTTTTTTTCGGCAAACTGAATTATTAAATCATTTATAGCAGATGATGACTTTAGTTTTTCTAAAGTTTCTGCCTCTATGAAAGAAATTGCTTTTTTTGATTTTTGTCATTTCTGAAAAAAAAAAAAATTGAGACGTTTTTATTAATTTTTGCTTACGCACGTTGGGGGCCCCCGTGGCTCGGGGGCCCCGTATAAATGATACGGCAGATACGGCGTTAGCTACGCCCCTGACAGTGACTGTTAAGTCAGGACTGGATGGATCAGTTTACATCACAGTACACTTAACTACTTCGGTAAACACTTCATGAATGTAAATTGTGCCAGAGCATTGTAGGTAACCTTATTTATGTGAAATTGTCAGTGGATATTTTACTGGGTAAAACGGGGTGCATAAAGGGTTGGAGTGGATGTAACGGGGCACTGAGGAAAAGAGACTTAGAATTTTTAGCCAAAAAAGTTTTGGGTACCAGAGCGAGCGAAGCGAGCTCGGTACTTGAGGCACCCCAACGTTGGTTACTGTTGGTTACTTTAAACGCTGCAGACAGAAATAGGAGCCCCGCCTAGCGGAGCTACGTAGACTTTTTCATAGTGCCCCGTTTCGTATACACTGACCCGATATTTCGATGCTGTTGCAAGCGCCATGATCGCGGGTTTACTGGAGAATGCGGGTGGATAGAAAATAAAATAGTGTCGAGTTCCAGTAGTGCACGTAGCAAAAGTCAAAGAAAAATAGACAGATTTGTCTGCTCCTAACAATTTATTTCTTAATTTTTAAATCACGGATATCCCATAAGCGACAGTATAAATTCGATTTTAAACCGTGAAAGCTTAAAACCTAGTGGTCTACCCATCTCGCAAATAAATCACACTCCGCTGTCGATGCTAGTAGAGCATTCAGCATACGCTAATACATTTATATATTATAAGCATTCAGTCTTGCCAGGGTGCGAACAAGGGAGAGTAAATATGAGAAACTGTGCGTGCAGACGGAACACCCAACCATCTGTGTCCACGCGGTCTCAGTTGGTATTCGGGCACAGGGGGAGTTTTCACAAGAAAACTCACAAGCCGAGCTTCTAACTCTGGGCAATCAGACTCACCATGAAGAACACGACATGCAAACATCAGTAAAAAGTAATTACTCCTGACTTCGACAGAGTTGAATTTCAACATACCTTGTAAAAAAAAATGGGATATTTTACTAACAAGTACCTACTCTATTTTATTTACTTGATTAATAAAGACATTTATTTACCTTTCTCTGGAGCCTGACTGACGGTAGCCCTGTTCCCAACACCGGTGGGCGTGGGCTCCATTTTTTATATATTGATCTTTTAAAGGATAATTTCAAAATCTAAAAAGTAGGTGGGAAAAATCAATTTAAGGAAAGACAATTAAAGTTTCTAGTGTTGATTATAATTAAATAAGTTATAGTGTCGCAAGGTTCTTTTGGCGCTTGCTCACACACTGCTGTAGTTTCATAAAAAGATTTGTATTCATTTGTGGACACCATGGAACTTATAGTACTAAGTTGACACACCGGTTGTTGGGAATCGCACCCAACATACACGCAGACGGCACGCGCAGGCGACGTGATTGTTGGGAATCACAACCAACATACACGCAGACGGCACGCACAGGCGACGTAATCGACCTAGGCGTCATCGGCATCGCCGGTACTTTTTTGATTGAATGCACTTACTTATAATTTTCTACAATACTTTTTAGTGACTTTCGGTTTCTCCCAGGGGCGTTTCGCTCGCTCTGGTACCCAAAACTTTTTTGGCTAAAAATTCTAAGTCTCTTTTCCTCAGTGCCCCGTTACATCCACTCCAACCCTTTATGCACCCCGTTTTACCCAGTAAAATATCCACTGACAATTTCACATAAATAAGGTTACCTACAATGCTCTGGCACAATTTACATTCATGAAGTGTTTACCGAAGTAGTTAAGTGTACTGTGATGTAAACTGATCCATCCAGTCCTGAGTTAACAGTCACTGTCAGGGGCGTAGCTAACGCCGTATCTGCCGTATCATTTATACGGGGCCCCCGAGCCACGGGGGCCCCCAACGTGCGTAAGCAAAAATTAATAAAAACGTCTCAATTTTTTTTTTATTTCAGAAATGACAAAAATCAAAAAAAGCAATTTCTTTCATAGAGGCAGAAACTTTAGAAAAACTAAAGTCATCATCTGCTATAAATGATTTAATAATTCAGTTTGCCGAAAAAAAGGCAAGGAAAGTGTATATTTAATTTGAATTGTTTGTAAAAATTTTGGAAAAAGTGACATAGATAATTATGATGAATAAATATTTCTTGTAATTTTATGCAAACATTTTTTTTTTCTTTTGTGAGAAGTCTTTACCCTTCCTAAGGGGAAGGGCCCCCAAACAAATTTTTATACGGGGCCCCGCCAAGGCACGCTACGCTACTGGTCACTGTGTAGGTTTTCGCTACTTGCCACTGTCCTTAACCAATGTAACTTACTTTTGTTGTATGTAGTGCGAACGTAAATTCATCAAAAAAAAAAGATGTGGAATTTCTTTCATTTGACAAAACATCAAGGTGTTCTAGTTTTATTTGTAGTAATTGTTAGTTCCATGTACAAAGCCCAAAAATACACCAGTCTGTGGTATCTCTCTCTGTCACAATCACTGACACCACAACAAAAACAACAGGGTCCGGGAAAGCATTTTTGTTGGGTTATTTTATGTCGGCTCGTACTCAGATTCGTACCTTAAAAGTAGCAAATGTAGGGATTTATTGAATGTTACCTAGAGTTTTTAATATTTATATGAATTTTGTTAAAAAATACCAAATGAAACATCGTTGACATGGCGTTTACTTTTAGAAAGTATTATTATAAATATTCTAAGTGTATAGTGATAACAGTTTTACTAGCTTTTTTTATACATATTTATATC
This sequence comes from Eurois occulta, assembly GCA_950022335.1. Lineage (NCBI taxonomy): Eukaryota > Metazoa > Arthropoda > Insecta > Lepidoptera > Noctuidae > Eurois > Eurois occulta. Next base: position 8,606,649 of record OX465496.1, read on the forward strand.
GCACTTAGTTTATTTCCGTCAATAAATGATAATTTATTGAAAAAGAATGGTTATGTGTCCACTGCACGACAAGTGTTGGGTGAAGTTTCAGCCAGGAAGAACAGTATTGGTTTTAATGATGATGAAGATTTATCTTCAAATAATAAAAATCACAACAAGCTCTTGACATACTTAAGGGTAGAAGAACTGGACTTCAAACCTCCTTGTGAAATAAACAGTAGAGAAGCTATATCTGCTATTCACCGTGCTAAGACACAAAAGTGTAAACAGCAAATTGTTAATAAAACATGTCTTATACAAAGTGGAAATTTTTATCCAGTAGAATTACCTAATGGTTGCCTCCGTGGACAGACTACTTATGGGAAATACCTGGGATGCTATGCAGATGAGAAGAAATTAAGATTACTAACAGGTTTCTATGGCAATTATGCAAACACTAATTCACCAACTGCATGTTTAGATATATGCATACAAGCTGGATTCCTGTTTGCTGGAGTACAATATGCGTAAGTTTGAAACCACTTTTGTACCTACTTACCTGTTTAAATTTTTCTAAGATACAAAATTTAAATTTTTTTGAAAAATTGAAATTAATGTCTTCTTAAATTATATTCTTAATCAAAATCACCTATGCTAAGTATTTTATTCAAAACATAAACAGAAATTAGTTCGCCTGTGACTATTAAGCTGAAAAGCTAGGGTAGCCCATGAAATTATATAATGTAGCTAATAGTATAGTACCAAAGGTATGGCTGCTTTTTTTTGGCATCTTTGCCAAATGATGTGTTTGCCTCTCCCAAAATTAGTTCCGTTGGCTAGTTTTTCTTGAATAAGACTAGTCAGAAATTACTCAAAAAAGTTATATTCTTTTTTTATCCAAAGGACACTTTAATCAAAATGCACTTAACTAGAAAAATAAAAACAAGTCTACTATTGGGATGTATTTCAGATCAGAGTGTTTTTGTGGCGAGAACCGACCACAAACTTCAGCTGCTGTTGCTGATCATCTGTGTGATATGAAATGCCCTGGAAATGTAACTCAACATTGCGGAGGATACTTCACAATGAATATATATGAAACTGGCTTATCTAGTAAGTTATTTTAAATTCAGTACCTACATATAATTTGAAATGTATTCTAAAAACAATTATTTCAATAGACAAATGTAAGTAATTTTGAATAAGAACTAAGGTTGTATGATATTATGTATACAGGGTGAAATTTCCTAGTGGGCGTGGATGGACAAAACCGTAACTATGAGGAACAGCGAAAGCGAGGAGTCAAAGGAGTTTCGAACCCATTGATTTTGGGAAAAGACACACACACTGTATTATTATACCATTCAATAGTGTCACTAATAAGGATCAAATTCTGGGAAGTAATGACATATATGCCAAACTTAAGGAAATTCTTAAATTTTTTCGTATTTTTAATTAATGTTCTTGATTGCTGACTCCCCCAGCGCAGGCGATCTTCACAACATTATGATACACAATAAAAGATAAAACCACAATAAAAGAAAAAAAATCGTAAACAATTGAAATTAGAACTTCAAGTGAGTTGGCGTCAATAGTGATTTTGGTGCGACGTTTCGTTGATTACCTTCTAACTGTTTGCATACTGTTATGTTTTTATCAAAAATGAACTCTTTCCTTTAGTTTGCCGTATGTCATTATTTCCCAGAATTTGATCCTTAGTAGCGACACTCGAATTGTATACATTGTACATTGTTGTGTTGTGTGTTGTATTGTATTGTTGTTGTTGTACAGTGTGTATTTTTTTTTCCGAAATCATGTTTCAAAAATCGAATGATGCAGTTTTAGTTTTCATCAAAATCGGGCGCGAGACTCCTTTCAGCATTTTTCGTTATTCCTCATAGTTTCGGATTTGGCCATCCACGCTCACTTGAAAAATTCACTTTGTATAACAAAAGCATAGCATTATCAGTGTATAATCTTGCCACTGCTGGGACAGATGTTTCCTCTCTGTGATCTGAGAGAGGAGGGATAATCCTAGGATTTTTGCAAAGATAACATAATCTCCATTTATCATTTATGCTAACATTATAAATGTGGAAGTAAACTGGCTTTTGTATGTAGTGTATGTACTAGTGTCCGACCGAAGGACGATTTTTTTTAAAGGTTATTATTAAACATTCAGCCGAAGGTTAAGTAACCCTTACAAATTCAGTTCAATATTGGCTAAAAGTAAATATGAGGAGCTTATGGCTAAATAATAACAGCCGCTCGAGTCGATCTTCAGGTTAAGCCGCGCTTGCCTAGGTTGGTTCGTGGATGGGTCAGCGCCAGGGTAGCCTGCGAAACTCAAATTATCTTAAGTTTTTTTGCAATTTGCAGGTCAGTTTCAGGCAGTATGATAAACAAAATATGATTTGCGACCGTAACACGTCATGTAGCTACATAATTATAACCGTTAAAATCATCTACACAACCCTCTAAGTTCAAAAAAAAAGAAGAAGAGAAAAAAAATTAAAGAGAAGAGTAAAAGAAAGAAGAAAGAGAGTGAGTTAAGAGTGTTGTATTGATGATTTTAATGATTATAATTCTGTTAAGCCATATTTGTCACAGTCGTGAATCATATTTTAATCAACATATAACCTGACACTGACCTACAAACTGCAAGAAACTTAAGAAAATTTAAATTTCGCAGGATATCCTGGCTCTTCCGCCTTAAGCCGTTGTTTCTGGCTGTCGTTTGTAGATCTTTGACAGAACTTGTTACAGGTAATCAGTGGCCTGAAAGTCTGACAGCCAGTCTTACCAAGGGGTATCGTATTACTCAGTACTAACTGGGTTGCGGTGGCAGTGGTGTAACTAAGCGTGGTCGAAACGGCCCCACGCCCATGACCTTAATGGGGCTCACGCTAGGCCCCTTTCTGATTGAGGCAAGGTGGGGCACCCTAGTAAAATGACAAAATTATTAATTTAGGATAATCCAAAATTACAGTGTCCTATTTTCGAGCTCGCTTTACATTCGAAACTCTAGCTGACTTACGTATAAAACGTAAGTCAGAAAACGTAAAAGAAAACCTTACCTATCCTAGCCAGGTGGGTTAAATTTTCGAGCTTAAAATCGAGCATATTTGAGCTGAATAAATTATCTTAATAATTATTATTAAAATTTTCTTGCTGGCTTCGCTCGCTCTTGCTGCCTGCATTCTCTTCAATTTTGAACTTGTCAGTATAATTAGACCAAGTTACTCATATATGAAGGGACAATACGATTCTAATCTGTCCGAGACAACGTGTCAGAATTTTCGAGCTCGCTTCGCTCGCTCTTGCAGCCTGGTTTGTGTTCGATCTTCATCTTTCATGTATAAGTGTTATAAACGAAGGTGGGTGATTTGGAAATAATGCAACCGATGACGAAAAGCTCATATATTGGACTGTCACAGCAGTTGTTAACTTAAAACTAAGTTCTTAAGTCTACCCTACTTATTTATTTATGATGAATAAGTAGGTACCCACATAACATCCCTCCACCTTTAATTAGAAAAACGTCTTATTATCTATCACAGTTCTATTTCGTTTCGACCGAGTGTCTGGCTCAAGTTCTACGGAGGGAGCTGCTAGAATCTGTTCCCTTTCAGCAGAGTGGTCGCCTTGAAGAAGCTCTGATGCAGGCGTTTCAGACTCAACTGGTAGTTCTTCAACAGACACTTCGGACGACAGGACCCGGAGCTAGTCGGTTGTGATGGCATTATAAATGCGGGAATGACCACTTCGCATTACCCATCTTCCCTCTCTCTTTATTTTTGAGCAACTGCTTAGCGTGTCTTTTCACCGTTTGTTCCGATTCACTCAGTTTTACTAAGTACCTACATTGTTTTGCCTACATTATTGATAATCTTCCTGCGTGACCAATAATGTTTTTGTTGATTATAAAGTTTCACTAAGACTTGGTCACCCACACTGAATGAAATTTTACGGTTACCACCGATAATTGTCAATCTGCGAATACTGTTTGACTTTAACAACTGTGTCGAGTTCTGCGTTGGATGGCATCGTGGTGGTCGATGTCAGGAGATCCAACCTAACATCTCAGCTTATGACCGAACAAAACTTCAGCAGGAGATGTGTTTGTGGTCGAATGTTTGGAATTCCTATAATTAAGCAAGAATTCTGACATTTTAATATTAAAATCTCATAAACATGTACCCGATAACAAGTATGATTTTATTGCTTTTTTAATAATCTTTACATAACTCTCCGCTTGTTGCTAGCCGGATTATAAGTGGGTGAAGTTAAATAATAAATATTGTTTCGGGTACAAAATTGTTTAAATTCAAGTGAACAAAAAGAAGTGCCGCTGTCTGAGCAAATTGTATAAAATAAGCTAAATCGTGACATTAGTTAGAATAAGTAGGTACCCATATAATAATAAGTCGATCAAGTACGCTCGATCAAGTACGCCCCCGTGCGTCGCTTCTTCCATTGCGCTCTTGTGCATTCGTAACAGTTGGTACAGTTTAGGTGCGTTCTGGAAACCTTAGGTGCGAATTATACAGAAACGGCGTAAGGTGAAGGCGCGGCGCAGGCGCAGCGCAGGCACAATATAAATTATGAAAACGTTTTGAAGCGGCATCATGCCTGCACTGGGCCTGCGCCGCGCTTTCACCTTTTATGTACCGTTTCTGTATAAATCGCGCCTTAGGCTTCGGCCACAATTTCGGTCCATTTTGGCGGAAGCTGATAATTCGACCGGAGGTGGCTGAAGGCGAAGCCTAAGGTTCGCTCGTACACATCGTCGCGCTAATAGGCACACATATTTTTTTTTGTATAGGCAAGTTTTAAGTAGTCATGTTTCGATTTTCAGAATTTACGCCTAGAGTACCTAAAACTACGAGCATAAAAAAAGAGCCCATTCAAATTGTGTTCCTGTTGACGCTGAATGGGCGTGCACTGAGGCAAGTACATCGACTGATTAACGCTTTGTACAGAAGCAATCATTACTTTTACATACATGTTGATAAGGTAAGTTGGAGTATTTGCTTTCATTGTGTGCTCACAAAAACGAGATCGTTATTATTTGCCTTTACTCTTTTCTTCTTCATTTATTTTTTCTTCTGCAGCATAGGATGTGGTATAAACCAAACTGAATAACTTTCTCCATGGGACCATAACCGTAATCGCGAAACGATGTCCCATACATTCGAAGCGAGTAGGTATTGAATTTTTTTATGGCAATGCTGTATATTTTTGCGTGATTTAATGATGTCCCATAGATAAAGTTGTTCAGTTTGATGGTCTACTATACCACATTCTTATAAAAGCCACACCTTTCTAAAACATGCTGTAGAAGATAAGAAGAAGAATAATTTAACTCTCACACGGCCTAGCCAACCCAAGATAGAAACTTAATTTTGGATAGTACCTAGGTAGTTGTTGTTTAAAACGAAATGATGTGCTAAGGGGGATTTTGGGTAAATCGACCTTTTAGAGGTAATTTGTTTATATAAAAAATCTTGTTCCTTGGGGTTATAAGCATGAATACGCAAGTAAGGTCATAAATAAATAAATATCCCTCGACATTTCACACAGCACCATCTAGTCCCAAGCTAAGCAACCTAATGCTTGTGTTATGGTAGCTAGATGGCTGATAAACTACATATATATATATATATATATATATATATTTTTTGTAAATACATACATATTATAGATAGAAAAACACCCAGACCCGGAACAACTACTTGTAGGTCATACAAATATTTGTTCCGTACGGGAATCGAACCCGCGACATGCAGCGCAGCAGTCAATCGCTTGACCACTGCGCCAACCGTGCCGTCATAAAAAATAAAAATAAAACCGCCAGCCGCAATAAAAAAGTTTGACTATATCACGCTTTTAAATCTATCCCCCGAAGAAAAAAAAGTTTAGAGGGTGTTAAAGTTTGTATGGACGAATTATGGATGAGGATTTTAATCTTGAATACCCCTTTTCACGCAGTTAGGGGTATTATTCGAAAATCCAAATGTTGTCATAAGTTTCTAGTACAATTTCCCCTTTTTATCTGAAGTTCTTTTTAGTTGAAGTTCTTAACGCTATCACAGTAAAAATATATACAGTATTGTGACTCGGCCCTGTCCTTGAAATAATTGCCTACAGCCGGTACGTACGCACGTGATAGGGCAGGCAGGCCTACAGTACCTATTTTAATTGCATCTGATTAGATGAGTTTCTTTCTAGTTTTGTGATTGTAAATATTATATTTTTTATTAAAAAAAAGAAAATTGTTGTGAATGAAATAGGAAGGTTCAATAAAAATACAAGTTGTGTCTTTTGATTAGTAGATCTAGAGATATTTGAGATGCAACGAATATTCGGCAACTATTCGGTATTCGGCCTTTTCGGCCAGTTTTTTCAGTATTCGGTATTCGGCCGAATAGTAAGTAGTATTCGGCCGAATACCGAATACTTAAAAAAGTAGCAAATATCTTATAAAAGGGAATAAAAAAAGCAATTTAATCGAAACATTTAACTATCCAACAATCATTAATTGCGAAAACAAGTATACAACATCAGTATTTTTAATATTTAAAATTAATTAAAGGCAAATTGTGGTGAATAAAGACCAGTTTTTCGGCATTTGTTGGTAAGAGACGATTGCGCTTTTCTTCATTTATATAATACCTGCTGCTAGATAGTCTCTCACTGTAAACACTACTGCACGGTGACGACAGGTATTTTTTAACAAAATATATAAGCTTTGGGTACTGTTTTGAGTTGGTTGGCCACCAGTTGTACGGATCTGCCGTACGATTAAGACGAGCACTCTTCAAATAAAACTCGTAACTCATTTGCAATCGCACTTTTTTCTGTTCCCGCTGTTGGTAAATTTTCAGCAGTGACTTCGTCATAACAGTGCCAGAAACTTCGTCACCGCCGCAAGCACCGCATCAATACGTGTCGTAACTTGTTAGTGTCGACGTCAATTGTACTGAATCACCCGCCGAATATTCGGCTGAGAGCGACGCCGAATATTCGGTATTCGGCCAAATCACTATTCGTTGCATCTCATTATTTTCGCCTCGACTGAGACGTACGGAAAGCTTTAGGTATATATTATTAAATTTAATTGTATAAAAATCCGCATTCGAATAAAAGGTTTAACTAAAAATACTTTTGGAAAACATGGACAAGGAGGAGAAAAGGGAATATATTTCACTTGGTTAACATATTTAGTAAATACTTGTACTTAATTCAATCAAATATTCACAAATTGTACCTACGCTTACTGCAACTTACAAAACCATCACTACATTCGTTCTTCAGTGTGGTGGCGCATTCGCGACTCGATGCGAACTTACACTTAGTGCATAATAATTATCAAACTCGAGGCGTGTAGGTATGTGTGACTCGCGTTCCGACCGTTTGTATGAAGATACACTACTTTAGTTATTATTACCGTGACGCTATCATCAAGTGATTTTTTTTATAGCAACTGCTCCATTAAGGAAGTAGGTACCTACATCAAACATTTCTCATTTTAATTAGGTATCAATAGAAATGAACGAAAAACCAGGTCAAAATATTAAAACAGGATATTTTTTCAATTAGTGCACAATGTAATACAAAGTAACGTTTATGATTTGGCCTTATCTTATCGCCAATAGAGCCAACTTGTTACATTAAATTTTGCAATCATTATTTTAATTAAATGAAAATAAGTGGATTCTTACTAAATATAGTATAAATGAAACGTTAATTTAAATATAGAATGTTTCCTAATTCCAATTGCCAACCGTGAATGCCTACTTATTAGGTACTTAGGTACTAGATACTTATTTTGAGGCGTAGCGTTATCTAGACACTTCAAAATCCGTACAGTCACGAGTGTCACGACAACCAATAAATATGTAGGTAGGTATAATATAGTATACACTTTCCTACATTTAAAATAAATTTTCGCGAGAAATAAAAAAAACTTTTTTGCAAAAAATAAAACCGACTGACAAAAAACTGAATCAAATAAACAAAAGTCACCGACTTCTGAAGCTAAAATTATTTTTCACTTTTTTTGTGTTTTTGGAGTCGGTTTTATTTTTTGCAAAAAAGTTTTTTTATTTTGTGTGTTCGCGGATAACTTCGTCGTTTATAATATATATTTAATATTTCTATGGAATATTGCAATTAAAAAAATAAAAAAACTTTTTTGCAAAAAATAAAAAACCGACTCCAAAAACACAAAAAAAGTGAAAAATAATTTTAGCTTAAGAAGTCGGTGACAAAAAACTGAATCAAATAAACAAAAGTCACCGACTTCTTAAGCTAAAATTATTTTTCACTTTTTTTGTGTTTTTGGAGTCGGTTTTATTTTTTGCAAAAAAGTTTTTTTTTATTTTTAGTTGCAATATTCCATAGAAATATTTTTCATCATCAGACCTGTAATGGCACTTGTAACCCAAAGGGTGCAAAGTTTTGATCCATATACATGAATTAAGTCCAAACGCAAGGTAGCTACTGTAAACAGTTGAGGAGTTCCCTTAACTGTCCTTCGTCTTCATCATCAGACCCCTTATGACAGTCACAACCCATCTAGGTGTAAATTTCTCATCAATACAGATTAATCAAACCCAAACACAAGGTGACTGCTGTAAACCGTTGAGGAGTTCCCTCGACTGTCTTTCGGTTCCATCATCAGAGCGACTCCAGACCTTCTTTTAAATTATAGTGCTTTAAAATACTTAATCAAAAAATTTACAAACGCACTAGTCGCCACTACAATTTTTGAAAGCTCCCCTCAATTTCTCTTGTGTTTCCTTATCATGGGACCACCCTTGAAGTATCTCCTTTCCAACAAAAAAAAATATATCAAAATCGGTTCATAAACAACGAAGTTATCCGCGAACACACATGTATAAAAATATATATATATATATATACGGTCGAATTGAGAAACTTCCTCCTTTTTTTGAAGTCGGTTTAATGATTTAACTTGGGATCTTTTTCATAAATATATGAGTTCCAGAATACTATGTTCGTAACAACATGAAATTTTAATCAAAACAGTAGGAGAAAAATACTTTTAAAAGATGATGTGTTTACATTGGTGCTCGCCTGCTAGTCAGCTTTTGTGCTACTGAAAAATATTTGTATTTAGTTATAGGTAATTTTTAACGGTAAATGTGTTATTGTTATTGATGGAAAAGTAGTTACATAAAAATATAAAATTTTGTATTTATGAGCTACATCTGCCAACAAACTGTTTAACATTTTGGCAGAAGTAACATTTTTGCAATACTTAAGATGTCACACCCCTTGGTAAGACTGGTTGTCAAACTGTCAAAGATCTGGCCAACCTGTATGTAAAATCTAAATTATAGGTACCACGCGATAGGTCTTTAAAAAAGTTTAATTTTATTTTCACTTTTCTCGAAGAAGCGTAGTATGTACCTACTTTAAGTATCTACCCAAAGATTTTTAGTTATTGTCATATTAATTAAGTGTCGTTCTTACTTATTGTATTTTAAGATCGCGAAGACTGGCATCGCCTTGCGACATAGATGCCATATTTTACGCAATTGAGGTGCACCAAACTGCACCCCAATTCCGTAACATACTTTTCTATCACATTCCGAAGGATATAAAGTAATTCGTAGCTTCATTGTTATGTTTGTTTTAAAAAATCGTCGTGGTGAATTGTGAAAATGAGTATAAGAATATATGTGAATGCGAGTTCGTTACGTAATTACCGCGCAGATGCACACTTGGTGCAAAATGACGAAAACGCGACAATGAAGCTACGCCTCGTTAGACAGAAGGCCTAATTTAGACTACTTTAATCTTGTAGATCTATCATTAATACCATTCCTTGCTTGTTTCAGCGTCAAGATTATTTGCACAGGAAACTCTCTGCCTTAGAACAGTTTCCTAATATAAAATTAGCCCCAAGTAGATATTCTACCATATGGGGTGGTGCATCTTTGCTCAAAATGTTGCTTGCAGCTATGAAAGATTTTATGGCATTGGACTGGAAATGGGATTTTGTTATAAATTTGAGTGAAAGTGATTTTCCCATAAAGTCGTTGGAAGAATTAGAAAACTTCTTGTCTGCGAATAAAGGTCTTAACTTTGTGAAATCACATGGACGAGAGGTACAGAGGTTCATAAAAAAACAGGGCCTTGACAAAACATTTATTGAATGTGACACGCATATGTGGCGAGTCGGTGAAAGAAAGTTACCTAGAGGTATAATAATAGACGGTGGAAGCGATTGGATTGCATTGTCGCCAGAGTTCGTTTCATATGTAGTTGGAAAACAAGATGACCTTTTAACCGGATTGGATGTAATATTTCAACATACTCTGTTACCAGCAGAGTCGTTTTTCCATACAGCATTAAGAAATTCTCAATTTTGTGATTCATATGTCGACAATAACTTGCACGTTACCAATTGGAAAAGAAAATTAGGGTGCAAATGTCAATATAAACATGTGGTTGATTGGTGCGGGTGCTCTCCTAACGATTTCAGGACAGAAGACTGGCCGAGAATTCAAAATACTCAAGACCGACAGCTATTTTTTGCTCGCAAGTTTGAACCTGTAATAAATCAAGAAATAATAAACAGAGTAGAGAAATACATTGGATTTAAGGATCATTATTTGATGCCAAACTTAGAGGCATATTGGCAAAGTATATATAATATAGAAGATTTGACAGCTAGTTCAGATGACCTAATATTAACTCACGCCGGAAGTATTGTTCGACATAACGCTAGGATCCTTTTAGAAGAAGGTTGCAAAATAGAACCTTACGAAATTATTGAAATTAATTCTTATAATTATGCAGATATTTATAAGGGAAATTTAATATTACATAAAGCAATTGTACATGATCACATAGAAATATTAGTAGAGACTTGGTATAAACCTAAAAAACACATAGAATTAAATTTTGAGAATCATTATGTAGATAATATTAAATTGTTTAAAGTAAGTTCTGATTATGATCAGAAAGAAACGACATTTAGGAATTTAGCAAATGTTTTAGGTCCTTTGTCTGAACCCGTTTTACTTTACGAATTTTCAGCTCAAATAGATAAGAAGAGTGAAAATTTGACTTTGATTTGGTTAGATCCTACTGGAGCCATTGGTGATGTTAATATCATACATGTAGATGAAAACAATCTTACAAACTTTATAAAGCCTAACTTAAAAGCACCACTTTTACCTGGAATTTGGAAAGTAGGCTTATTTGAACAAAATACAATCATTGTAGGAACTAAATTTCTAATATCACCACTAGAATATTTCTCGGGTAAGGACTTGTCATATCAAGAATCTAGTATAATTCATAGTGGATCTCAAAATTCGTACAAAAACTTTTCAAATATTAAACCAAAGAACTTTCTTCCTGGTCCTGAAGAGAGTATATTATTACAAAAAATATCTCAATCAAATATCCAGAGAATAAACCAAGATTTAAAAGAATGGATAGATGGACTGAATTTAGATTTTTTTAATGTATTAGGTTCATGCATATTGTTAAATAATGAAGTCAAAGATAAATTAAAATGTGGAAATTATAAATTTGAAAATTGTATTTTAACCGAGTGGAGTTCCTTATCACCGGATCCTAAAGGTACTATAGGAAAACTAAATAAGGTAACTGGGAGAATGGAAAGAGTATGACAAATAATGATTTCATAGTATTGTTATATAGTTAAAACTAATTTATTAGGTTCTTACCAACTTACCCAGAATTTTGATGCATAAGAGGTAGGTACTTTAAGTACCAGTTCAGACCACAGAAACCACGCGGTTACATCTTTACAAACATGAAAATACTAGTGAAAATAATAGTCGAGCGGCAACCGTTCGGTTCCCGCCATGTATAAACAGTACTTAGGCCGCTTCTCGAAAATGTAAGGGGATGCATACTGTATGACACCCACCCCACCAATACAATGACATCACTTAAATAATGTTATGTTTTTGAAAAAAGTGTACCTCCAAGCAAATGTATAAAAACGATCCTGCACTGCCATCACTGCTCATGAGCGCTAAGGTTGCTTGTCTAATGTAGCGGAGCGAAGAGGCACAAACGTTAACTAATTTGAAGTTCATATATTGGTACATCATTTTAGCCCTGCACTTCACCCTCCAATGGACAAGCAGCCCACCATTAAACCACTCTGGGTTGAGTGCTCTGTTTAGTCGTTATAGGTATTGTAAGTTTTCATTCTTAAAGAATTGTTATTATGTACGTAGGTGATGAATGAATTTTATTTATTTGTGGCTCATTATAATAAAAATGTATTTATTATTAGCTGTACCTATCATAGGTGCTGCATCGGGGTTGATCCCTACTTGAAATTCCAATTACCAAAATGTATGGAGCAATGGTGCCAGTTTTTTCAGCCACTAATGAAACTTTATTTAAGCAATAAGTTAAATCAATATAAACACGATGACTTTTACGTTAGCTAATCATAGGTTAACCCGAAACTGGGTAGTAAAGCGAAATGGTTAGAGGACCATGAGCTTGATTTTGGAGGAGAATAAAACAGTAGCCTAGTCCTGCTTTTATGAAAAATCTTTTTCAGGACCGAGGGATTGAATCTGTTTTTTTACAAAAACAGCCACCTGTTTTATTGCTCCAACTGATAAGTGTTGCAACATATAGTCTTATGTATTTTGTATTTAGGTATGTTATTTTCTCCTACATTTACCCATTAATTGGTATTAGGTTTTTCCTTCAGGAATTTCTCAGTAACAGCCACGGAGTATGTACACACATCAACACCGTCTAGGCCCGGATATTTTGTATAAAGTTCTTATACTAAAAAAATACTGGCCAGTTTTAAATTCTTTTGAAGAAAGCGGAAGAAAGCATATTTTGTTAACCTTTTTGAAAGATTCTAAATTTGAATATGAAAAAATAAATTTAAAACCGTGGCATAATGGTAGCGAAGTCCGAAGGTTTCATTTACCAACAGTAGTTTTTGGCTATTTTTGTGTGTCAAATTTATGTTTTATATAAAGTTATCGGTTAATTTCGAATTAATGTTATTGTGTGCATCATGCAGCGGCGCCATTTAACGAGAGAGGAAATGTTAAGGGCAGTAGGCATGCTCCAAGCTGGGGCTACTCAACGGAGTATTGTCACGTTATCGTGCTACTGGTGAAGTGTTTGAAAGATACCCAGGCGGGAAGCGCATAACCACTCAACGACAAGACCGATTTTTGCAAGTTGCCGCGAGAAGAGAACCAAATGTTACGGCCATGCAGTTGGTTCAGAGGCTCCAGTCAGAGCACCAGTTGCTTGTGAGTGACCAAACTGTGAGGAGAAGGCTGCATGAAGCTAACCTTCGCAGACCGCTTCGTACACCAGCACTAAGTCGAGGAAATCGTGGACGACGACTAGAGTGGGCTCGTGAACATTTGCTCTGGGAAGATAACCAGTGGTCTGTAGTGCTGTTTACCGATGAGTCCCGGTTCGGTTTCCATCCCGATACACGTAGAGTACGTTTTTGGCGAGTTCCTGGTCGATGTTGCGGACGGCTCTCCCGTCTGCAACATCCTCAGGAAGTCCATTCATACCACGGCGGGACAATTATGGTTTGGGCGGGAATTCGTGTTGGTGGAAGGGTCAGTGGGTAGCCTTAGGGGCGGATTTTTAGGAGTTGGAGTATATCCATAGGGGCGCTATGAGAAGCAAAGAAAACGAAAAAAAAAATTTTTTGGTTAAAAAAAATTTTGGGACAAAATTTTTCGATTTTTTTTTTTTGTTTTCTGCACGGCTCATGGTGCCTATAAGCGTATGGCATCAACTTCCAAAAAAAGTGTTTGCCCCTAACCGTACCTACTCAAGGTAAAAAGTAAGGATTTCTAAGTCCCAAAAATTTTTTTAACCTAAATTTTTTTTTTTTTGTTTTCTGCACGGCTCATGGTGCCTATAAGCGTATGGCATCATAACGAGGTGCTAGTACCAATAACCTACCCCCATCGACTACAAATGGGCCAAAAATTCACGCTCATGCCCGATAACGCCCGTCCGCACAAAGCGAGAGTGGTGACGAGCTGGTTGCAGGAGCACGACGTATCGGTCTTAGGCTGGCTCGCTCAATCGCCTGACCTAAACCTCATAGAACACGCGTGGGACATGCTCCAAAGAAGGGCTTTGAGGAATTTCCCTGCATACATTGCGACGGAAGAGCAATTTTTTTTGCATCTTAGCCGTACCTGGGACAATATACCGCAGCAAGACTTGGATAACTTAATCCAAAGCATAAAAAACCGTTGCAGGATCGTTATTAACGTCATGGGTGGTTTTACAGACTACTGATTTTTCACAACTGTATTTTTCACTTTTCTTGAGAAACACATTCATTGTAAGTTTTACCATTATTTCACGTTTTTTTTCTATTTGAATAAAAATTAGTTTACGCAAAAAAATACAGTTTTCTTTTATTCTGGAGTGTAGTCTGATAAATGGGCTTTATAAAAATATATCATGTATATTATTTTTAATAAATTTAGAGTAAATTGAGTAAATCCAAAATATCCCTAGACAGTGTTGATGTGTGTATTTGTGTCCGGTTGATGGCAATAGGCTCGCCCCCATGGGACTTAAACATAAAAAAAATATTCTTAATTTTCATGGGCTAAATGTGGGTGTTTTTTTTGGGTACACCTCTCTGCTTTATCTTTTTTTATGTTATGTATAAAGTTTCTTTAGTGGCCGCCGAAAAATAGTCATAAGAAACCATAGAATTTTGGTCTTTGGCCTTTTAGCTTCACTTGTGATAGTTTAGGTTTTCTTTTATCTATTCTAATCAAAAGAAATAAGAGTAACTTGCAAGTTGTACAGAAAAGCATAATAATTTTATTATGAGTATGTATGATGTAAATGTATGCGAAATCAGCTGGAATAATTTGTCTGTTTAAATTTGTAACATTTTTTGAATGTTTCTGTATATTTAATTATTTAGTTCAATCAAAATTAACTACGAGTGTTCATGTGCACTCCCGCAAACTAAATGTTGAAGAGAAACCATGCGCGCGGTGTTTCACTGCCCTGAACCCCATTCCAAAATCCCATTAAGTCTGCGTTTCCACCAGAGATGTGCAAGGATGCGTTGCGAGAGATGTGTTTGTTAAGAACATAGCGGCTCAGCGGAGCGAAGTTTTTGTACATACAAAACAAAGGACAGATGTGTGCGAGGAATGTGTTACGAGGGATGTGGTTGCGCGGATTCATACGGATTGGTACAAAGATATAAATTTTTTAAATTAGATTATCGTTGATGGGGCCGTTGCATTCCCTCCCCCATCCTTCTCCTGCACATGCCCATCGCCTTCGTTCGAGCGTGAAGGAATTTGCGCCACAAGCGCCCCTGCCGCGCGTCTTGCGAACAAATCAATGCCTAATTTCTCGCGCCGCGACCACGTGTCCTCCCAAGAAACAAACGAAATTAAATGAAAATTGGTGTTTCGTCGTTTTGTGTGACGTTAGCTTAGTTAGTTGAGGTAGCGTTGAACACAACGCTCAAGGAGGCTGTGACCAGGATTTTGAGGTATTGTCATCCTTCCTATGCGTATTGCGTCTTTTATGATGTTTCTTCACAGTGAGTCATATATCTCCTTGCAACGGCCAATTTTCAATTTTGATCGCATTATTTGCTTAATCCGCGTAAACATTTTTGGGCCTTCGAGCCGGATGCGAGGATGCATGTTGTGCGAGGGATGTGTGCTATATAGAGACGGACGCGAGCGAAAAATAGCAGTTACTAGTCGGTGTGGTTACCGCTCACATCTGAAACGAGCCCGCTACACTTCCTTGTACCGCTAGGCGGCCTAGCACATATCTGGTGGAAACGCAGCCTTAGGTAGAAGCGCCAGGGTAGCCCGTGAAATTCAAATTTAGATTATTTCATGAAAAACTCATTCAATGGGATAAAATGAACTTAGCGGGTTGTATTGATGATTATAAATAACTCAGTAAAGCCATATAAGTTACAGTCGGTAATCATATTTTAATCAATATACAACGTAACACACCTGCAAATTGCAAAAACTATTTCATGAAAAGTCATTCAATGGGGTTAAGGTGATTGCTACGGTCTGTTCCCAGCCAATCTCCCGCTAGGTGGCGCTGAAGTCTACATTTCTAGTTTATTTGAGTTTTTGCGTAATTGAAAAACTATTAAGTCGTAGGAATAGTCTTAGCGGTTACTGAATATTGTATTCTATTGAAATATGTCATATCATTGCCTTAAAATCCACCCAATTCGGTAAAACGATGTGTTTTAATATCTGCCATTGCATACGGGGTCGTTTACACACACAGACGTATGCAAAAATGTTTACTTAACAGGATTGTATTGATGATTTTAATGATTATAATTTTGTAACTAGGTACATAGGTACGTGTTACTTGCGCGAATCATATTTCCATCAACCTACAACCTGACACTGACCTGTAAATTGCAAAAAAACGAAAATTTGAATTCTATTTCACTGGCTACGCTTCCACCTTAAGCTGGACGGAAACTGACGTGTCAAAATTAAACGAAGGTCAAGCGGTTCCGATTGGTTATTTCGAATTCAGTTGACCAATCTCAGCAGTTGACGCAGCAACGAAACTTTTGGGTTGAATTTCATTCCAGAAATCGGGCAATACATCATAAACGTACATCAAGTGGACGTTATTCCGTAGATTTTGTCCACCAATGTGAACATGAAAATGTATGGAGCAGTTGATCATTTTCATGAGTAACATACCTATGCACTACTATCCCCAAGTCGAATGCGTAAGGTTGGCCCGCGATATCTGGGAAACTTGACACTTCAAAAAAGATTTGTATCATACAAAAGTATTGATTCATACAGGTTTATGCTTGGCTGCTATTTTGTAAATAAAATAAAATTCCGAAAGTTAGGCAGGCCCAATAATTCTATTCACATTCATCTTCAGTACAGCTTTGATTTTACTAGCACCGCATAAAACCTGTGATCAATAGCTAGCATTGATGAAACGAGCATTTGATGAGACAAAAAATCTAAAGTGTTACATTTCCGAAACAAACTACCTACCGACTGAAAATCGATTTCTGACCGATGACGATTAAACGGTTATCGGCACAACTTTCGGCCGAAACCGAAGCCGAGGTTTATTGAACCTAAGAAAGTCAGTTCAAGAATAATATCGATTTACTTTTTAAATAAATTGTTTATGTTGAATGTATACAAGGTGCAGTTTTGCATCCTAGTCAAAATCTTTGTAACTGGTGCCTAATAATAGTATCATACTAAATAGGTTCAAATTAAACAAAAGAATAAAGCAACGTGTAGGTAATATTTTATTTAAAAAAATATGGAACGATGATTGATGATTAATCGATAATTAATCGACAAGAGTCAAGACGTTGGAATCCCTATTTGTAGGTATTTGCGCTGAATTTGTGGCTTGGCGTGGAAGGGGCGCTGATGCGTTTACGCTATGGCGTTCAAAAGGTTAACTTAGTTTTACCTTTGAACTTTTAGGGTTGAACCTCATTTATCAGCACGGAATCGCATTTTTCACTAACCGCGGGAATGCTACACATGCAAGATCGACAATGCACTCGGAAGCACGCTGTTTCATGCTATAGCAAATGAAGGTTCTGTCTGAGCGACATAAAAGGATACGAGCATGGAAAAGTGCGATTCCGTGCTGATAGAAGAGGTGAGTCGAAGTTAGTCCCAGTGCAAGGTTGTAGGTTTATAGGAGCTCTAGCCTCCGTGGTTCACCGCTTGGCAGTAGGTAGGTTATAGAAAATGAGATATCAGCGTACAAAGTAACGTTTCGACTGCGCGGCCAAGTACCTACTTTTTGTTTTGGACAGATTTCGTCTGTTTAACTAAACTTTAGTAGTATTTATTGCTTTCGTTAGTTTTGACAAATTAAGACCTTTCTTCTAGTAATAGTTTTACTATATGAAGTCTTAAGTTTCAAAGAAATAATCAACAATAAAGAAACAATAAGTGAAGGATTGTGCGGCCATAACTTCCAAGGTGAATATTTCGTAAAATATTGTAATATTATATCCAGACCTTAAATTTTTTTTTTCGACAGTTTTTGACAAATCCAGTCTTCGATTGACAAAAATATAATTATTAGATCTCTAACCCATGTAGTTGCTGAGATCTCTATGGCCGCGCAATCCTCCACGTTACGTTCGCACGGCCAACTTAAAACCCTTTTATCTTTTATAATGCTACTTTGACAAATTTTTGGTTTGTTCCTTTCGATTTTGACAAATTTCGTCAATTTTTCTGGCGAAGTTTTTTTTTTGTTTGGATAACTTGGCGGAGCAATCGTAACGCACACGGTTTTACCTACTGAATTTTCAGTGGTAGATAAGTATATCGTGTATGTTAAAAGGTACTAATATATAGTTTGATTACAATTCAACAGAATATAGACCTGGAGCGAATAAAAGGAAACTGAAAAGAGAAAAATAAAAAAAATAAAACCTTTTAGGCTAAATATTAAATAAGCTCTTAAATGAATATAGGTCCGTTACACATTTTGAGGAGGCGCCAAACAAATAATCAAGAAAGATCAATAAAGCTTCCAGCATTTTACGCTATAATACCTACCGTTATTATTTTTCTTGTGTACAAAATTCGGCGCCGTTTCACTTTTCGTCGATTTAATTATATAAAAGTTTTTTCAACTAAGTCGACTGAATTAGTAACTTGTACTTCCATGAATAATGTAAAGAAAATCTAACCAATCTGAGGTGCTGCCTTTTTTGATATCTTGCATTTTAAATCCTTTATAGAACTGCAGTTGCATCGATAAATAGTAAATAATACCCATACACATCTTTTTTTAATTGCCTCCTCCCCAACCCCTACTTAGCTCAAAAGCTATGGCGACGCACTTGAAAGTTTTTACAATCATTCCAAGTTTTCGTCAACCGCTTGCGCTTCGTCGCAGTCTCGGAATTTACTGGCCCGAGTCCATCTCCAACCAACGTAGAGCTGTTGGAGAAATACCACGAGACCCCGATCGACCGCAAGATCAAGCGTCGCAAGTGGAGATAGATTGGCCACACGCTCCGAAGGGACCCCGACCACATATCCATACAAGCTTTGAAGTGGAATCCCTAAAGGAAAAGAAAGCGTGGCCGTCCCCGTCAAACCTGGCGTTGCACCGTATTGGTAGAAGCGGCGAACATCCGAATGACGTGGAGCAAGGTGAAGCGTGAAATTCAAGACCGATCGCGACGGAGGACATCCGTGGACGCCCTCTGCCCCATCTATCTAGGGCAGGGGTTCCCAAACTTATTTTGTCTATTGCCCACTTTGAGAATAAATTATTTTTTAGCGCCCCCATTTTTTCACCTACATAAAAACCACTATAACTTCACATTTTTATTATTGGAAATTACTATATTAGCGGAGATTAAACATTAAGTGTGGGCGATAACGCCCCCTTTAGGCCTGCAGCGCCCACAAGGGGCGTTATCGCCCACTGGCTGATCTAGGGGACATTAAGTCAAGTAAGTCAAACGAAGCCGCGCGGTTACAGACAGCGCGGACCGCCTAACCGCGCTTTGACACTAAATTATTTAGTTGAAGTGGTGAAAAGACCTGGAAAATGGGATCTTCATTCTCAAATAGTCAAAATATTATCCTCAAATGTTCTTAATTTGGGTTAAAATTAATATTGGATGCATCCAATACTGCCTTTTTCTTTGTTATGAGCAACCTGGACGCCTGGACGGTGGCAAAAAGCATATATTATTGTCAAGATTTCGAATAGATACGAATCCTAAATTATATTATAAGTGTTATTCTTATTACCTAGACACAATCGCGAATCGCGATCGTTGCGTTCATATGTCACTTTTTGTTCGGAAAACCGGAAAGCATCCCCCTCTGTCAGCACGACATATGAACGCGACAATCGCGTATTCGCGCGACGATCGCTTTATATTAGGACGACGCCTTAAACATGTTAACCCTATGCCTCTCCTATTGGTGTCTGCAGGGTTTAAAATAACCTAACACGAAGAGGATGGGATGACTGGGTCTTAGTTAGCTCGCTCTCTAGACCCCGCCATCCCCTTCGAATCTAACCTGTCCGAGTCGGGGTGCCCCAAAGCCCCGAGCTGGCTTCGCTAGCTCTTGCATCAAATACAGGGTAGAAGGGGACATCGACGCACTAACGGTTGTTACCACGTATTCAGTATATCATTCTGAACCCTATGAAAATGTTTGGAACAGCAGATTTTTTTTTAATTACCGATGAAAAATTTCGTAGGGGACGTGAAACGACTGTCAAGTTTAATAAGGCCCTTCGCACATGGAGCTACTCAAAAATGACTGAACCAATCAGTAATTACGATTACAAACCAGTTAGAAATTGTATCTCGCACACAACGCTACTCAAGTTGTAAGGTTTCAGTCACTTCTGTTATTTCTGTTTACAAAAGCACACGGTTAACAAGTGGTAAACATGTCAACTGGATCGAGCGAGGTCGACGACGATATTGTATTATACTATTATCATAATAGACGTCGAAGGAATATTCGCAGGTTTTGGGTTCATCCGTATATCCAAGCTCTTTCTGTTATATCCTTTCGTGGATATTCTGTTATTTTATAATTATGAGCATGAGTTTTTGCATGGGTATTTTTCCACCTCCTTCACAAATTGAATATTTAATGTTTGCTTGTTCATTTTTATAACAAAAAATAAAGAAACTCGGGGAACCAGTAGCGTGGTGACCGGTACGACGCGTCGCGCGTGATCGGTTGCTAACGCGTTACTGACTAGTTAGTAACTAGTCGCATCGTGTGCGAACCTCCATTGAACATGTATGGGCTGTGACTGTGACGCTCAGGCAACTCGTTAGTAATTTAAGTTTGTGACTAGTTCTTTTTAAGTAGCTCCATGTGCGAAGGGCCTTAGTCCCTTACATCACTTAGGTACTCAGTTTAGAAACGGTCAAGTCTCTAATCGATCGGTTAATTATTTCAATAAAAAAAAATAAAAGCATTTTTTAAATATTAAAAATTATTTTTATTTTCCTTCTCTTGTTTGGAATTGGTCGCAAACTTCATGCTTTCATGATGTATTCACATAATTAATTATTCTATATTATTTCTTATTCACATACGACCAATTTGAACTGTAGTTCTGGTTTTGATTGTTAGTATTGTTATGCTTCGACACAAACAAACACACAAACACAAACATATTTGTTACGGGCGCGTCCAACTATGCAGCTATCTTCACATAAACTAATATACGTGGCGAATACAACTTTTAAGCAATAAATAAAAAGTATCTAATTTACATTTTCATTTGAATTATTTGCTGTGTCGCTAATTTGATCAATCCATTAAAGTCTTCGTGCAAATGAGACCTCCAAAATTTACACCTGCCCCAGACAATGGCAGGATAATTGGGTGATGAGATTCCTTGAAATATTCTTGCTATACTTCTCCCAGAAAAATTACAATCTTTGTATATGCATATGATAGATCGAACATCTGATATTACTCTCTCCACATCCAAGGGTCTTTCTTCCAAAGTCATATGAGCTGGTAAATTTTCTCTATCAAAATAGTTTCTTATTGTACTTTTTAACTCATTGGAAATTTTAAAAAGAGTGTCGTCAGATAACTGTATATTTTCCAACGAATAATTTCCTATTTTGTGGAAAGCTATATTACATTCTTCTAACTGGTATAACCGCGCTTTTTCTTGAGAAACCACAGAATTATGTAAATCATCCAAAATACTGTCAAGTTCTGATGGACTTAGGTCTCCTCTAGCTCTAACTCTAAAACCAAGAGTATTAAACTCGACTTTTAAATGCGATCTTTGAGAGGTCCCTAATTCAGTAATCCATTCTAAATTTTTTAACTGGTACTTGGTTATACCACTTTCCCAGCCAATAGCTGCTGCTACCTCAATAACATTGAATTCCAGGACACTGCTAGTCATAATCGCATGGTCTCTTTTATTCTCCAGTAAAAGTGCCATTGCCAGAGGCCGACAGGACTTTGATGCATCATGTATTTTTTTCGGACCTCCATAAGAAGAAATTTTACAGTTTATGTAAGCGTTATTGAGAAATTTAATGTACTGCTTAGGGTGAAGTTCAACATAACATAATAAAGTAGCAATATTTTCGGAAGGCAAATCTAGTTCTTCTACTGTTGCATCTGTAGGGATTCCCACTTCATGGCCCTTACAACAGTTATGAGATGGAACTTTGTCACCTTTTGCACATTCACAAGGAATAAACAACTTCGAAAGTAATTTTCTTATTGTAGGTCTATCAATTGAGTTTGCATGTATGTGTTTTAAAAGTTCATTTTTGTCACTATTTCCATTACTTAAAATGATGTGGCAGTAAGCAAGTTGGCCATCCCTACCTGCTCTTCCAACTTCTTGTACATAAGATTCGAAACTGCTGGGCATGTTATAATGTATAATACACCTTATATCTGATTTGTTTATTCCCATACCAAAAGCAACTGTTGCTACTATTATTCTAAGTGTGCCATCCATGAAATGTTTTTGTATTTTTTTCCTCTGTGCAGCAGACATGCCAGCATGATATGCTTCTGCAATGTAAGACATTCTTTTCCTTTTGTTTTTTTTACTTTCCATATTGACTTTACCAGATTCTTGTAGACATGATCTTAAGACAGCTGCAACCCTTTCACACTCATCTCTCCTTATGCAATATACTATTATTGCATTAAATTGTATTATTTGTTCTGACATCAAGAAAGACACCAGTGCTTTATCTTTATCTTTTTCGATAGAAACTGATAGGCAAAGGTTATCAGGCAGAGCTGGATTCCTAATAACTCCATTAGCCCCATCAGGGATATTGATATGACTGATTATACTTTTTATAGTTGTCTGACTTGCAGTAGCCGTTAATCCCAGAATACAATTTACTTTCAATTTTTCTCTTAGAACCCGGCAAATCATAAGATAACTTGGCCTAAAATTGTGACTCCATTGTGATACACAATGTGCTTCATCTATACATGCAAAAGCAATAGGAGGAAGAGACTTAAACAGACTTGACAATCCATTTGATGAATCACCTGCTATTAAGGCTTCAGGAGATATGAGAAGGATATTTAACAAACCATCCTTTAAACACTGCAAGATTTTACCTCTCTGTGTCTGAGATTGATTTGTATGGTAACAACCAGCCTTGATGAATTCTGGTACATTCAACACTTGATCCTCCATAAGAGAAACCAATGGAGAAATCACCAATGTAATACATCTATAACGTTGACTGTAGAGATAAGCAGGGAGTTGATAGCAAAGTGATTTTCCACCTCCTGTAGACAAAATTAGTAAAGTAGACTTTCCACACAAAATTCGCTTTATGGCATTTTCTTGTCCAGGGCGAAATGATTCATGGCCAAATTTATCAAGAGCCTGCTTTAAATCAACTAACATATTTTCTTCATAATTGTTGTACAGAGGTTTGATGCCACTGCCATCATCATCTGTAGTTTCAGCTAACATTTTCATAAAAGAATCTGGAATTTGACTAGGTTCAAACATTGATTCAAACATAGATTCATGTAATTGATCAGTTATTGATTGATTACTGCTAGACGGTTCAGATGCATACTTTTGCATATCTTCTAAAGTAGGAATATCATTTTCATTGTAACTATCTAGTGGTAAAAGTGTTTCTCCTTTGTGGGCCCTACAGTACCTAGCCATGTGCCCAGTTTCTCCACACTTAAAACATGCAATCCTACCAGACTCAGGAAATTCCATACCACCATGAAGACTCTTCTTACTTTTCCATAGTTGTTTTTTGTATTTGCTATAGTTGATGTTTTTCTTTCCTCTTACAAACACTTTTTTTTCAATATTTATTTTGACAAAGTTCTCATTTAAAGTTCCAGATTTGATTTTAGAGTCCAAACTATTGTTCTCTTTAGAGTCTTCAAGCTTGTCACACTTATCAACAGACTTGACTTTCTTGAGCACATTGGATATTTGCAAGTGACGAGGCTGTATATCTTTTTCTAAACCATAAGGTATATATTCTTGAATATCCAAAGGTTGTTCTACTCTGCAATCATTATTTTTGTGAGGATTCTTAGTATCAGTTACTCCCACTTGTGTAATATTTGGTTGACAAGGGTGGTGGAGCTTAATATCTTGTATCTCGTCCTTTTCTATTTTTCGCTTCTTCAGAGCAGGTTTCAACTTACCTTTGACAATATCATCATCTTCAGACTCACTGTTTTCTACATAATCACATTGTTTTTCTTTAGTATCCAAAACTATTATGTTTCCTAAACCAAATTTTTCAGGCTGATTTGACTTTTCAGTGCCTGCTGCTTCAACACCAGTAGCTCTATCAAGCCATGCATCATTTAATTGTCTTATCAATGGTTTAACTGCGAATTCTGATTTTCTGGATGCATAACTAGTCATATCATTACTGACATTATGCCTTTCAGAAATTTTAAATGAATTATGTAACTCGGGAGCCCTATGTAATTCTTTAAAGTTATCTTCAGTGTCAGTATTATTGGGAATAGGTTCTTGGCTTTTATATGTTACAAGTTCAGTACTAAAAGATTTGTTTTCACATGTAGGCTGAGTTCTAGGTAGTGAAAGCTTTCTAGGGTTTCTCAGAGAAAATTTTCGGTTTTGAAACAGTTTTTTGGACAGATTTTCAGTGAATGGACTAAATTTTTTACTATTATGTTGAAGATCTGAATTTGATAATAACTTCTCTAAGTCTTGGCCACTTGGTAGAGCAGGAATCTCTAGTTGCGGACTTGGTGGACCGGTGACCTGTTCCAGTTGATGTGCAGGTTCTGGCGACATGATTGGTTCATCGTCAATATTATCACAAATTGACAGTGAGTTTTCAAGAGCACTGCTCTTAAGTTGAAAGTATTTCTTGTAGGCATATTTAATTTTCGCCGGCGCTTCTTTGATATCGAATTTTGTAGGTGTTCGACTATATTTTATCTTGAATTCCTTTTCCCAACTTTTAACTATGAGCTTACATTTCAAGTATGCTTTGTCTTTCTTTATTGTTTCAATAATATCCATTACACAATCGGTTACCACAAGTCCACAACTGGTTTCTCTTATTCAGTAATAGTATTTATTTATTTCGTCAGTTCAATCAGATTTCAGTATTTTCAATTTTATTAGGTATACCGGCATAATATCATGAGGATTTCCAGTAACCATTTAATTACACTTTCGTTGGTTGGTTCGACCAGAGTATAATAATAATGAGTGACAGATGTAGGGATACCAGTTTAAAAAAGAATTTGTCTGTTTGTACATTGATTGAATTTCACTAATAAAAGTAATACTAAAAACTAAAAATCAAGTTTAACAACCTAGGTTCTGTTACACATTCTAACCAGTCTTTAGTCGATTTTAGGATTTTACCGTGCGTACTAGTCGCAAAAATATAAATTGGAGTAACTACCTACTATTATGCTATGATTTGTTATATATTTTTGAGTTCACCAGACAAAAGTACAAGTAAGAGAATAAAAGTATCAATAACTTGATAAAATGTTTATTTAATTATGTACACCTATACCATATATTAAAAAAAAAACCTGTCCAACCCGAAAGGGGCATACAGCCAGGTACCTACCTAGGTATACCAATGACATTACCATAAACAAAATAAGAAACATAGTCTGACCAACGGAAGCTGTCCAAAAAGGCGGGACTTTTTAAAAATCAAGAGCTAACTCTGGTTATACACTGCTTAAACGAAGTTGATACTATTTATTATTCCAGACATACCTATTATGCGATATTTAGATCAGTATTTCATATTTGTATTTTTAGATCATAATAACCTTATCACCCTTGATATTTACTTGGAACTGTTAAACCACCAGTATGTATACCCGCAATGGTAAATAAGCCAGTTAGCGTTACAATATTTCACCTTGAGGATGATCATTATCAGTACCAAAGTTAAGCTCTAAACGAAACTAGCTTCGCATTTTTTAACTTCTGCACATTGAAATTCACAGCTCTACTTTTCTTCCACAGCCTTATTCAGAAAAGGTTGAATTAAACAAAAAGTCATAACTATATGTTTATTTAATGGAATAGAGACCATTGATGGTGATGAGACATAGTCGAAATCGGATTCCAAAAACTCTACACCTGATAATATTAATTCAGCATCATTGCTTTCTTCGCTGCTACTGCTACTGTTCCCAATATGTATTATAAATGGTTTAAGTTCGTTTTCACCAATACGGTCCCTTAATTTGTACTGATGTTCAAGTTTAGTACATGATCACTAATTGATCAGCGTACTTCTTCCAGTCATCTGCAGTTATGGATAGAAAACATTCTTTTATTAAATTTTGCATTTCAGACACTGGTATTCCAATATTTTTGCTTGCTACTTTTCTTCGCCTGACTCCATACAAGCTCAATTGCATTGAGGTCGCAATGATACGGTGGCAGCAACAAAATTTCGTGATTGTGGGTATGACTGCTTTTTTAGAAGTACTTCTGCTTCGTAAACAACTGCAAGTTTATTATCTTTCACCAAACACATTAATGCTAAACACACAGCTTTGGTGTGATATTCTTCAAAATGAACATTATTCTCTTGAAGCCATATTCGGAGATTAGCTTTAGAAACAGACATAGTAGGGGCTTTGTTTACTTGTTTCCAAATAATGAACATTAGACAGTTATATACACTTCTCATCAAAAAAATCGAAACACCTCGCAGTTTATGATTTGATAAGGATTATCAGAAAAATGTGTATATTTAGGAATAAATGTAAAATGTCATTTAATAGTGAGTAGTATGAGGTTTTTAAATCCTAATGTTATTGTTCTAAATTCAAATTAAGTCTTCATAGGTTTCGTATTTTGTATAATGAGTAATTTTTACCCTGTATGGAATATGAAGGAAATGGGTAAAACAACACGCGTAAATGAAAAAAAAATGTAAGAAACGTTTATTTAATAACTTGTATTCCCTCCGCGAGCTCTTATTACTGCTTCCATACGGTTCTTCATCGATCGGATGAGAGTCACGATCACAGTCATGTTGTGGTATATTATCCCATTCCTCTTGGATTGCATTTTGCAGCTGGCTAAGTGTTTCTGGGGCTGGATCTCTTGCTCGAATTCGTCTCTTTAATTCATCCCATAGATGTTCAATGGGATTCATGTCCGGGCTTCTTGCTGGCCATACCATAATGGAGATACCGACTTCGGTAAGATAATCTCGTACGACGCCCGCGGTGTGAGCTCTAGCATTGTCGTGCATGAATATGAAGTCGTTGCCAATAAAATGTGCATAGGGCATCACATGAGGTTCAAGACACTGTTCGATGTACCGATGAGAGTTTAGTGCAGGCAGCCGTGGCCCAGACACAAAGGCAAGTTCTGTCTTACCGTCGGCGCTGATTCCTCCCCAAACCGTCCACGAACCGCCACCATAGCTGACCTTTTCTTCAATGCAGCATTGTGCAAAGCGTTCTCCATCTCTTCTGTAGACCTTGTTCCTTCCGTCGTTACCATACAGCATAATTTTACACTCATCAGAAAACAGTACTTTGCTCCACTGAAGGTATGACCAAGTTAGGTGCTCGCGTGCAAAGTTAAGGCGCGCTCTTCGATGGTCTGCAGTTAATTTCGGCCCATTCGCTGGCTTATGCGGTGCCAATCCGCGTTCCTTCAACCTTCTTCTTATTGTAGAGTCACTTACAGCTACTCTTCGTACAACGCGAAGCTGCTGCTGCAGTTGAAAAGCGTTAAGGCGTCGATTTCGTAAAGAAGTTGTTACAATAAATCGATCATCTCGCTCAGAAGTGACCCGATTCCTGCCAGATCCTGAACGGCGCGTGAACGAACCAGTCTCCCGATAGCGTTTGTAGACTCTATGAACAGATGATAAGCTTAGATGCAATCTTGCAGCCACAACACGCTGACTAAGTCCAGAATCCAGCAATGCCACCACTTGGGCGGCTTCTGCGGGCGAAGTATCCATATGTTTTAGAAAAAAAAGTTTTTTCAGACGTCCCAAAGTCACAGTAAATGAAATAAGAAACAAAAAGTTTAAAGACAAGCGCTAATTTTTAGTTTTTAAACGAGAAACGTACTCCAACCCTAAATACACATTTGTCTCAAAACAGTGATTAATTTCATTTATAGGATAAACAAATGAAATTCTAATTTCGAATTTTGATTTTTTTCTTCTTACTGTAATGACCAAACTGCCAGCTACACAATAATGTTTTTTTTTTCATGGAATTAATTCTCTTTTGTAAAAAATTAGGACAAAAACAATAAAAACGAAAGTGTTTCGATTTTTTTGATGAGAAGTGTATTTACAATAATAGTACATTGTAACCCTAGGGGTGAAAGTAACTTATTTAGTCCCGAGACGGTTCGAGGGACTAAATAAGTCTTTAACCCGAGGTAAACACTGTGCTTTTCATTACGAATACAAGGAAAGTAAAAATAAAAACATGAATTAGCTAAAGAAAAAATTTTATTTTAAATAAATCATCAACTTTGGTGATTTGGTGAGATAATTTTATTTCCACTACCGCTTTAGCCTCTTCTCTTATAAAATCAGGCGTTAAATTCATATCTGAATCAGATGAACTCATTTTATACAAATCTCTGCTATACGGAATTATAAACAAAACTCTAAAACTCGGAAAAACAAATGAAGATTGGATTGCCGCTTTCCCGTTTCCCGCCTATTTTTTTTTTTCTGTGGCCGGCCAGCTATTTTTCATTTTCATCATTGAAAAAATGGTAAATATTTTGCCCAAATCTATGTTATTTTAAAGAAATTGTTGAAACTAAATTATAATAAAGTTATTTAAAAAATATATAATATATTATTTAATCAATACTTTATTTTATTTAAATTTACATCGTGGTTGTATAGAAAGTTGGAACATGGTTCAATAGAAATGTGAAAATAGAACTAGTTTTTTTTTTAATAATTTGACAGCTGTCAGTTGAAAGCGATTCTCCCTAGGGATGAAAAGTATTACTTTTTATCCCTAGGGAGAATCGCTATTACTTTTTACCTACTTTCAGAGTATGAGTAATGAAAATTTATTTTCATTCGTAAGGCACTCAATAAAAGTATACAAACATCGTTATCGTTTACAAAAGTGAAACAAGTAGGTAACCCAACATAGCAGTCGCCGAACTAAGTTTGGCAAAAAATGGTTAAATTAACAAGCATGAAACATATAAAAAACATTCTTCCTCCAAGTACTACCAAATTAGACGCTAACTTGCTACTCAAAATCTTCAAGTTAACATTTAAAGTGCAAAGCACCCGCTAAATTTCTAACTTGGGGAACCAGGCGTTCGAAGTGCTCGACCGTCCTCGTTTAGGCCGAGATACTTGACGTAACACAACCCACCTGGACTTGCGCATCTCCAACTCCGACTAACAAGCTGGGTGGCTTTCTGCTCCTCGACAGCTTATGGAAAAACAGCGCCTCAGTTTTATGGGGCGCTATTTCTAAACGCAGCTCGCAGATCGACGCCATGACCCGAGCTCCGCAAGCTAGATGGTCACTGCAAAAGTGTCCCCGTTGGCTAACACCGGGTGTCTTCATAGCAAGCGAAATGATCGACAATAGGGAGGTTACTAGCAGGGCCACATCGTAAGCGAGGTTCCATTATGGAGGCTCTACAACAGATCCGTTAGGTATCTCTCTGCGGTAAACGCTACTGTTTCGACCCACATAGCGAACTTGCCGGTCGCGAAGGTACGCCTCGATGATGAATAAGATAAAGGTGGCACTCTGTGATATGTGTGTCGCCCTGACCCTGTTCCGCAACATGGCAACAGCAAGCGGACGCGTAGGATCGCAACCAC
Source organism: Eurois occulta (assembly GCA_950022335.1). Classification (NCBI taxonomy): domain Eukaryota; kingdom Metazoa; phylum Arthropoda; class Insecta; order Lepidoptera; family Noctuidae; genus Eurois; species Eurois occulta. The sequence continues at coordinate 8,636,545 of OX465496.1, forward strand.
TAGAACGCTGCTGCCGGATGCCATACTGGCAATTGGCATGGTCGACCAACATGCGACAGATTCTTAACGAATCTTTTAGCATTTATTTCTTCGAATAGTTTGGAAACCTCGTCGAACAAGCAAATGGGCGGTAATAAGCAGGCGAGCAGGGAGACTGAATCCCTACCTTCTTTCCTCATCTAGGCCAATATAGCTGGAGGGGAACACGGCTGCTCGGAGGCAGCTGTTGATAATTGTCTTAAGCGATCACTTAGAGCAGCTAGAGCCAGAACCCAAACCCTACCTACCGGCCAAGGATACCATCTGGGCCTGGGGCGGTGTTACGAGCCCCCAAACGTCTAACGGCTCTATCCAGCTCACCTTCAGTTACCCCCAACTCGTCAAACAGCGTGCAGATGAAAATAGTGGTGAGGGACTGTCTCTGACTACTGGAAAGAGCGTGTTAACGACTCTCCAGCAGACCTTTTTTTTGGGATGGGAAATCATCAAATGAAGGGGTCATTTGATGTTTGACCCGCTCTGGGCGGAGCGGAAGGGAGTGTCAGACTTTAACTGACTAAAACCCATCCATGTTCCTCCTTTGCCCTTTGTGTTCCAGGGCCGCGGTAACTCTTTCGATCAGTCCCGCAGCCCGTCTCCAGCAGACCTGGATTCATCTTCATCATCTTATGGTTTCTGTTACAGGGGGGAGCCCATAGACGTAATTTTGCCATAACTTATAAAACCTTCCCCATGGATCTCTATCCAACCCTTCGCACCCTTCGAGGAGCACCTGCCAGGACCTTGACCTGGCATCCGTGTTGGAGCTCCATTATCGCCTTCCGGTATGCTCTATCTATAAGCTCTGGCTATTTCTTCCTCCGTAGCTCTCTGCTGTCGTCTGCGTCGGGTGCGCTGATACTGCGCCACCGTGTCCAATTCGGTGTATTTTAACCACAAAGCATTAATTTTCTTTAGTTGCAAAAAAATAATCGAGTACCTACAATAAAAAAAAATTGAAACATAATTTTAGTTTCGGAGATCGGACTTTAGAACTGAGACTTAAAAACTGTCAAGTGCATGGGCGTACCCATCATTTTTAAGGGGTGGGGAGGAAAAAACTAAAAATCTCATAGCCGCCATCTTGGATTATCATTTTGAAAAACACTAAAATTGTTACATAAACATAAATAATTTATTTGCATAATACATGGTATAAAATGGTGTTAAATAAAATTGAAAGAGTTCAAACATGTTTAGTTAAGATAGCATGCAAAATTTTAGGGTTTAGCAAAATGTTACAAGGCATCAACATTTTTTATCCATGAATTCTTTTAGACTATAGAAATTACATTCACTTATCCACTTGTGCAATACACAAGCTTGTGCTTGTGTTACTCATTAAAATCAAGAATAAAAAACCGGCCAAGTGCGAGTCGGACTCGCGCACGAAGGGTACCGTACCATTATCTATAAAAATTGCGGTTTACGATTCATGACGTTTTTTTAAAATACTACTTACTAGATCTCCTTCAAACCAATTTTTGGTGGAAGTTTGCATGGTAATGTACATCATATATTTTTTTTAGTTTTCTCATTCTCTTATTTTAGAAGATACAGGGGGGGGCACACATTTTACCACTTTGGAAGTGTCTCTCGCGCAAACTATTCAGTTTAGAAAAATAAATGATATTAGAAACCTAAATATTATATTGAAGACCTATCCATTGATACCTGGTCCAGGATCCATGGGCAATTTTTGCACTTGATTACTATCAAGCTAATTTTCCGTGAGTAGCTTCATTTTGATGAGACGCCTGATTTCCTGTGCGAAAATTCTCGATTGTGGTAGCTAACAGAGGTAGCAATGATAAAATATGTCGATTTGATGATTCTCAAAAATTTATTACTAACTGGGTTTTTTTTTGTTAAATCTCAAGATAATTATCTAAATTATTCGAAAAAATATTTGTCCTACAAAATCTATGGTTGGATCAAAGAGTCCCCTCCTTCCAACATGTATCGATAACGAGGTCATCATAAATAATTACTAACCAGCTGATTCTTTTTTTTTTTTTACTTAGTTAATATTTATATAATTTAACAGCCATATCGTCCTACAAATTGTGTGGTACGTTATCCCGGTCTTTTTTTTTTTTTTTGGGTGGTAAATCATCAAATGACCCCCCCCCCCACTCTGAGCGGAGCGGAAGGGAGTGTCAGACTCTTACTGACTAAAAACCACCCATGTTCCTTCATTGGCCCTTTATGTTCCAGGGCCGCGGTATCTCTTTCGAACAGTCCCGCAGCCCTGGCAGACGTTATCCCGGTCCTACGCTCAAAAGCTCAAAACAGCAGCATAACTATAACCTTCCTTCGTGTCTACGACTTATTCACAGTTACTACTCAACCCACCGTTCAAGTAATATCAAGCGTGATGTTATGTTTTGTCTAACGAATCTCACGGGCTATTAAACGCGCACCAGTGTCCAGTAGCGCAAGTATCTGTCGCCCAAATAGCAGCCGTACAAATGACTATTCGTGGATATGTCCATTCTATTCGCACAAGTGTCTTTCGCGCAAATGTCTTAGATATTTAAAAAAAAAAAACTAGCACTCCGGGAGTGCCGGCAGAAGTGAAAACTTGATTATTAACGTTGAGCATGTTTGATATTTTGGAATGGTTAGGGAATAATTTTGCACCAATTGCTTTATCAGTATAAAAGTACTATCATTTATGGAAGTGCCCTTAGACTGCCTTAGTACGGGAACCAGTGTCGCCAAACTCATACACTTGCAAATTAAAATGAACATTCCAATACACAGAAAACGATAAAACATAGCAATGATGCAACTGTAATATTTTATTTATAAACAAATTACTGTCCTTGAAAAAGCACTAACTTATTATGTATAATTCTTATTTTCGATTGTGGTTCAAAACATTGTTTGGTACTATGGTGAATACGGGTTTCGAAGTAATGCATTGCGATTGATTTAATGAGGAGAGTTCTGTGATTCCCTATAAAAGGCTGACTGTCGAAATGGTCATTAATAAATATATTAATATTGGTACGTGTGCATTCCTTGTAACACGATAATATAAGTGTTGACATCACATTTTTCTCATTAAAAAATGAATTTCCTTTATGTGAACGCGCTCGAAATATCTTTTCTGCCAATTCACAGACTTTATTTAAGTCAGTAGAAGGATAAATAAGGCCTCCTTTGTCTCTTCTAGCAATGATTCCGTGATTTTTTTTTTTAATTTATTCATTACCATGGATACATGTTCTTCAGTCGTAATGATTCCGTGATACTTATCTGTGATCAAAGCCAAAAGACAATCCTCACATTTAATAACTTTCCTCAACTTTCTTGCAATAAAACCAGCAATATAGGTTATTATTTCTTTAGAATAAAGAGTAAGCCTAGAAGGATCTGTTAAATAATCATGATCTATGTTGATCATAGGATCACATCCTAAAGATTCATGCGGTAGCAGCAATCCACAAGTTTCTTATTTCGGGTTTATTCGGAAATCTGAAAATTTAATAAGATTTTTTATTATCTTTCATTTTTTGCGTCAGGTGAGTGCAGTTATACGAATTAAAATCGTATAATACGTGTGTTACTAACATAGATTTTAAGTAGTGCGTATTACTAATATCATATGAATCAAGGTCGGAAGAGTATTTTTTTATAGACATTGCATTATTCGGTATTACCCATATTAAAGGGTAAATTCCCCGTCAAAAAGTGGCAACACTGAATTTTGAGGTAAGATAATAAAATTATTGCAAAAATCACGATTATACGAGATTTATCCATTAAACGAATTAGTTGGTACATTACTGCGACTATTTTATGAGAAATAATAGGACACAAAGCGATTGAATACTTAAAAAGATCTAATACTTACGAGTGAAAGGACAGTCCAGCAATCTTCATCAAACTATCACTTTTACAGTTTATTACACTGCACCTTACCATTTTGCACAGTTGTTGTGTGTACTGTTGTCGAATTAAGCTCGAAAAGATCATATAATGTGTATAATTTCGATGCAATTGTTAATAAACAAATTGGATGTCAATCTGGCACCGCCACAAACGTCAAACTTGTTGTGCACTGACAATGATGTGCTCAGCCGACACGCGATAAGGGACAGAAATATTTATACTCTGTCTCTTTTCTTTGCTAGTGACGTTTATATGTTCTTCTTTTTCTTGTGCGAATGCAAAGGAAGATATCCAGCAGTCTATAGAATACTCTGTCTACGGTTTTTTCTATTCCGTGTTTATCCCTAAAGCATTAGGTTCAAAGTTGATTGGAAACATTTAAAAATTTCTTTAAATGATTTTAAACCATAAAATGTTGAAGGTTAAGTTCAAAATCGTCTACACTCCATCCGTCTTACGCTTTTTCCAAATTTCTTTAAATGATTTTAAACCATAAAATGTTGAAGGTTAAGTTCAAAATCGTCTACTCTCCATCCGTCTTACGCTTTTTCCAAATTTCTTTAAATAATTTTAAACCATAAAATGTTGAAGGTTAAGTTCAAAATCGTCTACTCTCCATCCGTCTTACGCTTTGTCACGTGTCCTGACGCGAGTGTCCTGACGCGAGTTTAAGATTTTATACCCATTACAGAACAATTTTTTTAAAGTGCTCAACGCCGCTAAAGAAGTTTTCACTTCAAAAACTTAGCATTGTAACAATTTGCAGTGGCAAGGGGACAAGTTTCATTATGTGGAAGCAAAAAAAATGTTTGAAAACTAGTGATATAATTAAAATCCGTCGTTTTTATTACGTCATTGTATGGTGGTTCCTGGAAATAGGAATTTATAAGGGTCGAATAGATACCTCCTTTTTTAAGTCGGTTAATAGGCAGGGGGAGCAGCTTTAGCATCATCTCAAATAATCTAATTACGACTAGGTTTCAAAGGGGGCACATACGATTTGTTTTTGTTTTTACAGGGAATTTCTGATTTGGACAACACGACTTTAGCCTTAATATATTAGAACTATCACTAGTATTTTGTGGTCAATTTAATAAAACAATATTTCAACATTGGCAAGTAGGTATATATTATTATAAAATTAATCGAATTTACAAAGGTGGTAACCAAGTATTTGTTCTTGAATATATTAATTAAAAAGTACTTAAGTACTGACATAATCACTTCTCGCGTAACTAATATCTATTCTGCTTTTTAATCATCTAATATCTTCATGACCATGAACCATTGAACATGTTATACGGACAGCGACACAAAACTGTTATACTGAGCAATATTTCGTTTCAAGATGTCAGCACATAATCCCAGCACTCTTTCAAATCTGAAAATGAAATAGAAATAGGCTGAGTCCATGGTTGAATATACAAACTTCTTGCCTACAGGTAAAAGTGCCAAAAAAACGGGTAAGGGCGTGTCGGACCACGTACATTAAAGGGTTCCGGAGTCGGGGTGACTATTTACTCATATCTCCACAGTACCTATTGATGTTATCATTCGCAAAAATAATTAGTTGTTTTTATTTCTCTTTAATTTTAGTTCCTAGGCACCAACTCGTTTTTTGGTTACCTACTTACTTTTTTTTGTAAAGATATTCATTCCCATCAAGTCTATCAAGTTTCATATAAAGAGGTATACATAGGTGCTGCTCCACCTCAACCCCTCGCGGTTTGTGGTGACTTATGCGTCGTGGAGACCCGCGGAGAGTAAGATAGAAAATGATGTTTTATAATTTATTGTGCATTTATATTTATTCGGAGTTAGCCTGACACTGAGATTGTAAAGCATTAAAATCTTCCACGCTTTCTGAAGTTTTCGATCCTGGAACTCGGAAAATAATTTTATAATCAGTCACTCGACACACAGTACACGCTCATTAGTATCTTTTATAAGTTAGACCAAAGATGACAATGTTAGGTAGTTACTAACTAGGTAACAATGATTAATGATGGCCGCGTGTCAGCGCGGGCGCCGCCGCCGGTAAGGCTAAGCGCCTTATGCTCTGTTTACGAGACAACTTACCTAGTCTGTAACCATGTGAGATTCCATAATAAGGCACTATAATTATTTTTGACTCCGACTCTTCAGATGACAGCCCATTATTTTGGGACACACAATAAATAATATTGTATGATGCAGAACTTATGTCACATGTCAGACTTGCGCAAAAGTTTACAAGCATGATGTAGTTTGTTCCATATTCACCTGGCACGATCAAGCTTGACACATTTAAGTGAGCCATCAGCGCGTACGGTTGCCGCCCGTGGTCTGTCTAGTAACAAGGCGATCTCTCCGAAGTAGTCCGATGGCCCCAAGCGACCCACTTCTACCGCAGAACCTTCCCCCTGGCCACTTCTTTGTTGAAGCACCACTGCAGTTCCTGTAGAACAATTAATGTTCTTTTCAATTCGTATGTAAAAGGAAAATCTTAAGTTGGTTTTATATTCTTACGTTTGAACCGATTTAGATAAATTATACATATCATTAGATTTGTCTTGGTGGTCCGAGTCCCATTGGTTACATTCAGATTAAAATGGCGGATTTTGGGTGCCATATTGTGGGGTTTCAAGTTTTTATTTTCTTCCTGACTGATGGGTTCCACTTAGAGATGGGCAAATGCCTGGTTATTTCTGGCAAATTGGGAAAATTCCTAATAAGTGCCCATACATTTCTGTTCTTGGGCATTTATCTCGGCATATTTTTTTGATATCAAAATTGTGTTGTTAATTCTTGTATCCCTATTTTTTTTCAGATGAATAAGTAGTAGGTAGTTGAACAAAGTTACTATTTTAAAATAAAAATGTGTTCATGTTCAATCATGAACATTCCTTCTTTTATTTCTTTAATAAGTACTATTATTTAAGTTTGTTATTATTTTTCCAGTGTGTATTTTTTATTATATTGATTATGAGATTGCTATAAGAGTAGAGGAAGACCAAAGAAACGAAGGATGGATTGTGTGAAGGATGACACTATGGATGGCTAGAAAGGAGGTGACTGCTGAGATGACGAGTAATAGAGAATTATGGAAGAAGACATGCGTCGTCGACTCCAATTAAATTGAGATAAGGGCAGGAGAATGATGATGATGTTTAGTAGTACCTAGGTATCATTGGAAAATTGACAATTTATAATTTGACAATTTATTGAAAATAAATCATATAACAATAACATAAAACACGTTTCATACAAAGAAGAATACATGTATGTGTATTACCTTCCACTATTATGTAAAAGTCGTTGCCAGGTTCACCTTGTCTGACAATGATCTCGCCGTCAGTGAAAGACACAGGTTCTAAGGCGTCTGCTACTGTCAGACGTTCCCATTTCTCTAAACTTTCTGAAAAAAAAAACATTGATATTGAGACTTAGTCTCTATTTTGCTCAAGTCAAATTATTTTGAACATGTTTTGCTATGGGCAACCCCCGTCGAAGGGTCGCATAAGCAAGTTGATTTATGTCGAAGCCTTCAATGCGTGAGTCCCATAATAAATTAGTGGCATAATTATTCTTTTCAGCAATGGGTTCAGGGATGTAGTCTAGCTATCCCTTGGAGTGAAAACTAAAAGTCAGGGCAAATCGGGCACGGCACTTCATCGGCAGGGCATTTTATCTTTACCCAACGGAAATTCATACGTAGCTAATTCGCGGCAATGAACATTAGAATATGTCCATTGTCACGAAGGGAATTTGTTACTACTAACCACGTATGAGTTAACGTTGGGTAAAGATAAAATGCCTTGCCACACCGTCCCCGTTGTGGGGTAGTTGCTTCCTCGACGCCTTGATCTCGTACAGGGATCGGTCGTCCCTCGAACTCGCTCTAATGCCTTCTTTTTACCATCTTAAAAGAATGTTATGATGAATCATTATGGCCTCACATAATTACAGCCATTTCATTATGATTCTGTTAAAAGAGTAGCATAACATAGCGCAATGCAACATCAGGTACATGCCTGAAATAAACCTATCATCACTGGAATACCTATATCAGTTGCTTCCATTCTCCTACGTCAACGGTCACGCTATCATTTCCCCATTTTTAGGGTTCCGTCGTCAACAAGGAACCCGAGTTTCGCCATGTCCATCTGTCTGTCTGTCTGTCCGCAGCTTAGCTCAAAGACTCTTAGTACTAGAAAGCTGTAATTTGGCGTGAATATACAGATTAGTTACGCCGAGAAAGTGGTAAAGTAAATCTCGAAAAGTATTTTTTTTAGGGTACCTCCAGTACCTACACGTAAAGTAGGGATTTTTTTTCACGCGGTATATCCCCATAGTGTGGGATGTCGTTGGATAGGTCTTTAAAAACTATTGCGAGTTTTTCGCAATAATTTTTCGATTAAGGGATTCGTTTGTGAAATATTAAGCTTTAAAGTCCAAATTTTATGTTAGACTCAAGTGTCCCCCGCCTCTACCAGCTAAACGGTTGTGTTTGGATGCGTGAAAACATGCACGGTGATAGTATATACAACATGTAACATAATTAACGCACATCCTGAAAGTAGTTTGTTCAGAACCGTTTACTGATTCAATTTCTATCATTTTTAATATAGGTCATTTTTTTTCCAAAAATAATTAAAACTACGTAAATTACAGTCACACTACCCCTGTATAGTTAAAACAAACTGAAATGGACCGTAACTCAAGGCAATAACTTTTAAAAGTGCATTCAATACATAATAAAGAAAAATGAACCTTATTCTAAGCAAATTAAAGTCTTTACAAATATAGTTAAGTAAATTTAGCGATTTAACCACACGCGCACACTAACAGACACTGGACGAAGGGCACCAAAGACGTGGTTATATTCTCTATGAAGGACACAATAGATAAACCGACAAAATACAAAATATGTCATGCTTCTTTTCGTTCCCTTTCTCCTGCAAACTAAAAACGTGGGATAGAGCGAGATAGCCACTAAGACACCGGCGCGGGCGCTAGCGCGGCAAGGATGAAAGCTAGGTTTAAAAAAATGTAAACAAAATTAGTCACGCGCGGACCTTATTTAGTGTAAAGTATTTACGTAGAGTGTCTGCAAATAATATTTCGAAAATCGATATCTTTCCAATACACGAATGTTCAGTACACCGAAATGGTGAGGACTTTGGGACAGTGTGGTGATAATGTGGTTCTAGCTTGCAGAACATTCAACCAAAGGTCTACGTTAGGTGCTACTCAGCGGCTTCGCAACCACGGAATGTTCCGTCCGAACACGGCCATCGACAGGGGAGCCGATGTGCCTACACGTACTCTTCTTCAAAACGAAATAAGTACTGGCTGTACTGGACTATTTCGATGAGAATCCCCATGTCCGTACCCGAGAAACTCTACCTACGCTGCTAGAAGACATACCTCTATATTTATTTACAAGAGGTATTCTACCAACACGATGGTGCCCCTGCTCATTTCACTATGAAGGAGTGTTCGACAGCATAAGGATCAGCTAATTTGACTTTTTGTTGTGGAGACGTATCAACAAGCCGTTAGTTTATTTTAGTGAGACAACAAGTGCCGAGGATCTAAAAAATAGGATAGTGAACGCTTTTGTAATAGTGAAAAATGACACTGAAGTGCTTTCTAAATAAATTAAAACATCAATTAAGAAAACGGGCACTAAAATGTATTGAACAAGGTGTTGGACATTTTGAAAGTGTATTTAAAATACAACGTCGTATGAGTGTTTAGACAATCAGTAAGTTAAGTATTTGATTTTTTAAATTATTGTAAATAGGTATCTTGATTCACATCTTTTAAACAAGTGGTCTTTGAATTATATTGTCGTATCGCCTCTTATTTTTAGCAGTTAATTATTATTTACATTAGCATAACATTTTGTAACGAACATTGCCATTTATCGTAATCAATAAACAAAATTATTCAGAGTCGACAGTCCAAAGCCTGAAAAGTGTGATGGAAAGATGCAATCAAACGTTTATTAGACATAAATAAACAGCTCGAAGTTCGGACATCGGTTAATGTTCATATTTCTTTAACGTAAACAATCGTATATTGTCGGCTGTTTTCGGCAATAATACCTACAGTTCTGTCGAGCGGCGCGAACGCGAGCGAATAACTACTAGGCTACTAGCAAGACCCTCATAGGTACCTACGTGTACAACTGTGTGCGTTCTTGAATTTGTACTGTGACCACAACATTCTTGAGTATAACTAATTTAATAAATAAACATTGCTTAAACATGTTTAACTAAAAATTCAGTGGATGGATGTATTATGTTTATAACATAATATACTAATTGGGGTGTCTGAGGGTGTGCGTTAATTACGTGACATGTTGTATATATATCACGAAGTTAAAAGGAAACCTATCACAGCTAAGTAGGCTTTACAAGTAATAATCTAACTTATAAATGTACTTGGATAACATACTTTTCCTAAACATAATGTATGGGAGCACAGGTTTTTCAACTTCAAATGTAAGTTTGTTTTTTATTATTACAATAAAAATCATCGTTCGGAGGCAAATCGGACCGTAGGGAATGGATTAAATTAACGTTGTAAGACTACGGAACCCTAAATTGTGCGTGACCCGACGTGCACTTGGCAGTGACGGATCTATCATACAAGCCGAAAAGCCCGGCTTGCCTTACAATCAAACTCAACAAATAAAAATAAACTCTTACAAAAACAATTTTTTATGTCAAATACCTAGTAATAACATCTGATTCTGCGTGCCACGTGCGCGCCGAACGCAGCGTAATGCGATATATCTACGGCCTATGGTCAGTGCTAACGCTTTCTCTTTCACATTCATTGGCATAGATTTGGCTTCGAACGACTCACTTGCTCCTAGCAAATTGTGTCTGATTTTTATTACATCGGTAGGTACTTAGTTGGAAGTTTTGTTTTGAATTTAAAGCTGGGCTTTTTTTGAATGTGTGCGTGTAAGTTCAGTGTAAGTTTGAGAGAGAATGTGTGTTCGCGGTTCACATTTGTTTTAAACGATTACTGGTGCATTATATCGTGTGATTTAAAGTTTTGTGATTAGTTTTTGCTGTAATTAATGTTGTTATGAGGTGATTATAATTTTTAATAGGAACTAAAACCGGCGTTATTAATAAATAAAACCGGCGTTATTAAAAACCAATGTCAGAACTCAGAACAGAGAGCGAAACTTTTTTTTTCGCCAAATGTGTTCAGTTGTTTGATTGGGCTTTGCCTCCCTTTCCCTGCGGGCACGCCACTGCTTCATAGACTTGTTCGTTTCTGCTTCAGTTCAATCGCAGTTTTCCAGAAGCGTTGACACATATTATTTTACACTACAAATTTTATTTTCGGTAGGCGGATCTTGCAATTGACGCATCCAAGCTACTTCGTCGCAAGTCCCGATCAAGGTTCCCTTCTTAATCACTAGCTCCATGTCACTTGGATTCAGTATACGTACTGCTGAGACATTGGTATGGTGGCCTTTACCAGAGTACGTGCTATCTTCCATGAAAAGTTATTGTTCACCCTTTCTATCAGAACACTTCGATCTTTGCGTCCAGAATTCTGTGGTAAAGTAATAGGCACGATCGTTTCTGATCTGTGAGGAACAACAATTTCCTTCAAGCAGTACACTTTCTCTGATGGTGCACCTTCCATGAAGACTTCCTCTGAACCACATTTCAATACTTCTTGATCAATGTCGATCTCACAACGATGTTTCCAAAGTCCAAGCCCAAGATGCAATCGTCCACAATGTCAGCCACGATGACATTGTGCAGGTCAATTCTGTCACCCCATTTTAACTCCACCTCCTTCTTGCCTCGGACGATTATGTGCTGACCGGTAGCTGTCAGTAATTGTATACGGTCGTGGTTATTGAAGTAGTCCCCAAGAAACCGACTTGCTAGGTGAGAATTGATGACCGTGTGAGAAGCTCCAGTATACAAAGTTAGTTTGCATGGTGTTCCATTGACTTCGCCTTTGATGGTCAGGCTGTTCCCGTCTTGTGCTTGCGAGATCAAAATCCTCAGGGCTCTTTCAATACCAGCCAGCATCCGCCCCCCAGTCCTGGCATTTACTCGTTTCCCTGCTGTGGCTGGGCAATCACTTCAGCCACCCTCTGCAGGGATTGATCTGCTCTCGATGTGCTGAGCTTAGGACAGCTTGACCGAAGATGACCCCTTTCTCCAAAAGTGTAGCACCTAGGGCTGTACCCTTACGGCCGGCCACGTACAGGTGATGATACAACTCCCTGACGCGGTGCGTTCGGTGGTCTTGCCTCACTGCCTCTACTTCTCAGGCATGGGCCAAGGCGTTTTTCAGTGTCTCGTGATGCCAAAGTCTCACAGCGACTCTTCCAAGTCACGTATTCCATCAACGAATGCCTGCACCAGATTTCCATCGATAAGTTCAGGGGCAGACTGGTATGCTTTCCGAACCAACTTTTCAACTTCCAGGGCCCACTGCTGCAGGTTCTCGGCACTTCGTTGAACGCGATCGCTTAACTTAGCACGAAATATGTGCTCGAGGTGCGCGTCGCCGTATCTGGACTCTAACGCCTCCAGCAGCTGTTCGTAGGTCACATCCTTGCCGAGCGCTTCAAGAATGGTCAGAGCCTGGATCGGAGGCCCAAGGTGAGTGCGGTCATGGCTTGTGCTTTGATCCACCCAGTCGCCTTCATAACGGCCTCAAATTGGATCTTATAGGCCGACCATGAAGATGATCCGTCGAATGGGGGTACCTTGAAGCCACGTGCCGAAGGCGCAGCAATCACTGAAGCCACAGGTCCGTCTCCAGCCTTAATTTCACTCAAAGCCTTCATTACCCCAGCAATCTGAATTTCGGCCTCTGAGATATGATTCTCGTGCTGATGAACCTGATCCTTCATCACATTGAGATCTTTTTTAAAAGTTGCATGAAGATCCTTTATGAGGAGCATCTGTTCTTCCTAGCGACGGACCTGCTCCTCTTTATCTCACTGCAACTGCTCTTCTAACCGGCGAGCCTGCTCCTCTTGACGGCGAGCCTGCTCCTCTTGACGGCGAGCCTGCTCCTCCTCGTCTCGAAATTCTAGACTCTAATCTTATAAACCGGTCCTTACTAGAACATTCGAGACTCGCACGTAATCTGGTATGTTCTTGTAAAGCAACCGACGACGTAACAATATGTTTCATTAAGTCAGGGAAATTGCCGCTCGCGGGCCTGTGGACGGTGAGTAATGGGCTAGCTCGCCGTCCGTCCGTCGTATTACGACGGGCAGGCCGTGTCGACGGCGCGTTCGTGTTCCACGCGCGCCTCAAAGAGTTGTCAGCAAACGGGAGGGGCCCGCAAGGGCCGGTGCCTGCCAGGGCTGCGGGACTGTTCGAAAGAGATACCGCGGCCCTGGAACATAAAGGGCCAATGAAGGAACATGGGTGGTTTTTAGTCAGTAAGAGTCTGTTTTAAATAAACCGTTTTATACCAAAGTCTGTGGTTTAAAACCCGTTTTAAATTTGTTTAAAACCACGATCACGTGGGCCGTACATTGATTACGAATTACTTTAAAAATTAAGTGTAAAAGGCTAATTGAAATCATTTAACATTCTTATTTGAATGTGTTAATTTAAGTGAAGTCATCATACTTATACTACTTTTTAGGATTAGACAGACTGAAAACAATCATGATTCTGACAAATTCAATTGTCTTAAAACTAATAAACATCAGATCCAGTTTGAAATTAGCTCAGGCAGACGATAATAAACAAAATTATTACTCTAAGTGAACCGTCGGAGGAAGATAATGATAGTGAAGAATCTGAGAAAAATACTGAATTTATAGAAGAATGTGATTCTCTTTTATTGCCATAATAACTAGAATAACATACTGCTAACTACTGTTAGTTAATTAATAGTTCTAGAAGATTTAAACAATTGAAATACATACAAAGGAATAATTACACTTTGAAACTGTTTTTTTTAGAAAAATCTAAATTTAAATCACTATGAATAACAATTATAGTAATGGTGCTAGTCGATTTTGTTTGTCTGTCATAAAGGATGATTTTAAAATATTTTTAATTTCCTTTGATATATCCTAAATCAGGGAGTAGGTGTAACCCTTCGTGTAAAGCCTCAGTGCATTCTAGTGCAAAAAACATTTTAAACCATATTAAACCGAGAGAACCGATAAGAGTGGTTTTAATAATGACGGCACGGTTGGCGCAGTGGCTGAGCGATTGACTGCTGCGTTGCGTGTCGCGGGTTCGATCCCCGCACGGAACAAATATTTGCATGGCCTACAGATAGTTGTTCTGGGTCTGGCCGTTTGTGTATGTGAGTTTAAATGTTTATAAACGCACCCACGATACAGGAGAAATTACTATAGTGGGGCAACGCTAATTAAAAAAAAAAATCGTTTTAATCAAAAAGACGGTTTAAAACCAAACGGTTCAAAACGTTTAAAATCCGTTTTGAATCTCTAATGTCTGTTTTTTAATCTCAGAGACTAAATTGACACGACATGCAAATGTCAAACTTACAAATAATGGTGCCTGCTCTTTTGTGTAGTGTTGTACGTGTACCTACGATACCGGTTTGTTGAATCGTAACTTTTCATATTTATTAGATGATTAGAAAAAAAATTACAGATGTCACTAAAAATAATAAAACATTCAAATTGAATGAAGTACGAAGCCTTTTTGAAGAAGGGCTTCGTCAAGTGACCCCGCAGCGGTGGAAAGACTGTGGCTCATGTTATTAAAATTGAAGATGAAATGTGTCTTCTGGGCCATATAGTCGACGACATTTCTGATTGTTTATCATAGAAGTTTGTGGCGAGTCTGATGATTCTGACATGAAGTCATTATTGGAATCTGATTAATAATAATAAAGCTATTTCATGCATTAATAGTTTAAAATATGCATAGATTTAAAGTAAAATGACATGAATGCATGATTAATGAATAACTGTAATTAATTAATTAAAAATGTATGTTTCACAATATGTATATCTATACCTACTTTTGTATTATTTCGTTTTAAATAACTACCTACACCTTTTATTCAGGATAACTTATAATAAAAAACAATACTACAATAAAAAACTGGCAACCCACGTAATGTCAATTTAGTCTCTCGAGATTAAAAAACATATTTTAGGCAGGAGCAATTGAGTCAATAATATCACCAAGAACCTTGGCGGATATCCCCCTCTGGCCCTATGGCTGGTAGCGGGCAAAATAGTGAGGAGAAAATAGAGGTGGCGCACAAAACAGTACCTAGTAAGATATGGGGGAAGCCTTTGCTCAGTAGTGGGACATAAACTATTTTATTATTATTAACTATTATATTATTTTCATACATAGATTTATTTTAGAAAAATAATTTGGGCTCCATGCAAAAAAAAAAACCCTTTAAATTGTTAACAAAATCGGATTCAAGAAGGGAAGTAATATTTTTACATTAATTTCACGCGGATGAAGGTCGCGGGCAACACCTAGTAGTACATAAGAAAGTATGACCTTCCAACCTCTGCACATGATACCTCACATAAGCGATCAACAGAGCAAGCAGTGATATCCCTCCTTTTCTTTATCTGAGGCAGCTATTAATAAAAACCGGCCAAGTGCGAGTCGGACTCGCGCACGAAGGGTTCCGTACCAATATCTATAAAAACGGCAAAAAAATTATATCTGTTGTATGGGAGCATTGGGAGCCCCTCTTAATTTTTTTTTTTAATTTTTAGTATTTGTTGTTATAGCGGCAATAGTAATACATCATTTATGAAAATTTCAGCTTTCTAGCTATCACGGTTTATGAGATACAGCCTGGAGACAGACAGACAGACAGCGAAGTCTTAGTAATAGGGTCCCGTTTTACCCTTTGGGTACGGAACCCTAAAAAGTATCAGGGTACCACCACCTTATTAATGTGGATCTTTTGTACGCATTGGCAACTGAAAAACTATTCACGTTAAACAACATCCTATCTGGTTTAAACCAAGTTTCACAAAAACAAAATATCCATGTAGACCAGGGCCTTTGAAAATGGTAAAAAGTGAAAAAAAAATAGTAGGATGAAACCCATTGGAGAAGGAAGAGAATATAACAAAAATGAAATGATAAATAATTTCCGGCGATCTGAGGTCGAGAAGTGGATTAGGGGTGAGTTTTAAAGGGTAAAAAACGGTTTATCTCGATTAAGAAAAGTTCTTCATAAAGTTAAATGGTAAAGTTGTAGGTAATAAAAAGATCTACAACTTTTGTATTCACAATTTTTTCACATAACCTCATTTATATGCCAAATTCAAATAACCTCTAATTCAAGCTCTTGGTTTTTATTTTAATTAAAAAAAAAATACTAAATTTGGTAAAAATTTACCTTTTTATGTCCCAAACACACTGCATTATTTTATTACATTGTATTATATTTTTTTTACCTTATTTTGACTTAATATCGAAAAAGCACACTAATTTTAAATCGAAAATATTCCCGTCAAAATATCTGCTTTTAAAAAAAAAAACCGGCCAAGTGCGAGTCAGACTCGCGCACCGAGGGTTCCGTAAAATTATTAAAAATATTTTTATTATATGATATAACTAAAAATGTATACTTTTCGCAATTTTTCCTATATCTCTGCTATAAGACGTTGCTTCATACCAAATTTCAAGATTCTGAGTTCACGGGAAGTACCCTGTAGGTTTTGATTCCCTTGCGAGTGTCGAAAATTTGCGGCATAAACGGGAGTATCTTTTGATCGCGTTGACTTAGAAGTTTGATTTTTTCACAGCTCCAAGAGACCATAGACTTGAGTATTTGATATGAATTTCAGCTTGATACCTCCACGCGTTCCTGAGAAAAAAGGTCTTGACAGACAGACAGACAGACAGACAGACAGACAGACGGACAACAAAGTGATCCTATAAGGGTTCCGTTTTTACCTTTTGAGGTACGGAACCCTAAAAATTAACGATCAAAAAGCTCACCCAGTTTTTTTAAAGTGGTATTTATCAACTAACATTTTCACATCTAAAATTTTTGCCCAAAAAGCGGTGGCGGTTATATTCTCATTATACAATGTGTCCCAGAAATCAACGTCAAGCCGAAAACGGGCAATAGGCCAAGTCGTGACAGCTATTAGAAAAATATAAAAAAAAATCTTGGTCATGTACTTTTCGAATTATAAGCATTCAAAAATAAATCTCAAAAAGTGACACCCTGTGATGATTTTTCAAGTCCTGTGACTACATTATTAACATTTCGGTAGTTTTTTTCTCTGTGATCTAACCATGAATAACCCTTCTGTAAATTACAGTTAAAAGTTAAAACGTAACTGCCTCAGTTTTAAATTAAATGTTAGATTTTTGCCCAATATTGAATTCAAAATAATGACATCACCCAAATTTAACCGACTGTACTGAAAAAAAAATCTACTACACTATTTTGGCAAGTAACTTTAAAAGATGGCGCGTTTAGTCAGGATTTCAAAATGGTATAACACATACTAATTGCTACTTCTTAATTGAGGAAAAAAAGTACATTGTTGGTTTTAGGTGCATTTGAAATAAAATTCAGTCGTTGGATTTCTTTTATTATAATTTTTATTAAATCAGATTTACGAAGTTTTATAACAAATGTTCAAACTGTTTTCCTTCAGCTGCAATGCAAGTTCTACATCTCTTTAAAAATGATCGCGTAATAAGACGGGCGTATCTTCTTGAGTTGATGTATTCAGCGGCTTCTGCAATTCTTTGGCGCAGCTCGTCTAAATCTTGAATTGGCTTAGAGTACACTTTATCCTTTATCGTACCCCAGTAAAAAAAATCTATGGGGTTTAAATCGGGTGAACGGGCAGGCCACGAAATTGTACCACCCCGCCCAATCCACCTATCGGGGTATTCTCGATTGAGAAACTCTCGTACAGTGAGAGCATAATGCGCTGGGCAGCCATCTTGTTGATACCACATGCTGCCGTAAATGTTCAGTGGCACTTCTTCCAATAATTCTGGTAATTGGTTCTGTAAGAAGTTCAAATAACCCTGGGCATTTAAATTCTCCGGCAGCTCGATTGGACCAATAACTTTACCATTCAAAATTCCCGTCCACATATTTACTTTAAACTGGTACTGAGATCTATCTTCCCGCATCAAATTTGGATTTTCCACGTGCCATTCGTGCAAATTGTGGAGGTTCATGTAACCGTCCTTTTTAAATGTTGATTCATCGGACCATAGAATTTTTTCAAAGAATCGCGGGTCCTCTCGGTGCCTCTGCAACATCGTTCGACAAAATCGTACTCTCTCTGGGTAGTCTCGGGGTAGCAGACTTTGTACTCGTCGTACATGGTATGGGTGAAACTCGTTCTTTTTTAAAATACGATGTGCAGTACTTTTGGGGACTCCTATGCTCTGTTCAATTCCACGTACTGAGATACTTCTGTCTTCTTCAACTGCTTGCAAGACTTCGGCTTCGTAGGGCATAACGGGTCTTCCCTCGCTAACCATTTGGCTAGGAAATCGACCCTCTGATAATGACCGATGCACATTAATAAATACTCGATGATCGGGATGACGCTCAGCATTCGGGTATCTCTCATGATACACTCTTGCTGCAGCATTGGCGTTGCATAAGCATTCTCCATAAATGAGATGCATGTTGGCGTATTCCTGTGCGGTGTATCGAGATGGCATGATAAAACACTACACAAACACGGGGTTGCGATTAAAACAAGTCCGGGGTTGTCAGAAACGGTGCAGATAAATCCAAATCACAATGCAAATCAAGTCCAATAAACAAAGCCACAGTTGTAAGTACGAAGTCAATACGAATACAAAAAGATGTGCAGTCAACGAAAGAGCGTAACGTACTGCAGTATTGCACAATTTGCCGATGCATCCCTGTTTAGCCAGAGTAGCGTCTCTATCTGTTTCACTCACACATATGAAATGATGTGTCAATCCGTCTCCCTCTTAGTTAGATAAAAGTAGCGTCACTATCTATCTCGCTCCCACTTGTCAAAGTAGCGTCACCTCACATTAGTTAAAATGAATCTTTCTCGCTCACACTAGTCAAAATAACGTCACTCTTCGTCTCAATCGAACTTTTATGAAATACGGCTTCATAAAAAAAAAATGTTTTTTCTCAATTAAGAAGTAGCAATTAGTATGTGTTATACCATTTTGGAATCCTGACTAAACGCGCCATCTTTTAAAGTTACTTGCCAAAATAGTGTAGTAGATTTTTTTTTCAGTACAGTCGGTTAAATTTGGGTGATGTCATTATTTTGAATTCAATATTGGGCAAAAATCTAACATTTAATTTAAAACTGAGGCAGTTACGTTTTAACTTTTAACTGTAATTTACAGAAGGGTTATTCATGGTTAGATCACAGAGAAAAAAACTACCGAAATGTTAATAATGTAGTCACAGGACTTGAAAAATCATCACAGGGTGTCACTTTTTGAGATTTATTTTTGAATGCTTATAATTCGAAAAGTACATGACCAAGATTTTTTTTTATATTTTTCTAATAGCTGTCACGACTTGGCCTATTGCCCGTTTTCGGCTTGACGTTGATTTCTGGGACACGTTGTATATTATTAAGTAAAATGTCATTATTATGTTCCTCTATTGTCGGCTCTAATAGTTTAAAGAATTGACTCAGTAATATGAGAGATACTAGATAATACTGTTTCATGGGTTAACCTAGTCTCAGTAACAATAACTGCGTTTATATTATAATGTCAGGGGCGTGCCGTCTATAGAGGCAATTAGGCTTGGCCAACAACGCCAGTTGCATTTATTATAACTAATACTAAAATAACACAAAATATTAAAAAAGAAAGTTAAAACTCCTGTTATAAATAACACTTATATCAACTTGTCGCGCCCGTATGATGTATCTCACACTATAAATACTGTAAGTACTACGACGCTCCGGACAAAATATTAGGGAAGAAAACTAACTGCCTAGTACACATTGATAAATTTACGCACACTGGTGCATATTTTCGTGTGTATGAAAGGCACATATATATAGATTATGGGCGTAACTCCTTAGACTGTAGACGCCAGCGCATATTCTGATTGGCTGCCCTACAAAGTCAAGGTTTTGATTTAATGAATGAAGAGCAGGGTTACTAATTTGTGGAGAATTCCCCGGATTGCGGGGAATTCGAGAAAGAGACTGCACACAGAAACGATCGTTTCCATAATGCCTACTAGAGACAATTCAAAAACACGGTGGTATTGCCCAATTCAAAAAAAAAAAAAATCTTCCAAAAAATGATAGGTACTTACATACAATTGTAAGGAATAGCAAAAACTACATGAATTTTATTTTTCCCCTCACATTTGGGAAATTGCGGCTTTGATTTTTCGGGAGTTAAGAAAATAAGTGTTACTCTCTATTATCCGGCAAAATTTATAATATAATATTTTTTCTAAAAAACGCCATATTGTTTCATGTGACAAGCAATTTATATCGCGATCTTGAATGTTTTGCTTTTTATATCTTACTAAGTTAAAAGTAATTCATTTTGAACGTACAGTAGTGTAAATATTATTTATTTATTTACTTATAAATGGTGTTCTGTTGACAAGTTTACGCTGATATGTGTTTTTGTTAGAAGTTAAAAGCAGTAAGTATTCATAATTATCGTTTAATGATAAATGTGACTACTTTGAGGGTCATCTACATAGAGCGACGCTGTGATGTTTCGCGAAGTTTTTTTTTGGGTATCCGTATGCATGGCCTACCCGCCGTGGAGAACCACTGCACGCCACTGTAATGTTGACCTTTTTTGGGAAGAAACATAATTATTTTCCCGAATAAAAACAAAATCTCTAATTGTTAGTATCAAAAAACAATAAACGGTCATTTTGACGACATGATGATTATATGCATCAAGTTATTTATGATAGAAATAATCATTTTCTTGGTCAGGTAAATTGTCAGAACATGGCAATGCACATCATATTAATTTGCCTAATTTTAACTTAAGTAGGCTGTCAATCAATACCATTGACTATGTCCTTTTTTTAAACCGACTTAAAAAAAGGAGGAGGTTTCTTATATGCTCAGGCTATTTCCAATCAGAAGCACTGCAGTGGTATCTCAACTAGCGACTTAATTTCCTTTGGGTTTTTAAAACTTGTGTGTAAGTTTGCTAAGTATGACACCTAGCTAAAAAATAAATAATTTATATCGCTTACCTAATATTGAGACACGCGACAAAAATTCGTCGTACATGCGTCTCTTTCTAATAGTGGAACCCATTAATATACGACGGTAAGAGTCACGATCCAAGCCCCACAGCTTCAGAGAAGTGCGTGCGCGCACAGTGGCAGCTCTCGGTGTACCGTATATCAGAGCCAGTTCGCCAAAACTGCCTCCTTCCCCAATAGTTGTAACGGGTTCCCCATTCACTAGGACCTAAAGATCCATTATTATTAAATGTATTTAAAATTATTTTTTTATTAATTCTGTAGGTACTTGTTATTATGAAGCTTAAGCATACTCACTTCAACTTCTCCAGAATCAATAATGTAAAAGTTGTCTCCTTCGTCTCCCTGTCTGATAACCGTTTCGCCAGGTAGACACTGGACTGGGAACATAGCGTCGAACATGTCCGCTCGTTCAGATTCATCCAGATGGGTAAAGAGAACATTAGAAGCTATAGCACGCGATAGAGCACCCATTGTCTTGTAATCTTTTGGCACCACCTAAAAATGAAAGCTTTAATGAATTCTGTATTTTTTTTACTACTTACTAGCTGTGCCCGCGATTTCGTGCGCGTGGATGTCGGTAACTTTGGTTAACAAAAATGTGTCGGTTAAAGGTGTACATTTCCTTCGCTGAAAAGGGGGGATCCTCGCCTGGTGATATTTACAGGTTATTTCCATTATATGTGTACCTATGTGCCATCACCAATTTTTAAAAGGAAGTTTGGGCAGCCTCCTAACTGAGCACGCACATTCATAATCAAATGTGTAGATGTTATTTTGCGCCATAGAGAATCTCAATCGAGAGAGAAGTCGTCATAGTAAGAAATATTCATCTTGGATAGATCTATGCATTGTACTATTGTATTGTACAGTTATCTTAAGACGCGATTCAATTCGACAAGTTATTCGTATGCAAGTTGCAAATTGCATACCACTTGAACAAGCTGCATACAAGCTACAACTTGTATGACGTAGTTTGAACTTATACATTTTTTATTCAAGTGACGTGCAAATTGAACGCGCAAACGGTAGTTGCACGTTTCGAATTGCGAACGAGTGACATGTCCTACTCAATTGTATAAAACTAGCTCACCCGCGCAACTACGTCTGCTTCACATAAGAGAGAGAGAGGGTTAGAGAGAATGTGAGTCGACCTTAAAAGATAGACATGCTATCGCGGACTTTTTTTTTAGGTACTTTTTAAGAGGAACGATTCCGTCATACATGATTGTTACGTAACTTTAACCGTTTACGCAGCGCACGCAACGGAAGCACTCAAAAGGAATAAAGGAGGTGTTTTTTTTTCCCTACAATAATGGCCCAACCGTGTACCTCAAGGACAAAAATACGAAATTATAGAAAAAAAATCGTAGATTTTGAAAAAAAATATGTTGAATTTATTCGCGCATTTGTACCAGTAGAAATTGTCGATCAAAGATGTTAAAACTTGCAACCCAAGAATTTCAATCTGGCAATGTCATGATTTATGTCTCTGATGATGCGTTTCGTTACTTCATTTTATAAATGTGTGAAAACACAAAAATGTACTTTACAGAATTTATTTATGTATTACAGATAAGTTTTTATTTCTAGTACACATTTTTTGCGAATAATCATGGGAACAAGAATTTTAAAAATAAGTACATTTATTTCACATTTCGTATTATTTTTTGCGTTTGGTTATCTACCGGCCAAAAGCCAGGGCTCCAGACCTAGGCAGATAGTTCTTTTTTCTATTGTTGTTGATATTCATTGTCAAATTGTCATTCCGTTTCGGTTACCCGTCTTTGGAGTTTATGATGTTTACGATGTTGTTGGCGTAGAATGACCATAGTGTACATAATTTAGATCCTCTTGTCAGACTTTAAAAGGGTGGGTATAGCTTTCTCAGCTTTTCTCAGTCTATGGGTGGATATTTTTATTCATATAACCCGTTTTTATCATGTTTTTAAGGTTTTTATTGAACACCGATGTATTATGTAATAAATATTTTGACAGATGAAACAGACTGACAGCCGTCAATGCTGTCATAATGTTTCTTTGAACGCAGTTACGTTACGAGGTAGTGTTTTTTCATATACTTTTATTTCTTTTTCTATCTAGTATTGAAGGATTTTAAATACTGCTAAAAATACAAATTATTGGAAGGAGTTTTAATAGTAATTTGTACCTCGGTACATGTCTGGACCGAAAAAAAAACACCTCCTTTTCCCTGTTTTTGCAACATTTTTCATTGATGCTCTGCTCTTATTGGATGAAAGCAGCGTCATGTAGACTAATCTAGAGTACCTTTTGCTGTCATAACTTTTTGAAAAAACCAGTCAGTCGATTTCATAAGTTCTTCTTGAACACTCAGTATTTTACTACTACATTAATAAATACACTTGATGATAAAACAATTTATTTGAATAAGAATCCCAACGTGAAACCAGAAACGTGTGGTCCCGGATTAAGAATATGGCCACCCCATCTCATCCGATGGGTGTCGTAGGAGGTGACTAAGAGAGCAGTGCATACGATAAAGCACCTTGGGTTCTCGAATGGTGACGGGTAAATCACCAACAACAGCATTCCCAAAGAGGATTAGTGTCAGGCAGGCGGCCGACAGTAAAACTAAAGCCACATCCTTTTGCAACATAACTAGTGAAAATGGAATAATGCGCGATAGGACTAGGGCGTACCCATAGGAGACGCGCAGGGGCAGCACCCGGCTTTTGCTGGAAGTGGACAAGGGTTGTTGCACCATCCCGTGCGGGTGCGACGTAAGAAGCGAGCTCGGGAAGTTAGAGTGAGGTATGCCATAATTAACACTAGAAACGGGATATTTACCATGTCCACTGTTTGTTTTGAGTTCCCGAAAAAAAAAAAAAAAAAACGAATATCGGGAACTCAAAACAAACAGTGGACATGGTAAATATCCCGTTTCTAGTGTTAATTATAATGTTAGTGACCATGACAGTTTAAAAACTTATATTGAGGTACCTATGCTAGTTGGTATGTTAGGCCCATGTCAGGAAGAGCCAGAGAATTTGCGGATGTACTCAAAAGAAGACGAATAAATGAGGCATGTTTGCAAGAAACGAAATGGAAGGTAACAAAAGCGAGGGAATTTGGTGAGGGATACAAGTTTTTCTACTGTGGAAATGACGGGAAAAGGAATGGCGTGGGAATAGTGTTAGATAGTAACTTGAAAGAAAGCGTAATGCATGTAAAAAGGATTAATGATCGATTGATAGTTGTAAAATGTATGTTAGAAAATTTAATACTGACTGTAAAAGAAAAGTATTGGGAGGATTTAGACACTGTTTTGATGAACATCCCGGTGCATGAGGAGTTGATAGTTGGAGGGGATTTTAATGGATATGTGGGAAGAATGAGAGGGAATTATGAAAGAGTGCATGGTGGAGGGGATTCGGGACTCAAAATAACGAGGGAGAGATTTTACTACAATCTGCTACCGCATTTGACCTAGCAGTAGCCAATACTTGGTTCCAGAAGAACGACGGACACCTATGCGTACTATACGTACAATAGTGGCAATCTCAAAACCCAATTAGATTACTTTTTAGTCCGACGAAACAAGTTAAAAAAATCAAAGATCAAAATTTAAAATAGTTAAAAGAGAGTTAAAATCTGCAACGTCTTGCCAGGAGAAGACTTGGTCTCGCAGCACAGATTCCTGGTTTTGTAATTAGACGTACAAATTAAAATCAGTCCTGTGCCCATAACTCTTGCCTGGACGCCCATATCGCTCTGTTCCGATTTCCGGTACCTCGCCTCAGGTCGCTTGTCCAAAGGGATGGTGAAGTAGACCGGGATGTAACGCACCGGATCAACTCAGGATGGATGAAATAGCGACAGGTCACTGGAACAACTTGCGACCCACGGATGCCCCTCAAGTTAAAAGGTAAAATATACAAGTCCGTGATTAAACCTGTCGTACTGTAAGGAACGGAATGGTGGGCTGTGAAGAAGATGGATGAAAAAGATTGCATGTAGCGGAGATGAGAATGTTGAGATGGTTGTGTGGTGTGACAAGAATGGATGAAATAAGGAATGAGTATATTAGAGGAGAGAAAAAATTTGGAGCGTTAAAATGGAAGTGGGCCGGACACATAGCACGCCTGCAAGATCACAGATGGACAAGAAAAGTGTCAGAATGGAGGGGGCCAGTGGGCAAAAGAAAGAAAGGGAGACCTTGCAACAGATGGGAGGACGAGATAAAACGAATAGCGGGTCCAAACTGGATGCAAATAGCGCAATCCAGAGAAAATTGGCTACATTTGGAGGAGGCCTTTACCTGCAGAGGGGTTCCTACAGAATAATATACTTAATATTTAGTATTAAAGACTTGCATAAAATAACGGGAACTATTAACTTAAAAACTTTAAAACTTATCTAACTTTTTAAATTAAAACTTTCATTTGTATAATTAAAACTTTTGATACTAAAAAACAATTAATTTTTGTAAGCGTGAATTTTTCTGGAGGAAATAAAAGGCTTTTTTATTTTATTTTATTTATTATATTAGAGGAAGTTTGAAAGTTGCGCCAGTTACAGAAAAGTGGAAGGGAATCGACTGTCTTGGTATGGCTATGGACAACTCATGAGAAGGGATGAATCGCATGTGACTAAAAGAGTGATGAATATAAATGTTGATGGATGGACAGGGAGAGGAAGACCAAGGAAAAGATGGAAGGATTGTGAGAGGAATGATATGAAGGAAAAAGGTGTACTTAAATGATTGCGTGACGGTTCACAGGAGAGAATGGAAGAAAAAAAAGTGTTGTTCGACCCCAAGAAACATGGGACAAGGACAGGATGATGATGATAATAATGTAAACAACTTTTGTTTCAACCGGCGATCTAATTAAATTTTAGAACACAAAAGCTGCTATTGTGACTTAGCAGCGCCGAAGCCTCCCTAGAAGCCTATTCCAAACGGCTTCCCTTCAGAAGTTTGGAACACAACCACTCTCTCTACCGTAATTCAAAAATGGCACAATCCGTACTTTTAAAAGTAGAGAAAAATCACAAAACGCCTACACTGATGGACATTAAATCAACAAAATTTGCTCTTCAAAAACATATTGCTATAAAATAACCGCAGGAGCGATCGGCTTATTGGCCGATAAAAAGTCTATGCAAAAGAACGTCATGACGTCACTTGAAGGGCACTAGCCAGCCAGCCGTATTAGAACATAGGTAAGCCGAGGCAAACCGGGTTATGATAGAGATAGTAATTGAAAACGTGTGCGCTTGAGCGAGATGGTCGTTATCGGTCGATGGATTTCGTATCGAATCGGACGAATGTTTGATGACATTTTATGTTGACAGACAATTTGACGTAATTACATTAAAACGACCATTGCTAGAATGCATGCTTTGTTGTTTGAATTTATATTTGAATGTAATAGTTAGCTATTAGAATTTATTTCTTGGTATTATATGTATAGTGATTTGTGTATTATAGTTGGACTTTGTTTATTTGTGTTGTTGTTGTGTGTACGGATATACGTTGAAATTAGGTAGCTTTTCGCGGCTGTGATGAAGGCCCTAATTCCAATAACCGCGGTAACTATATCATAACTTTACTATATCTGAGCAAGTCAAGTAGGATTCAGTAGGATTCACATTTAGAATTATGTTCTTCAGTTCAGAACCCCGTGTTTTCTGGTCTCTCTAGTGACATTCAAAATGATTTAATACATAGTATTGCATCCGTTTTACGCGACCACATTAGACTTGAGATAAATAAAGCTCAATTTCTATCTGTAATGATGGACGAAGCTCCCGATGTCAGTCATAGGGAGCAATTAACTGTCAGTTTTTGGTATTTAACTGAAACTGTAATTGAAGAACGATTCCTAGGTTTTTACGATGTTAGCGGAAGTCGAACTGCTGAATCTAATCAATTGTTAGAAATACTTGACCAGTATCATTGTAGGCATAAGTTAGTTGGTCAGTCTTACGATGGCGCGGCAGTTATGTCTGGCGAGCACGTTGGAGTCCAAGCAAAAATTAGCGACGCATGCCCTATGGCAATGTTTGTTCCATGTTATGCTCATATATTAAATTTAGTACTGAGCCGTTCCCTTGAAAATATGCAGGAATTGAAAAATTTTTTGGACACGTAAGTAGTATTCTTCGGCTTTTCAACAAATCATCTAAACGGTCCAACCTATTGAAAGAAATAGCTGACCGCCATATGTCCGGAGTTTCAGAAACCCGTTGGCACTATCACTCACGCATTATTAATGTAATTTTTAACTGTAGATTAGACATGGTTAATACTTTCAATTCTATGTTAGATAACACGCAATCTTGGGATAGTGAGTCTCTTTCCTTGGTAGAATGTTTCCTCAGTAAGTTAGAAAACATGCAGTTTTGCTTTTTGTTGCACGTATTGTCAGACATGTTTCAAAAAACCGACGTTCTTTTTAATTTATTGCAGTCAAAACAGATTGATATCGAAGTAGCAAACCGCGAAATAGATTCATTCAATAGTTGGCTTGCAGAAAATGATTTTATAAATAATTTTGATTTTATTTATGACAGCGTCCAGGAATTCAATGAGCCGCCGCAACAGCGTAGACGGCTAAATCCAGAAGTAGACGCTAAAACCACAGTCTAAAAACCTACAGTCGTCCGACGAAGCCGTCTAGACAGGGCAATTGTGCGGGGTGTGAGGGGCGAGACGCGAGAAAGCCGCTCCCGAACTGCGAACAAAACGATGTTAGTAGTTCGGGAGGCATCATTCAGGGCTAACGCGTGTTTGTGTTATATTTGTTTATTTAAAATGGTGAATACGACGTGTGCTGTGAAAGATTGCAAGTCGTCATCTTTTATAAATAAAGATTTGCGGTTTCATCAGTTTCCAAGCACAGAAGAAAGGTAAATAAATACCTAATGTTTTGTTATTGTAGACTGCATAATTTTGTTTGTAATACAGCTTACATAACTATGTTAGTACCTATACTTACTTACAACTACTCTAATTCAAATATTTTCCTGCAGCATCAGACCCGCTGTTATGCATACGGGTCCAATACTCCAGGAAAACTCCGTCTAGCCTATTCCCAATCACCTTCAGGATGCTGTTGGTACTCCCCCGAATCCTGCGTAACAATGATGCCGTTCGTTTTCGCATAATTGCTGAAAAACTGTCGACAGCCGATTCAGCAAACATGCCTGACGCGCTACAGAATCGCGGTAGCCCCAACAACACCCGGAAAGCGTTGTTATACTGGACACGAAGAGCGTTGTAGGCCCTCTGCGTGTGTCTAACCCACAGGCTGCATGTATAAAATGACTGACAATATGCCCTAAAAAGGGTGGTCTTAACCAGTTTCGTAAATCTAGCAAACCTGCGGGACAACATATTGCATCGGACCGACAACGCTCTTCGTTCCCGTTCCATATCCTGGTCATCACATAAATCCTCAGCTACTACGTGGCCAAGGTACTTAAAAAACGGCACTCTGTGTAATGTTAACAAAATGGCCGAACGGCGGACGATAAAAAAAAAAAAAAAATAAGACAGGTAACCGCATAGAGCATGAGTGTTTAGAAATTTTATATACAGGGTTATTTGTAAAACACCAGCAACCTCTTAAGAGGTCATTGTACTCATCATTATGAACAACTTTTACTATGGGACCAAACCTGAAATCGCGAAAAAAAATCAGTTGTTCCCTACATTTATGATCGATTAACTCGTCAAAATGTAGGGAACAGCTGTTTGTTTGTAAGAAGATCTGAAACTGAAAAAGCAACTGCATTTGCCGAACTCCTAGAAAAGGTTTTTACTCCATTACCTTGCACCGACATCAATAGAAAAGAGGAAATAACAGACTACCTCCAGTCGCCAAATCAATTATGCTTCCCCTTAAAGGCAGTAAGTCCTACTGAGTTAACCCGTGAGATTAAAGCTCTTCCATCAAAGAAAGCACCGGGCTATGATCTATTAGACTCCGTATTGCTAAACAACCTTCCAAACAAATGTGTAATGTTCTTGGTGATGGTCTTCAATGCCTGCCTGAGACTCTCCCACTACCCATTCCAGTGGAAACTTGCTCAGGTTGTTATGATTCCTAAACCTGGTAAACCGTCAGAAAAAGCCTCGTTCTATCGACCAATTAGCCTCCTGCCGCTGGTTGGCAAGTTGTTTGAAAAAATTATCCTCAATAGAATGCGCCCTCATCTAAATACCATTCTTCCTGGGCATCAATTCGGATTCAGACAACAGCATGGCACCATTGAGCAGGTACATAGGTTGACAAATACCATCAGCAACACACTGGAAAACAAAAAATATTGCTCGGCTGTCTTCCTGGATATCAGCCAGGCCTTTGACAGGGTCTGGCATGCCGGACTCTTGTTTAAGTTAAAAAAATATCTGCCCCACTCTTTCTTTTTCATACTGAAAAGTTACCTGGACAAGCGCTGTTTCGAGGTAAAACTTAACGACATCACATCAGATTTGTATGAAATCAAGTCTGGTGTGCCACAGGGGAGCATCTTGGGGCCCATACTTTATCTCATACTAGCTTCCGCCCGCGGCTTCGCCCGCGTGGTGTGTTGATAAAAAGCAGCCTATATGTTAATCCAGGGTATAACCTATCTACATACCAAATTTCAACCAAATCGGTCCAGCCGTTTATGCGTGAAAGAGTAACAAACATCCACACATCCATTCTCACAAACTTTCACATTTATAATATTAGTAGGATTCACAGCTGACATACCAATAGATGACAACACCCTCATCGCCACATACGCTGACGACACTGCAATATTGTCAGTACACACCAACCCAGATGTTGCCTCAACGAACCTTCAGAAAAATATATGTGAAATTGAGGAGTGGCTAAAGATATGGCGAATAAAAGCGAATGAAAGCAAATCTGTTCCAAGTCACCTATACTCTAAGGAAAGGAAACTGTCCCCCAATTACACTAAACGGTGAACAAATCCCACACGAAGATAGTGCTAAATACCTTGGCATGCACCTGGACAGAAGGTTGACTTGGCTGAAACATATCTGGAGTAAAAGGAAAACCCTAGACACAAAGCTGAGAAGCATGTACTGGCTGATTGGTAAAAAGTCTCAGTTAACCAATGACAACAAAATGCTAATATACAAAACCATATTGAAGCCGGTTTGGACATATGGAGTGGAGCTCTGGAGAACAGCAAACAACAGCAATATTGACATCCTGGAAAGGTTTCAGACTAAAGCTTTGAGATTCATGTTCAACATACCTAAATGCATCCACAATAAATACATCCTGCAAGATCTGAAGCTCAAAACTGTAAAGCAAGAGATCGCTGCACAAACTACCAGAAAAAGCTCACCAAACACGTCAACTCACTGGCTGCTGATTTGTCGGGGTCCGGAAGCATTGTTTACACAAGACTGAAGAGGAACAGTGTTCTCAGCAGAATGAGTGAGAATGGTCAATGGACAATTCCTCACTGCTACAAGGACAAAATGCAGAAGAAATTCAAACAAAGGAGCAGCTAAATGTCCATGACAGATTGCTGTGATGAGCAGGATACATAAAAAAAATAGTAGTCTTGTAAGTGCATAGTTTAGTTTACATCATAATTATCATCATCTCACCACAAACAGCTTTTATCAAAGCCACTTTTATTGTACTTGCAAGACACTGTTTCAATATATTAGTGCTTACACGTACAGTAAAAGTAGACTGAAGCCAGTCATAGATTTTCGGTAAGGACTCAAGACTGCGTGCCCACGCCCGGCCTAACTAAGCATTTATTTTTCACCCTTCGCCACTGATAGTTATATATTTCCTCGCGGACTTTTTTGTAGGTAATAAAATTATGGGTACTTTAATCATGTAGTACTTACATAATTTTCAAGTATCATTTATAGTTTTCACAGCGCACTCGAAATAATGAATTTTATAGGCAAAATTTTGCTACATTATTGCAATTTTATTTAGCATCTATTTTTTTAAAAAATGTTATAGCATATTTTACTTCCTGATAATTTAGCTTTCTAATGGTGCAAAATGAAATGAAAAAAATGGTTAAAATCGGTCCAGCAGTGTCAGAGCTTATTCGGTTCAAAAAACAAAAAAATCTTTCCTCTTTATAATATTAGGATTCCATTAGGCAAGTCTTGCATGCAAGTATGACGTCACATTTGCGTACAAGTTGCCTGCATTGGAAACATGTTTTCAAGAGTGTGCAAATTGCATGCAGGTTTTACTTGCATACAAGTGGAGATGTTCAACAATTGAGTAGGATAAGTCACTCGTTCACAATTCGAAAGTTGTGTGCTTCCTTAAAGGGAAGCACATATGGCTGAAACAGCAGTAACAAATTATGGTGATGGCCGAAAGCATATTAATTTTATTGCCAATTTTACCGAAACATCATTGATATTTTGAATTTTTAATAAATTGTGATAAAATGAACTGATTTTTTAGTTTATATAAATATTTTCTATTTACAGAAACACCATGTCTACAGATTTATTGTATTAATAAATATGTAGTAGTTTATCCAGTGCATGCACAACTTGATAACTCCAATTTCGAAAATTCTCAATATTTTAAAGTATGTTCCTTAAAATTCAGGTGGAACTTGCCTTCTTGACATAGCTGGTAGCATCTTCCTCTGTGACAGGTTCAGCACTGATGCCGCCACGCCTTCGCGGAGGCTGCCCGCCTGGTACGGGCAGTGGTGAAAGTTCTCCATCGGCCTCACCTTCTGATGCAGCTGCTGCGGCTTGGGCAGCCTTCACTTCATCCTAAAATCAAATTGTGCAGTATAGAAAGCCACAAAGACTAAGCAAATTTGTCTAAAAACTAATAGAAATATTGTCAAATCAAATAAAATCAAATTGTATATTTGTGATACATGGGTAACATGCAGGTATTCATTACATCATTATATACTAATAAAGATCCAAACATATTTTGTTATAGTAGGCAATAGGCATACATGTACAAGTAAATCTATTATCACAAGTTCACAACATCACTGAATTTAATTTTATATTTTGATTGTGCCTAGCTACTTAACCATCAATGTTAGAATAAATGAATAAAGAAAGAGACCAACATCACATTATTCACACACATTGTGAAAATTATATCTACTTGCCTTCAAACACAGGTTGGGTTTTGACATAATTATGTGCGTAAGCTACGGTATTATCAGTATACAAATTATTGTGATCCACTTTGTTATTTTGAAAATTATTTAGCACTTCCAAAAGCCTAGGCAATGGTATATGGACAGGATTATTATATCGCTGCTGTTATATTTAATTATGACTGCATTAGACTTTTTATAAACTTATCATTTAACAAACATATGAGTAATGTGATATTTGAGGAAAATATACATTTATTAAAAGAATTGAATATTGTCCTTAATGTTATAGGTAAATAATAATAATTCACACACTAGAAACTATACAATGGGACTGTCTTTAGTGGGACCATTATGGGGAAATCCCAATCCATGAGAGACTAGGAAACTTTCTTCTCCTTTCGACTCATCCACGTTCATACATCTGATCATACACGCACGCCGGTTGTGGTTGTTTTTTTTGCATGAAAACAATTTGAAGCTTCCAAATTTTCTAGTCAAGTGAGAGTGGTCCATAAAATGGGTAAACTGACAATGTAAGGGTCATTTAATTATTTTTGACAAACATCTCTTTTCATTTTAGTACAATACAGTAAAACAAGATATGCACAAGTAGAACTAAAGTTTGAGTCTAATCTGACAACTATTAATGCACATGAAAAAAAAAATAGTGCAAGTGTGATTGAAAAAGTAGTGCATTGGCTGGAGGTGTTATAAAGAGCATCTTTTTAAAGTATTTGAATTTTAGGTGAGTACCTATGAAACAAATCTAGAACCCCTGAAACCCCATTTCTCATTCATTGTTGCATGTAGGGTACATGCAACATTACCAAACATAAAACAGTTACAAGTAAAAATCAAGTAAAAGCTTATTCACAATTTTATTATTTACAGTTATCATCCAGATCTACATACATGAATTACTGTTGAATGCATGTTTATTAGGAGGCTAGGCATTAAATTAGATATTCTAAGGGAACCCTAAGATGATCAAAGTTCCATTAGTAGTACAAGATCTCTTATTTACTATTTACACCTTGACTCACCCGTTCTAATTTTTGAAAATACTGTCTTAAAAAAGCCACAGGATTTTCAGGCTTGTTTACACATAACTGCACTATACATTCTTTTAATAATAACGATATATTATGACTCTGAATGTAGTTTTCACACTCATGTAAACACTGTTCTTCTTCCATTTTTATACTAGACTCTGGAAACAAGAGTGTACCCTCATAAACTCCACTACACGATTACAACTTCTGTTGTTGTTTACAATTGGTAACTCTAGCATACAGTGTTATGAAGGAAATACTTAAAATGCAAAATAATCTTGCTTTGAGCTCTCTTACTGGCATGATACATGTCAGTTTGGCAGAAACTGCAGAGAGAGATTTTATACATGTCGCAGGTTGATTTGAAGAATCAGTTTTTTGGCGAAACCACCAGAAGTTAGCAAGAATTTTTGTGATACATAATACAATTTACTATCAGAATGTTTGCAATAAAACAGTTACATGCTCGTTGCCTATGAGCACAACTTAATTCTTAAAGCTAATCAATTAATCTGTTTTCAATCTTCCTAGACATACAGGTATTGCAATTGCAAGATCTTAGAATTTTCACAAAAAAACTATTTTAGAAATTTTGTTGCGACATTTAAATTAAAATGATCCGAGTCCTTGTCAGTGGTATCCATAGACAGTAGGTAGAGTATGCCATTTGGCCTCATTGAGCGATAAAAATACAAATGCTGATTGCTGGAAGCCTTTACCTATGGTCTGGGTCTATGCCATAATATTTTCACAGTACAGTACATTACAGTACTACTAGAGTAAATAAACTGTACTACTACTTTGTACAGTGCTACTAAGATAATTATTTATGTTTGGCGCTCGAATATTGTAAGCTTAGAGTATTTATAATGTCTGGAGTTGGCTGGCATTGCTGTAGGCTTACCCCTCTGCCGAAATACATTGGCCATGGCCATACAATATATTCCTTGCACGTTATACACAAGGTGTCAAGGTGTGGCGTAAATAATGGTCAAGGAGCTTTATGATTTGTATCGTAACAATAATTATAAAAATCTCCGTAATTATGACACCATAGTTTTGCTTGAAGTGGTAGATACCACTTCAAAGCAAAACCATGGTGTCATAATTACGGAGATCGTTTTTACAACAGGAAGTTTTCTGCACAACTGACCATATATAGAGAGCACTTTCTTGCGACATAAAACGATACATAATGGCGAATGAACTAGTTTTGGATGATGTGCATGGTCACATGGCCACTTTATCACTTTACTTTGGCAGAGGGATAAGCATAGCTATGGCAACTCCATACATAAACAAATTCTCTAAAGTTGGCAACTCTGCGCTTGTTCTGTTCTGTCTCTTGTCTTGTCTGATTCTCTGTGGTGTGATTTGTGAATATCGGTCGAAGATGGAGGCCGCCGAATCTGAAGCCGGTGTTAAAACTCATCTGAATAATGTTTTATCAGACGAGGAAATCGCTAATTTACCTACGGTCATCGCGGGGAAGATCAACGCATATATTGATTCAACATTTGAACATTACTTAACATCCAAAGCGCTCCATGAAACTAATAAGTCCCAGATAGGTAAGTAAACCGGTGTTTCCTGACGCTTTCATTCAATGCTTCATTTTCCATTTAACGAAAATCTGGAAATGATTTTGTTTTTTTACCTTCTGATCTAGGTATTTGTTTTCTTGATTGATCATTAAACAAGTTTAACTTTGTTTTGCGTTTCGGGCCACATCGTTCATACTATCTGTTTTCATTGTTTATAGTTATCATTTAGGTAACCCTAATTTTTCAATGTTTGTAGATCTATTTTTTATATCCGAGTCCTTTTGTTTATTGTAGTGGTTTTGAACTGTTACTGCTTGTGACGTTGAAGCACACCAAACAATTGTTTACTTTAGTATCTAAACATGCGGCTCGAGCGATTGGTGATGTTTAATTAAGCATATAACTCATCAACAACATTCCATTTCGCTTTATTAATACTTACCTGCTTACTAATCATTTGTTTTTAGTATGAGTAATGAAAAACCAATGAATGATGGTACCTAGCAGATGGTGTTCTGTAGTTAGTATCTACCCTCATGTGAAAAATGCCTGAGTTTGTCTGATTGAATAACCAATAGCAACCAGTTTTAAGTAAAATGAGATATGTTTCTTTTGGTTAAACCTCGCCGTCGAGGTTGACCGCAGCAAAGGTGGTGTTACGATCTGACCATAAATTGCACCAAACAGAGAGGTTTGGAGGGAGAAAGAGGAGGTTTTTGCCCAGCAGTGGGACAAAATATAGTAGATAAAAAGAGCTCTGAAACCTTTTCATGATGCAAGCACTGAAATCTTTATAATTATGAGGATTCCATTGTTTGTGTTTACTGACTGATTTTGCATCTAAAGAGGTGTTTGACAGGAGTGTGCAGTATCTAATTGACTGGTCAATCAACCTATACATGGATAGTTGCCTGACAGATTTGAAAGAGAGTGAGTGAGGATTAAGGATGAATGAGTTGCCTGTCAAATGCCTTCTCAATAAGGATGATCAAGTTCAACAGTTGCAAGATTTGGTTGCTGTCATGATTTATGCATTTAAGATTAAATGGATGAATGTAATTGTAAACAACATGAAGGTTATGGTATTGTTATTCATTTTTCAATATATTTACCTTTAATTAAGTACTAAATAAACGTAAACCGCCCGCTCTTGTATCACTACCTATGAAATGAGTATTCTTCTTTATGGTTGGTTTTTGGTGTCCATCAGGATGAATGGTCACTAGGCGTATTTAACTTTGAATTTATGCCTAAGAATTGCTTCTATTTACTTTCTATTCTCAAACAATTGCTTCCATCGTATTCTAGAAAAAAAAATGAAAATTTTAATTATTTTAAGGGTGACCGTTCATTCTGATATCAGGACGTCCGGTCACCAAGTCATAAGTGTCCCTGATAAATAGAATTATTGAAATTCACAGTGACCATTTATTACTTCCAGTTTGGTTCTCTCAATATTTTACAACGATAATACTAACTATCACGGCAATAAATATATTGACAAAAGTGTAGTTATCAATATTTTAGTGCCTGACAAAAAAACAAAGCAAAACTCTCATTTAACATTGCAGTTATGCTTGAGTAGGCAATAAATCAATCGTATTGTATCGGTTGCCTACAGCTAAAGTATTATGTTATTAAAAATAAGTTCCTATCGTATTATGTGTCAAAAATTCATACAAATGTAATAAACACCTTTGAAGATAATATTCAATTCTCTTTATTTATTTTTTTCAATTCTTAACTTCCGAGGGTACTCCCTAGGAAGTTCTTATAGGCGCTAGCCTCTGTACTTTATTCATTTATTAATAACCGAGGGTAGATTCTGCTTTTGCCGTGATAGTTACAGTATTATCTTTGTAAAACATTGAGAGAAGCAAACGGGAAGTAACTAAAGGCCACTGTGAATTTCGATAATTCTATTTATCAGGGACACGACGACTCGGTGACCGGCCGTCCTGTCATCAGATTGAACGGTCACTCCTAAAATGTTTTTTTTTTCTTCTATAATATGGTGGAAGCAATTGTTTGAGAATAGGAAGCAAATAGAAGCAATAGGAAAACAATTCTTGGGCATAAATTCAACATTAAATACGCCTAGTGACCGTTCATCCTGACGGACACGGGTTTTGCGGCCTACTGATTCTACGACTTATATACATTTGGGCCTACCAATGATTTTAAGTTTGGCATGGCTGCCCTAGAAGCATACATTGACCTTATTAGTGAGGTTCTTCAGAAAGATGAGGTGCATAGTACTCGCAACCAGCGCGCGTGTGTGATCACATGCTCTTAAACGTGGATGTGGTGAAAGGAGTGACTAGGAATTGATGTATATATACTTATACGGGGATATCTTACGTGATTTTTAATTATTTTGAGTTCCCCAATCTCAAAAGTTAGGGGGCTAACTTTTAAGTTTTGGGAGCTGATATCCCGTAAGTGACAGGATAAGTTTAGTTTTAAACCGTGAAAACTTAAAGCAGTGTTTGATGCATGTATGTTCTTGTTCTCGGCTAATTAATAGCTTTTGTCCTCAATTCAATCTTGTCACTTAAAATATAATTGGAAAGAAATTATACAGGTTTTATGTGTGAATTGTATTTTGAAAATAAAGTAAAATGGCAGAAGTTAAGCAGGCCAAATAATTCAAACCACTTAATAGCAATAAAAGGTAACCAAAACTTTTGCTAATCGGACATTTTGCAAATCAAACTTGTTATTGAATCGGAAGAATTGTTGCTCATTTGAAAAAAGAATATTACTTGATCTAACCAACGACCCGCCCCAGCTTCGCACGGGTGCAATTTACAAACAACAGCACCACTTATGTCCATAACAATCCTATCCTATAACTAATAGATTTTTGTATGAATTGTGCGCCTTTCTAACTTCCACCACTATATTCATAATAGCTGCCAATCATAAAACCTGTGTTAACCATTAATAGCTGGTATCAATACAAACAAGTTTTGTAAGAGAAAACATATCAAAAATATATAAGTATACTACTGTATACTTTATCTTTCTTTAAAATAAGTATATCTTCAAAACTTAGTACCACTCTTTTAAATTACAATTTTTCCTAAAATAAAGAAGTCAGGAGTTTTGATATAAAAAACGTCTTATAGCAAATTACATCAATTTTCTTTAAAATTAAAGATAAACCTAATTTACTTATTTTCATTTTAGAAAAGCTATTGTTGTTATTATAAAAATAAAAGTTTATTTTATTCGCGATTATGATGTTGGTCCCATGGAGAAAGTTGTTCAGTTTTATGGTCTGAACCATACACTGAACGATGACCACACCTTTCTTAAACATGCTATATTTTATTTCAATTTTTTAAATGCTTACTTATATCTCTGTTTTAGGGGATAAGGTATCAACGTTAGAAGCTCAAATTCTTGAAGTCACTGCAAAATATGACGATGCAGTCAAAAAGTTGTCAACTTCTGACGAAACTATTACTGAACTGACACATCAAGTTGAATCTTTGAACACGGAATTAGAAAAGGCTCGAGATAAAATAACTCGCCTGGAAAATGATATTATTTCGCTCAAAAGTTCAAGAGATGCTGCTGTTGATGAAAGAAATGACTTGACAAGAATATTACAAAGGCGAGATGCAGAAATCGAAAGATTAATTTCAAGTGAAGCTGCTCTATCCCAACAATTACGTGCAGCAATAGATGCTAAATGTGAAGCCCTTGCGTTGAATGATGAAATAAAAAGTAAAGAGTTTTCCCTGCAATATCGTGAAAAACGCATTGAACAAGAAAGAACATTACTTAATTCACAAATTGCTGGCTTGACTGAGGAAGTAAATCGGTTAACTTCCGAACTACAAACAGTAAGATTAAACAATACCAGCCGTTCAGTGAACTTAGAAACTCAGTTAACTGTAAAAATTGAAGAGTTGAATGCTGCAAATGAAACTATTACTCAGTTAAATGATGTTAAGAAAAGCCTTAATAATAGAGCTGAAAGTCTTACCCAACGCTTGATGGAACAAAGGGAAATAGAAAACAAAATGACAGATAATTACAAAAAAGAATTGGAGGCTCAAACTAAACTAGCAGACTTATTCAAAACAATGCATGATGATGCTGAAGCTAAAACATTAGAGTTGACGGAAGGAATTGCAGAATTACAAAAATTGTTGAATGAAGCTACTGAAAGGTATGGTGAACTAGAGACAAAATACAAACAAGCTGATTCAGATCATGAAGAATTAATGGATAAGAAAAATGAAATTATAAGTTCTTTAAAGAATGAATTAGAACATGCAAATGACTTATTAAAAGCTGCCAATGCTCAAAATCTTGATATGGCTTTAAGCGATTTAGCGCCTTCGGCAGCAACAGCCAGTAAACTTTTGAAATCAGGTATGTCTCTCACTCAGATATACTCTCAGCTGGTTAAAGTTACTGATGAACTGTCTCATGAGAAAGAAGATAATAGGCGACTTAACACCACCATCAACACAATTGTTCAAGAGTTAGAAGAAAAGGCCCCTCTACTACAGAAACAAAAACTGGAATTTGAGGAAGCTTTAGAAAGTAATACAGCTTTGTCCCAGCAAATAGAGTCTCTAGTGATTGAATGTAATAGACTTCGAGACGATTACAGTGAATCATCTAAAATTGCTAATCACTACAGTCGTGAAAATACTAAACTTAAAGGTGAATTGGCTGATTTAGGAAGACAAGTTTGTTTCTTGTTGAAGGAAATAGAGCATAGTCGCGGAGGGCTATTACCGAATGGTGATCATGACTCCTCTCAAACTGCTTCTAACACATCAGATTTAAGCTCATCAAGAATTATTTCTAAAACTTTAGTAACATTTAGTGATATTCAAGAACTACAATCAAATAATCAGAAACTTTTGCGAATGATTCGTGAAATGACAGACAAGCAAGAAGATTATGAACGGAATAAAGAACAATTTGAAAGTGGTGAAATGCAGAATAAAATAGAATCATTGAAAAATAGAGTAGCTGAGTTAACTGAAGCTCAAGAACGTCAAACTAAAATGGTTAATGGTCTTATCAGACAAAGAGACATGTTTAAAAAGCTTTACCATGATCATATGAAGGGTAAACGTCATGAACTGTCGGCATCAGAGATCTCTGAATTGGAAAAGAGCGGAATATATGCAATGGATACTACACCTGAAAATGTCACTAAGCAACCTATTCCAGAGGTACCTTCGTTTGAAATAAAATACAAGGAAACTGAGAAGCAATTAGAAATGTTGAAGGAAGAATATAAAACCTATAAAGAGGAAAAAGTTACAAACGAAAGAATGTTATTTGAACAAATTGATAATATGAGACAAGAGATAGGAAAACTCACGGCTGCAAACAGTAAATGTGCTTCGACTTCAGAGTATAATAATGAAAGACTTAAAATTTTGCAAACGAATATCACTACTTACAAGAAACAAATATCTTCCTTAGAAGAAAAGAATAAAGCATACAATGCAACCATTGCTAAGCATGAAGTCTCTTTGCAACATTTAAGGGACGAAGCTTTAAATGCTCAGAGTAAACTTGCTACAGCTGAAATTCAACTTGAAAACTTAAAACTCGAACTCAAATTGCTTAAAGATGCTGAATTACGTATTCAGACCGAGAAGGAAATGTTAAACAGAGAAAGGCAGGGCCAATCTATACTGCTAAAGAATTTGGAATTAATCAAAGCTAGTTTAGAGCGTGTGGAAGCTGAAAATCGCGCCAAAATCGAAACTAGGTTAGACGAGGCCACACGAGAATGTTCAGCTTTACGGAGAAGACTCCAGGAAGAACAAGACCGTTTTAGAGAATTAGCAGATCATCTCAAACGGCAGAAGGATACTGCAAAAGAAAGAATGCAAGAGGAAAAGGATGCGGCAGATACCTTAAGAAAAGAAATGACAGAAATGAGACAAGACCTATTAGAGAAAAGCAAGGCAAATGAAGAACTTAGTAAGAAACTCAAAATGGCCCTTTCTCCTAACACAGATGGGTCATATGATACTGTTAAAAAAATAAGGGATCTTGAGAATAAATTGTCAGAAAAACACGCAGAACTTCAATCTCTCCAGGAGCAACTAAATGTAGCAAAAGAACATATAAAACAATATTGCGATATATCAGAGAGTGCCGAAAAAGAATTGAAAGCTCTGAACAGTGAATATGAATCTTATAAAACAGAGACTGAAGCAAAATTGACTGACTATGCCAGTAAACTGCAGAATGTAGAAGATAAATGTTCAGATCTAGAAGCTGAGTTATCACTGCATGCCAATGGAGAGCATTCTAATAGTAACAGTGCACTGAAAAATGAACTATCTAATCTCAAAGAAGAACTAAACAATTCTTTGCTCCAAGCAAACGGTTATCGTACAGAACTTGAAGCCGCACGTGCCGAAATTACTAAGTTGTCAGAAGCAGTACAGAATGCTGAAGATAAATATACACATGAAATGATTCTACACTCCAGTGATATACAGGTTTTATCTCATGTAAAAGAAGAATTACTAATAGCCCAAAATCAAATAAATGAATTGACTGCCTTAAAACAGCGCGCCATAGAAGATTTGGAAACCGAAAAGAAGTCTTGGCTAGATAGGCAAAAAATACTAATCAGTGAAAATGCTCAGCTAACTGAGCGCTTGAAAGACTTGAATGATCAAAATGCTCTACTACATGACCAAATACAAGCATTAGGTACACAGCTGTCTGTTACACATGCATCCCAATCAAGATCAGAGAGCTTTAACGAATCTGGAAATGATTCTAACATTAACATCTCAGTCAATGAAGAAGATGGCAAATCGTCAGAACAATTGTTCCAAATTGTCAAGTTTTTAAGGAAAGAAAAAGATATTGCTATGGCCAAATTTGACATACTACAAGCTGAAACTATGAGGCTTAAATCACAGTTAGAAATAACTGAGAAACATCTTGATAACACTAAATTGACTCTAGCAGCAGAGAGAGAAAAGACAGAAGTGAGCATGGTAACTGTAAATAGGCAATCAGATATTTTGAGAAAAGTTGAAACATTAAATGCCTTGACAGATAGTAACAGAATCCTTAGAGAAGAGCGTGATTTATTATCGTCTCGGGTCGAAGAGCTTTCAGCAACGGCAAAAGAAATGGAATCTCAGCTAGCACCATTACAAGATAAAATTTCTGATCTTTCATCGAAAAATGAAACTTTACAATCAGAAAATAATGCTTTGAAGGCAGATTGTGCAAGGTGGAGAACCAGAGTGAATGCTTTAGTTGAACGTGCTAACAAAACTAGTCCTGAAGATTGGAAACGACTTCAAAATGAAAGGGAGACTCTAGCAAAAATGTTGACAAATGAAAAAGAAAACGTCAGGAAGCTAAATGAGGAACTCAGCGGTATTAAAGTAGAAAAGACGAAAATAGAGGAACAGTATTCGATGCTATCAAGACAGCAAAATACTTTGGCAGAGGAAAACAAGAAACTTAATGAAGAATTGCAGATTCTTAGGGAAGATATGGCTCGTATTACTGAAGAAGTTACAAAACTTAGAGCTGAAAATTCCGCGATCGTCACCGCAAACTCAAAATTAACAGATGAACTGTCCAATAAGGATGCATCGCTAACTGATATCAGAAATAAAGAAAATCAGATAAGAAAAATTGCTAAAAAATACAAAGCCCAATATGAAGAATTGGTGAAAATAGTAGAGGAAGATAAGAAAAAGAATGAAGGGGATATTGCCGCTGCTGATGCCGCTTTAATGGAAACTAATAAGAAATTTGAGGAACAGATAGCTGAGCTTCAAGCAAAACTCGAAACTGAAAAGGTGAATACAGACAAATTAAAACAAGAACTAGAAACTCTTAGGACGGCAAATATGGAAAAAGAAGAAAAATCTAAACAAGTTTTGAAGCAAGCTAAAAGTAAAATTGTTCAACTAACTGAGCTCAAAAATACGTTAAGCAGAGATTTAGAGGAGTCTCGTAATAAAATAGGCGCAATTGAGCAAAGTACACGCGATGAACAAGATGTGAGGCTGGCTCTTATAAAATCTCAATACGAGGGACGTCTCTCACGATTAGAGAAAGAACGAAGTGAAGCACAAGCTGAAAAGGCCAGAGAGGTGGAAGCACTGCATCAAAAAGTAACTATACTGCAGCGGCAACTCGCAAGTCAAGCGTCCGCGTCAAAACAACAGGCAACCACTGAGAAAACTACTACAGATCCACCCACCGCTAATATAAAACCTATGGCAGGTGAGTAAAATTATTACATTTCTTTACTTCATCAAAATGGTGGCTGACTTTCGATAAAGCCAAAAGGTGTATTTAAACATCTTTGGAAATACGTTTATAGGAAAAAACTGCAACTCGGGTGCAAGCGGTATTGAGCATGTGATCTTGGGTTTGGCTCCCAGGTCGGGCAGTGTTCTGCCTTGTCAGATTTGGATAACGTGGGTGGAAGCAGCCGGGTAGCACATGAAATTCAAATTTTCTTGCGTTTAGGGTTGGTTGTTTATTAATGATTGATTGATTTACGACCGTCAAAAATGTGTGTTTACAGAATCATAATCAGAAAAATCATTAATAGTTTTCCCGAAGTTCTTATCATCCGAAATAATTATTATTTCATAAAATCATGACATTTTAAGTCATCACTAAGAATGAATTGGGACAAGGGCAAGAGAATGATGATTTTAAGCAAATTGTATTAATGATTCTTACAATTATAAATAAAAAAGAAACTATAATAAATGCGGTCGCCAATCAAACAGTCGGCAACATAATTTGATACTGCCAGTCTTATTGCAAATACTGTAAGAGATTTTAAATTTCGTGGGTTACTCTGGCGCCACATTTCGATTGCTTCATAAACCACTTACCATACAACTTTTATTTTTCCTGTAATGAGTGAAAAAAAAGTAAATAGTTCAAAACACGATTAGGTGTAGCTCAACAAAGTGTGACTGCAAGTCGGCGCGGGGGTGAGACACCTTTGGCATCAATTCGTCCAATGGCTCAAGTGGGACCGACGGCGCCTCACGATGCTCACACGACGGAGTACATGCCGGCCTCGTCGTCTCGACCTCTCCCTCGAGCTGCCCTAGCAGCATCTACGGCACCACCAGAATCTACACAGGTTAGTGCTATGTCTAATGTTTTTAGTCTTTTGAGGGTGACAAAACTATATGTGCCTCAGGTTGGCTGGACAAATCTTCAAAATAGCTTGCATTTAACTAGGTCAATAGGTCACTTTATGTGACGGCTAAACACCCTTATTTCAGAATTTGTGACGCTACAGAATCTTAGATAATCGATCGAGAACGTGTCCAGCCATCTTGAAAAACCACTTTTCGCCGGTCTCTCAATCTCGGTAACGGAAGTGATTTTGACGACTTTTTGCATATCAACGGGCGTCACATAAATTTGTGACGGGCACCGAGCTAAAAGTTTTGTGATAAGTACAGTGGTTTAGTAGAAAAATGCAAAAATCTGTGTCCAGCCATCTTGAATTTACGTAAAAGACTTATGGCTGGCACTTCCGAATCTCAATAACGGGGGCGTTTTCGAATATGGTTCCTTTACTAATACTTGGTGACGCAATGTGTGACAGTAATAACGTTTGATTTATGGCGTCACATGTAAGGGTTTACGAGAAATTAATAAAAACTTAATGTCCAGCCAACCTGAGTTCAAGATGGCTGGACACCTGTATCTCCACTGCCTGATGATCTACGACCTTCGAAATGTGTTCAAAATGTTGTGACGGGGACGATAATGATAACCTGAAATTGTGACGGAGAAACTTTGCGTAGTTTCAAAGATATTGACCATTTAAATTTTCCCATACAAACATCCATTAATATTGTGAGGTGACCACAATTTTACATAAATAAAGGATTTCTTTTTAATCGATTAATTGGCCGGTAGCATCCACGCCTGCTT
This sequence comes from Eurois occulta, assembly GCA_950022335.1. Taxonomy (NCBI): domain Eukaryota; kingdom Metazoa; phylum Arthropoda; class Insecta; order Lepidoptera; family Noctuidae; genus Eurois; species Eurois occulta. Next base: position 8,681,366 of record OX465496.1, read on the forward strand.
TGTATTTGATTTCCCTGTGGGAATAAAAGGTTTTCCTGCAGTGAAAAAAGTAAGTATGTGTTAATTCAAAATAATAATTGACCACCAGCGCTGCAAGAGAGAGCCCACTTGTATTTCGCGTTTAGTTCATTATCTTATGTAACTGAAAATGAGAACTAAACTCGACAGCCGGCTTTTAGAAGTGTTATCACTAATCAGAGTACTAGTAACTATTAATTAATCTGCGGTAAGACAACCTAATTTATAAGTTTAAGATTCGACCAGTTGTCCTAGTAGTACCAACTTTAAGCAATAGATGGCGACACCAACATCAGATATCATGGCAGTATAGTTTGTCCTCCGACATTTTCGTGGTAGCCCGCGAAATTCAATTTTTCTTGAGTTTTTTGCAGTTATTTTTTTCGTCCGCGGAAACAAATAACTTATAGATATGTATGATGATTCTTATGGTTATAATTATGTAAATACATACTTGTTATTGTCGCCTATTGGATATAAAGTTGAAAATCTATTGAAGATTACATAGCGTTTTCGTTCGTTCCGGTTGCTAACGCTCAGTAGTCTTTAATAGATTTTCAACTTTATGCTCTTAGGTATAAAGTTGAAAATCTATTGGAGATTACTAAGCGTTCACGTTTAGCGTTTGCAACTTGGCTAGGGGGCAGTTTACACGCGTGATCTCCCGCCGCCGCGCCCGCACCCGCCGTCGTCCGGTACGCGGCCTTAGGACAAACAACGTTGTGGTACAAGGCGAGGGTTACGGAAGTGCAAATGCGAGTTGATCATCGTCATTTTCGCCATTTGAAACGCCGTATAAGTACAAATAAATAAATGTGATTTTATTTACAGCAAACATTATTTTTTTATTTAAATACCTTCAGAGCATTAGTATAGTTCTCCTGACGTAATATATACCTACTAAAAAGAATAGATATCTGCACGTAAATAATCAATAACATTTAAAAATTACACCCCCCCCCTTCCTCACTTCTACATTCTTGTCTTCTATTGATTTAAATATCTACAGTTGTTCGTATTAGTATCACCAATACACGGATTTTCGTCCATTAAAGAAAACACCTTAAAATATACTTGTCCTACATAAAACCTACAATATTGGTTACCCTACTGCAGTGTTTGTATGGGGAAATTTAAATGATCAATATCTTTGAAACTACGCAAAGTTTCTCCGTCACAATTTCAGGTTATCATTATCGTCCCCGTCACAACATTTTGAACACATTTCGAAGGTCGTAGATCATCAGGCAGTGGAGATACAGGTGTCCAGCCATCTTGAACTCAGGTTGGCTGGACATTAAGTTTTTATTAATTTCTCGTAAACCCTTACATGTGACGCCATAAATCAAACGTTATTACTGTCACACATTGCGTCACCAAGTATTAGTAAAGGAACCATATTCGAAAACGCCCCCGTTATTGAGATTCGGAAGTGCCAGCCATAAGTCTTTTACGTAAATTCAAGATGGCTGGACACAGATTTTTGCATTTTTCTACTAAACCACTGTACTTATCACAAAACTTTTAGCTCGGTGCCCGTCACAAATTTATGTGACGCCCGTTGATATGCAAAAAGTCGTCAAAATCACTTCCGTTACCGAGATTGAGAGACCGGCGAAAAGTGGTTTTTCAAGATGGCTGGACACGTTCTCGATCGATTATCTAAGATTCTGTAGCGTCACAAATTCTGAAATAAGGGTGTTTAGCCGTCACATAAAGTGACCTATTGACCTAGTTAAATGCAAGCTATTTTGAAGATTTGTCCAGCCAACCTGAGGCACATCAAAACTATTACTTATTTCTATCGAAAGTTAAGAACTTACGATGACCCTCGGACGAAATATCAGTTTTTTTACCTGAATACGGCGAAGCAAAAAGGAGAATTAAGATTTTAACGGCTATGTATTTATGTTCATCTGTTCCCTTATAGCTTCTGAACTACAATACTAATAAAATCAGCTATTTCCTACAAAACTGCAATACTGTAGGTATTCTAAATCGGCCAAAATGTATGGAACAGCTGTTTTTTTTTTAATAACCGATGAAAAATTTCTATGTGGAGGTAACCGTTTTTGTGTCGGTGTCCCTTCCACCCCGTATATGGCCACGGTTATCCTCTGAACATCACTATGAAGATTTATTAAATAGAATAAAATATATGTGTAAGTTGTTTATTTAATAGACGATAAATATTGAATGGTTTGTAGATACATAACAATTTCAGATGAGAATATTTTTTTGTTTTTGAACTGGTTTTTTTTCAGTTCTAGTATAATTTACGAATGTTTCGATGTACATAATATGTGAACATAACTAAAAAACAGCTGTTCCATAAAAAAAACCTTTGAAATAAACTATATAGAAGGAACTATTTTGGTTACAAGTAAAACTGATGGCATTTATTTTATATTTTCGTCTGTTTTAAATACATTTCAGGACATGGATACCAGTGAGGCAGGCATGGGCAGTTCCGGTTCTAGTGACAGTACAGCACAGCCATCAACACATTCTCAAGCACCTCAACAGGTTTGGTTGAAAAGCTAAGCAATATTAGCATGCTTTATCAATGACATAAAATTGTTCTAAATTTGGGTGAATTTATTAGTTATACAGGGTGGAGTTTCCACCAAGTTTCAAGGGCAGTAAGGGGAACTACCTTAACCATTGCAGCTACACAAAAATTGTTTTAGGAGACTATCCATAATTTTTCGTGAAATTTTGATACCCATTCACAGATTTAAAAAAAAATACAGATATCAAGAAAATGGCCATTTTACACAAAATATTTTTTTGATGACAATCGATCCTGTTAAGTACCAACTCAGGTTGGAGTACTAAAAAAGCCAGAAATCGCAAAAACGTAAAGTTACAAACTGTCTTCGTGATCATTTGTTATTTAATTATTTTTTTTGTATTTCAGATTCACAAATTCTTTCTTAGAACCTGCAATGATTTTGAGTGAGTTTTAAGCATGGGAAAAGTTCTTTTTGCAATTCATGACTTTTGTAGTACTCCAACCTGGGTTGGTCCCATAGAAGTTTTTGATAAGTATTAGAAACAGGATCGATCGGCATCAAAAAAATGTTTTGTGTAAAATGGCCATTTTCTTGCTAACTGTATTTTTTTTTTGAAAATCCATGAATGGGGATCAAAATTTCACGAAAAATTATGGATAATATCGTAAGACCATTTTCTTGTAGCTCACACGGTGAAGGTAGTTCCCCTTACTGCCCCGTTGAAAGTTTCCACCCTGTATTGGTTAGTCAAGTGCATGGTTATGTGTAATGAAAATAATAATATACACAAAGAAATTAACATAGATATAGGAAAAAAAAACAAAAACTTGTCAGTGGCTGCAACCGAACAGCAACCTTACTTAAATGACAATAGAGATCATTGTCATTTAAGTAAGGTTGCTGTTCGGTTGCAGCCACTGACAACAAGACCATGAGTAATATTATGGCGCGAATACACTCGGTCGTTATCCCGAATTCGATTGCTTATGAAATTCGGACAAACCACCAAATGTAAATGCACGGAGTCGAGATCGGTCTTCGGTACACCTTGTTTCGTTTCATGGTTCGACTTCAGTCAAATTACTCGTCGTGTAATAAATGCAACGGGTACCCGAATTCGAGTAGTTTTCCGACCACCAGAATATTGGCTAACGACCATGTATAATTGCGGCATTAGTAGTATTGCCCATAAACTGTCATAGTGTGTGTGAGGAATAGGGCTGCACCTGCCTGCACTGAGCACATTTACGTTTTCGGTAGACTTTGTATTAATAAAAATGTTATAATTTTAAACAAATAACGTAATTGTATAACTTCTATTTTCAAAACAAAGTCTCAATCTTCGTAGGTTTTCCAGATTGGCACTGAATGTGAACATATTAAAAATACGGGTATTGTCCCTCTATTACCTTGTTGTATAGTTACAACTCATCATCATCTTCCTGCCCATGTCCCATGTTATTTGGGGTCGGCGCAACACGTTTTTTTCTTCCATTCTCCTCTGTCAACCGTCATGCTATCATTTACTTCTTTATCTTTCATATCATTCCTCACACAATCCATCCATCGTTTCTTTGGTCTTCCTCACCCTCTCCATCCATCAACGTTTATATTCATCACTCTTTTAGTCACATGTGATTCGTGTATAGTTACAACTAAAGTAAATTATTATACAAAGGAGATTATTAGGACCGTTTATAATGTTACCTTTTCGTAGGCCGTGGCTATGGTGATGCCACGTATCGAGCAGCCCAGCGGGGCGGCGTCCGGCAGCGTAACGGGCGTGTCCGCGGCGAGCTCGGCAGCGGCGTCCAGCGTGCAAACGCCTGCCGCATCCGCACCGCCGATAGCAGGTACCTAGAGTAACATGATAGTATGTTTAAATCAATTCATCATTTTTCCCTGATATCCAATGAACATAAGAAACTAAAGAAAGAAAAAAAAGGCTATATAAAAAGCCTTTTATTTTTCATTTCGATTTTATTATAATTATTGGTATTTAGAATAGTTTAATAAAAAATAATCGTTAAAAAATGAAAATCCGATTAAATAGGAGCAACAGCAGCACCGTCAACTTCCGGGCCGGTGTCGCAAGCATCCGCTAGCGTAAGCACGTCCCACGCTCCTCCTGGCGTGAGCACCTCGCAGCCGGTGGCCGGCGTGAGCACGTCGCACGCGCCCGTCGGCGTCAGCACATCGCACGCGCCGCCTGGTGTCAGCACGTCGCACGCTCCGCCCGGAGTCAGCACGTCTCACGCGCCGACAGACGCGCGCCCGGCCAAACGTCGCCTTCAACAACGACCGCTCGCTGCTAAGAGAACAAGGGTACAGGTACTTGTCATGTCATTAAGTTCGATCTGGTAGACCTCCGTTAAACCGACGCGCGCCTGCTTTTGTCCTAATACGACCTGGTGATGATTTAAGCAGGATCTTCATCTTCTAGCTTGGCATTGCGTGCTTAGATATTATCATAACGATCGGTTCATTGCTTTAAATGTGAGAGATATCATACAGATAATTACTATGTTATTCATTCATTTGTAATATTAGTCCACAAAGCATACATTATTTATAAGTGGCTTTTAATTATTCGATCTGCAAATGTTTTCTATTTTTGTTCGTACTGTACAGTCACGAGCACCAATATGTACACACTTTCCTAAATTTAAAAGCAATTTTCGCGAGAAATAACGATTGTAACTTGCAGATAGGATCTTTTTCATAAAAATTTGAGTTCCAAAATACTATGTTCGTAACAACATGAAATTTTAATCGAACAGTAGGAGCAAAACATTTTTAAAAGTTGTTAAGTGTTTACATAGTGGTGCTCGTGACTGTACTGCTACAGATCGTCTTTTTGTGATGTTTCCTAACCTAGTAAAGCACCTGTTCCGACGCCGTCGGTTAGCGATAAGTGAGTAGAGTAACAAACTACTTCGGATAGCGTAAGGGCGATCTCTTGTTTCTTCATCCTTCAAAGTTAATGACGGTAAACTTAAATTCGTTTTACCAATGGTGCACTGTTGCGCCTTAGAACCGTATGAATCGATTTGTCCGGTTTTAAGCGACTTTTGAAATCGTTTAAAATCAAGCGATCACTCTGTACGCATGCAGTGATCTGTTCGATATTTTGCAGTGTAATTTTGGGATCACACGGCAGTTCCCTACTATTTGTTTTTAACCGATCTCAAAAAAAGGAGGACGTTCTCGATTCGTCGGAATCTTTTATTTTAATGTATGGTCCCCCATTAGTCGAAGACGCTTGGACCGATTTGGAAAATTCTTTTTTTGTTTGAAAGGGTACACTTCCCAGGTGGTCCCAAGGTCATCAGGTCAGAATCTGATGATGGGATCTTGGAGAAATCAAGGATACTCTTTAATTATAGGCAGCAAATCTGTCGTGTCTGCTGCAATCGCTTGGATGTTTATTGCTTACGCAATTTAACATCTAGCCTGTATGCTCTGAGGGGACACTTAATTTTATTGGGGATAAGCCTATTACCATGACAAGTTCTATGTTAGGGTTTCAGTTTCCGAACTTACAAAATCACCCTTTTATGTAATTCTTTTACTTACACGAGACCTACATCTAACACCACCGGCAAGAACAAACAAAACAACTTATTTTAATTGCTGGCTACTCGCTTCTGCTCTCTCGCTGATCGCTGGCGGTCACAGTTCTAATCTAATTGCCCTTGCCCTTGGTAGAGGGCCTAACCCATTTATTTGGGTGGTGTGCCCTAGCTAGATATTCCTTATTTGAAAAGAGGCGACCATAATTAGAAGATCAACAGGTTATTAGAGGATCAATCAATATTCCAAATACGATTTTTAAGACATTCAAACGTGACATTACTAAAAGGCTTGTGATAACACTCCAGTTTTTTTTCTCCAATACTGGAAATGCTCACTTATTTTAGATTACTTTTGTATGGTTCAGGGATTTGAACGGTCAGTGGAAGTAGAATACCAAGTACCGACTTCGTCACGCTGCGATCAAGACGACGAGGGCGTCATCGTCGTAGACTCTGAAGAGGACGACGAGCGATGCACTGGCACTATGTACAGGGTATGGTTTTAGCTAATCATCGATTAGTTTTATCACGTCATGCAAATAAGAAAATTTATTCTTACTCTTCAACATTGGTAGGAGGGCGAGGAAGAAGAGGAGGATATGGAGGAGGAACAAGAAGTTGAGGCCGGTGAGGAAGAGGAGGAGGTGGAAGGAGACGACGCGGAGAACACCGCCCGACAGGTACATAAATGACATTTTGCAATAACGATCAATCGACGAATATTTACAATTGAAACACGGGTTATATAAATTATCATGGCAGAATACTATCCACGTGAACAATATAATTATATAAGTTACAGAGGAGTACTTTGACGCCTAAGACGTGTCCCTATTGTCGTCGTTGTATATCCATATAATATAGGTACTTTCTTTTAGTCTTGTTTTATCATTATTTTGGTATTTATAATGTACATAGTAATAAATAACAGAAAAGTTGTAACTGACGACTGGAAACTAAAGTCTTAGAATATCGAATAGTTAAATAAATCAAGAAATACAAAGATTCAAAGTTATTGTTGTTTTTTTATTGCTTTGAAATTTTTTTAAAGCAAGGCAGCATCTAGTTAGTTTCATAGTTCCGACACTCCCTTAAGTTGTACCGCTGAACAAGTTAAATATTTTTTTAGCACAGACAAGCTACAAAATTTGTGTTCAATAATTATGTGTTGTGTGTCGCAGGAGTCCCCGGCGCAGTCCCCGTCGGCCGGCGAGGAGGCGGAGGAGGGCGCCGCTGCCGCGCGCGCCGAGGCCGACAGCGAGCCCGCCGCGCCCATCCAGCAGATTGAAGCCATCAGCAGCGGCACTGAACGTTAGTGCTCAATGATTTCACTTACGAGCCTTTGAGCCTAATTCAATGGTTTAGAAAGAAAACATAACTTCATATAATGAATTCGTACGAATAATCATATCTTCCCGATCAAATTTCGAACGGCGCACATAGGGGTATTTTGCTGATCTAACCGGTCAATTTTTTTTTGTGTTCATAACAACTCCCTGGTTAACTTTAGGCTAGTTAAGTCATCATTTATAAATAATAATAATGGCTTAAATTATTGGGTAAAAATACAATATAACTATGTTTTCGTGATTTATAACTGTGATATTTATTATTTTCTTGAACCAAAAGGTTATAAAATTTATATTACTAAGATGGTGATGAGTGCCATGGTTCTCCATCTTTCTGATCACTTTTTGTGACTCCAGGATCCTCTTCCAAATCAGAAACCGAGCCACCGAGTCGGGTACAGCAGGAATCATCAAAGCTAGCAATGGCTTCGTGAATGTTCTTTTTTTGGGGGTGGTCTCATGCCAGAAATCAGTGGGTCGAAACTGAGTAATATCGGTGTTACATTAGACCCCTGAAAATTTTCTCGCGAAATTCTGCCTGTACGGCCGTAAATGTTTATTTCGTGCTTCAGCGGCTTCTTCCGAGAACAAGCCTTTGTTTAAATTCTGACTTAATATGCGAAAACTTGTGATTTGTGAGGCCTTTATTTAATCATCAGAATAGTTTTCACAAGACAAAATCTAGTTTTCCAAGTATTTAAATTTTTCTTCAAAATTAGGCAAATTTTGCTCTTGTATTTTATCAAAAAGTGATTTTCGGCTCACTAGCCCAGGTGATCCTGAAACCAAATAATTCCAACGTGATCATAATGCAAATTTCAAACATACATTTTCTATTTTGTTTTCTCACTGCCTTGGTCTGTCGCCCCTAGAAAAAAGGAGGCGGGTATGGGCATAATTATTTTGCATAAACTATAGTCTGTTATTACCAATTAATAAAATAACCGGGAAGAAACCGGAAATACAACAAAAACCTTTTCAAACTTTAAATTGGGTTAGAAATTTGAAGAATTTTGAACTATTTTTTCTAACGTCAAAAAACAATATCCTATCGTGAAAAAAAGAGCATTATGTTTTAAAAATATTTGCTCTTACCTCCTTGATCCATATCCAAAACAATATTTTGAATGAAGGTGTGGTCGCGAAAATATGTAAGTTTTAATCAGGTACTATATATACTTACAAAACGCGTAATTTATGTGCAAATAAAGCTACGAAAAATCAAGCGCGCGGGTGCAGCCAAGAAGAAACCAGAAAGGGTTGCCTTTTGTTCCCTAGTCATTTGACAACTATAAGAACCAGATTTTTTTTTCCTAGGACAACTTCTAAGAAATTCAGTTTTGACCGGCTAGATGGACTAAATACCCGTAGGTATGTGCGGCGGCCGCCGTGATCGAAAATTCAATAAAAAGTAACGTTTTCAATAAAGAGTAGACAAGTAAGAAGAAGATATTATAATGTATAACACATGTGCACCTTCCTTGTCTGATGACATGGCAATCTGACACTCGAGGGGAGAGATTGGGCACTCGTGGGCAGTAGCATGCAGTGGTTCTCCACGGAGGGTAGGACACGCATACAGATACCCCAAAAAAAAAAGCTTCGCGCAACATCACAGCGTCGCTATACGTATCCCCCAAAATACTCCTCCCCACATTTATTGATTTATAATATTTGAAAAAAAAAATGAAAATAAGCCTGTAAAAACAAAAGTTATAAATACAATTATAACTTTTGTTTATTGATACACATTTATTGATTTATAATATTTGAAAAAAAAAATGAAAATAAGCCTGTAAAAACAAAAGTTATAAATACAAGAACTCACCACATTTATTCAAGGATCAAATCAATTTTCTGACGATGCAAACTCAGTCACAGTCACTCAAACTCGTTTCGTGATTCGGGTGGTGTGTGTTAACATGTATAAGTTTGAGTTGTTTGACTTTATACACAACTTGAATCTTATCATTAAACGATAATGCGAAAACTTACTACTTTTAGCTTCTAACAAACAGCTGAAAATGTTATCAGTGCAAACTTCACAACAGAACACCATTTTTAAGTAAATAAACACAACAAATAAAATTTACACTACTGTGCGTTTCAAAACAAATTACTTTTAACCGAGTACGTTAAAAAAGCAAAACATTCAAGATCGCGGATATTAATTGCTTGTCACATGAAACAAATATGGCTTCTTTAAAAAAATATATTTTCTACTTTCTAGTTAGTCGATAAAAAAACTACCAAATAATATTGCATCATTTTGCCGGATTGCCACAGGGTTGCCTATACTTATTTTCCTAACTTCCCAAAAATCAAAGTGAAATTTCACAAAATTGTGGGGAAAAATAAAATTCATGTAGTTTTTAATTATTTTAATAGGGCTTTTGCTATTCCTTACAATTTATTATTTTTTGGAAGGTATAAATTCGACAATACCATCCTGTTTTTTTTAATTGCCTCTAGTAATCATTAAGAAAACGCATCTTTTCTGGGTGTAGTCTGTTTCTCGAATTCCCCGCAATCCGAGGAATTCTCCACAAATTGGTAACCCTGCACTTCATTCATTTAATCAAAATCTTGACTTTGTAGGGCAGCCAATCAGAACTGCGCTGGCGGTCTCCTTTCCTCGGAGTTACCGCCCATAATCTATACATGTGTGCCGTTCATACACACGAAAACTTGCACCAAGGTGCGTAAATTCATCAATGAGTCAATGAGAAATGAAGGCAGTTCGTTTTGTGGTCTAATATGTTTGTCCGGAGCGTCGTAGTACAAGTAGTGTGAGATACGTCACACGGGCGCGACAAGTTGCTATAAGTTTTATAACAGGAGTTTTAACTTTTTTAAAAATATTTTGTATTATTTTATTACATAGTTATAATAAATGCATTTGGCGTTGTTGGTAGGGTAGGCCAATCCTAATTGCCTCTATGGACGGCACGCCCCTGCTCGTGGGGCGCAGGACCAGGCTACGTGCTTACTGAGGTCCGGGAGTTACATACCACCAACTTCAAACTCCCGGACACTGAGAAATATTTTGAACGACGTGAATCGTAACCAGGTCCTCACGCTCGGCAGTCACGCTCGCGACCACGGGAGCAACGGGGCAGTTCGCAAATACAAGTTTCAGTGGTCCTTCGATTGTGTTTTTGACAGTTTTACAATAAAAAAAGACAATCTACCACTGATCCATTAGTAAATAAGGGGAGTTGGGGCCCAGGAAAAATTATGCTTTTGTGTTCTAAGAAAATTGGCCTGTGTACTGTTTTGGCATACGCTATTTAACTTTGTTTTATGATTTGTTTGTTTTTAGAAAGTGGAGCGTTATCTCTGGGTGGTAACAACGGTGACGACGGCGACGACAGTATAGTGCCATCTACACCTACACTTTATGTCCCGAGACGCAATGACGGGTAAGGATAAGAAACCTACAGACTATGTAAACCAAGATTGGAGTAAGGAACTATAAACGATAGTGTAGTGAGTTATTGATACGCGTTGTAGACGTCAGCATCATGTTTGTAGCCTTGTTGTAACGCTAATGGCTGGAGTTTGGAGTTAGTTAATTCTTTATTCATTTCTTAGGGTTTCGTTCACAAATGACCAAAACTAAACCACACAAATATAATTTAGAGACTATTGGCACTATATCAGTGAAAATTGCACAGAACACACTTGTTTTGAAAACATCTAATATGAAACGACTTCTAAATTACTATTACGACAATATATGGGTGCCATTTGCATTTAGTTATGTTACATGTGGTCCGCCCCGCAGGTTCGGCGAGGCCGTGGTGTCGCCGGTGGGCGGCGGGCCGGGCGCGTCGGGCGCGCGCTTCACGTTCGCGGACACGCACCTGGACACGCACGCCGACCTGGCCGCCGCGCTGCCGCCCGCGCCGCAGCCGCGCGCCAGCCCGAACGAACGTCAGTACACGGCAACAACACTCCATTATACTTTCATTTTCATTGCATGCGATTTTTGTGCAGAACACTGGTGATCCTGCGGTAACGGGCCCGACTTACGAGTTGGGAGCTCGTGGCTCGGAACCCAGGCGCGCCTTACTTTGTAATTTATTTCATCACCGCTACTGTCGTTAATTCAAATCCGTAAAGCCTATGCTTATGATAGGTTCGTGATGTTCACATAATATAGTAATGGGCCAAAAACATAAACGTTGCATAAGTGGAATGTTTCTACCCTATGCTTATTGGGCAGTCTCTGTGTAGTATTAAAATAAATGCTTGTCCAACAGTTACCAAACAATGTCAGTGTAAAAACTGTTGACGAAATAAACAACTTAAATGCCTGTTGCATTGTACCAATTTAGGAGCAGAAGGAGGTGAGACAAGAGACTGGGAGGAATCACGAGTTGAAGAAGAAGCGACCGCTGTCAGTTCACAGGGCAGTGAACCTTCTTCCCCACATCAACAAGTATGTACCCTTAAAAAGCCATTTCAAGTAGACAACATAATGCTTATACATATCACATCACTTACGCGCGACATGAAACATTTATTTCACCGTGCTCATTTACGGAGACGCGGCCCATCGGGCGGCGCGTTGCTCGTTTTTTTTTTCGTTTACGGAGAGGCGGCGCGTTCAGCAGCCCGCGTTATCACAAACAAACTTAAGGCAATGTATGATGTTGTTTACGAAGACGCGGTGCGTGAGGAGCAGCGGTGCCCGCCGCGACGGCAGATCTCGGAGCATGTAAGCGTTGCCCGCGGCAGGCTACGCTGCAACGCACGCGGCGAGGAGGGAAGGAATACGTGCGGCGCTAGGCTTGTCAATTTATTTAAAAAATCGGTCTCTGATTCAAACCAATCATACTATTTAATTCTATTTGTATTTGCTCGTGTTACGCCGCGTTGAACGCCGCATGCAACGCGGCGGTGTCATCTGCGGGCAACGCTGCACTTCAAAGCAAACGCGCGTAAAATCGCTTCGCCGTAAACGCTCTTATATCGCCTTAAGTTTAAATTGAAAGCGGGCCGCGCTGCACAACGCGCCGCATCTCCGTTAATGAGCCCTATGAGTATTCATTAACGCCCTGATAAACCGAAGCATTTATTTATAAATAGAAATGCGATTCTCACATACGTCACAATGCATACGCTCGACATTTTTAAATATATTAATGTAGCCGCCAAATTTAATTACAATATTGATGTCTACTGTTTTCTGGTTCTATTGAATTCAAACTTGGCCGCAGATAACATCTAGTTTTTATTTAACCCCAAAGTTTTTGTAAAAAGTAAAAATGAACTTGAAGCTCAACATAACAGTAAAAAAAAGAGTTGGTGATCTTCAAACAGTTTTTAAAACTTCTGTATCGCAATATGCCATAAAAATCATTTAAATACTCTACTAATTCACTATTGGACGTTTCACTGTACCCGCAAGCTTACGCGTCTGTTCGCTTGCGTAACGGCGCGTATCTTTCATTCAGTTACTTTTATTTGGTTTTCGTTGTCTTGTTAGAGTAATTTGGTAACGATGGCTACATTCTCTATTTTAATGGCTGACGGAAGTGCCAATGGAGTTGCTACTGACGATTACCTACTCGTCACACATTTCAAAATACTTATCGACGCTTACGCGAGACCAGTAATTTAAATTTTAATGAAACAAGTGTAATGCAACATAATGTTACTGTCGAACAGATTCTGGCACTGTTTGAGGAGGAACCCACCAGAAGCATTAGAAATGCAGCTGCATTATTCGGGATTTCCACTTAGAAAGGGTGGAAAGTACTTTGCCAAAATGATAAAAACGCTTTTCATTACCACTGTAGAATATGTGTAAGATCGGGTGGATGATTCGGGATTTCCACTTAGAAAGGGTGGAAAGTACTTTGCCAAAATGATAAAAACGCTTTTCATTACCACTGTAGAATAAGTGTAAGATCGGGTGTATGATATATTTTAAAGCAATAGAGTGAAACACCAGTTGCTACCTTAGCATTTCTTAATGCGAAAACTAGTGTTTTTACCGTACCGAATATCAGCCTGATGTGGTCCCTATACATAAATGCAGTGAATTAATAAAGTACCTACTTAAATAATTTTTTATGGCGTATTAGTAGACTAAAGAACTTTTAAAAGTGTTCGAAGATCACGAACTCTTTTTAGGGTTCTGTACCTCAGTCAGCAAAAATGATCATCATCACCTTTTAGGATCACTCTGCAAAGAGCCCTTTTGTTGAGAACGCGTGGAGGTATCAAGCTGAAATTAATATCAAATACTCAGGTCTGCTACCCCTTCGAGCAGTGAAAAAAAACAAATTTGTAAGTCTACGCAACTCAAAAAATATGGCCGTTTATGGCGCATATTTTGACGCTCGCAAGGAAATCAAAATCTATAGGGGACTTGCCGTTGACCTAGAATCATGAAAGGACATGCTTATGGATTTATGGAATCTCGTACCATGCCGCATCAAAATCAAACTTTAGTTTTTTATAGTCTACACTGATCATATTAACTCCTACAAAAGTTCTTTTCGTAAACAAAACCAGAGTTTCGGAGCAATTTTATAAAATGAAAATAACCTCAAAACCAGGCAAGTAGGTATATTTTATTGACACATCACATCATACACGAATTAACATGATTGCTTTAAAAACAGAGTAATCCACTTATATTAGTAAGAATTACGAGTCATAGCGATGTATAGCCGACAGGGGCGTGACTGAAACTCAACACAACAAAACTCAACATTTATATTGCTAATACTGTGTGCGGGTAACGTACCAGGGGCATTTGAAAAGTTATTAGCCTAATATAGTTAGGAGCGTGCTATTTTTATGAAACTACCCTCATTTTGAAGCCATATTATTCATGAGTGATTTTCTTAAAATTGAAAAAAAAAAATCTTTATTTTATTTTTTTTGTTTTTTATTTGAGGAGCTCGTGGCTAAATAAGAACAGCCGCTCGGGTCGATCTTTAGGTTAAGCCGTGCTTACCTAGGTTGGCCCGTGGATGGGTGACCACCCATTACATACCGAGTTTCTACTTTTTACTTTTAATAGTTTCGGAATAAAGTGGCTGTGACATACGGACGACAGACAGACTGACGAATCTAAGTATAAGGTTTTCGTTTTTTGCCATTCGACTATGGAACCCTAAAAACGCATTCGACTAACAATTTCTTGAGACTGTTTGGAGCTGTTGGAGGCTGGCCCACCGCAATTTGTTGAGATATTTGTGACTATGGATGAAAACTGGCTGCACCACCATACTCCAGAGACAAAAATCAATCTTAACAATGGAAAATACCAGGATCTCCAGCTCCGAAACAAGCTAAAGTAGTTTTGTCGGCCGGTAAAGTGGTGGCATCAGTTTTTTGGGATGCGAAGGGTGTAATAATGGTGGAATACTTGGAAAAGTATCAAACAATTAACTCGACATATTACTGTAACTTCCTGCGATGTTAACATGAACTAACTAAAGAAAAACATCCTGGATTGACGAAGAAAAATTTTGTTTCATCAGGATAATGCCCGAGTTCACACGTCAGTCGTAAACTATGGCAGAAATCTATCATTGTGGCTTCGTATTGTTACCCCATGCCCCGTTTTCGTCAGATCTAGTCTGACTGTCCACCTGCCTTTTATCTATTCCCAAAGCTCAAAAACCACTTAGGAGGTCAAAAATTATCTACAAATGAGGGCAAGCTGTCAACGCTTATTTTGAGGGTTTGGCCGAAGATTTTTTAAAGCTGGTAAAGAAGCCCTGCCGGGCCGATGGAAGAACTGTATAGAAAATGGGGGAGAATATGTTGAAAATAAATAATAAATAAATGTCTATCTTTTTTTTCTGTTTAGGCTAGGAACTTTTTAAATGCCCCTCTTATCTAGGTGTAATAAGAGTATAATAATAGTAATTAGGGTACATATTATTGGACGCTGTCGTGATCACACTACTACACCACCATACCAATAACACGTTACCAGAAGTGTGACCAATCAGACTGAATAAAGCGCTCATTGAGTCCAGAGAGCATCTTGAACAATAATAACTCTTTGGAATCTTAAAATACTATTAATGACAGACACTATTGCTCATGCTCATGTTGTGGTCGTGAATCGACTAGGTAAAGGATCAGTACAGTAGCGTAAAACAAAAAACTGGGGAAACTAACCGCGATGTATGGGTACAACAGTTATCCAACGCCAACCTCGTCATAATCATAAAACAATTAACGTTAAGTAAATGCTCCATAACTTTGTTAGAATACCTACCTGTTCCTTATCATTAGCTCACTCAAAATACCCATATTGTACTGTCACGCATCTCAACTTTGAAATCTCATCAAGTAAACTATTGTTGTTTACATTACCCACATTAATCTCTCGATTTTGATTTGATTTTAACAATTAAAATATACAGGGTGACTTTGAATTAATGCGACAAAATGAAATGGGAGCTTCAGTTACAGTAACATAGTAAATATAAACTGTTTTTTCTACAATCTAAATCGTTAAAAAAAAAATACGCGATTATCGTTATCAAAAGGTCCATTTATGTTATTATCTTTATTTAAGTACGAATTATCGTTATTCCAGCAAAATTAATATGCAAAATAAATAAGAAAAATTAAAGTATCAAAAAATCTCGTCCGACTCATCGCAGTGCTCAATAATTGTCGCGCGTCGTGGAGTACTCATGTTATTAGACGTTGCCGTTCATAGTCAAATATTTTTTTTAATTTTACATTTGATATTTTATACAGTTTCTTGACAACACGTATTATTGTATATTTAAATTTGTCGCATGTATTCGATGTCACCCTGTATATTACATACTGATCAGTCCAAAAAAGTAACAAAATTTCTCCTAAAAATATTTTAAAACAATTTTCTGTTCAAGTGTGGCATTTAGAGGAACTGATGATATGTAACATTTTAAATTGTAAAAAACTTGTTCTAATTTGCGTTAATTTATTTATTTAAACTTTATGTACAATAGTGGTACATAGGCGGACTTAGCCACAAGGCATTCTCTACCAGTCAAATAAGAAAACATTGTGATAGGTACAATAAATATCTAAAAAAATAACTTCTTGTTTTCGAAAATTTATATCCTTATATTGATACTAATACACATATACAGCATGTAACGGAAGGGGGGTATCAACCCTGAAGGAGGTGAATGTGCTCATGAAACAACAACTTTCCCCAAAGAACATAGGTCAAAATATGAAAAAAAAAAATTTTGGCCCTCTATAGTAAATCAATCAGCTGGTAGTCAGTTTTGTAAGGGAGGGCCAATTTTTTTTTTTTTTTTTCATATTTTGACCTATGTTCTTTGGGGAATGTTGTTGAGTTTCATGAGCACATTCACCTCCATCAGGGTTGATACCCCCCTTCCGTTACACGCTGTATAAATAAAATAAACTACTAAATATTTTAACAAATACCAAAATAAAAGAAAAGAAACCTAATAATAATTACCATGACTAGACTTATAATTGAGAGCTATTTATCCTGACTAGTAGTTACGAACTTTTCTTTTAAAAGTGAGTGAGTGAATCTATAAATAATAAAATTATGAGGTTGAGCCTAGTCCTTAAAGCCGAAAATATGGTGCTCTCAGTTCAGACGTTTTAGTGAAATTCGACTTTCATTTACTGTTTACTTTTGTATCATTATTTATTTTTAACTAATTCACAGAGGTATTTAAGTAAAATATTATATTAAAGTATTGTATTGATGTATTTCTTTAGAGAAATTCATGTTTTGCAGATTCCTCAGTACAGACATTAACGAATTGAGGGACCTAGATATACCGCCATAAATTTGGAATCTTAATCTACAGATTTGGGAATTTCTTAAAATATTTTAGAAAATCTTAACTAAATTCTTAAATAAAAATCATTAACTTAGAGACAGCACTTTTTGAGATTTAGGCTATGCCACTTTACACACACGTCTGGACTAAGGGCCCACGTTATTTAATCATAACGGTTTTAATTCACGTTTAAGAAATTCAGGGCCCTTTGCTTTGCCGCCATGGGATCTGGAGGCCATAGTCCTCGCGCGCCTGCACGAGTGGCGCGCGGAGGCACAGCGCCGGGGGGACACTCCGCTGCCGCGGCAAATTGTCGCGCAGCGGACAGACCTCCGCCGTGATCTCATGGCGACATGGAGCGAGCGACTATCGCAACCCCGTGCAGGGCACGCCACGATAGTGGCGATAAGTCCCCTCTTTGAAGAGTGGCTAGAGAGGCGCCACGGCGCCCTCACCTTCCGCCTGACGCAGGTCCTCACCGGACACGGATGTTTCGGGAGGTACCTGCACCGAATCGGGGGGGAGGAAACGCCCGGGTGCTTTCATTGCGAGGTTCGCCCGGAGGACACGGTGGAACACACCGTGGAGGTCTGCTCCGCTTGGGTGGAGCACCGCCGTATCCTCGTAGCGGCGATTGGCGGCGGCGACCTCTCGCGTCCGGCCCTGGTTCAAGCCATGGTCCGGGGCGAGAGGGAATGGGAAGCCGTCGCCTCCTTCTGCGAAGCAGTCATGCTAGCGAAGGAGGCGGCGGAACGTGAGAGGGAGAGAGCCTCACGTCCCAGCCGCCGCGGGAGGAGAAGCACCGGGCGTCGGGGGCCACGCCGTGATGGCTCTCGGCCACCGTAGGCGCGGGCCTGTGGACGGTGAGTAATGGGCTAGCTCGCCGTCCGTCCGTCGTATGACGACAGGCCGTGTCGACGGCGCGTTCGTGTTCCACGCGCGCCTCAAAGAGATGTCAGCAAACGGGAGGGGCAAGGGCCGATGCCTGCCAGGGCTGCGGGACTGTTCGAAAGAGATACCGCGGCCCTGGAACATAAAGGGCCAAAGAAGGAACATGGGTGGTTTTTAGTCAGTAAGAGTCTGACACTCCCTTCCGCTCCGCCCAGAGCGGGAGGGGTCATTTGATGATTTACCACCCTCCAAAAAAAAAAAAAAAAGGGCCCTGTGCTTTATGTTTTTACTAGTTTTAACTAGTTTCCCTATAAGTCTATAAGGATTATAAAAAATGGGTCCTCAATCCAGATGCACATGTAAAAAATCACTCAATCATTGAGTGGATTTTAAGTTAGCGAACTTCGCAAACTGACTGACCAAAAACATAGCTAGCCTCCGACTTTCTCCCGACTGCATGATTTAAGAGCATAATTTTTAAGATTAGAAGACTTGTTTCTCGTTTACGTCTTTTGAGATCTTTTTTTTTCCACATACCCTTGTTTCTTCTTCTTGAATATTTTCAGTTCACTTTTTTAGCAGTCGGGTTTATATATATAACTATTCAGTATATTGGCGTGAAAACTCATTGAAAAAAATTTAACTCCGGTCCGGTAACGAAACCATAGCGCAATCTAACTCGACACCAACGCCATCTAGCTAGCGGTGTGACAATGTAAATAATTAATATTGATCTAATTCGCGGACTGATTTCATGTTGTTAATTAAATTATGTAACGTTAATCGTTAACGTAATTAATTTGTAATCTGTATCGTTTACCCCAAATAAGTAATAATTTATTAAAAATGGGAAAAAAATGAAGAAACAGTTTACTTTCAGGTTATATAATTCTTATTCGCAGCTTATTTCTGTAAAATTGTCTACCTATTTCGAACACATAACCTTGTCTTTGCTATCGTGCAGTCACGTAAAACAGGCGAGTTTAAAAACTGCTTGTAAGCATAATTTTGCCTCGCTTTTAATGTGGTGCACTGCAATAAGCACCACTTTTTGAACAAGTTTGTTGAAAAAGGTACTATCATATCTTGAATTGATATAAAGGTTTTAGAAACTTAATTAGGCAATACAGATTTTTATTATCTAAGTCGATACTGATGGTGATGGTTCTAAAAACTGAAGGAGACTGCTTCTTTTTGGGTCGTACATAAATAACGTATTTATAATCGTCAGGAGCTATCAGAGTTACATTTTAATTAAAGCAGCTGTAGAGTCATTTAAAAGTGAAAGTCATCTGTATAGTGCCAGAGATATAACATGGTTTGTCCCTGACGAAATATTGTTACTTACTTACATTAAATAACAATCAGCACATGACCGATAGCTAACCAGTTTGCCTAATTAATATGCATAGGTATTTAAATATTTTTTTCACTTTAAATTATAGTAGAACATGCTATTTCGGTAGGAAATATACTCCGTGCAACAGTTTTGGTATCATTTGTATGTATACTTATCTCCATCAATAAATTTTCTGAATCTTTTTTTTTATATTTACTTACGAAATCTAGAATAAAAACAGATCTATGTGGTCTATTAGGTGCAATAAATATTAATAGTTTGTATGTACTGCGCCCACCCCAAATAATTTGGGATAAAGGCAAGAGAAGGATGATGTGTTTTGTGAAAGAGTATTTTTTGGTGGTATAGTTGTTACAAAATTATTAATGTAAGTGGTACAGTTGTCATTGGGTTCAAAATCGAGCAGTAAATGAGAGTTACGTCCCTCGACGTAGGTATTTAATTCGTACGATTCCAACTAATCGACCGAAGGTGCCAAAGTAAGAGCCTGGATCTCTGTCACAGCAGCGATGGTTGTTTAACCAATTGATAAGAACAATTATATAAGATTGGAAAGTCTTGTTTTTAACGTAAGGTGTGATCACCTTACGTTTACAGAATCACGTTCGTCAAGCATTTTGACGGTTTAGAACGATGCTCCACGCGCTTCATAATGCTAGACGAAAAATTATATTTTTCAATAATGTTTATTGTAGCTGAACCAATTCTAATTAATTATACTAACATGACTCTTTAAAGTCTTGTGACTTCAAGTATGTATTGTAGTAAAACAGACAGGCAACGGGATAGGTTCTCTTGTTATATCTTTAGACACTACAATAATACTAATGTGATTATGATCGTTAAAAAGCAGGTGGCAGAAGAAGGTCGGGAAGCCGAAGCGAGTGCGCCGACCGGTGTGGCGCGTCGTGCTCACGCGCAGCAGCATGCGCACTCTCCTCATTCACCACATTCGCAGAATCAGCGATGGATGCGCGCCGCAGGTACCGAGTCTTTTGTCAGCTTTAGAATGCAAAAGTAGTCGCGCTGTGACCAATTTGCCGCTGGACAGAACCTAAAGGTAGAAATCCTTACAATCTTAAATCTTACGCGGTCATCTTCGCGCCGTTTGCACTCAAACATGTAACAAAGGCAAGTGAAAGGGTACGAGGCAGGAAAACCTTGAAACCTGCATAGTTTAGAAAATAATAACATTGAGGGCGGCAAAATGCTCATAGCGCGTATGTAAATATCCGTAGTGTAACTATATTATTCGGCAATGATAGGCTCTATTGACTGTGCCATTTTTAATGTGGTGCTGTTCTACAAACGATGGGGCACTTAATATCGTGTCCTGCGTGTCCTGTTGTTTGTTCGCTACAGGAACTGATGGACGCTACTGAAAGCGCCAAACTAGTAGCTCAGTTTTGGTCTGATACAATTTAGATTGTCATCGATACGCTAAGAAGAAGAAGAATGGCAAGTTTCTGTTTCAAACCTTTGAATCCCAAGCCGGCAGAAATCTAGTGGGAAAAACCTAGACAGGGCTACATTATAAAAAATCGACTGGTATAAAGCTTGTTCGTGTTGATTACTGGATGTGTTTAGTCCAAACATAATGGACCTCTTTATAGATCCAATGTTATGTAAATTTGTTACTTATAAAGTTATAATACGAAATAAATGTGCTGAGAAATGATGACAAAACATTTTAATGTGTATTTTATACCTTGCAGCTGTTTAAATATAATAAATGAAAATTTCACAGACAGCGAGAGCGGCGCACGTGGCCGTGGCATGCGATCCCGTGGTCGACCTTCCAGAAGATCCCACAATTATATGAGGTTCTAAATTTTTAAGCGTAGTTGTAAGGCAAAAATCCTATTACATCAAAAATGTCTTCTTATAATAGTTAATTACTTAATTAATCTAGGTAGTGACTTTCATAAATAAATAAAACTTCGACATCAACTTTATTTTCCTTATTTTACAAACATTAATTATATAAATCTGTCGTCAGCGTTGCTAAAGTAACGTTTGCTTGTAGTAGTCTTGAAACATGCATCGGGACGTGCCTAAGTGTGGGTGAGAGTGTAGGGCGTTTTACTGCAATATGGATTTCCCCATACACGCGAGGTTGCCCCGCATACAGGATAGTTATATTTCCCTTTAGTGTTGAATTTCCAATAGTAAGAACTAGACGAGAGCAGGGCTTCTCCGCGTGCGTAATGAAATCCACACGACTGTGAAAAATGGTCTGTCTTTGCGGTTTCGGTTTAGTATCAAGTCTACAAGAAATATTAAGGTGAGTTTTAACCGGAAACAATCGCGTGTAAGATAAAGGTCAATTTAGTTAACGACATTCTATTGACTATCCCATTATCTTTGTGTAAATTGGGACAGAGCATTATTTCGTTCGTCTATCAATACTGTGTAAAGAATATCAAGAAAATTATGCTCTTGTCCTCTGGCTGTTATGTTTGTTTGGTTTGAACCCACCTTAACAGCTCAAAGTGAAGCAAAATATCATCGAATGCATGCTTCCAGTCTAGCTGCATAGTGTTCGCATTTTTATAGTCCTTCCACAGTTATTTTACCTGTGACAGTAAATTTAAATAAATAAACCAGAATTTATGCAGAATCACATGTAATATAACTGTAAAAGGGCTCTAATGGTATTTTAGATGTACACCTGTCAAAAACTGTGCCCAATGCAACAATCATTTAAAATAACTAAAAGACTACAAAATATTCCAACCTTATTTAAATTGCATAATTGATTTCCAACATATGACTATGTATATGTATACTTGAAAATTATATTAATGTTTAACTAAATATTAGATAATGATTTGTCAGCGTCAAATGAATGTATTGGAAAGTTTAAATTACAACTAATATTTGGACAGTTGGTAGCTTACTTATAATTTACATTCTGAATAAGGTGTTTTGATCGTAATGTATTTTTGCAATGTCATAGTTACATTTCATTGTGTTATGTATTTCTTTAAGTCCACAAATAAGTATCTCAATTTGGATATTCTTAATTGTTAAAAAAGCACAGAAAGATTCCGATGTTATTAAGTGTGCTAGTAATGTTTTTTTACATTGATTAATAATCGCTATAAATATAACGATAAAACGCTGAAATCGTAATCGAGATAATATTTTGGGAGAACTGTGGGAATACCTGAAAACTAAAATTACTGTTAAATGTGACGCCTAAGGGTGTAACAAGAACCTTAACGAAGCCGAAAGCCACTTGTTCTCCTCGTCAATGTGATATTTTTTTTGTTCTAGACCATACCTAGGAACTATCTACTACCTAGGAGATATTGGGGGTCAAAGTTTCAACTTTTCTACAAGTTTTTTCTTAAATACATGTTTTAATGTAAGATCTTTACTCTAAACACCTCCATGACCCCGTACTATTCAATACACCCACCAGCACAACGTTTTGATTGCGTTACATTGAGTCCTACCGTAAAACGTGATTTTTCACCCCAAAAAAAAAGTCGTATCCCAGCAATATTTTTTGCGTAAAGTTTCTTAGTTTGATGTACATAATGCTTGGTTGACGGCTTCGTGAAGGGTCTGTTTACACGATGTATGTATCTATTAGCTAAGCTGCCGCCAGAGCAGTATTCTCAGATATAATTTTGTATTTTCTCATTATTATAAACCCAATATTAAACTGATCTTCTCCTTGGCCTTGGGTTGACCTGAAAGGATAAATAAGTCATTAACTAATTTGAAGTGATGATTTTTAGCGGTTAAGCAATTATTTCCATTTGTAAAATTTATTAAACTAATTAAATTCATAAGTAAATGAAGAACTGTTAGTATTATTTTGAATTGCGGGTGACGAAAAGAAGTGAAGACTATCTTTTTCAAATATACGCTTTACGGATTATTCAACTTGGGTTAAACTGAAAGAATGGAAGTACGTCTGAGTATGCTTCTGGAGACTGACTGCTCGGATGTTCCTGACAAAAAATTACATGCAAAAGTTTGTGCAAAATGTATGCAAGCAATTCTTCCCATTCCTTCGCAACACTGGCCAGACAGACCCGGACTTATGTCTGAAAACGAAATTAGACTGACGTTTTTCTGCGCGTTTATGCTACGCTCCTACCCAATTATAGCTGCAAGGCTACATGTAACAGAATTTATAGGATGAAGTTTCTCTAACATCCTTAGAAATTAATTACTTGTACTGAGTACCTGCCAAATATTTTCCCCCGCCGTTTTGAGAGCAGTGGTGATGAATAATTTACACAAAGTAAAATGCACTTGGACTTCTGTTAGTAGTAAAAATAACTTCTATCTTCGTTTTTTTTTTCCTTTTTTTAACTCGTCCCTTAGGGATCTTGTCTATTATCCTCATTGCCTAAGTTGCAGTATGACTTAACTGAATGAATGGAAGCCACTAATTCTAAAAGAAATTTCACATCAGGAAGAAATTATATAGTTACACCGTGTAACTAGTGCAGTAGAAATGGGGCATGAAGGCGCCCCAGAATTTATAATAAATTTTACCACAGCGGTGCCTCGCACATTACACAGACTACGCCGACTCTACTCACTCTTAAAGCATTGAAATAAGAGTTTTACATTGTGTAGGTACTATACGGTATAGAATTGGCTACAGAAGACAGCCGTTTTATTCTCCTACAACATCAAGGTAGGTAAGTAAATAAAAGTCACCCAGGATAAACTGATTTAACTAATTCCAGAAAGTAAGAAAGCAAATTGGAATACGTGCCTAAATACCTAATATGTTGAAATATATAAATCTATCCAAGGCCCACGGCCTGCTGTTACTTTTATTTCCAGTAAGAAGGGTCGAAGATAAATTATTAGCCTATCCGACGCTGGGTGCTAAAATTTACGAGTTCGCATCTGTTTGCATCTGTCAGCATCCATATCAAAAGAAATCCGGCTTAATCCGTCACTAGCCCCAACGCTGCATTGTTACATACGCATTATAATGTAGCTTGTGTGGTAAACAGCTTATCTCATAAGCCTGCCAGAACGTGGTGAGTCATCATCGAACGCTTCATCAGAAAAATCAATAAATATTATTTAAACAAGTGACAAACAAAATATTTTTATAGGTAGGTACCTACCTCTATCATATATTTACTATGACATCGCATCGTCGTGATTTTATTAACTTACCACCAAATTAAGAAAGTAAGTACCTAGGTAGGTAATCCAAGAAACACAACGCAAGCTAATTGGACCTAAACCAAGGATTAAGCCTAGCTAGCTAGAAGACTATAGCGCCATGGTCTACTTCATAGATATAATAAAGAAGGTCTACATATACGCAGATAATAATATGACTTACGAAAACCATGTTTTTCAGGCACTTTCAAATAATTTTCTATTTCGTAATGTAAAACCACACGTTTTACATCATGAAATAGAAAATTATTTTTGAAGAAAGAGTTTTTACTAGTACTCTTTTTGTGCCCCTTTATCAAAATGCGTATGACGTCAGCGACGATCACTACGATATAGTATCGTATTAATTTAATTCAAACTACTGACTCAATTGTAGGAGCCCTAATAAAAACAGGTATGATATAATCGACAGCTTTCAACTAGGACCTAATCACAAAACTGCAAATGCTAATCATATTGTTGCACAACATATTATTTGAGAAATAGTAACAAAGGAGTTGTTGGTGGGTGTTTTTTTTGAAGAAATAGTAGGTGTTCAATACTGATATGTATTAATTTTATGATGTAGGTAGTTCAAGACGATACATATAGTGAAACCAATTGTTTTACTGTGGCAATTGGACTAAGTATAATGTTAGAGTACCTGTGTTATATTTAATCTAGGTAACACAGAAAATTTTCAGGTTCACGGTAAGTATATTGAGTAAAACAAACTAAAATACTGATTCATAAATGTTGGTAGGTAGGAAGGTATATACTTAAAGGATTAAAAAGAAAACAATATCTATTTATATATGTTTATTGTTTTGATACAGGAATAATTAGGTGCATGCCCTAAACCAAACAAAGAATTAGAAACATTGCAATATTTTCTTCATAAAGTGGTATGTAATATTATCATAACACAGTTAGAAAGTGCCATTAATTATAATAATCACCATTTTAACATAATACATCATCATTAAGCTAAACCTTAAAAATAAGTTTCACCATATGGTCAGATAAATCAACACAGTACAATTAAAATAATGAAAATATCATGTTAGAAAGTTAGTTTCCATACACATTTTCATCAGAAAATGCTATATAGAGAAAGAAGTCTTCATCATGATGCTCTTGATAAAGAGATCCCATTGTGGCTGATGTCGGAGGAATTACATTGTTGACAAAGAAGAACAGCGCATCCTCTGGTCGTAGATGAATACGTTTTCTGATCAGGAAATAGAATTGTCCCACCGTTAGATCGGATGGTACCAAGTATTTCTTTTTGTCGAGGTCTCCAAGTCTAGCCTTCGGGGCTTTCTCAACAATTACCGGAACACGATCAGGATACTTCCTGCGAATTTTTTCGCCTTCAGTCTTTCTCTTTTCAAAAGAATGTTCTTCTTTATATTGGAATTTCATGTTGAGATGTTGTGCACTCCACAATTTTCAAAATTATCACGAATAAAGTCGGATCTGATAACTACTGCGACTTGTTTTTTGTTTTTGCGTTACAGGAATACGAAGCAATGACGCAATCAGCTGATATGACAAGCAATACAAAGCATTTTTCTCTTTTATATGTTGGCAACCAATATTTCAATGTTGCCAGATGACCGTCTCGCATTCCCCCCAAACCTTCCCCGAAATCCCTCCAAAATTGAGGTTAAGAAGAAAAATTCCCCCACAAATGACAAAATATTTTTTTATTAATGATATATACAATTTCATACTATTTAAGCAATAGTTTTTAGCCATTACAGAATCCTCATCTACACTCGCGTCGTTGTTCCGTACATTTTTTCCGAGTTAAATCTCTAGCATACCTAATTGAACTTTATATACAGACTACAAATAGAACTAAAATAAATAAAAAAAGAAGACTAAAATAAAGTACCTATACAGTAAGTAACAAAAACCCTGTTGTTCCTTCTACCTACGTTTTAAGAATCGGTATACACACGTAATAAAGGAAGTCATTTATAAAAAACGGTCAACAAAAATAATTAAAAAAAAATATTTAATTATTAATATTTGTAAGGTTTAACTGATTTCTAGGCATCTTCTGTCGCGTCAAAGGAAGCCGCCGAGCTCGGCTATTTAGCGAAATAAAGATGTACTTGTAAAATCAGATACTCGAAACATTTTTTTGAATGTGTCGATTTTAATAGTTATTTGATTTTGGCCTCTCGACTGGCCAATGCTTAATTTTTATTAATTATAACTTCATCAATGTTGTGCTTGTAGGTAAATGTATACGTCCCTAACAGGAACAACAGGGTTTTTGTTACTTACTGTATATATAAAACGACGACAATAGGACACGTCTTAGGCGTCAAAGTACTCCTCCGCATCGCTATCATCTGGAAACGTACCCAGAAGACTGGCAGCATTGCCACGTTGAATGGCAATGCTAATTCTTTGCCCAAAGAAAGAGCCAGCCCTCTGGTCACGCGAAGTGTCGACCAGTCGGCGAGAGACCTGGGTTTAAAATGTATACATCCTTCTAGCAATGAATATCTAATTCCCAAGATGGATGGAATTGCCACTTGAGAAAAGGCTCTTAGCACAACTGCGTTAGAAAAACGCAACAACAAAATTCCTAATGCCAATTTGCTTACAAAAATATCATAAAAATCCCCCAATTCCCTCCAAAACCAGATTTTTCCCTCCACAAATCCCCCCAAAAATACTGTCCCCCAATTGTCCCCCATAACTAAAAAAAACCCTAGGTTTGGGGGGATTAACCCCAATCTGGCATCACTACAATATTTCTAAAGCCAAATACAGACTTACACCACCCAATGTTGTGTGTGATCGCACTGATCGCATTTCAAAAACTAATTTACAAAACGAGGTGGTTGCTAAACACTGTTTTGCAACCACCTCGTCCATCCAGAAAAAAATAAATTAGGTGAAATTAAGTACGGGATTTATTCGTTTTCTAGTTTTCATTTGCTTTCTATTAGTTTTACGCCCATTGAAATAAATTAAGAACAGATGATGCACCAGAAACCAACTGAAACCAACAAAACTTGTCTGCACTCGGCTTTAATAAACAAAGAAAGAAAATGTCTATTTGTTACTTAGAGAACTAGTTAGTGAAATATAATAATAAAACGAAAAAATAATCTTAGGTTATTCTTAGGTTTCTTTCACTTAGTTTATCAAGTATTCGATAACATAATAAACATTATACTGTAAAAATATGTAATCTATGCCGGAGTCCATCCCTAGAGATTCATCTTTTGCTAGCTTGCTTTTTGTTGCTCGCTTGCCCGATACTAGCGCCTCAATCAGCGCATTAGTTTCGTTTTTCCAAAGTTGCTTGTTGCTTGCCTTTTTGAGGCCTTGGCGTGGGTTGTGAATTTGTTTCCTGTCCATTTGTGTTATTTTCAACATTATGCGTAAACGAAAATCAGTAAAGAAGACTGACGATGATTCTGATGGGTCCGAACCGGCCGCGGAACCTGAAGAATTTCAAGACTCGGGTGAAGATTGGACGCCGGATGCCGATTCTGTAAGTGCTGCACTCACTTCGCAAATAAAATGTTTTATGTTTTACCGAAATCCATTCCTTAAAATATCGTTTCACAGGATTTACCAAAGGTTTTTTTTTGTGTTGTCTCAATGAAAATATCAATTGCAATGTTAGGTTAAGTTAGTTCTGCTTAAAACTGTTATAGCAATGCTATGCAGCCAATTTTGTATTGTTAATACGCAAAATTTGGTTTTCTTCCATAATTGGCAGAATTGTAATGAAAAGACATCATAAATTCGTAAATAGCAACTAAGTGAAGCTGAAGATGGCGGGAGGAACTGGATAAAACCATCGACCTGTGGCCTGCATTGGCCCTGGATGGGAAGACATGGAAGTTATAGGGTAGGCAGAAAGTGAAAACGCAGGCTAACAGTAACAATACTTTTCATTTTCTCCAGAATGAACAACCTGCACGTGGAACACGGAAACGGACGTCGAAGGCGCCCGTGAATAATACCAAAAAGAAACGCAAAAACTCTTCATCTGAGGAAAGTGAGGGTGAAGGAGAAGAAGATGAAGAAGCTGAGGACGAAGAGGGAGAACTGGATGAAGAAGAGGGTTCTGATGATGAGAAGAATGGGTCTGATGGAAACA
Organism: Eurois occulta; assembly: GCA_950022335.1. Lineage (NCBI taxonomy): Eukaryota > Metazoa > Arthropoda > Insecta > Lepidoptera > Noctuidae > Eurois > Eurois occulta. The sequence continues at coordinate 8,710,164 of OX465496.1, forward strand.
AGTCTGATTCAAGTCAGTCAAAAGATATACCTAAACATTTTCATGTAAGTACTATTTTAATAAGAGAAATTATTAATCAGGTGAATAAAAAATTACTTGGTGACTAATTACTGAATGGGCGACTGTTATAAAAAATTGTGTAACTATTTATCCAGTAATTGCGGCAAGGATAACATAGGAAACAAGAGTGAGTGAAGCAAGCTCAGGACTTGTCACCCCGACTCGGACAGGTTAGGTGCGAAGGACATCCCCTTCATGTTAGGTTACTTTAAATTCTGCAAACAGAAGTAGGAGCCCCACATGTCGACTATATCTTATCTACAATCTAGTGGTTAAGAAGCATGTTTTAGTTTTATTTCAGAGTCCTCGAGTTCTGAAACTGATCATATTATTAACTCTTACATTTTCCATGATTGTATTATTAAAAAAACTTAACATCTTTTTTGGGAAAATAGTTAGTATAGTGAATACATTGAAGACCACCAAAAAAAAATATTTCAAAAAAATCCAACTACCTCCATTTTTTTATAAACAGGTGACCCTGGGCATTGTATAAAGTAAAACCCTGAATAACTTACAAAATCCAACTACCTCCATTTTGTTATATACAGGTGACTGGGCATAATAAAACCCTGAATAACTCATGTGGTATTCCTAAACATTCTGTAGAAATAAGACTTCAAATGTAAAAAAGGAATGTAGTAAGGTGGTTAACTGAACCTCCTAAAAAAAATGATCAAATTTTGTTTTTTACGAACATAGCATTTTGGAAACAATTCTATTATAAAATACTTTTCTTTTCACGAAGTTACAATCACTATTACCCAAGAAAATTGGTTTCGAATTTAGCATTGGTACAGTCATGAGCATACACTATGCTATGCTATGAGTGTACGACTAAACTCCGACAGTACGCCGAATGACTGAACACCGACAAGACTTTACTTCGACGGGACACTTCGCCGACAAGGCTCATCAGCGAAGCAATTTATCTCCGATAATCAGAAACTTACTTTGGAAATCGATTATGCTTTTCTTGTAATTATACATTTCATAAAAAATAAATATCTTGCATTGGTTATTAATATAGGTACATCTTTCTTATATTTAAAATTCTCGTGTCACAATGTTAGTTGTGTAATTTTTGTTTATTATCGGTCAAGCCGTTAAATTTAAAATAATAAAAATAAAAAAAAAACAAAAATCTGTCAAGCCATTTCGGAGGAGTATGGTAACTAACACTGTGACACGAGAATTTTAAATATAAGAAAGATGTACCTATGCTAATAACCAATGCAAGATATTTATTTTTTATGAATTGTATAATTACAAGAAAAGCATAATCGATTTCCAAAGTAAGGTTCCTTGTCGGCGAAGTGTCCTGTCGGCGAAGAGTCCCGTCGGCAAAGAGTCCCGTCGAAGCTTGTCGGTGTTCAGTCATTCGGCGTAGTGTCTGTCGGCGTTTAGTCGTACACTCATGCTTATGACTACCAATACACTTTACGAGTTGGTGACAAATTATCCGTTGTACAGTCGATTTGTGATTGTACATTTTCATTTCCCGCAGTTTCACAAGTAGGATTTCATGTTGGAGGCTTGCCATGTAACATTAGTTTCCTTTCCACCTTCACTTTCTTCCCCAGTCACCACACCATCATCAGGGAAAAAATAATATAATTTCGCCTGGATCTTCCCTGACCGGCAACTCCTCAGCAGTCTCATCTAATGTCAACCTGTAATACCTGTACAAGATCTAAAACCCATCACCACATAGCATTATTACGAAGGGTAACCAACATTCAATTCATAACAATTATTATGCCCAGTGTGGGTCACACACACAGGTGACACAGCTTATTTTCAGTGTTGTAGTAATCAAACTATAAATTATTTTTATTGTAAATTATGTTCACAGTTTCACACTATACTTCATGTATTCATTTATTATAAAAATAAAAAAAAATACGACGTGTCACCAATTGGTTTTGCAACAATCATGGAAGTTGTGTCACACTGGGAATTGAAGAGTTGTGTGTTTCAGTAGCCCATATTTAGGAGTTTTGACACCTTTAATTTGAATTTATCTTGCTCGTATAAATACTACCTTTTTAATAATACTACATTATTTCATGCACTAAGCTTTGATAACATAATCAATTTTATTTTAATATATTTACAGTCGGGAAACTTTGTATTGTTAAAATCTGATGTCAAATGGAATGGTGACACTGTCACCTCTAAGCTGGATGAACTTAATTTGTGGAAAATAGATGGAAAAGCCCTGCTGCAAAAATTTATTCCAATGGAATCAAATGGTAAAATATTGCACAAATGCACATGTGTGGTGAGTATCACATAAACTGACTTAAATTATTTGAGCATGCCCTGATAGTTATAATTTTTTTATCCCTGACAGAAAATGAATTTAATTGTGACAGAATGATTGATTGATGTCACAGAATTATTGGAAAAATCGTACAAAGAACCAGAACGTAATACAAGTTAATATCAGGATTTCACAAAACTAGTCTGTTTGGGACAATCAGAATCTATAATGCTAATCAGCATTCTCCTCAGAAAATTGCCCAAATGTAGCTAATATGATATGATGCTATATGTACTTTGGATTTGGAGTTGCAGACACCAGCCCAATGTAGCTGACAACCAATCAGTATGACTACCACATAACATTCATATCAGCAAATTCAGTGGTTCTTGCTCATCAATGTTGTTGCAATTTACCTTTACCAAAGATAAGAGGATTAAAAAAAATCATTTCTTGATATTACCTGCACTATTAACACATACTTGCAAAAGTATTTGTCATATATTAATGACTGTCTCTTTTCAAAACCTATGCTATACTACCTGTTGACATTATGCAAGAAACAGTCTCACAACAAAAGAGAAAATTTTGCAACATGCCTCTAATAGGTTAGATTTTCTTTTGATGGCAGCAGCTACCCACGTTTTTTATAGTTGAAGAAAGCTGCGCCTTCAAAGTCTATTTTGGAGGCGCGGGGCTATTCGGACTTCGAGGCCGATGCACAGACTTACGATGCCTGCAATCCAACTCGATTTTTTCTGTGATCAAATGTTACTTTACAATGTAACAAAAAAGATGTGTATTATTGTATGACAAATTATTTCATATTCTATAATATAGAAGTAATTATTGCTTTTGTTTAAATAAAATTATTATCTTAATTTACAGTACTCTGGCTGGAATGTTGACAACAGAGATAATTATTACCCTATCACTGAAATACTGGACCGGAATCCACGCACAGACTCCAAGGAAATCTGTGTAGCACTAGATCTAAATGATCTTATCAAAGTAAGGGACAAGTAAATCCATGGTATTTTTTACTTAATTCAATTAGATAAGTGAAAGTAAATTAATAATTCTTTAATTCCTGATTACTTGCGTAATTCAACTCATTCCAGATTACTTTGTGTAATATTTTATAAGCTGGGGATTAAACATTCAATGCTACAATAGATTTATTGTTGGTTTCATTTTTGCGCATACCAAATTCATCATCATTCTCCTGCCCTTATCCCATTTTTTTTTCAGTTTTTCAGTAGGTTGTGTCTTTGATGTTAAGTGATATATGAATGGAAGTGTTATTTAATACTTGTTTTAATCGTGATAATTTAATAAAATGCTCCTGACTAAATTTGAAGTGGTGCTAAAATTGATATTATAAGATTCTTTCTGCAAATTAAGAAAATGTAGCGCCTAGGTATTAAAAGCCAAGTCAGAGGTATATGAGCATTTGGGCAGCATGAAAACTCTGACCTCAGGTTAGGCACTAACCACACGAAAGAAGAAGCGCCAAGTTAAAATAAAAATAAAAAATATTCTAATTATTTGTCGAGGGGCTTTAGAATGATGTACCTACTGAATACGTCGTAACCGTTCCGTTTTCGCGTGTATCCCAGCAGGAAAGTGGCTCCTAGAGTGAAACTAGTAGAACGTAAAATTAGTGGTATAATCTGCTGTGCACCACATACAAAATTGGTGCACTTTGAATTATTGGAAAAAAACTATTACTGCTGGAGTAACGTTTTTCGCCGATATGTTTTCGGGTTTTCTAAAAACCGCTTTTACTTGGAAATTATAAATATTTTCTTCAATCTCATTCTGTCACAAATAAGCTACTCGTGTATGTTTATTCTACAGGACATGTAATGGTTTTAGAGGTACACGATTCTGCAAAACGTTACTCAGCAGGAAATGAAATATCAAACCTGAAGACGCATAAACTATATTTTTGGCGCACTCTTTTGAACAAATATAAGCTCTGGCCATGCACAATACTCTCCGATCATTCGTTTAGAATTTTCCTACAGGAAAAACGTTACTCCAGCACAAAGAGGTTTAAAGTTAATATTTGAATGTCTGCTCCAGCTGGAATAGTTTTTTCCAAAACGACAAAGCGCACCAATTTTTTTATGTGGTGCACCAGCAGATTATACACTAACTAGCGACCCGCCCCGGCTTCGCACGGGTGCAATGCTGATACTAAATACACTACAGAAAAACTGTGAACGTTGTTTAAAAAAACATAGCGGCCCACTTCGGCTTCGGGTGTAAAATATATAGCCTATGTCACTCACTGAAAAAATGATTAAAATTGATCCAGTAGTTTTGATTTATTCATTACTGCCCGTGGCCCGCACGCGTTAAATTTGGAGTAAAACAATTATATTCCCCTTTCCCTATACCATGAAGACCGGCCGGCCGGCCGCCGGTGCCGGCGCAAACGCTACGTCCCGCAATTTTTAAATCTGTAATATCTTCGAAAATATTCATTTAAATCATATGCTGTAAAGGGCCATATAGATCTATATTAAATCAACAATGAATTTAAGGTATTTAATTGGATAAGGATTAATGCCGTATTGGTTAAAATCGCTTCGGAAATTAGCCATTATTTGGCGTAAAAAGTAAATGACAAAAACATGTTATTGTGGGATATCCATAAGAGATAGACATATACCATCGCGGAGTTTTCTGTAGACCTTTTTAATGTGTACAATACTTAGTACATTATTTTGATAAATCTCGTAGGGTTCAGCCTGCGTTTGCAATGTAAGCGGAAAAAAATGAAATTATTTACGACTTCACAATAGAAATCTTGAAATTATCAGTGGTTCTCTAATATATTAAGCATGTTATTATTATACATATAAACCTTCCTCATGAATCACTCTATCTAGGTATTAAAAAAAACCGCATCAAAATCCGTTGCGTAGTTTTAAAGATTTAAGCGGTCAAAGGGAAATAGGGACAGAAAAGAGACTTTGTTTTATAATATGTAGTGAAAGTGATTATACGTTCCACTCAAAACACTCAAGGAGCCACTTCCTGCTGGGGTAACGACACTTCGCGTTGTCCCTTCCACCCCATATATTCAGACTTCCCACAAGGCACTGGCGAGTGGCGACATCTCTGCATCGGTGTGACACATAAGTAACAATATTTTGATTTAAGAGTGTCCATGGAGTTTTTTGCCCATCTTCTTCATAGAGAATTAGAGATCTACGCTTTGGAATGTGCTACTCAGTACTTTCTCAAGTTATTGTCTTGTGACTGGGACTGTAGCTTCGCTTCTTTTTAACCGACTTCAAAATAAGGAGGAGGTTCTCAATTCGGCCGGTATATTTTTTTTTATGTATGTACACCGATTACGCCGAAGTTTCTGAACCGATTTACGTAATTCTTTTTTTGTTTGATGCGGAATTGTTTCGAATTGGTCCCATAAAAATTTGATTCAGGTAGGCCCATTAGTTTTTATTTTATGAGCATTTGACTCTGAAGTCTGTTACTTGTTTGTTGTTGTGGAGTTACTTTCGCATTTATAATATTAGTAAGGAAGTAAGAATAAGCCTATTACCATGAAATGTATGGTTTACAATGTAAAATGAACGCATAGAAAAAATTTGTATAGGATATTGCAACTAAAAATGAAAAAATAAAAAAAAGTTTTTTGCAAAAAATAAAACCGACTTCAAAATCACAAAAAAGTGAAAAATAATTTTAGCTTCAGAAGTCGGTGCCAAAAAACTGAATCAAACAAACTAAAGTCACCGACTTCTGAAGCTAAAATTATTTTTCACTTTTTTGTGATTTTTTGTGACATTCAAACATCCCTGAATGAAATAGGTAGGTACCTAAATGCTTCGAGTTTGAGTTTGACATTCTGCGAAAATGACGTTTTGCGAAAGCCTGTCACTCCATGCTGGTTTTGTTACTGGACTGTTTGGCCCTCTGAAAGGGCAGATTTTATTTGCCATCGTGGTGAAAGGATTAACCAATCGACAGACATCGATTGCTCAGGGTGCTCCAGACGTATCAGAACGTAGTTAGAGTACGTCGCTCGGGAATCCCGAGTCGGGATTCGGGAAGGCTCCTTTCGTGGTTGATTCGCCGTGGACTGTGTTCAGTCTTCGATCAATAAAGTCATAAATAAATATAGGATTAAAGATGATGATATTAAGGTGAATGCTCCAACCAACCCGCGAAATTCAAATTTTCTTACGTTTTTTGCAATTTGCAGGCCAGTGCTAGGTTGTATGTTGATTAAAATATTATTCGCGGCTGTAAGACATGAAGGTAGTTACAGAATTATAATCATCAAAATCACCAATACAACCCTCCAAGTTCACAAAGGCGTAGGAACAAAAAAAAAAAACAGAAAAGGTCATTCCTACAGCTTTATGAACTTAGAGCGTTGTATTGATGATTTTGATGATTATAATTCTGTAACTACATATGTCTTACAGCCGCGCATAATATTTTAATCAACATACAACCTAGCACTGGCCTGCAAATTGCAAAAAACGCAAGAAATTTTGAATTTCGCGGGCTGGTTGGATCATTCACCTTAATAATGTTTTTTACACAATAAGTGCCTATTTCACGATGGCCGAACAGCTACACTTACCGAATAAATTTAAAAATGGAACAGAATTTGTATGAAATTATCTGCCGAGTAAGTTAACGAAAACTTAATCATAGGTGGAGAAACAGGCACTAAGTGATTTTTTAACTTTCAAGCCCAACTGTACCTAATGGTTTCACTGTACGTACCAACCTAACTATGTGTAAAAATACTATATATTATAAATATTTTGATAAGTACTCTTTAGTAATAATTTTAAGCTGAATTTGTAACTTTTAACACTGTTTGTCATCTAAACTTTAATTGTTACTTAACTTATATTTTAGATACCAATATTTGCATGCTGAATTTTTAGTAAGCGGAATATGTAGAACCTATTCATCTTTAACACCTCAATGTACCATATTTCACGCAAATAAAGATTATTCTATTCTATTCTTATTTTGACACTGAGAACACAGAAGTTTGAGAGTTGTAAAATAACAACGAGTCGAGATGATAACTCATTTATTTATGCTCATTGGTCCTCTCCCTTAAATAACATTAAAGTCAAAATAATCGTTGGCAAATGGTAACACTAAAGGAGGTTTTGTTTTCGAATGACACAAATACATTTTTTCTGAAATAATGAATTGATCGAAATTGTACGAAAGTAAGGATTTAACGTAGTAAAAGGAAGTAGTTAGTACATCATAGTGTTTATTTGTAGTTTTATGGTTTATCTGTAATGAATGATTAAATTAGGACAGCACTAGAAAGAACATCGGCGTTGTTGTGTTGTTATAAATTCAAGATCAAACCTTCAGTGTCTTTAAAAGTAAATAACAATATGAATGAAGGCGACGATAATAACAGCCCTAAATCTGGTAAGTAATTTGTAATAGCCGTGTGGAAGCTTATATATATAATTATATAACCGGAATAAATCATCTTCCACTCAAAAAAACCAATGAACACACTATTTATTTCGCAATTAATAAAAGGTACTTTACAATATTGTTTTGATTAATGTAGATATCAAATGACAATACTATTAGTTGTGGTATAATTTGATTGACTGATTATACCCACCATACCACCATGGGTATGGTCAGGAGTATTTTGGGTCTATAACAGATAAAGGATGCCAACCTTCTGGGTCAGATCCAAAACCAGGTCTGAATAATACATATAAGGAATAGTGGGCAAAAGCCAACTGTACAGTGAATATAATAGGAAATGCCGAAAAAAATAAGAAAATATCTTGTCAATCCCCGTATGTGATACTTTTGTTGAATGCATTTTTTCTTTACTGACTGGGAAATTTATTGTTAGATGAGAAAAAAATCATCTATGTATAATGTCCCATCTTTCTTGTTTAGCCCCACTCCTGGGCAAAGGCCTCCCCCAATTTTTTCCCATCTTTAACAATAAAAATAAAAACAGAATACTTTTTTTGCAATAATTTAGTGTTTCTTAAATGATGTTATTGTTAATGATACAATAAGTTTTATTTTTTTTGTTCTATTTCTTGCCTGTATTCTTCTCATAATAACATTGTTCTTCAAAATAACAACATTGGCAGTTTGGGGCAAAAGGTACTTGTCCAACAAGTGACTTGCGCGGCATAGTGCTTATGCATATTAAATGATTTGCATATAAATATATGTATAGAGATATAATACTCTTTATTATGTACATCATACAAATAACAAGCACGAAAAGTGGACAGTTAACAACAAGACTTATTACTAAATGCGATCTTTTCAAAACAACAATTGGCTGGATTACAGAGAGGGAGAGACAACCTTACAGGTAGTCTGTGGTGTATCATTTACATAATGCCGTAATGCTTCAACTGTGTAAGATTTGTCATAGAAATCTTTAGTCTTATCACTAGTCTCAAGTTTTCTGATGACCATTATTCCAACATCTATTGTATTGTTCTTTAAGATAAGAGGGGGTTGTAGAATTGAATGGAATATGTATTTATGGGATATACCTACAGATCATTCTAGCGGATGCCCACAACTTCGTTCACATGGAAATTTTGATGTAGCCTATGTGCTATTCAAGACTATAATCTATCTCTGTTTTAAATTTCATCCAGATCCATTCAACCGTTTTGGCACAATTGAGTAACAAACATCCATCCATCCACATTTATACTATATAACTTCCGCATTTATATATATATAATAGGAGTAAGAACAATTATAAAATCTGAATAGATATGAGAGCTGCATAAGTATTTATGCATATTTTATTTTACAGAATTGGATTGTGCAGTTTGCTTACAAAAATGCAACCATCCAACTCAGTTACCATGTGGACATGTCTTTTGTTTCCTCTGTGTTAAGGTAAATATAGTTACCATTTATTTACCTACTTATACTGATAACCCTTTACTTTATTTTACATTTTAAAAGATACGCGCCAAATTAATAATCGCCTCCTTTTTTCCAGTCAGTCAGGGTATGTTCGTTAGAAAATCGCAAAGATCGTTCCCAGGTTGATTTTTATTATTACTGTTTATTAGAAAAGAGTAGGTACATTAGACATTACATACTGCTAGTAGCACGAGAAAACTGCTACTATAATGAATTATTTGCCTACTAAATCGCGTCGCATCGCAATGAAACGCTATGTCGAAGAATATCGCGCGCGCGTGTTGCTTGTCTTTCATCTCGCCGCACTAAGAAATGAAAATAAGTGTCAAGCTTAGTAACATGTCACATGATTTGCGACTAACGCGATTACGCGACGCGACAGCGACATGTCGACTGCGTTTCATTGTGATACGATTTATGGATAAATAATTAATTGTACTCTCTTTCAATAAACAGTAATAAAATAGTAATCAACTTGAGAACGATTATTTGGATACAATCTGACGCCTATAGACACGTAATAAGACTATTTTTAATGATTGTCGTTGTACAGTGTAGGTAGGTACTCGTCGAGCTTTACCTTCAAATATCTCGGTAACGTGACACTTTGGGGTACTGGATATTTTATGTTCGTCTATGTGTTCTCTACCCATACTTACCACTTTCAACGGGCGCCGCGATTTAAAAAAAATAAAAATGGCAGCGGGTCGATCCAGCTTCCATACAAAAAAATTCGAACCCCAAAAGGAATGTTTGAAAGATTGAATTTTAATTTAGATTTTTTCGAGTTTCTGTTATTCTGTAATTGTTCTTTCACCATTTGTACATCCTGCCCAAAAAAGATGTAAACATGGAGAGGGGGCCATTTCAATGTAAACAACCTTTGTTCCGTAATATTGCAACTGAGGTTCAAATCAGTTCAATCAAATTTCTCCAAATGATTTTAAACCATAGTGTTGAAGATTAAGTTCAAAATCGAATGAGAAAATTTGCCAGTTTGTAGTAACTGGCGCGTTGGGGACTGTAGAAAACTAAGCATACAACATTATTCACCAAAATAAAGTAGACACGTACCAAAACCTATAAAGGTCAGAGATATAATTATCGATACACCCTATGCCACCCAAAATTTTGTATGGCGGTAAAGCTCAAAACTCATTCCAGACTGAGTTAAAGCAGTTACTACCTATGGTGATTTTTACGTCGATGAGCTACATAACAAACAAATCCGAAACCACTCAATACCCATGAAGTAGAGCAGTGGTCAAAGGAACCATGACCTTGATTTCGAAGAAGAAAAAAACACAGTTTTAGTTTTTAGGGTTCCGTTGCCAAATGGTAAAAACGGAACACCTGGCCGGTTTTTTTGTGAAAAAGCTTTTGCCTGAGCAGGGCAACAAGAACACAATTTTTATTGCACTATCTGATAGTGTCGATGATAAGGAATAATGATCAAATACTGCAAAGGAATATAAAGTGTAAGGAATTATACACCATCATCATCACATCACCTACTTCCAGTCTAACCGGATGTAGCTGAATACCAGTATTTTATGTTGAATTCCTGTTTAAGTAATACGGTACCATACCAATACAAACTACTTTCATATTTCAGGGTATTGCATTCCAAAGTAAAAAGTGTGCAATGTGTCGAGCAGATATACCACCTACTTACTTGGATAACCCAATATTACTAGGAACGTTGTCTGTTGAACACGTCAACATTAGTCCCACCCAAGAAGTATACCAGTGGTTCTATGAGGGTAGAAATGGTATGTACATAATATCACTGATTTCATCACTCTCTCTTGCTTTTTTTTAGTTTACTTGGGGTCGGCGCAGCACGTCTTCTTTTTTCGTACTTCTCATTTCTTGTTGATCATCACTATCTCTGTCATCGTTATGTCATATCGAAGAAGTACCTCACCATGGATATTAAAATTTTAACTTTGATGGTTTATGCTCCAACTAACCCGCGAAATTCAAATTTTCTTACGTTTTTTGCAATTTGCAGGCCAGTGCTAGGTTGTATGTTGATTAAAATATTATTCGCGGTTGTAAGACATATGTAGTTACAGAATTATAATCATAAAAATCACCAATACAACCCTCCAAGTTCATAAAGGCGTAGGAACAAAAAAAAAACAGAAAAAGTCATTCCTACAGCTTTATGAACTTAGAGCGTTGTATTGATGATTTTGATGATTATAATTCTGTAACTACATATGTCTTACAGCCGCGAATAATATTTTAATCAACATACAACCTAGCACTGGCCTGCAAATTGCAAAAAACGTAAGAAAATTTGAATTTCGCGGGTTGGTTGGAGCATTCACCTTAATAACTAGTCCGTCTAGAGTAACTATGTGGGCAACCCTATTCGAGATTTTTGTATAAAACTGACTGAACTGTACTGTTGCAAGTCATACCGCCTTTGCTTTTCATAATTATAGGTTGGTTTGAAACACTGCTCCTCGCAAAATGCTCGTGATGCTCACACATCCGCGGTGTGCGAAACTGAGGATTAAAGTACCCGTACTTAAATCCTCAGTTTTAATCATAGCACTCGCTTTGATGGTAATAATGAACATCTTCATTTTTTTTAAGGATGGTGGAAATATGATGAACGTAGTAACTTTGAATTAGAAAGTGCTTTCAATGCTGGAGATCCTGATTGCACTCTGCTGCTTGCTGGAACGTTATACAACATAGATTTTCAAAGCATGACACAAGTCAGGCGAAGTGACCAAACCAGGCGTCGTCGAGTGCGACGAGATACACCAATGTTCCCGTCCAAAGGTATACCCATTTTGTTAGTATCATAATAATCTAAATATTATCGAAAATCACGGGAGCCCCCTTCTATGTCCGAAATGACAGTCTACACTTAGACCTCAAAATGCTTACCGACCTTCAGTTCATGAAACGTCTTTCCAAGCGTTTGTTCGACTCTGCTGGAAGGCATAGAAACCCCCTGATCGCATCGGCCGCCCGATACGAACCATCGCTTATCAGTATGACTCGCAGCGCACGGCATACCCTAGTCACTCCCGACGACCCTATCACCCTTCTCCAGGAAAGCAGTAGGGAAACCAGTACATTACGTAAACACAGATATCAACCGCCGTCATTCCGACCTGGCCGTCGAGGTCCGTCGCAATTTCCCCGTTCACGCGCCCCCGACCCTTGCTCGAGCCAGCCCGCGATGCTGAGCCAGTAGTTTTAAATCAACCCCTAAATAATCTCTAATCTCACTCAGATCCAGCCTATCCCTTTGCTGCCCTAAACCGACGCTCGTACCCCACAGGGGGTGCCCTTAGCGTGCGGTCGCTTGGTTTATAAGTTTTATGCCCTTGGCTGGACGCCTTACTCTCAAGGCATCCACAGGATAGTCTGGTTAAGCAGAAGCCAGCTTCATAAGTAGACCTGCGAGATGCCATACAAAAAAAAATACTAGGACCCAGGACACCTTTCTGCCAATTTCTCCAACTAAATGGAACTATTGTGAATCTGTAATAGACCAAAAAGGTGTTGTAATAAAATACATTATATATGAGAGACCTCACTTCCACATTAAGTAATCAAACTTGTAAAATAAGTAAATAAAATCTAGGTACTTAATTGCCTCGTTAATCGAGTGTTCGCAAAGTGCTACTGATAAGCATGAGGTCTTACGTTCGATTCCCAGGTAGAGCGTTATTGGGTTTTTATTTATTTATTTATTTAAACTTCATGTACAATAGTGGTACATAGGCGGACTTAATGCCACAAGGCATTCTCTACCAGTCAACCTTTGGGTTTGGGTTTTTCCATCAGTAGCAGCTTGAAGTCTGAAATTGTACCCGGTTAACGGCAATAGAGTGAGCTGCTGAGCTGTTTCACCTCACAAAGACAAGGAGAAATGTTCCGAGTTGGCTAACCTTCAGTAATTGGAGAGGCACCAGAAGAAGAAAGAATGGCAATAAAGTAACACAGGGGTTCCCAAACTTATTCAGTTCGTGGTGCACTTACGGTATAGTATTTTGCCTCGGCGCCTTATAATGATCCAGACAGATAGGCACAAAAATTGAAACATCAACTACAACTGAAAATCCGGCACATAAATAAAGTTGGATATAAATTTTTGACCGATATCTAAAACACATCGGAACACGTGAATCTTGTTTTAAGGCTGTTGTCGAAAGGGAGTGAAAAAAAGACTAACTTCTTGCGAAGTGCAAATGCTGTTGGATCTTAAGTATGAAAAGGATCCACGCAAATCTTTCGAATGAGAATAGCAAACAGGAGCACCTCAAGGCGTTTGTACACTCTACGGCGCACCAGGGCGCCGCCGTTGTGCACACTTTGGGAACCCCTGGACTAACACATAATTTTTGGAAATATTTTGTGAGAAATCGCTGGTAACTCCCGAAGGGTAAGACAGAGGTGTACCTTATAACATTATGTACACTGTCGTTAGTCTATAACTGAGACTGTAAGTATATACCTACCTAAATATAACCTGAGATCATTTATTTCTTAGGAATAGCTGGAATAAAGACTGATGACACTACTAGAAGGGAAGTTAAAAGCGATGATGAAGAATCTCCTGATGTTGTGCATGTACCAACTGAAGATGAAGTGATAGAAATTAGTGATGAAGAAGGAAATGTTTACATTGAACCGGTTCCTACTCATCAAGAAGATGTCAATAATGTAATTGATAGAATTAGGTGAGTAAACGTTTTCAACTAAAAAAGTAACCCTTACTTTTTAAGCCGAGACTGTAACCGCAGATTACCTTTGTAATTTATCCCTCGTTAAGGTTAAATGTTTGTTGCACACAAAACAACAAGGTCTAGACTAATTGTGAAAGCTAGATAGTGTCGATGGAGTTTCTTGCCCATTCTTCTCCATAGAGAGATCTACGCTTTGAAATGGGGAAATATAATCCTTTCAAAGTTATTTTGCTGCGGCTGGACTGTAGCTTCATCTTTTTGTATTAACAATTCAAAAGTGCATGGTATATTTCAAATAATTATAAGTTTGAATTCGATTGAGTAGCCATGTCATGTCATGTGTGTGTTGTGTGAGTGTGTGTGTTTGTGTGTTGTGTGTGTAGTCATGTGTGTGTTTTTTACTAACAGTTTTTGAGTCATGGATACTCGATTAAAGAGAAATTCTTCTTCTTCTTATACAAAATTAATAAAATTTAAGTGTGTTTGTAATTTCAAAAATATGTAACAGCTTTTTACTTAATGCTTATGAAAGTATACACGGTACTTATACTACTCTGTCAAGAAAGTACCGGGAAACGGATCAATACACAAAATGTTAGTTATTCATCTAAAGATTTTTATCGCCTTCAAATTATGCTCCTTCAGAAACTATACACTTACGCCAACGAATAATACAATTATATTAAAAAAAAAAATGCTTTTTCCGGAATTGAGTTCATTTCTCGCCGCGAATTATCCTTTATGTCTTCTACCTAATGAAGACGGGTGCAACGAAGTGGTAATTTGAGTTTATGAAAAAGAAAGAAGTCGGCTGGAGCCATATCTGGTGAATAAGGTTGCTCGATGGTTGTTAAGTTTTTGGTCAAAAATTGGTTCACCATGATGGACTTGTGCGAAGGCGCATTATCGTGGTGCAAAATCCAAGAATTGTCTTTCGAATGTGCTCTCTTACACGCCGCATAACGCTCAGATAATTTTCTTTATTTACTGTTTGAACTTCCGGCAAGAATTCCGAGTGCACAACACCGCGATAGTAGGAAAACGGTCAACATGACTTTGACTTTTGTTCGACTTTGGCGTGGTTTTTAGGGTTCCGTACCCAAAGGGTAAAACGGGACCCTATTACTAAGACTCCGTTGTCTGTCTGTCCTGTCGTTGGCCGGTTTTTTGGTTTCGGTTCAGTTGGAAGGCGCCACTTCGAAGCTTGTTGACTAGTTTGCATGTCAAACTCGTAAACCCCACGTCTCCTCACCAGTAACAATGCGTTTCATGGTTCGGAATTGACTCGTTCTAGCATATCCTCAGCGACTCTTATGCGATTGAGTTTTTGTAGAAATTCAGGTCTTTCGGTACTAGCCGAGCGGGTAAAAAATACAAAAAATTGAATTTGGAACCATAAAAAGATCATCCATTCCCGATGCTTTTTTGACCGAATGTAACAAAAACAGTTTTTTTTTAATTTTTGTCTGTCTATCTGTTTGTGCCGCCTAATCTCCGAAACGGCTTAACCGATTTTGACGGGACTTTTACTGGCAGATAGCTGATGTTATAAGAAGTCACTAAGGTACGTACTTTTATCTTGAGAAAAAGAATTAGGGTTCCGTGGAAAAAAAATAAAAGGTTGTTAACAAAATCCGATTAAAATAGGGAAGTAATATTTTTATAATAATTTGGCGCTGACGAATCGAGTGGTCGAGGCCATCAGCTAATACATAATATATTATAGAGAAAAATTATACCTACTATAAAATGGATGTACATATACAAGGTGACAGACCCTTCACAAAGCCGTCAACCAAGCATTCTGTACATCAAACTTAGTAACTCTACGCATACGCATAAGTATTGCTGGGAAACGATTTTTTTTGGGGTCAAAATCACGTTTTACGGTAGGACTCGATGTAACCCTCTCGAAACATTGTGGTGATGAATGTATTGTATAGTACGGGGGCAAGTTACGTTATAACATTAAAAAGTAGTATTTCAAAAAAATGTTGTCAAAATCTTAGAACTTTGACCCCCAATATCGCCGTTAGTTACAGTTCCTAGACATGGTCTCGAACAAACAAAATATTGCAATGATGGGGAGATCAAGTGCATTTCGGCTTCGTTAAGGTGAATGCTCCAACCAGGCCCGCGAAATTCAAAATTTCTTGGGTTTTTTGCAATTTGCAGGCCAGTGCTAGGTTGTATGTTGATTAAAATATTATTCGCGGCTGTAA
Source organism: Eurois occulta (assembly GCA_950022335.1). Lineage (NCBI taxonomy): Eukaryota > Metazoa > Arthropoda > Insecta > Lepidoptera > Noctuidae > Eurois > Eurois occulta. The sequence goes on from OX465496.1 coordinate 8,726,384, forward strand.
GACATATGTAGGTACAGAATTATAATCATCAAAATCATCAATAAAACGCTCTAAGTTCATAAAGCTGTAGGAATGACTTTTTCTGTTTTTTTTTTGTTCCTACACCTTTATGAACGGTGAGGGTTGTATTGGTGATTTTGATGATTATAATTCTGTAACTACATATGTCTTACAGCCGCGAATAATATTTTAATCAACATACAACCTAGCACTGGCCTGCAAATTGCAAAAAACGCAAGAAATTTTGAATTTCGCGGGCTGGTTGGAGCATTCACCTTAACGGTATTTTTACACCATTATTTAGTGTTAAATTAGCCAATTTTGTAGGCAAGAGTCTTGGTCCCATGTGCGAATGGTGACCACCGAAACAGACTAAATAATAGTACCAACGTACCACCGGGGTGGTTTTAGTGTGGTAGAAATCCCCGAACCCCGGTCTTACTCCCAAAGATCGTTGAAGATTTCCACCCGAGAAAAAAAAAAAAAGTAAAACCCCTAAAGGTAGATAGGTTCATGAGGTTTCAGGTGGCTCCTCAATATATTATTTTATTGATTTTGGGGGTCGACGAGGTCTTAAAATCGACCCCTATTAATTAACACAAGTTTTTATTTGAAACTTTCAAGATACTAAACAAGTTGTGACTTGTTTTTTTTTTAAAGTATATTTACGTAATATGTATGAATAATTATTAATTACTCTTGAATATTTACTGAATTTTATGTCTGTTTATTTTGTTAAATTTTGATGAGAAATTGTTGTCAAGTTTACTCACATAACCAACCGCAAAATTTTTAACTTGGTAAGTATTTTGTATCAATCGAAAAAAAAAAATATAGATAGGATTTTTAAAGTAATTTGGCTGTCTGAGGTATCAGCTCATTTTGGAAAATTCTCTTTCCCAAAATAGTTTGGGAGTCCCTGGTCTGTAGAAACAGTTGTAATTTTACATACCTACTCATGACAACGCGCTTTTTCGAAAGTAAGCAGCCGATTTTAAACACATTTTAGGATCATTTAGTAATAAATGTATTTTTGTAGTTAAAAAATATTGAGCACCCTAACACTGGATTTTTTGTTTGTTGAAGTAATGGAAGTAACCAATCCAATGCTAGTTTCATCCTGCGCCGCAACTTTAAAGAAAAATCAAAATGACGATGGAGGGTAACTGTGCCACTTCGGTTCTATGCCTTTTTGCTATACTTACTGAAGTTACTGAGCGCTGGAACAAATTCTATGGTCCAAATACCCACTGAGAGTGTATGTTATATCTTTAATTATAATGCGGCTAGACCAACAGAAGTTCAATCATAACGAGAAATTATATCGATTGACACAAAAAACATGAAAGTTTACTTTTTTCTAACTGACTACGATGTTTCTAAAATCTGTGAATGCAGTTATCAATTTCTTAAAAAGTTTAAGACAGGCTCCTAAGAACGTTTTCCTGTAGTAACAACTGTTATTCTACCTGTTCTACCCACCTAGTACTTACCTTATTAAATTATGAAAAAAATATATGTATGTAATTATCTGATTTCAGATCTGTAAGTCTTGAAGAGCCAAACGTTTCCAGAGAACTCGATCGAGAAAATACCTGATATGACGTCTAAAAGTATATTGAGAAATTTTTACATGGTCTATGGTTTTGTATTGTATGTTAATACATTATAATTATTTATTGTTATCTAAATATTTTTACTTTAGAAACAAACACACTTCCTTACAGTAATTACAGGTTTACGAATTCATCGGCTCTACCACTTAATGAATACTTTGCGCATTTTTTTGAGGTTTTCTCGAGGGCCCGAGTCGAGGGAAGGAAAGCAATCACTTTAGCACTCCTCCTAAGTTGAATTCAGCTATAATAAAAGTTTAATGCGTGGCTAATAAAATGTAAAATTGTACTGACGACGCCATCAGCGAATAGATTCTAACTTGGATAGCATATATCTCGGAAACGTGACGCTTGAGAAGATTTTTTCTCATCAAAAACTAATTATTTGTATTGATGCCAGCTATTGAATACAGGTTTTATGCGTGGCTAATAAACAGCTTAAAGTTGCATTATAGATGGCATCAGTGAAAAGATTCTTACTTTAGATAGCTTAAATATCAGAAACGTAATGCTTTAGAAAAGGTTGTCTTATACAAAACTATTTTTAGACCGGGGTCGATAATTTTTAAAACCAAAAAAAATAATAGTAGGATGAAACCCATTAGAAAAGGAGGGGAATATTATAAAAATGAAAGGAAAAATAATTTACGGGCGATCTGAGGTCGGGAAGGGGATGGGGGTGAGTTTTTAAGGGTAAAAAACGGTTTTTCTCGATTTCCGGCAAAACTAAAAGTCCTATCGAAAAAAGTCAAATGGCAAAGTTGTAGGTAATAAAAAGATCTAAAACTTTTGTATTTACAATTTTTTCACATAACCTCAAAAGCTATGTGAAAAATTCAAAAAACCAAGTTTTTGGTTTTTTATTTTTATCTTTTACAAAAATTTGTTTTTTTTAACGACATTTGGTGAAAACTTTCCTTTTTATGTCCCAAATACGCTGTAATTTATTTGATTAAAAATATTTATTTTTTCGCCTCATTTTGAATTAATATCGAAAAAGCAGCCTAATTTTCAATCGAAAATTCACCCGTCAAAATATCGGCTTTTTTCAAAAAGTTGGTATGTTTTCTGTTCGTTGAAATCTCTACTTTTCGATGGTGAAAAAAAATATATATGTTACTATAGTAAATCTTCTCAGAAAATGCAAAAAATCGAAAAAAACTCGAATTCGATTTTTTTTTATTATTATAAATAATTTTGAGCTATTTATTAAAATTTACACTTTAATTACTCGAAAAACGTTAGATTACATGCTACATTAATAAAAAAAAATTGAAAATCAAAATGTACTACTATAATTAACAAACAAATAAGTTAATAAAATTAATATTTAATAAGACATCTACAATATTTGGAGAAAGTTGTCGAATCTTTTTAGTATTTACCTTCCTATGTAGATTCGAAAAGTTTTTTTTTTTAAGTAAACTTGTCACAATTATCTTCAAGAAACTCAGCGTGCACGTGTATTTTTATAAACGATGTTGTATACTGTACTGTATTTCGAATACTGGCTAAGCTAACGGTTGTAACAGCTGTTACGAAATAGTAGGTATGTATGTAGTAAGACCCAGACCCGCCTAGCCCCTTCCCCACTTCTCCATGAAATAACTTTTGATGGGCTACAATTTTTCGTAGGTCACTCAGGTATATAATTTATCTTAAAATAGTTATAAATAGGCACCTACGCATATAATTTAAAAAAGATTCGACAACTTTCTCCAAATATTGTAGATGTCTTATTAAATATTAATTTTATTAACTTATTTGTTTGTTAATTATAGTAGTACATTTTGATTTTCAATTTTTTTTTATTAATGTAGCATGTAATCTAACGTTTTTCGAGTAATTAAAGTGTAAATTTTAATAAATAGCTCAAAATTATTTATAATAATAAAAAAAATTCGAATTCGAGTTTTTTTCGATTTTTTGCATTTTCTGAGAAGATTTACTATAGTAACATATATATTTTTTTTCACCATCGAAAAGTAGAGATTTCAACGAACAGAAAACATACCAACTTTTTGAAAAAAGCCGATATTTTGACGGGTGAATTTTCGATTGAAAATTAGGCTGCTTTTTCGATATTAATTCAAAATGAGGCGAAAAAATAAATATTTTTAATCAAATAAATTACAGCGTATTTGGGACATAAAAAGGAAAGTTTTCACCAAATGTCGTTAAAAAAAACAAATTTTTGTAAAAGATAAAAATAAAAAACCAAAAACTTGGTTTTTTGAATTTTTCACATAGCTTTTGAGGTTATGTGAAAAAATTGTAAATACAAAAGTTTTAGATCTTTTTATTACCTACAACTTTGCCATTTGACTTTTTTCGATAGGACTTTTAGTTTTGCCGGAAATCGAGAAAAACCGTTTTTTACCCTTAAAAACTCACCCCCATCCCCTTCCCGACCTCAGATCGCCCGTAAATTATTTTTCCTTTCATTTTTATAATATTCCCCTCCTTTTCTAATGGGTTGCATCCTACTATTATTTTTTTTCACTTTTTATTATTTTTAAAGGCTTCTACCCTGGTCTATTTGTATTGATTGATTTTGAAATTTCTTTATTTTAACATAAACAAAACAGATAAATGACATTCAGATCTTATTCTAAAAGCATTAAACATTATGATTGGGTGCTTTGTGCAGACTTTGGCGCCTTTATAAACCATTTACGAATACGTACCATATATAATGTATAAAACTTATTAGTTGTTAAGAATCAGAAGTATCATATTACTTACGTTAAACAAATATCGAACTGTACAGCGCGATGATTAGAAACAAACGCACTTTATGACACTTAATAATCTATATTATTTTATAAAGAAATGTAACAAATAATATTGATAACATTAAATTTTATTTGGACTATAAGTAATGTGTATCTAAAATGCAAATGACCTTCGTGTATTGACTGTGATTCGTTGTAAATAAATACCCTACATTCCGAGGGAACGTAATAAAATACTTAGTGCGGTCATAAAGTCGCATCGCCTTTATTAGTCGAATAACAGTAAGTGATGTGGGAGACGGTATCGATGATATGCGTAGATATATTTTAAGTTTGTAGGTCGGGTTCGGCCAATAGTGGACATAAGTGGGTTAAGATGTTTAGAGTTAGTTACCAAATAAAACTTTCTTGTGAGATTTGTAACGGATTGTTTTGAAATGGGATGGGAAATTTAATTGACCATGTAACGATTAAGATTTGTCCGGAAGGGTGTATTGAATGAGGTTTTTATTGCTTTGTCCTGGACTACTTGTAGTTTAGAGTAATAATTTTCGCATCTGCTGCTCCAGACCGGTGCCGTATACGTAATGCAGGGTCTTACAAGGATTGTTTTTGATTTGGTTTTTGGGCGGACTTGATGCAGGCAGTTAAAGAGCTTTTATACTTTTACCGCGGAAGTACTTACTCAGTATTTTCGGTCCAGTTCATTTTATTGTCTAGCAATAGTCCAAGGTACTTGGTCGGTACACGCCATGACAAAGTATAATCATCCACTTTAATGCGTTTTCAGTTTTTGTAGAATTTAATTTAAATTTCCATTGGGTAAAATATGAAACTAGAAGCTGTAATGATAACTGACGCCGTTCAACTATCAAATCTTTGTCTTTACTTGAAGTAAGTCATGCTGTGTCATCACTCATCAGCAAAACATGCAAGATGCAAGATGAGTATGAGCCTGCTTGGGCATGGATATTTTTTTTTATACCAGTGATTGATAAATAGAGGACATATTCGTGGCCACAACTTTGAGAAAATATAAAAATGGTGGAAGTTAGGCAGGCCACGCTTCATACAAAAATCTGCAAACCCCTTGTAGAAATCCCGTTACAAGCTGGGTAAGCCCATTTATATAATAAATCAAAGCATCCAGCCAGTGGTCTACCCACATGAAACCATAACAATTAATTCATTGTCAGGTCAAAACACAACACCTATAATAGGTAAGAAGTACCTACATACATGATCTAAGAGATCTTAACATAAAAAACGCATTCATAATCCAATCATTTTTATTCGTGACAGCCGAAAAAGCAAATTAGTGTCTTATAAAAGTAAGACAATATGAAATAACACTATAAAATAAAATGTAATATCAACACTGAGAAAACATACAGGTGCAAAAATGCAATGGCTACTAAAGACATCCTTTTCATTTACCAAGTCGCAGTTATATAGTACATTTTCACTATTATGATACCTACGTTGTTTTAATTAATTATAACAATTTCATTTTTAACATCAAGAATAACAAGTACTTAATCGCCCTCATTGTGTCAATTTCAACTATCGAACCGTTTTTACATAGTTACATCTTGGGTTTTTTTATATAGGTATTCACAGGCTTTATAATAAGGAAAATGTATAAGTACCTATTATTACACGCAATCAATAGGGTTTTGACAATATGGTAGAGACCTATCCAAGTGTTACAATGGTGCAATTCAAGCAGTCTAGGTACTCCTTTCGTTTATTGGTGATTTGTAATTATAAACCGCTAATCAAGATTTGTCATAGTTTTCTTTGTGTAAAACTAAATATTTTAATGTAGAGCAACAACCGCTTTACTTTGCTTTAGGCCTTTGTGGGTTAGTGCCAAGACATTCCACAGTGTAGATCACTACTCGACCTGGAGTCCCAAAACAACACGCAATTAGTCGATGAGCATCTTGGGTCAGATAGTGCCTTTTAAAGGATGAATTTAGAGCTTGGCGCTGAGGGCACGCTTTTTCTTTTTTGACATGGCGGTCAAAAGGTTAAAAATAGGAAAGGAAGTTATGAAGGATCCAAAATTATTGGAATACACAAAGGGAAATCTTCCAATAATGTAGAAAACTACTACGGCGGTTCATTGATCACTTACCGAGTTCAAACACACAGAGCAGTCTGTGAGAGAGAATGGGCTGTAATCCATCACGCGGGCCCAGTGCGGGTTAGTATCTGTCACATGTCTTCGAATTTTGGGTTTCAGACAGGACATGCCGATTTGATGATCTGTTCATGTCAAAATATTTAGTGCATGGGAACTGGTAACCTCTCTCTTGAAGTACACACTCAAGACCCCGGCGGCGGAAATATGCTGGGCAGTCTCGGCTTCACTAGAAAACGTTCAATATATTTTCAAGGTATCTCCACATCAATGTTTTAGTTACCTACTTGTCAATCACAATCTTGGTTTTGCCGGATGTCTACTCAAATGCCCATAGCAACTCTACACCATTCTGTGTTAATGGCTTCGGACGTTAAGGACAAAACATGTTTCATCAAATATTTACATAAAGCGTGTTTTTTTTTTGTTACTCCAGTAATAGATACGTATTCATTTTCCTTTATCTCGTCTATAAAATGAAACATAATTCTTTCAATTATTATTATATATATTATAATAAAAAGTAAATAAATCTCGCCAAACACCCTATTTTCTGACAAACCAATATTACTGGGAACATAGAACTCGGTAAGTAGGTATTTGGTTTCACAGATTGAGAAGAGCGGAGCAGAGGCGACGTGCGAGAAACGGTCACATGGGTGAAAGTCCATATAGCATGTCGTCTAATAATGAGCAATTTCTGCACATCATCTTCGCTACGCCCATCTACGCAAACGCTACCACCCTTGGCTACCTCGATCATTTCTATGAAATGTAACTTATGTTAAAATGACAGGTGGACGCCATGCATCGACATGTTGACTAACAACACGGGAGATTATATCGTTGTTGCATGTACTATCTTCACGTCGACGGTTTTTTAAGAGTAAATTATTTTTATAAATATTCACAAATATTAATTACATAACTGGGGAATGTCGGTGTTCGGAGAATATAATTATTATATATGTGATTGGAGTAATGGAGTTCACAAACACACAACTTTACAAAAGAAAACTTCTCTTTGACTAAGATTATTAATCTAGTGGGTTAAAATTGTTAAGTCGGAACCTCTGAATGACAACACATATAGATAGTGATTCTATTCACAAATACCAGGGCCAGATCTTTCGAAGTCCGGGTTCTACGTCCCCGTCAGGGACGGGCAACATGCAACTCAAATATCCCGAATGTGCGTTGCATGTTAACGTTCAGGCTGTCACGTCCCAATGTTTCGAGTTCGATTGATGTAAAATAGTACTAAATATGTAACAATTAATGCTATCTTTATCCTCTGTTATGTGTGGATTCTGCGTTCAAGAGCAAAGTAAACAGTATTTTTCAACTCTTATTATTATAACTAGAATTAAGTGTATAGGTATCTCCTCCTGGTATGGCGGGTGTCAATATTATTTTATTACACATTATGACTATAAAAACGACGATAACTTTAGAAGCTAAAGCAAAATTCTCACTCTGTATGTTATTATTAAAGTCATGATTATTTACGATTACATTACATTTCTGTTACAATATTTTTTTTACAATCACAATATAAATTTCGATTACCAAAAACTAACACAATTCATAGGATTTATTGTGCACATTCTGAAACCACTTTATACATAATTATAATGTAGATACGATATTTTGTAATAAATTTAACATGATTGACTACAGTACAGCACCCCAAGTATTGTCCAGCAAACCAACGCTGCTATAGGGTGTTCACTAAAGTAATATACATTTCATACACAATTCCACAGCTCACATTGCGCACCATTAGAAAAATAAATTATAGATGCTCCTAAACTACTACCTTCAAATTTATCTTGGCATGTTTTCGCTGCACATCTGTGAAAGGAAAAACAAGTGTTTACTGATTTGTTTATTTAATAACAGTCCTACTTCCACAATGATACAAATTAAAAATTGAAAAACTGATTCGTAGCCTGAATAATGAATAGCACCACGTTATTTATTACAAAAAACGGAAAAAATAAATTCGGCAAAATGAAGCATACAATCACGTGGAACACCAATTAGAAAGCATTACGTCACGATGTGGCAAACGTCATTCAAGGTTTCCAACTTAGTAGTTTTCCCCCTAACTTAGGGGGTAAATAAGTTATTAGGGTTTATTTAGGGGCGTAGAGCCCCAAAATAAATCCCAACTCACTCAGATTTTAAATTCAAATATTAAGGCGCGGTGTTACCTCAATATTCCCAAAAAATGATTTCTTAGACAGTAGAGTATGACGTAATGCAATGAAAATATCTAACGCAAAAAATACAGTGGTCAGAGAAGGGTTTAAAGAAAAATTGTAACCGAACAGAATAATAAATAATAGTTTGATATTCCCAACAAAAAATTGGGAAGTTGCAGCATAAAAATAAACTTTAGCGTCGAAGAACTCTGTATTTCCAGCGATAGCGACAGTTTTTTTAAAGAATTTAATAGAATTAGAATTATTCTTTAAACTTTAACCATATAATTATTTAATTTAATGCCTATATTTTGAATAATCTAATGAAAACCTGTAAAATAAATGCCCATTCGCAGCTTAGTCACGTGTCAACACAAACACATTATTTTCAATTTTCAACCTTATTAAAATCTTAGTCAGTCAGTAAACAACTCCTGCCGGAGACTCTACGCGGGGGTCGTGCGGTCCATGGCCCTTTACAGGGTCCCGGTGTGGGCGCGTTCCTTGAGGCGGCGAGCCACACACTACCTGAACGCGCCCCAAAAGGTGGTAGCCGTAAGGCTAGTCCGTGGGTACCCCACGATCTGCGATAGTCCTCGCGTTCCTGCACAAGTGGCGCGCGGAGGCACTACGCCGGGAGGAAACTCCGCTGCCGCGGCAAGTTGCCGCTCAGCGGACAGACCTCCGGCGCGATCTTATGGCGACATGGTGAGAGCGACTGTCGCACCGCCGTGCATGGCACGCCTCAATAGTGGCAATAAGAAAATCATTCCGTCGTGCGCGCCGGAGCAAACCGGTAGTTTCGTCCTCACTCAGTGTAACTTAAAACAATAAGAGCATCATAGTATGCGTAACCATGCGTGTGTGACAAACTAACTCATCGGTGTTTTCGGCAGTGTTTTGTGCTCGAACCCGTTTATCTGCATTGGGACAGAGTAGTGTCGCGGACAGAGGCTTATAAACTTATTACCAGTTATGAATACTGTAAACAGCACCTACGATCCAATTAGTGACGTCGACAATCCACCGCGATCTAGTGAAATGAGCTTTGATGGGTCATTAATTGAGAAGGAGTCTCCTCCTCCTTACGTCACATTTCGCAGAGGCCTATCGTGCAATAAGGACTTGGACTGGCGTGATGAACTTAAGGATTTCCAGGCTAACATAAAGTCTATGCTCGAGACCTGTTTAATAAAACAGGATGAGAAATGTGCCTTACTGCTGTCCAAATTTGAAGACGTAAAGTCGTCCATTAAATTCATTAGCGACAAATATGATGGTCTGGAGGTGAAGTTGAAGGAGTTTGATTCTCGTGTGACGCAGCTTGAAGAAAATGTTTCTTCGCCTGATGAAATGCAACATTAGAAGAAAAGTTGGAAACCGCAGAACAGAAATCTCGGAACTGTAACGTCGACATAAGCAATCTGCCTGAGAAGCGTGGCGAAAATCTAATGTCGCTCCTTGAAAGTCTTAATCAAGCAACCGTTATCGCCTCCTGACGTCATTGCTATTCATCGTGTTCCTCTAATGAATCCAGTCCTCAAAGCCAAAAAAAATAGTTGTAAAACTTTCCGGACAAATACTAAGTGATAACTTCATTGCAGAACTGAAGTTGAGCGGTAATCCACAACATAAAATTTATGTAAACGAGCATCTTACGCTACAGAATAAGACGTTGTTTCGTCAAACAAAGGAAATTGCAAAACAAAACGGGTATCGATTTGTCTGGATTAAACACGGAGTTATACTCGTTCGTGCTGACGTCCCCGAAGCGGCTTTTACTATTCGTTCCGAAAAAGATTTATCTAAAATCAAACCCTTTAATAAAGTATCTGGATAAACGTTTAACTAGGTATAAATTATATAATTGCGTAAAAGCGCGGCCTCATTTCTTTTTCTTACTTTGTAACTTGTTATTTTATTTACCACATAGTCTGTGTATCTTAATTAATTTATATCTGATTTGATTTTGTTAATAACCTGTAATATTGTCCGAATTCTTATAGTAATTTGTTAATCTAACATTCATGTTTAAAAGAGAATGCTCATGGAAGTATGGAATCCCGTACCATGCTGCATCAAAATCAAACCTTGTTATTTATAGACTACACTGATCGCATTAACTCCTACAAAAATTATTTTTGAAAAAAAAACCCGCGTTTCAGAGTTATTTTATAAAATCGAAACTAACCTTAAAAGTAGGTCTATTTTTTCGAAGCTACCAACGACGTATTTTAACACACACACATTACATTATTGCTCTAAAAACAGCGTAATACACTTATATTAGTAAGAATTACGAGTTAAAGTAACATCCACAGTATGCTTGACTGAAACTCGATTTTATTTTAGACCTTTACATTGCCAATAGTTGAATAGTCAGTCAGTACAGTACAAATGTCAGATGCCACAGATAAGATAACTATAAACCATAGAGTATAGTAAGTGCTATAAACTAGTCGGGATTTAGGGATGTAATCGATAAATCAAAATCTTTAGGCTGAGAAAATCTATTTTGTTGCAAATAGCAATAAACCAAACTAAATTGATTTGGTGTACTGATCTTACTTAATTGTAATTAATTTTAGAGTCCGCTCGACAGACAAGAGTTTGTTCAATTGAAACGGAACGTCATATAAAGGGAGTAAAACAATATTCGTACTTTTAAACTCGAAAAGTATATTTCCAGTTCAAAAATCAAATCCCCGACGCGTAATGCCGTAAAAAAATATGAAACTAATTACTATAATATTTTGGTTTTGAGGCGCGAGACTTTTTGGTACCAACTTTGGTCATTGTCCTTTGGCATTCATATAGGTACACTTGTTATTTTGTTTACCATATAGTCTGTGTTCTCTGACTCATGTATTACTCTGTGTTGTTTACGCAGTTCCTACTAACGATGCGAGCGCAAAATATTTTACGATGACCCTCATGGAACTTAAATTATAATTTATATCTGATTTGTTTTGTGTTAATAACCTGTAATCTTATCCGAATTCTTGTAGTAATTGTTAATCTAACATTCATGTTTAAATTTGGCATTCACATACACTGCTACGACAAAGTAATTGGAATCATAATATTATCATCTTACCTACATTTTTCTCAAATGTATTTGCAACTGCCTAAAACGTTTAATACTTTGTGTTTACTATTTTCGTTTTAGATATTCAGAAATTGTACTTGAACTGGGCTCCAGGCTTTGTTTTGGTAACGTTTTAGGTATTTCTAATGATTTCGATGGATAAATACAATTTAACTGTTTATTACCAAAACTGTCGAGGATTGCGTACCAAGCTACATACATTATTTATGAATATCCGGTTTTTTCCTATGACATAATAATTCTTACAGAGGCCTGGCTTGTACCGAGCATATCAGACGCTGAGTTTATTGATGACCGTTATTTTGTGTTCAGATGCGACTGCGACCGCTGCACCACGGGGAAACGAGACGGTGGCGGGGTACTTATAGCCATTCTACGGACATTACGACCAACTAGCATTTTGATGCGTCCCCCTCACGCTGATATTTAACACGTCTTGGTGCAGCTGCCGGGGTCGCACCCAACGAAGCGCCATATTATAAGTGCAGCCTATATACCACCGCGTTCTGCGGACGTTTTGTACACATCACACTGATAAGTTGCTAGATATTATCAATGAAACTAGTACTGAAGCATTCTATATAACAGGTGATTACAATTTGCCCGGCATTAACTGGCTGGATCGTAAGGGATGCAACTATGTTGTTCCACAAACGACTGATACCTTGGGTAGTAATTTGTGCAATTTTATTTCTTTATCTAATATTTCTCAATACAACACACTGAAAAATAATTTAGGGCGTATACTGGATTTGTTTTTGTCTAACGTTGACTGTGAGTCTAAAACATGTAGACCATTACTACCGCTTGATGTTTACCACCCGCCTTTCTCAGTAGTAACTTCATTTTTGAAGTGAAAACTTCTTTAGCGGCGTTGAGCACTTTAAAAAAATTGTTCTGTAATGGGTATAAAATCTTAAACTCGCGTCAGGACACTCGCGTCAGGACACGTGACAAAGCGTAAGACGGATGGATAGTAGACGATTTTGAACTTAACCTTCAACATTTTATGGTTTAAAATTATTTAAAGAAATTTGGAAAAAGCGTAAGACGGATGGAGAGTAGACGATTTTGAACTTAACCTTCAACATTTTATGGTTTAAAATCATTTAAAGAAATTTGGAAAAAGCGTAAGACGGATGGAGAGTAGACGATTTTGAACTTAACCTTCAACATTTTATGGTTTAAAATCATTTAAAGAAATTTGGAAAAAGCGTAAGACGGATGGAGAGTAGACGATTTTGAACTTAACCTTCAACATTTTATGGTTTAAAATCACTTAAAGAAATTTTTAAATGTTTCCAATCAACTTTGAACCTAATGCTTTAGGGATAAACACGGAATAGAAAAAACCGTAGACAGAGTATTCTATAGACTGCTGGATATCTTCCTTTGCATTCGCACAAGAAAAAGAAGAACATATAAACGTCACTAGCAAAGAAAAGAGACAGAGTATAAATATTTCTGTCCCTTATCGCGTGTCGGCTGAGCACATCATTGTCAGTGCACAACAAGTTTGACGTTTGTGGCGGTGCCAGATTGACATCCAATTTGTTTATTAACAATTGCATCGAAATTATACACATTATATGATCTTTTCGAGCTTAATTCGACAACAGTACATTTGTGCAACTGTGCAAAATGGTAAGGTGCAGTGTAATAAACTGTAAAAGTGATAGTTTGATGAAGATTGCTGGACTGTCCTTTCACTCGTAAGTATTAGATCTTTTTAAGTATTCAATCGCTTTGTGTCCTATTATTTCTCATAAAATAGTCGCAGTAATGTACCAACTAATTCGTTTAATGGATAAATCTCGTATAATCGTGATTTTTGCAATAATTTTATTATCTTACCTCAAAATTCAGTGTTGCCACTTTTTGACGGGGAATTTACCCTTTAATATGGGTAATACCGAATAATGCAATGTCTATAAAAAAATACTCTTCCGACCTTGATTCATATGATATTAGTAATACGCACTACTTAAAATCTATGTTAGTAACACACGTATTATACGATTTTAATTCGTATAACTGCACTCACCTGACGCAAAAAATGAAAGATAATAAAAAATCTTATTAAATTTTCAGATTTCCGAATAAACCCGAAATAAGAAACTTGTGGATTGCTGCTACCGCATGAATCTTTAGGATGTGATCCTATGATCAACATAGATCATGATTATTTAACAGATCCTTCTAGGCTTACTCTTTATTCTAAAGAAATAATAACCTATATTGCTGGTTTTATTGCAAGAAAGTTGAGGAAAGTTATTAAATGTGAGGATTGTCTTTTGGCTTTGATCACAGATAAGTATCACGGAATCATTACGACTGAAGGACATGTATCCATGGTCATGAATAAATTAAAAAAAAAAACACGGAATCATTGCTAGAAGAGACAAAGGAGGCCTTATTTATCCTTCTACTGACTTAAATAAAGTCTGTGAATTGGCAGAAAAGATATTTCGAGCGCGTTCACATAAAGGAAATTCATTTTTTAATGAGAAAAATGTGATGTCAACACTTATATTATCTTGTTACAAGGAATGCACACGTACCAATATTAATATATTTATTAATGACCATTTCGACAGTCAGCCTTTTATAGGGAATCACAGAACTCTCCTCATTAAATCAATCGCAATGCATTACTTCGAAACCCGTATTCACCATAGTACCAAACAATGTTTTGAACCACAATCGAAAATAAGAATTATACATAATAAGTTAGTGCTTTTTCAAGGACAGTAATTTGTTTATAAATAAAATATTACAGTTGCATCATTGCTATGTTTTATCGTTTTCTGTGTATTGGAATGTTCATTTTAATTTGCAAGTGTATGAGTTTGGCGACACTGGTTCCCGTACTAAGGCAGTCTAAGGGCACTTCCATAAATGATAGTACTTTTATACTGATAAAGCAATTGGTGCAAAATTATTCCCTAACCATTCCAAAATATCAAACATGCTCAACGTTAATAATCAAGTTTTCACTTCTGCCGGCACTCCCGGAGTGCTAGTTTTTTATGAAATTTACGCCAATGAAACGTCAGTTATCCATGAGACTAACGAGCTAAGCATGTTGGACTGGAATCAATTGCTTTACGACCTTTCTGCTGAATAATCGGTTAATACATTTTACGATCAAAAGAGAATGCTCATGGAAGTATGGAATCCCGTACCATGCTGCATCAAAATCAAACCTTGTTTTTTATAGACTACACTGATCGTATTAACTCCTACAAAAATTATTTTTGAAAAAAAAACCCGCGTTTCAGAGTTATTTTATAAAATCGAAACTAACCTAAAAAGTAGGTCTATTTTTTCGACGCTACCAACGACGTATTTTAACACACATACATTACATTATTGCTCTAAAAACAGCGTAATACACTAATATTAGTAAGAATTACGAGTTAAAGTAACATCCACAGTATGCTTGACTGAAACTCGATTTTATTTTAGACCTTTACATTGCCAATAGTCAGTCAGTACAGTACAAATGTCAGATGCCACAGATAAGATAACTATAAACCATAGAGTATAGTAAGTGCTATAAACTAGTCGGGATTTAGGGATGTAATCGATAAATCAAAATCTTTAGGCTGAGAAAATCTATTTTGTTGCAAATAGCAATAAACCAAACTAAATCGATTTGGTGTACTGATCTTACTTAATTGTAATTAATTTTAGAGTCCGCTCGACAGACACGGGTTTGTTCAATTGAAACGGAACGTCATTTATATTCAGTTGAAACGGAACGTCATATAAAGGGAGTAAAACAATATTCGTACTTTTAAACTCGAAAAGTATATTTCCAGTTCAAAAATCAAATCCCCGACGCGTAATGCCGTAAAAAAATATGAAACTAATTACTATAATATTTTGGTTTTGAGGCGCGAGACTTTTTGGTACCAACTTTGGTCATTGTCCTTTATAGTATAATTAAAAGGCATGTTCCTCTGTCTCGTCTCAGGATCTCTGATTTTCCGTTGTGGTTCTCACCATCTCTCATTCGTATTTTCAAAACCAAAGAAAAAGCTTGGGGTTCAAATCGGTAATGCATCGAACTACGTAGGTTTTTCTACTCATCGTAAGCGTTTTAAATCTGAATGTGACAATTGGTTTGAAAAATACATGAGATCAGTCGAAGACAGTATTCCGCTTGGCATTAAACATTTCTGGACTTCACACAAAAAGGGCAAGGCGCAGATTCCAGCGAACATGTTTCTTGAAAACCTTAACTCAAATAATCCAAATGAAATATGTAATAGGTATGTTCTCCACTTTTTTCACCTCCGTTTATGAACCTAAAAATTTTAACCCTGCGTCGTGGCAGCCACCAAGCACATACGCAGATAATTCGCCCTGTATCTCTGAAATCTATTTACCAGTAAATGTTGTACATAACGCAATAATGCAACTAGACTTAAATAAAGGTGCTGGTCCCGATGGCTTGCCACCTGTCTTTTTAAAGAAAACCGGAGAGAATATTGTTCATATTATATTTAATAAATGTTTAAACATTTATTAAATATAATAATCTCTTAAGAGAAGGCACTTTTCCCGATATTTGGAAACGGGCACACATCACACCAGTGTTTAAGAGTGGTGACATAAGCAATATACAAAATTATCGCCCTAACTCTATAAGTACTGTCCACCTTGTCGAAGCTTTTCGAGACTCTTGTGCACAGCGAGGTATACTCTCACATTCACAATTTGTCAAACGGCGTTCGACCAATACTAATCTCATGCTGTTCACGGACTTCCTCTTTAAAAACATGGATGAACAAGTTCAAGTTCACGCTGTGTACACGGATTTTCGGAAGGCTTTTGATAAGGTGGACCACAAACTTCTTCTAGACAAAATTGCATACAATGGCATCCGTGGCAATTTGTTACGTTGGTTTATGGCTTATATATTTAACTGGTCGCAAAAAATAGTTATTAATGGTTTCCAATCAAGCTCAATTATTGTGACCTCTGGGGTGCCCCAGGGCTCAATTTTGGGTCCCTTACTCTTTATTCTGTTTATCAATGACATTAAGGAATGCTTCGTTCATTCCCAATTTCTTATGTATGCCGACGACATCAAGATTTATAAGTCGTGTAAAAGTACACAAGACTGCCTACTTCTACAGGAGGACTTTGATAGACTTTCTCGATATTGTTCATCCAACAAACTTCACCTTAGCTTACCTAAATGCAGTGCAATCACTTTCACTAAAAATAAAAACATTATAACATATATGACTATAGTCACAGTAGTGGTAGTGTGTGTGTGTTTATATGATTATAGTCTACATGGTATCCGTTTGCAAAAAGTTGACCACATTCGAGATCTTGGGGTTGTAATGGACTCGAAATTGCACATCAAACTTCATATTGATAACATTGTTAACAAAGCGTATTGTTTGGTTTAGTCATGTGATCTTCTAACAACTTTAAAAGACCGTCTACTTTTCTACTTCTATACAAGACTTGGTCCGCTCTCAGTTGGAATTCGCAGTACCGATTTGGAGTCCCATTTCTGATGTTTATGTAAAAAGAATTGAAACGGATCAAAAATTTTTTTTTACGTATTATGCACTACAGATGCACAAAGTAAAAATTACCATACACTCTATTATTAAAGCGTTATAATATTCAAAGCTTGTAGTCTAGACGCATCTTACTGATGGCCATGATGCTGCATGGTCTATGTAATAACAGATTCGATTGTCCAGATATTACTAATAACCTATGTTACATAGTACCTAGAACTGTAATGCGCCGAGTCGCGCGTGCCCCGGCTGTTCCACACTGCAAAGTGTAGAACTCACGCTGGCGCACGGGTGCGGGGCGCCTCTCCGACGCATCGTAGACACGTATAACACACATTTTATCGACCTTGATATTTTTGCGCTATCACAGTTATCACACTTCCGATTTAAAATGATGGCTATTGAATCTTTAAAGTAGCGATCTAATACCTATTATCCAAAATTAAGTAAGTACCTACTCATGTATATATCACACATGAGTACTTACTTAATTTTCTGTAATATTAATGCACGCATTTAACTATTCTACTAATCATTATTTCGCGGATATTGGTGTGGGTTACACGTTTATTTAGTTTAAAACTCATTCTGTCACACTTTTGGTAATGTGTAACTGTTAAATGTCCCAATAAGTCCCCTCTTTGAAGAGTGGCTAGAGAGGCGCCACGGCGTCCTCACCTTCCGCCTGACGCAGGTTCTCACCGGACACGGTTGTTTCGGGAGGTACCTGCACCGAATCGGGCGGGAGGCAACGCCCGGGTGTTATCATTGCGAGGATCGCCCGGAGGACACGGTGGAGAACACCGTGTCGTAGCGGCGATTAGCGGCGGCGACCTCTCGCGTCCGGCCCTGGTTTAAGCCATGGTCCGGAGCGAGAGGGAATGGGAAGCCGTCACTTCGTTCCGAGAAGCAGTCATGTTAGCGAAGGAGGTGGCGGAACGTGACAGGGAGAGAATCTCACGTCCCAGCCGCCGCGGGAGACGCCACGGGCGTCGGGGGCCACGTGGTGGCTCTCGGACCCCGTAGGCGCGGGCCTGTGGACGGTGAGTAATGGGTAAGCTCGCCGTCAGTCTTATGACGACAGGCCGTGTCGACGGCGCGTTCATGTTCCACGCGCGCCTCAAAGATATGTCAGCAAACCGGAGTGGCCCGCAAGGGCCGATGCCTGCCAGGGCTGTGGGACTGTTCGAAAGAGATACCGCGGCCCTAGAACACAAAGGGCAAAAGAAGAAACATGGATGGGTTTTAGTCAGTAAAAGACTGACACTCCCTTCCCCTCCGCCCACAGCGAGAAGGGTCATTTAAAAAAAAATGTATATATTATTGGGAGTTGGTAACCCTGACGCCACTACTCATTCTTGTTGGTAACCCTGACGCCATTACTCATTCTTGTTGATAAATTACATACAAGAGAGCTTCAATTCACTTTAGAAATAAGTAATTTTTCGATAAGTTATATCAACATTCTCCTGCAGCACATAAAAGCTGAATGTATGCCCAATTTGGATTCAGGAGTAGGCTGTCAAAAGAGAGCGCAATTTTGTGTCTTAAGCAAGCTGTCGGGTACTACACAGACAGGAAGTGCTTCCTGGACTTGTCAAAGGCCTTTGATAGGGTGTTATATAATAAGCTGTGGGCCAAATTGGAAGGAGCGGGTGTACCGATTGAAGTAATCTCCGTGTTTCGCCAATGGTACACGTGTCAGAGAAACCAGGTGAGATGGACTGGTGCGCTATCTGACGCATATGGCATGGAGTGTGGCGTGCGGCAGGGGGGGGGGGATAACCTCTCTGTTATCCAATCTGTACGTTAATGCAAAACCAACAGCAATAACAATAACAAATATATCACACAGTGACACAGATGACGATTGTGTGGTGTTTATTTGCCACGGCGCGACGAAGATTTCATTGAAGACGCCACGACAGTTTCAAGCGTTTTTCGCGGTAAATTTCAACTGGGTTTTAAAACGTACTAGAACTCGCGCCTCTTCTCCATTGGGGCAAGCAGACCTTACCTATACCTACGCTGGTTGGTTTCGTTCATAACTTCATATTGTGTTCAAATTTTTGAAAAATATTGTCTTTTAATAATCGAATTTTTAGGATTCCGTACGGGACCCTATTAGTAAAACTACGCTGTCCGTCCGTCTGTCATCAAGCTGTATCTCATGAATCGCGATAGTTAGACAGTTGAAATTTTCACAGATGATGTATTTCTGTTGCCGCTATAACAACAAAAAAATTGTTTAGAGAAGTTGGAATTCTTATTCTTGTACTCTTGGGTGCCTAAAGAATATCTTCAGGCATTTACGAGTGAGTGCGGCGAGTGTGAGCGGCTTAAGCGATCCGAGCGAGATCGCTAATATGTTTAGCAACCATTTTAGAGTTCGGTCGCCGATCGGTCCTCCTACCGCGATGGATGGCGCCGACGCCGCGCCCTGCAGCCAGGGAGAGGAGCCTCTGTTGCGTTTCCCAGCAAGTCAAGTTAGTGCACTTATTAAAGGAATGACCAGAGGCAAATCTCCTGGGCATGACGGGCTCAGCGTCGAACACCTGAAATATGCTGGAGTGCACCTCCCAAGGGTCCTGTCTCTGTTGTTTACTATGTGCATCAGTCATGCGTACCTTCCAGCTGACCTAATGAAAACCACAGTGGTGCCCATAGTCAAGAACAGAACAGGTGATATCTCGGATAAGGAGAACTACCGCCCGATCTCCCTTGCGACCGTGATAGCAAAGGTGCTGGACGGTTTGTTTGATTCTTGCTTGCAAAAGTATCTAAAACTACACGATGCGCAGTTTGGGTTTCGGCCCGGACTATCTACTGAAAGCGCAATCTTAAGTCTCAAGCACACTGTCCAGTACTACACAGATCGTAGGACGCCGGTGTATGCCTGTTTCCTGGATCTTTCCAAGGCCTTTGACCTCGTGTCTTACGAGGTGCTTTGGAGAAAGCTAGGGGACAGTGGTATACCGGTGGAGATACTGAATATTTTTAAATACTGGTACAATAATCAGACGAACTGTGTCAAATGGTCAGGCACTCTTTCCGATTCGTACAGGCTGGAGTGCGGCGTGAGGCAGGGGGGGTTATCATCTCCAAAACTCTTCAGCCTGTATGTAAACGACCTCATGGTGGAGCTCAGCAGCATGCGTGTTGGATGCCGGGTGGGTGGTGTCAGTGTTAATAGTATTAGCTACGCGGATGACATGGTGCTGCTGAGTCCCACTGCTGGGGCACTCGGAGAGATGCTGAAAGTCTGTGAAGCCTATGCCGAGTCACACGGACTAATTTACAATGTAAAGAAAAGTCAGTACATGGTCTTTAAGGCCGCAGGTAAGTGTCCGGAATCTGTTCCACCCATTACTTTGAATGGTAATAACTTAGATAGGGTGTCGCAGTTTAAGTACCTTGGACATTACGTTACCGACGACCTTAAAGATGATGTCGACATAGAGAGGGAGCGCAGGGCTCTGTCAGTCCGTGGCAACATGCTGGCCCGTAGATTCGCTCGCTGTACGGACCAAGTCAAGATCACGCTATTTAAAGCGTATTGTCAGGGTCTGTACACGGGTGGTCTATGGGTTAACCATACCAAAAAATCTCTGGACACTCTGCGCGTCCAATACAATAACATTTTCAGGATGATGTTGGGACTTCCTCGTTTCTGCAGTGCCTCCGAGATGTTCGCACAGGCTCATACTGACGATTTTCATGCCGTCATTAGGAAAAAAGTCGTGTCAGTCATGAGAAGGGTGCGGGGGAGTCACAACAGCATCCTGAAAACTGTAGCAGAAGACTTACGTGCTCCTGTGTTGAGGCATTTCGTTCGTCTGGTGACTGTTAGGGAGGTATCTCCCTATAGGTTATCTTGACGGGGCGGGGTGTCTCAGCACGGGGGTAATTCTGTGCATTTTTATGTATTTTTGTGTAAATTTTTGTGTATTTTTGTGCTTAATTACATAAAAATACATTACATTCTAATGTATTTTTATGTAATTTAGATTATTATTATGTTGAGCATTGTCCTGTCTAATTTAAGTACTAACAATAGTTTCTAAGTCTTGTATTACTAACCGTTGGATCTAGCTGTCCTAAAATAAATAAATTTGATTTGATAAATTTGATTTGATTTACAATATTCTTATAACCCCGCAATAAAAATAATAATGATAAAAGTAAATCATTACGAGGAGCTCATTATTTCAGAACGAAACGGCGGCTGCCAGTGTAATGTAAGCCCCGCCAGACCAGAGCATTAATAATGTGTCACTGGATGGCGGCACACAGGCCGTCTTTCAGATATGTGCAGTGCTTGTTTGTTAAACGTGTTTTAGATACAAACTGAAAATAAAGATTAAGTACTAACATAGGCTAAGTTATATTGTTACTAACATAGTGGACCTCTCTGTAGTCTGATAAATAAATAAATTATTATTAAGATATATCTATGGAGACTGCATATTTTACTATCCAGAGAAAGAATAGTTATACAAATATCTATAATATCGACACACACATGTGAAAAACAGTAGCTGCATAGGAAAAGGGAGACAACTGAAGTTTCTAAAGTGCTTATTTTGACAACACTTTCGTGTGACGTCATAGGCTCAAAAATGCGTGAGCGCGTCGCCTTGTTTTGCGCTGAGTTTTCTGGTAGATCTGCTGTCAAACGGTTGCGCACTAAAAGTTACTTTGTTGTTTTCTTGAATGATGATGAATGAAAAAAGCGGCCATTTTTATGTCACAGATTCTTGTAGGTAGTCACGCTAATTCTGTAAGTTTGCCCAGTCCATAAGCTTGCAAGTCAGTGACAACGATTCACATTACTTTTATGTCAGTCTGATAGATCCGTTAATGTCACTTGCCACTTCGTTTTTTTTTTGGCAACGAGATGAAACGAAAAAGTGATGTTTTCATTTCGAAAGATTTTAATTATGCGGAGTTTTAAAAATATGATAAGTATATCAATCTACTCCTGGTAATGTATTCTCAAAATTGAAAAATATTTGGAACCTTCTAAAGGAACTCTTTTTTTCTGTACAAATTAATGTTAGGATCTTGCCACGGTTCTTTAGTCAACTAGCCTATTCTTCGATTGTTATTTTTTCTGCATCAACGACCTTGTCCAGATTCACGCGTCACCTCAATGCACGAACGCTATGGTCTTAGACAGGTAACAAACAACTTGTACGCCGTATCGCTGTTGCATCAAAAAGGCTTAGTAGAACGCCTAATGACTTTTCTTTACTGTCCGAACGCGTCGTGGCTTTTATTTTCGCTTAGTGAGCGTTTTTGGTCTTTGAGCCTATTGAAGCTCCCTGGCTCCCTCACCGGGACTATTCGCCTGTAATGTAAAAGTTCAGATTCGAACATTAAATCAGTGAGTGAGGAGAACCGAGCATTACAGTGCGCAACCTGTAATGATTTATTTTGTAAAGACTATTTCCAATACAAAACATCACATTACAAGCGAATGCTCCGATGACAGAGCGCCTTAAAATATACCAGTCTACTTCAATTAGGTTTAGACGCATATACATTTATAGGACAGAAGCTGCTAACAAAACAATTAGAAAAACAACGATACTAGGAGTAAACAAAATTTTAGAGATTTTTGAATGGAATAGTGAACAAACATAGGACAACAGTAAAATACCTAAATTCACGTATAATTATGATACACTGTAAGTTCCTTATTCGCTGAGGTAAGTTCCAATATCATTCCGCGAATTCACAAACACTACACAAAACATCCAAAACGACCAACCGTAGCGTAATAAATCTATGAATGGAGCAAAGTGGACATCAAAATGTTCAAAATTTTTACCATTCCGAGTGGAATGCACTGTTAGGCCAAATAAATATTCGAAAATGTATTTGTAACACATAAAACGAAAAATAAAGTAAGCCCGACAGAAATAACTTTATGAATTATGGTGTCGTCAATAATGAGAACTTACGGCAGTTGAGCAGGAAATTGACGAATAATTTGTCTGAGGATTTGGAGTGCCAGGAAACATGTTCATTTGCACGTGTGGCGGCGGCGGCGGCGGTGGTGGGTGCGTGGCGAGCGGGGACACAGGCGGCACGCTCGCGCCTGCGCACCCCCCGCCGCCCGCATTGTTGGGACTGCCCGTCGTCGACAGCCGAGAGAACGCCGCAAGCGCATCGGGGAAATTAGGAGGAGTAGCTGGAGTATTGCATGGTGTCATCAGTTGCTGAAATTATCAAATTATCCATTAAAGTAATCATGGTTTTTGGTTGAATTGTTTGGTGTGCACTTGCAGTAGTTTACAACTTAAATAAATTGAAAGAAGTTTTAATATACTTGTTGTCTATTAAAACTTCTACTGCAATGCACTGCAATAACAGCCGTAAACAGAATTTGTAAGTTTCATATAGGATAATTTATAATCCAGTCGACATGTTGACAAAAGGTGAGAGTAGTTGGAAATTATTCCGAAGTTGATGGAACTTTAACAGGTTGTTTGAGGTTACACTAGAAAGACTATCGAAACTTTTCGACCTCGACCTTCGATCTGATGAATCTCAGATAGAACTTTTTTATCCCCCCACTCAGTGCCACGCGGCTCGATGGCAATCGGCGTTGTGCCAGATGACCAATACATAATATCGAAAGCAAATTACTGGGACTCAATTTACCTCGAATCAGCAATCCAAATCAACGCCAACCTTCACTAAAAAGAACTAGATATGTGATCCGTGGCGCAGATTTCGAAATAGATGCGCAACGAGTGTAACTAGCGGGTGCCGGGGGATGCAATGGTAGAACAAGCAAGATTTTTTTGGGACTTCCCTCTTAATAAAAGAAATGGATTTGCAATGCGGTACCTGACGGTAGTGTGGTGCAGCAATCCCATTAGCGCCAGCAGGAATAGCCACTTCTTGAAAAAATATTGATAACGCTGTCTGAAAATAAATAGATTTTAATGTGAATAAAACCAGCCAAGTGCGTGTCTGTGTTATTGTTCTGTAGTTGGAATATTTACAGTACTTATTAATTTTATCAACCGCAAACATAAGTTTTTGTTTCAGAGTATCTTTTTTTTTTACTGTCTCTTTGGTCTAGTGGTAGCAAGTGGGACTGTTGAGCATGGGATCCTGGGTATGATTCCCTGGTCTGGGATAACTGGCAAAATGTGGGTGCATTATTAGGTACTCCTCTGTCTGCCTATCCCTTCTGGGATTACAGGCGTGATGATATGTTTATGAAAAACAAAGTTACTATTAAAATAAAAAATCAGATACATTATCGTCTTTCAAACTATGGGATCCCAAGATAGGTGCACTGCTTTTTTATTCAGTTTACTAAAATACAGTATAATAAAATGGCTCTGTGCTTACATTGTAACTCCTTAATATGAATTTACACAATTTTATCATTAACTCAAAAATTTAAATTAGTTGCGATTTTTAAAAGGTACTTTGACAGACATTCGTAGATGAGGTAGATCTGAGAGGATAATCTAAACAACCTGCAGTACTACTACCACAAGAGATTGTATTACTCAGTATCTTGTATACAACCCACTTAGTATTCAGATAGGCAGATGCTCCATGTACTTTGGGTTTTGTTTGAATTCAGCTGTTTAATAGTCATGGTTAATTTGAGTTGTTCTTGCAAAAGTCATGTAAAAGAAATTATACAATGTTTTGAGATTTATTCAAAAATAGGCAAGGAGGAAACTCGGTGTGTAATGGGTGGTCACCCATACAAGGGCCAACCTAGGCTAGTGCGGCTTAACCTAAAGATCAATCAGAGTGGCTGTTGTTATTTAGCCACAAGCTCCTCCTCTTCCTCCTTTATTGTAATCAATGTGTTAAAATAAATTCTTTTACTAGAATTAACTACTCCAGCACAAACACAACACCTTTGTTTTTGGTTGGTTCTGTTATCCTGCAGTCAGTCCATTGACTGAGTAGATGTGTTGTCAGATTGAGTGTCGCACTTTTATGCAGAAATTAAACAAAAAAAAACCCATCTAACTAGCCTTGCTTGGCTCAAGTGCAACAATGTACTAGAATGTCATAACTAGAGACTGGATTAATATGCAAATACATAAAGCAATTGCATACTATGGCTGTTTTATTTTTTAAGATAATGTAATCGGCATAATTATCATGCATTTATTGGCATGTTTCCTTTATTTTTTATATAACTGGAAAAATGTGATGTGATACTCTAACACGTTATTCACAAAAAAGCACCTAAAGTTAAATAGTGCCCATTGACCTAAGTGGATGTAGAACCATGATTTTCAAGTTATAAAAAAAAAATTGCTATGCTATGGCTATGTGGTTACAAAGAAAGATGTGACTGTGTTCTAAACAATGTAGATTCATGATGTTGATCCAATTATACCATACAATGTTTGTATTACAAACATAGTACCTAAACCTTCACTACCAAGCAAAATAAAAATAAATGAATGTAAAACATTCCATTATTTTTTTTAGGTAACAAAATACATCCATGCTATCAACCAGTATTAGATAACGAACGGATTTGCATTTAAGACTTGATGATCGTTATTTACATTGTATAGTATCCAAGAAGGAAGACTGAGTAGGTACATAGACATAAACTATCATCTATGTTTCTTATTCGCATCAAGGTTATGCCACAAACTCCGATCACTTATTGCGTATTATTTCGTCAATATCAATAATAAGATGTTTTGTAAAGATTAACCGAGTACCTATCATATAATTCGAAACAAACCTATGTCACTTGGACAGAGTCAATTAATGATTCTAAAATTATGTTATCCATTATGCGACAACAATAAATAAGTAGAATGTCATTTATTTACGAAATACTTATTATTTGATAACAATATGTGACATCTATTTAAGGCTATTGTAAATCAAAATATGTAGCAGCCATTTCATGATTACATACTGTTTGTTTACATATTATAAATTTACCTCGAATTGCCAGTGTGCAGCTTGCAATAACTGTTTTGCTTGTTCTTGAGCACATCCCGCTGCTAACACAAATTGATTTATCATGACTTGTTCACGTAAAGTTGAATCCATTGTAACAAAATTCAACAAAATATAAAAAGAACTTCACCGTATAACCAAGGAATAACAAGCAATGAAAATAAAAGTCAAGAATGCGTATCTAATCAATTAGTGAGCGCTAGTGGACCACACATAAATGGCGAGCGCAAAAGAGAGATCCGATTAGTTTTAGTAACAATCACCTCTACTACAATTTTTTTATTTTTTTTTATTCACGAGTTACCATTGACATTACCATTATTCCCAATCACAGTGTGAACAAGATCTGTGTTGTCACTTAAGACCGGGAATAAATAGTCTATGGCTGTCACTGATATTCACAAACCCAAGGAACTTTTAATTATAATAGACCATATTATTGATATTATTATGTATTAAGTGCTGGAAGCAACTAAAGTGAAGTCCAGCCAGTAAAGCGCTGAAATCGCTAAACATTATGATGAACTAATAATCTACAGAGATTGCTTTTCAGATTTCGCTTGGTGATTCAAATTATTATTTTAACACGGGTTAACACATAGTAAGAGGACACCACATCAATTTTTTTTTCATCGATTTTTTTATGGTATCCATTATTCTCTCCTAGTTGTACCTAATATTTTGGCGCATGATCATAATTACAACTAACGCCACTATCTTTTTTTCTTTTTCAGCACTATTTCCAAATGCCTAAAGTCCATTATCCATGCTAGTATAAATAATTATTATAATGTTATTATGGCCCATACTTAAATTCAATATAAGCGACACCAACTTACTTTCAGTCTGTTGTAGGTCGTGGGCATAGAGTAATAAGTTAAGGAAACAGCAAACAGCGAACGACAGAGCACCTGCCACTTTTTGCGGGACACAAGGTAAACACATACACGAGAATTTGATACTCACACACAGAGATATGCATCCTTTTGCTACAAATGCACATGACGACAAAACTACCACCCAATAAAGAAACACACATTGACAAATAAACATATATCTACTGTATGCAATACCCTCCCTACAACGCATGGCTGCCGCTGCTGTCTATAAAAACTGTGCACCTCAATCAGGAAGTCCATACACTCGGTAAGCTTCATGTGCTAGGTTAATATAGGCACGACGCTCACCGCACCATACACTCATGAACTCACGCGATGAATGCGCGATTCACTAGCTAATATGAGCGGTATCACACACGCACCCTACCGCTCACACACACACAAGGCCTCCAGTCTGGAGCGTGCTCGGCTGGACCTGAAATCGACTTCAGCCTCCATCTCCGGTAGCGAGCGCCTGAGCCACCTCTGCCGCTGGTTGTCGTTCGCTGGACCTCCTCTAGGCAACCGGAGGTCTCACCTGATGGCGGCGGACCCCCAAGGTGGCGTGAATCAAGCGGCGCTGCCGTACAGCGCCGTGACGCCCCTACCGACATATACGACAGCTACTCCCAGGCAACATGCTTGCAACCAGCCGGGCCTATACGGCCAATTAATCGACGGTGTCCGCAGTTCTGCGGACACAAACCAGACGCCGCGGGACCAGGGGCCAGGCCCTAAATTCACCAGCCACGCCCCCCTGCGGGCTGGCAGCAGACGGTTGACTTCAGAACCTCGGTCGGTCGATTTAAGGTCACGTGAGTCAACTTAAATTCGTCAAGCTAAGTGTGTAATCGTTGCCTAATTTTCGTTCAGTTCAGTTCAATGTAGATTGTGATTAATTCTAAGTTGCTTAATCATATGGGTTATATGTGTAAGTAATAATAAACGGTTTTCTTGTCCTAAATTTTTTTTTAAGTAATAATTCCTTCTGCATCTTACACTATACTATTGTCCTACGACAACAAAGTGATCAAGTGCTAGTGATCTGATACAACCCATGAATGGTATTTCATTCGTCATCCATGAATGAATAAACAAAATTATAATCTTATTTGGTTTTCTTTTACTTGACTAATTTCACAAATAAATAAATATGATAAGTGATCAGCAAAACTGCGTAGGTCGTAATACATTATTTTCGTAATTAAAACATGCCCCATAGCTGAGCCTGTACCTTCCTTATTAAAATGACTTCACAAGTGACTTCTAATCAACGTAATTACTTATAATAATTGGTTTATTTTTAGTTAAAAGTTTTTCGACATTATAAAAAAAAAAAAATTCAGACAAGCATAGAAGGTTAGTAAAAAATAAAACTTATAAACCGTTATAAACTATGTTAGTCACAACTTATTATTTATTTAGACACAAGCTTGTATTTCGAGATGCATCTACGAACAATAGCCCCAAATATCGGGGAGTCGAACCTCCCTGCTATAGTGTTCGGGATGGAGTTGGAGCTGGCCCGTACTCTGCAGAGTAACGACGCAGACTTCTTCCTAATGATCGCGTGAAAGTCGTCGACGTGTGCCTGCGCGATCATACCAGATGCACTGCAGAAACGGGACAGCCCCATCAACATCCTGAATCCATTATTATACTGGACTCGTCGGGCGCCGATGGTCCGCTGAGTGTAATTGGTCCACAGGCTGCACGTGTAGAGGACTTGGCAATAAGCTTTGAAAAAGCGTTATTATAACTTGCTTACTACAACGCGCAAACCTGCGGGTCAACATGTTACACCGGACTGCCAACGCCCTACGTTCCCTATCCATATCCGCCTGGTCATTATGGTCGTCGCCTAACCGGGCATCTGCAATCTGGGGCACTACCTAACCGACGAGTCGTCGGTTAGGTAGTGCCCCAGATGCTTGAGCTGATAGACCCGTTTTAGTTCCTTACCGGTCAACTTAATCACAGTTACAGTCACTGGGCACTTACCGCCGACGCGCGACGGCTTTAAAGACCAAGAACACGTTCTTTTTGACATTATAGGACAAACTGTGCGCTAGCGCAATTCCTCGCAGATAATGAGCAGTGCTCTAAGCGCTCTGACCGTTGGGCTAAGGAGCACCATGTCATCTGCGTAACTAATATTGTTGATGCTGACGTCGTCAATGCGACACCCGATTCGCTTACCGCTGAGCTCAACGATCAGATCCTTGATGTAGAGGTTAAAAGAAGAAGCTTTGGCAATGTTACCCTTCCCCCGCCTTATCACGCACTTTAAACCATACCGTACAGAGAGCTTATCGGCACATTTCACACCGTTAAGCTGGTTGTTGTACCAGTACTGAAAGATACTCGACAGCTCTGCCGGCACTTTTCTCTTCCGCAGCTTATCACACAAAACGTCATAATGAAATCATGTCAAACGCACGGGATAGATCCAGGAAACAAGCATACACAGGAGTCTGACGTTCTGTATAATACTGCACCGTGTTTTTAAGAACGAGAATCTAACTTTAGTTCAGTACCCATATCATTACGAAATCCAAGCTATGCATCATGTAGGTCCAATAACAATATCTAACTGCGCGTCCAACAGGCTGTCAAGTACCTTTGCAATAATAGTAGCCAGGGAAATGGGTCGATAGTTACACGTATCGGCCACGTCACCAGTTTTGTTCTTAATAATAGGCACGACAATAGTCTTCATAAGATCACAAGGGAGGTACGAGTGACACATACACAATGAGTAGAACATAGCAAGCACTCTAGACATGTGTGGACCAGCATGCTGCAAGTGCTCGATGCTTAGACCGTCATGACCCGGAGACTTTCCTCTTGTCATTATGCTAATAACATTTGACACTTGCTTGGCTGAGAAACGAACTAGATCAGAATCACGACAATCTCCACAATCGAGCATTGATGATCCTACAGATGGCTCCATTTTAAAATGATCCATAAACATGTTGGCAATGTCCCCAGGCTGATCAGCACCCCCGACACCCACAGGAAGGCCAGGCTTAACATCAAACTTTTTTGTAGCCTTCCAGAACTTCTGAAAATTATTGGCTTTATGGTGTGATATAATATCAAGCTTGATCTGCTCTAGTCTTGATGACTCTGACACCACTTTAATTTGCTTTTAAATATCTTACGCGTCAAACACATGTTATTATAAACATCACTAGAATAGGCTTGATAAACCGTAGCCACAGCTGATATTGAAGCCTGGCCTTAACGTGAACGTGCCTATTCCAACCGACGATACGACCAGCATGTCTAATTGGCCCCTGTTCTACGTGACTCAGTACAGCAGCTTCTGGTAAAATACTAATAATATATGCATATAATCTATCAAGAATTTGCCTATTTTCGGCATTGTTATAGTGTGCCTTACTACTCAGACTAAACTCCTGTGGATAATTAATCGACCTTAGTTTGCATTAACACATTTCTAAATAATCTGTTATCCGATCACTCCCTCTCCCCCCAGATTACTTTGCTACGTGTGGTTGTAGTAACTATAACCTTCAGCTTAACCATGTCCAATCTACACGTAACAACTATGGGAAAGTGATACCAATAACAGCAACCGTCGACCAGGCGGATTGCGTGACGACACAGTGGTCAAGCCATCTTCTACAACCGTGCGCGTCGCTGATAAAGGTATTAGTTATTCTAATCTAACCCTAATTTTTCAATGTCTGCACAAATCCATCTTTGTTCAGATCAAAACTTTAAGCATTAAAGTCACCGAGTATATAAACAGTTTCAATGTCACCAGATTCAATAATAGCACTCATTTCACCAAGGCATTCCGAAAATTCTGATAGGTTTTCACTAGAGTCCGTCCGGCATATATACACTAAACTAGGATACATCTATCCTCGAGCGACACTTTAATAGCCGCCAATCGCGCACTAACACATCTGATTACTGCTACCGATATAAAAGCCTGTTTACCCTACATTATTTCCCAGAGTTTGAGCCTTATTAGTGAAACTATCGAATGGTGTAATAATACAGTATGTGTTTTTTTTCCAAAATCAATGGGTGCGGTTCCTGGCTAGGAATATTAATTTAAAACTTACATTATTTACTTAAATAAAACCATGTTAATGCAAATTTATTACTTACTAGCTGTTGCCCGCGACCTTCGTTCGCGTGAAATTATTATTGTATAAAAAATATAACTCCCCTTTTTTAATCTGATTTTATTACCAAAATTTCATGGGTTTTAATTTTTAGGCACGGAACCCTAATTATTTTTCGTAAAATAGAAGTAGCCTAAGTTACTCCTTATTACATCAGCCATCTGCCAGTGAGAGTCCCGTAAAAATCGGTCCAGCCGTTCTAGAGATTAGCTGGAACAAACAGACAGACAGACAGACAAAAATTATAAAAATGTTATTTTGGTGTATGTACCGTATATACATTCATATGCATGTAGTAAAAAGTGGTTGTTTTAATATTACAAACAGACACTTCAATTTTGTGTATCTGTATAGATATGTGATACGAAACACCATGGTTTTGCAGATTTGAAGTGGCAGTTCAGTTTTTACAACTGGAAACTGCCCAATTGACCATTTTTAGAGAGTACTTGTGTTTACGCAGATTAAGCGAAATGATGCGAGCGATTTTTAAAATTGGCCGTTGCGAGAAGATAGACGCGACGTGCGACGTACTGCTAGGAACACCAGAAAAAAACGCAGTACGCTTGAAGGAAGGATGCACAGAACTTTAACATCCTCATCACAGTCTTCTTGAGCGTTGGGCACCGCGAATACAACGAAAACATAGGTACCAATGTTCGCTAGTATTTGAATTTTCTTATGTGCTCGACGTACTCATTCGCGCAACTTTGTCTGCCATTAAAGTTTGATACGTGAACGACGTGACAGGGCGCGCCGGGGTCGTTCATTCCTTTACGCCCGTACGAAAGCTAGGGGCATGTGCGGCTCTCCCGCACATGTATAGCTTTCGTACGAGATGGGGATAGGAAAATAATGCAAAAGCAAATCAATAAGCAATAATCTAATCCAATGAATAGAACCAGAGCAACCAACTTGTTTGCAACCTAAAACGTTGCCCTGGTGCCTGTCAGCGAATGAACTAGTTTTTTCTTGCAATGTCCAGCGATGCCAACTCTAGTGCTTATTCCTCTATTGTCAGGGTTTGAACTGGTTTGAACCCACCGCAACCGCGTAATTTATTTCTTCTCAAAAAAACGTTGAAGGAAAAATTGTGATGCCACGTTATTTTATTGAATTTATATTGCTAATAATGTAATGGTTTGTGAATAGGAGTCAAACAAAAGTTTTAATAATGCGTTATGATAAAGATTGATAAAGGTTTTGAATAATAAAATTATTGCCAAAGTGTGGTGCATAAAAATAAGATTTCCCACGATTTTCAGCTGGCTCACAATTGTCGACATTTCACCTTTGTAACACTGGCTCAAGTCAAATCAATCAATATCAATCAGTCAGTCGGATTCGGATTCAGATTGGGGAAAAATTGTTGCCTGCAGTTGACTGTACTTGTGGACTGAGTTGACTGCCCGTTTTGGTTAGTTCCGTTAGTGCGAGATAAAAAAACTATTGGTTTTCTCGTGTTGTATAAATAATGGAACCGAATCCTGTAATCATTGCTGCCACAGCCAAGCATACGGCTTCGGTAAGCTATTATCATAAACTTGTTAATTTTTATAAATTTGAGTATTGTTGTATAAATCGTTATCGGTGTTTATTTCAGCTTATATTTCTACATGGTCTCGGTGACACTGGGTTAGTATAACTTTTGTGTATTGCTTGTTCCCTTATGTAATTATCGTTTGACAAAGACAGAATAATGATGACCTTATGTTTCTAGCCATGGTTGGGCAAATACCATAGCCGCTATTCGTGGTCCTCACGTTAAGGTAATATGTCCGACTGCCGCAACGATGCCAGTGACACTAAATGCAGGCTTCCGTATGCCGTCGTGGTTTGATTTAAGGACATTAGATGCCACAGCTCCTGAAGATGAAGAGGGAATAGTAAGAGCAACTGAGCATGTTCATCGTCTCATTGCAAATGAAATTAAAGTAAGTAGATCATATCACAGATTGTTAATTCTATTTTATTTGGATAAGTCAGAGTATCAATATTGAGTGAGTTTGAAAATGTTTGAAATTGCTAATATCTATGTGTAGAAATCATTACATTGTTAAAAAAACTTTTTCTTTTAAAAATGCATGGCTAAAAAGCACAGAAATGCCAGAAATTTCATATGTACCATTTTTATAGGAATAATATTATGTCATATCAAAAATATATAAAATAATTTACTGCAAACACGATGTTTCATACTAGATATTTTTGATCAACGAAACAATAACAAATATGTTTTAGATTCTATTTTAGCCGTGATCAAGGAGTTCTTTAGGGTCTATAAAATATAAAAGTATTGTTGTTACGGATTATTGTAAATATTCTACAAAAAAACAAATAATTATATTATGTAATTATAATATGATTCATCAAACATGATCAATCTCGAAACTCAGGATAGGCCAATTAAACAGATGACTACCTCCTTGGTTGACCTGTGAGATTCCGCAAAAAAAAAACTCTGTCTTTAATTAAAATCCATAGTCTGGCTCCATCATCATCTCGTCCGCCTATTACAGTTCTTTCTTAGTTGTGGTGATCATACATTTGCCAATGAGTAGATTTTTAAGAATAAGAATAAGAATCATTTATTTGTCAAACATGCGTTTACATACACTGATTAATCAGACATGCAAGGTATTGAGTAAATATATGTTGTGAGCGTCCATGTTTTGCCAATAACGGCGTACAAATTATAAAGGTATAAAAAAAGTTATTCTAAACATTTCAAAATACAAAAGAACTAAAATAATAATTGATGTCAAGATATTATAGTAGGTAAGTATTATTATAGTCAAATAGAAATTAAATTATGTCCAGAATATTACGCAGTCAAATAGAATCATTCAAGAGTCAATTATTTAAAAAAAATCACATTATCTAATTGTTATTTTTAACTATGTATTCCTAAATGTATCTGAAGTCGGAGTAGAAAAGTCCTTTTCATTTAGAAAATCTATAACATTATAATACACTTTAGTAACTAAAAAACTTCTCAGCTTATGTTTAAAAAGTGACAAGGGCAATTCTCTCCAACTTTTGGGTAATTTATTAAATACGCTAGGAGCCATACAGAAAACACTTTTCCTCATGAGTGCTGTTCTCGCAGTTTGTGAGCATACCTTGCTGTTGTCGCGCCTATTACGTGGGACTACTTCATCTAGTCGCTTAAATAGGTGTGCATTTGTTTTGACAAAAACAGCTACCTCTAAAATGTACAGACATGGTAAAGTAAGTATTTTATATTTTTTAAAGTATGGCACGCAACTATCAGTAGGTTTAATTTTAAATATTGAATGAATGCATCTCTTTTGAGCCTTAAACACCGTGTCTTTTTCCGTCGAGTTGCCCCAAAAAATGACACCATAGCGTAGATGCGATTCTGCGAAACCATAGTAGGCTGTAAGTAATGCCTCCACACTTATTATAGACGACAAAGTGTCAGGGCATAGGCAGAGTTACTGATTTTCTTGCACAAGATTTCGATATGGGCTTTCCAGTTCAGTTTTTTGTCAATGTGTAGTCCTAAAAATTTTGTTGTCTACCTCTTCTATAGGCTGGTCATCGTAGTGTATATTCAAATTACTTTTACTATTGATCCGTTGACTAAAATGTATTAATTTAGTTTTAGTCAGGTTCATTTTTAAGTTATTGTCGTCTAGCCATTTTACCATTAGATTTATAGAATCATTTATGTCACTTTCATAAGTATCAACACTTTTGCAAGGTATCGTTATGGTGCTATCATCGGCAAATAGTGTCAGAGGTTGAGGGAT
This sequence comes from Eurois occulta, assembly GCA_950022335.1. Taxonomy (NCBI): domain Eukaryota; kingdom Metazoa; phylum Arthropoda; class Insecta; order Lepidoptera; family Noctuidae; genus Eurois; species Eurois occulta. The sequence goes on from OX465496.1 coordinate 8,761,539, forward strand.
GCCTTTCGGAAGATCATTAATGTATAATATGAACAAAGGAGGCCCTAGAACACTCCCCTGTGGCACACCAAATGAAACTATACGTTCTGAAGAATTATATACAATGTCATGTTTACTTTTCATATTAATTTGGTTTATATTTGTTAACTGAGTTCTATTATGCAAGTAAGATTTTATTAAATTGTTGACGTTTCCTCTAATTCCATATGCCTCCAGTTTATTTAAGAGTGCACCATGATGCACATAGTCAAAGGCCTGCGTCATGTCACAAAAAACGCCACAGACCGGATTCCTCTTATCCACGTTAAATGTAACATTATATAAAAAATCATAAATGGCCATATTAATGGTTTTTCCTATTCTAAATCCTTTCTGCTCCTTGCATATAATATTATGTTTTTCTATAAATGAACTCAGTTCCTTGTAAATAAATTTTTCAAATATTTTAGAAATTATAGGAATTAATGATATCGGCCGATAGTTCTCCATTAACTCCCTATCTTCTTTCTTAAATAGTGGCTTGACGATAGACACTTTTAGAGCATCAGGGTACACGCCCGCACTAATGCTGAGATTAATAACATGGCTCAAGTGACCGCAGATTTCATCCGCAACATGTTTTAGTATATGAGTAGCAATCCCGTCACATCCCACACTGCTTGTATTATTTAAGGACATGATTATTTTTTTGACATCGCCCGGTATACTAGGGGCCATAAACATAGTTTTGTTATTGATATCTAATGCAGACGCCGTAGGTCTGCAATCGACATCCAGTTTTGGCTGTATTTTATCAATAAAAAAATCATTAAACGCTTCTGCAATAGCCTTGTGATGAGATATGACGCAACCACCCTTTTTAATTTTATTTATGTTAGATTTAGGTACGTTATACTTTGCACGATTGATAATTTGCCACGCAGTTTTCGATTTGTTTTTAGATGTTTTTATGTTGTAATTGTTTTTTGCTTTTTGTGTTAACTGAATATTTTTTTTGTAAATTTTAGAATAATTATATAATTTAGTTTTATTAATGTTGTTACGATTAAGTCTAAACTGCCATAAAAGTTTCCTTTTATTTTTACTGCAGAGTTTGATCCCTTTTGACAACCACTTAGTTCTTCTTATTGTATTTATTTTAACTACTTTTAATGGAAAGCACAGATCGTATAATAGTTTGAAAATCTCAATGAAATCATTATAAGCAACATTTGGGTCATCCGTGTCATATAGTTCTGAAAAGGTAAGATCCATCAGATGGTTTTTAAATTTTACAATATTTTCCGTACTATAGTCTCTTCTAGTTGCGTACCAATACTTAATACAACATATTTTTTGTACTGGACACTGAAGCAACTGTGCTGCATGATCCAATAATGCCCATTCTAGTACTTCAGTCTTACATGCATTAAAGTTATGCGCAAAGTTGTCGATGCACGATAAACTGGCCATGCGAGTTGGTTGCTTCAAAGCAAGTTTCAGATTGTACCTCATCAAAAGACATTCAAAGTAATTAGTTGCACTATTTTGCTTGAGTACATCAATGTTAAAGTCCCCGCAGATGACAATTTTCTTACATGATGTTCGTAAAATGTCCTGCAAGAGCAGTTCAAGTTTGTCAAAACAATAATTTAAATTATTCGAGTTCGGAACTCTATATACACACAATAATTATCTTATAACTAGTCAAGTCAACGCCACAGCACTCAAATACGCCCGGAGTTGATAACTTTGCTACTTTTGGCAATTCTTTGCATTGTAGTCCATTTTTAACAAGAATACATGCACCACCCCTTTTTTGTTCTATTCTACAGTAATGTGCAGCCAAATTATAGTTAGGTAAAAATAAAAAAAAATCCCTTCCATGATAAAGTGCTCCGTAACATAACACATCAACATTCGTCTTTTTATTCGATAGCTCCTCTAGACATACCAACAGATCATCTGCTTTATTTATCAAACCTGCTATATTTTGATGCAATATGTTGATATATCTATTAGAGAAAAAACGGCTCTTTTTCGTCAGTAACATTACTTGGTACAGTGTGAGATAAATCTGTCACTTTATCAGAAGAATTACAAGAATTTAAGTCATTATACAGAGTAAGTTCATTTATCATTAAACCCAAATTATGCAATATATTGGCCATACCGCGATTATTTACAGAGCAACTAGTCTTAGTAAACATATTAAAATCATAATCAAGATAGTAATTAGAGTCAAACAAGTACGCATAATTATATGAACAAGCATCCAAATACATTAAACTATTAAAGGTTTCAATTCTCGAATTGAACATTGCCGAGTAATCATTTAGTTTGAATGTAGGGGCACATAATATAATATTTGTGTGTTTCAATTTGGACAAAGTTCCACGAATGCTGATAATTATTTCAACATAGTTCTTTGTCCGACGAAAGTCTTCTTCTCCGACAAATATCAAGCAGTAGTCATTCATATCGTAGTCCTTTAATTTGATATCCAAGTCAGAGATAAGGTACTCAACACCACAGTTGGGTGTCAGGTAGTGGCAAATTCTATAGTTAGAGAATATATCTTCTGCTATTTCCAACATTTTATTATTTTTATTGCTACTTAAAATACATAATTTACTCCTTCTCGTGTCGTTAGGTTTACTTTTATAGTTTAATTGTGTAAATTGTACCTCAGTCTTTCTTTTATTATTGTCAGTACTTGTAACGCCATCTGTGATCGAATTATCCAACTGTTGATTAATTTGAAAACAGGTTGGTGATGTGGATTTATTGGCTCTAGTGGTAAATCCTTCACATTGACTAAGCTTTTCTTTGTTTTTTGTCACACACTGATTTATTTTTGTAGACTTTTTCTTATTTTTTGGTGTTTGTAGCTTTAATTTAGCAGGGGAGCATGCCACTGTTTTATACAGTGCATTCTGCTTCTGTAGCTCCTGGTTAAGGTGGTTGAGGTTCGTGTTTGCTAAAGTTAAGGATTCTATTTCGTTGTGAGCACTATTGAGTTCCAGAGTTAATTGTTCTAACTGCTGTTTTCATTTGGTAATTTGGTCATCTTCGTCATCAGAAATATCAGATATGCTGGTTGTGGTGCCATCTATCGGTGAGTTCGTCAATGAAGTTTCCTCAGCTGTATCAGTTGTATTTGTTTCTGACTTTGAACGGTTACGTCTAAATGTGATGTTATCTAGGAAATTCATTCTACAGTGCTGTTGAAGTGCGGAGCAAAACGGACTTGTCTGGTCGCCACTAGTCTCTAGTATGTAATAGCTTGTCTGCTTACCGCTAGATGCTGTTGACACAAGTAGAGGAAGCAATGTCGATAAAGCAGAACAATATATTGGACTCACCAATCAATCGATCAAAGTTCACCAGCGTCACTTTTTTACGCTACTCGCAGCTAGATGGCGTTGTTTACAGTTTCACACAATTATGACAATTTTTTTACATCTGCAACCCCAGAATTAATGTCATGTAAATGGCCCTTTTACCACTAGATGGTGTTGTTTACAATTTAGTTATATTCTGTTTATTTTTCACAACTGCAACCCCAGAATTAATGTCACTCAAATTCAATGTAATTAATCTATTCGCCACTGGAGGCGTTAGTAAGGGTACAGAGGTCACTTTTCATACAACAAATTTTCTAGCAACGGCTTGCCAATCATTTATCTTTGATTAATTTCACTGTTTGGTCCAATTTTGTCACACTGAGTTGTTGATATTAGTTTTAAATAAAGTTTCCATAAATTTCATTGCACTGATAAGTCACTTACTGCTCAAATTCACCATTTCGAGGAGAAAGGCAGTTTTTACTTAACACCAATTTATATGGGTTGTTACTTAGTTTTAAAAGTCACTCACACTGTCACTTATGTAGTCTTATATTTGCAGTTTAGTTTTGTATAATATTCACCATTTAAACTATTGGTTGTTTATTTATTTATTTTAAATTACGTAGGCGATGTTTACTGTGCTAGTGTTGCCACTTTTTTTTTCTTTAACTTTATGAATTACGCTTTTTTATACTGGATACCGATTTGATTTGCTAATTCGATACTGTGGCGCGATTTTTGGCCTTCTGCTTTATTTGCATCCAAGGATTCACTCAAAAGCTCACAAAAAATAAAAAATAACATATGTTGGATCCGGTCATTGGTACAGACTAAAAATGGATCGCAAGTACGCCAGTGGTGACTTCACACAACCTAGATACAAGTCTGCCCCCACCACAGCGTATTTCTACAGAGCCCTGATGTTAACAGCTAGTGGCGACGAGGACAGTTGAGTGTCAAATCGCAGCTGAGTTGAGACATCCTGGAACTGTACCCCGATTCATTGTGCCCTGTGTTATTGTTTTAAATTGTAATGTAAAGTCATTTGTTATTTTAATAGAAACAGTGTATTGCACCCAGTGTATTTTCATTGCACGAAACCCATCTGCTGCCCACATGATGTACCTACAAGCCTAACAGAATAAATCCTGGCAATATGACATATATACATAAAGATTATTAATTATTTTTACAATATTTTAATATTATATTATATAATAAAATGATAGTAGTGAGTAAATAAAAGTCAAGAAAGATCAATGAAGTATGGTTCTCATACAGTATAATAACTTCTATAGTAAGTATATAGTTTAGGAGGTAGATTTTTTGAAAATGTAATGAGTTTATAGTAGTGAACCCATTTTTATACATTTCGTTGCTGGCGATTCTGGGTTTCTTGCCTTTTAGCCATGTCTTTAGGGTATTTTAGTAATGTTGATGAACAGCCTGGAATAGATTAGAATCAAAAAAAAAAAAAAAAATCTTTTTTTTTTTTTTTTTTTTTTTTTTGATAAATCTTTTAATGAATAAAAAATAAATCTGTTCTAAAAGTTCTTAAAATCAAAAAAAAAAAAAAAAATCTTTTTTTTTTTTTTTTTTTTTTTTTTTGATAAATCTTTTAATGAATAAAAAATAAATCTGTTCTAAAAGTTCTTATATTGATTTTTGATTTTATATTACAGGGTGGCATAAATCCCAAAAGAATACTGCTGGGTGGATTTTCTCAAGGAGGTGCATTAGCACTTCATGCAAGTTTGACATATCCAGAACCATTAGCTGGAGTCATGTCACTATCTTGTTGGTTACCTAGACATGCACACTTCCCGGATGCAGTTAAGGCTCCCTTAGATTTGCTGGTAAGTACAGTGAAGTGAATCTATTTCAAATAGTTGAATTAAATTATTTTGTGAAACTACACAACTGATCTAACTAAATGTACTAGTCAAGACACTCTATTTCTTACCCATCGCCTCAACTCTGTTCATGAATCGCTCCTGCATAGACAACACATTTGCAGCATAATAGCAACAGGCTGTCCTTTCATTGACCAGTTATAAATCTAAAAATATGAGATGCTTTAGAGCTAAAAGGCCGTTTTCTAGTAAGTAGTCAGGCAAACTTATTTGAGATAATTATGAAATATATTTTTATGTTTGCGGGATTCCCACAACTCTCTTCTTACCTTAGGGCGATTGGTCTTGAATGACCTGAGTACAGCAAATAAAAAAAACTGTATTACAAACCTTGATCCTTATGATTTTAATAATACACACTACTTATAAGCTATGTAACAAACGAAATAAAAGATTTTAATTCATAATCTGCACTCACCTGACGCGCCGGGTATAATGTACATTTGTGCACGTATCCAATGCGCCATAATGGTGCAGCACGGCTTTTCACTGATGACTTAAAAAAAAAGCCTTTTGTTTATAGTAAGTATTTCTGAAGCGTGCATGTGAATTCCCTTTGTGAAACAGGTGGTGCCATTCCAACTGGCAAACGTACATTTGAACAAATAAAGCGAAAGCAACTCGATGCAAAACTGCGAGGTATGCACTGTCTAATAGAACACTCACAGCTAAACGACAAAACTATATACAAATCCAACCTAAAGCCAATCTGATCATACGGAATCCAACTGTGGGGTACAGCTAGTGTGAGCAACCTTGAACGATTCCAGATCAAGGTAAAAAAAACAATGTTTAACATTCCACAGTGTATCAGCAACAAATTCATTTACCTGGATCTTAAATAATATAATATGCATGGCATAAAGCCTGTTAAATAGGAAATAATCTATCACAACGTGAAATACCAGAGCAAACTCACCAAAAAAAAAACCTTACAAACGAAATCAAACCAACGAAATCATACTAACGAGCTTGCTCGTGTCTTAAATAAGGAGGGTAGCCTTCGCCATGTTAGACTAAAACGAAAAGACTTAACAACATTGAATACTAGATTTCCACACTTTGAAGAGTAGTTTCTGATGCAATACTTCATCTTGTAGAAACTCACTACTACATAAATACATCAAATCAGATATACAAATCGGATAGATTTATGGCTTATTGTCTCTGAGACAGATTGCCACGTAGTAGAATAAAACAAAAACAAAAAGATCTTTCCATTGGGAATTTCTCAATAGCAGCCTGAAGTATGGAAGTTGGCAGTGTGATACCCCAGTGCGTCGGAAAGCACGCTAAGCCTCCGCCCGATCTATCCCTGTTCGTGTCAGATTGCCATCCTATCGGACTATGAGAGTAAGGCTGCTTTGCCACCAGAGATGTGCGAGGATGCGGAGCGAGGGATGTGTTTGTTAAGAAGAACCAATAGAACCACTTCATTTACCTGGCCACGCTCAGCGCAGCTCTACTGGAAACGGCTCAGCGGAGCGAGATTTTTTTACATACAAAACGAGGGGAGGATGTGTGCGAGAGATGTATTGCAAGGGATGTGTTTCGAGGGAAGTGTGCTAGGAACGAAAAAATAACACTCAGTCTGAAACGAGCCCGCTAGACATCCTCGCACCGCTCATTGCACACCGTTTCAGAAAGTCGCTACACATCCTCGCACCGCTCAGCGGCCTAGCACGTCTCTGGTGGAAACGCTCACACCGTTCCACAGCCTCGCTACGCATCTTCTCACCACCCAGCTACCTCGCACATCTCTGGTGGAAACGCAGACTGATGGAACAGAGAGTGCACCTGTGTTTGCGCACACACTTGTGCACTATAATATCTCTTGCGTACTTGGCTTATTTCCGCTGAGATTGGCCACTGTGGCAGAAATGCAGGAGGATATTAGAGTTTGTTGCACGGAGTGGGTTTTATGCATTCCGATATTATTCGACACGTCTCGTTTCTTTGTATCAGCTCCCGACCTTCTGTTTTATTTTATAACATTGCGGCTTATAAGTTAGGCTTCGCCAAGGTTAGACCTGGATTTAAACAGTGTTTAAACTTAGTTATTCGCCACGTGATTAGAGTGTACCTAAAGTGTATCAAAATGTCCAACCACTTTTCAAGTAATGTGTGTGTAAATGCAATATCTAACCATAAAAACTCTACTCTCTCTTAGGAACTCCCATTTGTTTTTGGAAAAAAGTTTGTTTTCTAACCCCCGGCGCGCGACTCAAAAAGAGCGGTGTTATTTATAAGTTAAAGCTGAATTAATGATTTCATTACTTTGTACAATTGCTTAAGGCCAGGTTATCCCGAGCACCGTAAGCATTTAACGCTTACCCCAGCCCGCGCAAGGAGACGCGATACGTAACAAATTACGCTGCGCGGGAAACGCGCTACGAAATCGAGTAGGTTACTAAGTTGCGTTACAGAGTAAGTCAACTTGAATTATTTTTCTAGAATGTATTGGATATAGATGAATTAGGAACCTACGTTTTGTATGAAGGTAAAGTTATTTATTTTTGTGAATAAATTAAATGTAAAATGACTGACGGACACTAAGATCATGAATACGGGTACGATTTAAAACTAAACGCCGCGTTCCATTTGGTTTTCTATATATCTTCGTGCCCTGGTATAAAACATCAAGCAGTAGGTAGGCACACTTACTTTAGGAGATTATTGTGTTACAATTATTGAATTATTAATTAATTAATTTCAATATTGTAATTCAAGAAGGGTTAGAGGTACCTATAAATGGTTATTTTGTGTGAAATATAATATGAAGCGCGTAGGTTGTTAATAAATAAATAAAACGGTTTTTTTTTGTTTTATAGTCAAATAATTAAGCTAATAAAAGTAAACACCTTTGAAAAGCTAAACATTTATGTATTTCAAGTAGGCCAGTTACAGGTACTTTTCAAATGTCAAGTCAAAGACAACAATAAAATGAAGCTACAGGCCCAGTCAAAAAGCATAATAACTGGGAAAGTACTGTAGTTGCCCATTCCAAAGCGTAGATCTTTACGAGTCTACATTTTTTTTTAATGTTTTTTACCTATGTTTTTTAAGAAATGTTTTAAAAATGTAAATTTATATGTAAGGAAATTAAATAAAGGTAATAATATTCTTATTATAATATTCTTCTTATTCTTATAAGAAAAAAATAGTTCAATGAGTTATAGCAATTAGCTGACCCACCTTTGCGCATAAATGGTTGAGATTTTTTAGAATACGAAGCGATTGAATTTTATATTTTTTATATTTTATTTATTTAGTAAAGTAAATAAAATATAAAAGCTAACCTAACCTAACCTAACCATATTCCAAAAATGCATTGGTTTCTTCCTGTTACATGGAGTTGACCCTGCACTTGATAAGTAATATCTATTCCTTTTTTTGTGTATGACTCGGGTATTTATTTTTTTGTCGTATTCAAATATTTGGATTTTATTTTCCTTAAAAGCAGAAACACCTTGAGAAACTCCTCCTTGTTTTAATTAACAATTTCTACACACTTTTCCTCTTGCCAATAAACACTGAATAAAGTTATGCATGGGATAACGTCTTTAAAGCCAAACTAGCCAAATAGTTTTATTTATTTATTTATAAGCTTGTCATAACTTGATATAGTGTTTTTTTGTAGTAAGGGAGTTGATTCTAGTGTACCTATTACGCATAAACGAACTTTTTAGGTCGTTCTGGAACCGAATATCATTAACTCGATCATCGAACTCGAAACGATTGGGACTATTTTTTTCAAAAAGTAACAATAGAAAAACACACGAAAGAATAAATTTAATGTTTTTTTTTTTTTTGTGAAATAATGAGAACGATCGATGAATTAATTTTTCAATGGGTATCGTTCGCATGTGTTGCCGATCGTGGATACGTTTTACACACACATGCATTTGAGTTCTAGGGCTTGTGGACGGTGAGTAATGGGCTCCGTCCTCCGTCCGCCGTCCGTCCGTCTTATGACGACGGTGAGTAATGGGCTAGCTCGCCGTCCGTCCGTCTTATGACGACAGGCCGTGTCGACGGCGCGTTCGTGTTCCACGCGCGCCTCAAAGAGAAGTCAGCAAACAGGAGGGGCCCACAAGGGCCGATGCCTGCCAGGGCTGCGGGACGGTTCGAGATACCGCGGCCCTGGAACACGGCAAAAGAAGGAACATGGATGACCGCCCGCACAGAGCGGGAGGAGTCATTTGATGATTTCCCATAAAAAAAAAGGTATTGACCATTATAATCGTATTTCGGCGCCATCCTCCAAAACATTGTAGAATGTTACCTCTTTAATAAATCTAAGTGTCAAATGAGCAGTTGTTAAAATTCCAATTGTAACCAAATTTTTGCTCATCTTAATTTTAACTATCGTTCTAGCTATATTAATCTTCAGAAGATCTAATCACGAACTATCTCAGTACTAATTAATACAGAGGACAATAGATGGCTCTTATCTGTTCTGTCAATCGATACGGATCAGAGAAATCATATTTATTTTATTAGTTTTTCTTTCCGTTTAAGTCATTATAATATAGTAAAATCTCTATTTTTTATCTCTAAGTTTAATATTACTATTAATAAACTATTTGCCCCCAACAATTTGCAACTGACGAAGCTACTGAAGGTAACAGAAGAAGGTTTCAGTAGCGCCATCAGCATTATTCAGAATGGAATTTGGTGTGGACAAATGTGCAGTCATGCATATGAAGCGAGGGGAGACCATGGAATCCGTGGGAACTCAACTCTCGGATTCCATACACCTTAGATCCCTCTCCTCAACAGAAATCCACAAGTATTTGGGTATGTCGGAAGCATTTGGTATCAAAACTGTCGGTATGGCATGGCAAGGAGTTTCACGGACGCTCTTACCGAGTACTACATGGGCCCGATGTATCTTTTCTGATGGATTATCCATCAGCAACTTGCCTTGAAGTACAACCTTGTGGAATCAGAAGTGCCATACTATAAGTATGTGCCCGACGTTCTCGATGATGGTAATATCACGTTGTATTGGAATCGACCTATACTCACTGACAGGACTATTATTGCCAACTGACATTGTTAGCGAATTGAAGCGTTGCGCATTGATTGTTAAATTACGGTTCCGCATGACGAGAACCTCGTGAAAGCAGAGAAAGATAAACAATTCAAATATCTAGATCTGGCTCGCGACGTTGTGCGACGTGAGTACAGCAGTCATTGTGCCGATAGCCGTGTCGGCCAATGGCTTAATAGTCAATAGCCTCGACCAACATCTGAGGAGGCTTTCGCTGGGCAGCAGAATCAAGGGCTTGATTCAGAAGGCAGTTCTTCTGGACACGGCGGATAATGTTAGGAGGTTCCTTTCTGAAAAGCCCTGACCACCGGTAGCTAGAACCCTGTTCCCCATGCCGGTGGGCTACTATTTTCTATATTTTTAAATGTTTATTGTTAGTAAAAATATTTAAAAATGTAAATAATATGTTAAAAAAATTAATAAAGGAAATAATACTTAAATATCACATGAATAGAAAGCAGCAACTACATTTAGTGGAACTTTTACTGTAGGGGTAGAAATAACCTTACCCTATGCTGTTTAGGTTAGTATCCTTTCATTTTATAAATAAGAGACTCATATAATAACTTAAAAAGGTGTTAAAAACCATTACGTTGAAAATTAATGCTGTGTTTGATCGCGATTGGCAGTGTCGCCACCACTCGCATGGAGGATTTGCGATTTGCATCGTTCTGTGATGAATACCGAAAATACCGTAAATTCCGGTATTCAAAAATTCAATACCGGCATTGTGAAGGCTTCTATTCGGTCCGGTATCCCGGTATTTTCGGTATCCGGGATCCCGGTTTGCGACCCCTATACGCAATATTATATTTGGTATTAAAAATAATTGTACGCTCGCCGATTAGCTTTTTTGCCTCAGCAAAAATTAATAAATTGAAAGTCGTGAAGTAAAATATTGGTAACATCTATTTAGCGATAATAAAACATATTTCGTCTGAAATTAACTTTGCAGGTGTTTACATATTATATTTGGTATTAAAAATAATTGTACGCTCGCCGATTAGCTTTTTTGCCTCAGCAAAAATTAATAAATTGAAAGTCGTGAAGTAAAATATTGGTAACATCTATTTAGCGATAATAAAACATATTTCGTCTGAAATTAACTTTGCAGGTGTTTACATATTTTTATAGCATAGAAGAAAAAAGGAAACTAGCTTCATTTTTACAACATTTCATGAAACACAATTTGGTGAGCAATCCATTCTGGCAGGTATTTCGAATTTATTGTTAGTAAAATAGGTGCATGTCTGGTAGGCGTTTGAAAAAAGCTTACTTTAATTATAGAAATAGATGGATGGCACTTTAACATTTGCTCGTTAAAATGGTGCTACAATGTCGCGGCGGGCTACCGCTGAACTAAAAAATTTAGTGCGGGAACAGTAGCCCGCCGCGCGCCTCGACATCGTACACATTGTGTCAGTGTCCACCTAAGAAAGAGAAAGGTATTAGGAAACCTCCTAGTGCGAAGAAAATCAAGAAGCCTAAACCTGTAAAACCTGAAGCAAAGTGAAGGCGTTAATAAATTTATACATTTACATGAAAAAAATACATAACCACCTCCTTTTTTAGAAGTTAGTTCAAAATGGTTGGAAAATTTATTGTTAGCCTTCACTTGATAGCTCGTCGATTTAATATTCGACTCGACGCTTGTTTCTACTCATCATAAATTAATTAGGATACTGAAATACAATCAGAAAATCGTCAATATAACTCCGTAACTTCTTATCATCTTGTTAACATGACATTTTAGGTTATCACTAACCTAGAGCATTATATTCGTGATTCTAATGATATTACTAGATAAATACATATTTCAACATAGTACAGATAGGACTACAGCGCCATCTATGCCACAAAGGATGAACTAACATCAGAACTGGTCAGATGATTCTGCCTTTTCTATGGGGGATGCAGAACTTTACACCTGCATACTCTGCCTTCATACTCTTATACAATATAATAAAAAAAAACCCGGTCCGATCCGACAAGGGCATAGAGGTATTCCAACCACGTATCCAAATACAATAAAGAAAATAAAGTATTCATGAAAGTTAACATGATAATGAATTCTAAAATTACAATTTTTTTCGTTCCCAAATGAGCGCCAATTTCCCTGAAATGGAATTTCAGGATTTTTAAAACGCGACAACAAAAACAAAATTACCGTAATACTACTGATGGTAGTAGTATTTCGTGCGAATCGTGACTCATCGATATTAATTGAATAACAGAGCTTTTTATGAACGCATATCTAATAATAACTAGCACACAATAAACGTTGTAATTCATTTTTGTTAAGGTGATTGCTACGGTCTGTTCCCAGCCAATCTCCCGCTAGATGGCGCTGAAGTCTACATTTCCAGTTTATTTGAGTTTTTGCGTAATTGGAAAACTATTAAGTCGTAGGAATAGTCTTAGCGGTTACTGAATATTATATTTTATTGAAATATGTCATATCATTGCCTTAAAATCCACCCAATTCGGTAAAACGATGTGTTTTAATATCTTCCATTGCATACAGGCTCGTTTACACACACAGACGTATGCAAAAATGTTTACTAAGATTGAACACTAGATAGCGTGAATGTAAAAAACAAGTAAGTTTTCCATTTTTCTGTATGGGTAGACAGAACTTCAAAACGCCACCTGCTACGGTTTATATTATGAACGATTGTTATAAAAATAAAAGTTATATTTGTTGGCGTAAACTATTTTATTGATCAATAATTTTGGGAAATAAATAATGTCAAAATTGATTACAATAAAACGCAGTTTGATTTTATTACATTACACTATTGTTTTTTTTATCAAAACATGTATTTGAAGTAGCATATAATATGCTGATCCATGCCCATTCACTCAAAATTAATAACACTAATGATTTGTAACAGTAACAATTATTTCAATATTATTTTAAACATTTCATAACCAACACGTAAGAATATTTCATAAACAAGATACAACAACAAATCTAAAACACTATTTATTATGTGACAATAACCAGGAAGGTGAAAAACATATTTCCGATTTCGACGCACTCAAAAGCTTTTAGTAAAACATAGTAACATAATTATGGTTTTGCTTTTAGTTAGTAAGCATGTATGCCTAATGAAGTATTATTTCACCTTCTGATTTTACAGTAAATACAAAATAAAAAGAAATATACAGTGGTTATGTAGATTCCAAACAAACTACTACCAAAATACAATTAGAACAAAAATCATTTGACTTGTTGATTTCACCCTCTGCCTTGAAACTTCCTGTCTGGAAACCACTGCCACACTGGTGCTGCAAAGAAAACATACTAAGTACCTATATTTGTTACTTTTTGACAAATATTGTTTGCCATTCACTTCAAAATGTTAGTACCGTCAATCTCCAAAGTTGCTCTAAAATAAAAATCGACTTCTATTCTTTGCTTGAATTTTCAATTGATGTTGCAGGAGCATTTTTCACTGGAATAACAATATAATTTATTATATCTAAATATAATATTTTTATTCAGATCTTTTCACGTAAAGGAGGCCTATGTCCCAGCAGTGGGAACATATTGATGGGCTTTATGAAGTGAATAAAACAGTAAGTGTTGTGTACATACCATTCAAATCTATACATTTCGCATTTTTTTGAACACGTCTCAATATTATTTCAGGCAGAACACAGTTTTTAAAAAATTCTGATAATTTGGGTATCATATTACTGATAAATTCGTTATCTCCACAAACTTCTATTACAGTCAAAGGTTTAGTGACTGAAATAAAACATATGAAGTAGCACTTATCCATTTTGCTGACACGCATAAGTCCTTGGACCTGAAATAAAATTTGAATACCTATAGTAAGAAATGTTCACATAATGTGAACACATTATACCTATTACAGTGTCTTGTTTACAATTTTAATGTGTCATGTAATAGAATTTTAATTTACTTGATGGTAATAATCGTGCTTTTTATTCATGACTAAAACATTATTATCCAGTTTTAGAGGAAAGTTCTTCTTTTCTAGCGCAGCTGCTTCTAGGCTTTGATCTGTCCTAGCTAATGATGGAAAGCACTTGACCTCAACAACAGCTCTCTCATTTTCAATTATACCTGTAACAAATTGCCATAAAATATAAAACACTGAGATGAAGCTCTTCATGAAATTTGATAGAAGAAATTCAATAGTCTCCAGTACTGTTTTTTTTTCTCGCAATTAGAACTACATACCTAATTATTATGTTTGGCCAACTTTGCTAAACACGAAGATTAAATTGAAGTTTGATAAAGAAAAACTTACCATCTGGACTGCCTGCTAAAAATCCAAATTCTTCATCAATAAAAAGACCTGAAGGTCTGACAATTTTATTATATTGTTGCATGAACATGCTTTTTGCTACATTCTCATATTGCTGCCCATATAACATATCTTTCGTGCTAATATTCTTTTTATACAGAATATCCTTTACATGATTGTGGCATGGCACAAACTATAAATATAAATACAGAAAACACACACAAAATATAAATACAGAATAATAAATACTTCACTGATCTTGAATTGACTTTACAAATTTGATTTATTAATTTACCTTGTAGAGTGCACTGGTATAGTTTTTAATAACATGATTCTTGCATTCAATTTTTTTTATTATGTTCCCATATGACACTTTCTCTTTCAATTTTGCAAACACAGAGGAGTCTCCGTCACCAATAAAACTCAAATAGTGAAGTTGATGTATTTCTTCACTCTTTTGAAAACCTTCCACAATAATATCTGATTCCATTGCTGTAGATGCTCCAGTAAAATTTTTGCAGCAGTTATGTGCTTTCATATCCAGGTTTCTCTTCTCATAATATTGACATGTATAACAATATTTGTTTCTAATACCAAGAAATAGACATTTTTTAGTTTCTTTACCAATAATGCAGGCCTGGAAATGAAAAGCAACACTTGTAAAAATAATGCACATAGGTAATAAAAATGTCATAAAGAACTAAATTTGTTTTTAGTAAAATATTAACTTACCATACCAGATGATGAATCAAAGTTATGCCCATATGACCTTTTCAACCATCCTCCATCTACATATACAGTAACAAATGGAACACCCGTCGGAAGACACATGACCTTTTTGTATTGCAATTGATCTTTCTTGTTCACCAGCTATTTTAATTTCCTCTGTCAAATGTTCAAACCACACACTGCCTAATTTTTTTTCAACACGACGAAATTTGTTAGCTGACATTGTTGGAATATCCATAAGACTTGTTATATGAGCTGCTTGAGTGTAGAAGCTACCAGAAGTGACAGTTGCCCACACAAATGCAGTATTTATTTTATTACTGCTCTCCGTAAAATGCCTCCACGCTTTATCACACATACTGCACTTGAAAATTAATTCACTTCGAAATCCATCAAGTCTTTCACTAACAAATTCAATTTGTGAAGATTCACACATATTTCGATGTCTTTCCATAAGAAATGCCCACTGTATTACATGCTTCAAGTCCACAATGCGATACCCAGATATTCCAGATAAACATTTATTTGGACCAGGTTCCACAATCAATTGAAATGAATCAATTTCCGGATCAGGTTGCGGCCAATTAATCTCTAAAGGTTTAACCACAGGTTCAGCTGTCACTGTGCTAGTACTAGGTAGGAGCACTGTAGGTGGCCTCTAAGCGGATTTTCGGTTTTACACGAGCATATGTTCTTGGTTGTATATTCTGGGTACTGAAAGAAAAAAAAAACAAATTGTGATAACCATAATAAAAGTATAATACTTACCTATATCCTAGATCTATTTTCTCCTTTCTCAATATTTCGTGGGTTTTTTTTACGTCATCTTATGGTTTTATACTAAAGCAGCCCACATGACGACCTACTGACCCTACATACACGTAGTGTTCCTTTTACGAGCAACAATAAACCATGTTGATACATACATTATAGAGTTATCTAAGACGATTTCTTCATTCACTGGCTTCTTCTTCGTTTCTCCAGAACGCCAAACTTTCACACGGCTGTAAGTAATACAATATATGAATGAAACTTTTGCCTACAGAAAATGTAGGTAGGTAGATACCTCGTGTCATCGTGAAATAGCGTGAAATCCCTAAGTACATCCAAACTTGGCCGTGTTTACGAAGAATCCGGATACAGAATTAGTTGTATTATGCAGGTTCACTTACCTCCCTTCAGCATAATATCTCCTTATTCCACTTCGAACTCGTTTCAAAGATTTGCGCGACCCCGAATATTCGTGTTGTCTGTACGACGCCTTGCTTGTTCGAACAGACATTGTAGGTAGACGTAATCTAAATCTGAAATATAGAAAAACAAATGAAAAACGAAAGAATAAGTTCCTTTTAGACACTCAGTATTTGAATAAAATATAATAATATCGTAAGTCACAACCATGTATTGAAAGATCGCAAGTGGTGCAGATTCTATGAAAGATAGTCAGAATCATAGATCAATCTTTTATTTGATTGAGTTGCGTTCTGAAATAAAATGTAGAAAAATAAAATATAACAGTAAAATTTACTTATCTTTATATTTCAATGTTATCTTTATACACCTGGTAGAACTGGCCGACGATTAAAAAAAAATCGTATTAGATTAAGCGATTTATTTTTAAACAATAAATTACGGAACAAAAAAAAGGATTGTAAGTAACTGAATTATGTTTGTTTCTGAACGCACCATAAGTTTTCGACGACGCGCGACGTGAATGGGAGTAGATTATACCTACTTTGATAAAACAAACTAATAATATTGTGTGTCTGTCTGAAAATTCGGAAAAGCATATTTTGCCAATGTTTGCAAGTTTAATTTTGTGACTACTTTGGTAGTTTACCGATTTATAATAACTGTATATATCGTTGTTAAAAAAATATTCAAACACATTAAAATATGATACACTGATTTATCACTGGTTTCAGTGATGAACTGATGAGTCAATGTTAGCCACAATACTAATCACTTTCGTCATACGTGTGTATGATTGATGTGATTAGCAATGTGGTGATATTTCAGAAAAATCACGGGCCAATTTGTTGTTTTTAATCCCACCGAAAATATAATTGCGTTATTAGAATAATTAATTACTATACCTACGATAAATTACAATATAGGTAGTCTCAAATGCATACTAGAGAAATATTGCAATTTGAATCAATTAAAATGCACAGCATACAAAAATAAATTCACAACACAAGAAATTCCGCGCGCAAATCATAGCGCGTAACAATGAAATCAAGAATGTAATTTTATATCGAGCCGACGTGGCGACGACAACGGAGCCGAACAAAAGTACCTACAATACATTGACCTCTATTATACGGGGGCGGCACTGAAAATTTCGGGAATTAAGGAAGTGACACAACATTGCTATTTAAAAATGTATTTATTGCTTTTCGAAGTATTCTCCGCGAAATTTGAGACGTTTTTCCATACGATGGAACCAATCATTGAAGCAACCATTCCATTCGGAAGTTGGGGTCTCCAAAATGGCCGTTTTGTAGGCGTCCACAGCTTCTTCAGGTTAATACAGCATGCAATTTATTCTTAATTTTAGGGAAAGTATAGAAATCATTAGGGCTTAGGTCGGGGCTGTACGGCGGATGGTCTAATAATTCTATGTTTTCTTGCTCTAAAAACTCTTGTTCTGTGCGCGGTGTGAGAACTCGCATTGTCGTGATGGAGGATGATGCGGCGGTTGCAGTTCTCTTTACGGAGTTCAGAAATGACCTATGGCAAACAAATGCTAGCATACCATTCTGCATTAACCGTTCTTTGTCCCTCAAGAGGAATAGTCGCAACATGACCGGTTTTGGAGACAAACGTGGCCACCATTTTTTTTGCAACACTCCGTGAACGAACAATTTTTGTTGGCTTTAACTCATTTTCGAACACCCAAACTCGTGACTGGTTTTTTGTTTCGGGTTCGTACGCGTATATCCAGGATTCGTCACCTGATACGATGTTGTATACAGCATTTGAGGCTCCTGCGTGGAATCTTTCGAGAGTTCTGACGCACCAAGTAACGCGAGCCGCTTTTTGCTCTCCACAGAGCGAATGCGGTATCCATCGGGAAAACAACTTTTTTACACCTAATTGTTCATGCAAGATTATTTGTATTTGACTCATGCCAATGTCTAAAGTTGCCTGAATTTCGCGGTATGTCACATTCACATGTCGATCTTCCTCAATCAGCTTACGCACAGCATCAACGTTTTCTTGGGTGTCTGCAGTTTTTGGACGACCTTGACAGGGATCATCACTGAGCTTGACACGTCCACGTTGAAATTCAGCAAACCAGCGATAAATTGTGGTTTTGAATGGGGCTTCATCACCAAATGCAGAAATCATCCGGTCAACACACTGTTTTTGTGTTAAACCACTTCGAAAGTCATAATAAATCATCGCTCTTGAATTTTCTCGAGTCAATTCCATTTTCTCAACGACTAAAAAAGTTTGACAAAACCTTGTGACAAGACCGAGAATCTTTTTTTAAATAAATAAATAGTGTTCGATTTTTAAAACCAAGGAGTCTTCAATTAAAAAGATTTTAATATGACAGGAACATTGGAAATATTCCATTCCCGATACTTTTAGTGCAGACTGCGTAATAGAGGTCAGTGTACATACAATACAGACCTACGACCACGCTACGAGTTGCCACACAACAATAATGAGTAATAAAATTGTTTACAAAAAAAAGTCATTAGTTTTATTTTATTGTTATTTTTTTTTGAACGATTGGAAATGAAATTACTCAATTATTGCAGTTAGAACTTTGATTTATTAGAATTATAAGATAACGAACGCGAACGCGCACGACATCTAGCGCGTCAATGTTTAAACATCGCCTTTCGTTTGCTTGTCAAAAGTCACGCACACTACTGTAGAAGTGTCAAATTTTGCCGGTATTTCACTGTTGTTTTTATAAGTAAATAATGTAAGTTATTGATTAAAAAGGTCGAACGCGGACACATTTCATTGTAGAGAAGTGATAAAATGATTAGTT
Source organism: Eurois occulta (assembly GCA_950022335.1). Lineage (NCBI taxonomy): Eukaryota > Metazoa > Arthropoda > Insecta > Lepidoptera > Noctuidae > Eurois > Eurois occulta. The sequence goes on from OX465496.1 coordinate 8,780,858, forward strand.
TTAAAGAAAGAGTGTCTGTGTTTAGTGTATAAAGGTGTTCAAAAATGTATGGACGGAGGGGCGGCACATTCACCTTAAAACGAAGCTTTTATTTTTTAACGCTTAAGGCAATTTAGGTATAGTGAAACAGAGTCGTCATAGCCCCGCTGCTATTTCTGTCTGCAGGGTTTAGGGATGATTCTCATTAGAGCGGGCCGTGCCCGGGGCGGGCCGTGTACGTGGCCCGGACGGGGAACGGATTTGAAACGTTACATACATTTAGTATGAAGCAATTCATATTACGCAGTGCATGTTCCGAGTCCCGTCCGGGCCCGCTCGACGCCACGGACGGTTGTTGCACGGTCCCGCCCCGCCCCCTCCACGTCCCGTCGTAATACGAACACTCTTCCGGGAAGAGTGTTCGTATTACGCTTCCGTACTGCGTACGGGCAGTGAGCGACGAATGTTTAGTGAGGAACCACGCACGTTCTTTGTTTCACCGAAGGAAGATTTGTTTGGAAAGTCGGTTTCTTTTGTTGCAAGACTTTACGGATAAAATGGACGATGAAAAATTAATCGAACTTGTCCGAAAGTATCCTGAGTTGTATGACATGACACATCAGAAATACATGGATACAAAGTAAATTTATCTTCATCGTCTGGTAAGTATCTGCATAGAGTGTTAAATTCTCCGTAAAGTTCAAGCATTCTCCAAAGAGGATGCACGCTCCATTTTCTTTTAACGCGGTTCTTCTTACTCCTTGCTTCTGCTTCCTCTTCATCAATAGCTATCTCAATAGCAGCCATCTCCAGTAAAGAAAACTCCATTACAGGTAGGGCATGCAATTATCCGCTCATTTTAGTATTCGGATACTTGGATAACGTTATCCGGATAATACGCATAATTTGGAAAAGAGTGATAAAAATAAATAACCACAATATTGTAAATCATCTATGTATATTCAGTAATCAGTCTAACGAACCATGGCAAAAATGAAATAATCAAATCTAAGTAGGCTAGGCAACAAAACAAGTCATAAAATTACACACATAAACATGTTTATAAAAAAAGTGTAAATATCTTCATTTCTATTGTCTATGGCAGAGACAATAGAAATGCTATGCTATTAATTGAATTATTTTATTTTGTTATTTTCATCTCTTTATTCATTTTTCTTACACATTATTTACATTTTTAAATATTTAAATATAAAACAATATAAAAAAACATTTAAAAATATAAAAAATAGTAGTCCGCCGGTGTCGGGAGCAGGGTCCAAGCTACCGGTGGTTAGGGCTCCAGAGACAGGAACCTCCTCACAATGCGAGCCGTATCGAGGAGTACTGCCTTCTGAATCAGGCCCTTGATCCAATCGCCTAAGGAGAGCCTCGATAGATGGTCATCGAGGCTCTTGGCCATAAGGCCATTGGCCGTCACGACAATCGGCACAATGATATAGCAGAGTTCACATTCCACATGTCGACAACCTCGTGTGCCAAGTCGAGATATTTTGTTTGTTTCTCTTTCTCAGCTTTCACGAGGTTCTCGTCATGCGGGATGGTAACATCGACTATCATTACGCGGCGCGCTGATCGGTCTATCACCACAATGTCAGGCTTATTGGCCACAATAGTCCTGTCAGTAATGATAGACTGATCCCAGTACAGCGTGACATGGTCTTTCTCGAGAACTGGATCGGGCACATACTTGTAGTTAGGGCTTTCAAATACCGGATTTTTTCAATACCGGTATCAATACCGGTATTGGAAGTCAATACCGTGATCACGGTATTAATACCGGTATTGAACGCAAGTTCAATTAGGACGTTAAAACCATTAAAATACGAATTTTTATTTTCAAATCATCATCAATCAGTCTTTAAATAGCTCTCTTTACTCTTATATAACAATTTGGTATTGGTTGATTATTTATTTAGGTAGGATTAGGAATTAGGGACGTAATAAAAACTTAAACTTAATCGAGTCTTTTTGCAGGAAGGTATTTCTCATAGACTTTGTAAGTAAGTACGTTATGAAAAAAATTTAAAACTTCTTATTATTATCGCAATTTCATCATTATAAATATTTGTAGAAATGTAAGTACTTATAGCTTAATTAGCTAGCAATCAGTTGGTGTTCATTTTAAATTAAATTAAAATTATTTAAATTCATTTATTTCAGGTCTTTAACACATATAAAATTAAAAATTAGAAGAATAAAATAGAAAAAAAGAAAAAAGAAATTTTTAATATTATAATTTTTTATTTTAGAAACATTCTTGTATTTATGCAATAAAAAGTACAATCAATCTAAAACTAAACAAGTAACAAAATAAATGAGGCGATAATAAAAAAATCAGACAAACTAATAAATAATAAAATGTAAAAGTATATAAGTAAAAGTAACACAATAATATAAAAAGTTTTAATACAAAATTCTGAATTTTAGACGTTTAATTTTTTTTTCAATCTATTATAATAATAGATTTAAAAGCGGTGCTTGTAGCTGAGGTAGCACTCTTGGTTTTAGACAATTGGGATATCTCCCTTTTTTTTTTTTTTTTTTGGGGGGGTGAGAAATCATCAAATGACTCCTCCCGCTCTGGGCGGAGCGGAAGGGAGTGTCAGACTCTTACTGACTAAAAAACACCCATGTTCCTTCATTGGCCCTTTATGTTCCAGGGCCGCGGTATCTCTTTCGAACAGTCCCGCAGCCCTGGCAGGCACCGGCCCTTGCGGGCCCCTCCCGTTTGCTGACATCTCTTTGAGGCGCGCGTGGAACACGAACGCGCCGTCGACACGGCCTGCCCGTCGTCATACGACGGACGGACGGCGAGCTAGCCCATTACTCGCCGTCCACAGGCCCGCGCCTACGGTGGCCGAGAGCCATCACGGCGTGTGGGATATCTCCCTCACTAATTGTTTCTGTTTGGACGTGTCTTCATTTTCACTGCTCATATTCAATGAAGTAGAAAGTTCTTCTATCGTCTTACCATGTTCATGATCAGTCATTGTCTCACTGTCTCTTTGAGCGTTTCGTGTGTCATTATTATATTCTGCTTCTTAGCATATCGATGGCAATCTGAATTGTATCAGCCCACAAAAACACAACAACTGAGCTACTAGTTTGGCGCTTTCAGTAGCGTCCATCAGTTGTGTAGTGTAGTGAACAAACAACAGGACACGCAGGACACTCCAGACTCCAGGGCAGAGTCTTTAAAGAATCTCCACCTGAGCAAGTTTATTATTATTATATTTTAAACGTGCAAGTTCACGATAATATCTAGTATGTATTTTATCAGATGTAAGGTTTTGTGATCATCAAGCTTGTGCTGGTGACAACAAGTGAGAGAATAAGATTAGGACGTCTAATGTTTGTAATACCGTAATCACGGTATTGGGGCGTCAATACCGGTATTGACAAATGCCCATATTAAATCCGTGATCACGGTATTACGGGATCCCGGAATACCGGTATTGAAAGCCCTACTTGTAGTACGGTACCTCAGATTCCACAAGTTTATATTTCAAGGCAAGTTGCTGGTGAATAATCCTGGCTACCTGGTTGTGCCTGTGCAAGTACTCGCCGTTAGCTAGACGAGAACAACCAGAAATAATATGTCTGATGGACTCACCCGGACGGTGGCATGCCCGACACACGTCAACCGTCCCGTCCTTCATAATATGTTTCCGGTAGTTGTTCGTTAACATAACTTCATCCATAATCGCACAGACAAAACCCTCAGTTTCCCCAAAGAAGTCGCCGAAACGTAGCCAGGACACGGACGCTAGGAAATCTACATCCGGCCCATGAAGAGCCCGGTAGAAGCGCCCGTGAAGCTCCTTGCCTTGCCATACTTCCTTGCGGTCATCATTAGTAAGTACCACAGGTTTGCGCCAGTTCTCTTTAGCCATGGACAGCGGGGTGAGTCCCTTGTCCACTGCGACCACATCTCGGTGCATACCCACTTCGGCTTTTAAAAAATATTCTCTGAGACTGCACACCACGCGGTTGTGGAGGGTCTTCGCGTTTAAAAAGCCACGACCCCCACACTTCCGCGAGATGTACAGCCTCATCACCGATGATCGTGGGTGATGCATCCGGTTTGCGGTCAGCAGTGTGCGAACTCTCCTATCCAGGGCATCGACTTCGGTCTGAGTCCATTTGAGTATTATTATTATTATTTGTTAGCTGACTATTTAATTACTATTATGCTATATGGATTGTATCTGAATTAAACGTTTTTATTATTATTTTATTTTATGTTACATCTTGTTACAATTTTTATAATTTAGAAGTACTTACATTAGTAAAAAATCTTAAAATCAGAGCTATGAAATAATAAATGACAGTTGTCATAATGAGTTCAAACCTACATATAATTCTCTGTAAAATCTGTAACCTCTACTTAAGGTTGATGTTCCAGGGTAGCCCGCGAAATTCAAATTTTCTTAAGTTTTTTGCAATTTGCAGGCCAGTGATAGGTTGTATGTTGATGAACATTTGATTCGCGGCTGTAAGACGTATGTAGTTACAGAATTATAATCATCAAAATCATTAATACAACCCTCCGAGCTCATAAAGGTGTAAAAATGACTTTGACCTTGTAAAAAGTCATTTTTACACCTTTATGAGCTCGGAGGGTTGTATTAATGATTTTGATGATTATAATTCTGTAACTACATACGTCTTACAGCCGCGAATCAAATGTTCATCAACATACAACCTAGCACTGGCCTGCAAATTGCAAAAAACGCAAGAAATTTTGAATTTCGCGGGCTGGTTGGAGCATTCACCTTAAGTGTTTAAAAGTAATTTTTAAGGTAACCAAACAGAGTAACCTTATTTGTTGACAAGTGCCTGGCCTATCTTAAACTTAGTTCTTAAATAAAATAAAAAACCGGCCAAGTGCGAGTCGGACTCGCGCACGAAGGGTTCCGTACCATTATCTATAAAAACGGCAAAAAAATCATATCTGTTGTATGGGAGCCCCCCTTAATATTTAATTTTTAGTATTTGTTGTTATAGCGGCAATAGTAATACATCATTTGTGAAAATTTCAGCTTTCTAGCTATCACGGTTTATGAGATACAGCCTGGAGACAGACAGACAGCGGAGTCTTAGTAATAGGGTCCCGTTTTACCCTTTGGGTACGGAACCCTAAAAACGAATGATAAAAAACAAAATCAAGTCATACCTATATCTAATAAAAAATTTAAATTAGTTTATTCAATTTAGTTTTATTTTTTCAGTCTAAGAAGGTATTATTAATAAGATTTAAGGAAACTCAAGCTATCTAATGTCGAGTCGTTTAGAGATGTCCTCAATTTACTGCACAAGTAGCCCGTTGACGAAAACGCCCTTTCCGATTCCACGCTAGTTGGAGGAATGGTCATAAGAAAGTCATATATTTGACTTAGATGATGGCTTCTTGGACCTCCTCTATCGAACAGTGCCATTTGTACTCGGCGTAGAGTTTCTAAGTCCACACACAACACTACATAAACGAACACGTCCGTACAAATTTTACTCAGAGCCGCAACTAATGACGGACGAAGCGTCCACGACATGGCGGCAGGATTCAGTTCAGTGTTACCATTTTCGAAAAATACCCGAATAATTGTGCAAAAAAAAATATTTTATGTAACAATACGTAAAAATAATAAACCAAAAATTATCCGTTTTATTCGTATTATCCGAATAGTAATGCAATTGATATCCGAATATTTTATATTGCGGATATCCGGATAATTCGGATATCCGGATAGTATGCCCTAATTACAGGTAACTAAAATAATTCCCAGCACTACGCGACCGTGTCGACTTATATCCCGTTTAACACTCGGTTTAATATAAATCGTGCAGCACGGACGGGCTCCGGCCCGTCCCCGCCCCGGCCTCGGCCCGCTCTAATGAGTATCATCCCTTAGGGTAACCTAACATGAACCTAACCTGTCCGAGTCGGGGTGCCTCAAGTCTCGAGCTCGCTTTGCTCACTCTTGCACCCTATGTTGTCCTTGCCGCAATGTCATGTTACGATGAAAACATGTTGCTAAAATAGTTAATAATAATAATAATTTGTTTATTTAATCAAATAAAAAATATAGTATTGATGCATATTTTCGTATTATTTTTAGTACTAGTTTTGTTAAAGGTTTCCATGAGATGTTTTGTCAAATCCAGAGAATTTTAACATGTTAATGTGTCCAGGTAGGAGCGACTGCAATTAAGCAGAGGTTTGTAGAGATTAAGAAATTCGTTTTGCGGCTCCGCGAGGTAGGTACCACGGTGCCGTCCGAGCGTGCGTTTCAACGTTTCTATATGAACGAATCTCTGTGATAGCCATCGCATTGGCGTTATAATCGAATAATCTTACAAACGATCCCAACTCGGAATGACATAAAAAAATATAACATTGTATATTTATTCCGGTGTCCAGTGTAGCCCATTCCCTCTCTAGAGAAGAGGCCGTGTGTCCCAGCAGTGGGAACATTATAGGCTGATTATGCTATTCCGTTGTGCGATTGCGATCTGCTTCGACTTCCGGTACCTCGGGTCGCTTGTCCAAGGAGATGGCGAAGTAGACCGGGACGTAACGCACCGGATCAACTCAGGACGGATGAAATGGCGACAGGTCACTGGACCAACTTGCGACCCACGGATGCCCTCAAGTTCAAGGGGAAAATATACAAGTCCATTATTAGATTGTGTGGAGTGACTAGAATGGATAAAGTAAGGAATAAGTATATTAGAGGAAGTTTGAAAGTGGCGCCTGTTACAAAAAATTTAAAAGAAGTTGTTTGTCTTGGAATGGACATATAATGAGGAGGGATGAAACGCATGTGACTAAAAGAGTGATGGACATGAATGTTGATGGATGGAGAGGGAGAGGAAGGTCAAAGAAAAGAATGGATGGATTGTGTGAAGACCGTTATGAAAGAGAAAGGAGTAAATGATGCCGTGACATCTGACAGGAGAGAATGGAAGAAGAAAACGTGTTGCGCCGACCCCAAGTAGAATGGGAAAAGGGCAGGAAGATGATGATGATATGCTATTCCGGTGTCAAATCAATCAACCATCACCATACATGGGGTTGCCATCACCTTAACTACAATGCTGGACAAAAACTTCGGACATTTAGTGAAAATTAAGTTTTTTTCTTGGACACAGCAATGTTTTTTTTTTTCAAAAACAACAAAACACATCACGGGACGAACAGTAAGATGATAGTGAGTGTGTGAATCCTAACAAGAAGAGAGTGCGCTTCGGGAGGAGTTCAATTATCGACTATTTTGTAGCACCAGACTTGGATATGGTTAATCGGTAAATCTTAATGGATGAGTTTTCAACTAAGATTTGTTTTAATTTATTGTAATTTGTACCAAATTACTTTGTTTTGACGAAATTAGGAAAGTTTGTTAAGAATTATGCGACAGAAACATTAGATTCAAGAACAAGCGAAGCGAGCTCAAAAAATACGCAAGAGAACGCTTAGAGAGATTCAGTCGGTGTTGTAATGAAACTATCACAAAAGAGTGCCGTTTGGAATCGCTTACTTTTGCGGCCCCAGTTTGGGGCGCTAAAATATAACTACGCCTTGCACACACGGTTTGTTTGTTTTGGGCCTGGATTTCCATGGCATTATAGGTGACTGGATTTTTACCAGACACTTTTAAAAACCCAGCCCGGGCAACTCCCTACAGCCTGACATTGACCTGAAAATTGCAATCAGAAAAGGCAAGAAACTTCAAATATTGATGCTGACTCGAGGTACAGGTTTTTGTATTCAAGACTCATTGTATTCTATCCATTTAATGTTATCAATATTTATTGTTGTTTATTAATACTTGCCGGAAGACCAGGTTAATTACCTGGGCATACTGTAATGCTAATGTAATTATGCTAAACGAATGAACATAACATGAAAACATTTACAAAAACCACTTTCCAACTTCCGGAATTTTAGACTTCACGGCTTCTTTCACGTAGTATTCACAAAAAGGCAAAATCATTACAATCCCGGATTTTTACTAGACTACAGCAAAGCCAAATAAAAGGGTTATGAGTTTAGCAGTCTGTTTAAGTTTGTAACAAAGTCAAACCATTTATTTTACTTAGGCCATTAGAAGGCTCTTTTGAATGTCTAATACGGAAAAAGATTTGAATCTATTGCCCATTACCATTTAAGATTCCACCTTAGTTCCACCGTAGCGTCTAAATTGCTGACATTCTTTTGATAAACTATGTCACAATCGATTCGCTATTATGGTCCGGGTGACATAGGAATATTCAATATTGGATACATTTTGTGCGAACAAAATCAAAAGTAACCTCCGTCATCGGAGGTTACATCCTAAAACGTGCGGGGGGTCCCAGAAATGTTTTTTTATTTCGCTGTTCTATCGTGTCAAATCGTGTGCAATTTCAAATGAAAGAGGACAAAATTCCATTCATGTCTGCGTCGATGTTGGCAATAACAGCACAAATACCTATTGTTCTACAGCCAATCCAGGGACTTTGGAGGATCGGTATAGGTACACCACAGATTCAAGAAATAACCACAAGATACTTTTTTCATGGCAAAATTCTGTTGTAGCCGTTTGTGCGTCGGTGTGTAAAATGGCTGTACTTCAGGTAATGCCAGTTTTTTTTGTCAAATTTCACTTCTTTGATGTAGAAATCCTTGAAAATCACATATCTGGACAATAGATTGTTATCAACCTCTCGAGCAGGCCGGATACCGCCATGGTCACTACCGACTACTAACAGTCCTTTAATCAGTTATTAGAGAAACACGGGAATTGAACATACGTTATCTATCTATATCGCATTCGTCGACTACTCTAAATTTCCGGAGCATTAGCCTGTAATTTAACAATCCAACATTCGATTTTGTACCGTAATAAGTGACTTACAAATTCTACGAGTAGGTACTTTAATGCTCGGTTCTATTCACTCACTGATGTAATGCTCGAATGTGAATTGTTACGTTACATTAGTGTCCGTTACCTCAGCCAGATGTGGTCGAAAATGGTCATTTGAATCTTATAGATAATTAGTTTTGCGGCTTCTGTAATTGTTGCGCACATTTTTAAATTTGTTGCGCTTATAGTTTTTTAATTATTTCACAAAAACATTTCCTGCTGGGGTAACGTTACCCCAGCCAGACCTTTTTCTTTCTAATGGGTTTATTTAAATAAATACTAGCTATAAAATTAGTTGTTTAGATGAAGTAAATGTTGTGCCTTATTTTGTATTTGTTCTTTCTTCGGTTGCGAAGTTATTCGAGATTTTGCTGGGGTAACGTTTTTGGTTTTGCTAGATCTTTGAAACGGTTAAGCGGATTCTTATCATATTTTGTACAAGACTTCTTTGGAATTAGTTTAAATTTGTTCTGCAATAAAAATACCAAAATAATACATAGCTTAAAGGTTATTTCATTAAATAGAAAAACACTTCAATTGGTCCCAGCACTCTCAATAAGAGGTCTAAAGACTTACTTTAAACATTATTTTGAAGCTTGTAAGTGCCTTCAAATGTATGTGAAGTTTCATTAGTATCCTGTAAGTATTTAACAAGTTATGATGATATTCAGTTCTTCACGAGCACGGTCATGATGCGCGCGGTGTTATTTGGCAACTGATAAGCCTTTATATGGATATATGAACTGAATGTTATGTCAATTATTAGTTGTGTAGTTCAGTTGTATATCAGTAAAATTTCAACGTACTACATTGGATAATTAATGAGATAATACGATTAAAGTCATTAGGAAGTGAATGACCGTGGTAACCCGACCAAGTTTAGGTGGTTACGAAAAAGCGAAAACGCAGAACATTATGCTACCTTCTAAAATATGTAGGATAGTGTTACAAATTTAGTACAGACATTTACACAAGTGTTAAAAAAAACTACATGTTTATAACGATTTTTTATTAACAGGTAAAATAATCATTTCAATTGAACTTTTAAAGTATTAATATACTTATACTTAAAAACAATCACAGATTAAAATTACAGATAGTAATTTTGCTTTTTTGAATTTTCTACTACTTTTTATTTAAATGATAGATTTCAGTAAACACAGTACACAGTTACAGTTTTTATTTAAATAGGTATACACAATATTGGAATGTGTAATGATCACAGACAATAAATAATTATAAACTATTAAAAAAAACTGCTTCAGATTCCGTTGCGTAGTTTTAAAGATCCAAGCAAACAGGGACAGACAACGGGAAGCGACTTTGTTTTATAGGTACTATGTATCGAAGGATAAATATGTCGTCATCATTGTCGAGAATTCCAGTCCAGGTAATAACTAAGTACGAAAAAAAAGAAAATAATAAGTAAGTTCCTAAATTCAAATATTTAAGCCTTAAAAAAATACAGTTTTAGATAAGTACCTAACAACATGTGGGCCATTATTTTTTTCCAGGGCCCATAATCGGTCTCTCAAGAACAGAGCCTATTACATTAAAAAAAACTATGATTACTAAAATAAAATCGCTATTGGTAGAAACGTAACAATAATATCCCTCTGAGAAGACATAAACATTAGTGAAAAATTTTATAATTTGACGTAAATGACGGTAACTCAGTCGCTTTTCTCGGTAACGCAGTCGTATCTCATACAAAATCAGGCTGTCCCAGCAAGCAACTCGCTTCAAATACATTGACATTACATTAAAACTCTTCACGGCACTATTTAATTAAAATATCTACGGAAATTAAGGTAAATATGAACTTTATTAACAGGCTAATAAGTTTATCTTTTCTTTAACCGTGTATTATTTACGAAATATTTCTTGTATTGTCTCTGTTGAAGTAAGAAAACGTAAGTACTCTGTGTTACCAAACAAAAGTGAGTCTTAAATTCGACTTTTTTCGTGCATTTTCGATTAAGTTCGTTTGATTTAATGTGAAGTGCTGGCGGGGTGAGGCGGGTGTTCGTGGCCTAGACGCTGGCCGCGTCAGTCGAGCTCGAGTCATCCGGAGAGGCGCGTGTGTTTATTGTGCGGCCGCTGAGTTACCGACGGCAAACGGTGAGTTTTTTAAATATTTGATTGTTTTTTTATTGCGTTTTGTAATAGAATAAGTAAATATTTGCATGCACTCAAAAATAATTTGGTATTTATTATCATATGACCCAAATATTAGAATACACGTTATTTTTACAACTGCGTTACCACTACACTGCGTTACCACGAGAAGTAACGCAGTTGTAGGTGCAGTAACGCAGTTGCAAAGTAAACAGTTTTCGAAGTGTATTTATGTATTTTACAGTTCACTTAATTAATTATTGGGTTATTTTGTTACAGTATATTATTTTCAATATAATGGCGTTAACACCGGCAGAAAAACAACGGCGTTATAGGGAAAATTGAAACAGAACCCAGTGAAAAATGCGGAGGCTAAAAGAAAACATCTTCTGAGTTATCTCCTGTCTTGACGCGCTTGTTTCGCCTATCTCTAAAAACCGGAGTGGTGCCGGAGTCCTGGAAGCTTGCTAATGTGCAGCCAGTGCCCAAAAAGGGTAACCGTGCCGATCCTGCTGACTATAGACCAATCGCCATAACCTCCATACTGTGCAAAGTGATGGAAAGGGTACTTAACAATAAGCTGCTAACATACCTCAAAGACAATGAGCTCCTCAGTGACCATCAGTATGGCTTCCGTCGTGGTCGTTCAACTGGGTATCTTCTTGTGTATGTTACGCATTACTGGGGCGAGGCCATTGAGAAACACGGCGAAGCCCTTGCTGTATCGCTTGATATCTCAAAGGCTTTTGACAGGGTCTGGCACGCTAGTCTGTTGGCTAAGCTTCCTGCATTCGGCATCTCTGCTGACTTTTGCAACTGGATTTCCGACTTCCTGAGTGGCCGTTCGATCAGAGTGGTCATAGATGGCTGCTCATTGGATCATAAGGCCATTGATGCCGGTGTTCCTCAGAGGTCTGTTCTTTCTGCAACTTTATTTCTGCTACACACCAACGGCCTGCTACAGCTTGGTGCAATCGGGTACGCTGATGACAGCACAGTCGCAGAAAGATACCTGTCCAGTGCAAGAGCCAGCAGAGAGGAAACTGCTACTCATAGAGAGGCCATGGTGGAGCGAATGAATCTGACCCTAAATCTCGTTTCCAAGTGGGGCGACGACAATCTGGTCAGATTCAATGCTCTGAAAACACAGGCATGTCTTTTCACTGCTAAAAAGAGCCAGTTCCAGTTGTCTCCAGCTTTCCGAGGTACAGTTGTACCAGTCACCGACCGCCTACAGCTTTTGGGCATGGAGTTGACATCGGATCTCAACTTCGGCTCAACCATCGAGTCAAAAGCTCAGACCGCAGCTAAGAAGCTGGGCATCCTGAATAAGGTGAGGCGATACTTCACATCTGGACAGCTTTTAAGTTTATATAAAGCACAGGTCCGTTCCTGTATGGAGTATTGCAGTCACTTGTGGGATGGTTCAGCAAAATACCAGCTCGCTGCACTTGATTCGGTGGAACGCAGAGCTAAAAGACTCATAGGCGACGAGACTTTGATAGCTTCGCTTCACAGCCTAGCTCATCGGCGTAATGTCGCCTGCTTGTCGGTCTTCTACAGACTGTACTTCGGAAAGTGTGCACAGGAGCTCCACGATCTGATTCCACCATCACCCTTTTACCACCGGACTAGCAGACGTACTGCGGCGTACCATCCACACTTGGTTGATATCCCGACAAGTCGTACTCGGCACTTCTCCTCCACGTTTATCATGCGCACAGCCAAGGTGTGGAACTCTCTGCCGGCATCTGTGTTCCCTCCCACATATAACCCGTCTGCCTTCAAAGCAAGAGTGAACAGGCATCTTCTGGGCACGCTCGTTTCATCATAGACCTCATCCATCGCTTTCCACCAGGCGTGATCGAGGTCAAGAGCAGGCCCATTTTGTAATAAAAAAAAATAAAAAAAAATTACGAATTTGATGTTCCATTAAATATATTTGAGAAATAAGACTGATGAGACAAAGATTTTATGTTTAAAAATGTTAATTTGAGAGGATATTTCGTTTTGTTTTTGTTTTAAGGAGAAGTTTTATGTTATTTCAAATACCTATTATTATTATTATTGTTTTTAGAGCGTTTCTATTAGTTAAAGCGAAAAAAAAACACCTAGTGCTGTGATAAGATTACCACTGTGTTACTTTTCCAATTACTGCGTTACTTTTTTGTCCCTCTTTTTCTGAATACGTTAAGAGCTATAAAGCTTTTAATATAATTTTGAACCACCACAAATTTTATATTTTTTTGTTAATCTACCATTTTTCAACCTGTGCTATAAAGATTGAGTTTAAATTGCTATTATTAAGGCATATTTTGAGAAATTACAGTAGCTTAAATTAAAATAACGTAACGCATTGGTAAACTTAATTAGAAAATAAGATATTAGACTGAGATGATTGTGATTTTACATTATAAGATTATTGTAATTCTTGTCTAAGTTTATGTTTGATAGGTTTTTAAAATTGAGGTAAAAGTTCCTACAATAAAACTGATTATTCTAAGTAAGTAACACAGTTGTCGTTTTTCTACTCCTTTCCTTGTATTAATATCAAACAAAACAATAAATAGTAAAAAAACATCGCTGCTAATGCCTGTACTGTTTACTTTAAATATTGATAAAACTAAATTAACCTAAAAAATTAAAAATAAACTAATTGGTTTTACAATTATTTTTACGACATAGGTACTCAATTTGGGCCCTGGAAAAAAATAATGGCCCATGTACATATTAATAATAATTTTGCTACTATTTCTGTAGTTAAATTATGCAAGCTTACCTTGTTCGTGAATTCATCAAGCAGCACGCACCATAATTATGATCATCAATAGAAGCACTCCACATTAACAGTAATTTGCCACACTTATTATTATAATAATAGCTCTCACGCACTCGATAAATATTTTCAAAAACAGGAAACGGAACTGCCGAAGCGCACGCGCACTCTACAAGATGAATTAAGTAATTATGGAGCATCAGAGCATGTTTAGTGCGTTATGCAAACAATGAATTACCCCTTCACCCCACCCCTCCCGTGTCCCGCCGAACGACGTGTTATCGGTGATTTTTGATAAGTATGTGCAACTGGAAGATAATAATAATGTTTTCATAGTACAGATATTATTATATTATTATGTATTTAACAGTGTACGCGTCTGTACCGAAATTGAAAGGTGTATTATACTAAACATTTCAAAAGATAGCATAATGTTCTACGTTTTCGCTTTTTCGTAACCACCTAAACTTGGTCGGGTTACCACGGTCATTCACTTCCTAATGACTTTAATCGTATTATCTCATTAATTATCCAATGTACTACGTTGAAATTTTACTGATATACAACTGAACTACACAACTAATAATTGACATAACATTCAGTTCATATATCCATATACAGGCGTATCAGTTGCCAAATAACACCGCGCGCATCATGACCGTGCTCGTGAAGAACTGAATATCATCATAACTTGTTAAATACTTACAGGATACTAATGAAACTTCACATACATTTGAAGGCACTTACAAGCTTCAAAATAATGTTTAAAGTAAGTCTTTAGACCTCTTATTGAGAGTGCTGGGACCAATTGAAGTGTTTTTCTATTTAATGAAATAACCTTTAAGCTATGTATTATTTTGGTATTTTTATTGCAGAACAAATTTAAACTAATTCCAAAGAAGTCTTGTACAAAATATGATAAGAATCCGCTTAACCGTTTCAAAGATCTAGCAAAACCAAAAACGTTACCCCAGCAAAATCTCGAATAACTTCGCAACCGAAGAAAGAACAAATACAAAATAAGGCACAACATTTACTTCATCTAAACAACTAATTTTATAGCTAGTATTTATTTAAATAAACCCATTAGAAAGAAAAAGGTCTGGCTGGGGTAACGTTACCCCAGCAGGAAATGTTTTTGTGAAATAATTAAAAAACTATAAGCGCAACAAATTTAAAAATGTGCGCAACAATTACAGAAGCCGCAAAACTAATTATCTATAAGATTCAAAAGACCATTTTCGACCACATCTGGCTGAGGTAACGGACACGTTACATTACAAGCGAATGTCCTCGGTGAGGTACGGCACGCCTTAAAGCATTCGATAGTTTATCATACAGCGCCATATTTGATTCTCTCAAAAAGCGACATCGAACCTTAAATTGGTGCCAGAATATTCCAAAATAGCAAAACAGCTATAAAGTAAATACAACTGGACCATAGAGAGGTAAAGCAGGGCTCTTTCTCCGAAGCTCTTATTGTTCTTTTCTCTTCTTCGGCAGCCGAGTTAAGCTTAATGCCCGACCAACAGCAGCGCCAGCCTCGAACTATGGGCTTAAAGGCAACCACACAGTGGCGCGCTCGTGTTCCACGCGCGTCTCAAAGAGATGTCAGCAAATCGGAAGGGCCGATTCCTGCCGGGGCTGTGGGACTGTTCGATAGAAATACCGCGGCCCTGGAACACAAAGGGCTAAGCAGGGACATGGATGGGTTTTAGGCAGAACAAGTCAGACACTCCCTTCCGCCGAGCGGGCAGGGTCAATAATTGATGATTTCCCATCCGAAAAAAAAGACAACCACACAGTGGATCCTAAACAGCAGCAAACGGCTACTCGGCAGGCCCAGGCGAAAGCAACTCTTTTTTCATAGATTGACCAATAACAGCTATGGATACGGACGGGGACGGGAGGACTTGGCCCTGCAGTGGGATACAAATGATTAACACATTCAGTGCCGGGAACCATCCTGGTGGGTTCACTCAAGTCGCACTTGCAATGCCGGGAACCCACCTGGTGGGCTCAACTTAATGTAGGTTTTTCTTGGCGAATTCAGCATCAAATTATTTGAACCGTTGTATATTTTAACAAGATTAATAAGAATACGCGCAGTTTCAAATTACAAGCATTTTTATTTTCAATAAATTTTTGACCTCTTCCTAGATGCCAAGAACCCTACGTGGGTCCTATTTGGTGGGTAGAAAACCATTCGCACGATTTCAAATATTATCTAAAAATTATTATTTTTACATTTTAGGACATGAGAATGAGTTCGAAATCGAGACTTTTCAGGGTTCGATATTAAAATAGATAAAAACTAATACTTATTATGGTGCAACTTAATCTGCCTGCCCGTTTATCTGTCACAGCTACATATTTCAGAAACTTCTAACGCTACAGACTTGATATTTGGAATAAATAATGCTTAGCATTTTTAAGGTTAAATTAAATTGCCTAGAGAAACTTAGAAAGAGTGAAACTAAAAAAACTATATTATTTTTTGGGGTCAACTAATACCAATAGTGTAGTCATATTATGAAGTATGAGATGAGAAAATCAGTTTGTGTTTAACCGACTTCTTACAAAGGAGGAGTAATGTAATGTGATTCCACAAGGTTGTATTTTATCCTTACTAATATTATAAATGCGAAAGTAAGTTTGTTTGTTACCTTTTCACGCCTAAACCACTGAACCGATCGTCCTGAAATTTGTGAATTACTCATTTAAACTGCGAAAATAAAATCTAAGAAATAAAACGTTTCATCTCCAAGCATGCTTCTCAATTTTTTGCACATAATATTATGCAGAGGCTGAAAAAGCGCGTTCAGGCTCGATGGAAGTTGGAGGAATCGTCATAAAATGTTTATAACTCGTTTCCAATTTTATAGCCTCGAGTGGAATGAGCCTCAAAAATGTGCTTTTGGGGCTAATGATTTTATAAAAATCTGTTTCTTTGTATGTTTCTGTATTAATCCCGAAAATTTCGGGGCTAAAATACGACCGAGATCTCGGGATCGAATTCTCTCGGTACTTGCGTAAAAAAAAAACAATCTTTTTAATTTTTGTCTGCCTGTTTTTTTCGGCTAATCTCTGAAACGGCTGGACCGATTTTGACGGGCAGATAGCTGATGTTATAAGGAGTAACTTTTGTTTTAGAAAAAGGATTAAGGTTCCGTGTCAAAACATGGAAGAAAACTCATGACATAATTCCACGCGGACGAAGGTCGCAAGCATCAGCTAGTCTATATCTATAGAAATAAATAAAATTGAAGTGACTGTGTGTAATATCAAAATAACACCTTTTTACTGAATGCATATGAAAATACACTTCTCATCAAAAAAATCGAAACACCTCGCAGTTTATGATTTGATAAGGATTATCAGAAAAATGTGTATATTTAGGAATAAATGTAAAATGTCATTTAATAGTGAGTAGTATGAGGTTTTTAAATCCTAATGTTATTGTTCTAAATTCAAATTAAGTCTTCATAGGTTTCGTATTTTGTATAATGAGTAATTTTTACCCTGTATGGAATATGAAGGAAATGGGTAAAACAACACGCGTAAATGAAAAAAAAATGTAAGAAACGTTTATTTAATAACTTGTATTCCCTCCGCGAGCTCTTATTACTGCTTCCATACGGTTCTTCATCGATCGGATGAGGGTCACGATCACATGTTGTGGTATATTATCCCATTCCTCTTGGATTGCATTTTGCAGCTGGCTAAGTGTTTCTGGGGCTGGATCTCTTGCTCGAATTCGTCTCTTTAATTCATCCCATAGATGTTCAATGGGATTCATGTCCGGGCTTCTTGCTGGCCATACCATAATGGAGATACCGACTTCGGTAAGATAATCTCGTACGACGCCCGCGGTGTGAGCTCTAGCATTGTCGTGCATGAATATGAAGTCGTTGCCAATAAAATGTGCATAGGGCATCACATGAGGTTCAAGACACTGTTCGATGTACCGATGAGAGTTTAGTGCAGGCAGCCGTGGCCCAGACACAAAGGCAAGTTCTGTCTTACCGTCGGCGCTGATTCCTCCCCAAACCGTCCACGAACCGCCACCATAGCTGACCTTTTCTTCAATGCAGCATTGTGCAAAGCGTTCTCCATCTCTTCTGTAGACCTTGTTCCTTCCGTCGTTACCATACAGCATAATTTTACACTCATCAGAAAACAGTACTTTGCTCCACTGAAGGTATGACCAAGTTAGGTGCTCGCGTGCAAAGTTAAGGCGCGCTCTTCGATGGTCTGCAGTTAATTTCGGCCCATTCGCTGGCTTATGCGGTGCCAATCCGCGTTCCTTCAACCTTCTTCTTATTGTAGAGTCACTTACAGCTACTCTTCGTACAACGCGAAGCTGCTGCTGCAGTTGAAAAGCGTTAAGGCGTCGATTTCGTAAAGAAGTTGTTACAATAAATCGATCATCTCGCTCAGAAGTGACCCGATTCCTGCCAGATCCTGAACGGCGCGTGAACGAACCAGTCTCCCGATAGCGTTTGTAGACTCTATGAACAGATGATAAGCTTAGATGCAATCTTGCAGCCACAACACGCTGACTAAGTCCAGAATCCAGCAATGCCACCACTTGGGCGGCTTCTGCGGGCGAAGTATCCATATGTTTTAGAAAAAAAAGTTTTTTCAGACGTCCCAAAGTCACAGTAAATGAAATAAGAAACAAAAAGTTTAAAGACAAGCGCTAATTTTTAGTTTTTAAACGAGAAACGTACTCCAACCCTAAATACACATTTGTCTCAAAACAGTGATTAATTTCATTTATAGGATAAACAAATGAAATTCTAATTTCGAATTTTGATTTTTTTCTTCTTACTGTAATGACCAAACTGTCAGCTACACAATAATGTTTTTTTTTTCATGGAATTAATTCTCTTTTGTAAAAAATTAGGACACAAACAATAAAAACGAGTGTTTCGATTTTTTTGATGAGAAGTGTATATACGACACATATAACAAAAACACATTTAGTTCAATTTTTGGCTTTCTGTCGGTCTATCTGTTTGTTCCGGCTAATCTCCGAAACGGCTGGACCGACTTTGACGGGACTTTTACTGGCAGATACTAACTGATGTTATAATGTCTAACATAAGGCTACTTTTATTATAGAAAAATAATTAAGGTTCCGTGCAAAAAATTAAAACCCTTGAAATTGATAAACAAAATTTCGTTTCAAAAAGGGAAGTGTCTATTAACGGGGATTTTTATAATAATTTCACGCGAACGAAGGTCGCGGTCAGCGGAACAGCTAGTTGTAAATAACTATAATAATTTAACGAATTTTCTTTGTTTCAGATATTTCAAGCTCATGGTGACTGTGATCCAGTAGTCCCATTTAAATGGGGACAAATGACAGCGTCATTTCTCAAAACATTCATGAAGAATGTTGAGTTTTCAACATACCAAGGATTGACACATAGTTCTTCAGAGGCGGAACTTAAAGATATGAGAGCGTTCATAGAAAAAACATTGGGCGCTTGAAAGAACCAAAGAAAATCCTTGTAAAAGTACAGAAATTATTTTTCTCGTTGATAGAGTTACACTATTGTTAGTAAATTAATATTCTGGCTATCATGCGACCTCCCTATTCCAATTGAATTTGCTGTGAAGCATACCTTAGTATAAGATATTAAAGTAAAAGGTTGGTACAATAGGTTTCTGCCTACTTCTAGTGGGAAGGCTTCAGTTTGTATACATGTATGTATGAAGGTAGGTACAATATTCTTGTAAGGTTACAGCAGAATGCCCAAATAAAGTTTTTCCTAAAGCATTCATGGGTGTTATTATGTTGTGAATAAAATGTCCAAAACCATTGAAATATTTAAAGTTTTGTCTTTCATTGAGCTGTTAAGTCATTGTAGCTTTGTAGATTTGATGATCTTGTTTCGGGCCTAATATCAAAAGAGGAAAAGCAACTTGGCTCACTTTAGAATAAAGTCGCTTTTCACGTCTGTCTGTCATGTAAAAGCATACGTTGTTTTTGTTTATAAAAAAAAACCATGTACCGTGAGGGAAATTAATTGTCAAGTAAATTGACACCCTCTAGCAATTTCCCGTGTTATAGTCATAAATGCTACAAGTATCAAAGAATGACAGTATTGTGATTTGAATATGGACTTTCATGTTGGTAGGTTGCTAACAATTAATTTCCTTGACTTTGCAATGCTGTACCATCTTTTATATAAAAATCTCGTGTCACGGTGTTTGTGGTCGCACTCCTCCGAATCGGCTTTTATCCATTTTTAAGAAATTTTTATGTATATTTAGTAGGTATGAGAATAGGTCGTAAAGTATATTTCACACCGCTAATTTCTTGCGCACAAAGGTCGCGAGCAACAGCTAGTAATATTATAATTATAACTTCATGTAAATATTTTGTTCAGAAATAACAGTTTTACGATTAACTCCCAGGTATATAAATACATACAAAAATATTAATACTGATTTTATTTCGCTTTAATAACCATGCAGGTTTCTTCAATGATATTGATAATATAGACAGAAAGAAAGAAAACTAATGTATTAGGCACACGCCACAAGTGCACACAATGAAATAAAAAACTTAAATCTAAACAGAAAAAAAAGATAATTTTGTGTGTCTCACGGCTGCGCCAAATAGGCCCAGTTCAGCAAACTGCCGAGCAGCTAGTACCCGACGCTGGTTTTCAACTGGTCCTGAGATGATATGAATTACACTAAGTAAATATCGTGAACAACATAAATCTATCTATCACATCTATCTGCTCGGAATCGCATTTTTTCCCTCACTCTCCTAACCTTTTCTGTCGCGGAGAACCGTCCATTTGCTACTGCTTTGATCAGCGGTCGGTGCTGTGGAAAGTCTCGCTACCGCTCGTGGTTCATTCCATGACCGGGAGCGAGAGCGCGAGGAAGTGATGGTCGCAAAGCAGTCAGCAGAAAGGTAGCGGGACAACACAACCTCCCTCTCTATCCGCAGCAGACGCACCGAGTGCGCACTACGATTTCCAGAGCTATAGGGTGTGGGTGGCCAGTGGGTACCAGATTTGGGGTCTGTCCTCTGTACAGGCACAGTCCCAGGACTTCGGCGCGGCGCGTTGGACTGCGCCTTAGGAGGAACTGCGGCCCTGTACTGCCGCAGGGAGTAACGGGGCCACGTGATTATGTGGGCCAAAACCTACCCGGGGGAGCGTGACGAACTGAGTAAGTACTCCAGAACCCCGGCCCAAGGTAGGTAGTCGAAGAATACAGTGTGGTTTCATTCAGTAGGCGTCAGACAGATAACTTCGCCCACCTCAAGGCGGATGACACCCATGAGGATCAGTAGTAGAATTAGAATAGGGAATAAGAGAAAAAAATGGTATGGCATACAATAGAATATGACAACACAACTTATTGTTTTTGTATTAAAACCAACATCTAAAACAATGTCTTTTCGACAGAAAGAAAGTAAATTTTAAAAAATCCGCGGGAAATTGGGAGGGAAGAGGAGTGGTAGCCTAAAAACTCACCGAGGTATCACCAAGTGGATATAAAAGCAAGGGCGTCGCCAGCTTTTAGGCTAGGAGGGGGAATGATGAGGAAAAAACTTATTTTTAAGAATTTTTAGTATTTACGCATGCAGCTAAAATTCTTTTAAGAATCTAAAATGCAATAGCCACCTTAAAAAACACTTCGGATTCGGTGTACGTTACCCCAGCAAGAAAGTATCTCCTAGAGTTATATGAGTAGAACGTATAGTTGGTGCCTTATCTGCTGTAAATGTGCCCCCACATAAAAAATGTGTGCCCCCTGTCGTTTTGGAAAAAAACGGAAAAAACGATTCTTGCTGGGGTAACGTTTTTCTAGCAGGAAAATTCTAAACGAATGATCGGAGAGAGAAAAATTGTGCATGGCCAGAGAGCTTATATGTGTGCCTTAATGTGCCCCCAAAAATAAAATCTGTGCCCCTTCAGGTTTCCGAGATATTGCATTTCCTGCTGGAGTAACGTTTTGATGAATCGTATATCTCCAAAACCATTGCATGTGCCCCTGTAGAATAAACATACACGAGTAGCTCTTAAGGGGCACACCTTAGTGCCCCAATTAGATTTAAGAAAATATTTATAGTTTTCAAGTTGTCGCGGTTTTATGAAAACCCGAAAAAACATCGCAGCGCTTAAATGAGACCAGGTATAAGTTCGCTGAAAACAGTATTCGGTCCTTCTTGACGCTAATAATAACCATACAAAGTTTCAAAACTGTTCATGCATGCGTTTTTGAATTATCTTGCTAAAAGTCAAAACGACTTTTGACGGCAAAATACAAGGAACCGGCTCAATCCCAGATGTGTAGGTGTAAACCAAAATCATGTGCCTTTAGTCAAAAATATATGGTGAAAATATTCAGCTTGGAATGTTTCGCATTAAGTAAATATTAACAAAAAACCAAAATATGTGAACAACGGCTGGTTATCCGACCAAATTCCAATGACTACTAAAAAGCGACGGATTCATACATATCGATGACCTTCTTTATTGGACGTATTATACCTATGCTGTTGTCCGTACAGTCGCGTTCAAAAGTTTTGGAGGCTAATTAAAAATATATTAAATGCACTTTGTGACTATAATAAATGAAACAGCTTGTTGATGTGGAAATTATTATTTTTATTCCCTTAATTTGATGATTATAATTCTGTAATTACATACGTCTTACAGCCGCGAATAATATTTTAATCAACATACAACCTAGCACTGGCCTGCAAATTGCAAAAAACTCAAGAAATTTTGAATTTCGTGGGCTGGTTGGAGCATTCCCCTTAATGATGCAAAACTTACTGTTAATTTATCTAACCTACGGCTTATCAATAAATATATATATATATAAAAAGACAAATACGGGTTTTTTATTTATATACAAAAAAAGAGCTACCTCTTTTTAGTAGTAGGTATTCATCACACATTTCATGAACTATATTTTTTTTAAACATCAAATTTTGGGTCAAAGACCTGGCAAATGGCAAATATCTGGATGTATTTCTTTCGTTCACACATACATTAGTGGATGTATTTTAATGAAATTTAGAATGGAGAAGATAGCTTACCTTGGAATAGCTACTATTTATAATGTACTTAATCATGTGTAAGGTCATAGAAACAGCTAGTAGAATATTATAATCCAATAACAACTTTATTTTATTACTTTTCTACTTCAGTGTACTCAGGCACAACACGTGTGAACCGGTTAGTGAGTAAAGTAAAGAAGGTCATCGATATGTATGAATCCGTCGCTTTTTAGTAGTCATTCAAATTTGGTCGGATAACCAGCCGTTGTTCACATATTTTGGTTTTTTGTTAATATTTACTTAATGCGAAACATTCCAAGCTGAATATTTTCACCATATATTTTTGACTAAAGGCACATGATTTTGGTTTACACCTACACATCTGGGATTGAGCCGGTTCCTTGTATTTTGCCGTCAAAAGTCGTTTTGACTTTTAGCAAGATTATTCAAAAACGCATGCATGAACAGTTTTGAAACTTTGTATGGTTATTATTAGCGTCAAGAAGGACCGAATACAGTTTTCAGCGAACTTATACCTGGTCTCATTTAAGCGCTGCGATGTTTTTTCGGGTTTTCATAAAACCGCGATAACTTGAAAACTATAAATATTTTCTTAAATCTAATTGGGGCACTAAGGTGTGCCCCTTAAGAGCTACTCGTGTATGTTTATTCTACAGGGGCACATGCAATGGTTTTGGAGATATACGATTCATCAAAACGTTACTCCAGCAGGAAATGCAATATCTCGGAAACCTGAAGGGGCACAGATTTTATTTTTGGGGGCACATTAAGGCACACATATAAGCTCTCTGGCCATGCACAATTTTTCTCTCTCCGATCATTCGTTTAGAATTTTCCTGCTAGAAAAACGTTACCCCAGCAAGAATCGTTTTTTCCGTTTTTTTCCAAAACGACAGGGGGCACACATTTTTTATGTGGGGGCACATTTACAGCAGATAAGGCACCAACTATACGTTCGACTCATATAACTCTAGGAGACACTTTCTTGCTGGGGTAACGTACACTCGGATTCGTTAGATATTTTATACTTATAGAAGTTACTAATTTTGTCGAGTTGAAAAGTCTAGGAACTAAAAAAGAAAATGTAAACTCTCCACTTCAGAAAACCCAGCAAGCACAAACCTTTTGAGTAAGTTTTGTTTAACAGCAGTCCTCTAGAAACTAATTGCTGAATAAGATACCATAATTAGCTGATTTGGCCCTTACTCAGACGTTATTCAAGCAATTTGGGCACAAAATTATTCTGCTAATAGTTGTGTAATAGCAACGTAAAAGATGAATAAGTTTTGAATAATTATACGACAAGCTGAGTATCGTCTGCATAAAGCATTTAGTTCTTTTAAACAAGTATTACAGCTCTGTTAGCCAGATGATGAATGAATGATGAATGAACTTTATTGCTTAAGTCCTTCAAAGCTCTGATATTCAGATGAAACACAGCATTTAGCTTATTTCAGTATATTTTTATAAAGTGCTATTCAAATTAAAATTAAATTGACAAATACCGAACAATTAAGTTAGGACTCTGACAGATTTCAAGCTGGCCAAATTATTGTAGGTACCTATCGGAAAGTAAATAATTACCCTTAATTAATGCCTATAGGAAGAAATTGTAGGTGCGCATGCAACTTTACCGTGTATTTACATACCTACACATTTCGTGTAAAATTTTCACGCGCCACTTGATAAGCCGGGTTTTTGAGAAATAAACAACATTTCGTCTGGTGGTTTGTTTTTGCGAGTGAAATATTTTTTATGTATTATGCAATTTAAGGGTTGAAAAATAACTTTGTAATAATTTTAAAAGAATATTATAACGATTTCCTTATTGAAATTGAGTATTTGAGTATGAAATTCCACTTATTTAATAGGATATGTTATTCATTATTATGGCGGCTCTCATTCTGACTAAAATCTGCTTGCACATCGGCTTCTCGTCTTATGTCTGCATAAAAGACCTTATGTATCCACTTAATAAGCTGTTCTCTGGTTAAAAGTGATCTTCATACAACATATTGGCGATAACTGTTCTATAATCACACTCATTCGTAAACTTTGCATAAGAATCTGTTACTATTGCTTTTACCACAATTAGCTGCACATGACGGTAATTTCGTACTTAAAGCGGTATAAAGTAGTTATAACAGCTATCAAAATTTCTGTTAAGTTACTATATGATTCATAACAGAAACAACACCAACTTTATACTGCAGCTGAATAACTGTCAAGATGGGATGTGTAATACAGCTAAAAGAGAACAGAACCAAATTATCCAGTATCATGCTTGCTAATGGAATTTTATACCAGTGTTATACAAAAGATTACGCACACTCTTGAGTAACAAGTCTGTTTAAGATGACTATTCAGCTTTAAGAAATAAAATCGGCATATTACATAATTAACTCAAAAGCATTATTATAGCAAAAAAAACTTTAATACAGAACTTGGCAATACACTCAGCTTGTATAGGTACATTTATAATAAAGCTTAAGCCTGCATAAGGTTAAATTGTTGGCCAATTATCTGACTTGTGTGCTACCTGGGAAGTATGCTTTTATTTAGTCCTTTTATTCAGAAATAGATTTAAGTTAATTGACTTAGGGAGACAATTTTAAGAATAATAACAACCTCTCCAGGCGACGGCTCCAAGAGCTCTCGAAAACTTTTACACCCTAGCCTGGACAGGTTATTATTAATTTGACCCTACATACAGTAGGTACTTGGTCGACATACATACAAAGTCATTCAAGAGTAAGTAGGCTGCAAGAGCGAGCGTAGCAAGTTCAAAAATTTTGTTACGTACCGGTACTGCCTTGGACAGGTTAGAATTATTTCGATCCTTCATACAGGAGTTACTTGGTGGACATTTAGACAAAGTCAAGATTCAAGAGAAGGTAATTTGTAAGAGCGAGCGCAATAATTTTAAAACACTATCTTGGACAGATTAGAATTGTTTCGACCCTTCCTACAGGAGTTACATATGCGACTTACAGACAAAGATAAGATTGAAAAGAAAGTAGGCTGCAAGAGCGAGCGAAGCGAGCGCAAAAATTTTTACATCATGCCATAAATTAATACTGTTACGATCTGGGTCATCTGGGTATGGGATAAATTAATTACTACCGATTAAACAACAAATAACTTTATTAATCACAAAACCCTTTAAACTTAATCACAAGTACACTACTGATCACTATTCACTTAGATCTCGCACTTCTAGTTCACTTCGATTCGCTTCGTTGTGTTGCCAAAATCACACTGAATGCTCCCGCAAACACGACGTCTATTTTTAAGCCGACCGATCCTTCGAGAAGGTTCAACAACTTTCAGGAACCTTCTTCACAGTTCATAGACCTTTCGAGAAGGTTCCACAACTATCTCGAATCATCTAGAAAGCTTCATAGTAGAACATTATCCTTCGAGAAAGTTCTACAACCTTCTCGAATCTTCCAGACAGTTCTATAGTGGAACATTCTAGACTCTAATCTCATAGACAGGTCCTTACTAGAACATTCGAGACTCGCACGTAATCTGGAATGTTCTCGTAAAGCAACCGACGCGGAACAATACAGATATTATGTTAAGGCCTCAGGGTAAAGGGTTCCTAATTTATAGATTTTTGTAATATATGTTACTGTGTTAATAAAATCTTAAGGCGTCTAGGTTGCTGTCCAGAGTCGTTTAGAGAAACCAATCTATCGGAGGCGGAAACCAAAACTTTTCGACTCGAAATTTTGTACTCCTATATTTGTACATTTTGTACTTATTTGTATGAATAAAAATGACCTAAATTATCCGAGACTATCCTAAAATATTAGAGCTCGCTTCGCTCGTTCAGATGTTTTGTCCTTTGCGTTTATAAGCTTTTCTTTATAAATAGGCAGAATTAACCCTACCTATTTCTATATTATAGGGCAAGTTCGAGGGGGATGCTAATATTTTTAAGCTCGCTACGCTCGCTCTTGCGTCCATTTTTGTCAATTGATAGGCTTTTCATATAAGTTGACAAAATTACTCCTTGTACATACATTATACGAATTGACAAACAAAAATCTAACATACTCGAGGTGAAATGCAAAATTTGTCGAGCTGTTTTCATGGAACTGAAGATGCACCCCCCTGGAAATAATCTTGCCGGCGCCCGTGCTCAGAGGTTGATTTTTAGCCTTAAAAATATAATTGTGTTGTGAGAGTGTGGTTTTACTGTACCTACGCTTCAATTTATTACGTAGGTACTTTCTAATTCTGTGACATCTGGCGGGAAAACTTATAACTTAAAAAACTTCCTGACCCTCCAGCGGGGGGGTGGGGGCACCTGTCCCCTCTGCCGCCCCCCCTTGCGATGTTTTTTTTTTACATTTATTTATTTTTACGACGCAGCTGTACCTCTCTCGTCTGCAACAGTCCACGACAACTGAGGAAGTCGTGCAGTATTTGAAGGTGAAGACCAACTGGACTCGAGAGGTAGAAAGGTTGGAATCGCGCCACAATATTAACTTTAAGTCAGTGCCGGCGTTAGGGGGGGGCGCGATGCGGCGACGTCCCAGGGCGACAAATTCTGGGGGGCGCCAAGGTCTGGAGTTGGAGTCTCTGGCCTCCCCTGGTGCAAACACTCAAAACTGTGCTCTGTGTGTGTGTGTGTGCTCTGTGCATATGCATATTTTTTATTGAGATTTTTTTTAGATGGATTTTTTCAGGATTTGTGGTCGAGGAGCGACTCTAACGATATCGTTAGAGTCACAAAACTAACACTTGATATTGCTTCCCTCAAGTGGGCGCCACAATATTTTCGCCCGGGGTGTCAGTGGCCCTTACGCCGGCACTGCTTTAAGTCATTCGTGGTACGAGTTCCAACCCAACATCTGCAGACGTGCCTGAAAGAGGACTTTTGGCCGAAAGGTGTCGTATATCGACGACTCCGAGGACGGTTACGCGACTCCACGCAGCGAAACACGACGCCGACAACATTACGTGTATAGTTTATTTTAGTTCTAAGGTTTTTAAAATATGAATTAGTTTATCTTTGTGTAAAATTATTTTTCTTTACTCATACTCTGAAAGTAGGTCTGAAGTTGCCTGAGGAGCGGGATGAAAGTAATACTTTTCATCCCTAGGGAGAATCGCGAAACTGACAGCTGTCAAATTATTAAAAAAAAAACTAGTTCTATTTTCACATTTCTATTGAACCATGTTCCAACTTTCTATACAGCCACGATCTAAATTTAAATAAAATAAAGTATTGATTAAATAATATATATATTTTTTAAATAACTTTATTATAATTTAGTTTCAACAATTTCTATAAAATAACATAGATTTGGGCAAAATATTTACCATTTTTTCAATGATGAAAATGAAAAATGGCTGAATAGCTGGCCGGCCACAGAAAAAAAAACCGGCCAAGTGCGAGTCGGACTCACGCACGAAGGGTTCCGTACCATTATCTATAAAAACGAGCCCCCCTTAATATATATTTTTTTTTTTAATTTTTAGTATTTGTTGTTATAGCGGCACAAGTAATACATCATTTGTGAAAATTTCAGCTTTCT
Source organism: Eurois occulta (assembly GCA_950022335.1). NCBI lineage: Eukaryota > Metazoa > Arthropoda > Insecta > Lepidoptera > Noctuidae > Eurois > Eurois occulta. The sequence continues at coordinate 8,809,268 of OX465496.1, forward strand.
AGCTATCACGGTTTATGAGATACAGCCTGGAGACAGACAGGCAGACAGCGAAGTCTTAGTAATAGGGTCCCGTTTTACCCTTTGGGTACGGAACCCTAAAAACAAAATAGGCGGGAAACGGGAAAGCGGCAATCCGATCTTCATTTGTTTTTTCGAGTTTTAGAGTTTTGTTTATACTTCCGTATAGCAGAGATTTGTATAAAATGAGTTCATCTGATTCAGATATGAATTTAACGCCTGATTTTATAAGAGAAGAGGTTAAAGCGGTAGTGGAAATAAAATTATCTCACCAAATCACCAAAGTTGTTGATTTATTAAAAATAAAATGTACTCATTTTTTCTTTAGCTAATTCATGTTTTTATTTTTACTTTCCTTGTATTCGTAATGAAAAGCACAGTGTTTACCTCGGGTTAAAGACTTATTTAGTCCCTCGAACTATTGGCGCCCTCACTTCGTTCGGGCGCAAAACCTAAATAAGTTACTTTCACCCCTAGGGTAAACATGTACTATTGTGTATTTTATCTATGCCTTGTTGCCTGATAATAAAATGATTATTATTACCTTTATTCATTGTCCTAACATATTATTTACATTGTTAAATATTTTTTGTAACAAAAATTATTTAAAAACATTTAAAAATGTAAAAAATAGTAGCCCACCGCATCGGGAGCAGGGTCCGAGCTACCGGTGGTCAGGGCTCTTGAGAGAGGAACCTCCTAACAATACGCGCCGTGTCCAGAAGAACTGCCTTCTGAATCAAGCGCTTGATCCAGCTGCCCAGCGAGAGCCTCCTCAGATGTTGGTCGAGGCTATTGGCTATTAAGCCATTGGCCGACACTACTATCGGCACAATGGTTGCTGTACTCACGTCCTACATGTCGACAACCTCGCGAGCCAGATCTAGATATTTGAATTGTTTATCTTTCTCTGCTTTCACGAGGTTCTCGTCATGCGGGACCGTAACATAAACAATCATCGCGCGACGCTCCAATCGTGACATGACATTGAAAATCATCTTTTCGGCTTGTATGATAGTTCCGCCACTGCAGACAGGCCTACGACCCAGCAGTGGAAATACACTCGAGAGCAATGAATCCGGGTCACTTAAAGAATCCTAAAAATCTCGGAAACTAAAAATGCTAGGTTAATGCAATAAATTGTATTTAATAGACAATGTAATACTCCTTAAATGAAAGTAAAAAAAATATGAGTCGCCATACATTTTATTAACACAAAATTACATAAAGAAAAAAACTGCTGATCTCTCCTTAAAACAAAAAAAAAAAATGGTTGCCTGTAAAGTCGGTTTTACGGGCGAAGATTTTACGTGACAACGTCTTTTTCTCGGTAGAATATTTATTGATATGAATATAATTAAATTGCACACTACAGACACAGCTGACGATACTTTAACCACACGTGTGAACTTGTATTATGACGCTTTCTTGTTTTTCCAACGCCAAGAACGTTCGAGAAAGACAAAGACAGAGACACAAGCATGCGCCGATTCAATGCGCCTAATTCTCTAGTGCTGCGCGCGCGGCAGACCGATCATAGTTGAGTGGGAGAGAGACGCAAGGCATTCGGCGGGCCTCTCTCTCGTTCGGTGACTCATCGTAACGTTACCGAGCGTTACACTTTTTCATAAGTGACTCCCAGCCGCAACCTAATTTAAGACGTTGTCACGTCAATAGGAAACATGAAATTTTTGAACTTTATTACGATTTTCTTGAATTTTAATACTTCGTATTGCCTCCTCGTGCTTCCATTACTGCGTTTACGCGGTTTGGCATGCTGTACACCTAAACAGATGCTAAACAGATGTCACAGCTAATTTGATTTGGACGGGACTTTTACTGGCAGATAGCTGATGCTATAAAGTCTAACATAGGCTACTTTTATTTTAGAAAAATAATTAACATTCTGTTATAAAAAAACTTTTTTGCAAAAAATAAAACCGACTCCAAAAACACAAAAAAGTGAAAAATAATTTTAGCTTCAGAAGACGGTGACGAAAAACTGAATCAAACAAACAAAAGTCACCGACTTCTCCGGTTTTATTTTTTGCAAAAAAGTTTTTTTATTTTTTTATTTTTAGTTGCAATATTCCATACAAATATTTTTCATCATCATACCTGTAATGGCACTTGTAACCCAGATGGGTGCAATGTTTTAAGCCGTTTTTGAGGAATAAGCTATGGAGGAAGCAAGGAGCGAATCTGCTATCAAAATTTTCTGCCACTTTTTTCGGGAGCCTAGGTAAACTGCTTAGGTCAGTAAAACGTACGATAAGGATTGTATTAATCTTCTATACAAATAAATAAATTGAAGTTTCTGTTCGTGATATCAAAATGACAGTTTTTTACTGAAAGCAGATGAAAATATATACGGCACTTATAACAAAAACACATTTATTTCATTTTTTTTTCTGTCTGTTTATTCCGGCTAATCTCCGAAACGGCTGGACCGATTTTGACGGAACTTTTACTGGCAGATAGCTGATGTTAAGAGTAATTAAGGCTACTTTTAATTTAAAATAAGAATTAGGGTTGCGTGCAAAAAAAATAAAACTTGAAATTGGCAACAAAATCTGATTCAAAAAGGGAAATAATTTAATTTATTAATTTTTGTAATAATAATTTCACGCGAACGAAGGTCGCGGGCAACAGCAAGTTTTTATATGATATTATTTTCGTAATCAACCTTTTGAACGCCAGAGTATAAACGCACACGCGTGCCCTCCACGCCAAGCCACAATTTCATCTACCATTTTGTCATATATTTGTGTTGTTCGGCTTACAGGGCACGCGCTTGCATGTCACGTATACATACTTAAGTGATAATGGCGTTCAAAAGGTTAAAACTTGGCCCATAGCTGAGCCTGTACCTTTCCTATAGGAATGACGCTACGACTGGCTTGTACAGACGCCAGCACATCAAGTTACCCGAAACTGTCAAATTTTCCTAATCAACCTTGAACCTAATGCTTTAGCGATAAAGTTAAAATCTATTAAAGAAATTTGACAGATTGTAGTAGCTTGATGTTGGCGTCTGTACTTAACGTAGGTATCGCGCGCGCAATCGCGGCCTCGCAACAATCGGTTTGTTTGATGTCGCCGCCGCGTACAGGGTTTTGCAAATTCCGCTCCTCGCGACTTCGGTACATCGTTAAAGGAGGTAAGTACCTAGTTCAAGATGACGGACAATTACTCCAATGATGAGTTATTGGAGATGGTACGATTGTATGTCATCTGTATAACCTGAGGCCCACAGCTGTTTTTTGTAGGTAGCGCGCGTGCGCTCGATTTAGGTAAGAACTCGGTGCATCGAAAGTAAATTCAGTCCAAGGTATTCGTACCTAATGATTTTATTTTTGACGTGACAACGTCTTAAATTAGGTTGCGGCTGGGAGTCACTTATGAAAAAGTGTAACGCTCGGTAACGTTACGATGAGTCACCGAACGAGAGAGAGAAACAAAATATATTTCTATAGTTAAAATTTGTGCAATTCTTATTTTCATTCAATTCCTTGTTCCTATTGTGCAATTTAATTATATTCATATCAATAAATATTCTACCGAGAAAAAGACGTTGTCACGTAAAATCTTCGCCCGTAAAACCGACTTTACAGGCAACCATTTTTTATTTGTGGATTAAATCGGTTGATTTGAAATTTTCCTTCCTACTTAACGGGCTTAAGTCCGGCAAAAATACCTTAGTTCGTGTACCGATTTACTAAATCTAAAAATGTAAGACGAGCCACTGACCATGTTTTCTACTTTTTGATGAAAATGGAAAGATGTGCTAGTTATGTAGATTTGTGGTGATAATTTTGTCTGATAGGTATTATTGGCGTAGTTAAAATTTTTAAATCATATTATTTTTCACACTCTAAGCACAGTCTAGCAGGACGTCGCTGATTTTCTTTCAGCTTACCCAACACTTAGATATTCGTTCGTAAAGTGTCAGCGGCCGATCCACTGGTTGCCAAACGTAGACAGAGAATGCTATAGACTAATTGATATGTTTTGTCGCATTCACACAAGAAAAAGAACAACTTATGCCGATGTCGTGTAAAGAAATGAAACAGAACGATAACATTTTTTGTTTCATCGAGCGTGCCACGTTTTTTCAAGGTCAGCACACTAGTTTGCTAAACAAAGTTTGACAGCTGACGTGCAGCTAGCCATCGTCTACCTTTAAAATACAGTTTTTACGTGTTATATGTTAAGTAATTTATGTTATATTTTGTTTAGAACAATTTAGACTTACTATTTCAACCATTTATACAAAAAAAATGGTGTGGTGTAGCGTTAAAGGGTGTAAAAGTGATAGTGGAACGAAAATCCCAGGATTGTCTTTTCATTCGTAAGTATGCCACTCTTTATCAGTTCTAGGCATTCAGTAACATTTTATTATGTTCATATATTGTGTATAATGTACGCTAGACGTACGATTCATCCTTAAAAAGCACAAAAATAACAATTATTATTCAATTATAAATTCTAACCTAAAAACGATGGTGTTGCCAACTTTTCTATAAATTATTACCCACTATTATGGGAAATAATAATGTGATGGCTTCTGCAGTGAGTATTAATTAAATATCTGAAATATTTAATGACTTTTTGCAGTTTCCCTGAACCTGATAATTTACGTCAGAATTGGATTGTAGCTACAGGACGAACAGATTGGACACCAAAACCGTCATCAAAAATTTGCAGCAAACATTTTGAGAATTAAAAAGAAGAATATAAGTTCATTAGAAAGAAGAATTCATAAGTAATCATTTTGAAAGTCAACCTTTTATTGGAAACCACAAAGTTTTACTTATTAAGGCAATTGCCATGCACTATTTTGAACTGCGTATACATCACGCAACAAAAGGATTTGAACCTAAGCAAAAAATTAGAAACATACGAAGCTTGTTTTATTTAAAGGACAATAATGTGTTAAATCAATAAAAGCTTATTAAAAATAAACATGTTCTATTATTTACCCACAAACCCAGAACCTACTATCACATCAGAAATGGCAGTAATTTAGAACCACATCATCATCATCCATCGTCACTCCTGCCCTCATCGCAATTAATTTGAGTTCGGCAGCATGTCTTCTCCGCATCGCATGCCTTTGCGTACCGATGGTAACGGATATGTCATTGGCATATTCAGGCTTTGTCTTACGTACTAATTTCCAATTCTCATAAATTGTGGGGTAAATTTTTCCTCACCCGGTAACCCTAAATTCGTGACGTATTTATTTTTTGTCTCTTTTTGCGACACGCTTTGGCGGTGTCTATAGGATACTCTGTCTACGTTGCCAAACCTTTCAGTCAAGTACTCGCGTACTTGCCGACCGTAGTGAGGGGGCATTGTCCTGCTGGTAAAATAAGTTGCCGGCAGCAGTCAAAGGTTTTTTTTTTAAATATTATTATATTTCCACTGGATTTCACTTCGTCAAGTCCCCGTAATTTTGAATAAACTTCTACCCATGCAAAGCGGAGGGGGGGGGGATGCTAGGAAGTTATAACACAAAAATAACTGCTCCAAAATTTAAGTATAAATATTGGAAACCCTATTACAAAGAGATAACATCCACTCTTGAAGTTCTCTAACTCGGAACGGATTGAGCTGCATTAGTTGCACGTCATCATTCTGATTAGTATAAAAGGTCAAAGAAAAGTTACTATAAGGGTGGCGGTCCATGGTATGAATTGATAAAAATAAGACCTGGCTTCGGCCTGACTATTGGATATCGAAGACATTGAATAAAGAAGACATGGTTTCGGCCTTGATTATATCATAGAAAGACAAGAAAGAAAAGAAGAATTGCAAGAAAAAGAAAACTAAATCAGACTTGGCTGTATGGGCTCAGCTCCCTTTGCCTGCCCAAAGAGGGACAAAAAGAACCAAAAAAAAAAGGTCCAGGTATGACAATGACACTGACAGAGACAGAATGTCAATTTTTTATTCAAACGTATACAATAACTTCATGCTTGAGTTGTATTGTTTGAGGTTATGAGTCGTGTATTAATTTAATTGTAATAAAATGAATACTACTACAGCATCTAGAAAGCGACGTGCTCATAATGATTTGCAAAAAAGTAAGTAACCAATATAAATACCTATTATAATTGTTTGGGGATTAGTTTATTTCACGTAGAGAAATTATATAGATCTGAAATTAAATGTGAATGATAAAATAATTAAAATAGTCTGTGATAATTTAATATCATTTTATCTCTAAATGTTCTAAAGATCATAAAATGCAATCTATACCGCGTAAATACTCAGTAATGCTATTGTTTTTGTAACATAAAAGAAGTTTGAAGTACTTAATTTTTTTGCAAAAACTAGGTAGTTCTTAAGTTTGGCTAAGAGAAGGACTACTGGGTATATTATTATTTGGCACTAGATGTGCCCCACGACCTTCGTCCTCGTGAAATTATTATAAAAATATTAGCTTCCTATTTGGATTGGATTAGGTTGACAATTTAAAGGATTTTTTTAACGGAGTTCCCTAATCTTATTTCTAAAGTAAAAGTCTAAGCCTAAGTTCCTCCTTATAACATCAGCTATCTGCCAGTAAATTCTAGTTAAAATCAGTGCAGCTGCTTCGGAGATTAGCCTGATCGAAAAGACAATTAAAAATAATGTTTTTTGTTAAAAGTACTGTATACAAATTCTTTCATAATGCATTTCAGTAAAAATCTGTTAGTTTGAAATTTCTAGACACTTCAATTTTTATTTAATTGTAAAGATTGCTCAAAAGGTTACATTTTGAGCATACAGAATGCACTCCAATGTAGGTATTCCTGATTGAAAACCTATTTTCAACATTCTCAATAAACAGTGATATTCGTTGGCTTACTGCAAGAACTCATTAAGTGACGGTAACATAACTTTGAGAAATCATATTATAGGACATCCAATGAGATCAAAACTAATTAAATGTTTTCTCAAAGTTATGTTACCGTCACTTAATGAGTTCTTGCAGTAAGCCGACAATATATCGTAACAAGGTAGATTTATAGGGTAAAGAGGCTGTAATTATTATTTTTGTTTATAGATTCAGAATTGTCTACAGAAAATGGAGAAAACATCAAAACATCTGATAAAGTATTAAAAAAACGGAAGAAACCATTACCAAAATTTCGTTTAAAGGCAAATGGAGAAAATGCTTCTTTGTCCACTGTGTCAAGTGAAAGGGTTCCATTAACACTCACAGATGTACAATATTTGTTACTACACTCACTACTAGGAAACCTCAACCTAACTCAACCTCCACGTTGGTATGTGCTAGATAAATGTGAAGGAATTAAGAAAACTGCTTCTCTAATATTAGAAGGTATATCCATTAAGCACTGGGAACAGTACTGTGATGAATTTAATAAAACTAAAGAGATATTCACTGATACTGTTGAAATTTTGACCCCATCAGTTTATGGGGGTTCACTTGTAGAAGAACTAGCCCTAGTGCCATTATCAGAGGCTGAAAAAGACACCATTATTCAAAAATTTGGAAGTATGAACTTAGCACTTGAAGCAAGGAAAGATTTAATGATAATGATGAAAGCTGTGTTTCCTATTGGAGATGGAATCACAAATGAGGTCACTCTTTCTACAGATGATAAATTTCCTAGAACTCAACTGATGTTGTCAGCCTGGCAGTTGATTGAAGAAAACTATCCAGTACCTCTGAAGGGGAAATTGAGTGCTGCATATGCTGATTATGTACTCACCAAAGACGAATATGCGCCTGTTACTGCTGCATCACCAATGTATGGTATAGACTGTGAAATGTGCCTAACTAATGCAGGTTCAGAACTAACTAGAATTTCTGTAGTTAATGAAAAGCATGAGGTAATATATGAGTCGTTAGTTAAACCTTATAATGATATAACAGATTATTTAACCAGGTTTTCAGGTATTACTGAATCTTTATTAAGCAATGTCAGCAAACGACTTCAGGATGTCCAGGATGATTTAAGAGCAATACTACCTCCTGATGCTATTTTAGTAGGCCAGTCATTGAACACAGATATGCATGCTTTGAAAATGATGCATCCTTACATAATAGACACCAGTCTATTGTACAATTTTACTGGTGAACGAACTCGGAAGCCAAAACTTAAAACATTAGCTAGAGAATTTTTGAAAGAAGATATCCAAATGGGTAAGGAAGGTCACTGCTCCACCGAAGACTCCTTAGCAGCACTCAAGCTGGTACAATTGAAGCTAAGCAATAGCATAGTTTTTGGAGATGCTGTGCATACAAATAGAGAAAAGTTTAAAGAAAATATTATAAAAATGGTGAAAACACCACAGTATGCATTGTCAATATTTAATCACATGTTGGAACAGAAGAAATCGTCTGTTATTATAGGCTGTGATGATATAACTGGCGACTATCACAGATATTTAAGCCAAGCAAAGGAAAGTATGTCTGCTCAGCTAAAAAAGGGGAATCCGAAGAAGATAAAGTTAGCAACTGTTGACAGTGTGGAAGAAGTAATCACATCATTCACAGACTCTGTCACTGATTATAACTTGACTATGGCCCATTTGAAACTTGACTTTGGTGATGATAAAGAAGTAGAACTAATTAATAAAATCAACATGTGGATAAAATCAATATGGGACAGTCTTGAGCCATCTTCTTTGTTTGTTGTTGTGTTTGGTGGTACCACAGAAGACAATGGATTGGGGTTGATGAAAGTAAAGAATCATTAGGTAATTAAAAATATTTAAAAAAACACTGGATAAAATTAGTATTTTATTTTAAAACCTAAAGAACCATTTGAACCTGTGGATTAGTGGCATTAGGTAAAGGTATAGGGTCTTATTTTTGCTTATCTGGGTTTGGCTCCTGGCTAAAGCAAGCAATTTTTCAAAAGATTGCAAGCAGTTTACTTTTAAAAAAAATTAGGAACGTTTAGATAAGCACCAACAAGACGACAGACAAGGTGTTGGTCCAGGTGGAATATTGCACAATGGTGTCAGGTTTCTCTTATTGTGCCATTGACAAATGGCAGTAGATAGAGTAGTTCCTTCGAACCTCCGAAGTGACACGATAGCAACGGAGTTAATAGCGCGCTACCCCCCTGATGATGATGTTCTTATTCAATCAAAAGACATCTGGGAGTCTTTGGGTGAGCTTGTACTTACTGTGTAGGAAATAAAAAATCGAATAAAAAAAGTAATTTATTTGGAAAGTGCATAAATTTGCCCTGTTAAAGGGTCGACTGTAAGAGATGGGGGTAGTTCTGCAGCTATGTCCGCTAGAGCCTCCCACCGAGTCGCGCGACTGCTCTCAGATTGACTCGGACTAATGGCTTCCTCGGGATGATCGTCCCTAAAACAAGTAAACAGTTATAGAATAGGAGCAGTGAAGTTGAGAGGTGACCTTATCGCTATTTTCTTTGTGGCTGTAATTTATGTGTATTTTATCTCGTGCAATTATCTACTCTGTCCGACTTTTACTTCATCAACATTGTCTTTGTCTTTTGTGTATCTGTGGAGAAAGTTGTTGGTTGCACATTTGTCTATTTATATTCTATTTTTTGTAATATATAATGTGTAATTGTTGGTTCTTCCGAATAAATAAAATAATAAAAAACTTTTTTGCAAAAAATAAAACAGACTTCAAAAACATGGAAAAATAACTTTAGCTTCAGAACTCGGTGACTTTTGTTGGTTTATTTGAGTTTTTTGCCACCGACTTCTGAAGCTAAAGTTATTTTTCCATGTTTTTGAAGTCGGTTTTATTTTTTGCAAAAAAGTTTTTTATTATTTTATTTATTCGGAAGAACCAACAATTACACATTATATATTACAAAAAATAGAATATAATAGAAGTTATTTTTTGCAAAAAAGTTTTTTATTTTACCATTTTTAGTTGTGTTTGTATCCTGTACAAATATTTGCTATGCATTCTTAACAATACATTTCATGGTAATAAGCTTATCATCCCCAGTAAAATGTAAGGAACTTAACAGACCTAACTGTCGAAATCTGGGTGTACTGTACACATCTGCATAGGTACCCCTCAGAACATAAAAGCGTTATGTTATGTTATGATATTGTGTAAACAATAAACATCCAAGCGATTGCAGAAATCACGACAGATTTGCCGTCTATTATTGAAGAGTTCCACTGTAGATCTCCGAAGATCAGCATCAGATCCCGACTTATACCTTCCATCATCAGCTCAGCAACATGAGATAATGATTAGGTACCAGGCACAAATATCTGAATTGCTTTACAAAGTACTATGAAAAACTTTGTGTGTGCCAATTTATATTGGCACACACAAAGTTTTCAGGGTTGCGTCAATTTCGCTGGAATCCCATCATCAGATTCTGACTTGGTGACAATGAGACCACCTCAGGAGTACAGGCTTTCGAATAAAAAAGAATTTTGAAAATGGGTCAACAATTGGCCGAGAAATCGAAAAAAATACATACAGTCGAACATAGAACCTCCTCCTTTAATTGAAGTCGGTTAAAAATTGTCAAAGAAGTTTTGATGAAACATTAGTGAACCGCTAACCATACCTACATGTCATGGTAATAGGCTTATATATGGATAAGCCAATAAAATGGAACTTAACAACCTAACTGTCGAAATGTGGGTGTCTATCATTGAAGAGTTCCATTGCTTATCTCCGAAGATAAGCTTCAAACCTTCACCTCTTTCAAACAAAAAAAGAATCATTGAAATCGGTTCACAATTAGCGAAGATATCGCTGAACATACCTACACAAAAAAAAAACAGTCGAATTGATAACCTCCTCCTTTTGGAAGTCTGTTAAAAAAAAATGAAATAATTATGAACAAATTAACATTTTCTTTGTGTTCTAAATTCAAAAATATTTGAATTTTCTATCTACACTAATATTACAAAGAGGAAAAAAGTTGTGTTTTTGTGTGTGTGTATGTTTGTAATGAATAAACTCAAAAACTACTGCGCCGATTTCAAAAATTCTTTCACCATTGGAAAGCTACATTCACCCTGAGTAACATAGGCACCCGTGCAAAGACGGGACGAACCGCTAGTTTTCATCATATTATACCTAAGGCTGTTTAGCGGCATCATACCTTTGCTTCTTCTTCAACCTGGCGTAAGCAAAGCGCGGAAAAAGGCAAATTAAATCATAGTTTCCTAATAATTTCTGACATTCTGTATTGAAAATTAACTATTTTTAGCTAAGGAATTCCACACAAATTCTTGTCATGTATACATTTTACATTGCAGCTAGAAGTTGTTATGACATCAAGAGATCATCAACAAAGGCAAAGAAGAAAGAATAAGTATTCTATGTAGAAGCCAACTCATAAACTCTTCAAGCAAAGGTAGACAGGATGAATTTTCTAAGTGGGCATGGATGGCCAAATTCGAAATTATGAGGAATAGCGAAAAATGCTCAAAGGAATCTCGAGCTCGATTTGATGAAAACTAAAACTGCATCATTAGATTTTTGAAAACTCAATAATCCTAGCCAGGAATCGAACCCATTGATTTTGGAATAAAACACACTGTATTTTGACACCATTCGATAGTGTCGCTAATAAGGACCAAATTCTGGGAAGTAATGACATACGGAAAATTTAAGAAAAATGTTAAATTTTATATTTTTTCAAATTTTAAATTAATTTCCTTGATGTGATGTCTTCAACACCCGTCGATCTTCACAACACTATGTTCTAATTGTCACTGGTGACATTAACATTAATCTGGTATTAAATCAAGGCGAGCAATCACATAATCTTAAGTATCTCAACATGCTGGCAGTGCATGGGCTTCTCCCGGGTCACTCGCTACTCACGACAGACAAAACCTCTCTAAACCATTTCATAATAAAGTTCAAACCTGCTAGTAAAACTGCGTCCATTGCAACTACTACTATCACCAAAGACTATTTATATTCTCTATGACTATCACAGATCACTTCATGACTTTTCTAAAAATTACAAACACTATAATCGTAATAAAACCTGCTAAAATAAAATCAGTTTTTAACTTTCACAAGGGAATCCCTTCTTAAAAGAAAGTAGCCTGGCAGACCTGCTTAAACTTACTAACCCTAACACATTCACTAATAATTTAATCGAAATTCCTCACTATTGTATCACGCTTAGAAAATCCTATTAAAAATAGAACTCTGAAACCGTGGATGACTTGGTTTATTGCGCTGTATTCACAACCGAAATAACATGCAACGGAGACTGAGACTTGACCCGTTCAACGAGGTAAGTACTAAAAATTACCTCCAAAGGTACCGAAACTACTGCAACTACATAATCAAAAAAAACTTTTTTGCAAAAAATAAAACCGACTTCAAAATCACAAAAAAGTGAAAAATAATTTTAGCTTCAGAAGTCGGTGACTTTAGTTTGTTTGATTCAGTTTTTTGTTTGGCACCGACTTCTGAAGCTAAAATTATTTTTCACTTTTTTGTGATTTTGAAGTCGGTTTTATTTTTTGCAAAAAAGTTTTTTTTTATTTTTTCATTTTTAGTTGCAATACCCTATACAATTTTTTTCTATGCGTTCATTTTACATTGTAAACCATACATTTCATGGTAATAGGCTTATTCTTACTTCCTTACTAATATTATAAATGCGAAAGTAACTCCACAACAACAAACAAGTAACAGACTTCAGAGTCAAATGCTCATAAAATAAAAACTAATGGGCCTACCTGAATCAAATTTTTATGGGACCAATTCGAAACTATTCCGCATCAAACAAAAAAAGAATTACGTAAATCGGTTCAGAAACTTCGGCGTAATCGGTGTACATACATAAAAAAAAAAAAAAAATACCGGCCGAATTGAGAACCTCCTCCTTTTTTTGAAGTCGGTTAAAAACGAAAACATGACAGAGACCACCTCGCGCACAAAAACGTGGGAGATCATTAACAACATTACACAGAGGAAACCTAAAAAAACAAGTAACTTGGTCTCCTAGAACTATCCAATACCTACCCCGCAGCAATCTATTTACAGGATGAATGGCTTTTTCTATAACATAGGAAAACTTCTTGCGGATAATATCACACCACCTCCGTCTTATACAGTCAATAATAACGACCCTAACCCATCCTTATCAGACTACCTATACATCGACACAGATCCTTGCGAAGTTCGTGTTCGTGCTACACTAATGGGCTTAAAACTAGACAGTGCCCCTGGTTGGGACAACATTCGAGCAAATTGTCCCAATCTTAACTTATTTAACAAACCTTTGCTTTGAGCAGGAAGTTTTCCCGGAGGCCTTGAAAGTAGCCCTAATAAAACTCGTGTACAAGTGTGGGGACAGCTTAGACCCGTCAAACTATAGGCCAATTTCAGTGCTACCATCTATCTCGAAAATCCTAGCTTAACTCACGCATAATTAAATACTTTTCTAAGAATAACATTCTGTCGCCGTCACTGTTTGGGTTTCGGCAGGGAATGTCTACTGAGTATGCGGTTTTGTACTAACAACTACTATATAATGGTTGACAAGGTGGACAAGACATTGAGGCTATGATATCGTCGCTTACATAACTGTCTAATTAATATGACTGCGGTAGGTACCTACTGAAATCCTTCGTGGAAGAAGCCGTGCCTGGCTTCTTCTGATCCCATGGCATTGTCGCTAACCTAAAAACGAAACGTACATAACTCATAAACTAAAAAACAACGCTCACACACACACACACAATAACCCACTTGCATACATCAGACAAATGCGCTCCGCTTTAATTTAATCTTTGAATTTTTATATTTTCTTTTCTTTTTATTTTGTTTTCAATTGCATATACTATAATTTTAAGTGGAAGACCGGAGTCACCTAACACAAGCATCTTCTTGCTTATGTTTGTGAAGCCTTTTTTTTTTTTTTTTTTGGCGGGTGGGAAATCATCAAATGACTCCTCCCGCTCTGGGCGGAGCGGAAATCGCCGCTACGAGGACACGGCGGTGCTCCGCCCAAGCAGAGCAGACCTCCACGGTGTGCTCCACCGTGTCCTCCGGTCGATCCTCGCAATTGTAGCATCCGGGCGTTTCCTCCCGCCCGATTCGGTGCAGGTACCTTCCGAAACATCCATGTCCGGTGAGGACCTGCGTCAGGCGGAAGGTGAGGGCTCCGTGGCGCCTCTCAAGCCACTCCTCAAAGAGGGGACTTATCGCCACTATCGTGGCGTGCCCTGCACGGGGTTGCGATAGTCGCTCTCTCCATGTCGCCATGAGATCACGGCGGAGGTCTGTCCGCCGCGCGACAATATGCCGCGGCAGCGGAGTTACCTCCGCGCGCCACTCGTGCAGGCGCGCGAGGACTATGGCCTCCAGATCCCATGGCGGCAATCCGGCAAGGAGGCTCGCCGCCTCGCGGGAGATCGTGCGGTATCCACGGATGAGCCTTACGGCTACCACCTTTTGGGGCGCGTTCAGGTAGTGCTTGGCACGCAACCTCACCGAACGCGCCCACACCGGGGCCCCGTAAAGGGCCATGGACCGCAGGATCCCCGCGTAGAGCCTCCGGCAGGAGGCGTTTGGCCCCCTCAGGTTGGGCAGGAGCCGCTTGAAGGCAGCCCCGGCCTTTTCCAGTCTGGGAGCCAAACGTCGGAAATGCATGTTTGTGAAGCCTTAAGTAGGTAACTGAAATAAACATTTTTTTATGTTCAGCGGTAGGATGCGAGTCTGTCTTAAACCGGGCGCAACAATTTCAGGACTTTGGGCTACTAGCAGTTACTACTACTCAGAAATTGCTCATGCCCGACCCAGCGGTCACACCCAGGTCTTGCCACCACAAGATAACCTACCATGTAAAGCAGGGTGTTAGGGACATCGACGCGGAATTACATTAATTGTTTTGTTTTACCTCAATAAATCATTGATTTCTATGTGAGCAGCAAGCTTTTAAATGTTAATTTTGGACGCAAATTTTACATGACATTTATGTAATAGGTTTATATTTAGAAAGTAGACTGCAAACATTCTAAATAATAAATAAATAAAAATTACTACCTATAGGTACATTTGTCAGAGTAGGTGCACTGTTGTGTGTAACGCCATTTTTTTTTAAATAACCGACATAATGTTTCTTCTCTGGGGGTCTGCAATCATGTCCTGATTTCCGTGGCACCAGATAATTAGGTGGGTAAAAAATATGATAGATGCAGAAGTAGATAATATGTGTGCAATTTATCAATAATGTAAATTCAGTTTAAGTACTAACTTTTGTGTATCTTGATCTATGTCAGGATGTTCTTCATTATCCTGTAAAACATTACTTTCTTTTAAGTTACTGTTATCTTTATTTTCTTTACTTTTCTGCGGTTGTTCTGCTGTTCTATCCGGTTTCTTTGAATCTGGTTGCGTTTCGTTTAAATTTTCTGAAGAATGCAACTCGACTGCTTTCTCAACTACTTGTTCTAATTTCGGTGGATTTTCCTCTTCATGTAGTGTATTTCTTGAATTTGTTTTATTGACCATTGTACTATGTCCAACTTCTTGATTTTCTGAAAGAAAAGTTATTTCTTTAGCAAAACTACCCTGGGGATTGTGTTAGTCGTAGTCAGAATACCTAAACCAATAGACAAGTTATTAATATTTATTCGTTTATCCATTTTTAATTTTATACTTACTTAATAGTTTTAGTTTTTACCCGATTAGGTACATGAAATATTACAGACTATCGCTACCTTCAAAAGTTTACGCAGACAGCTAGGTAATCTACACCACCGGACTCAATTTACGCCGGCAGTTTTGTTTTTGACCGGATCTGAGGTCTTGTTATTAAAAGACAGTTCCGCTAACAACATGTCACAGTTCACTCAAGGTTTGTATAACATGAAACTGTGGTCAGACTTGAAATTTATGCACCTTAGATACTATAGTAACATAGCTAAGGTTCTGAGAAGTTGTGTTGCTATATTGATATTACCTTACACACGTGTACACAACTTATCACACGATACTGCACTCAGCTCTCTTTTTAGGTAGGTACCTATACCTACAACATGCTTTTCAATAAATATAAATCATGCAGGCCCTAATTATGCAGCTTTCACTAAAACTAAGCGATGCTTAAATGAATATAAGTTTTTAAACCTTAATCAATGCCTAAATATTATGAATTTACTGTCTTCACAACACAAACGCAGATAACACACTGACAGATAGAGATCAGATCACGTATCGTTAAATTCTAAATTTCTTCACAAAAGCCAACTTAAAAAGTTATCAATTTTGCCTATACCTAACCTATTTTTGCGACCAAAAAGCCTTTATTGTGCGTGCCCCGACACGCACTTGGCCGATTTTAGATTGCGTAACTCAATCAAGTAGGTACCTACATACGGTGATACGGCGACACATCAAGCTATACATTTCCAGAATAACATGGCCTCGCTTTGTATACAATATGTTTAAAAAACCCTGTCCGATCCGAAAGGGGCGTACAGGTATACCAATGACATTACCAAATAAAATAAGAAACGTAAAATATTCATGAAAGTAAATATATTACTGAATTTTATAACCCTGATTTTTGTGCCCAAAATCCCAAATGACCATCATTTCCCTAAAATCTAATAAACTTTTAAAACGTGACAACACCATGTTCGATAGTCAGTTGTTGGTTTATTACGTCACTACCCGAGAAGCGACTTAACTGATGAATGAATAAAACTCAGTAAATCCATATTAGTTACGGTCGCGAATCATATTTTGTTCAAAGCACAGCCTGAATCTGACCGGCAAATTACAAAAAACGTAAGAAAATTTGAATTTCGCGGGCTATCTTAATCGAAAACAAAACAAAGTAAACAGACCAATTTGGCGTTTATCGGATGCATGTGGGTGATTATTTGAACATGTGCATATCACGCGGCCCTCCCCAAATAACTACTTAGTTAGATATAAAGTTATGTTTTTTTTTATTTCACGTAATACATAGTTCCAGCACTATATACAGATGTACATAATATATTCCTATTGTTATAAACAACTAAGTTATGTTCATAAACGTTCCTCAAATCTCATCACCATTCGTGTCCCAATTTCCAAATTTTTGCAGTTCATGCTCAAAAAGTTATAAAAATACCCTAAAGATCGTATTTTTAAGAAGTAATTTGTATAGTGCACAACATGTTTTACCAATTAGCAAAACTATACACATTAAAGAACACTTTTAGGTAATTTGTAACGACTTTGAAAATTGTCCCAACACTTTATACTCACTACCATTTGTTCACACAGTTGCAGGGTAAATTTTTTCTGCGTAGTGTATTGCTATCTGTAAGAGTAACTCGGCGGTTGCACTCCGTTTCGCGTCTCGACTCGTGCGGGTCACATTTCAAAAAGTATTTTGGCGCCAATTCTAGCCTATCTTAATCGCCCAGAAATTGTGTTTGGCAAACAAAAATCTCCTTACCGTTCGAGTTTCCCCTGGTAAGTCTAATATGTTTATTTATCATTTTCATGCATTGAAATAGACGCCATAGGATACTCTTTGGTTTGATCAAGTTCTCAATTTTTTAAGTTCTACAAAGAACGTATAATGTGAAAAAGTGTACAAAAACCTAATTACCATTTATATAATTACCATTTTTCCCGTTCGTATTTTAGCGAACGGTAATGAGCAATTGAAAATGGTAATTAGTACCAGTATAAGCAGGCCTCTTATTATATTGAAATGCCTTACTTCGCTAGGCCAGCCCAAGGTAGAATTGTTACTACCAACGCGTGATCGATTGTTGATCGTTCGGTGTGAACTGGGACTTCCGCAACAAAATAAACCTACATACTGGCTACCCACCTACCACTATTTTCTTTCAGACTAAACATGCCTCGGCAAAAGCAGCAATCGAAGGAGGAAACATTGGCTAAAGCCAAAATCGCGCGCCCGAATCGATACGCTAAAATCAAAGCTGACCCTATTTTATACGCGTTTCAAAAAGAAAAAGAACGACAACGATACAAAAAACGAAGAGAACAGAAAAAACTTTTGTCAGTAGTAGAAATGACGCCAAGAGCTAGAAGGCTACAGCGGAAGAAATGGAGAGAAAACTTAAGAAAACATTTTCAAAAAAAGAAATTAATAAAGGAAGAAATTAAACATGAATAAAAATACACCAAGTCCCAGTGACAGCGAAGATAATATTAATGAAAATAGACAATTCATGACAAAAAAAATAGGTAAATGTGAAATGCAGTGGATTTTTCACTCTTATAATTATTTTACTATACGCATGATTTTTTCTTTGCAGTGATTCTATTATATTCGAAAAAATCATGCGTATAGGAAAATAATTATAAGACTGAAAAAACGACTGCAGAGTCCTAATTCTAAAGTAACAGCACTACTTAGAGACAAAACCAAAGTAGAAGAAGCTAAGAAGAAAATTTTATTTGGAGAAGCAATGAGGAATACGTTACTGTCCGAGTGAGAGAGATTAAGAACACTAACCAAAAAACAAAACAGCTGTTCCCTACATTTTGACGAGTTAATCGATCATAAATGTAGGGAACAGCTGACTTTTTTTCGCGATTTCAGGTTTGGTCCCATAGTAAAAGTTGTCCATAATGATGAGTACAATGACCTCTTAAGAGGTTGCATGGTGTTTTACAAATAACCCTGTATAGGTCTAAGTTCTATTTACACTGAGTTTTGAACTAGTGTTCTAATTGATTTTATTTAAATTACTAGACAGATAATGTTATTGATTTTTAGGAAAACCGGTTGATTTTTGAGTATTTTTTTTTTATTAAATCACTTCGCTTAATAGCTAATTTTGATGTCATTTACTGTCACCTAAATAATTAATAAAAATGTGATTAAAGTACATTATTCATTTTATTTCTAATTACCAATCACGAAGCATAATTACCATTTTTAAAATGCTAATTACCGTTTGTTTCATATCTCATCACCGTTCGACCAAAATTTTCAGCTTTAGATTCAGACCTATATAGCAGTTCAAATACTGTGCGTTTGATTTATTTCGTTAATCTGCACTATAAACTTTAGGTTAAATCCATAAAAGTTGTAATTGGAAGCAATATTTGACCTTAATTTACGAATCCTGAATATGTCTATCTTCAAATATTCACCCATGTACTTATTTACGTGTCACACTATTACGCCACAATAGAAATTTGTCAAATTTCAAGTTGTTCCAAACAAAATAAAAAAAAGTCGCGCCGACAATTTTTAGTCTCCACACTTTTAGGAACCCAATAAAAAAGTCCCATGGAAATCCGTCCACTACCTATAAAGTTCGTTCCACTTTTTTTTCTAATTGCACTAAAAGCAAGTTACGGTTTTGTCTCGCTAGCGGATTTGCCTCCATCGATCTTACCCAGCTGTTACGGTGGGTGTTTCAAAGTTCACCCACCTAAAGAGATCACGTTGTTTTTTACCGACACAAAAAGGAGGTGGTTCTTAATTCGACGCGTTGGTGCTAATTTCAAATTGTGAGAAAGCTAAAAATAAATTGAAGGTGGCTAACAGTTCTTGTGGATAAAAAGATTAATAAATTGTTACAAAATACATTTATGGCTGTTTTTAACCATATAATGTACTGCTATATTTTTATAGAAGATGCTTTATAAAGTGAGGTTGTAAGATGATTTTTAAAATTCAATATATATCATAAGTATTATCTTGGAAAAATATTAAATTACCTACTTACAAAAAATAAAATGTTTTAATATTTTTTTTCCCTTTCTCACAAACTGCATAAAATTTGAGTCGATTTCATGTACGGACTACTACCCTAATACGGTACGTAGGTAACTGCTATTTTTTTCGTAAAATGGCACTCGGAATGGTTTTCTAAATTTTCTAACACTCCATGTACCTAGTCCTATTAAAAAAATAATTTACCTTAATAACATGATTTTCAAAAACTTCGAGGAATAGATTTTAAAGTGATAATCGATGCCTAACCAACACATGATGACAAGTCAAATACCTTTTTCTTTTTTTAAACTAGGAGTAGATCTATTTCTAACTAAATGTATATTATGTTCTGCTAAACTATCACACGATGGAAGCACGGTTATATCGTCTGGATCATTTCCCGCTCTATAAATTATTTCTTCTGTATCTTTGGACTGATCGTCACTCGTTTCCTCTTCAGACTGGATGCTTTTCTCTGAAACATAATGATTACAACAATAAATTCTGTGGCGTGTATCCTAAAAATAAAAAATTCAGTCACCGTAGGATGTTTATTTTTCATTAGTGACTTTCCACATCGACTGCTAACTTAAGTACCTAATCATTTCTGATTAAATTAAGTACCTAATGTAGCGTTGTGTAAGACTTAATGCAATACCTTATATTGCCTACCTAGCTACTTGTTCATTAATATCGGTTTAACACACTTGATTTTATAAATAAATTATTTAGAGTAGGTTTAGTTGGTAGGTACCTAGGTATATGATAGTAATTACCCAAATTGTTAAATATTAAAATATTATTTTGTATGTGTACAAAACAATATCCATCTTGAAAATGCCCAAAAAACAAGTTATTTTAATAACAATAGAGAAAAAATAAAAGAACTTGGTAGACTCTTCTTTGTAACTATGAAAAGGGTTCCCTAAATGTCACATTACCATACCTGCCGTACTTGAGTTGACCATGTTTCGAGCACTGCTGGTACAACCCATGATCGAGAGACTGTAGAGTTAGTTAGTGGCCATTAGCACAAAGTCGAATTGGGGGAAGATGTATCAGAACGAATATTGGGCGCGATGTTGTTTGCTACCCGGCGGACGTTTGACCAGCCGTCCGCGGCAACTCGGCTCGACTGGCCAGTGGCCTGTGGCCGCTCCACGACTCCCCGAGATCGTATCGTACCTACCTATTATGGAAGGAGGCAGCCCGCTAAACTGACCTCGCACCCCCATCGCGTTTTTCCTATTAAACGAACATTGTACAATTTCTTTGACTCGCAAATGGTTTAGTGAAAGACCTTTCTTCCGTTTAATTAATTTTTGGAATATTAGTTTTCCAATCATAATCACTTTACTATAATAGGTAGTCGACCCCGTAATTACTTAGTAACTCTGAGGTTGAATTTCCGAGTCTCTTGCACGTTTTAAAACGCCGAGGCCCTTTCATGTGACAAACTCAAACTAAAATATTTTTATAGCTAAAAATGAGCATCTGCTGAGTACTCGTGTATTACGAGTACAAACTTATATTACACATTTTTTTTGAACCAACGCGCGCAGTCCTTACTTTGAACCCTGAGAAAAATCTTTTTCAATATACTCGCTGGTCGCTGCTGTCAATATGTGTCATTATGCTCGCTCTTGTAACCTACTTTACTTTCTCTTCGATCTTAAACTTTGTTTAAAACTCGACCAAGTACTCCTGTATGAAGGGTCGAAACAATTCAGGGGGTCTAAAATGGCCGCTTTAGCAGAATCATAATAGGATAATAATAAATGAATTACGTTTAGATTCATAAAATGGTCACAAGGTCTGGTGCCAATTCATAATAGCAGGTACGTCTATGGCAATTTTAAGAATTAAACGTAATTCATATTATTATCCTATTATCTCTTGCGATGTAGGTACCTACGATTCTGCTAAAGCGGCCATTTTAGATCTCCTGATCTCTCCAAGGTCTGTCTTAAATTTTCGATCTCGCTTCGCTCGCTATTCGAGCTTTAGTTCTTAAATTGTTTCCCTACCCTACCTAGGTAGGTACCTACCTACCTATAATTAAGTAAAATCTATTGTTAACCGACTCCCAAAAGAAGGAGGTTCTCAATTCGTCTGTTTTTTTTTGTGTATGTTCAGCGATATCTTCGCCAATTGTGAACCGATTTTGATGATTCTTTTTTGTTTGGAAGTATATTTTTTTCCGCAGTGGTCCCGTTTAATTTTTTTAATTGGTGAAGATCTGATGCTGATTGCTGCAATGGAGAAGGCTGGTCAAAGCTGATTGTAGATGGCGTGTCCATAGCTTAGTCCCAATCTGTACAATGAGGACAAGCTATTTTGAAATATAAAATGACATTGACAGATTTTCAACCAATGACCATGCTTGGTACAAGCTATGCTAGCGCCATTAGATTTACAGTTGCCTTCCCCATTGCTTGGATGTTTATTGTTTACACAACACCATCCGCCTGTATAAGCTTATAAGCATGGGGATAAGCTTATAAGCATGACAATGACAGTTCACAAATATTTCACCAAAACTCTTTTGAAAACCGACTGAAAAAAAAGGTTCTTTGTTCGACTGTAGCTATGTATTTTCTTTATGTATGTTCACCGATTTCTCCGCCAATTGTGGTCCGATTTTCAAAATTATTTTTAAATCGAAAGCCTAGGCTTACTCCTGAGGTTGTTCCATTGTCACCAAGTCAGAATCAGATGTTGGAATCCCAGGGAAATCGACGGCAACCCTCAAATTTTATAGGCACATACAATGTTTTTTTCTTTGACTCTCTCACGCAATTGATATACCTATAATTTGTGCGTGGTAATCATCTCATGTTGTTGAGCTGATGATGGAAGGTATGTCAGGATTTGATGATGGGAACCCAGG
This sequence comes from Eurois occulta, assembly GCA_950022335.1. Classification (NCBI taxonomy): domain Eukaryota; kingdom Metazoa; phylum Arthropoda; class Insecta; order Lepidoptera; family Noctuidae; genus Eurois; species Eurois occulta. The sequence goes on from OX465496.1 coordinate 8,831,834, forward strand.
CAAATTTAGGGAAACTCAAATTTTATAATTTTTTGCGGCGTTCAATCGCCAATTGTGAACCGATTTCAATGATTCCTTTTTTTATTTGGTAGAATATTATTCCGCGGTAGTCCCGTTTAAATTTGGTGAAGATCTGATGATCCTCGGAGATAAACAATGGAACTCTTAAATAATAGACAGCAAATCTGCCGCCGTGATTGCTACTCTCTGTCTCTCTCTCTCTTGGATGTTTATTGTTTATACAATATCGTAACATAACATAACGGCTGTATGCTCTGAGGGTGTACACAGATGTGTACAGTGCAGCAGTGATTTCGACAGTTAGGTACTCGTATGTTAAGTTCTATTTTATTGAGATTTTTTTTAAGATTGCTTAACCTTGATCACCCATCTACAGACAGACCTTGGCAGTCGTTGCTTAGCCTTGATCACCCATCCACAGACCAACCTTGGCAACTGTTGCTTAACTTGGATCACCCATCCACAGACAGACCTTGGCAGTCGTTGCTTAACCTTGACCACCCATCCACAGACAGACCTTGGCAGTCGTTGCTTAACCTTGATCACCCATCCACAAACCAACCTTGGCAACCGTTGCTTAACTTGGATCACCCATCCACAGACAGACCTTGGCAGTCGTTGCTTAACCTTGATCACCCATCCACAGACAGACCTCGGTAACCGTTGCTTAACTTGGATCACCCATCCAGAGACAGACCTTGGCAGTCCTTGCTTAACCTTGATCACCCATCCACAGACAGACCTTGGCAGTCGTTGCTTAGCCTTGATCACCCATCCACAGACCAACCTTGGCAACCGTTGCTTAACTTGGATCACCCATCCACAGACAGACCTTGGCAGTCGTTGCTTAACCTTGATCACCCATCCACAGACCAACCTTGGCAACCGTTGCTTAACTTGGATCACCCATCCACATACAGACCTCGGCAGTCGTTGCTTAACCTTGATCACCCATCCACAGACAGACCTCAGCAACCGTTGCTTAACTTGGATCACCCATCCACAGACAGACCTTGGCAGTCGTTGCTTAACCTTGATCACCCATTCACAGACCAACCTTGGCAACCGTTGCGTAACTTGGATCACCCATCCACAGACAGACCTTGGCAGTCGTTGCTTAACCTTGATCACCCATCCACAGACCAACCTTGGCAACCGTTGCTTAACTTGGATCACCCATCCACAGACAGGCCTTGGCAGTCGTTGCTTAGCCTTGATCACCCATCCACAGACCAACCTTGGCAACCGTTGCTTAACTTGGATCACCCATCCACAGACAGACCTTGGCAGTCGTTGCTTAACCTTGATCACCCATCCACAGACCAACCTTGGCAACCGTTGCTTAACTTGGATCACCCATCCACATACAGACCTCGGCAACCGTTGCTTAACTTGGATCACCCATCCACAGACAGACCTCAGCAACCGTTGCTTAACTTGGATCACCCATCCACAGACAGACCTTGGCAGTCGTTGCTTAACCTTGATCACCCATCCACAGACCAACCTTGGCAACCGTTGCGTAACTTGGATCACCCATCCACAGACAGACCTTGGCAGTCGTTGCTTAACCTTGATCACCCATCCACAGACCAACCTTGGCAACCGTTGCTTAACTTGGATCACCCATCCACAGACAGGCCTTGGCAGTCGTAGTCGAGAGAGAGAGAGACAGACAGAGAAACATGCGCACGCCGCACGGCTTACAATAGCTTACTATAGCAAAAACACATTACCCTCCTTTGCGTCGCTCAGTCGGGTAAAAGTGTCGTTACAACTTTTCGTCTGAATTTTTTCCGTCTAGCCTCCTTTCGCAACGCGCCATAAGGAACTTCGTTCCAATAAAAAAAGGACAAAGTAGGCCGGCAGGCGAGTGCAAGATGATTTAAGACGATCTAGACCAGCGGTAAGTTACAACATCAATATCTGTGGCCTGTATTTGTGTAAAGAAAATGTTGGCAACTCGTACTTAACTCAATTACAAAACTTCCACCATAAACTTAATTACTTAGTATCCGCCCACCCTTTAGATACATTTATAATAACAGGCGATTTTAACTTCGGCGGCGATGTGGAATGGCAGCATTCTAACGATGGTTCTGGATTGTATCCTGAGAATGTGTCCGTTCGATGTATTTTGGATTTCTTTGACACAATAAATGCGTGTGACTTGTCCCAGTTTAATGGTGAGCGTAACGTCAACGGTAGACTATTAGATCTTGTTTTCTCAAATAGTGCAATAAAAGTAATTGACTGTGGTGACCCCCTGGCGCTGCCTGTTGATGTACATCACAAACCGTTGATAATTAACGCTGATTTCGTTGAAGTTCATAAACTCATTGAGAAAACGAGCACAAAATACATCTTTCATCGAGGCGATTACACTGCAATATCGTCTGCACTAGATCTTATGGACTGGAATATGTTGTTGTCTGCTGGATCCCTGGACCAAGCCCTGAACCTTTTCTATACCAAGCTATACGAGCTCAGAGACTTGTACATTCCCGTTAAACCACTTAAAAAATCAACACACCCCCCCTGGTACACTAGTGCTTTAATAAAAATACTAAAAGAAAAACACAAATACCATACCAAATTCAAAAATTACGGCAACATATCCGATTACCACTCTTTTTCTCTCCTGCGAAACCGAGCTAAGGAATTAGAGGCGGTTTGTTTTGATGCTTATATGGAAAAAATAGAATCCTCAATCGCCAAAAATCCCAAATGCTTCTGGTCGTATATCAAAAGCAAAAGAAGTGGTAATACGTTACCAAACGTATTACACTACAAGGACTCGTCCGCAGACAACGGCGAGGGTATCACTGAGCTTTTTTCCTCTTACTTTCAGTCTACCGTCCAAGAACCTGACTCAGAATCTGACGATCTGGACGTTAATAACGACACTCATCCTGCTAGCTCGGTGAACCTGAGTACAGTAAGTGTGTGTCCGGAGACGGTACACAAGCTACTTATAGGTTTGGACCCATCTAAATCTGGTGGTCCAGATTTGATACCCCCCATTTTTATAATTAATTGTGCAAAGAGCCTGGTGGCACCAGTCTGTGTGCTGTTTGAGCGGTCGTTGAGGGAGGGTATTGTCCCGAAAATGTGGAAATCGGCATTTATTACACCGATTTTTAAAAAGGGCGATAAATCTAAAATAGAAAACTACCGCCCCATTTCCAAATTATGTCTTTTCTCTAAAGTTCTTGAACGAGTAGTACACACGGAAGTTTACTCAGCTATGCAACGCCATTTCGGCGACGAACAACATGGTTTCCTCAGAAAACGGTCAACTGCCTCCAACCTGATACTATCTAATGAAATTATAACCACTGGGATGGAAGAACGATGCCAGGTCGACGCGATATACACGGACTATAGCAAATGTTTTGACCGTATAGATCATCGGGTGCTTCTTCGGAAGCTACTTTCCGCAGGAATTCACGGTGATCTATATCGGTGGTTTTCATCATACATAGATAATCGAACGCAGGCTGTGGTTTTGCGTGGATATACGTCTGGATGGAAATCTGTCCCATCAGGAGTGCCCCAAGGCTCAATCTTAGGACCGTTATTATTCACAATATTTATTTTGGACATAAAAAAATGCTTTAGAAACTCACATATCCTATTATACGCAGATGACATGAAGGTCCTAAAGTCCATACGCACATTATCTGATACTGAGCTACTTCAGTCAGACCTTGACAGATTCGTACAATATTGCAAAACAAACAAATTACAACTAAATGTATCCAAATGTTATCACGTAGTATTCACTTGCCAGAAATCTATTATTGGCCCAGGGTATACACTGGATGGTACTTACGTAAGTAAAGAAACCAGTATCAGGGATCTTGGTGTGGTACACGACAGCAAGCTGCTTTTTGATGATCATATAGAAACAGTTGTCAACAAGGCGTTCAAAGCCTTGGGCTTCATTATTAGAGCTTGTTCTAGTTTTCGTTCCCTAAAACCATTAAAGGTTCTTTATTGTTCTCTAGTGCGTAGCCACCTTGAGTACGTTTCTCAAGTATGGAACCCTCAATATGAGATTTACAAATCTCGTATTGAGTCTGTTCAGAGGAGGTTCTTGCGGTACTTGGACTTCAAGGCTGGGCAATTCTCAGTCGACTATGAACACCGTTGTAAGCGATATCATTTCTTACCGTTGGAAGTAAGACGCAATATCAGTGATATCTGTTTTTTAGTGAACATCGCAAACGGCTCTGTTGATTGTCCCGAACTACTCAGCAAAATACTTCTTCGCACTAATATAAACAAGTTGAGAAAACGGCCTCTACTCCATGTACCATTCGCATCGACAAAGTACAGGCGCAACGCCTTCTGCATACGTAGTGTTATAGCTCTCAATAGTTTACCATCACATCTGGATATTGATTTATTTTGCACCAGCGCACACAAAATTAGAAATATTCTGAACAAGGAGTATTTTGGTGACAGCAATAAATAGCTTTTAATTCTGATTTTGATGTTGCATGACTTGACATACCCAATATGTTATCTCGACAATTTCATACCAATTTAACAATGTAAAATCGCTGTAACTGGTCAACGCAAGTAACTCATTACTAATTAGATATATATATGTGGAAGCTTGTAATTAGCAAATGTCACTACTTATGCATGAAATTTATAATTGTTATTAGTCTGTAAGCTTTCTTTAAAATTAAATAAATAAATAAATAAGACTGATTTTGAAGTCTTACAAAACTGTTAAGGCTGAAGGTTGTATTTCTGTAATAGTACATTGTTACCCTAGGGGTGAAAGTAACTTATTTAGTCCCGAGACGGGGTTTGGCGCCAGAACGAAGTGAGGGCGCCAATAGTTCGAGGGACTAAATAAGTCTTTAACCCGAGGTAAACACTGTGCTTTTCATTACGAATACAAGGAAAGTAAAAATAAAAACATGAATTAGCTAAAGAAAAATGAGTAAATTTTATTTTAAATAAATCAACAACTTTGGTGATTTGGTGAGATAATTTTATTTCCACTACCGCTTTAGCCTCTTCTCTTATAAAATCAGGCGTTAAATTCATATCCGAATCAGATGAACTCATTTTATACTAATCTCTGCTATACGGAAGTATAAACAAAACTCTAAAACTCGAAAAAACAAATGAAGATCGGATTGCCGCTTTCCCGTTTCCCGCCTATTTTGTTTTTTTTTTCTGTGGACGGCCAGCTATTCAGCCATTTTTTATTTTCATCATTGAAAAAATGGTAAATATTTTGCCCAAACCTATGTTATTTTAAAGAAATTGTTGAAACTAAATTATAATAAAGTTATTTAAAAAATATATATTATTTAATCAATACTTTAATTTATTTAAATTTACATCGTGGCTGTATAGAAAGTTGGAACATGGTTCAATAGAAATGTGAAAATAGAACTAGTTTTTTTTTAAATAATTTGACAGCTGTCAGTTGAAAGCGATTCTCCCTAGGGATGAAAAGTATTACTTTCATCCCGCTCCTCAGGCAACTTCAGACCTACTTTCAGAGTATGAGTAATGAAAAAGTATTTACAGATTTCGAATTTAATGGAATTATTTCGTTGAAAATGGTCATCTTTGAGCTACGAAACGAGTTGTTCTTGGTTATCAACAGAGTTGAATGAGAACTGACTTCAGCTGCATCAGAAAATAGTAAACGTAACCCTTACAAATTCGTTTTTTCGGCGCTCTCCTACCCCCCCTGACTCGAAAAGTTGGCGACGCCCTTGCTCCTAGGGACCTAGTCGTAACTTTATCGCCACTTTTCTTGTAGGCGAAGCTGGTTGAAGTTGTTGACGCTTATAGCGTTGAAGGGCGCCGTTTAGTAAACAAACTAGGCTGTTCACAGTGAAAGGTCTAATAAGCTAGTTGGCGGTGACATATCCATTAGTTTGATTGTGCTCGTCAGATTCATACCTCGTACCTCTACCTACCCACCTAACCTTCTCCCAGTTAATAAAACTATTTTTGGAACGTAGTTCCTTATCGCGCGTTGCGGGGCTAGACGGAAAAAATTCAGACGAAAAGTGTGTACGACACTTTTACCCGACTGCGCGACGCAAAGGAGGGTAATGTGTTTTTGCTATAGTAAGCTATTGTAAGATTTGTAAGCCGTGCGGCGTGCGCATGTTATACAAAGCAAGTCAGATATTTTCGTTTCGTCTTTGGTCTGTGGATGGGTAAGCAACGACTGCCCAGGTCTGCCTGTGGATGGGTGATCCAAGTTAAGCAACGGTTGCCGAGGTCTGTCTGTGGATGGGTGATGGACATGGTGATGGTGGTGGTGGTGGTGGTGGTGGTGGTGGTGGTGATGGTGGTGATGATGGTGGTGATGGTGGTGGTGGTGGTTTTTTTTGTGCCAATTTTTTTTTTTACAATTCCTTCACTACTTCATCGAAAGGAACTTCGTTCCATCCGGGTGTCCCTTGACACCTCTCTAGTTTTTTTTTTACTACATTCGGTTTTGCTGCTATGTATGAACCCCAAGGGTTACTTAGTCTCTTTTCGATACTTCAGCGCTTGTTCTGAAGTATTTTATAAGTAGGTAAGTACCTCACAATTGAGTTTAACTACATGCAAGCCTATTTATTCAAATAAATAAGACACTATTTTTAAATCTGTGACCTAGAGTGGGTGGTCATGAAAACGGTAGTTTACAGCACGGCGCTCGTCGGGCAACTTACGTAAAGCTTGCCATGCACGAAACGATTAGTCTGGCAGATAGCAAGTCCTTTTTGATGTGAAGGTCGAACAAAAATGATAAGTTTATAACTTATACTTAACAAAACTTTGTTTTCATAGATGAAAGATTGCCGTCGTTTTCTCCCATAAAATGTAAATCGTTGTCTGGACTTTCCTGATAGACATCCTAAGTGCCTGGAAAGATACCAGTAGGTATCTACCTATTTAGGTACATGAAAATGAAATAAATAGCCTAGCAATGGCTTTGCAATGGAAAAACCATTGGTAAGTATAAACTATGTTAGTAGACACGATTACAATTATTATAATAAACATTAATAAGTAGGTACCTTAGTTAAGTTTATGAAACCCTATGCATGACGTGTAACTTGACAAATCTATCACAAATATGTACCTACTTTCAGAATGTTGCTTCCCCCCATTCTGCGTATGACTGAGGCATCTTTCTTTCGCATTATTGCAAAATAATCATCTGTGTGAGCATCAGCGAACATAATAATATGTAATGTACATGATGCACTGCAGTAAGGTGGAAGCCCCAATAACACCCTGAACGTATTGTTTTGTTATACCTATTGGACGTGTTAGGTACTGTCCGATTTTCTGCCCAACCAAGTCGTCGCACTGGTGGGACAAAGTGGTTTCTTCAAAATGTTTAATGGGACAAATTGCCACCCATTAGTTACCGCCTTGATTCAGCAAAGACAGTAGCAGCGCGACCAGTCGGTGTTTTTGTTTTTGGTTCTATGAATGGGAGATTATGAAGCGTTAGTAAGGCGGAGACGGCATAATTTATACGTGTATGTTGGGTACGGGGTAGCGGCCGTAAGCCAGGTATTGCGTGTGTTTAAGAACAAAGAGCTTTTGCCGTTAACTAGCCACTAAGCTTTATTTGTTAACCCCACTTACGTATTTATAGCAGGCCATTATAATTAAAACAAAAGAATTGTGCGCAAATGTACAGTTCTTTTTATTATTCAATGTTCCAAGAATGTTTGCTGCCCCGGATTTTGGTCACTCGCAAATTCTGCCCAGAGTAACTTCTGCTAATCCGCCCTGGCGAAAACTGACCATGGTCTCTGGCCCATAATGCTAAAAAGAATGATGACAATCTTCTTGGTATTATTTTGCCTCGAACAGGACTCGACGCTGGCTGGTGAGGCAGTTCCACCCACACCCACACTAGGTACAGGCTGATGTATGCGAGTCTCATGCTGGAAGTGCATTATCACAGACGGCTGTGCAGAATGAACCGTTTAATCTTGTACGAAAGTCAAGTGGGCCAGAATGTCAGATGGCATACCCTAAAACGGATGGTGTTGTAAAAGTATACTCCCGAGTTATTTGCCGTCTTTGCGCGTCATCTCCCTGCACTGGATTCGTGCCGTCCTGTTGGAAGGTAGACCATGTCCACCCTTTACCCAAGAACATTGATATATTATATAAAAACCCCCCAAGAAGGATGATTTCTTTGACCAATCTTACAGGCTAATAATGCTTATATTACCTCTGTCTCGGTCACGCTATATTTCATAACCTCGGTTGAGGAGTAATTATGTCATTTAATTGTAAGTGGTTTTCACTCGGCTCCTGAGGTACTTTGAATAGGTAACACCATGTACCTAAGTAGGTACCCACGGCCTACTAGGTGTACCACCTATTTTGTGATGTACGAGCAGATGGTGATCTTTTGGTAGGTAGGTACTTAAAAGGGCTCTCTCTGCTGCCTCATTAATTAGAATCTATTAATATTAAGCCGTTTTAATTTAACAGAGCGTAAGCGGGCCGTTTATCTGATCTTTATTAGATTTAATGCCCAAATATGAAATATAGGTACCTACTATACTTAGGTGGGTACTATTATAGAAACTATACACTAAATGAAAATACCTATGGCTATGTCTAGGTAACAGAGGAAAAAAAAAATAGGCACAAAAATAGTTTTAATACCTAATTATGTAAACACGAATAATTTTTTGCAACAAAAGCCAAAGATAAAAACAACTTAATATAAAAGAAAACATAATTAGACATTCAGTAAATTTACAACCATTTATTTCTTAGGTATTTTCTGAGTTAAATAAAAACATACGGATACGGCATTAATAAGTTGCAATGCCAGATAAACGTTTGTTAATATATTAAATCTTTGCACAAGGGCAGGGGCCGGCCTCGGCGACGACAAGATCTCCACTGAGTGCAATGGCTTCTATTTCCACTGCTGCGTTCAAAGGAAGCTTACCCACCTGAAAGGTAGCGCGCGCCGGGAAATCTTTTGGGAAAACTGAAACATAAACATCGCTCTTACATTATATTATCAATTTCAAGACACATTAGGTAAGTAAGTACCTAATCGAAGTTTATGAATCACTTTCATTGAGCATCATAACTATCGACCTTCAACAACGTAGACCTTTTTAACCATAAATATATTAAATATGTCTATGTTGCATATTTTCTTGAAGAATTTCCCATTCACGACCTCGGGCGTCAAACCACACGCGCGGTCGTCCTTGCGCCATGCCGCGACACGTCACGTCAGTGGCACCGACGGCGACTTGTCAGAGCGCTCTCAATGGTCACACCTACTCTGTAATACTTTCACAGAACTTGATTTACACCTCTACCCGCCAAAGTGTCGTTCCAAAAAGTTGCGCCGCGTTGATCGTTAACTATATTATGGTACATTTGAACAAATGCCCACGTATATCAAACGACGTTTTTCAATACATTTTCGAAGAAATAAAATAATAGAGTGAAAAGTATTTTTGTCATGAATTATTAGGAAGCTTTTTTTATATTAAATGGGCCTACTCTTGACCTCAATCTAGTCCTGAGGACAGAGATGAGGTCGACGATGGAACGAGCTTACCCAGAAGAAGCCAATTAACTCGCGACTTAAATAGATTGGGGTCATAAATGAACTTGGGAACACTGACGAAGGCAGGGAATTCCACTCCTTGGCTGTGCGCATAATAAACGATGTAGCAAAGCGCTTCGTGCGAATGTGTGGAACATCGACAAGGAATGGGTGATAATAACTCGCAGTACGTCTGGAGTCCCGATGGAAGAAGGGAGATGGTGGAATGATCTCGTGGAGCTCTTGGGCACACTCACCGAAGTACAACAGCCTGTAAAAGGCCGACAGACATGCAACCTTCCGCCTAAGCTATAACTTTAATTTTCTTTTTTTCCGCGCTTTGCTTTCACCAAGTTGAAGGAGAAGGAAAGGTATGAGAAGCCGCTAAACAGCCTAATATGAAAAATAGAAAATTTTTATATTTTTGAATTTAGAACACAAGTAAATATTAATTTGTTCATAAAAGTAAAATTTGTTTTAAATAATCATGTTTACCTATGATATTCTATTTAAAAACATTATTTAAATATTCAAAAAATATTTACGCCGTCAAGACGCATCTCTTTGCCGAAATTAAAAAAAAAAACAATCTACACGACTACACGCATTGTACCAATTTGGACTTATAGTCCAGTAGCCAGAAGACTATGCCCTTCGATAATTCAAAAGTTTTTTATTTTCGCTGAGTGGATAAGTTTAGTGAATTCATTGCTATATACAAAAATGCTAACAGTTTAGAGTAATGCAATAGGTATTAAGTAGGTATTTCCTATTATTTCGTGTTATAACTATTATATAAAATTTAAATTAAAATACTATACTGGTTCTTTGTTAGTACTATCTAAAGGATATATTAGTGAAAATGCTAACAAATAGGTATTGTGGAACAATAGAAATCTGAAAATGTCCCGTAACTCCTTCAATAAAAAAATTAAGTTTTTCAAATCATTTCTTATATACTTAAAGGGCTTAGTTATACCTTACAACAAAAGTTCTAACAACTACGTAATATGGCTGCACAAGTAATTGTATTTTTACTTTGCGATTAGCGAAATATTGAATTTAAGTTTATAATTTTGCACCTACATATTCGTAATAATAAACTCTGCCACCATGCAAAAGTTTCAACAAATGCATATTATGGCTTTTGTTTATAATTGCAAATAACTATTTTCGCTAACGAGCCGCGTAGGTACGGCGCGTGCGATCGCTACTGAGTAGCAACACTCCCCCGTGCACCCGCCTGCTCCGATCGGGGATGTACCTAACGCCGCATACTGACCGTTTTCTCCCTGCGCGGCGCATTTGATTATTGTTTTTAATCGTTCTGTGTTGACACTGTTTACTTCGAACTTCGATGCATCCATGCATCGTAATGTTTATACTGCATTGAGCACGGTTAACTTTTAAAATTAGTGAAAAATGTGCTATACATGTGTGTGACGTTTTTCTAAATAGTGACTGAAACTACGGGCGCTACAGACACTTATTACTGCTAGCCATGAGCGAGAGAGGGGAATAGTATCAACGGCTGTCAGAATAGCGGACTCAAAAGAATCTAACGAAATTGTCATCGTTGGCAAAGATATTGACCTTCTCGTTATTCTGACAGCAAAACAGGCTCCAAACGTACTGTTGAAACTCGGCAGGGGCAATTCGAAGACAAAACTATTCAATGCCATGAGTTTCAACGGTGATCCGTGTACTTTTTTTTTTTTTGGAGTGTGGGAAATATGACCCCCCCCCCCCGCCCTGGGCGGAGCGGAAGGGAGTGTCAGACTCTTACTGTCTAAAAACCACCCATGTTCCTTCATTGGCCCTTTATGTTCCTGGGCCGCGGTATCTCTTTCGAACAGTCCCGCAGCCCTGGCAGGCACCGGCCCTTGCGGGCCCCTCCCGTTGCTGACAACTCTTTGAATCGCGCGTGGAACACGAACGCGCCGTCGACACGGCCTGCCCGTCGTCATACGACGGACGATGATCCGTGTACTTGACGCAAAACCTTTACTTTCGGTTTCGTTCGCATAAACCGGTTTATTTAAACCGGTATTTGGAACAGTATTTACATAAAGGTTTTTTCGTATGAAACGGTTTAGAGCTATAAAAACCGGTTAATACGGACGCACGTTAAACAAACGTCGCGCGTTGTTCTTTTTTTATTCAGTAGTAATTTTTTTTTAGTTTCCTTTCGTACGATTATTTGTCATTGCGTCAAGAAGGCTCCACCCCGGGCAACGGCACAGCATGTCTTCACGGACTATAGTGACGGCTGAAGATTCCTTACAGCGGTGGTAGGCTTCGGCCGCCTGGTGCCCGACCACCCTCCTGCTGGAGCGCGGCGCCAAACAGTTTGTCGGTGTAACGTCGGTGTGCGGGAGTGCCAGTACCATTGGGAGATCCAAATGGTCAGTTGCGCGGTTTCGTACCAGTATGGGTTTCTATGTAACTCTGTACCGGGTGACTCATACTGGAGGGTAGCTGGATCCGAGGTACGGTCTCTGCCATTGGCCGATCGCAGTTAGTAGGGGGCCCAAGTATTGCGCCAGCCACGTGGGCAAGGCTGCCCGCCAACTCGCGAAAATGCTCCACTGTGCCAGTTGGCCTTCTGTTTCCCCACCCCGGTTTTAAAGTACATCTCGCCAACATCAGGAGGTTGCACTCAAATCTCGAGACCAAGACGCCGCACCTATTTTTTTAACGGAGACGCAGATAGCGACTCCGTCAGACGTGGCGTACCTCAACTACCCAGGTACTCGCTTGAACATGAGTTCATAAAACGAGCTGGGGTTTGTGTGTAAGTTCGCGATGATGCTTTCAGCGTCTCCGTTGCTTTGAGGATTCCGGGTTATCCCATCCCTACCATCTGGATACTGATATTGGGGTCGAGAAATCACTCTACGTCGGTGTCTACCGGTCGCATAGTGGTGATCAGGAGACGACCAGGCTCTTTGAGCACGTGATGGAGAAGGTGGATTGTACCCAGCAACGATACTCAACGGTGGAGCTTCTTTTTCTGTGGAAATTTAATGCCCACCACGGTGAGTGGTTGTGACTGACCATGCAGGGAGACAGGTGCGCAGATTTGCATTGTCGCTAGATCTCACCGAGCTGGTGAGTGAAGCTACGCGAGTGCCAGGTGTTGACGGACACACAACCAAGTGCTTGGACTTGCTGCTGACCACTGACCCAGAGAGGCATTCAGTATGGAACATCTGACCACTGTCTGGTAAAGTCCATGTCTATCAGCTCTCCTCTGGATGATAGCCTAAGGGGCGAGAGGGGAGTTTGGCAATACGAGTCAGCAGACGTGGATGAGATGCGGCACTTCTTTGCGTCAACAATTTTGTCCTTCCCTTGACATCCAGTGTGCTTTTCTTCGGACGACCCCACTTGTTTAGCTGAAGCTGTTGCGGACGTGATACGGCAGGGAATTAAATAATTTATTCCATTCTCCGACATACCGCATGGTCACATAGCCCGTCTTTGGTTCAATGTGGACTGCGCTCGTGCTGAGCATACCAAGCCTGGGTGAAATCCCGTGACAGCAAAGTTCCAGCTCGACGGGTTCGCGCGAAGGGTAGTCGTGCCGATCCCAGTAACTATCGACCGATCGCCATCACCTCCATACTTTGTAAAGTTATGGAAAGGGTTCTCAATGGGAACCTCCTAGCGTACCTAGAAGCAAACGACAACCCTCAGGGATCATCAGTATGGCTTTCGCCGGGGACGATCAACTGGGGATCTTCTGGTATTTGCTACGCACTGCTGGGGCGAGGCCGTCGAGAAACACGGCGAAGCCCTTGCCGTGTCACTCGATATCTCGAAAGCTTTCCACAAAGTATGGCATGCAAGTCTGCTGAGCAAACTTCCTGCATACGGCATTCCCGTTGACTTTTGCTCCTGGATATCTGACTTCCTGAGTGAACGGTCGATCCGAGTGGTCATTGATAGCTGCTCCTCTGACTTTATCGCTATTGATATAATTGATCGGAATTCCTCAGGGGAGACTTCTCTACGCGGCACTTTTCCTGCTGCACATCAATGACATTCTGGTTCCTGGTATTGTTGGGTATGCAGACGACAGCAATATCATTGAGGGTTATGCATCTAGCGCAAAAGCCAGTGGTGAAGAAGTGCGTTCATTGAGAGAAGCCATGGTAGAGCGAACAAATTCAACCTTAAGTCTTGTCTCCAAGCGGGGTGATGAAAATTTGGTTGTTTTTAACGCCACCAAAACACAAGTGTGCCTGTTCACCGCCAAAACGACCGTTCAATCTGACTCCCAACTTTCCGGGGTGTATCTGTACCAGTTACCGACAGCTTCGAGCTTCTTGGCACGAAATTGAGTGCTAATCTGAACCTTAAAATCTGGACAACTTTTAGTCTTATATAAAGCGCATGATCGGTCCAGTATGGATTATATCTGCATTGCTGTCACCTTTGGGATGGCTCAGCCAAATACCAATCAGTCACACTTGACTCTGTTGAGCGCAGAGCCAAGAGGCTCATTGGTGACGATAAGCTGGTGGATACCAAGCTTCATAGCCTGGCCCACCGGCGCAAAATTGCATGTTTGTCGGTCTTTTACAGACTACTTCGGTGAGTGTGCCAAAGGGCACCACGAGCTCATTCCACCATCTCCCTTCTTCCATCGGAAGTCCAGACGTACTGCAGGTAATCACCCATACCTTGTCGGTGTTCCACACATTCGCATGTTTAGTATACGCACAGCCAAGTAGTGGAATTCCCTGCCTGCGTCGGTGTTCCCTTTTTAGTTAGCTCGTTCTATCGTCGACCTCATTCCTGTCCTTAGGACTAGATTGAGGTCAAGAGTAGGCTCATTTAATATTTAAAAAAAAATCGGTAAACATAATATTACTTTTCACAGATCCTATGGACCAGTTAGATAGTCAGCCATTTTTTAATGAAGATGAAAACTCTCAATATATCCTATCCTTACAAGTAGCACGGTAATAATATCTACTGTAGTGTATATTCATACAAACGGTCGGAACGCGAGTCATACCTACACTCATCAAGTTTGGTATACACTTGGTACACAACCAGTCGCGAATGCGCCGCACTGACGAACGAACGTTGTGATGGTTTTGTAGCAGTAAGCGTGCGATTTGTGAATATTTGATTGAAATAACAACATGTATTTACTAAATAAATATGGCAGAGTTGTAGAGTATATTGTGCTGTCTTTGCATTGCTTGAATTTTTCAATAACGCATCCAGAGATAACTAAGTGATGGATATTCCCTTTTCTTCTCCTTGTCTATGTTTTCCAAAAGTATTTTTAATTAAACTTTTAGCCGAAAATCTACTAAGTAATCAAGAGACACAACGTGTATTTTTATTGAACACTTCTTATTTCATTCACAACATATTTCATTTTTTAAAATACAAATACATACATATACATATTTTTTTTTTTATTTACAATCACAAATCTAGAAAGAAACTGAACTAAGTACCTAGATGAAATTAAAAACTGTTGGCGCGGCATGCAGCCCTACCCCTATCGCATGTGTAGGTACCGCCTGGCTGCAACGCGTTTACCGACATGCCGCTCGTCAAATAAATCGGTTAATTTAGGTTAAAATAAAGTTCTTAAAACGTTCACGTTCTTAAGAAAAGTTCGGAGGAAATACTTAATAAACCGGTTCCGAGCCTTGCCCGCGACAACTATCCAGGGCCGGCAGTCTCGACATAGATACCGACACTTTCGCTAACTTTCGATCGCTTAATAATAACAGAAAAAAACGGTTGCAATAACGTTGCTTGCGAGAAACGCATCTTGGATGTTGAGACTTGCATTTCTCGCAAGCAACGTTATGTACGTTGTTTTTTTCTGTTATTATTAAGCGATCGAAAGTTTGCGACATTGTCGGTATCTATGTCGAGACTGCCGGCCCAGGAAAAAAATGTTGTAATGGAATCTCCACTTTCTGTCTCTGTTCCTGTATCACTATAACAAGTAGCTACGTAGTCTACATATTACGATCTTGGTACGAGTAGGTAGGTATTAAATTCTTTGAAATAGTATCAACAGCGTATTTTAAAAACAGATTTTTTAAACTGGAGTGACGGGATTTTGATAATTACAAGAGGGCGAAGTCACGGACTGGAACAGAGTAAGTAGGTACCTACCTAGTAATTTGTGAGACAGTAATAAAATGATTTCGCTCATCATTCAATCAATAGGTACGTTTGCAGTGAGTGTGGTTCGGAGTGTTACCTCGTCGTGGCCCGTGCTGCACGAATTGCCGCGTATACCTACACCGCGCCCCAATATACAAATTGTATTTTATTTATTAAACATAAGGCATAGCATGTATATGTTGAAACTTTTGCTTGGTGGCAGAGTTTATTAATACGAATATGTAAGTGCAAAATTATAAACTTAAATTCAATATTTCGCTAATCGCAAAGTAAAAATACAATTACTTGTGCAGCCATATTACTTAGTTGTTAGAACTTTTGTTGTAAGGTATAACTAATCCCTTAAAGTATATAAGAAATGATTTGAAAAACTTAAATTTTTTATTGAATGAGTTACGGGACATTTTCAGATTTCTATTGTTCCACAATACCTATTTGTTAGCATTTTCACTAATAAATCCTTTAGATAGTACTAACAAAGAACCAGTATAGTATTTTAATTTAAATTTTATATTATTGTTATAACACGAAATAATAGGAAATACCTACTTAATACCTATTGCATAACTCTAAACTGTTAGCATTTTTGTACATAGCAATTAATTCACTAAACTTATCCACTCAGCGAAAATAAAAAACTTTAGAATTATCAAAAGATTTGTGGAAAAAATATTATATCTCTACTGGACTATTAGTTTAAGTAAGTATAGTAAGTTATCTGTGGAAATTTTTATTTCCGCACACGTTGCGATAAATGAAAACAATCCAGGCGTGTGAAATACATTGCATGTTGAACCTAATCGTAGTGCAGTAAGAACCAGTTTTCGAGGAAGTGTATTGAAATAGTACATTTTGTAGATACAACGACGTTTTTCAATACACTTACGAAGAAATAAACTGAATTTAGAACACAAAATAAATGTTAATTTATACATTCTTTTATTTATTTTTATACGCAAAATACGCGCATAAAGGTGGAGTTGCGGACATCAGCCCATTTTACAATACAAATGTTGATTTGTTCATAAAAGTAAATATTTGTTTTAAATAATCATGTTTACATAATTCTATGAAATTCTATTTATAAACACAATTTAAATACTCAAAAAATATTTTCACCGTAAAGACGCATATCACATTGGCGAGATTAAAAAAAAAACACCGCCGACTATAATCATTGAACCCATTTGGACTTGTATAAGTATATATTAGGTATATCTGTGGAAATTTTTATTTCCACACGTGTGCGGAAAAATATTAAAAATCCATGGGTGTTCAATGACTATAGTCAGCGGTGATTGTTTTTTTTTTAATCTTGGCAATGAGAGAAGTATATGCGTCTTTACGCCGTAAATATTTTTTGAGTATTTAAATTGTGTTTATAATAGAATATCATAGATAAAGATTATTATTAAAAACAAATATTTACTTTTATGAACAAATTAACATTTATTTTGTATTCTAAATTAAAAAAAAAATCTATTATGTCATATTAGGCTGTTTAGCGGCATCATATCATTCATACCTTTGCTTCTTCTTCAACCTGGCGAAAGCAATGCGCGGAAAAAAAGCAAATTAAATCATATTTTCCTAATAATAATAATTCCTGACAAAAATACTTTCCGTTCTAATATGTTATTTCTTTGAAGTGTATTGAAAAGCGTCGTTTGATACGCGAAAGTTTCCCCAGTTATATCAAAATGTACTATTATCACTTACCTACACGAAAGTTTGACATTTTCGCGTAAATTGTGCTCAGGGCCATATTTCCCATTGGGCACTCTGGGCAATTGCCCCGGTGCCCATGATCCAAGGGGGCCCCAAGTTCCTGTAAGTGTCATAGCTATAGGCTGTCAAAATAAATTTTACTTATCCCACGATAACAAAATTTTCAAGCGCGATCAGCTCGCTTCGCTTTTGCATCCTACAGACTAACAATTATCTAGTCTTTCAGCATTAGTTAGTAGTACTAGATACTATTCACATTTTTCTGTTTTATTTCGTACCTAGTAAATTTCTCCACCTCTAAAAAAACACCTAATATTTATGTACGAGCCTATAAATGTACACATGTTTAAGTAAATCTAACCTATCCGAGGCTGAGTGTAAAAAAAAATCCAGCTCGCTTTGTCTCCTGCAAGGGCCCCATTATTATAAAGTCTCCAGGGCCTCCTATTAGTTAAAGTCGGCGCTAAGGCAGCTCTACGCTTTCGATATATTTCTATATTCATATATATTATATATACATCACAATAAAATTACACAACGCAGTTTGTTTGAGATCGGTATTGGACTCGGAATACTTTATTATTGTTTGAAGAGCAACTTGATATTATTCGACAACACACCTATTATTCTGCATGGTTGTTGGCAAAAGTATCTGTTATACCTAGGTACTTACACTCTGCATAAACTTTATTCACAGCCTGAAAGTCGTCCATTTTACCCAGCAGGATGGTACACTTCACGACGGACTCCAGAGATGCGCCGCCTGCCTCCACCACGAGCCTAAGGTTGTCGAGAGCCTGTCGGGCCTGTCCCTCGGCACCTCCTTCTACTAACGTTCCCGCAGGGTCCATACCCAGTACTCCAGACACGTATAGAGTTGTATCCGCCAATATAGCCTGGCTGAAACCGCATTACATATTTAATACTTAGTTCATATGATACAAACGTTAATTTTACCCGAACCCTCCGCTACAAATAGATAATGATAATGAGGTACCTAATGAAATCAACAGGAAATACGCTCAGTCCTTCCTTTTTTGGGATCCTACTTATCGTCATTGGAAAGAATCCAAATATCTATAGGTAGGTACTATTATAATAAAGGCATGAACAAAGGTACCTACATAATTATAAACAATCATAGTTGATACCTAGGTAGGTACCTACTACAGTAAGCGACGGGAGCGGTGAGGTTAGTGTTCAAGTAATGGTCCGCTTGTAAAAAATACTGTGCCTTACAACTTCGAGACCCCGTCCTAGCACAGTCCAGATTATTTTATTTATGCAAACAAAACTACTTATTTACCTACATAATTATGTACTACGGGTTACCGTAGCTCGTGTGGTCCGAGTGGTCCGACGCAGTCCGCTGGATTTGGGAGTTGAAGCTTGACTCAATGCAAAATACTTGCACTGTCTACCAGCAATGCCAACGTAAAAATGTTGGATAATAAGATACCCATCCTGTCTGGTGAGCACCTAGTAACTTAGGTAAAGTACCTACTTACTATTTAATTTAAACTAGAAATAACAAACCTGTAAGGTCCAACGGGCTTATAGATATCTGGCGAAGTAACGATGGTCTTGGTAACTTTGCGAGCGGTTGTTTTGATCGTATCGTCTGCTTTTGGCGCATTCATCTTGGCGGTAACGTCTAACTTGGCTGAAGCGTCCGTCTTGTTCGTCGTCGGAATATTTTCTGGCTCGGTACTCATCGTGAATAAATTTAATAGGCACCTACGCGATCGGGGTCATCAGTTCATTTCTCATATATATTCAACAAAAGATAAACGAGTAGGTAGGAATATCTACGTACTGATAAGTGGATGAATAAAATTACACAATAATCGTTCCGAGTATATTTTTATAATCAATATTTCCGCGATAAGTCAAAAAATTATATGATGTCAATGTCAAACAATGTTATAAAATGCAAAAAAAAATAAAATAAAATGCGTCCCACTAGAAAAGGTGCAATTTGGGTGTGTTCCTCTGTGGCCGAACCACAGTTTAGTACTCAGATGCTATAGTTCGAAATAATACCTACCTAAAGTCTACTTTCATCGGAATATATTTATATTTTTAGTACCTCAAGAGATATCTTTTTAATTAAAAATTTATGTGGTCCGGCCGCCAGGCAGTGCTCTCTGGCCGCGCCACCTCAAATTAAATAGAGTATAATGAACTATTAATAAATCAATATCCCGAAAAAAACTACCTAAAGAGTACCTTGCATACGATAAATTATTCCGTTTGATTAATTATTCTTTAAAGTATGTGGCGCGGCTAGGGAGGATTACTTTCAGCAAATATAACGAAATATGCTTTATTTCTTTATGCGCTCCCTAGCGCCCGCGCCACATACTTTAAAGAATAATTAATCAAAATGAATAATTTCTTGAGAGAAAAAAGTATCAACGAAGAGAAGGTACTATTATATAAATTGATTTATGGATAGTTAATATTAAATATTGCAAAATTGACTGCAGTGCGATAACAGAACACAAAATGGTTCTGGCTGTTATTTCGCAAAATATAATGGCACTCAATCTCATACAAGACCCCGATGGACAAAAAGAACTGACGAAGACGCAATCGCGGAGGAGCTAATGAACATCGACTGGTCTGATATTTTTAATTCTAACTGAGCCAACTCCTCTTTAAACACACTTACAACTATTATCACAAACCTGAGAATTAAACACACGCACAAAGTTAAAATAAGCAGAAGTAGATTCAATCTTAAGCCCTGGATCACTCCAGGTCTTATGAGTTGCATTAAGCACCGAGACAATCTTCATCAAGCTTCAAATTCCGACCCAGACGATGAGATGAAAAGACTGGTTTATACTAGGTATAGGAATTTTTGCAACAACCTTTACATAACCTAAAAACACGAGCACAATAGCCAACTAATAACTGAAACCCGAAAAAACTATGGAACACTCTCAAATCAATATATAGCCCAAATAGTCAAAGAAGTGACTCATCCTAGCATATTTCCAATTCGGAGGATCCAGTTAACTCTCTTAACTACTGCAATAGCTACTTCACCTCGATTGGAAATTTAAAAATCTATCTGATCTAATACTATCACGAATTTCTGAGACTCAAAGATCCCTAGTCAAAAAATACAAACTTCGTGAAAATTTCCTACACTCATTCTTTCTTCACCCGACAGACGAAGAAGAAATAACTAAATATATTCATCAACTTAAAATTGACAGCGCACCAGGACTTGATGGTATCACTACAAGATTTATAGTAAAAATTAAAAATGCAATCCTCAAACCACTCACCCTCATTTTTAATGTAAGTTCTGGAACCACAAAAGTGGCCCTACAGACTTACCTGAAAATTATCGACCAATCGCACTTCTGTCCATCCTGTCCAAAGTACTGTAGAAATTAGTCAACAACTGACAGGCTAGTGAACTTTTTCGAAAAACACAAGTTGATATCAGACAAACAGTTGGGATTCCGGAGAGGAAGGTCAACTGAAGACGCGGCTACGTTAGTGACCAACTTAGTTGCTACTTACATCCAAAAAGGAGAACAGTACATAGGAGTTTTTTTAGATCTGGCAAAGGCCTTCGATAGAATATCAATTGAACTTCATCTGAGAAAACTAGAATGTGCAGGTATACGAGAGGCTGCACTTGATTGGTTCACGAGTTACCTATATAATCGCAAACAGCCAGTCAAAGTAGATGAACACTCGAGTGACATGCTTTCCATCGCCTTTGGAATTCCTCAGGGTAGGACACTCAGCCCAACTCCTATGCACGACTCCACAGTGTGGCGGCTACTGAGACGGGAACAGAAGCACATGTTCCATTACCGCAAGGTACAGGATCTACTCCCGGGTGACAACGCCACACGGGTTACATTTTGTCGCTGGTTGCTCGACACACCAAGACGACAACATCCTGTGGACGAATGAGTGTGTATTTACTCGAGTTGGCGTCTTCAATGTTCATAATGAACACTGGTAGACTCACCGCGACCATAACCCGCACGTGACTTAACGGCATGTATTCCAAGTGCGGTTTAGCCTAAATGTGTGGGCTGGCATAGTAGGGGATGACGTGCTTGGACCCTATTTTATCGACGGATACCTAAACAGTGCCACTTACCTGGAGCTATTGCGACACGTTGTCGAGGAGATGTTGGAGAACCAACCAAGACGATTTCCCGAAAATAATACTAGGTAGGCACTCGGACTCCATGGCCCTAGTGTTTCAACCCCAAACGGCTCAAACATAACTACCAATTAAATTATTGTATTTACGCCGTTTGAGGTTTTCAGCACCTGCAGCAGCAGCCCCAGCGCAGCCCATTGTGCTAAGAAGATGGGATGGCGCAAGGGTGTCGACGCAAGTTGCGTCCCACACATTTTGTTTAGTTGTTTTAAAATAATTTCGTTTGGTGATTTTTTATATAAATGTAGGTACGATGCCATTTTATTGCTTGTGTATGTTTTTTAAATATTTTGTTTAATGAAGGTGTGTCTGGTTTCAGTGAATATTTAGATGTGTTTAAGTGTTTCAGTATTATTGTTTTGTTTGATGGTTTAGACCTAAGTATAGATGTATGTATGGTGAATGGTGTAGCTACTTTATTATAATAGATATCATGTTAGATAGGTACCTTACTTGTTCATTTTAATGTACCTACCAAGTGTAAAAAAAAAAACGGCCAAGTGCGAGTCGGACTCGCGCACGAAGGGTTCCACCATTATCTATAAAAACGGCAAAAAAATCATATCTGTTGTATGGGAGCCCCCCTTAATATTTTTTTTTTAATTTTTAATATTTGTTGTTATAGCGGCAATAGTAATAGGATCACGGTTTATGAGATACAGCCTGGAGACAGACAGACAGACAGACAGCGAAGTCTTAGTAATAGGGTCCCGTTTTACCCTTTGGGTACGGAACCCTAAAAATGATTTCAAATTTACTTAACTAAACATAAGTCGAAATGTGTCCTGCCTGCTCTATATCATTTTTATAACATTCTGTTTAAACCACATTTTATGCAAATAAAATACTTACTTAGGTAATTACTTCGGTCGGTGTAGGTAACTAAGGTCTGTAGGTAGAAAGCAGCCAGCGCGGCGCGCGGCGCCTCGTACAGACCGTCGACACTCACGCACACAGCGATGGCGCTGTGTGCGCGATGGGTGATTCTGAAATTGCTTTCGTATGATTTGAAATACTGTCAAATTTAGACAATTTTAAATAGCACCTTTATTAATTATTGACCAGGTACCGTACCTACTTTAAATTGATATTTATGTCTTTTGTGACAAGCTCCTGAATTTTGACTAGGATGCAAAACTGGACTTTGTATAAAAAGTGATCCTTCAACCAGAGTTTTTTTTAATGTAATTCGACTGTTGGGCAGCGCCTGTAAATCGAGCATTAGGATAATTATTTAGCATTAAACAAATACAGAGAATGCTAATTCGCATCCAATAAGTGACATTCTTGGCTTGTCACAAATGGATACCGTCATATTCCAGAAGAGACTGGAAAGATAACCCGAAGATTTGGCTCTCGCACTGACAAGAAAAGGATACGAGTAGAATACAGATTAGAAGGCTCGCTGGAATCACGCTCTTCTCCCATGTGAACCTGCAACTTATCCGCTACAAGTATTAAAAATTGATTGCAAATTGTCATATAGACTGGAAAGATAACCCGAAGATTTGGCTCTCGCACTGACAAGAAAAGGATACGAGTAGAATACAGATTAGAAGGCTCGCTGGAATCACGCTCTTCTCCCATGTGAACCTGCAACTTATACGCTACAAGTATTAAAAATTGATTGCAAATTGTCATATAGAAAACGCATAACCCTCCTTTTGGGCTTCGCCGCAGTCGGTTAAAATAATATACCTACCTACATCTGTTTTGCCGTTCGTAGGTATGTTGTCGAATAATATTAAGTTGCAAAAGTTAAGTTATATTATAAGACGAATATTTATGTACCTATAGTATAAGTCCCTAAGTAGGCACTTACACTCTGCATAAACTTGGTTTACAGCCTGGAAATCGTCCATTCGAGCTAGCAGGATGGTAGTCTTCACTACCGACGCGAGAGAAGCGCCGCCGGCCTCCAACACGTACTTCAGATTGTCGAGAGCCTGTCGTGCCTGTGCTTCGGCGCCGCCACATACCAACTGTGCCTGAGGGTCCATGCCGAGTACCCCAGACACGTAAAGAGTTTTATCAGCTAATATCGCTTGGCTGAAACCGAGTAAAACCCTTAAGTTATCCAAACATGTTATAGATTTTTCTGAAAATTAAAAAAACCAGCAGTTGTGGGTCGGATCACGAACATTGAAGTCTGAAGTTCATAACATTTAACTTTAAATATTATGCTATTGATATCATTGGTCCCAAAAATAAGTTTTTAAATAGCAAGTATTAAAAAAAGAAGCTAAGTACTTTGTAAAATCAAGTTATTTTTGCGGTTGTAACCGATCATAACAAACCTGTAAGGTCCAACGGGTTTATAGATACATGGCGATCTAACTATCGTCTTGGTTACTTTGTGAACATTCATTTTTGTTGCATCTGGTTTCAACTTGTTCATATTTGATAACAAGCCAAGCTTATGCTTGGGCATATATTTCCTAACTCTGCACTCAGTGAGCATACATTATGATGATTGTAAGAGTAGGATTTATACAGTATACAGTACGATAAGAGCTTATCAGCTTATCCAGCAAAATTACTTTAAAAAATCGCTTTATCATGAATGGTCTTTTACTTCACCAAATACTTTGTAGCCTGATTTGGCGATATTTTCGGTCAATTTGTATATTAGCACGTGCCATGACGCGGTGCATTAGCGACACACACTCAAGGCCGAAAAAGTGCTTTTATTCTTAAAATCTACTGACCGAACTGACTCTGTTGTCACGATGCATTATTAGAATGATGTATATTATTTAAAATATATATGTATATAATAATAATAAGTATATTAAAACGAAATAATAAACAAACACCGGTTGTTACTAAAGTAGAAGAATTAACTATTTCTATAGAATAATCGAAAAATGATCTTGGACACGGTCTTGACTTGTTGTATGTACCTACTGTTCCTACTTACTTATTAATTCCCCATAGATTGATAGGTACGATAGAATATTCTTTAATATGTACTGTACACCATACAAATTCCAATTTAGATAAAAGAAAACATTTCACATAGGGTGAAAGCAATCTCTTCAAGACAACCTTTATAAGGACTCTAATCCATCCAAAGGAAGGTTGTCTTGAAAATATTGCTATAATAGCAATATTTTCAAGACATCTTCCTATAATGATAATAATTATCATTACCTAGAGGAAGATGGAGAAACAATACCTTTTTTTTTTTTTTTTTGGAGGTTGGGAAATCATCAAATGACCCCTCCCGCTCTGGGCGGAGCGGAAGGGAGTGTCAGACTCTTACTGACTAAAAACCACCCATGTTCCTTCTTTGGCCCTTTATGTTCCAGGGCCGCGGTATTTCTTTCGAACAGTCCCGCAGCCCTGGCAGGCATCGGCCCTTGCGGGCCCCTCCCGTTTGCTGACATCTCTTTGAGGCGCGCGTGGAACACGAACGCGCCGTCGACACGGCCTGTCGTCATACGACGGACGGACGGCGAGCTAGCCCATTACTCACCGTCCACAGGCCCGCGCCTACGGTGGCCGAGAGCCATCACGGCGTGGCCCGGGGGCCACGCCGTGATGGATGGCACGCCCGGTGCTTCTCCTCCCGCGGCGGCTGGGACGTGAGGTTCTCTCCCTCTCACGTTCCGCCGCCTCCTTCGCTAGCATGACTGCTTCGCAGAAGGAGGCGACGGCTTCCCATTCCCTCTCGCCCCGGACCATGGCTTGAACCAGGGCCGGACGCGAGAGGTCGCCGCCGCCAATCGCCGCTACGAGGACACGGCGGTGCTCCGCCCAAGCGAAGCAGACCTCCACGGTGTGCTCCACCGTGTCCTCCGGGCGATCCTCGCAATGATACGGTGCAGGTACCTCCCGAAACATCCGTGTCCGGTGAGGACCTGCGTCCGGCGGAAGGTGAGGGCGCCGTGGCGCCTCTCTAGCCACTCCTCAAAGAGGGGACTTATCGCCACTATCGTGGCGTGCCCTGCACGGGGTTGCGAAACGATTGGGACTATTTTTTTTTTATCAAAAAAAAAAATAATAAAAAAAAACACGAAAGAATAAATTTAATGTTTTTTTTTTTGAAATAATGAGAACTAAAATGCATATGTGTGTGTAAAACGTATCCACGATCGGCAACACATTTTTGTGAAATAATGAGAATCGATCGATGAATGAATTTTTCAATGAGTATCCTTCGCATGTGTTGCCGATCGTGGATACGTTTTACACACACATATGCATTTTAGTTCTCATTATTTAAAAAAAAAAACATTCAATTTATTTTTTCGTGTTTTTTTTATTGTTATTTTTTGAAAAAAAAAAATAGTCCCAATCGTTTCGAGTTCGATGATCGAGTTCATGGTATTCGGCTCCAGAACGACCTAAAAATAATGGTGTATAATAATAATCATACATAAGTGCGGGGGTCGTGGCTTCTTAAATGCACAAATGCTTCTTAAATGCCTCACTGCTTCTTGTGCAGGGTGAAGACCCTGCATAACCGTGAGGTATGCAGACTCAGGGAATACTTCCTAGATGCCCACGTGGGGGTACACCGAGATGTGGTCTCAGCACTCTCCCTGGCTAACGAGACAGTTCTCGTTGGATCAAGGGCTTGATTCAGAAAGCAGTACTTCTAGACACGGCGCGTATTATTAGGAGGTTCCTCTCTCAAGAGCCCTGACCACCGGTAGCTCGGACCCTGTTTCCAGTGCTAGTGGGCTACTATTTTTTATATTTTAAATGTTTTTTTTTCTATATTTTTTTGTATTAGAATATTTAAAAATGTAATTACCTAATATGTTTGAAAATAAATAAAGGAAACATATATACACAAAGCATATACTAATCTATATAAATACATGTAAAGATAGTGTTTTTTGACCATATTTTTAACTCCATTCATGTGACCTAAAGTTTTTTTTAAGATAGGTAGGTAACGAACAACAATGCCCAACAATCATACCTACTACACCCAGAAACCATAATGTGTTTCAATTAAGATGGCTGGAGAAGGAGACAGTATGGCACGGCTCAATTGCCATCCGGCTAATGTAGCAGGTTGCCTTGGCTATACGGTATGGGTTGGGTATGTCTGACAGTACCTGGGCCGCATAGACTAGACTACGAGCTGACGTCTGTGTTCATAGTGGTAACTCTTTACACTATCCTTATAAAGACGACACGGTGATCTCGTCGTCGCAGGTGGCCTCTTGCTCCCCGGTCGTGGTCTATTTTCGGTGAGTGAGAGGCTGAGAGCATGTGGGAAGCCATCACCTTTTTTTGTGAGGGAGATCGCAAAGAAGGCAGAAACAGCAATCTCACTCCTTATTTTTGCCAGAAGCATCAGACAACGGACGTCTCTCGAAGAACTCCGGCCGCCATAAGCTGGTGTGGTCTGCGAGCGGCGGACTTGGGGAGTCAATAGTTCGAACAGACGCGCGCATCGTGTTCAATGAGCGTCTCCATATAAGACAGCAGGTCTAACCAAAATCCCCCCTTGAGTTTAAGGGGAATGCGGGAGTCGCAGATTGTTCCCGTGACCTGCCGTCATTTCATTCATCCCGTGCTTATTCTGTGCTTTACACTACGATCTATTTCGTCATCGCACGAGTGAACCGAGATAACGAAAGTCGGAGCAGACAGGAAGAAACGCGCCATCTAGTGCTGTGACTCCAGGACAGGAGAGACCGCCGAAATCGCAGAACATGTGTATTCGGTTTTAGTTCTGCTGATTTTCAAGTCAACATTCTCCAGCTTCTTTTGCCATTTCGCCAATCTGCTCTGGATCTCAGACCCATGTTCACCGACAAGAACAAAATCGTTTCCTGTAGGTATGTCCGACCTAATTGGCTCCTCACAAGTCAAAAAATGCAGACAACATGATTTGAATCAGGTGTGGTCGACGACGACGTTCAATCTCACTTCTCCTCTGGCGGCGGCACACACAATTTAACAGGCAAAAAGTTCGGTACCTGATATCAGCCATCTTCATTATTTATGTAAGTACCCACTTAACGGCCTGGATGTAGTAGGTACCTCTTTGTCTTCATCATTATAGGTACACCTATTCCACAAGACATGTGATAGGGTTACTATGTTATGCTTAAAAATACAAAAACTATAATACTATTCAAGACAGTAGACAGCGTAGGCGACGCGGATTATGTGAACTGAAGATAGAAACTATGATTCTAGAAGATATCTGGGTATATTTTTGAGATATCAGATATCGAAGTAAGAGTATGTTCGTAGAGGGGCACAAAGTTTTGTTTTCAGAAAACTTTCACTAGCTGAGTGGATCAAGGGGAAGTTTCTTTGTACGCGAAATCGCAGGCAACTGCTAGGTACTTAGTTGATAAATAAAATGCAATTACACGATCATGTTATAGGTAAACACTTGAAAATGTATGAAGTCTGGGTTATGTTGTCAGTGGTTTATTTCTTTAAGGCGCGATTCCATTAGGCAAGTCTTGCATGCAAGTATGACGTCGCATTTGCGTACAAGATGCTTACTTTGAAAACATGTTTTCAAGAGTGTGCAATTTAGGTATTTGCAGGTTTTACTTGCATACAAGTGGAGATGTTCAACAATTGAGTAGGACACGTCAATCGTTCGCAATTCGAAACATCGAAACATGCAACTAACGTTTGCGAGCTCAATTTGCACGTCACTGGAATAAAAAATGTACCTACAAGTTCAAACTAGGTAGGTACCTACGTCTTACAAATTTTAGCTTGTATGCAAGTTTGTTCAAGTTGTATGCAATTTGCAACTTGCATACAAGTAACTTGCCTAATGGAATCGCGTCTTTAGGGCACAGAGCATCATATTTATACAAAGAGGTTCTTGTCAAAAATTACTGTTTACGACAAGCCTTTTCATATCGTATTATCTTAAATGTATATTACAGTCAGCTCCAAAAGACAACAAAATCCAGACTGCCTAAAAATTAAACGACAAAGGTGGATGCAATATTATGTCATTATTTCAGCTCGGAATCCAGTGTTGGGTACAGGCCTCCCCTTTCTTCTGTTTTACTTCTCGGTTCTGCTGTGCGTCCCTCATTGCATCTATCTGTGACATAGATATAATAAAGAAGTTTTTAATATTTCTGTGATCTGTGACAACTTGGTGGTGCACTCCCCTGTAGATCGAGATTGGGGTAGTAGGATCATGCAGTCTGACTTGCTTTGTTACAGTATCGTACAGCCCCTTTAGTAGGTACAGACGCCAGCACATCAAGCTACCCGAAACTGTCAAATTTTTCCAATCACCCTTGTTTTAGCGATAAAGTTGAAAATCTAATAAAGAGATTTGACAAAGAAGCTTGATGCGTTGGTGTCTGTATTGAGCGTCGATTAGCCAGCTACGGAGTTGAACACGGCCCAGAGCTCGACTGTGTCGAATGCCTTCTCATAATCGACGATAGCTGAACACAGGGGCCGATTGTATTCTGAACTCTTCCCACCCACCATCCACTTCGCGAAATGGAAGTGGTTGATCGTTGCTAAACCATACCTACCGGAAACCGGCTTGTTTAACGCGCTGGCATTCTTCTAGCTAGCCTGTGGCGACGTAGCACGAAAAGAGTAGGTACTTCATTAAAGAGTTTTACGAGAACTTGTGGTACGGGTTGCACTAGCACAGTAATACCGCCCTCACCAGGTGTTTTGTCACTCTGTATTTGCCAGTGTTTTTTTACCTCATCTGATGATGCAAACATTACGAAACTGTTTTTTTATTTTTATTTACAAGTCGTGAGTTGAACTCTAGTACTTACTAGAAATGTTAGAAACTATTGATTACTTGAATATAAACATAATGACGAATTATTCCCAATAGTCCCCTCTAGCCCTGTCCTCCGGGGTGACAGCTGGGAATTTTCTTCCCAGTTGTCACGGGGGTGACAATTTGTGCCGACTGTTCCCTTTGAAAACTGACTAGAGGGGACAAATGGGAAGTCTTTTTCTCAGTTGTCACCAGGGGGGGGGGTGACATTTGCTACGATTCCTTCCTTCCCAGAAAAAAAACTAATTACCATAGATTTCAGCTTTTTATTTCTTAAGCTACATAGAATCAAATAAAAATTAACTACATACAATCAAATTAAAGGCAGAAGATATATGTACTCAAGGACGAATACATCCAAGAAATGCAGATGGAATTTCTGCATGGGAATATGTCTGTTGGACATAATTAGTAGGTATATAATTCTTAGTATTTCAAAAACCATCATTGTAAATATTAGGGTTAAGTTACACATGCTAATTTAGTAGCATGCTTGTTTGTAAACTTGCTCATTGATTTTGTGCCTTGCACCGCAGGTAGCATGACACAAAATCGAACGACTCGAATCGATCTCATTCCTCCATCTCTCTCTAAGCACTCTTGAAATAAGCAAGTACAAATGAGATCGACGGACGTTCTATTTTGTGTCATGACATCTGCGGCGCAAGGCACAAAATCAATGAGCAAGATTTCAAATAAGCATGCGACTAATAAGCACGTGTAACTTTACC
Source organism: Eurois occulta (assembly GCA_950022335.1). Classification (NCBI taxonomy): domain Eukaryota; kingdom Metazoa; phylum Arthropoda; class Insecta; order Lepidoptera; family Noctuidae; genus Eurois; species Eurois occulta. Next base: position 8,862,028 of record OX465496.1, read on the forward strand.
CTTAGTGATTATACGATTAATATTAAATTAAAGTTAATAATCTGTGATTGTACCTATTAAAGGAAACATATTGTTGTTAGGGTTCCGTACCTCAAAAGGTAAAAACGGAACCCTTATAGGATCACTTTGTTGTCCGTCTGTCTGTCTGTCTGTCAAGACCTTTTTTCTCAGGAACGCGTGGAGGTATCAAGCTGAAATTCATATCAAATACTCAAGTCTATGGTCTCTTGGAGCTGTGAAAAAATCAAACTTCTAAGTCAACGCGATCAAAAGATACTCCCGTTTATGCCGCAAATTTTCGACACTCGCAAGGGAATCAAAACCTACAGGGTACTTCCCGTGAACTCAGAATCTTGAAATTTGGTATGAAGCAACGTCTTATAGCAGAGATATAGGAAAAATTGCGAAAAGTATACATTTTTAGTTATATCATATAATAAAAATATTTTTAATAATTTTAAACTTACTACCCCTTTCCTCATGAACGCGTAGTGGTATTATATTGAAATTCATATCAAATACTCAAATCTATAATACCTTTAAGCTGTAACAAAATCAAACTTCTATGTCAACGCAATCAAAAGAAACAGGAATTAAAACCGCATATTTTGAAACTCGCCACTACTCGCAAGGGAATCAAAACCTACAGGGTACTTCCCGTGAACTCAGAATCTTGAAATTTGGTACGAAGCAACGTCTTATAACACAGATAAAGGAAAAATTGCGAAAAGCATAAATTTTTAGTTACATCATATAATAAAAATATTTTTAATAATTTTAAACTTATTACCCCTTTACTCATGAACGCGTAGTGGTATTGATCCAAATTGTGCCTATTTCTAGTATTTAAATTATGTCTATCACTTCTCTTCTTAAAGAGATGAAGATTTTTCCGAACATACATAATGTTTTCATATATGTATTGACAAGGTACCGTCAGCTTTCCACATTGTTATGTTATGGATTTCATTTAGCAACTAGCTGACCCGGCGAACTTCGTACCGCCTTAGCGCAGCAATGATGCACTACTTTATTTTGTATAGCTGACCTATCTTAGGTATGAGTATCTATTCAATTTGAACTGGAATCTATAATATCCTCCATATAAAAATGAATCCATAATTCCCTGGTCTCGCTATACCTGAAAAGGACCTTACTAATTTAATTAAATAAAAAACAAAATATAATTATATTTTCATAATAGTGTTTATTCCATAGGATTCAATAATTCCACTAATATTTTTACAAATCGCTATTGAACAACTTGTAGTCCAAGACCCCAGAGCAATCAGACATAACTTATTTTCACACGGATGAAACCTGAAGTTTTCAGTAGCGTCTCGTGTGCCTTGAATACCTACGCGCTTTGTGGAACTTGCTGAGTGACACCTGGGCAGGTACCAGGTGAGAAAGGTAACTAAAAATAAGAATTATTTAACTTAAATTCACATGGCTGATTTTTATATATGTCATGTAGAATATTATTTTAAAGTAATATCATAAGTGTCAGACACTTTTGATGGACCAGAGCTTTTGTCAGACGCTTTTAAGCTACCCAAAAAATAGATGAACTTTACTTATTTTTACATGTCTGATTTTTTAATATGTTATTGAAGTAGTTATTTAAAACTTATATTCAATCAGTCAGACAAATTAGAGTGACCAAACATCCCCTAAGACAAAAATTATTCAGCCAGAAGTATGAGGGCGAGAGCACTATGCATGCGCTTCAGAGTGAGTGAGACGTCCATAATAACTCGGTTCCCCTTCTTAAACTCACCATCTGTTTCAATCTACTGTGTATGTGCTGTTTGCGTGTAATATAACTTATAGTATACAGTATAGTTCGAGCCTGCGAGAGCACATGTTTTTGTTGTTTACATCAGGTTATTTGTGAGTGTTTTATTAAGTTGTTTATAATAGTGATAATCATGGAAGAAGAGAAATTGAAATGTACATTTTGTAAAAAATCTCATGATAAACTTTGAAGAAATATTGAAAAAGTGCAAAAACATTTTAAAACAGCGAATAATCCATAACCTCAAATTCAAAGATGTAGTTTTACCGGATGACTTGTATGACAGTGGTTACCATCGAGAATGTTATAAAAATTTTACTGCTCTGCCAAAAAAATATTTTTCCACCATACCAGAAAAACCAAAAAATGCTGAAAAAAAATCATCGAGTATTGTTGAAAATTCATTAGTTGCATCGACATGATATTACTTTAAAATAATATTCTACATGACATATATAAAAATCAGCCATGTGAATTTAAGTTAAATAATTCTTATTTTTAGTTACCTTTCTCACCTGGTACCTGCCCAGGTGTCACTCGGCAAGTTCCACAAAGCGCGTAGGTATTCAAGGCACACGAGACGCTACTGAAAACTTCAGGTTTCATCCGTGTGAAAATAAGTTATGTCTGATTGCTCTGGGATCTTACTCTATTGGCATTTTTTAGTAAACACTGAGCTCAATACCACGCGCGCTCTAGAAAGCAACTAATAGTCTCTGTACCCTTCACTGCTTCTCTCTACTCTAATGCTTTTTGATAAACTATATTTTTAGTTTTATGTTCTGGCGCGTAAATAAATAATGTTGATGGTTTTCCGACACGGGAACAGGCGACATATAATTGGCCATGTGAAAAACATGGATTTTCTAGTAAAGCCAATGTACTACCACAGATTACTAAATAGGTTATGCGAAGTTTGTATAATGCGTTCTGAAATCAAACTCATATACTCAGACCACACTTAGGTGCGCCTACCTATATTTTACCTTAGTAACGTCATAAAATCGGAACATTTAATAATATTTATCTATACATAACTATTCCGTGGTGAGTTATTTTCAAAAATTAATTAGAATTTAATTAAGTAATCACGTTTCCGAACAAATGATGCTCGAATTTAATTAAGTAACCACGTTTCCGAACAAACAATGCTCTTTCAATATAGTCTATGGCTGTGAATGACATTGACATTCGTTTTGCGCGTTTTTTTAAATATGCAAAATTAAATGTATATTTTTCAATATTTCTGAGAGATTTTCTTAATATTTTTTTCCGTAAGAACCTTCTCCTAATAATAACAAATACAACAAAAAAAGAATTAGTGAAATCGGTCCAGCCATTCACGCGTGATGCCGTGACCAAGGAAAACGGGTTTCATTTTTATATATATAGATAAAAATACCATAACTTTTACTTATATACCTACAGGTTTGTACGGAACCCTCGGTGCGCGAGTCTGACTCGCACTTGGCCGGTTTTTTTTTTATTTGATTCTATATAACTTTTTTGACATTTTTATTTACTTACTAAATAGTTAATATTTCTCTAATGTTGTAAGCGTGTTGACATTGTGTTAATTTTTTTATTTGATTCTATGTAGCTTAAGAAATAAAAAAGCTGAAATCTATGGTAATTAGTTTTTTTTCTGGGAAGGAAGGAATCGTAGCAAATGTCACCCCCCCCCCCTGGTGACAACTGAGAAAAAGACTTCCCATTTGTCCCCTCTAGTCAGTTTTCAAAGGGAACAGTCGGCACAAATTGTCACCCCCGTGACAACTGGGAAGACAATTCCCAGCTGTCACCCCGGAGGACAGGGCTAGAGGGGACTATTAGGAATAATTCGAAATATGGAATAAGGTTTTTAGGAAACATTGCCAGGAAAATTGGAAAACTTGGGACAGGTCAGATAATTGCAAACAATCTTACCAATAGGTATTGTGTTCCGCAGTGACTGGGTTGTGAATGTGAATAGGTAGTTAGCAAGTAATATATTGGCATTCAGCTGCATCCAGTTAAACTGTAAGGCGACCCCAACATAGTTGAAAATAATAATGATACCAACAAAAAAGTGACTATTGAAAATTGGACTCTAGAAAGTGTATACACACAACAATCACTAACAATAATATAAATTAATGATACCTGTTGATAATGTGAGCACTCAAAACAATCAAATTGAAGACTTGTCATCATGATAGGTAGGCCTAATAATGCATAATCTCATAGGTCGACCATTACGTTGTTCATCAGATACCTGAAGTTGTGTAGTCATAACTAACTGACTAATGTGGTGGTAATCCCTATTACAAATCATTTGTGTCATAATTATTATAGCATTACATCTACATGGCAGGTTTACAAAGAAAACATCTGTTAGTACCTAACTGAAATTTTAATTAATATTAACTGCTATGCCTATAATACATTCCAAACACTATCATGAAAATTACCATGGTCGTACAGGACTCTGACTAGCATGTGTTAATATCCATGTATTTAATGGTTTAGGTTTCATTGCCATCTGCTTGTGACGGGGTGATTTTGGACAAATAACATACAGCCTTTCATCTCTTACAACAAAATAACATGATTTACAACGCCGTCGCACGCGACCCTTGACTTTAAAACCACAAATGGAATTAATCATAGGAAGAGAAGGCTGTAACAGTCGCTCTCTTGCAAATTGTTGAAACGTACTCAGCATCGACAATTGTGTATTGCTGGCTGGTAAACTTCTAACAGATGACAAAGTTTTCACGACGGACAGTATTCTTTGCATTTTCCTGTAAAAATTAAATTGAACATTTTAAGGATCTGCTATGGATCATAAAATATTAAATAAGACACTCTTATAAAAAAAAAAACATTATTCGGTAGTTGCTCTTATAATGTATATAATTAAAGATACCTGGATTAAGTTGATTGAAAATACAGTATTTTTTAATACTCAATACGATTATTTTAGGTTAGAATAGTACTCGATCGACTCGACTGACATAACAATTTGATTTGACATTTAATTTTGACAACCAGAATTTGGCACTTTGGACAGGGTTACCATGTATGATGAAATTAATAAAACTTGAGAATTTATATTGACTGGTGCCAAGAGGGAGTGTATTTCTTCTGCCCTTATCCCAATTTACTTGGGGTCTAGTTTTAGGGTTCCGTAGCTGTTAAAGATTCGTCCTGTTCGTCCGCACGTCACATTTTACTCCAAGACCGTGGTAATATGGAGGGTAGGTCACTACATAGTATAAAACAAAGTCGCTTCTCTGTCCCTATATGCCTATGTATGCTTAAATCTTTAAAACTACGCAACGGATTTTGATGCGGTTTTTTTTTAATAGATAGAGTGATTTAAGAGGAATGTTTATATGTATAATACAAGCACCCGTGCGAAGTCGGGGCGGGTCGCTAGTGAAATTGTAAGAAAAAAGTGATAGCCCTGCGTAGATATAACTGAGGGTTGAAAAAAAAAATCTATGTACATTGTACACATCTGTGTGAAGTGTCTATCGTGAACGGCCCCGAGTGTTCTGTGATTTTAATAAATAAAAAATTACCTCACTGAACTGAACTCATCAATTTTATTGATCTCAGAAAAAACTAGGTAGTTATATTTGTTACTCGAAAAAATAGGAGACGGTTCGCAACCGAGACGGGCCGCTAATGTAAAGTAAAACCGTTTATATTTTTATGAAAATACATAAATTAGAAGACTTTCTATATATATATATATTTTTAAAGCACTCTTCTTATGTTAAAAATAATTATAGTTTAAAAAATAAATTGCAACCCACAGTAATTATTGATTTGGCAACACTTATGGGTTGGATGTCATTATTGTCATAATGATAAGTGATAAGTAAGTGTAAACCATTGAGATAGATAATGGTGTACCATTTGTTTTCTCTTTAATTTTTTTTTTTTTTTTACATTATCATGCACACTTGTTTTTCCAATTCACTGGACATTGTCAGAATAGTCGACATCGACTCTGCTTGCCATTAAATAAAAATAGAATAGGATAATGGTGTAAACGTCAATCAAGTGTCAAAATGTCAACGGAATTGTATTTTTCACGCAATTTATACATCCATTTATCGTAGCCTGGTAATCCTCACCATCATGCCTCGCTGCATTGCTATTCCAATTACACAACAATATCGGTACAATGCGACACATTTATGTATCTTGAGATTATCTCTGTATTAGAAGAATGGATTGCCAGATAGGTATGTAGTTAAAAATCTGCATATCCACAACAGGGTATGCTCTCTTAGAACATTGGAGCCTGCATTAAACTTTTGTATGGAAACTAGCGCCATCTATCCCCCATGGTTCAAAATATTTACTGGTTGGGATACCAGTTTATAACAGTGTTATGATTTAATTGAAAATAACAATATAGATAATTTAGGTTAAGAAACCATATTTTTTAATTAACACTATAATAACTAAGTAATAGTAAAAATAAAAGAATTAATTCAATCAATGACAAAAACGTATTTTTGTCATGGTTACACTATCAACCGCATATAATATATTAGTCTATGATCAATTATTGAAGACATTGATAAAAATAAGACCTGGCTTCGGCCTGACTATTGGATATCGAAGACATTGAATAAAGAAGACATGGTTTCGGCCTTGATTATATCGTAGAAAGACAAGAAAGAAAAGAAGAATTGGAAGAAAAAGAAAACTAAATCAGACTTGGCTGTATGGCGTCAGCTCCCTTTGCCTGTCCCAAAGAGGGACAAAAAGAACCAAAAAAAAAAGTCTATGATCAACCGTCTGTCATTTAGAAAAATGCGTTATTTTGAAGAATTTTAATTTAATTCAAGATTTCGGATTACGGGTTTTGAAATCTTGAAAGAGATCGCTTCCAGAGATGGGTTCGAAGTGTAGGATATTCCATCAAAGAATTGGATGATATCTTCATTTAGATAACAACCGAAGAGTATGCCGAAGACATTTTGCAGCAGTCTTCCAGTACCCTAAGGATAGACTATGTAAATTGGTTATACCTACATTGTTCATTCAAGGTAAATAAATACATTTTGCTTGCACAATATACCCACCTTGTGAATGTATTACTTATAATGTGTTTTTATGTCACTAGCTGTTCCCCGCAATTTTACTTGTATCTTTGGGCAAGCACCTAATGTACCCAGATAAAAAGTATCCTATGTCAAGCTCCAGGGTTGAAGCCATCTTTATACTGGTTTTCATTAAAATCAGTTGCTGAAGTGATTTTAATAGTGAAATGTAACCAAACAGAGTTACTTTTGCATAGCTAATATTCATTTCATTTTCAGGTGTGTACTTGGGTCAAGAAGAGCCTGTTCAAATGTTAAATATTGAGCAACCAACCACTTCAGCTCTATTAGATGTAACTAACCTTAGCCTATCAGGTATGTTGTATTTAATTTTATTACCCTAATTTGGCCCGCCCACCACTAAATTGAAAAAGTTGTAAACAATAGAACTAGGAAATAAACATTTCACCACTAAACTGACTTATTTTTATTGTTTTTCTAGGTCCTGGAATTAAGATTGTTATTGCTGATGGTAAACCATCCACATCAAAGTCATGTAAAGAAAACACAGTGCCATGTGGAAAAGCACCACTAAGTGATACAAACGATGCTATTAAAGTTCAGGCGTGGAACCACCACCAAAAATATAAATTGAGGAAGAGAATGAGGCAAAGTGGTATTGAGGTACATGTTTGAAAAGTATCATAAGCATCAGATTTCTTATGATACTTTTCAAACATACATTACATAGAGCCTTATGTTGACTGCTTTGCGGAAAGCTTTTTTTGTCACAATGTATTTTTAATTGGTTTATCAAACGCGCATCAAAATACATGTCAATTAAATAAAATCAGAAAATACTTTCAAGAATTTTATAAGAATCATGAAAGTAACTCATGTATTTTCCCAAGCCTGCAAAGTATAGGATGTATATCAGGATCTTAGCAAGCAGAGATTTGCATTCATTGCCTACTTATTACTTGTTTATGTATTTGATTAATTAATATGTTGTAAACCCTAACTTTATAAGTTCGAAAATAAAAGTGTGTAAGTAATTTTAAAACGTTTTTTATTCCACATACATTCTATTATTTCCATCTAGATTTTACATAAAACAATATGTGAAGCGTATGACAATAAGTATGGTACCAAGTGCCAAGTAAAAGTAACAAAATGAATAATTAATTTTGTTACTTTTACTTGCACTTGGTACCATACTTATTGTTTTGTTTGGGTACTGTTGGTAGCTGTATGTATAGGTGTAGGTATAGATTATGGATTTAGTTCGGCACCATCACGGATAGATGGCGCTGTTGTTATGGTGACGGAAATACGGTTGAGAGTGCCGTCTATCTCCATATATATATAGTAGTCTTTGATCCACAACTAAAACTATACACTATGTTAAACACTAAGCAGTTTAATAATACACTGACAAGTGTGACAGTGACTTGAACTGACGAGTGACAGCTCAGGTTATGTTTTTATAGATTCCATTAGGAGGCAAAGGAATCAATGCCATACATACAAATAATGGGAGATAATTCGTTGGTTGGTTGGAGTGTAGCCTTAGGGGCGCAAATGTTTCGTTTTTTTTTTTTTTCAAATTGGTTCCATAAGCTTATAGGCACCATGAGCCGTGCAAAAAAACAAAAAAAAAAAATTAGGTAATAAAAATTTTTGGGACTTAGAAAAATTTCTCCTTACTTTTCACCTTGAGTATGGTTAGGGGCAAACACTTAGAAAATTTTTCAAAAAAAGTTTTTTTGGAAGTTGATGCCATACGCTTATAGGCACCATGAGCCGTGCAGAAAACAAAAAAAAAAAATTTAGTTTAAAAAATTTTTGGGACTTAAAAAATTTCTCCTTACTTTTCACCTTGAGTACGGTTAGGGGCAAACACTTAGAAAATTAGTGACTGATGGACCTGCTGACGGAAACGCTAACCCTAGACGGTCGACGTCAGGGGCGTCAGAGGTTCGGTTAGTTAGGTTCCTGTAAACCCTGCAGACAGAAATAGGAGCCCCGCGCAGCGGGGATCCGTCGACCTGCTGACGGAAACGCTAATCCTAGACGGTCGACGTCAGGGGCACGCCGAGGTTCGGTTAGTTAGGTGCCTGTAAAAAAAAATTTTTTTTTCGAAAAATTTTCTAAGTCCCAAAAATTTTTTTAACCAAAAAATTTTTTTTTTTCGTTTTCTTTGCTTCTCATAGCGCCCCTAAGGATATACTCCAACTCCTAAAAATCCGCCCCTAAGGCTACCCACTGACCCGTTGGTTTTATTTTAAAGCCATTAATATTGTTTTAAAATATTTTATATAACAATAAGGTGTGTAATTTGCCGGCCACCGTAGGCGCGGGCCTGTGGACGGCGAGTAATGGGCTAGCTCGCCGTCCGTCCGTCGTATGACGACAGGCAGGCCGTGTCGACGGCGCGTTCGTGTTCCACGCGCGCCTCAAAGAGATGTCAACAAACGGGAGGGGCCCGCAAGGGCCGGTGCCTGCCAGGGCTGCGGGACTGTTCGAAAGAGATACCGCGGCCCTGGAACATAAAGGGTCAATGAAGGAACATGGGTGTTTTTTAGTCAGTAAGAGTCTGACACTCCCTTCCGCTCCGCCCAGAGCGGGAGGAGTCATTTGATGATTTCTCACCCCCAAAAAAAAAAAAAAAAAAAAGGTGTGTAATTTGCTTTAAAAAATGATATTAGACCCTTATTTCTATGTGCAAAAATAATGTTACGATACAAACATATTTGGATTTAAAATATTTATTTATAAAATAATGGTTTTTAATTTTTTTTTTGTTTTTGTAAGGTCATCTCAAGTAATTTTCCCTGTCAGAAAAACAACACAGCGCGATAGCGTTTCAAAAAAAAAAAATTAAGCCCATTTCATAACACGTCCTTTCTTTAAAGATTTTCAACTTTAGCTCTAAAACATTAGGTTCAAGGTTGGTTGGGAAAATCTGACAGGTTCGGGTAGACCTACTGTCGATGTCGTCTGTAGGTGTACCTAAACCTAAAGTACATAGATATAATAAAGAAGGAGATATGGCGTGGAGTTCAAAATGTATAAAAAACCAGTGAAGCCACAGTTGCCCCTCCAGGTCGCTAATATTGCACACACAGTTCTGTCAAAACAATACTACGAACAAGTGCACACACGCGCCATCGATAACTCTGTCATTTAAATATAAACCTTATTCTTTAAAGCACAGCGTACTTTTTTCGTATAATTTACTCACACTAAAACAATTATCATTGTGTGTTGTTGGGACACGGGGGCGGATACGACATAGTGCTTGACAAAATCGAAGAGTTATCGATAAATATATCGGGTTTTAGAAATAATTTAATAAAAACAATATGAAACCAACAAAACATTATTCAATTAATAAAAATATTTTGGGAAACTACAATTACAATTTGTTAGTGACTTACTGAATTATAAACGAAGCTAATCATAAACTTGTATGTTAAGCAGGCTCCTAAAAAACCCCTAAGCAAGCAGTATTTTTAAGAAATTAAATTCTTCTTTCTTTAGCAACTAGGGGTTTATGTGACAAAAAGACACACGCATGCATAATAAATAAATAGCATGAATGTTGACCCATTGCCAAAATTTTAATAATATTAAAGTAATTTTCATATTATAATTGTTTATTTTAGAGCGTGCAAGTGTTAAAAAAAGCGTACATGACGTCACAATATAGCGTCTTCAAACCCTCTTTAGAAATTCTGCGGCATAGTACATAATTATGACTCTAAGATGCTGATTATTATAATGCAAACGAAGCTAATGGTGCATTTATGAAGACTTCAGTTAAATACTATAACCATAACAAGTGACGAAGTAGCTCATAATTCAAACCCAAGGACATTCCATAGATTACTTAACTAACATTAATGAACTTATTTCACGATCTTTGGTTACGCACTACTACGCTGTAAAATAATAAAAATGGGTAAATATGCATAGAACCACATCGGTCTTCCAACCGGATTACAATAGTTAACAATATATTGAAGAAAAATCGACAAAAATAAAAATAGTAATATAACAACTCGCAGTCGACTTTCTTGTCGGTAGACTTTGTCAAACCTCCACGAGCACATCACTATCCGCGCTCAAATACGGCGGACCTGAGCAGCGGACGCACCATGCGACATTACGGCTTAATGATGTTTCGTTATGTCAGCTTTACATTGCTTGTTCAGTCACTCAGTGACAGACTGAGGTGGTTGTAAAAGAGCAATGTATTTAATGCAAACAATACAGTCGGAGTAATACAAGAAAACAAAAATAAAGTAGTACAAGTCAGATATATTTTAGGGATTGTTGTTTTTCGTGATTTTTAAGACAAATACTGTAAAATACTTGTACTTTCCTGTGGTAACTGATGCCATGAAGTACTAAAATGTTTGTCTTGGCTTCGATTTTTGCACGAAACCACCGAACAAGACGGCATAATCGTTGTTATTACGAACGCGGTTGGCAACACACTAACTCGCGGTGACGGCCATTTTTTCAATAGCTGAGCGAGGCGCTCAGCACCACGTGGTCGCCGACACGCCCCCTTGCCACTTCTCCTGTTTTTAATATTTCTGTGCTAAAGTACCTACTATAATTGGGTTGCATTATCCTACGTAGTTTCGCAGTTCACTTCCAACATTTGTCCCTTAGTGTATCCTTGGCTAAAATGTTTATTTATTTTTATTCATTCATGCATGACCAATAGAAAACCACTCATTGCTTTTGTCAAGTATAGCACTTGTTTGTTTCTTATGACAATTGTGGCAGAAAAAATATTCGACGATTCGTTCGCATGCCATCTCCATAGGAAAAATGCTCAAGACTTCTGTACTTTTTCCCCTCTTTGAACCAGAAATATTTTTAGTTTTAACTCGTAAGAAGACATTGTTTGAATTCGTTATTTTATAAGATGATTGATCCTAACAAGATGTATGGAAAAAGATTTTCGATTTGTAGCTCAATACAAACATGAATCCTAGCCAGTCCACCAGCCACAACCCATATTTTTTGTTACGGTCGCGCATCACATTTGAATTACGCGGTCTACCCTGGCGCTTCCACATTAATGTCAGTATTTTAGATGATGTTGTGTCAGCAGTAGGATTGCAGTAAATGTTGTTGCCATTCCCGTATTGTTTGAGGTCGGGTTTCCTAACAACAAGGAAACTGCAACTGGGCCGCCAGTTGCAGTTGAATCAAATACAGGTGTTCAATTTTGCATTTGTGTTGTTCTCACTCCTGGATCTAGCAAGCACCATCCCAATGCTGAAAGCTGCTGCTTAGTTTTAACGATTTTATGTTTTTCTTTTAGTTGAAATTGGTAGCATGTCAATATGGTGTTGTGCCAACCCCAAATAGAATGGGACAAGAGCAGGAAGAGGACAGTGATGGTAGCATGTCAATAGTTACAGTATTAAGGGCAATTCCCATCCAGGGCCTGCTTCAACTTCCACCCAGTAGTCATTAACAACATTAAAGATTAATTAAACACATTTAATGAGAACATTCAGATCCGGAGTTAACTTCTGGTATAACTTCTGGCATCTTTTTTGCCTCTTGGTTATTTGATATATCATCCAGCAGTGTTGCATTATAATTTGTTTCTTCATTACTTTCTATTGGGCTTAAAATATTTGAATGCTTGCTCCTTTTGAATATAAGCTAGAAAACATATATAAATCCATATAAAATGCATTACCTCTGAATATTATGTATTCATTTTACATTTAAAAAATGTATAATTGAAATGAAACATCAAACAATTAAATGAATAATTAATAATTATTCATATTATTTGCATTCCACAATGTAGGCGAAAGGTATTACAAAAAAGGCTTACAGCTAAGAACAATATTATGGCCCTATTCGGGCACAGCAATATACATACTTAAAATATATGCAGATGTAGAGATAAAGAGGTAGCAATACATATAATAGTCAGTCTAGAAGAATATTTCTAGGCTGCACTGATATTTACAGGGTTTTTTAGCTTTAACTCCGCATCTGGAAAATAAATCATCTAAGGATGTCTTAAACAACACCACTCCTAGGTCGACCAACTGACCAAAATTTTTTCCCTACAGAGTGATAAAATTCAATTCAATATGGTATTAAGGCACAGTATACTTAACTGCTTTGAGGACTTTGCCCAGCAGTGGGTTGATAAGCTGAAAGTTACTAGTGCTATTCACCTTCACTAAAAATACATTTAAAAAAAATCAGCCTAAAACTTATGATACAAAAGAAAAATACATACCTTGTAAAACTTAGGTTTTTCATAAACCCATATGAATACTATAGAAGTAATGATCACCGATATGGTAAATATTAAATAATTAGTGGAATAAGTGTAGGCATCCAAGAATATACTGTACCAACAACCGGCGCTAAAATTCACCATAATTTTGTCATTAAATGTTCCGTTAAAGTTTAATTAAATTGCATTGAGAAAATGTGTAGAATTTAATATTATAGTTCTATTAGTGCGCTATTGTTATTGTTTGTGACAAATAGGGAACTGACATTGGACATCACAACTCACACAAATGTGAAATGATTGGCACTTCAGCACTTGACAGTTAGTTCGGTGTTGCCAAATGCGGCGCGCTCCAAGAAGTCTGACGTCACACTTTTTTGTTGCAAAAATACGTTTTCTAAATTCAAAATAGTTCTGCTGCTGAAGTTTTTCTAAGAATCTAAAATGCAATAGCCACCTTAAAATCATTAGCACCTCGGATTGGTACCCTCTATCTACAACGGCCGATCATGCGAAAATCCAATAGGAGTGCCAATCCAGAGGCAGAAAAAAGGATATAAGTTTTTACGCGGGGTCCTAAGTACGAACCGAGCGAGTTTTTTTTTAAGAAAAGTAAGTTTGTAGCGGTAGTACGAGTACTCAGAGGCTCATTTTAAGCCTGAAAAATGTTTTAGTCTGAGTGTTGGTGTTGACTCTACTGTACGCTACAATTTATTACGTAGGTACTTCTGTGGCATCAGACAGGATTAGTTATAATAAAATCCCGAGCCTCTAGAGGGGCAGGGGTGTTCGATGCCCATGTCAAAGTCAAAGTCAAAGCATTTATTTCAATTAGACCATTACAGGCACTTTTGAAAGTCAAAAATAAAAAAGCTAAGCTACAGTCACAGACACAAGGCATAATAACTTGCGAAAGTACTGTAGTTGCACATTCCAAATCGTAGATCTCTATGGAGAAGAATGGGCAAGAAACTCCATGGACACTCTTTTAAATCAAAATATTGTTAAAAATCTTGGTTACATCATTCATGTTGAGATTATACATATATGTGAGAACGATGTACAAAGACGTGCACATTAAGAGCGTCTAGAGTAAAAGATTAAGCCAAAAATTTAAAAATAAAGTAATTAAAATAAATCGTGGCAGGTAAGAGATGACCAGTCCCAACTGACAGCGCCCGTTCACGAACATGACGCATGGATCAGCGCCATTCAACTCAACCATATTGAAGGGAACTAAATGACCCGACACACCCGCCACCATCAGCGAGACATTTGAGTGAGCATGACATTCTCTCAGCCACCAGGACACATTCCAGTCAATGAAAGATAACAAAATATAAATGGAAGCTTTACAGTACATAGTACTCACACATGTGCTATGCAATTATATAATACTAAGAGATGGAATCTATACAATGCAAAGATATTTTACAATCTTCTGCAGCTTCCACAATAACTTCACACTTCATAATCAATTAGTTTGCACTCACAATGTTGATATAAAATATACAATTCACACCCTAAGTTTCCAAAAGAGAAACGAGAAAGAGAAAAAAAAAAGAAAAGTGTAATTAAAGAATTAAAGGGGGAGCATCTCTTCCAAACAATAAAATCTTAGTTCGTGAGCCCAAGTGGCTGTGGAGCAGGACCAGCATTGAGCCATGCATTTTTATCTACGAGATAGTCTTCCAACTTATAATATGCTCGTTTACATAGTGTGCGTTTTATGCATGTTTTAAATTTCTTCTCATTAAGTTGTAGAATGTCAAGTGGTATTTTATTGTAAAATTTTACACAGTACCCCATAAAAGAAGTGCGTACTTTTGACAATCTGAAACGTGGCTGATCTAATTTGTCCTTATTTCTAGTATTGAAATTATGCCTGTCGCTTATTTTACTAAAAAGATGTCTATTTTTCCGAACATACATAATGTTTTCATAAATATATTGACAAGGTACCGTCATGATGTTAATTTTTTTAAACAATTCTCTTAGAGACTCGCGTCTGCGTAGGTTATAGATGGCTCTTACAGCCCTTTTCTGCAGAATAAATATTGAGTCAATATCTGCAGCCCGTCCCCACAGCAGAATACCGTAAGACATGATGCTATGGAAGTAACTAAAATAGACCAGTCTCGCGGTATCCACGTCTGTTAATTGCCGTATTTTAAGGACAGCGTAAGCGGCTGAACTTAGCCGCCCTGCAAGTGCTGTTAAGTGAGGACTCCATTGCAGTTTCGAGTCAAGCGTAATCCCCAAGAAAACCGTCTTATCGACGAATTCTAGTATTTCCTTGTTCAATACAACGTTACATTCGTTACTTTTTACATTCGGTAACGCGAATCTTATACATTTAGTTTTCTTCTCATTTAACACCAAATTATTTACAGTAAACCAGTTATGAATCTTAAGCATAGCGTTATTTACGTCGTCAATCTCTTGTGCACGTCTGTCTACCTTAAAAATCAGTGATGTGTCGTCAGCAAATAACACCATTTGAGGTTGACTTTTCAGCAACTGAGGTAAATCATTTATGTATACTAGAAAAAGGAAAGGACCCAAAATTGAGCCTTGCGGTACCCCCATTTTTACTTTTAATCCTAATGAATTTACGCCATTTATTTGTACATGCTGCATTCGATCATTTAAATACGATTTTACTAAACTAAGTGCTTGTTTTCCCAGTCCGTAATGCTCAAGTTTTAGCAACAGTGTGTCGTGATTCACGCAATCAAATGCCTTGGATAGATCGCAAAAGATGCCTATTGCATCTTTTGCCTCTTCCCATGCATTAAAGATGTGCTTTAGTGAGGTGACACCGGCGTCAGTAGTGCAACGACCTTTGGTGAAACCATATTGTTGATCATGTAGGATGTTATTCCGATTAAAATGATAGAGCATTTGATTTAACATTTACTTTTTCAAATATCTTGCTGAAAACCGGCAAAATAGATACAGGTCTATAATTATTTGTGTCTTTGCCGTCTCCAGATTTAAAAAGTGGTATAACTTTACTATACTTCATTAAATCCGGAAATACCCCTTGGTCTACACATAAATTAAATATTAAGGCTAAATAGGGAGCTACTGTCTCAACAATTGATTGACAGACTTTAGTAGACATACCCCAAAGGTCTTCAGTACTTTTTATTTTAAGTTGCTTAAAAGCCTTCATAACGACCACAGGGTTTATATGTTTAAATTTAAATTCAACATTACAGGCTGAAACATTCTCTCTTAATAAATTAATGGCAAGGGATGGCGAAGAATTTAGCGTTTCTGTGGTTTTAATTGGAATACTGGTAAAGAACGTTGCGAATTCCTGAGCAACATCGACATTTGCGCTAATGAGCCCTCGGGAATAGCGTTGCCAGGTCCTCATACCGAAAAGCCGGACAGAGCCGTGAGTTTGGCCTAACATTTGGGTCAAAAAGCCGGACATCCTGCATTTTCAACAATTTTAAATATTTGTGTAAAAAATTTTTTTTTTTTTGGCCTAACATTTTGGTAAAAAAGCCGAACACTGCATTTTAGGGGATTTTTTGGTATTAATGTAGAAAATTAATGAAAACCAAGCTTTTTTGATAATTTACAATAAAACTAATGCCAAATTAGTCTAAAAGTACTTTATTATTAATCAGTCTCAATAATTCTTTCCTTAATTCAAATTAAATGCAACATCTGTCTAAATTATGTGTCTTAAATTCTCAATATATAAAACAAAACAGAACTTATTCTGTAAATAATCAAAACAAAACAAAACTTCTTCTCTTAATAACCAAAACAAATCTCTACTCTTATTAATCAAAACAAAACTTCTATAAATAATATAAACTCGACACTTCTTCTCTTAAATAATCAAAACAAAAAAGACTTCTTATCTTTCAATTAGACATTAAACATTATTCTAAATATTTTTGGTTTGCAGTAACAAGCTTTAAAAGTTCAGTTTCTTTTATTATGCAGTTGTACTTTCATTCGCGAATTCGGTCTCGATGCGCGCGAATTTTGAAATCTAAAAAGCCTAACAAAAGCCGGACAGGCCGGACGACGCTTATTTTGGCCGGACAGGCAATCAAAAAGCCTGACTATGTCCGGCTAAAGCCGGACGCCTGGCAACGCTACTCGGGAAGAGTCCAGTGTGTAATCAGTGTTGTGTCTTTTGTTTCTATTTGTTTCATTATTTATAATTTTCCAAACAGTCTTAATCTTGTTTTCTGCAGATTTCAGCTTGTTGCTAATGAATAAGGCTTTAGCTGTCTTGCAGGTATTTTTGAAAATTTTAGAATAAGTAGCAACATACTTATTAAAAGTTTCCGTATTAATATAAGGCTTAAGGCCATACAACTCAAAAAGTCTTTCCCGACTTTTCCTGATGCCTTTAGTTGCCCAGTCACTGAATAAAAACTTCGGGCAGATAGTTTTAGTTTTCTTCTTAAAAGTATTATTGAACTCAGTTTGCACTAATGAAAAGAATTCTTCATATATAGTATTAACATTCATAATATTTAGGCCCTGCACAGCTAACTTGTCAATTAAAGTGCTATTAAATTTGATCAAGGCACTAGAGGTTATTGGTCTAGTTTGTATCTGTACTTTTTGCAGTGGTGTGTTAAATTCAAAAGACACAGTTTGACCACAGTGATCAGAGGGGAGGTAATTTACAATAGCTTTCTCCAAATAGTCGCAGCCACAGAAAACGTTACCTATCAATACAAGTAGAAGTAGTTGTAGTTATTCTGGTTGGTTCTAAAAACACATTCGACAGATTGAAAGATTTAAAAAGGCTTAATAGTCTACTGCTGTTAGAGTTATTTTCTAAAATATTAATATTAAAGTCACCGCAGATAATTACTGATTTATTACCACTTGAAAGTTTACCCAAAACATCTTCCATAACTGATTCAAAAATAGAGTAGTTTTGATAATTAGGGGGTCTGTATACGCACACTATGACATGCTTATCCAGCTCAACACATGACAATTCAATGCTATGCTCAACTGAGAGTTCAACTATGTCGTTACGTGGTTTTGATTTAAAACAATTTTTAATTAAAATTAATGAACCTCCACGCAGCATTGATTTTCGGTTAAAGCAACTGCCCACGCTATAATTCTCATAATTAATTTGCATTTCATAATTTATCTTTCATCCAATGTTCAGTAATACAAATAATATCAAATTTGGTTTTTTCTAAAAATAATTCTATTTCTAATTGTTTGGAAGAAAAACCTTGAATATTCTGATGAAGCAATTTCAAGGAATTCTGCTCAACCCCTCTTTTAGAATTAATTGATTGAGAGCTAGAAGATACCTTAAAGTTGCTCAGTTTAACTGATATCCAACTTAAATTATTATGTCTGTCTGAAAATGTAAGACTGGTAAAAAAGTACCCTAACTAAATATTGATGCCACCGTTTTTTTTTCCAGAGGTAAACTGCATTCAGACATTTTAAAGTAGTTTTTTTTAAAAAAAAAAACGTTGCCCCACACTAGGAATTTCTCCTGTATCGTGGGTGCATTTACAAACATTTAAACTCACATACACAAACAGCCAGACCGGAACAACTATCTGTAGGCCATACAAATATTTGTTCCGTGCGGGGATCGAACACGCAACGCAGCAGTCAATCGCTCAGCCACTGCGCCAACCGTGCCGTCAATGTTATGTTTGCTCGATCCGGGCATCAATCATCTAGACTTCTTCCAACCTGAAGTTTAATATATCGGAAATTCTACTTCAAGCGGGAGTTGAGACCAGACTGAAATAAAGGTGTTATTTCTGAATAATAAAATTTATTATTTATCATCTCATTTTACTATATTTTTACACATATTTTCAATCTTAAATTATTTGTTGTTTTTATTACTTCAGTTTGTAAAAGAATAGAATGACACCAAAAGAAACACCTTTAACTAAAATCTAAAGTACCTATAATGCCAGGTATACACGCAGACTTAAGTTGGAGATTTAAAAACGATGCTAATAGTCACACAGCGCCTCGTGTATACCGGTCCACAGAAGGACTGGTATACACAATGCGGTGTGTACCTATAATGCCAGGTATACATGCAGACTTAAGTTGGAGATTTAAAAACGATGCTAATAGTCACACAGCGCATCGTGTATACCGGTCCACAGAAGGACTGGTATACACGAAGCGGTGTGTGACTATTAGCAGCGATAAAATGTTGCTGGCATAATCGCTTCAAATAGGAAAATTCGCTAGCCGTAAAGCATCGGTAGCCAGCCACCGACGTCACTATTCACTACTGTCAAGAGTCTTAGACTGTGGACGTCAAAATAAGGCGATTAAAAATAATTTCACGAGATACACTGACAAATAATTTGCCATCTTAAAAAGACACCAAAAAGAATTAATTCCAATTTATCAATAACACAACAGTGCATGCACAGGGTACACGTCTTTTATTACTATTACTAAACTTAATTTGATGATTAAAAAATGAAATACACTAATAACACTGACTGCTTCAACTTTTCTTAGGGACTATATTTATTTATTTTATTTTCTCCATCTTACGACTATCATTATGATATGGACTAACCACAACAGTATGGACAGAACAATGTTTTTTCTTCAATCGCCAGCAAGTCGCTGCATTTGTATATACCTGGCTTAAGTTTGCCTACATTAAATAAAGAGCAAAGATGATGTTTGAACATTGCAAGACGAGAGTGTAATTGGAGCAATAGGTTAAGGTGAAGATTTGGTTGCAAGACCTTAGGGGTATAATTATCCAAAAAATAATATGTCATTAGTTAGTAAATTTTTGCTTCCTGTAACTAGGAAAATCCCAAAACTATTTTAGCTCTGCTCTTGGCATGAGTTTCTTATTTTTGGTTGGTAATTTATATATTTAGTTTCAATTATATTATATGTACATCATTTCAGCCATAGATGACATTTTTTTTGGTATGTGTACCAATGTTTCAAAATAACTTGCTAATTCATCAATGGTGACATCACAGGGTGGATTGAGGGCTTGTTGGGAACAGCTACCTGATCTACTACTCTGTTGTTTTGGTTCTCTATGCTCCTGAGAACTTGATGCATCATGCTTCCACCATCTACTCACACTGTTTTCATTGGTGACTACATTTTGTATATTAGCACTAGATGATATTTTAAGCTGGTTACAGTTATCAACAAGTGTGCATAAACTTAATGGGTCACATTGCTCAATATCTGAAAAATTTTTACTGGTTGTTTCCTGGCAGTTCTCTGCATCCAATTTAACAACATTACCACAGGTTTTTAATATATTTAATACTGGTTCTTTGAGTATCTTACTATGTTTCTTTTTGTAGATTCCAGGTTTTAGTTTTTTTTGAGAGGAACAGGAGCATCTGGCTTCTTTGGGAAGTATAGTAATCTTGGAAAAGTTTCTTTTCTGAAGTGGGTATATGAATGGATTTTCATTACTTCTACTCTTACTTATTGGTAGTGGTTCTATTTCTAGCCGTCCCATTTCCAATCCTAATAATATGTCTTCTTTATTCATGATTCCAGGTACTGCAACAAAAGATATGAATATGTTTATCCATTCCAGTTCACTAGGTTGTTAGTTATTTTCTTTATGTGTATACCAACATGTTATGTTATTCTGTTTTGGCATCAATAAGCAGAAAAGCACTCGCAACTTTAATTTAACTGTAATTTTTAAGGGTTTACTTTTCTTTATGCTGATATTAAATGAATATTCATCTAAACAATCAGTATTGAGAATAGTGTGTTTGTCCGTGTAAGTAATGCAGTCTTGTTAATTACAGGACAGTCCTCTCATTGTTCTGGAACGCAACAACTATTTAACTAAAATATTACATGAAAAAATGATTAAATGCTGCCAGTTTATGGGAATTTATAGTTAATTTCTTAGTGCAGCACAAATTAGTAATCAATAAGCAATGTAATGAGGATTCGCGTACCCAAAGAATGCTTTGTTTATATTTATGGATAACTTACCGACTCCAGAGGGCTCCTTTGCCAGTTAGTAGTGCTTAGTAAGTCACGATGCCGTTTGATAAAACAGGAACAAAAATAACTATAGTTAAACTACTAGATATGTAGGATTCATGCAAAAAACAAAATCGTATGCTTTGCTGACAATATTTGGAGATTTTATTTTGTTTACGTCATTTTCATCATTTGACAATATATTACGCAGTCCACAGATCTATCAAAGAGCACAGACAACATCAGTTTCTTACAATCTTCCATGGAACTATTAATTTACTGGTTAAAGCATTATTTATCTACAGTTAAAATATCAAAAACGATGAAATAAACTAAAATAACTAAGCTAAACTAACAATAAACTATAAAAGGGCATCAAAAAACTCCTCAACGCAGACAGTTGGCAATGTGTCCAAGCTCTAAGAGACTGGCGATGTTGCCACATTGTAAGGCGATATTACTATTCCTCTGGTCAAGGTAAAAACCAACCCTTTGGTCACGGGAAGCGTCAAATAAGCGTTTAGATTCTTTAGAAATTTCTTTAAAATGGCTACGAGCATTCGGACTCCACGGTCCCAGAGTTTCAACCCCAAACGGCTCGAAAAAATAGTTAAAAAAATATGTACTTATATTTTTTTAACTATTTTTTAGCCGTCAGTTGAGGTTTTTGGCCGCCGCAGCGGCAGCACAGCGCGATGGGCTTGGAAGATGTGATGGCGTAAGAGTATCGAGATATCATTGAAATTTTTTCCTCATGGAACTATTAAACAGCTGCCTGCATGGATTTAGTGCTTACAGATAGGTACATCAGTTCCACGAATCGTGGCCCACGATGTCGTTGAGTTCCTTAGTCGTGTCAACTGTCACTTGTCAGTAGGAAACGTCAGCTATTCGTCAGGAATCGGATTTGTTCTCTAGCAGAGTGAATATTACTAGAACTTCTATCTTTCGTTATAAATAATCACGAAATCAAACAGGAACTGGGAAAGAAGCACAGGCACAACGATATTAAATACAGTTCGAAATCAATACATGTCGTGAAGAGCTGAACAAGTTTTGTTGTGGGGAAATTAATATTTTGAAATGCCTTGTATACGAAAAGATGTATTTTGGATCAGCATTATATGTTTGATTAGTTTCTGTTACGGAGAGCATCTGAAATCAGCATCTTCCTCGAGTGAACAGAGAAATCCTAAGTTGATATTTACTGAGCCACATACTAACTTTCAAGGAAAAGTACACACCAATTACAACAGTGATCACGAAATCGGACTGTCAAGGTCAAAACGAGCCAGTTTACCCAATCAAAGTGATTCGAGTTCTAGTGAATCGCCTGTGAGTAGTCCACCTGTGAATTCAACATTGAGTTCCTCAACTGAAAGTTCAAATATTGCTACAGAAAAGAATGATAAAGAATCTTCCATACTATCAGTAGTGATGGTAAATATATCTTCATCAGCAAGTCCAAATGCCTCAGCTGTAAGTCCGTCTGATGCAGCACCATTGCCTGAAAAGAGTTCCGCAGAAGATGAGCACAACAGTTCAATGGCCATATTCTTTGTGTTATGTGTGCTGGCTTTAGGCATTTTACTGATTCATCTCATGCTCCAAACTGGATTCTCATATCTTCCTGAGAGTGTGGTAATAGTGTTTCTTGGTGCTTTAATTGGTATGATCATCAACTTGATGTCCATAAAAAACATTGCAAATTGGAGAAAGGAAGAGGCGTTTTCACCAACTGCTTTTTTCCTTGTTCTGTTGCCTCCCATTATATTTGAATCAGGTTATAATCTTCACAAGGGTAATTTCTTCCAAAACATTGGATCAATCTTATTATTTGCTATAGTTGGAACTGCTATATCAGCATTTGTCATTGGTGCTGGTATATATTTGCTAGGGTTAGCCCAAGTGGTGTATAAACTGAGTTTTGTCGAATCATTTGCCTTTGGCTCCCTGATATCAGCAGTAGACCCTGTGGCCACGGTGGCAATCTTCCATGCTCTTGATGTAGACCCTGTACTCAACATGTTGGTTTTTGGAGAAAGTATACTAAATGATGCTATTGCTATTGTTCTGACAACTGCTGTTTTGGACTCAAATGATCCTCTCATGTCCACTGGGGAAGCAATTCTTTCTGCAATCAACAGGTTTTGGTTAATGTTTTTTGCATCAGCAGGCATAGGGGTGTTGTTTGCACTTGTTAGTGCTCTTCTATTGAAGCATGTTGATCTGCGAAAGAACCCATCTCTAGAATTTGGTATGATGTTAGTGTTCACTTATGCTCCATATGTACTGGCTGAAGGTATTCATTTGTCAGGTAATTACTTTATTTTTATTGATTTTAATTGTTGTGATGGATTAGATTGGTGGTGTTTTTTTCTTCATCATGTTTTTTTATGTATATATTTTGTTTCAGGAATAATGGCAATATTATTTTGTGGTGTAGTGATGTCTCATTACACACATTTCAACTTATCAACAGTGACACAGGTCACTATGCAGCAGACTATGAGAACACTGGCATTCATTGCTGAGACCTGTGTGTTTGCTTACTTAGGATTAGCTATATTCAGGTATTTTATTATGATTTAACATGGACTAGCAACCCAAATAATATAGGAATATAAGCCTAATTGTTTTGTTATATTTACAGCTTTAGACATCGTGTGGAACCAGCCCTGGTAGTTTGGAGTATAGTCATGTGCTTAGTTGGAAGAGCTGCTAACATCTTCCCACTAGCTTTGCTCTGCAATAAATTCCGTGAACATAAGATAACTAAGAAAATGATGTTTATCATGTGGTTTAGTGGTAAGTAAGTCATCCTTCATGTTTGAACATTATCCTTGATTTATTTATTTGGTTAGATATATATGTTACGGCTAAAGATGGGTGTGAACATAAACTTAAGATTAGCCGGCTAAACTCAGCCTAACTTACCGAACCTCGGGGTGCCCCTGACGTCAACCGTCTAGGGTTAGGGTTTCCGTCAGCAGGTTGACGGAGCCCCGCTGCGCGGGGCATATTATTTGAGACTAGTTTCAATAAAAAAAAAAATGCAGATTTTATCTGGGAACCCTATCTAGATAAGGCCTTTTTTTTTTTTTTTGGGATGGGAAATCATCAAATGGCTCCTCCCGCTCTGGGCGGAGCGGAAGGGAGTGTCAGACTTTTACTGACTAAAACCCATCCATGTTCCTTCTTTTGCCCTTTATATTCCAGGGCCGCGGTACGGCCTGTCGTCATAAGACGGACGGACGGCGAGCTAGCCCATTACTCACCGTCCAAATACAGGCCCGCGCCTACGGTGGCCGAGAGCCACCACGTGGCCCCCGACGCCCGGTGCTTCTCCCGCGGCGGCTGGGACGTGAGGTTCTCTCCCTCTCACGTTCCGCCACCTCCTTCGCTAGCATGACTGCTTCGCAGAAGGAGGTGACGGCCTCCCATTCCCTCTCGCTTCGGACCATGGCTTGAACCAGGGCCGGAAGCGAGAGGTCGCCGCCGCCAATCGCTGCTACGAGGACATGGCGTTGCTCCGCCCAAGCGGAGCAGACGTCCACAGTGTGGTCCACCGTGTCCTCCGGGCGATCCTCACAATGGTAACACCCGGGCGTTTCCTTCCGCCCGATTCGGTGCAGGTACCTCAAGAAGCAACCGTGTTCGGTGAGGATCTGCGTCAGGCGTAAGGTGAGGGTGTCGTGGCGCCTCTCTAACCACTCCTCAAAGAGGGGACTTACCGCCACTATTGTGGCGTGCCCTAGGATTAGATAAGGTCTAAGATAGGGTTCCCAGATCTATGTTCTATTTTCGCAGTAAATTCCGGATATATGAAGAAAATTCCTGACTTTTTTCTTTTAAATTGTGTAGTACAAGTTAACTTTATTTTAGTACAACTGCTTGTTATTCTCTTCTCCGTATTACTACGTATCTCCGGATACTGAGCAAAAATTTCGGACATCTTCTGGAAAATTTAAGCAATTAAACAGAAATACTTTTATACCTACCTACTTTTCCAGGGCTGAGAGGTGCAATTTCCTACGCTTTATCACTTCATCTGGGCTTTTCTGATGAAACGCGACATGTAATCATTACTACTACGCTAATAATCGTCCTATTCACCACTTTATTCCTTGGTGGATCTACAATGCCTTTATTAAAGTTTTTGCGAGTAAGTACATATGAAAATAATTATTTGACTAGTTGAACGCACCATTTCAGAAACAATTTATTGCGGGGGACTATAATCATGATACTTACAGCTATCAAAATGTCCTGTTAACTGCCGTTTTGCCTGCGAACTCATCCGCGTCGATTTGATTTTTTTATGCCCGTCGAATTATCAAAAGTAAAAATAATTACTTTATTGTACAGACGCCAGCAGGTCAACCTACCCGAAACTGTCAAATTTTCCCAACCAACCGTGAACCTAATGTTTTTGTGATAAAGTTGAAAATGTATTGAAGAAATTTGACAGATTGTAGTAGCTTGATGTGCTGGCGTCTGTACATTATTAATTATTACAAATTACTTTTTTACAGGCTAACAAAAAAACGAAGCGTTCCAGATCATTACGTAAGCAGAAGGAAGTGAGTTTATCTAAAACAAGAGAGTGGGGCCAAGCTATAGACTCCGAACATTTATCTGAGATAACGGAAGAGGAATTAGAGGTAAGAGAAAATAATAAGGTATACTTACCTAGTCGAAATATTTTTTTGCTCCAACTTTGTCGGAAAGGGTCATGGGTCTGTAACACCTGACCATTAATTAGTGAATTACCTACACTCTCGGCTCTGTAACAGTTTTATCACTTTTGATGTCAAAAACCACTAGTAAGTTGAAACTACACTAAAGGTGAAACAATTAAATTGTTATAATGGTGTGTTATATAGCAAGGTGACTGAAAAGTGGTATGGACTTGTGATGCGGAGGAAGGAGGAAAATGTTGAGTAAAAGCGATCAAAATCAAAATCAAAATATTTTCATTTCACATAGGCCTACATGGGCACTTATGAAACGTCGACAAAAAGGTGCACAGAGGTGCGCGATGGATGGACTGTGTGAAGGATGATATGTTTAGAAAGGAGGTGACTGCGGTGATGATGAGTAATAGAGAAGTATGGAAGAAAAAGACATGCCGCGCCGACCCCACATAAATTGATATAAGGGCAGAAGATCATCAACGGGTCAATATATAGGTATATACATATAGTCGGGTAACGCGAAACAGGGGGGGATTTGAAAATTTTAGTGATCGATTGCGCGATTCGTGACAAAGCATTTCGTCTAAAAGCTGTTGAACATGAAAAGATAGCTTGGACGGTTGACTATGAAAACAATACATAATTATGTAGATCGGACAAATTCCCTTCTGTATCAAAAAGTCCTGAAAAGCAAATGTTCCTAATAGAAAAACATCCTACGAAAAGATGTCATATTAGCATAAAATTCTGTTTGTAATCTAGGTACAGTGATGCTGAAAAATAATCGGTTTCATTATGGCTTATTATGCATTTATAAGGTATACACAGCGTCGGTATGTGCTAACCCCCAATTTTAAAAATGATATTATTGAGTTATAACTATCTCAAGATGGTTCTGTAATCTCCCAGGCTAGGGTTTTGGTATGGTCTTGACCAATCGGTTTATGTTTGTGAACATAAAACCAAATACGTGTTTAAGACATCTGGTAATCTTTCGGTACACGGAAACCTTAGCATAATCAGCCTATAATGTTCCCACTGCTGGGACACGGCGTCGAGAGGGAATGGGCTATAATCCACCACGCGGGCCCAGTGCGGGTTGGTAGATGTCACATGTCTTCGAATTTTTGGTTCTAGGAAAACACGTAAACCTTATCTTAAATGTTTTAGGTAAATTATTCACATGCAGCGCGACTGAGAGGTTTCGTGAGGTTAGACATGAAGTATCTGACTCCATTCTTCACGAGGAGATTCACTCACCAGGTAACAACTGCTATTAGGTATTAGATTTATGTGAACTCAATTAAAGTGCCATGCATTATACAGGCTGATCCATAAGTGCAAGAGTGCAGAAACCAAAAACTACAAGAGGTAGATACAATTTGTATGAACCAAGTTGTACATTTTAAACTCATGAATAACTACCAACGTATTCGGAATAAGTCATAATGAATTAAGTTATAGCAATTTTGTGCCCATTTGCGTATGCCATTTTTTAAATTAACTACAAATGAACGACATGGCCGCTTAGAACATACATACACTACGTGCAATAAGTAACTCTAAATATGTTATTGTATAATAAATTTAAAAAAATCTGTACTTCAATAAAAAAACTATATTTTTGTCATTGGTATGTCGTGTTTGGTGTTAAGATTTCAATTAATGGACATTTTAAATGCTTTCTTTTCAGGAGTTGAAAGATTGTAAAAGCCAAATGACGGATCTTACCAACCAGTGGTATCAGGCTATAAAAATATCGAATGATCGAGAAACTGATGAAGAGGAGAGTCTGCAACAAAGCTCTCATTCTAATTCACAGACGAGTCTGCAGCGAGGTGTATAAATGAACTCAATTTGCATTCATTTGGTGAGATAGGCTTTATACGGCCTTTAGTTCAAAATGACAAATACTTCATATCTACATTAATAACATTGAAATAGTATAAGTAATTCTTATGTTACATAGACCTGATTTCTTCAGCAGGTTCCTTTTGCTTGATCATGTTTTTTAGCAAATTGAACTGCAGTATATGGTGAACTTTCTTTTTTCAAATAGCTTGCAGTGTTAACTTACATCATCTTCTTCATCATTCTTCTTTTCTTTTATTCTTGTTTTATGTCATCTTTCATACTGTGTTAGATAATTTATTAGCTTGGTTTACAAGTTCACAATTAATACAATGGTATAATTTTAGTAACATTGCTTTTGCAAAATATTTGCCTACTTCTTTAAAAAGGAGGAGTTTCTCAATTTGTCTGTATTTATATATATACTTTTAAAATGTATTTTCTAATTGTAATCGCATGTTGTAGTAATGTTAGTTAATATCCTTACTTATTAATTTAGCACTTGTATAGTTTGTGTATTGTTCAGATTTTTATTTCTCATTCCTATTCGAGTATTACATTTTAGTCAAGTATTGTGATATATTTGAGAAAGGACTAGAGTATTATTTATTACAAAATAGTGGGCGCCAAAGATTTACAAGTTTTATTTAAACTATTACTGCAGAGAAATCCAAGTTCTACTAGCACTTGACAAGTAGCCTCATCTCTGTCCTCAGGACTACTAGATTGAGGTCAAGAGTAGGCCCATTTAGTATAAAAAAAGCCTATTATGAGACATATAAAAGGCATTGTAAGCATCAAGCATTTATGCTTATAATTGTTTTGTAACAACAGTTACAATACATTTTGCCAGACTATTGTAGTATTTGGTTGTGTGATGTAAACATACACATAAAATGTGATTTAGTAATTATAGATATTTGAAATAATATGTACTTAAGTGTTGTTAATTAGCTTTAATTGTAACCAGTTTTCTCAATGTAAAGTATTTCTTCATAATGCATTTGTTAAGTTTCGAATTTTGAAAATTAACTTTATTTTCCTCTTTAAAGAAAAAAAATTGAAACAGTATAGTACTATAGTTGATACATGGTGTCATATTAATATTTAAACAAATAAATTAAGTTTATCCTATTAAATTAGATGGCTAGTCTAAAGAAATATAGCATATTTTTATTTTAAATGTATTGTTTTACATTATCAAGTTAGAATTAGTACATAGCTTCAGTTGAAGTGATTACAAATCATTTTTAAAACATATAAAACCGAGTTAAGCAGCTATTATATGATTTTTATGTAAAATATTACTGAAACTGACCTATTAAATATTTGTATTATGTGTAAAAGCATTTTTGTTCATTTAAACCCATTAGGATTTATTACAAAATATTCAAATATAGTAAGTTGCTAAGAGATATTAATACAATTCAATGATGTTAATACAATTCAATCTTCCTCATTTTCCAAATTGATGTGACTACCAAATTTTCCATACAATTGTGCTTTCAATTCACCCATTTGAGATTTGAGCTCACCACATTTGCCTTCAATTTCATTGATTTCATTAACCTTCTTAGATTTGGCGTCATCTAATGATTTCTGAAAATAAAATAGTTTGGTTAAAATCCCCAATTCAAAAGGAAACAATTCCTGAATACTTTATTTAGTAATAAGATGGAAAAAATATGCAGTAATCTGCAATATGCAGAAAGTCTTGGACTCTAGATATATTGTTTATGGCAAAAAGAACATTATATTTAAGTTAAAGAAAATAAATTGGCTGAGTGGCCTTTTTTATTGGCATGTGCAGTCATGAACACAGCATTTTGCAATTATAAGTCTATAAATAAAATATCCCTGGACATTTCACACTGCACCATCTAGTCCCAAGCTAAGCAACCTAATGCTTGTGTTATGGTAGCTAGATGGCTGATAAACTACATATTTTTATTTTTTTTTGTAAATACATACATATTATAGATAGAAAAACACCCAGACCCGGAACAACTACTTGTAGGTCATACAAATATTTGTTCCGTACGGGATTCGAACCCGCGACATGCAGCACAGCAGTCAATCGCTTGACCACTGCGCCAACCGTGCCGTCAAGACGTGAGTCTATGACAGTATAATTTTGAGGTAATGTGCAGAAAGGCCACTTTTGCCATGCATAAGTATATGAACTACACAATATTATAAGGTACTCCACGGTACCTAAACATATTTTTGTACACAGATGAAGTTACAAAGAAGTTAATAGTCTATACATGGGTAAAATTTAATTATGTGGACATTATGAGAAAGAGCTATTTCTTTTGATGGATTGCATGGCATAACAATTTCAGTAAGTTACACTTATCATTATTACAACATAGATTACTAACCAAAGTGTCTTCAAGCCCTTGACAAATGAAAATTTCACCAATGAGGTATGGAATCTTTTCACCATCATCAGCAAGACTGAGTTCTTCTACAGCTTCTTCTAAATTCTTCATATCATTCTGTTTAAGTTTGAGTTCTTCTTTGAGGTCGTCTACTTTGGCATTTAGACGAGCAAATTTGTTTATTTTCTGCTGATCTTCAAACGAAATGTGAACATCTGAGTCCTAGAAATATAATAATTAGAAGTCAAACTAGTCATGATACCAAAACATAACCTCTCTACATTCAAAAACTTAACTTACTGGTTGAAAAGTGCCTTTTCCAGAACTTGCCATTGTATATATGTGTTATTGCAATTATTTTCTCAAGTTATTAAATATATATCACCACTTTTTGTTCAATGTGCGACCACCATTCGAAATCATAGACTCCTTTTGAATCTGAAAAGTGACAGTGACAGAAATGAGACAATTGACAGATACTGGTACGCAGATGGCACAAACTTACAGGAGGTGACACGGATTTAGTAACTACTGGAGTTTATTGTAGTCTTTTGGCAATATTGGCATTGCCAAAAAAATCGTGACCAACGTCGCAATTTTATTTTTTCAGTACATTTCATAAATGTTCAGCAATAATGACCCCTGTCAATATCGTTCAAGAGCCAAAAGATCATCGCCTGTTAAATTTTCCCAATCAACCTTGCTTGAACCTAATGGTTTGGCGCTAAAGTTGAAAATCTATTAAATTTTGACAGATTTTAGTATTGGCGTCTGTACATAACATACATGGATTTTTTAGAGCGTGACCAAAATTAAAACTAAGTCCGCTCCTCTTCGAAAATCTTGTGATTTCAAATACAATTTCATAAAACAGTTTCGCCAAACGATCTTTACACATTGGCGCATTGAATCGATAACACCAGTCAGTGCTTCTATATTGCATCTACAGAATTACTGTGAGCCTACAAGATCTCTGATTTTGTAAAACACATAGAGGGTGAAATCATATTTGTCAGCATCGATTCACATACAGCTGGAGGGTTTTGGCCACACTTATTATACGCATCGTGAGTATAGAGTATTAAGGATCCTCTATGTAACAATAGGGATCCTCATATTAACCATTTATGGTACAAGAAACATTAAATAAAAGCAATGAAACGAAATGGGTGATATAACTATTCTTAGGAACTCTTTTTTCATTTTACACTAACTTAACTAGCTATTATTGCACTAGAATAGGAACATAGTCTTCACTATTTTACAATAATTTTCTATTCTTATAACTAAGATATTCGTTCACTTTGATGGCCTTATGCGAAGGCGCATTATTATGGTGCAAAATTAAAGAATTTTCTTTCCTCAAATCCGGTCTTTTTCGTCGAATTTTTTCTTAAACGCCGCATAATACTCAAATAATATTCTTTATTTACTGTTTGAGCTTCCGGCAAGAAGTGGTTTTTTCGGTTTCGGTTCAGTTGGAGAAGGCGCCACTCCGTAGCTTGTCGACTAGTTTGCATATCAAACTCGTAAACCCACGTCTCGTCACCAGTAACAATGCGTTTCATAAATGTGGGGTTAACTCGTTCTAGCATGTCCTCAGCGTCAGCGACTCTTATGCTATTGAATTTTTGTAGAAAATTCAGGTCTTTTGGGACTAGCCGAGCGGCAACATGTTTCATACCCAAGTGATTATTTAAAATGGTACGGATCGAGTCGTGAGACACAAAAAGTTCAGCGGCTATCTCTCTCAAACTTGAATGAGGATTTTCAGTCACTATTTCCTTCTCGTTTGCGATGTTAACTTCAGTTGAAGACGTTGATGGCCTACCAGAGCGAGGCAAATCTTCCATCACATCTCAACAGCTTTTGAACGCTTTGTACCACTCATAAGCACGTGTTTTTGATAAAGCCGATTCACCGTAAGTCTTCTGTAACATTTTCAGGAACTAAGAACACGAAATTCCATTGGCGATGCAAAATTTAAGACAAATTCATTGTTCGATGTTTTTGTCCATTATGGAATTCGCAATAAAAATATCATCTAAGAAAAAACAGCACTGTATTGAATCTAAATAACAGATGCAACTCAAACTCCGAAAAATGGAAAACAGTTAAGCCAATCTAACAACAAAATAGAAACAAAAAATTTTATTTTGAACCATAAACAAATCATCCATTTCCGATCCTTTTTTGACTGATTGAAGTAGAGGGAATGATTCATATATGTATGTACAAAGTGTCCAGTAAGTAAGTAGTACGACATAGTGCAGGGGGTGATAGCTTGGGTCAATACCTACCAAAACAATACAATATATGTTCCGCAAAATGTTACGGAATTACAGTGTTGGAACCGGGCGTCCGGCTCCCTGCTTATGCGACACAGGTACTTCACGAAGTAGCCGTGCCCCGAGAGCACCTGTGTCGTCCGAAGCATCATGCAGCCATGCTTCCTCCCGAGCCAGTCATCAAGTACTTTTCGGCTTGCCTCGATTGTGTCGATAGGGAGTTCTAGTTTTCCCCGCCATTACTCCACCATGACCTGAAGGAGCTGAGACCGGCGCAGCATTATCTATCACTGCACCAGCCTCTCGCCCTGATCTTGGCCTTCAGGTCCCGCGGCACAGATCCGGGCAGTACGCAAGCCGCCTCGTGGGAGATTGTGCGATATCCCCTTATGACTTTGACGGCCATCACTCTCTGCGATCTGCGCAGAACTGCGATAGTGTTGGCTTTTAGGTCTGTCGCCCATACCGGGGCCCCGCAAAGGGGCAACGATCGCATGACCGTACACGTACGTTACACGTACAACCGACTACAGGCCGTGCTCGCCCCCCCCCCCAATTGGGAACCAGCGTTGACAGCGCGCCCGCCGCGCCTATCAACTTAGGCACCAGCCGTTGAAATTGGGGCCCGAAGTCCTAACGACTATCGAGCACCAATCCTATAATAGGTCCTTCATGGTTGACTCGATAGCGATCCGGGCACCTTCAACCAATGTGTGACCCCAGCGGCGGGACCCGTCGGGGGAACATTGATGGCGGGGTTATTAGGAAATGAACTTTGTATTTGATTTTATAGAAACAAACAGTCTTTCATAAGGTCTAACCCGTCCGTCGTGTAGATTTGAAAAATGTTAAACGAGATAGCAATTTCGTTTCAAGGTCAACAGCTTAATCCATTTTAACTGACTCCTTCAAAAGAAGAAGAATTTTCTTAAATCGTTGTATTCTTTAACACGTTGACTGATTCTTTTTGCATTGGAAAGGGGGTAGATATCTTCGGTATTACGACCACCACTTCATCCTTCTTTTTAAAAAAATTTAGAAATCTGTTGATAGTTAAAACACATCTCCTCTCTCCTCGTCTCGTCTCCGCTTCGGTGGAGTCCGGCCCTTATACATAAACACCGTTATAGACAATTTATTTTATTCTCCGCCTGAAGAAAAACTCATGGCAATATACGTATTTACGGGTTACCGAAATATACCGAAAAAAACACGAAAACAATATACAGAATATTGGGATAGGTCTCATCGTTAAGGCTGATTTTATAGTCACGCGTTTCAGCAGCGCCGTTCGGAGCGCGCGCGCTCGGATATGTATTGGGGTAGTAGTAGCGTTTCAAATTCGCGCGCTTGAGCAGCGCCGTTCGGTGTTCCTGTTCAACAGCGCGCTGCCCAACGGCGCGTCTAGCGGCGTGACTATAAAACCAGCCTAAATGATGCTTTTTAATAGCCTTCTTCCCATAAGGCTATTAAAATGCCTTCAGGCGGAGTATAAAATAAATTGTCTATAACGGTGTTTATGTGTAAGGGCCGGACTCCAAAGTAAAAGTCTGACACTCCCTTCCGCTCCGCCCAGAGCGGGAGGAGTCATTTGTTGATTTACCATCCGAAAAAAAAATGGGCCGGACTCCACCGAAGCGCAGACGAGACGAGGAGAGAGATGTGTTTTAACTACCAACAGATTTCTGTTATTTACTCTTCTAGGCCATTGCCCAGCAGTGGTATGACGTAGGCAAACAATATCAGTATCAGTACATTTCTCATCTCCGTTTAGCTTTAGTATTGGAAATGGTTGAACAGAGAGGAGAGGAGATGTATCGTAATTTTTTAGGCCAGCGGAGACAAGAAGAGACGAGAGTGTGCTGTTTGAGCGACACGCGGCGGGCGTGCCGCGTTGCACATCTCTGCACGCACAGCTTCGGTGGATACACCCGAGCTCTAATGCATCTCCTCTCCTATACGCTTCGCATATCTCCGCTCGTCTCCGCCCTGGTCTGATTTCTGGGCCTTATACCTAATACCCTTTTACAAGAAAAGTAACGTAAAATGCAGACAACAATAAAATTAAATTCTGAATTTCTGATTCAGTAGTCGGTGGCATGATATATAAATAGTTAAAAGTAAAGTTACTTTGCACATTCTTTTTACACCTGAAAGTATTTTCCTTTATTAGTGATTATTACAGTGAATGGCTACTCGTGTATCATGCGTGAATGATACTCGAGCTTTTGCGTAAAATAATGAAGGATTCCATATCCCTGTAGTAGTTAATACAAATAGTTAAATAATGCCATCGGCTCACCAACAACGCGCTGAACCTATAGTTACCTATGATGTATGATTAGTATAACTTACATAGTTACATACGGTACATACCTGATGTATACATAGGCATCTATCTTTATTCGCTTTGAGTTTTATTTAACCTTAGATTGGTTTCACAATCTACATGTACCTACATACCTGATCAAGCACCGTGGAAGATCGGAAGACGCACAGTATTGGGTTCTCAGTCTCGGTGGATGAGGCTGGACGACGATTACCTTAACTTTATTAATTACAAAACGTTTAAAACTTAATCACAACGTGTGAATAGTGATCAGTAGTGTCGCGCGAGAAAGTTGATGCGCATGCAGCATTTAGTGTGTCCTACTGATCACTATTCACCTAAGTGACACAACAACAACAACAACAACAACGACGAAGTGAATTAAGGTGCAAGGCTTGCGAGAGAACCGAGAAGGCTTTTTTTAGCAGTACACTGTTCATCAGCAACGGAGGGGATTTTACTTTTTAATTATATGGGACACGGGATTTGTATGTAAAACCAGGACTGAGAAGACGCAGGTAATAAGCAAATCACTTTTACTTAATTTCATCATCATTTTATGTCATTAGGTACCTACCCAACCACAAATTAAGTTGAAGCGTTGGTTAAATTCATTTCGTTTGTTTTGATTTTTAACTATACTGAATAATGGGTGGGGGTCTGGGTTTCTTATGATGATTATCTCTACTTAAGTTTTAAATTTTGAGTGCTACCTACTTTACATTGAAGGTAATATAATATGTTTATAGCACCTTAAGAAGAGTTAGACTAGATCTCTATTCAAATTCTCAAATCAGAATCTTAGCAATCACTTCTAAGGTCTATTGTCAAAATAAGTGAATGCGTTATAGCATTGTCGTGTAGCCCCACCACAACGCGACGACGACTGCGCCTACGCGGCTACGCGGTGGAGCGCCGTTCACTCACGCGCACTTCTACACCGAACGTTCAACATTACGCGCGCGACAATACCTGGGCTCTACTTTTTTTTTTGTGAAGATTAAATCGCGTGATGGAGAAGGAACATCAACCAGATTCCATGGCGACCATCACCATGAAACCGGAATATCCACCATCTGAAGTGTACAGCACGTCGGAACCCCCACCGGTAAGATAATTTCCGTTACCTATTCTCTTTGATTAAATGTTAAACACGTAACGTAGGTATAGAGGCAGGCTGCTCACGGCCCGTCACCAGCGTAACTGGGAGACAAAGCTTTGGTATTTACATATTAAGTTCTAGAAGGTAGACTCTTGGAAAGCTGTTGTTTAAACCTGACTTTATTTTAGTTGCCGATATAATCATAATCATAAATGGCATAATGATATAATGGCATACCTTGAGTAAAGTAATGTTATAGCTAGTGAGTAATGCTATAGTCATTTAAAACCTCGTAGTGTATGTGGTAGATAAAGATCTTTGTTTCTCTAGAGATAAAACATATAATAATTGAGTGAGCCACTAAGTGCGGGAGGGATATGACTGCGGGAAAGCGCCTTTCTCTCGGACTTGGCTGTTAACAACGAGTCAGTGAGGCCACTGGCGCGTAGCGGCTTCTTAGTTGTTTGTAAACATGCTTTAGTTACGATTAATGCTGGCTGGCTGGATGGGCAACGTCAAAGTTATTTTTTGCCTGTTTACCATTAATTTTGCCCAGTTGTGTTGGTTTTTATAAGCGATCTCACAAGGATTTTTTCTGTACAAGTTTCTCTCGACTCTACCGTCAACATAGCCAGAACATCGAGACACTAGAGTGTTCATTACAATTTAAGTAACATCAGAAAGTAACAGTATATAGTAGAAGTGAGTAAGATCAGAAGATACAGACCGTTTTAAATCACACTGGGCGACACTTAAAAGAATTCCTAAATAAAAGTCCACCTTTCGATTTTGAACTTTCGGGGCAGGGCGAAGCGTAGAAAATCCAACAGCTCACATTTATTTATTATTAAAATACGTACATTATTAATTTAGGTATCGCTTAGTTTTTGTCAAAACAGGTAGGTCCACTC
Source organism: Eurois occulta (assembly GCA_950022335.1). NCBI lineage: Eukaryota > Metazoa > Arthropoda > Insecta > Lepidoptera > Noctuidae > Eurois > Eurois occulta. Next base: position 8,898,705 of record OX465496.1, read on the forward strand.
CTAAGTAGGCTGATTGCTAATATTTCCCTTAATTTTCAACTGTGTCAGGATGAAAATATGCCTACATAACAACACGTGATCACGCGTGTAGTCCCCAGAGGAATTTGAAATAGTAACAAAAAACTTAAAACCCACATAAAGTAGTGCTACTTTTTCGATAAAAGCGTAAGTAAGTATGTTGTAATGGTAATTTTGTAGGTTAACCCTCATCAGTGCCTGACTGGCCCGATTCTTACTTGGCAGGTTATTTGTTTACCTACCTACATGCCGGAGCTGTTGTAAAATTAATTGATTCATTAATTGAGAGTTGTTGTAGTTTAACGTCCTTTTCAGCAATCAATTCAGCTATGTTTGTGTTTATACGAACCTTTTTAAACAAATATCCCTTTCCAAGAATTGTGATATGTCTAAGTTTATGTGGGAAAAATCATTGTTCTATTGTCTCTGCCCATCTATTAACATAGCCTTCGCCACTTATCATAGTTATCACGCAACTTCATCATAGTCTAGTAAATAGGTACATATCATTTAAATACATGCCTAACTAGGTAAACTGTGATGTCAGAAATTGCACCACCATAAATAGTCGGAAACTGCGGAGTTACCAACCTAACGTAGTTAAGTTCTAGGCACTGAGATCAAACGGAGAATTTAATAAGTTTACTTATCGACTTATTTAAGCTGATTGCTTGTATAAGTTAAAAAATAAAATAAAAGAATTAAAGTGCCAAGAGCATGCTCGAAACTTTTCGCAACCTAGGTACTATTTTTTTAGCGTAAGTACGTATAGGATCTCCATACTGCCTTTTGCTTATTTACGGATTAAATTACAAAGACTTATTTGGGTCTCCCACAGTACGGGAAGCCGGGGTCTTAAAATTAAGATAAGCAGTGATGTCCTGGTAAATTTTTCCAAAGACATAAACATGTGTATATGTACAAAGTAGGTATTTGGATTGCTATACCTACCTACTTAGACCGCAATAGCCGCACAAAATCGATCGTTCGTTCGCAAGCCTCAAATAATGTTTACATAAACAAAAAATGTGCTGTTTTCTGAAAACATCATTGAAATGCTTCTAAATCTAGTAGTAAGTAAAACAGAAGATGTGCTGATGAATAGAAAAAAATATTCCTAATTTTGTGTTCCGCCGCAGTCGGGTAAAATAACTTTGCTTAAAAAATTGTGACGAGAACATTAGAACGCTTATGTGAAGCACAAATACGTGTGACTCAAAAAAACCAAGGACTTTAGTGTCTTGAATAAGTTAAAAAAAAAAACAGATAGAGTGAGGTTCCGTAGTCGCCATTTTCAGACTGGATTTGGGTATAAGTACTACTCTTTACAGAATAATAAATAAAATAAAATACTTGTCAGAAACTTCAACTGGAAGGGTTTACTGAATTGTTTCAAAAACCAATCACTAAAATGTTAGGATTTAGTATTTATTCAAGAAAGTAAGCCCCTGAACTGCATAATTAAATAAAGATTAATACAAGGCAATCGAGTCAAAGTCTGATCAGTAAAAAATATAAACAGCTACAATCTGAGTGAAATCGTTATTGGTCAGTCGAGCAAGTGGACACAATGGTGCTTGCGTCACATCCGAGCCAGGCAGCTCGCAAACTAGATATTTGCACGAAATATACCTACACAACTACATAATATATTCAACGGGTTTATAAAAACATAATTGTTTACACGGAACTTGCGGGTAAGAATGACTGCAACGTCAACGTTTTAAAGTGGAGATTCACGTTGTTTAGTTATTGCGCAGAGAACCTTCTCGATTATGACGGCTGAGATAATAGTTGATACATGATGATATCTAATTATCTATTACACAATTTCACGATTGACCGTGCCGACATGTAACTGGAACTGAGTGCAATCGTTTACGTTCATATGATGATCCTTTTAGCACATTATAAGGTTAAACCTTATGCCAGATGAGATTCAACTCTTAAAACACAACTTACAAGTGCATGCACTTAAAGTTTTCATAATTTTCCGATTAAAATAATTACTTAGACGCAGGATCGGACTGGGCCGGAAGGGCCCAGGTGGCTCCCCACAAGCCTGGGGCCCGAGACTGGATAATGGTAGATGTGATAAAATCGGAAAATAATGAAATGTACAAATTATTAATTTATCAATGACATATATATTATTAGGTACCTACTTAAGTACAGTTCCAATTATATTCCAATAATATACCAAATATCAAGCTAGCCAATCAACACTTTTAAAAAGAGAACTTTCAGCTAGCCTTTTTTTTAATATCTCTGAAACAATGTCAAATGTATTATATTATACTAGGAACTAAAATAAAATTTAGGGTCTATTTAGTTGCTATTCTTTAGTTCGTTTTAATAAGAAATAGATGTTATTTAATCGACTTAGGGACACAATGTTAAGAACAAAGCCTCCAAGAGCGAGCGAAGCGAGCTCGACAATTCTATCACCCTACCTTAGACAGGTTAGAATTGTTTCAACCCTTCATACAGGAATTACTTGGTGGACTTACATACAAAGGCAAGATGTAAAATGAAACATCGAAATTTTGACGACCCTACTTACCTTGGACAGGTTAGAATAAAATTGTTTCGACCTATCGGAGTTACTTGGGCGAATTATAGAGAAAACGAAGATTCAAGATAAAATAGGCTGAAAAATGAGTGAGCGAAGCAAGCTCGAAAATTTTTACATCTTACCTCGAATAAAATCAGATATGTAATTTGAGATCAAAATGTCCACAATGTTCTATTTTCAGCAACCTTGTCTATGTATGCCATAATTGCCAATAAAGGTCTCGGGGCAAGGACACCTGGTGACGCCCATGGCTGCGCGGGCCCCCTATGCTACCTACCACCTCGCTTCCGGCAAGCCCCGCAAGCCAGGCCCGTGGGGGCCCGTGCAGGCTGGGCACCTCGACTATATGACTAGTCCGACCCTGCTTAGACGGTATTTGCATTTCGCAGATATGAGCTGGTACTCGTATTATGATGATCTTGAAGTAGTTTCACCTGTCACAGATTCGCAAAAACGGCCATGTACGTGTCGGGCCACGCACAATGTAGGGTTCCGTAGTTGCCCATCAAAATATGCAGACACTTCCTACGGTTCGATTTGCCTCCGAACGATGATTTTTATTGTAAAAATTAAAAACAAACTTACATTTGCAGGTGAAAAACCTGTGCTCCCATACATTATATTTAGGAAAATATGTTATCCAAGTAAATTTTATAAGTTGGTCGACTATTACTCGTAAACTTGTACAGCCTACGTAGCTGTGATAGTTTTTCTTTTAACTTCGTTATATATACTAACACCGTGAATTTTTTCACGCACCCAAACACAACCGTTTATCTGGTAGAGGGAGGGAGGGGGACACTTGAGCCTAATAAAAATTTTCATTTTAAAGCTTAATATTTCACAAACGAATCCCTTAATCGAAAAATGATTTTAACAAATTTGCAAAATTTTTAAAGACCTATCAAACTACATCCCAAACTATGGGCTACGCGAGAAAAAAATCCCACTTTACGTATAGGTACTGGAGATACCCTAAAATAATACTTTTCGAGATTTTATTGTACCACTTTGTCGGCGTGACTAATCTGTATATTCATGCCAAATTACAGCTTTCTAGAACTAAGAGTCTTTGAGCTAAGCTGCGGACAGACAGACAGACGGACATGGCGAAACTATAATGGTTCCTTGTTTGTTGACTACGGAACTCTAAAAACGGAGAAACGCAAATGAGGCCTTATTTTTAGTCACAATTTCAATTTTTTTTTTCTAACAGTAAGATTCATTGCAATTTCTTTAATGATATAGAATGGCTTCAGGAAAATCTGAAAATTTCTCAAACTAACTTTTTAGAGTAACATCAACTACGGACAGAGTGTTTGACTCAGTATTAGTAAAAAACTTCGAAAGCTCATGTAAACTTGTCCTTTTTGAGTATAATTCTTCAAATCGTTAGTGTTCATAGTTTCACGTTAATTATTTTGTGTTTTCTATTAGTATATTGTCTTATGAGTTCTTTTAACATTATCAATGGTCTTTGTCAGTGGTATTGTACGCACGAGTCAAGCAACTGTCTCCTATATGGAAGACGCGCATCTACCTACATAAAGTATGCAGTTGACTGTGACAGCCTTAAACACGACTGGTGGGTAGAAAGTTGTCAAAGCTGCATTATACGTAACTTGTACTTAATACATAACGATGTATTATGTATTACTCACAGAACTTATAATATTGTTAACACAGTTATGTTCGATTGCAACATTATGTTTGTTATTAACAGCAACCTATTTATAATTAGTTGTATTAGGTGTTTAGACTGTTCGTAATACTTGCACGGTAGTGAATATTAGTGCGAAAGTCTGGAAAGTCATTGACCAGCCAGCTGTAGCTAATAACGCACTCCGATACGGTTTAATGAAGATGTGCTAAACAAATCGTAAGATTGAAATCGACATCATTTTGTAGTTCGCTGCTAAATATGATGGATTTCTCGAATGCATCAGTAGAAACACTTTCACCAGAGCTCCTCCTCCCCCTTCACCTCCGCTTCGTCCCGCAGGGACCCGCGTGCGCCGGCGCTGGCGCCGTCGGTGACCGACCCTACCCGTCCACGGTTATGTAATTTTTGTGTATAAAGTACGGTCAGCGACAAAAGTCTATAAGCACTGCTGCTTTTACACATCAACCACCTAACATCTAAATTGACATCATAAAATCTACTTAAGGAATTTAATTCTTAAATTAATTAATTCACTGACAAACCAGGCACAGAATAAACTGCAGAGTTTAGAAAAATGAAATTAGCACTCGACGTCCTATTGTAACGAAGGTCAGCATTTAGGAATGATTTGTAATAATCCACAACGTGAAGGGTTTAAATAAGGGAAAGTTCGTCTTTTTTCCGATTGGAAATCCCATTGGGCATTAGGCACTTAATTGAGCGTTTCATATGTTTAACTGCTAAATTTTGTTTAAATTTTTCTTTTGTTCCGATTTTAATCAAATGTTTATCCCAATTATTAAGATTATGAAAACTACTGAGTTTTATCGTTTACTGTATCTGTACTGTTTGTTAGTAAATCACAACTTCATTAAGTAGGTAACTAAGGACAAAGCACTCTCAGGCTATTGCAGTTGCGCTTTAATGTAATGAATTCTCATGTATATAAGTATTGTGTGGGAGATATCTATGTACTATTGTATTTATACCACAAAAATGTTCTTTGTTCAAATATATGAAAGTACCACCGAGTACTTTCTTATAAAACATTTGATTTAATGTCTCTTTGTGGCAAATTTTAGCAGGTACGGAGTAAAACCATTGGAAAGGACAATAATACTAGATATCATTAATATTTGATAACTACAGCTGGGATATCCCATTTTTTGTATATATTTATTATTTTTGGATATAGGTATTACAGTAGTATTGTCACATGACAACAAAACTTACTTTTGACTTTGGTATTTAAGTTATATCGTACAATAAACAGCATTCTTTCGATCTATCTAAAGCACTCAAGTATGTGTAGAGGCTACCTGAAGGGAGACTCTACAACTACTTCAGCTCTACATTGAAAAAATAAATGATATTTTAATTCAATTCAACGAATAATTATTATTATATCGAATATCTTCGCAGGGCAAAAAATAAATAAATGATACCAGCCTTTTACTGAATGACTGGAATTATGCATTATGGTATAGAAGAAAATATTTAAAACCATTGTCCTTGGTGGTTCTATTAAAATAAACTATCATGTCATAAGTGATATATTTCTTTTTCATAAAATATCACGCTCAGGTATTGTTCTATTCACCTTATTCACCGCAAGTAAACAAACAAATAAATCAAATGCTTCATAATGTCTGTATGTGTCTGCTTGAAACCCATCTTTTTCATTTAGTTCTGCTGTTGGCTCTAACATTAGATACTGTGGAAGGATGGACGGTTCATGCAAAAACTGCGGAAAAACAATTGGTAGATACGGCGAAACCAAGCAATTGCCTGATATTCTATCTCGTTATTGTATTCATAGAAGTTATATAAAATGTATTGTATAACCGTTAAGAGTTTTAAAAAGCTTGCTCAGAAGTTTTAGAAAATTATAACCTTCATTTTCCGGGTAGGTGACATGTGTACATAATCGTATATCTTCCTACAACATCTTTATTACCGACATGTCGCCAAGCAGGAAAATGATGACATAACTACATTATGTTAGTTTCGTTTAAAAATAAAGCCATTATGGGGCATGGTCATCAATGGACATTATTTTGTGCTTTGATATTACGTACTTACATAGATAATTGAAAATAGTATGGGGTTCAGGTTTTTTGTTCACAGAAGCAACTATGTAGATAGGTACCTATTATAACATAAATTGAAAAAACAATTGCGACAACAATGTAACATAAATTGTATGAAATCATTTGAATGATTAACTGGAACTAATGAATATAAATGTTAATGGATAGAGCGGAAGGTCAAATAAGAGATAGATGAATTGTGTGAGGATCGAGATGTAAGAAAAGAGAGTGAATGATAGCGTGGTGACTGTTGATAGAGAAAATAGGTGGATGAAACGTGCTTGTGCCTACCCCAAGGAACATGTGACAAGGGAAAGAAATTGATGAACCGAAACTAAGTCAAAACGGCGTTATTTTGTTGTGCTATTTATTTTAAGTTCACGCGTTGAACTCTTTATTTTAACCAACATGATAAAATAGTACTAATAATACAATAATATATTACTGTTGCCGCACCCTCGTCGAAACTTGGGTGATATTTTCATAAGTACGTTTATAGCGGAAAATTCTCACGAATCTCACATTAGTTTTTACACAAAAAGTTCGCTAAAACGATGGACTAAAGCTAAACTGTTGCCGTAATACTAGTAATGACGACTGTTGTTTAAATTGGAGGACGTCTTGAAAACACACCGTATACCGTATACATTGAGGAATTCTAGTTTTTAGTTAAAACCTATGTTCGACTGATGTTCAAAAGGATAAATCTCTAATTATTACATAGATTTATGTACTAGGCTATGTGACTAAATAGAAATATTATGTCTTTGTAAGTTATATTCCTGTAAGACGGTATATTAACGCTAAAGAGGGTAATTTTTGATACGCGACAAGTAGGTCCCGTACTTACGATGTTGATATTCTATTTATTGGTGCTTATATTTTGCTTCTTGGTATTTCTCTGGTTACACTGCGGTTTTTATACTTTATTATGTTAGATGACCTCTTGAATGTGGACATAGCACCTCTAGAACATCACCCATGCAGAAGTTATCATGAGCAATATTAGAATTGAATGTTGATGTACTCTACGTTGCGGCTTCATTGATCGTTTTCTTTGTATATATGCTATGCATTGCGGAGTGCGGTTACAATGATACAATCGAATAGGGTTTGCAGATTTGCATCTTTAATAAGTGATTTATGTTACTAAATCTTGGTAAATGCAAATATTCCCCATGATTTTATTTGTTTTTATTTTATTTAATTTTGATTCTATTTAATTTTGACTTTATTTAATTTAGATTTTTATTTAATTAGGATTTTGTTTAATTTTGATTTTATTTAATTTTGATTTCATTTATTTTTGATTTTATTTAATTGTAATAAAATAAAAAATATTCTATTCTATTCTATTCTAATTATATTAATGAACTATTTTTGCACACCTGTTATGGTAGGATATGGTCCTGAGCTATATTGTTGTGTTTCATCCTTGTATGTACCCATATTCAGCAAATTAAATGATTTGATTTGATTTGCCAACTTGTTGTCAGCTCGATTGAATTACTTATACGTGAAGCTAAAAATAAAATACTGACGTAATTATGTAAATGTTTTATTAATCTGCTTTAATTTAATTGTTATACTGATCATTCTAGAACTTACATATAGAATAAGTATTTGCCTAGGTATATGTAGCTACGGTGTATAGGTATATGCAGTTTAAGTATAAGTAGTTATATAGCAAAGGACAATATAGTTCGAAGATATTAGCCACAGTTTTACCTACTTTCTGTTATTGTATTCGGTTAGGTTAAAAACGACGCCGACGCCGACGAAAAAATACTTCTTTAAGTGGTTTAACGGGTTTAACCATTCAACTTTCCAAGTTTTGTTTTAAAAATGTTTTACAAAAGAAACAAATGTGTTAAGTTTTTTTTGATGCAATTTAATGAAATGCGTTTTTTTGTTGTCAGGCGTACCGGCAGAGGGTATCATCATCAGTGCAAATAGCGCGCATCGCGGCGCTGACGGTGGTGGCCGCATCCTTCATCCTGGGCGCCTTCATCCTGGCGTCCAGCTGGGTGGCGGCGCGCGCCTCCTGCCACCAGCTCGAGCAGCTCGACGCCATGCTCGACAAGGAGTTGGCTCTTGAAGGACGAGCGTACGGGAACGACGCCTTGCTGGCGGTAAGTACTTCCTTTAACATGCACATTATTGTATCAGCCCATGGTGTCCCCCGGCTGGGTAAAAGCCTCCCTCGATTCTTTCAAGTTCTCGCGGCTGCCCGCAGTCATGGTCCTGTCTTTCATAAAGCGGGCTAATTTATCTCGACATGACGCTTGTAATCCTCAAGGGGTTAGGCAGAGATGTACCTATACGTCACCCACATTTCGCCACTTATAATATTAGGCGAGCATTAAACAGGTTCAAGTCCAGACTGCAGGGCTGCTACTTCCTGATGGAAAAACAAAACAACACTAAGTATTTATCGAAGTAGAGCCGAGCAGACGTGTACCACTGATTTCATAAACATCCACAGCTTCTTTTAAGTACTATAGGGTGTCATATCATCCCTTCGGCCAATCATTTTTTAATGAACTTAAAGACCCGATTTTTAAATCTCAATAAGACCCTATTCTGAAATCGTTCCGGGGGAGTTAGGATATTTAACCGATTGCAACCACTAGCTTAAAGCGATCTTTCCTGCCCACTTAGTTTATCAAGGAGCTACGATCATAGCCGAAGCAGCTGAAATTCATGTTTAGCATATTGAACTGGTGAGGATAATTTGCAGAGCGGCTTTATATCTATGGCAGAGTGCCAGCCCACGGCTCTCCTTACATATCTGTTGCTCTTTCCCTAAGAACCTTACAGGTATATTGACAAGTAAAACGTACCTACGTCAGACATCATACATTTCAAATGTTAAGTGTTACACTACCTACAAACAGCTTTCAGTATTTCAATGTGTACATACTCTAAAAGCAGTATAACAACATTCGGGACAATTTCAATAAAGTGAAGTCTAAAGATTTATTTGTACGTTTAGGTTTGGAGGATTATACTATATGCTTTGTTTTTTGTAGGTGCATAGGTAATAGTCATTATTGAGGTACAAAGAGTAATACGTATGTCTTATGTACATTTTGTATTAACATTGAAATATACATAGTTTATTTATGAATGTAAACTGGAGACGTAGATGTAAAACTAAACATTTACAATGAAGGCAATCAGGCAAAGCTTGTCGATACGCAAGTTATATGTATACGTTAATAACACTAGGTAGATCTTTTGAAAAATACACATACACATTCTTGTATTCATTAAATTTTATAAAATAAATTATAAAATATGTTTTCTACAGTAACCTTCAGTTCTTTATCGGTGCATTAATTTAGGCTAGCTTGCCTCACAATCTATTGAATACATTTATCGTTAAACATACTTAACATCATTGCGACTCTATCATCTTCTAACCCCCGATGGAAAAAGGTCGATGGGTTCAATACGTATTTAGTGATTGAGTTTGCATCACATGTGTGTTGTCATATAACATCACGCCTGTAATCCCCGAAGGGTTAGGCGGAAGTGTACCTAATAGTACACCCACATTTTCGTCAGTTATGTTTAAGTCCCATGTTATGGGGGGCGAGCCTATTGCCACCAAGTGGGCACAAATTCAGACTCCATGGCTGCTACTGAGTTTTTTTTTATGGAAAAACCCAATAACACTTTGGCCGACCCGGAAATCAAACCCAGGACCTCATACTCGGCAGTCGTGCTTGCGACCATGTGTATTACGGTAAACGTATTTGAAATACGATCCTGTGTCTGTCATCTTTAATTGATCGACAGAAACAGAACGATGTTTATGTTGCAGTCAAAACTCTTAACCAGTCAAAAGTAGCACCACGCAACGCATTAAACGCATTTGGTGATATGATACGGCATGCAAGCGCGTATTAACGATTAGCGAGATATAATGGGTGTAAACATACCCTTAACGAAGCTGAAAGAAACTTGTTCTCCCCGTCATTGCGGATTTTTTTTTGTTCTGGACTATACCATATTGGGGGTCAAAGTTACAACTTTTTCACAAGTTTTGAATGTTATAACTTTGCTATTAATACCACCACGACCCCGCACTATTCAATGCATCAGCACAATGTTTTGAGTACGTCACATCGAGTCCTACCGTAAAACGTGAGTAAATACTCCTTTCCCAGCAATAATGTTTGCGTAATTTTTACTTAGTTTGATGTACAGAATGCTTGGCTGACCCCTTCGTGAAGGGTCTGTTTACAGTTTGTATAAGTGATTTAACGATTTCTAAAGTGAGTTGCGTTGGTCTTTCTCCTGCTTCAGATTTTCAGTAGCACACGCAGTTTGTCTTTAAGGGACCTGACTGAGGCCACTACTAATGCTATTGAGGTGGCAGAGTTCTGGTCAAAGCTTATTTAACAGTATCGGATTCATCGACACAATGAAGAAGAAGAAAGAACGTAATCTATAGCTATTACCTAACATCAAATCAATTCGTACTAATTGAAACAAATAGCCAGAGGTTATCATTAGCATTGAAGTGGCAGGCAGCGAAGATATCGATTGTGTCTGCAGTTCACTAAATCGAGAGAAGTCACGTCTCTACGACGATGAGTAATGCTTACTTGCACGACTTTCTTGTACATATCGCTTCTTTACATGTGTTTTGTTGTTACCTAATCTTGAACTAACATCATCAGTTGTAAAGAGTTTCTTTTGTTCATATAACAACTGATGATATTTAAACATAACTTAGTTTTGATGTTGCGTGAGAACATTGATAAGTTTGAAGGCTTGTAATCAAGTCATTGAATGCGTTGTCCATTACATTATACATATTATTATGTCTGGCAGTGTGATAGTTAGTACGACATGAGTAGTAACACCGCGAGGTACTCGTGAATATTGATTTAGTCACCGCAGCGCATTTCCACACACAATTGCAATTTATTTCAACATTTAATGTCGAATAGGTATTTAACAGTAATTATAGTTCTTGTCAGGCATCGCTATTAATGAATACTTTATGTTGTTAGTTATGTACCTAGTTAACTTTAAGAAACCTTGGATTCAACATCATTAAGTTATACGAGTAGCTGAGTTTGTTAGTTTGCCATACTTGACATTTGTGTTTACTATAAAAATTGGCGGAGAATAAAATAATGTGAATATTATGAGGTCCATCATCCGTGACTTGTACATAAGTAGTATTCATGTTTACCCGAGTTATGTAATCTCTTTAGAGTCGTGTTGGTTCCGTGACAGGGCGGCGGCACTTAGTTGCTGTAATTGCTGTGCGTGGAAACATAAAACAAAGTAAAGATACCAATATTATAGCTCGATAACGACTATTCACACTTTTTATTATACAACATGATGGAAAATCGATCGTGTTTTCTCGAAAGTTTTCATGTAAATTAAAACAAAAAATAACTATACCGATTTTTAAAAAGTACCAACCTACATCTCTCTTGTACAGATGTACCTACACATAATTAAGCGCAGGCCGCACCGCCAGCTAGCTAGCGAGCGAGCGAGCGAGCGAGCGAGGCGGGCGAGGTTCTTTTCATAATTCGTTCGGCTCTTGCGGTAGTTCGTGTGAACTTAAGTATGAAAAGAGATGAAACGATGCCGCGTTCGGCTCGCTCGCTCGCTCGCCAGCTGGGGCGGTGTGACCTTTTCGTTTATCCATAGGTACGTAAGTATATAAAATTAAAAATAATAGATAATCTTTATGGCGTAAGGTCAAGTTGAGTACTACTATCTATCACCTTGGATTGTGATGCGTGGCAATTCAACTAGGTAAGGCATGTGTTTCAGGGAGTCAACAACCGACCCCCGTGTGACCTTCATTAGAACAAAATAAGAGCAAAGATTCAAAGAAAAGGTTCACGATTTATTTCAGATGAAGATTCATGCGGTAATCGCTTATCCTTGAAAATCCCTTAATAACATTTTCTATCTATCTCCAACATATTGTTCTTGCTTCGTCTCTTATGACTGTGAACTGGGTTTGATTTACCAGTCTTGAGTCTATATAATATTATATATCATAGAAGTGTTGGCTAGGCGCTAGGGTCATTAATTGTAGTGTTCCGCAGGGAAGGGAGGCTCGTGTTTAATAGTTGGACGATGAAGTGACACTAGGCTATGTTGTAACATGTAGGTACTGAGTGTACTGACCGAAGCTTCGCGCGAGTTAATAGGCTAGACGTTGTTATAGGTCCACAACTCCACACGTCGGCACGCGATGAGGAAATATTGTAGCGCAATATTTGCTTAAATGTATATATACTCATACGTATATACATGTTTGTAAGTTTCCTCCGATCCCGTGGACGTGGAGCATTGAAGAGGTACCAAGTTGCGTTGCGACCGGATCACCTTGAATTTCCACACAGAACATGGAGTTGACTTGTGGCTGTAATCTAACGATTTCTGTAACGTCCGATTGCGAAAGTTGATGTATCTCCAGTACCTATCTGCCATATTTATAGAGTCCGTGGCAACTGGTAACTTTAAACATTTTGTTGTTCAGCCCGAGGCTAGGTCCCTCAGTTTCTCGTGCCTTTCCCAGAACTTTGTTTCTTAAACAAAGTATTCATTTCATGTAGCATTATTTTCTCAGTTTCTCATTGTTTATACTCTCAATACGAGAATTTTGACAACACAGAAACAATCAATTTTAATGTTCAACGAGAACTTGAGAAAATGAGTAAAACCGACAGCCTTGGTATTTATTTGTTTAACTTCAGCGTGAAGTAGGTAGATATAGTTTACCTTTGAGATAGTCATAATAGTTCGGTACAAAGTAAGTAACGTTAGTGTACCTGTACTAAGGATAGAATTCAAGCGATCAAAGGATGGCAGTGGGGTTAAGTCAAAGGTCAGCGACGCTTCATCTAGACAGGCTAGAGAGAATTTATGTGTAATGCACAAATGCCTGGCCGGAGTTGGTGGGTGATTATTATGGATCTGTAGCGAAAGCGGCTGGCGGCGGGGTCGATGAACCCTGGCGCGCATCATTCGTGACACATGGTAATGTCATGTGAACTGAAGTGCGTTTCGAGTATGGCACGCACTCGTTACCTGACGATCACACGATGTATCGCATTTAAGTTTCATATTGCAATCATATCAACTTATCTCAGTTTCATCGTCAGGAGAACCTATAGTCACTCCGAAATAAACATTTGTTTCGAAATACATAACTGTACGTGTGTGAGTAAAGAGAATGTCGCCATAATGCCGCAAACAAACAGGCATTCGAAAATGAAATGAGCAGGATTTCACGTTCTGCTTTGTTCGTACGAGCATGACGTGTTACCAATATTGGTAAATGTCTATGAATGAGACAAAGACACCATTTACTTTTGAGTAGCCAGAGTAACTGTGCATTTTAGACATCTAGTAGGTATCTAACTAGGTATGTATCCACTTATTTATTTCTAAAATTATTTAACTTAGATTTCCACGCGAGAGATTCAATCTATGCATTGGTTTTTTGCTTCAGAATAATTATGTATGTTCATATTTCTAAAGTTTCATAGTTGCGAAAGTATCACAGGTCTTAAAAATATTTCTACGATTTCCGTTAGCATGTCTAATTTTTTTTTATTACCATTGCCTAACAGCTGGGTAATATTAGCCGCTAAATATGCCACCGTAACAAGGTAACTGTAGTCACTAGTCTGTGTTGTTTAGGCACAGATCGATATCTGCTTGTTTCAGCGGGTCTTCAATACTTACAATTGTTTCAATGGCAAGACTTTCTTTTTTCTTTGTTTTCTTCCTGGCCTGTAACCCATTGACATTCATAATGTTGTTTGCCACACGAGCACGACACATGTGTTTCGGTTACTTTCGGCATCATTGTTATTCGAAAGGTGTTCCCTACGTCTTAGGTATCGGCCCTGTAAGTTAAAGCTCCGACATATATGTATTTGTATTGTGTAAGTCCACTGTGGTTTAAATTGTTGTTAAATGACATCACTATAAAGCACCACGTCACTCGAATAATGGCTTCTTCCTTCTTGAATCTAAAATTAGACACGATTTATTTACTTGAGCTATCATTTTTATATTGACAAAGCTTGTTTGCGTTGGTATAATTGTGCTGTTAGTTTGTCCCATCATTCCGTCAACTGGAATTTACACCAACGTCTATAAAAATAGATGAAGTTCGAATCGCACCAAACTCACTATTAATATGTGAACTTGACTGGTTTTTACTCTGCTAGAAGAAGTTTCAACATTTTATTTATCGACACAGGTCGTTGATCTTATTATATAAAATCTTCCAATTGGTTACGATTTCAACGTCGTCGATCATAACATAACTAACTTTGTTGATTCACTTTGAAAGTTGTTCGTGTAATACCAAATTTTATGCGATTTTGACTGTGTTCAATCGTTAAAGCTTATCTAGACAAAATAAAAGAATAAGTAACTTCAAAAGCACTTAAACTTCTTGCGTTTTACATAGTACTGCGCAGCTAGACTACTCTATATGACCTTCGCTCACATCACTTAGATTACTTTTTTGGGTTGTGCTTAGGTACTGTATTTTCATCGTTAGAATGTTTTTTTTTAGGGATTGACAAAATGTTTAAAATACACGCACTGACTGCTGAATTATTTTTCAAAGGGTTTAATTCACAAAAGCACTATTTTGCTCTAGCCATATTCGACGGCATTAAGTTAAAAACCATAAAGATTTTGTACATAATTATGTTATGTGTCACACGGTCTTAGCCGTAGTATATCGTAGTGGTCGTGTTTATGGATGTGAATGGATAATCCGTGTTCTATTGTATGTAGCTAGTGTAGTTGTTGTGGAAGCTTACAATGATCCTTTAGCCCGGTCAGTACTACCGCACCCGGAATTACAAGCATGATGGGACAACACTTGTAATTGGAAAGCATCATGTATCCTTTTGCCCTTCACTACTATACACAGCCTGTAGGTATCCTTATAAGTAAATAAATAGAATAACAAGATGTTTATAAATATTAACACGTCTTTTCGGATGATTATCTAGCGGTAGTTGTCAATAGATAGGTAGGTACAACAATTTATTTTGAATGATCAATTCATATTCTGAATAACTTATTCATGGAAATCAGTTTAGCGTTTTCCTACCTTGTGTCGTAGTTAAAACGCGATTAATGGTCATAAAATTTTTAAAAGTGTGGTTTTACGTAACTTTGAAGCATGCGCGTACTTACCTATACGTTTACAGTACCTAACTATGTTTATATCACTAATGATTGTTGCACCACGAGCATTATGTGCTAAGCACTCACATTTACGTTGTCAATATACAGGGTGGAAGGGATACCGACGCCAAAACGTATTCAGTAGGTACATCATTCTGAGCCCCCCACATATTTACGCTTAACAAACTTTAATTCATCGTGTTTTTGGCAATACACGGGTAAGAATGTAAACATTCATAAGGCGTGAAGTCCTTGAGTCAGTCGCCGTGACCGATTGTATTGAAAATTAACACGTACCCCTACTTAGTTCGTTTGCTTATTACAATGAGAACTTTACAACGAACACCATTGGCAACAAAGTCTTGATTGTCCAGTTTCTGCTTTGTTCCTAATTGTTTCAGCAATGATTTTGTTAATTTGCATCAAGGGCGGATTCAGCTTTCATGTCAAGGGGGGGTCACATAGTCGTGATCTAGTCATGACGGGCTCGAATTCGATTACAATAATAATTGACTCCTGAAGTACTTAATTTATTTCAACTGAGCGTTTTCATTCCAAAAGTCAAGTACCTATGAAGTTCAAGACATTGAAACTGTGAAACAACTAGCAATCAACTGTAGACTGTTAATTAGATAACACTCCAGTTTCAGTGATTGTAAATGAATATCGGCTGTGGAAGGCAAAATGGCAGCGGAATCAAAACATTCCTCAGTCGATTTCTAATCTTATATTAAATTGTGATATTGAAATATATTCCATTATTAGATTTTATTTATGTATTCTTGCTACACTAGCAGTTAGTGCAGCGACAAAAAATTAATCTTAATAGTATATTTTTGAAAAGAAAATATTAAAAATATTTTTTTTCCCAGTCCAGGGGGGGGGGGGGGGGTCATGACCCCCATGACCCCCCCTCTGGATCCGCTCTTGATTTGCATACGCAGCCATTATTTTGTAAACGGGTATCCGAACATTCCGAACACTTGTCAGACGAAATGCTCAGTGCCTCCGGAGAACCATCCTTGAGCATAAGTTGAAGGTTAGCCCTTTGATAGACGTTTCTCGAAACAGTAAGAAGGGCCGCATAGCCCTGAGCGAATACTGTCTAAAACAATCGTATGAAACAAGACTTGATTTTTATTTACATAGAAATGTCTTGTTGTTTCTAGAATAATTATTTATTTTGAGATTAGGTATGTTTCGAGACAAAAACCAGCAGGGAAATTAAATGCGTTGGGAACGAATGAATCGTTCGATATGTTGATATGTCGATGGAGCCAACAATAATTAATCTAAAAATAAATCTTACTTACAAAAACCCATTACTTACATGAATTTCAAAAATAAAATGCAAAGTCAATACCATTATCTATTGAGTACAATAATGCAACTGTATCTGAGGTTACAAGTACAAAATTTTTAGGAATATATAGATTCTAATATGTCATGGAAAACACATGTAAATAGTGTATGTAGCAAATTGCATGAATTCTCTTATGCCCTCTACATGCTCAAAAAAGTATCTAACCAAGGCACAAAAAAAGTGTATTAGATCAATATGTGGGATACACCAAACAGATTCTTGTAAACCTCATGTCGTAAACCTCAAGATATCAACCCTCCCTGCTCTATATATCTATGAGGCCTCAATTTTAGCTAAATCAAACATCAGTAGCTATGACACATTAAAAAGCAGTACCTAGACTTAAAAATACATTACGCAATACAACATCCCACACTGCAGTAGTAGGTATTTAGCAATAGTATTTTTTGTATGGGCATATATTAAGTTACCCATAGACATTAAGAGCATTCATCTAATTGGTATTTTTTAAAGAAAGCTAAAAGACTTCCTGATTAAAAAAGGCATATTACTCTGTAAAAGAATTCCTTGAAGAAAAATAAATATTTAATGTTATAATGATTGTGATACTTAATAGTATGAGATATGAATTATAAGAATAGTATGATATAATAAAAAATATAGGAATAATGATAATTGATATAATATAACCTGTAATATTAAGTATTACATTTTTTTTTAACCAGTTAAATTGCAATGCCTTAACAGGCAACTAAGTTCTAAAAGCCTACCTATTGTTAACATCTTCAAAATACTGTACACTTAGTTCGCAATAAAGAATTTGAATTTGAGCTTAGCATCGTGTATGCATCTAGAGTTTATCGGTGTATTAGCTTATCTGTGACAATTACCAAACCAACAAAAATAGCCGTACTTATGTTTAATTCTCGTGCACGTTGGCGTGTGTGTGTGCGTGCTGAGCGGAAGCCGCCGATTTTCCGCGCACGCGCATCACAATGATCTTCCCGCGTCCGTCCACCCGCGACCCGCCCACTGCGCTGTCATCGTGTAATTATTGACTCGCCATCGTACTTTAATTAACATTCTTTCTGCTCGGGTGACTCCAGCAAGTGCTCTTGAGACCCGATCATATGTTATTACATGTAATCCTATAATGCTCTTAGGTGTACAATGACGAGAGAATTCTCCTAAGATTTCTCAAGGCTATTAGTTTTCGATTAACATTATTCATAGTTCAAATTTTCTATTATGTTTTAATAATTCATTATGCAAACATTAGCGTAGCCAGTAACAAGAGAAACTGAACAATTCATAATAGACTACCAGATGCAACAAGCGTATTGTTCACTCGAAAGACTCGATGCTATTGATTTTGCCATTCGAGGCTACTCTGAGAACCTTTGATCGCCCTGGAGTACCTAAGTATCTAGTTACATTAGTGCAACCTGCCGGGAACACAGACGCTGCGTTGTATTTTCTTTGCTTTGTAAAGTATATAATTATGCTTATTTATTCTTTTAGTTCTTGCCACTAAAAATGGGTTTTCTCAAGGAAAAACTTCAGCTTCAGCGTGGTTTATTCTTCTAATAAATAATGTCTTATTATCGAGTTGTCATAATACTATATTGTACATTTCTGATTATACTGGCTAATTAAACTAGAACGGCCATTCTCGCGTATAATCAAAAACTTATCTTTTCAAAGCAAATATTATACTCGTTTAACATAACGTTATTTATTCGTCCAGGAGCCTGTGTTCATATTATTATACAGTTTCATTACAATATTAAGGATTATGCCGACAGCCGACATTGTTTTCCCAGATTGTTTCCAACTATATAAAACCACTAAGTTAACAGTTCTGAATCCCCGAAATACAGCTAAACAAAAACATACAACTCAGCCGAGAAACTTTCTTAAGAAATTAACTGGTAATCCGAACGACCGACGCCGCGACGGGGCGTAAGTTTGTATAATTAAACATAATAATATATAGGGTTACTGGTAACTCGACATATTCCTAGCAAGATCGATCATAGTAGGGTTAAAATGCAACAAATCAAGCCACCAAATGTTCTACCGAAATTCAATAGTTTCTGAGTTAGTTTTTTTTTGAAAAAATCCCATAGATTAAATCACCAGTTCAAAAATCATTTACGTAACGACTGTGCTGAAAGGACAATGACCAAAGTTGGTACCAAAAAGTCTCGCGCCTCAAAACCAAAATATTATAGTAATTAGTTTCATATTTTTTTACGGCATTACGCGTCGGGGATTTGATTTTTGAACTGGAATTATACTTTTCGAGTTTAAAAGTACGAATATTGTTTTACTCCCTTTATATGACGTTCCGTTTCAACTGAATATAAATGACGTTCCGTTTCAATTGAACAAACCCTTGTCTGTCGAGCGGACTCTAAAATTAATTACAATTAAGTAAGATCAGTACACCAAATCGATTTAGTTTGGTTTATTGCTATTTGCAACAAAATAGATTTTCTCAGCCTAAAGATTTTGATTTATCGATTACATCCCTAAATCCCGACTAGTTTATAGCACTTACTATACTCTATGGTTTATAGTTATCTTATCTGTGGCATCTGACATTTGTACTGTACTGACTGACTATTGGCAATGTAAATGTCTAAAATAAAATCGAGTTTCAGTCAAGCATACTGTGGATGTTACTTTAACTCGTAATTCTTACTAATATTAGTGTATTACGCTGTTTTTAGAGCAATAATGTAATGTATGTGTGTTAAAATACGTCGTTGGTAGCGTCGAAAAAATAGACCTACTTTTTAGGTTAGTTTCGATTTTATAAAATAACTCTGAAACGCGGGTTTTTTTTTCAAAAATAATTTTTGTAGGAGTTAATACGATCAGTGTAGTCTATAAAAAACAAGGTTTGATTTTGATGCAGCATGGTACGGGATTCCATACTTCAATGAGCATTCTCTTTTAAGTTATTATCATAGTTGATGTCGTAGTAGACCTTTGTTAATAATTTAAAGTTCAAAAATGCCTAAAACTTTATCAAAGATTACTAATCAAACATTTTTTTTGTTTCATAACTTCATCAAAAATGTTGTATATGTACCTAGTGCAAAAAAAAATACTACGCCAGATACATGTACAAATTAAGTATTAAGAAAATATCCTTGTCTTATCAGCTATCTAAAAAGCTAGTTTTAAACTTAATTCAAAGTCTAGAGTATGAAAATCGTTTTTGATCTAGTACTGGAAGGCGTGCATTTCATAAAGGTTCGGAAAATCAAATTAAACAATTTCGTGAACTGTATTACCTACTACTTTTAACTGGCGTTGTTTTTTTTTGCACTATACAACTTTTTTTTTATGAAGTAATTTCAAAAATTACAAAAAAAAAAAATGTTTGATTAGTGATCTTTGCCACATTTAATCTGGGATTTTACACAAGAAAAAAGAACTGAAAATCTAACTACCTCAAAAACTACTGAATTTCGGTAGAACATTTGGTGGCTAAATTTGTTGCATTTTAACCCTACTATGACGTCCTTCAAGGAATACGTCGAGTTACCAGTAACCATGTATATCTAGGTGGATCTATATTGAGTAACTACATAGTTGATTTCATTATTACATATGTAAACTAGCTTTTGCCCGCGGCTTCGCCTGCGTGGATGTCGAAAAATGTCCGACGGAAACGTACTACTGGGATTAAAAAGTAACCTATACATAAATCCAGGTTACGGTAACAAACATAGGTACATACCTTCATCCCCCTTTTTAACCTTTCGGGGGTAGAATTACCAAAAACGCTGAAACACGTTACGTCAGCCTAAATACAAAATTTTAAGATCCTAACTTCAAAACTGACAGACTTTCAAATAAACTTGCATCCCCTATTTTACGCCTTTAGGGGTGGAATTACCAAAAATCCTTTTTTAGTGGATACTTACTCTTCACATCTTTCTGCTAAACTTGGAGGGTGTGTTCTTACACACCCTCCAAGTTTCATGTTCTAGGACCAGCGGTTTGGGCTGTCTGTTGATACGCAGTCTGCACTAAAAGTATCGGGAATGGAATATTTCCACGGTTCCTGTCATATTAAAATCTTTTTAACTGAAAACTCCTTGGTTTTAAAAATCGAATACCATTTATTTATTTAAAAAAAGATTCTCGGTCTTATCACAAGGTTTTGTCAAACTTGTTTAGTCGTTAAGAAAATGGAATTGACTCGAGAAAATTCAAGAGCGATGAATTTTTATGACTTTCGAAGTGGTTTAACACAAAAACAGTGTGATTGCTGCATTTGGTGATGATGCCCCATCCAAAACCACAATTTGTCGCTGGTTTGCTGAATTTCAACGTGGACCTGTCAAGCTCAGTGATGATCCCCGTCAAGGTCGTCCAAAAACTGCAGTCACCCAAGAAAACGTTGATGCTGTGCGTAAACTGATTGAGGAAGATCGACATGTGACATACCGCGAAATTCAGGCATCTTTAGAATTGGCATGAGTCAAATACAAATAATCGTGCATGAACAATTAGGTGTAAAAAGTTGTTTTCCCGATGGATACCGCATTCGCTCTGTGAAGAGCAAAAAGCGGCTCGCGTTACTTGGTGCGTCAGAACTCTCGAAAGATTCCACGCAGGACCCTCGAATGCTGTGTACAACATCGTATCAGGTGACGAATCCTGGATATACGCGTACGAACCCGAAACAAGAAACCAGTCACGAGTTTGGGTGTTCGAAAATTAGTTAAAGCCAACAAAAATTGTTCGTTCACGGAGTGTTGCAAAAAAAATGGCGGCCACGTTTGTCTCCAAAACCGGCCATGTTGCGACTATTCCTCTTGAGGGACAAAGAACGGTTAATGCAGAATGGTATGCTAGCATTTGTTTGCCACAGGTCGTTTCTGAACTCCGTAAAGAGAACTGCAACCGCCGCATCATCCTCCATCACGACAATGCGAGTTCTCACACCGCGCACAGAACAAAAGAGTTTTTAGAGCAAGAAAACATAGAATTATTAGACCATCCACCGTACAGCCCCGACCTAAGCCCTAATGATTTCTATACTTTCCCTAAAATAAAGAATAAATTGCGTGGTCAGAGATTTTCATCACCTAAAGAATCTGTGGACGCCTACAAAACGGCCATTTTGGAGACCCCAACTTCCGAATGGAATGGTTGCTTCAATGATTGGTTCCATCGTATGGAAAAATGTGTCAAATTTCGCGGAGAATACTTCGAAAAGCAATAAATACATTTTTAAATAGTAATGTTGTGTCACTTCCTTGATTCCCGAAATTTTCAGTGCCGCCCTCGTATATCACAATATAACAATTTCGGGTTCGGCATCGATATAATAACAACCCCTGCTACTTTTTTTTATATATTTCCATTGTACAGACACCACTTTTCCACAATTTTATTATATGTATAGATGTATAGATATATAGAATATAAAAGAAGAGAGAAGACTACACATGTTTATAGTTAGTTCTGAGTTTTTAAAGGCAGACTGCGTCTTGGTGAGTTCAGACATGTCCAAAGTCTCGAATTTCTTTTTACTTGGTTTGCAGTCACTTACAACCTTGCAGTTAAATCACCTTCACCATAGCGGGGAGTCGTTGCTTATTATTTGGCGATTATAATAACGACTTCCATTTATTGACGAACATGTATGGTTATGTTTTTCTGCTACTGACCACAAAGGTCAGTTGCAGACAAACTTAGCACTCAAACTTGGCACTCAAATTATAAACTATCTAAGTACGAGTATCTACCATGATTTTGGTATTAATTTACTTCATCGCCTCTGAGTTAAATTCATTGATAACTATACAAATATCGAGAAGTATCATAGCATCATCATATTATAGTATCATATCTGTTAGATAACTATTTATGTAATACAGGTACAAAAAACACAGGGGCTCCTGTGTCTTTTGTACCTGTTTACTTAAAATAAGATATCAGAATAAATGTATGAATTTCGGGCCATCACATCGGCAGTATAACACCTTTTCATCAGGGATAAAAAAAAAACAATTTGATTTTGCTTCATATTAGTCATTTTATTTGTGTTGTGTCATTCACATGTATACGATCTCAATTTGTATTCACGGTGCAAGCGTTGCTAGCTGCTACTTATGTATTTATAAATAAAATTGCGTACAGAATTCCAATAGGTGTGCTTTGGTATCGTATATGAATACGATTTACGCACGCACAACTTATGACAATACACAATATTAATAATTGTGCCCAGTGTTTTCACCTACTGATTATTTGTTCATAGACGATTGCTTGCTTTCTGAGTTCGCGAGAGGCGCAATTTCCTCGTTATCACGCAACGTTTGGTGCGGCAAGCAACAATAACTATTAAATGTTTAAAACGTTTCGTAAATCCAGTAAAAGTGTTGTGGGCGTAGTGCACAATGCGACAATAGTTGTCGACGTAATCGTCGTTTTCTATCAGTTGCGGTCGCAAACACTTCGCGCTCCGCTGCGCCCTGATACTTGACAGCGCACAAACATCATTTGCACACCAAGATACAAACATAATGAAATCTGACAAGTTTCCACAACATGTCTACAACTCATCACTTCCCTTAAGCGCAGTACTAACAAAACGACACACGTATCTTCGAGGATGACTAAACTCCGCGATCCACCTGTGTGCAATAGACTGTTAATCGCCGTATTTTCCATGGATTTCAAAAAGATTGCGTGGGAGTCGCCCTCGTGGCATGCATAATATTTTCGAATTGAATAGTCCTCTCAACAAAGACAAACAATTGCGTACAATGAAACTGTTGTGGAGTCTTGATCGATCTGTCGAGATTAATTTATGACTATCTCAGCTGGCATCGAGAATTAATTTTCTCTTGGTCAGCTTCTCTTAAATCGTGTTTGGGTGATTCCGATATTACATAGGTGCACAGAAAATTTGACTTTAAACCCAGTTTTTGGCAATAGGCCAAGAATACTCTTTCTTGTAGTAGATTACTTGCATCTATATTATTTTACTAGAATCTACCTGCGACTCCGTCCGCAAATTATCCCATAGTTGGCTCTGTGACCTTTGTAAGTAAATAAAGAGTCAGTGACCATTGACCATTCAATAAGTAATACTTTGTAATCAATTGTTTTGAAAAGCGTATCGAAACTTGTAAAGGGTCCTTCAGCTGATTTTAAGTTCATTCGTTTCGTTTAACAATCGTCGCCCGTCGGCCTATCCGTTAGGCCTGCAGCCTTGCACTTTGTTATACGAGTGTTTTAAGCACATTGTAAGACTGTCGACTGACCGGCCAACTGTAGTCATTATCCAATGAGAATACAGCAATTGACATGAACAATGATGAGACGCGATACCGTGTGGGTAAATACATAGGTACGTGAACATAGCCTACGTACTCAGGTTACGTAAGAGGTTGGGTGCATGCTAAAGGCATCCGCCATTTTGCGATGAGCACTTTGATGGTTTTTGCGCGAAAAGTGAGCGGCGAGGTTGGCAATGCTTCAACTTTAATTTGTTGAAGAAATTACGATTTTGCAAAGATTTCCTAAATAACTTTAAACGACTTGTACAAAAAGTGGTTACGTGGAAAATAACATTGACACAGTCGCGGCTTGGTAAACGTTTCTAGAACTTGTAGCGTAGTCGTAAGTGCCAGTTGCCACAATAGGAGTTAAGCGTGACCTTCTTATTTGATTCGATTAACTGATTCAGACCTTTTAGCTTGGGTAACATTATGTGCACTGCGAACAACTTACTTGTGATTTTAAAACAAAATTATAGAAAGAAAAGAAAAAGAAGAAAAAAAGAAGAAGAGAAAATTAATGTATTCCTAGAGCTAGAAAAGTATCCACTATTAAAATGTGTATGGGAAAATATTTAGATGCTACTAAAGTCCACCAAATGTCTGCTTAATGCCCTGTCCTGGAAGTGGCTGTGGTTTACAAAAGTATTTCTGGATTTGGCCATAGAAGAACAAAGTGTTTTAGTTGCAAAACTGCGCAATCAGCAAAATAGTAGGAAAATGTCCACTTGCAAAGCGAATCGTTGCTTTACCATTGAGGAAATGTTGGATCGTTCACATCTGCTTAGCTGTTTGAGAACTTTCAGATATTGCAGTCATATTATTATTATTAACATGATATCAGTTTACTTCAGTGCTACATGTTTTTGAGCAAGATATATTTTACTACTAGCTTATACAGTGCCGGCGTTAGGGGGGGCGCGATGGGGCGACGGCCCAGGGCGACAAATTCTGGGGGGCGCCAAGGTCTGGAGTTGGAGTTGGGTTGGTTGGTTGGTCCCCTGGTGCAAACCCTCAAAACTGTGCTCTACGCTCTGTGCATATGCATATTTTTTATTGAGATTTTTTTAGATGGATTTTTTACATTGTCGTTAAAGGAAAGATGAAATTCTAAATATACGTTCACATTGGTTCAGCAAAAAATTTTCACATTACAATGATTTCCTTAAGTGGGCGCCACAATATTCTTGCTCGGGGCGTCAGTGGCCCTAACTCCGCCACTGAGCTTATACTTAGGTTAATTGTGAAATTGCAGATAAATCAGTTTAAAATATGATCATTTTGTCTATTATAGGACGAGCCCCTCCCTATAAACGGAGCGCACGCGCTGCACGGTGTACCCCCGCCGCCGCCGTCTGCGTCGCCCGAGTTGTCGGCGCCGGCGCAACCCAGCCAGCACCCGCCCGTCCCCGCGAACCAGTTCAAAGACGACGCACTCAACCATGCCGAGTCCAAGATCGACGAAGACAAATTACAGGTGAATATGTTTTCCCACACTGTTGCCGCTTGAATACTAAGGAGTTGGAGTGGCTATGTATTGTTGTTGTAAGATATACAATGTGCCTATATTTTATAAGGATAAAGTGGTCTAGAAAGCGTTCGATGAAACCAGCTTCGGATATTGTATTCAAATTAATGTATACTTGGGAGATACCAAAAAGGTATACCTTAGGTTTAAAATACGAACAAGGTTGAGCACGCACATAGTGAAAACAAAAATGATGTTGTAACGCGATGCTGAGTCAGCACGTCTCATCAATGTCTTTTAACTTATCTTTGACTCTCTAGTCTCTGTTACAAGAAATATTAACAGTTCCTCTTTTGTTCTAAGTTTTCTAGAACATACGCCATTCATTTTATTATCTTACCAGTAATAGTAAAAGTGCTGTCGACAAATAACTGATTGGTTAAGGTTAGCGAGTGGTTTCTCTCAGTAGTTTCACGCGTGAAAGGCCTAAGAAAATTTAAATCGTATTAAACGCAGGTCATCTACCTGCTTAAGTTAGCTATTACCTAAGTAAAAGAAATTTGAATGGATGTAATTTTATTATTTACATAAGTAATTGATGCGATTAGAGCTTTGTTATGCTAGGTTTAAGAAGTGACGTAAAAGTTACGAGATCGTTATTGTACTGACTGAGGAAGATTTAGGTTTTGTAGAAATGTGCATTTGTCAGTGGGTGCAAGTGGTGTCGTCAGTCAGCTTTCACTCCGCTGGTGAGTACGGGGGGGGCAGCGTGCGGGAGGGGGGGGGGGGGGGGTACGCGACTGTTGCACCACGACCACGTGAAAGCGACTTTGTATTATTTGTATTGCCCAGATATTGTCGAGGAACTCAAAATGACATGCGCATTACTGATATATGAAGGTTTCGAATACAGATGACTTATAAAATATGACTTGCTCGGTGTTTATTTATTTCAATAACAGCTTTCGAATGTCTTAATTCACTTGACGACTATCAGTATAGTTTCTAATCTCGCAACTTTAGCAAGTTGCCTACAACTCAAGCTCAACACATTCATGACGTGTGCCATCTTTTTTTAAATATTAATATTCAGTTGACTCTACATATTGACCCCTTAACACAGGTTTACGTGTAGACATTTGCATTCATCGTTTCACTATTATACAAGAGGTTCATGAAACTGGTTAGTAATACATTGCATGCGGATGCAGTCAGCATTCGTGTCTGCAGAGAAAGCAATAGTTGGGTCTGAAATTCTTTCGATCCAATAATAAGATTTGCATAGACAGGCTGATTCAACGATGAGCTATCTATCCGAATGTTCGTAATATTTACAAACGGAGGGCGGTGAAACAATGGCGCGCGGCGCATTGTCTCGCGCAGGATGTCCGAACCATTGTACCAGGCAAACAGCACAGAACGAGATATATTATGTTCTTGTTTCACACATTGCTTTTTCATTAAGTGTGAAATGTAATTTAACGCAGCATTTTTATGACGTTATAAAAATACATTCACTCTTTATCTGCACTGCAGGAATTATCTTAAATCAATTTAATAAATGTTGCCGCTTTCGCTTCCCTTCCAGTTCAAGCGTTGCGAAAGCGAAAACTACCTTTCTAGGGCTGGTTAGGTTAAATGTGTCAGAGGTCACGTTAGCTCCTGGAGTTTCTCATGTATAACGTCTTTACTGTGCACCTAGGCTAGGCACCTAGGAAATGAGTGTAGGTAAGTAGTTGCAGTAATTCATTTCCTGAGTTTCATATTCTAATTTGACTTAAAGGTTTTAATGGTTTCACGATATACGATTGTTCGTTTTACATTGTGCATATTGAGGATTTGTAATTGGCTATCTGGTGACTGTTATTCCCTTTTTGTTTGTTTTTATTAGCTGTAAGTCCTCCATGTACTTAAATAAATAAATAAATAAATATTAACGTACGTTATGAAACCAAATAATATACTCATATACATATATGTAAGTGTAAATCAATGCTGTAGATTGATACACCAATCCCAAGTATTTTTCACGATGATAATTCTCCACATTTCCAGAAAATCGACGACGAGAGGAATGACTCGCCGAACTCAGCGAGCGATGACAGCTCTGAGTCTGACAGTTCGGCCGAGGAGGAAGATGAGCTGGACGCCGTGCGGCCCATGCTCAAGCTGCCCGTACAGTTCGACCTCGACGAGCTAGCCGGCGCTTTCCTGGCTAACAACAATCAGAAGTGAGTGTCAAATCGCCTAATTTTTCTATTTGTTCAAGGCATTAACTATTCAGGTCCGAATGTAAACTAAATATTTATATTTTTAGCTTTCGATCTAGTCTCTTGATTACGTTTTCACACGGCTAGGTTATCTGTAAGCTAAAAATTTGTTGAGTTTCTAATATTGTCTAGAGCGCCTGCCTCGTTGAAACTGCAATATTAGGTATAGGTACAATCAATAAAGAAAATATTATTTGAAACGTTGCGTTGGTCGCAGTAATTAACTTCTCAGACATCCGAATCACCTTTGACAACACACTATGTAAGGTGGGTTGATATTCTCCCCATGGAGCGGGTAAACAACTAAAACGGCACTTACATGGTTAATCTGGGGACTACTCGGTGGAGCGAGGATTAAGATTAAAGACGCTGTTTGATGCGTTTGTTATTTATTCAGAATTGTGTTCTGCTCTGACGACCAGTTACGTAAGTAGGAACAAGGTCAAGTTCCTCTCAGATACATAACAAACGTTTGCAAGTCAGTTTGTAAAGCCTTGTCAAAAATCGTGTAATAGTCTCTATTAAAATAATAATCACCGGTCAGTTGTGACTTGTTTTGCTGTAATAAACCGCGAACACCATGAACATATTTAAATATTTATTTTGTGGCTTTGGTTTTGCTAATGTTACTGGGTGCGTTGAAAAGTATTTCCAGAATAAAATACAATACGTAGTACGTACGGATACCATGATAATAACTGGCATTTTTAGTTTAGAAATCTGAGTGTACCGGGTTAGGACTCAAATGGACAAAATCTGTTCCATACACAAAAAAAAAACAAGTAATGGTACCAAACAACAGTTCGTTACCTAATTAACAAAATTTGAATGCGAATGAGACAACTAGAACTCATTTCAATGAGAATATCTATCGACCAAAGCACCGTAATAACGGAGACACTCCAAAATGTTAGCACTAGAGAGTAGCCATTAAAAACGGTATTAGGAACAAAAAGAGGACATAGGTATCTAGTGATGTTTCTATAGACTAATATTTTGTTTTAACAACTATTGGTGTATAAACAGATTGAGT
This sequence comes from Eurois occulta, assembly GCA_950022335.1. Classification (NCBI taxonomy): domain Eukaryota; kingdom Metazoa; phylum Arthropoda; class Insecta; order Lepidoptera; family Noctuidae; genus Eurois; species Eurois occulta. Next base: position 8,927,669 of record OX465496.1, read on the forward strand.
TTTCCCTCGGTCGAGTTCCTCAGTTCTTCCTGTGTTCTCTTATTATAACGTTTTGAGTAGTTGTGTAACATCGTGCCGGCGGTGCTAGGCGGAAGGAGTTGGAGAAACTTGTGTAATCACCTTAATATGAGCTCATTGATAATCTGTAGCAATATGTGTGATGTGACCTAACGGCTCAGATCGACGATGCACTCCGGTGAATATTGCAACGATCGAAGCGTTCATTTATACAGACAGGCAATCACACTGATGTTACATGAAACGTAACACGTTGACTTATTGATTTTTTTTACTTATCTCGTCTAAGCCGACTTAGTCAGTCTTACTTACAGATGATGTAATAAAATTAGGTCATGATATAAAAAATACTGCCAACGCTAAGTCAAACAATATAATTTGTTAAGAAATCAATGGCGGCACGTAATAACAACGTTAAAGCTTGAAGTGAAGCTAATTGCAGATTTTCATCACAATGTTAACATTCTATAACTTTCTATGAGTCGGCACACTCGGCACATACATTCTATAATTGCTGCTCTACATTCACAAATCGATTGCACAGTAAAATGAGAACCCGGAAAATTTTTAACAGTCAGAACCTACATAAAAAGTAGTAGCCAATCAGAGTTTTGATTATCGTTGTTTGTTCTAGAATGGCGGGTTGAAGGTCATGTAAAAATTACTCGTTATGGATTCAATTTTTAGGAGGAAAATCTTGTTTTACAATAGAAGCTTAAATTAGTAACAGTTGTATGAACTGGACGAGACGCGTGGAGTATGTAAAGATGGTAGCAGGTGGCGTTCTGTAGTTTCGGCCTACCCCCATAGGAAAAAGGCGCCTACCTATGTATGTATGTAAATTAGAAACGAGTTATGACTGAATGTGTTTGTTTCCAGGGGTCGCATGAATTGTGTGGTTGAGAGGCGCCGCGACGACTCGATGGAGAGACGATTCCCCTTCAACATCCTCGGAGCCTTTGCCCCGCGCAGCGCTCAAGCTGAACGCATCGCCATCATCTGCCACGGAGGCGATGAGCCTAGGTAAACAACTTATCACAATACAACAACACCCACTGCTGAACATTGTATCTTCCTATGCATGATCAAAGCGGATGGTGGTAGGTGTAGACTGAGTCGTGATCTCAGTATGTAGTTAATCATCATCAGTAATTATGTTTTTTACTTCTACGGGAGGAGAGAGTTTAAGCTTTCTAGCCAAAAACACACGGCACTGAAATTAATCAGCAAAACCATCATGAATAGTAGGATGTGGAACTTTCTCTACAAAGGCCATGGTCCAGTGTTCGCATGCAGTTAGGTAACCGATCGCCTTGTGTTTGTATCAGTTTTGTTTTTATTTTCGTTGACCTTGAAGACAGGTTTGTCGTTTGTAGGTGATCTTTATACAGGTACAACAAAGATATTATGTAACGTTGCGCGTGACTCACAATGTGAGTAAATAAAAAACTGCTGTCGAGGGCGACTTGCGGCTTATTTCATAAATACTGAAGGCTTTTATATTTTACTTCAAAAATCTAAGAAACTCCGGGAAAAATAACATTATTGTGTGAGGTTTAACGTGTCTCCATAACGTACAAAACATATACATATAACTAACAATACGTATTAAATTCTTTTGTTGAGTATTTTGCGTGGTTCGCATTGAAATGCGGCGGAGTGGACCGATTATTCCTGTTTCTTAGAACCTCAGAAGGCGTTCCATTCTTCGTGCTTTATTGTAGGCATCGTGTTGTTTATATTTGAGTGTATGGCCTTGTATAAGTTTTAGATTTAAACGACATCACCTATATGGGAGGCGAAGGTCAGGCCTCGGTTTAAGTCAAGCGCCGTATTTATTCGAACAATAATATGTTCAGCAAATTGAGTCATAAAAACCATTACCTACTTGTAACCGTTTGTTTGCTTTGACATTATAAATACTTACATGTCTATAATTAAGTAACTTCGTGTCACTAATCAATCAAGTAATCATCATTCAAACGCCGTCATTAGAGGCTTTAATTGCCTAACACACGTATGTCTTCAATACTGATGACAAAGTGAAAGTCTAGTAGTTCGCAATAGAATGAGTCCCTGCGAGCATTTAGTTGTAAAACTTTATCAGGTAGTAATACACTCGGGAATTAACGACTTACTTACGCAAGTACTTTCATAGTATTGCCTATCGAGACCACTACAGGAACGTTCGTTAGGATACCATATGATACTAATAATACATTGATACCAATTTCATTAACTGAAACTGAAAGGTATCTTTACTTTTTCTGTTACATAAGGTAGGTCTGTCGAATTACACCTACTTAAGGTTGAACTTAATTATCTCTAAAATAATGTAATGTACATGAAAAACAGAATGTGTTCATGGGATGAATGATTATTATTATACAAAAAAAAAAAACTCGAAATATACATACCAATATCATCATCATTTGCCTAGCCTTTTCGCAACTATCTTGGGGTCGGCTCCCTGTCTAACCGGATGCAGCTGAATACCAATATTTTACATGGAGCGACTGCCTTATCTGACCTCCACAACCCAGTTGGTCCACTGGGTAATACGATATCCAAAATAAAATAAACATAAATAAACAAAAAATAAATATACATACCAATATGTTTAATTAAATAATGAAAAGATATCAGCCTTCAAACACAATCGTTTTGGCGCAATTAAACTACTAAACTAAAATGTCGTCTATGTTAGTTTTGTTAAAATTAAGTGCTTTGTATTTAGCACTATCACAGTTTTCTGTAATTAGGATCTTAATTAGTAGGTGGTGGTTAAGGCATATGATTCGCGACCAATACCATAACAAGCAAGCATAGCAATACTATTTCCCACTTTCGTTTTCTTTACCCTTATTATTGCAAAAAAAAACCATTAGTTGGTGCCATATTCTCTTTTTTTATCTCTACTAGCTGCTGTTACTGCTGTTCAGACAAACAGGTTATCACCTTTTGTCTGAACAGTAGTAATAGCAGCTTCTAAATAACTTTGTGTCCAAGAGGCACGCTTTTTCTGTGCAGTTGACATATTTTTTATCCTGAAACAATGAACTTAATATTTATTAATTTTACTTTTGCAAGAAAAGTATGGTAATTTATTACTATCAGTTTTTAAACTTCATATATACGAGTACCTACAATTAATTACTGGATAGTCAATGAGTGGCGTAAAAATAAAAAAAAAGACTTTTAGCAGAATCTGAGTGAGAACCTTCAATGGAGAGTTCAACATTTATATTCAAATTCAAAATAACACATTGCCAATAAGCTTTGGAAGGGCTGCTAAAGATTTGATTTTAATTTAATCTAAGATAAATCTACGAGTATATAGGTAAACACACAATGTAGATAGGTAGGTACTTTACTCAATTATATGAAGCGCCTTTATGCCATCTGCACTTTGGCTTGTTTTAGGATGTAACGGTTTTGTCTAAGATTTCTGACATAATCTCCTACACGTGAAGACAGTAGCTAAACTTTATCAAGCTTATTAAAGCTTGATAAAGTTGATTTTCATGTATGTGTATTAACACACACATGAAAATCAAAGACTTACATAACTTGATATTATACATTTCACGATTCCTGTTTGAAAGTGATAATAATTTGAGCCGAAGACACGTTTTGAATTATAATTTTCGGGAAGTTCAAAGTAGGATTGGATATCTTATTACTTGAAGACAAAAGGAGTCATTAGTAAACGAAAGTGATGTCTTATGTATTGGCTACGCCTACGGCAACCAATTAGCTAAGTGATAGTACCTTTGCAGTACGTTAGAGCTTCGAATGTGAGTTTTGGATAATTGAAATTAAGGTTACTTGTTATTGTTGGCCATTACTAATAGTACCTAATGTATACCTAGATTTTATAAAAGCGAAGTGTCGATAATTACAAAGCACCACAAAACTATTCTTAAAGAAGTGGTTTATTGAAATCAACTTTAATTCATTTTGACTAACTCTTCTACTAAGTACTTGCTACAGTTTACGGTATGAAAGTTAATCACGATCTAGTCTACCTTTCCTTTACATTCAACAGTTATGAAAACGTTCATATTATTTTTAAAATAAGGTCGTAACTTTGATCTTAGTCATTGTAGACATGGACCTCTCCTGTTGCGTCATGCCTGCCTAACCCCATTCGTCTTCTCTCTCATTCTAACTGGATTTTATTTGTGCATAACATTTTTAAAGCGTCATCCACTTAAGTGGAGTATAAAAGGACCGAGCTTGGGGTTTACTATGCGCTTTTACTGCCAGGCCGTTTAAGTGCTGGTAAATTAATTTCCTGCTAATTCAAACAATGGGTGCGGTTTTAATAGTTCATACAACCCAGTTTTTTTTAATTAGTACCTGATCTAGTTGAATGTGTAATATTCGCAACAGGAATTATCTTTAATTTTTTCAGTTTAGCAAAACGAAGAGTTTTTTACTGGGAGGTCGAAGTATTTTTTCATGTATCAAAATATTGATGAAAGATTTTTATTCCAGACCGATGAACTTCCCGGAGCCACAGTCACAGGTGTTCGCGTTCCCACTGACCGGCCCCGTGCGCCTGCCGCTTCGCCCGCAGCCCGACCGTGCGCCCGCGCCGCCCTCCGTTGGCCCCGGACCCCAGGGACCCCGCATGCCCCCTGGTTTCGCACCCCTAGCTCATCGTCAGGCACCCTTCCCCCTACCCGTAAGTAACTTTCTAAATACGAAATGAATCTCTGAATATCTGCTCTTGTTAGACCATTCTTTGTCTCACTAACGATATACTTAATATTCACCGTGGAATTCTAGCGGTTCATACAGAATAATATCGCAGAGAAAATCTTGTAACAGACTTTATATAGCCCCGGAAGCTGCGATCACCTTGTGATGAACGAATGAGGCATCTTAATGTGAACATCACAACTTTGTAATTGACCATAATAGCTTGCCTCGTCTTCCGGAGTCGTAAAGAATAAATCATTACATAACTAATTAAATAATGGAAGAGGAACAAGTCTGCACATAATAAATGTGATGGCGACATGAAACGATTATACCTATGTACTAGGAACTTAGGTAGTACCTAACTAAGTCGCAGGGTTTTGTCAAAGAGAGAAAGGGATGACTTGTGACCTCCGCATGTAATCGTACGTTTGATGTGGTAGAGAGGCACGTAATATGAATTGGTATGTGGGTCAAGTGAGACCGTGATTGCTGGGGATTATCCTACGATCGTGTTGTTTATCGACCAAGGGCTGTAACAGTTTCAGCGGCGCGACGGGCGGCGGCGCGCGGCGCGTGCGGTCTCAACACTGTTTTTTGTTTAGAAAATCGCTCCACAAAGAGGGTTCAGACAAAAACAAACCTAGAGACAGGCTTTGAACTTGACTTTGTGACTCCAAAGAATTTAAGGTTAAAGTTTAAACTTGGAAACTTTCTTATTTGAAATATCAAAACATTTTAACCCTTACCAGCGTAACATGAAAATTATTTCCACATTCTTTTTGTCATGATTTTAATAGACAACGGGTAAAAACACCCCACAAAATGTCAAAGGCGTTTAAAAGACGAAATTGAGTACAAAGGACTGTTAGTAAAATTGAATTCAGTGTTAGGTTGTTAGACGTGCATCCATTTTATAACGTAATGAAAAATCGTCAGGTATTGGTCCGACTATCAATCACGAAATGAATGTTGTGAATATTGGAAAAAGGATTGTGAATCCATCAAACAGATGGCCCACACTTTGTAAGCTTAAAGCCTAAAATCGAAAGTTTTTCAGTACATAGGACAGTAGACATTCATTAAATTAATGGTTCGCTTTTAACCGCATGTACTGTTGACCCCTGTGATACACGACAAGTACGACAACGCGAAATTAAGCCTATTGTGTTCCGTAAGAGTCGGTACGTGAACTTTTTTTTGAGACGTCCGACATAAATGATTTCTATTGTTATTGTTGATTCGTGTACTCGAGTGTATTTCAGCGGTTAGTTGCCACCCAACCATTCTTACGTTTTTGCTAAATTGCGTCATGCTTGTGCTTTAATGTACGTTTTGTTTGCTTTTAAGTTTCTATTAGTTAGTAGTTTCATTCTAGTTAGTTTTTATTTATATCCCCAATTTAGTGTGTACTGCTCATATCTACATTATTTACATGTTTAAACACTTGAATGAAAATATAATAAATATAATTATAATCTGACATTTTTGGAAGCCGGCGGCGCGGCGGCGATTGCCAATGATGGTTAGTCCTCCAGAGTCAGGAACACAATACGAGTCGACTTGATACGGCGTGCATTTTAAAGAGGCAGTACTCCTTGGAGGCCCGCCTTCCCTGTTCAGCCATTGATCAAGGCGCCTAACGAAAGCCGAGATAGTGGTCGAGAATTTCGGTCATCAGGCTGTTTACGGTTACGACAATCGGCACATTGATCGGCGGCCGGCATCGTGCGCTAAGTCGAGATATTTGATTATTTTCTCTTTCTCAGCTTTCACGAGGTTCTCATCATGCGTTATGGTAACATCATTATTTATATTATTATTGTTGGTTGTTTTTGATTTATATCTATTGGCCGTCAATCTAAATAGGTAGTCCTTAGAGCTGAAATGAATTTCTTGAAATCGCTCAAACCCTTCGAAGAAAATGAAGAATCTAGGCAGTTCGTATAAATTAATAGAGTGGAAAGTACTAACATGAAGAGGTTCGGTAGCACTATTAAAGTAATGTATTCGGGTCACAAAGCGCTTGAAGTGCTAAACAATAAAAGTGATGTGTTTCCACACAATGTGCTGCGACGGCGAGAGACCATTTATTACGTCTATCATGTGATACGGTCGCTATAATAATTTAATTACGTCAAGACATGACATGATCGACACTTTTGAGTATATTATAAGTTTAATTAGTGCCAAATATGACTTAATAACACTGATTCATTTTGAACATCCATGTTATTTAGGTTACGTAAGTGGGTACAATAAATCGGTCGTTGTTTCCTCTAATTTTAAAGACATAAGTTTTTATCGCTTATGACACTACTAATGCATGGGAAGTACCTGCTGGCCAAATTTTGCGATGCATTTTATACCGCATGAAATTAATTTCTTGTAACATTCATTCCTAGGTGTTAAAATAACGTATCGTGTTAGAAACACAATTAACGCTCCAAAACAAATAAATAGCTGACGTGGCTCAAAAGGCTACCCAACTCAAATGAGACTGGGTCATGTCTGCCGGACAAACTGTGGGCCAAAATAGCAGGAAACTGGTGCCCTGACACAGTGAGGCGGGGTCGCGGCAGGCCATGAAGGAGATGGCGGGACGACCTGGATAAGTTCCGTCCGAACTGGAAGGAGGACGCGCGGGTTCGCGAGATGTGGAAGGAGTGGAGATAGACCTTCGCCCAGGAGTGGGACAGAGCAGGCTAGGAAAAAAATAAAAATATTCACTAATCATCCAAATGATAGCGCGCCAAAAATATTTAGCTGTACTCTACAAAATTCTATATCTACTCGACCCAAACTTATGGGACACTTAACAGATTTTTTTTCGCGATTTCGACGTTTGTCCCATGGAAAAGTTGTTAAAGTTCATGGTCACACACATTTAAATATGACCACACTTTTCTGATAGGTATAGGTACGCTGTATGGTCATAGACTAGCAAAAAAAGTGCGTATGGCATGTTTTTACCACTACCTTAAATATATTGATACAAAAGTGAGTTAGGTACAGCACGCACATCTTGTTCGGAGCTAAAGTTCGCAACAGCATAACTTCAAGTGATTAGCCGCGTGGAGCACTAACGGCGCCATATCTCTCCACTGACTGTTATAACTTGCGCGCGAGATAAGTACTCCATGTTTCTCTTTAATTACTAGATCGGCATGGGAATACAGTGATTAAAACTGCTCGTTTGTTTCATATTAATCGTTAAATCTTGTTACAGATTTTATACATTTACAAAGAAAATCTTGAGCTTTTATTATAACCTATCTCTAAAAAACTTTAAATCTTTAATATTATGTATTAAATATTGCCATCTTTAGATACGTACATAAATTCCGTATTTATTTTAGTATTTAATGGTTTACAGTAAATGAAAACACTAAATAATGTAGGAAAACCACCAATTACGTACAAAAATGTGTTTCAATTCAAAATGTACGGTCAGACGTTTATTTTAGCTGGAGAAAAAATCGAATTACCGATTAAGTTGATAACGACGAGATGAGGCGACGAGCCGGTATGTAATCCAATGAAGTCGGGCCATTTCATAATCTGGAAAACACGTGAGACGTTGTATTCGAATGCAGTAAAACACAAACATGGCTACCTGCTGATACTATGTTTAAATACAATCACCACCAGAACCTCACTCAAGAGTCTTAGACTCAGCCATTACTTCACATAAGTTCAAATAATCAAATGGCTTGAAACCTTGGGCTTCTTTGCTGCAGTGGATTGCTATTGCGGATGTCTTCCAAAAGAGCACTTTTAAATCTAATATTATTTAAATATTGTAAATAGCTAAAATGCCAAGCTCGAATGTAAATGTTCTCGCAGTAAGAATGTCTTAATGCTACAAATCTGAAATCTCACGAGTATATAAACATAAGAAAAGTAGTTATGACATTCTTAGACAGCGAGCGTGGAAGAAGACTGCATTCCTTCTTAACACATGTATGTATATAATTTTGTAATGTACACTAGTTCCAGAACAAACGTATAAAGGTATCCTAGTCTTATTGTTCTATAACTCTATGGTGCTAACTGCAATTTTTTCGTCTGCTATGAGGTGAAAGGGACCAGAATACGGACTAGAAAATGTTTTGAAAGATACGAAATGAGATTTCAGTACCGTAACGCTAGATTGCAAACTTTTTGCTTGAGTCCCTTGCATGATTGCAAAAACATTCTTTGGAAATAAGAAATAAGTGCTTACCAAGTTCTAGATTATTGTACTGTAATTACATCCCACATTCTCTATTTTTACAACAAAAATCGGTCATTGTGGCGAAGGTATTTTGATTGGCCTCGTGTATTCTAAGAAAGAGATTATTCTGGAAAGATAAACCACTTTCGGCTTTTTCTTTCGTAATATATAAGACCGTGCACGTGTAACTTCTTAGGAGGAACATTATATGTCAGCTTGTTACACTCCTATATACATGATAAAATACCTTTATTTTGTTGAAAATAAGAACTATAGAAAATAAAATTGACCATGCAGCGGTCTTAGTTTTAGAATAACATTCTACTTACTAGGACACCTATTGCTGCTAATTCTTTGTGTTTTACGTGCATTTGTATGTCTAGGTAATACATGTCCTACCTACTGGAAAGGTATGTGAACTTTCCGTAAGAACATAAGCAGCTGATACAGTCTGTCCTCGGCTCGTTAGATTACCATCGAAGTTAAGAACATGGTTGCTACACTTGCCACTTATGGATTCTTTAGAAGGTTCCCAGTTTTCCGTCTGCTTGGTAGTTAATCAGGTGCATCTGAACTCAGTTCAAGGCTTTGCCCGCTGAGATATCTTTTAAATCAGCTTTATTCGATGCCAGTTATGTTGGCGGATTTGTTTGAGCTCAATTTTTGATGAAATTGGAAGGAATTTAAACGGTGTTAATATTGTTAGAAGGTATTTTTTTACACCGTTTTGTTTTAATTTCAAGGAAACTTTTAATTTTTATTTTTCATGATTTGAGCACAGATAGTAGGATAATACTCGTACATTTGAGTGTCTAGATATAAAAAACCTATAGAAGGGCAATAATAATCTGTTCTAAATAAATAACACGGCTTAAATTATCCCGTCTAAAAGAACTAGAATAATAATGAGGAAATTGACTTCGTGCGTCAAAGGTTTATTTCTGGAGTTGATTTACCCCTAGGTTTTCCTGATCGCAGGTGGCAACAATTATCGCTGTCAGACCAGACAAGTTTTACACATTTACACATTCTACGTACTAGGTCAGTCGAGTGACCCGGGAGTTTATTCGCAGTTCCACACAATGGGTTCTTCCATGATTTGACGTCATAGGTTCATAACAATATATTAATTAACTGATAACGAAGAGTACTCTTGTACGGACGAGCGTGCCTCCAGGAGATAAAATAGCTTATTGCTATGTGCTGAAAACGCGCTGGAACAAGGAAGTGTCAAAGGGCATTTTGGGATTGGGGGACTGTCTTTTCTAATTTTGACGTTCAAAAAGTGCTGATAATTAGCCATATTTCATTAAATTGAGTTAGACTTTGTTTTTTGAGGCAGTCATTTACTTCTTCTTGTTCAACCTCTGGCCACACAATGCTGAGTGTAGGTCTCTTCCAAATCTCTCCACTTTTGGCGGTTTTGTGTCATGGCTATTCAGTTTCTTCCGGCCACTTTATTAATGAGATCATCTGTCCACCTAGTTGTCTTCCCACATTCCTCGGTAGACATTTAAGTTATTTCTCCAGGAAACAGTTGGCTTTTATGCGCTGAGAACTAGTAGTTCTTTTTTTTTATAAAGCTTTATTAATTCCACACAAACAATAATCAAATCACAATCAAATAAATATTAGTAATAATCAAATAAAAATTACAAAATAACCTTAATTATAAAATCAATAAATAGATTTCATTATATTAAATAAGACATTCATGATTACTTCGATTTAAAAAATTCTTAAGATTATGAATTTCATGTATGTTATAAAATTGTAAATTGAAATAAATATTATAGTGTTTCGATATTATCATTATTAACAATTATAAAATAACATTCTTGTGTGGGGGGTCCACACAAGAATGTTATTTTATAATTGTCTTCGGGTAACAGCCTCCTCCAAAGAATTCCACTTTTCTCTATCTACGAGATTATTGCGAATACCGACAGGACCGGCTAGCCACCGCTTCGGATAGAGAACTAGCAGTTGAAAGAGTAAAAAAATGTGGTAAAAATGTTTATTACTGCCTTTAAAATAATTATCTATTAGGCATGTCATTTATGGCTAGTATTTAATGTTTAACTAGGCGTGTGCACTGAACAGTAATCGTAACAAAAATCTGTGAATTGTGGTCGAGGACGTATGAAATACGATCACTTATTAAATACATACTTGCCAGTTACTGTATCTACTTCCGACATGTCTACGCCTACATGTGCTATAGGTACCGACCAATGTAAACAGCAACGATAATACACCTACTTAAGAACCCACTCGATATTTTCTCTCGTTATTTTCGGCTGAGTACTCTAATTTCCTTTGCTGTTATAAATACCATCGTTTTCCGCGAAACACCGCCCCGGTTTCCCGAATGTATTGAAAAGCTATGCAAAGAGAAAGTTTCCGTAAGATCCGACCACGCGTCTTCTTTCCCCATAAAGTAAAAGAGAAACGCTTTTTGTAAAAGTACCCATCACGGGTACGTTTCTATGACTACATTTTGTTAGAGAACCGGACACATTTTTCCTGTAAAAACCTTTTAAAGGTCGTCTATTTCTATCCGAATTTAGTACAGATGTACAAACGGTATTTATGAAATATGTTAGCTACGAATTATTCTATTTTTTATGTTAGTGATACTCAGAAGAAAATGCTACTATTTTTTATAAACATGTCATGGTACTTTCCTTCAAGAGATTTCGCATTTATAAAAGAGAACTGTAATGTAACAAAGTGTAAAACCGTGTAGTATAAAGCGTAGTGTTTTAGTAAAAAAGGGTGTTGTCGCGCGTCCGCGCCTGACCCGCAGCCCACACTCGTAGTTGTAGATAGTAGCGACAAAGTAGCGCATCAACAATATCAGCTTATCTGATAGCGCTCCATACAAACGTACAGAACTTTGTGGCATCTATGTAGATAAGTATATACTAGTACCTACATTTTCTTTATTTTTATAACATGTCAATATGTAATGCCACCGTATCTTTCCGTCACAGGCTTCTGGTTCCTTCAATTTATCCACAATTATGATGAAATTTCACACGAGAAGGAAGCTTTTAGTGTACCCAAAGGAGCGGATGAGAAAAGTGCAAAACAAGTATGTCTTTTAGGAAATATCTCTTTAAATGGAGCCCAATGGAGATGCGGTTTTTCGTGGTGTTATCTGACACGGGCAAGGTTCTATCGACGTAACAATGTACCTACCTAATCTCCCTACAGTGTTGCAATGTAGGTAACTTATGCACTTCATACTTCATAGTTACTTAATTATTTGACGTTTTAAATTCTTGCTAGGGTTGTTTGGAACTCTCCAAAAATTATTTAACCCTATTTATGAAGGTTTTGTATAAGTCAGTGTCTACAGCGTATATATTATCTTAACTACAGTTACAAATTGACATCTACAATTTTACATGATCGTTCTCTGATCCATGTGTTAACACTTTCATCAAAAGCATAATCCCGCTGGCTTGGTTCCGACTCTTACAAGCATATTATAAAGTGGTAACATTCTACTGTCCAAAGGAGAATGGCAATAAGAACAAGTATTTTTAAAAACTTGTCGCTGCATTGCAACAAAAACTAGCTTGACCGGTGTCGCTCCTAAGATAAAAGTGTACCCAGTAGGTATATCTATTGTACCTGCATCTTTACGAAGATTCCTCTTAATTGACACCCCTACGTTGAAGTTTATTTGTAGTCATAAGATGATGATTATAATATGTTCGTCGTGTAAGTTACGGAAGACTTACTAGAACTTTGTGCGTAGAAAGTTATAAACCACTTTCATTTATAAACTCCATGTTAAATGCCCAATTAATTCATTAATGTTAAAATATATGCATGTTTTAAGAGTCAGTGTGCTAATAAAGATATACATTACAAAATTGGTACTATGCTGCTCATCGGCACTGTATGTAATGAATGAGTTAGTAAGTTGCAAACTTGCAGTGCTATCGAGCTGATGTGAGAAAAGTGGCAATTTCTTGTGCTCAAGAGCCTTGTGAAGATGACTTTCTGACGCTACTCGTGGGCGATACGATCACGCGACTAAGCTTTCTTCTATTGTGTTCTTTAAACCTAACATATTATTTTGGCACGTGGTCACATTGCAGGCAACGCCAACGTATTTGTGGTTTAACCGCTTTCTATCCTGCTCAATTCGTTTCTAACAGAAAATAATATTCCATGTAACAATCAATCATTTTCACACCATTAAGCTGATGTACTTTTGGAGGAAAATGCACGTAACCTAGGCATACGAGTATGCGATGAAGCTTGTGCAAGTATTTTAAAAGCTCCCTGGCCGCGGTTCTTCAACCGAATTTTTTGCAAAAATCAGGGTCGATCGGTCATCGGCCCCGAGTCCCCGACACTGGTTGCAGCGTGCACATGTGCTTATGCAATCACCAACGTTCCGGTTTTCGGGCTCACTTTACTTGTTTTACCCTTTCATTTATCGTTATCTATCGCAGCAGCTAAAAAACAAGCGACTGTTAACCATAAAACACGGTCGAATTGCCTCACGTTACCTGTGACTATTTACGAAACTGCGGAAATTGACTTATTATCTAGGGAGCATTACATACATTAAAATAAAATTATACCAGTGAGAAAGCGGGTAACAGGCCACTGACCAGTGGGCTCACGTGACCAGTGGGCTGGCATATTTTTTAGCCAAACATTTGCCATGTATTGCCAGTTGCAATCCAACGTGGCAGTGCTTCTAGCCTTTTGTTAGCTTGCATAGCATACACTGTAAAACTATGTGTTTCAGTTTCAATAAAACTCTTTTGATTATATATTATGTTCAAACATAAAGTGAAGTAAACTTTTACTTCATTTTATCATGAAAAAATATGACAATACCATTAATTACAACAATTATAACCTAGGAATAGAATTCCACCACTGGGTACCATCCACGTATCCATACGTAGAGGTAGTAGAAAAATGGGCACGTTGGCACTCAAACGATTTTCTTTATTCTCGGTTGCTGTTTTTATGTAATCGTTTTTCCTGTTTACTCTACCGCGGCGTTTACTTAGAATAAACCTGTAAAAGAAATAAATTGGAAACACGCATTGTTGTTGTTAAAATCAATGCTTCTAAAAGTTCAGCTTTCCACAATAACAAAAATACTCTGCAAATCAAGATAAACATGGCAACTCTCAGAACGAATATAATTTGAATTGATAACTAGTTTTATTAGTCAAATATAAAAATAAATAAGTGGTAACCAATGTAAAAATAGTTTCATTTTCTAAATATTCGGCTAATCAAGGACCAGAAGTAAAACAAAGTAGGAGCTAGTCAGATTACTTGAAAGTATGGATGTTTTCAGAAAGCTTCAACAGTTTCAGTACATAATTACAAAGTGATCAACATAATTAACGTTTTACTCTGTGCTCTTGATTTACGCAACACAAACTAAGCGAACTGAAGCTGCTAACTCGTCGACTGAAACTTTTCCCTAATGATCACGCAGAACAGAACTGTAGAATTAAACTTGATATGAAGTTTGAGTGATGTGACACTTTATCTTGCTTTGGAAGGGACAAGGGTGAAGATATGAATGAAATGATTCTAGTCACGCGAGTTCAAATGTGTGTTGTGCGGGTTGTGCCTCATTCCCCATCCCTGCGGACATCTCGCGGTGACAGGCGCTTCGATGCCTCGCCGGGGGTGAGGTGCTGCCAGGTGTGGGGTGGGACTGAGGTATTGGTAGTTTAGGCACGGAGGGAAGGCGCGCGAACGTAAACAAACATGTAAACGTTCCCGATCATAACAAACAAACGGGTGTAGAGACGCTCGGCCTCGCCCCGCGCTTCTCTGCTCTAGCACACGATAGCGGGACAGATGTTATAATTAAGTTTAGATCATTGATTGAAGGTGAAGGCCTCGTTATTATCCTCCGAGATTATGTTTTTATTCCTCGTATAGTTTTTGCTCAATAATTAATTAATCAAATCGTCTGTAGTAAATGTTTTCCGTCGTCGGGTGGATTAATTAGATAAGAAAGATGAATCACTACTTCTATAAAGATACGTGGAGTTATATGATATAAACAACACAAACCTGCTTACATGCCGTTGTGCTATTATGCTAACGAGGGCGTTATATAAAACGATTTGGATGCTAAGCCATTGATTAGTTCCAGGTAGGTAATAGAGGCTTAAGTAATAACTGAGAAAAATATGTTCTACCATGTTGTAGGTACCTATTTTAGGCTTGCCTTAACATCTGTAAGTACGGTTTGTATATGTACAGATTTGCATATTTAACTTAAAGCTCTGGCTTATTGATAACGATGCAGCGTTATAAGAGTCGTAAACCAAATGAATACCTTCACAAAATTGCTGCTTATGTGTCTTTTTTTGTAACTGGTCTATAAGATTCCACATATTATTATCTACTAGCTGACCCGTGTCCACTTCGTTGACATTTTTACTTGCGATGATTTTAATATTAAAAAAACTACTTTTTGTGACTTAAATATAAAAGTTAAACATATGCTGTCGCTGACTTTTTTGTGGGCATTATCAAGCTCTGCAACTTTTTTCTAGAACTCAATCATTTATCCCTCATCGTTAAGGCAGCGTTCGTAAGAAACGTTTTGGTTCGATCGTTTTTCCTTCGACTTACTTTGCAAATCCGACTACCACGAAAAAGTCTTTTCATTTTTCGTTTTAATAAATAGCCCATGACACTCACTAATAACGTGGCTTTCTATTGATAAAAGAATTTTCAAAATCGGTTCAGTAGATCCAGCGATTACTCCCTACAACCTTACAAACTCACAAACTTTACCTCTTTATAATACACTTCTCATCAAAAAAATCGAAACACCTCGCAGTTTATGATTTGATAAGGATTATCAGAAAAATGTGTATATTTAGGAATAAATGTAAAATGTCATTTAATAGTGAGTAGTATGAGGTTTTTAAATCCTAATGTTATTGTTCTAAATTCAAATTAAGTCTTCATAGGTTTCGTATTTTGTATAATGAGTAATTTTTACCCTGTATGGAATACGAAGGAAATGGGTAAAACAACACGCGTAAATGAAAAAAAAATGTAAGAAACGTTTATTTAATAACTTGTATTCCCTCCGCGAGCTCTTATTACTGCTCCCATACGGTTCTTCATCGATCGGATGAGAGTCACGATCACATGTTGTGGTATATTATCCCATTCCTCTTGGATTGCATTTTGCAGCTGGCTAAGTGTTTCTGGGGCTGGATCTCTTGCTCGAATTCGTCTCTTTAATTCATCCCATAGATGTTCAATGGGATTCATGTCCGGGCTTCTTGCTGGCCATACCATAATGGAGATACCGACTTCGGTAAGATAATCTCGTACGACGCCCGCGGTGTGAGCTCTAGCATTGTCGTGCATGAATATGAAGTCGTTGCCAATAAAATGTGCATAGGGCATCACATGAGGTTCAAGACACTGTTCGATGTACCGATGAGAGTTTAGTGCAGGCAGCCGTGGCCCAGACACAAAGGCAAGTTCTGTCTTACCGTCGGCGCTGATTCCTCCCCAAACCGTCCACGAACCGCCACCATAGCTGACCTTTTCTTCAATGCAGCATTGTGCAAAGCGTTCTCCATCTCTTCTGTAGACCTTGTTCCTTCCGTCGTTACCATACAGCATAATTTTACACTCATCAGAAAACAGTACTTTGCTCCACTGAAGGTATGACCAAGTTAGGTGCTCGCGTGCAAAGTTAAGGCGCGCTCTTCGATGGTCTGCAGTTAATTTCGGCCCATTCGCTGGCTTATGCGGTGCCAATCCGCGTTCCTTCAACCTTCTTCTTATTGTAGAGTCACTTACAGCTACTCTTCGTACAACGCGAAGCTGCTGCTGCAGTTGAAAAGCGTTAAGGCGTCGATTTCGTAAAGAAGTTGTTACAATAAATCGATCATCTCGCTCAGAAGTGACCCGATTCCTGCCAGATCCTGAACGGCGCGTGAACGAACCAGTCTCCCGATAGCGTTTGTAGACTCTATGAACAGATGATAAGCTTAGATGCAATCTTGCAGCCACAACACGCTGACTAAGTCCAGAATCCAGCAATGCCACCACTTGGGCGGCTTCTGCGGGCGAAGTATCCATATGTTTTAGAAAAAAAAGTTTTTTCAGACGTCCCAAAGTCACAGTAAATGAAATAAGAAACAAAAAGTTTAAAGACAAGCGCTAATTTTTAGTTTTTAAACGAGAAACGTACTCCAACCCTAAATACACATTTGTCTCAAAACAGTGATTAATTTCATTTATAGGATAAACAAATGAAATTCTAATTTCGAATTTTGATTTTTTTCTTCTTACTGTAATGACCAAACTGCCAGCTACACAATAATGTTTTTTTTTCATGGAATTAATTCTCTTTTGTAAAAAATTAGGACAAAAACAATAAAAACGAAAGTGTTTCGATTTTTTTGATGAGAAGTGTATTATTATATAGTATAGATAAAGAGCGAAGTTACAGCCACGTTATCTCATGACGACACATTTACTGAGATGACATTTACAATAACACCGAAGGGGCTGTCTTGCACTGACACCCGGACAAGACACCTAATGAAATAAAAGAAAAATAAATTCTCCGTGATGTTGAAACATATCAAGACTAGTTCGGACAGTTTGTCACGGTATCAAACGATTGAGTTTCACCTCGTGGCTGGGGCTTATTGCTTACTAATAGTGGTAATAGTTTGTACACATGTCGGATCAAGTGTGACAGCAGTAGTGGGGGTGGTTCAGTGGTAACAGCTCCAACTTACGTGTCGTTGCCCGTGGCTTCGATCCCAGTCAGGCACTTTAGGTACTTTATGTATTTTATTGCATCACAACTGCTCTCAAAACGGGACAGGAAAATGTTATGAGGAAACCGATATTTCTTAGGATAAAAACTCGAAGACATCCTGACTTCCATCACAACGTGACCAACGTGATTAGTGGTTAAAGCTCTAGTTCCTCTCGCAGACAGGACGCCTGTGATCAGAAGTGGGATACTTATACTCGTAGGTTTAATATACAGGTCAAGTTCTCTTGACTAGTTAAGCATATATTCCACACTTCCTGCTCAACGTAATTTCTGTGGCAATTACTATATGGACTTCATCCCACGTTGATATCACTCATAGACGATTACATCCACTTTGATTTATGCTGTGAATAATATTATTATTTTATATCAACATTAAGTATTTCAAATTAATAGGTTAGGCCTTGGATAGGTCAGCTCGGTATACATTTATGAATGCAATATGTTTCTGTGCTAATTATGTATTCATTTATTCTCATATTGTAGTTTTTGTTCTTTATTTGTGGCGTTCGATTTCACAATTTGTAAAAACGTTCGTGTTTAGTCGTAATTCGTATTCGTCTGAGTTTTCGAATTATCAGTTAATGTTGTGGTGTTGTATTTAAAATGTTGTTATGCTTGTGAGGATGTCGCAGGCATAAATAACAGATCGGCGAACTGGAGCAGCACTATAACAAGATCACGTAGGGTGCGGGCGCGCGGGCGCTCGCCACTGCGATATTTCGACCAGATATGAATGCTTTTATTGCTCTTTGTGTCGCGCTAGCACAACAAACAACAAAGTTTCACAATATAGTAACTACATATGATGGAACTGAACCTTTTATGTGTTCCAAGTTATTCTTAGTATTCGCATGCCAGCGGGCACTGCGCGGCTGCCCTTCAATTCAAGCATTGTAAAACTTATCTTCTGAAATTGTGCTTGATACGATGTAGGATTTTACGAGGTCTGTAGCCAGTACCTAATTTAATTCATACTCTAGCGTGCCTGTACGTACGAGTACCTAAATGTTTTGTAGAATATTAGTAATTTCATAAAAAACTATCAAATCCATCACCGAAGCTTTTCCTTATTCTCAAAAAATACAACACGATTTCAGTACAAACTTATACGAAGACCTCTTGAATGTTATCTCTAAAACGAAGAACACAAATTCGTTTTGATATAGTGCATGGGAGCTGTTGGCTACTCTCACTCTAAATGAGCTCAGATGGATGATAGCTGATCACATTAATAAGGTCAACTCGCAGTGAAAATAAGGAGCTATTTACTAACCAATTTAGCTTGACAAAAAGGAAGTATACAATTGATAATATTATTAAAACAGTTGCTTGTGTAGGCACAAAGGCCCGGTTCTTGTTCTGAATAGTCATTGTTCAAATAATACGTGTGTGTAAAAGGAGTGCAAGTACCGCTGGGTTGCTTGTATAGCTGGTGAATAGCGGGACTAGATCGTGAGACTACCTCCTAAGACAATAATTAGGTGTCAGTCGGCCAAATCGTTCATCTCGCACAGAAAGTTAACTGTACATGACGATTTTACACGTCTGACAGCTCAACTATTGTCGAACAGAAATTAGCGTTCACCTTTGTATGTTTGAAAGGCATGAAATGTCGAGAGAAACCTTTCTAAAGAAAAGTATCTAAGTATAGTATAAGGGTATTGTAAGAATGAATACTTTAGGCAATCTGCATACGACTGTTAAGTACTTGTACGTGGAATATGGGCTTGACATATATTTAATGTGCTACTAACTACATAGTGCACAGGTTTAAACTATTACACAAATCAAATTGATGTGGCCAAAAAGCTTTTTGACTAAATATTAATAATAATTGTGTTTTATAAATTCCCTTTGATTCAACTTTGACATTTATGGCTCGATTTCCAGGCTGATCAAAACTAATTTGAATATTCCGCATTCTATAAATATATCCTCGGTGTGCTTTACGTACCTTCAGAGGCTTGGACTTGTAATGATATCTATCTACTAGATGAAATGCGACCGCAGTCCGCAACTCCTTTGCCAGTCAAAAGGTTCTGTATCTCGAGGTCTATTTCTATTCAACTCATAAAAGATCAAATGGATGTGAAAGTCAGTTTTCTACAGTAAATATCTAAAGCGTATGTATCGCTTTAGATATTTACTGTAGAAATCCAGATACCTATATAGAAAGAAATTCTTTTAATTCATAAAAAACTGCAGACGCGACGTTCCTATATTTGTTCACTCTCTCATTTATGACAACTTGTTTTTCACCTGTATTTTAAGAGTAAAATGTAACTTTTACCGGCCTCACCCACATTTTTACATTCATCACCTATATACATGCAGCATATTATACGCTTTCTTATGATAATAAAGCTCGCATGAGGGTTGTTGTTTATCCAGTGCATCAAAAGCTTACAGTAGCATTTTAAAGAAAAACAAGGACTAAATATTTAGGGAAAGTAAATTTGCGTGTCTAAGGAAAGAATTATGTCTAGTTTTGTCAGTGTCCGTTATAGTTTGGTAGATTATACATCTAAAGACGACATCATCTTTAAGTTATAATATCAGCACTTAAATAAATAAAGCGTAGTAACCGATAACTGATGTAAACATAATTTTATCTGATACTTACTTACGTTGAAAATGTTGAAATCTGTCATCGTAAAATATGAATATAGATGTTTGTATTATGGGAGCGTTTGACTGAAAGCATGTGACAGTAATCGTGTAGGAGTTGAGGCGGAGGGTAGCTCCCCGGTTGTAGGCTGGGGGGGGGCTCGCTGTGGGAGTACAGTGAGTGCCACAGACTGCATGGCGACTGCTCGGCACAACCCTGACACCTTGACAACTAGTTGCCGGTTGCCACAACACCCAATAATGACATTCCCAACATTCTTATAGTTGCTTCCTAGTCGCTTTGTTCGGTACGTTCCACTGATTCGACTCGAGAAACTCTTGTGAAATCCAAATAAAGTTTTCATGAATACTGCGTATAATATTCCGAGCCCGGTTTCGTATGAGGTTAGTGTCAAGGTTCCCTGCACTTATATTCGGAAGTAGCCAGCCAACTTTGATTTGAATTTCACTTTAAAAAGATAAACATTACCTTGGAGTTCTCAGTTATTTAATGAGGAACTTTGTGTAACACCGTATATTTTTATTATAGAACATACTCGTAACTACCCAACGTTTAGACGTGTATTCAATGTTAATAGACTGTATTAAAATTGATGCCTTCAAATTATACCAGCTGAATAATTCGACTACTCCGCATCAGTTCCATTGTAATACTAGTGATGAGGCAAGTTTAGAGGAGCTACTACAGATTATTATTTATGAGTATTTATTTTGATGACTGCTTCATGTTATTTACAATCTTGATATCTATTACAACATTAAAGATTGTGTTATTTTTTTGGCTACTGGGAGATTTTCCGCTTTTTTGCTGTTGTTTGTTATGTATTATGTTGTTATTACTAGCAAGCATCATCTACTGAAGTAATCTTAGCCGATCATTTATTTTACGGACATTACCTAAATCTCCGTAAAAAATTGTCTCCAAAATATGTCCCTGCTCATCCCAAAGCTTAATAAAGCTCGCGAACAAAGGACCAAATGTTTAACTGAATGGTCTCAATCGAAAGTCATCGTAGAAGAAAGTTTTTAAATTTCACTGTCGAACAAAGAGTCTTCAATCATTCACTGAACTATCATAACGGCCCCGGAACTTCATCGTAACTCTAAAAACTTCAATAAGCTTTAAGCCGTTACGCACCACAAAAGTTAGGTACCATTATTTGCAGTAATCGGAGTCTATTATCTTAGAGACTGCTTTCTATGTATAATAAAGACAAATTAACTATTATGTTTATGTAAGCGACTTTCATTAGTTACTCCGCTTTTCTACGAAGGGCCCAAGTTCACTTTAGAAAGTGTGTCGGCTTAAATTTTCGCCGCTGTGATGATATGAAGTTAACCGCATGAAGCTAATTATTTCCAATCGGCCCAGCTTGAGCAACAATTGTTTGAATAAGCAATTACTGTAACAATTCAAGCATGGCTTCAGAACTAGTCAGTGTTCAACTTTAATGTCTAAGAACAGGCCTGGCTGACACCGATTGTAGCAACGGCATTTTAACCTCGCATACATTATATTTCATTGTTTCTATTACTAAATGATAGGGTCTAATTACTGTAATACATGATAGGAACTTTGTGCGAGACTGTTCGTGTTTACACGCAATGTCTTGATTGTATTTATTGGTACTTTGGTACCTACCCATTATATTATATCGCAGATGTCTTTAAAGCACGTTTCAAAAACCATTATAAAGATATAAAAGATTTCGAATGGCTACAAAAAAGTTCTTCGAATACGTGACCTTCCAAGATTAATTCACTGACGTGAATCTACACTCACTATCAAGACTTCTATCGAGCGAATGTTTGAACATTAAAATTTTAATTTAAAATTGACCATTTCAAAATACTTACTTTAAATAAAAATCATATCTATTCTAAAATATGATTTGATTATTCAGGGTTGCGCAAAAATTACCATAGGTAACTGATACCGAGTTGGGATTAAAACCGACTTGAACCAAAAGTCTTCACTTAGTCAACATCAACTTATGAACAATAAATGTTTCAGCATAATTAAAATCAAAAATATGTTTTTAAATATTATCGTGTATTATCTAATAGTGTCTATTACATAACTTCTAATTACACTATCAACGTGCAATTAACATTAAAACTATTTTCTGTCAATCGTTGCCACTAAACCGTTCGGGTAACGGCATAACTTAAGCGTTCGATCACAGCCACTTCATATAAATAACATTAAACTTAAGTACAGTCTGAGCTCGGTTCACGCAAGCCCGGGGGATGCGCGCGCGGCGCGGTGCGGCGGTGGCGCGGCGCGGCTCGTCCTAGTCACCGTGCTATCAGCGCAGCCTTGACATTTGGTGGAGGCGTGCATCGGCGGCGAGCGGCCACTAGCCCCAGCGCCGGAAGCGGCTGTAGTTGGGCACGGGAAGGTACGGGTACCGCGCCGGAACCCTCACGTTCTCCAGGTTGTATCCCCGCCGCTGCCGAACCAGCGCGTTACTCACTTCGCTGTCCACGTTTCTTTTCGCCGGTCTCACTATACTCAACACATTCGATTCTAATAACACATTATCGTCGGCTACGATGTCTTGGGGCCTCGGCCTTGTGATGAGTTTCGCTCTGTTCTTCTGCGAGGCGACGTAGCCCCCGTCGAGCACGTAGGGCTCCAGGCGCTTGTGCAGCAGGTTCATCCTGGAGGAGTCGATCTCTCTCTCGTAGCCGAGGCGGGCGGGCGCGGCGAGCGCGGACGCCGCCAGCGCGAGCACTAGCGTGAGGTACGCGTGCATGATGCGGTGTGTGTCGAGTGTATGAGCCGCGCTCGAACACAACATTTTTATATATACCACCGATCGATACCATTCGTGCCCAATTTGTGTAGGTTCTTATTTATTTTTTTGTGATCGAAGTGTTCGAGACGCTCTTGAACTTGGTAGCGTGCCGCGAAGATGCCGTGGGCCCCCGCCGGCCCGACAGGAGGCGCCGGCCCCAGTCCGCGCGGTCCGCGATGCAATTATTCGTATAATTTGATGCACCAGTGACTACGAACGCTCATGAACCTTGTTCCACTTACATTAACCAACATTAAGTGATGTTGTTCTCACCGGCATGCGGCATGCGGCACAAGGCGACCGTTACATAGTTAAGGTGGACCTATGTAGATTGTTATCATTCAAAACGATATCGATCGTGATTATATATTTTTTATTCGTTTATTTATTGGCTCTTGATTATTTTCTATAGAGACGTACCAATTTATTAGAATAGGACCTAGGTATGCTATAGTCTTTGTTTATGCATAGTTTGAATTGTACTTATTCTTAGACTGAGATATTATTTATGCAGTGTTTACATATTTAAAAGTTTAATTTGTGTTCAGAGCATAACCACCTCAAATTGCACATTTAAAGACATAGAGCACGATTTGTTCAAGGATAATGCGCCGACGACTGCGGGTAAACATTTAACACAGCTACGAGTACATACTTTGTCTTACGCATAAGTACTTATTATCCATCTTACTTTACTCGAACTTGTTACTGATAACTTATGTTTACACAAACGAAGAGCTTCTCTGTCATGGTTACGCTACAGACAGAAAGTTTATTTTTCTATTATTTGTCTGATAGTAAGTTACTAGTTATAACGTTTTTATTTTCAATTTGACACAAATCAGTACCTTAAAGAACTGAAAAGTTTAAGAATGGGTAATTTTACAACAAATCTGTTGTTGGTAAAACATGTTTCAGTGCTTAAATAAATAAATAACTACATTTAATTCAGATATGACAAGATCCATACAGGTACATTCCTAATTATTCACGTTCACAAAATTAATGCACAAATAACAAATACAAAATTAAATAAAACTTAAAAAGCTGAAATAAATAGTGAGACATGTTTATTGTTTACATAATGTCCTTCGGAGTTTTCCATAATTTCCAGTATAGTACGTAGACGATAATAGACAACCTTTGTTAGTTGCCAATATATTGTCATAAGGAAGTAGTTTAGTAAAGATTGAAGATCCTATTGTAGGTGCTCAGACGACGACGTACAAATTAAGTGTATAATAATAAGATGTCGCCCGCAAGTGACGCACATTGCAGCGAACTGGTTGACTGCACTAATCTAGCGTTCTTTACTCTCTGTCATACATAGGCAAAACCAACGTAGAGCAATACCTTACATACAGTTAAGACTGCTCTTTATATAAACAAACGTTACATTTGTAATACCTTGTAGAAGAATACACTTATACCAATTTATTGTTCAACAATATTATGTTTCTGCATGTTCGATTTTGAAATTTTGAACACGAATGTCCTTCCTCTCAACGAATATTTATAAATTTCTGGTTTCTTCATCCTTATTTGGTAGTAGAAACCAATAAACGATTTATTGCAACAATTATTCAAAATAGAAAGCATCCGGAACTGAACAGTCGAGGCCATCTCCAAAACATAGGAGTATAGAAGCCTAGTGTGTATGTGTACAGGAAATACAGAGCAAGCTGTCGACCTTCCGAGATCTGTCTTGGTCCGGTGATTGCATAACACTCATTTGAGTAAATGAATAAAGATAAAATTGATGATAATGTAAACATACTTACGGTAAACAGAATACATTTTCCACGGTTTGTGGCAAAACTTAAATATGCACAGCTTACATACAATAAAATTTTTGACGAAAGTGGTCAGTCTGCTTGGTGTGTCTGTCTCGCTTTTATTCAAATGTTTGTCTAAAATGATTATGCTAATAAGTTGACAAATTGGAAATATATAAAAGCTCATTGACATTTTAATAAACTTTCGATATTCATCGCTTTTCGCTTTTTATTTTCTTTTAAACAGGTGTTTAAGTTACGACTTCACCTCTTGAATAAATATAGCGTCAAAAAAGTAATAAATAATATTGCGGAAGATAAATATAAAGTTCTTAAACACACATCCGATAGTATCGAAGCCAAACAAATCGTATCTCGACAATATTAGGAAATAATAAATTGAGCATTTACCGGGCAAGAAGCAAACCTAATTAGCATAAACATCGAGTTAAATATTATGTTCTATTTATATTAAATGGTAATGAGTGAACGGGTTTCGGTTAGTTAGGACGGAAATTATTATAAACGGAAGTACAGTTAGCATGCGGATAGTGGATGTGAATGTGGTTCGACAGGAGTGGAAGCAGCCAAGGCGAGGAGCTGCGCGCGGAGCCACCTCGAATCGTTATCAGCCGATTGCGATATCAATTCGATGCAAAATGTTTATTCAGAAAGTTTGCGATTGCCTAATTTGTGGCTCCTTGGTCGATGCATTTAATTAGATGACGTTTTAACTGTTTTTATGATAAAATTGTTCACTGACTGTATTTAATCGTGATCTTTCTTAATCACCTCTTTTATTATTTTCTATTTATCATATTACTGATTGACGAATGCATTGTTGATTCATAAATTCGTAGCTTACTTCATTTTTAACTTTTTCCGGATTTACATTGCTCTAAACCTTTCATCATAAATCTCCTGCCTTTATCCTTATATAATGCAACAACAAATTACATTATACAACCTAGCAGAAAATATCTGGGGCATTATGTCTTTTCATATATCAAACATGGAATGCGGGAAAAACTTGAATTATGAGTTGTCAAAAAAAAAAACGGATTACAGCCTCGATTTTCTATATAATGGGTTTTAAAAGACCCATAACGAAGCCGCAAGGCATTTGTTCTCCCCATCATTGCGACATTTTTTTTTGTTCTGGGCCATACCTGGGAACGTTCTAGTTACGGAGATATTCGAAGACAAATTTCCAACTTTTTCACAAGTTTAAAAAAACAAGATTTCAATGTTGTAACTTTACTTTAAATACCTATTTGACCCCCGCACGTTAATTGAGTCCTAAGTAAATCGTGATTTTTTCACCTCAAAAACTTGTAGCATGTTTGTTCCTTGCATCTCTAGCACCAGTCATCCCAGTAGTTAGTAGTAACCACAGAAATATTAAAAATGTAACAGATATCTTTATTATATCTATGGTAGTAACCTACTTTCTAGAGCTATCATCTTTTGGACAATACAAACTATCTATTGTTTCTAGGAACTTTGATTTCATAAAAATATTTGATATTGGAAGAATATGTGCAGAAGTTGGTCTCCTAACTCATTAGTTTAAATTTGGTTGTTACCATCATAAAATAATGTTTTGATGATTTCGAGATCCTACCAATGATTGGTGAAAAAGCACAGGCTAGTAATTCTAATGCTGTGGTAAAAAATGAAACACAACATTAGTTTGTAAGAAACTGGCAACATAAGTCGACGATATCAGGCTAGAGCCTGTTTAAAATAAATCCATCGGCGAAACTAATGACGCTAATTAATTCTATGGCTTGTCTGTTTGATAAGTTAATAACGAAGTGGTCGGTGCCGGTTCTCTGTGATCAATTACATCTGACAATGGCTAACAGCGCACGGCTCGTGTCCACACTCAGCACAAAGACAGAGAGCCAACGCACAAGGATGAACGGACAATACTGTGCTCGTCGCTGCTTCCGTGTTTTTGTCTCAATCCGCATCATCATTAGAATATTAATATTCGTTATCCTAATTCAATGTTCGTCGAGCTCTTTGTCCACAGAACGTTAGGTTTTTGTTCAGAGATCCTTGTTGCTCTAACATTTAGGTTGTAACATCTTAGTTTGGATAAATCGGTACCGGATCATAGTTCATGTTTCATTTTTGCATATTTAATATCAGATGCCTTTGTTGGACCAACATAGGCCAAGGTCTAATATTTTATCTTGACAATGTCTTGAGTAAAGATTT
This sequence comes from Eurois occulta, assembly GCA_950022335.1. NCBI lineage: Eukaryota > Metazoa > Arthropoda > Insecta > Lepidoptera > Noctuidae > Eurois > Eurois occulta. Next base: position 8,954,876 of record OX465496.1, read on the forward strand.
TTTCTCGGTCGGTGTTTGATAGTTTTGACACATCGGTGTCTGTGGGGCGTGACGCGAAGAGTTCGTCGGCTTTGTTTTGCGCAGCGCGGGCCAGGCCGCGGGCCGCGGGTCGGAGCGGGCAGGCGCGGGCGCGTCCTCGGGTGTCAGCGGTCATTGCTTCCTGATCGCCCGTGTTTATCTCTCTGAGATGTGACGCTCCCGCTGCGTTTGCGCAACGTACGCGATGCATAATTCATAACGACATCATGATCGTGCCTCCATTATCCTTTGTTCCCCAGTCATTTCATATTACAATGCTAATGCACTTATCACAGATAACTTGGTGTCGTTTTATTGGGTGACTCTGTTATTATGGAAAGATATTTGTCGAGGTTACATTTAGAGGTCTCATAAAATAGGCAATGACCACTAATGTGATAGACTTTAATGGGTTAATAAGTTTCAAATACTTAAGGATAAATATTTATAAGAGCAGCGCTCTACATGATTGTTTCTCTTGTTGTTTAGATGCCATGGGACTCGTCGGAGGAGCAGATGGGCGGACCCCGTGAGATGCGCATCCACGTGCAGCGTGTGATCGCCCTCCCCGCCCCACACAACATGCCCCCCCCGCCCGAGACCATGGGACCCTTCGCGCCCCCCCCACCACCACCACCACAGGGCCATGACCAGAACGAAGTAAGTATCTCATAGAAGAGCTCTTATAAGCGGACTTCCTTCATCTCTGGTTGAAACGGCCTCTTGTATGACAGATAGCAATGCACGTCACATGCTGATCAGGTTGACTGAATATAGTGCGCTTCCTTGCACTTCCATGGCCGACGGAATTAAAAAACAATTTGACTGAATGTGAACGCAGTGAATCGTACACAGTGTCTGCTATATAAACAGTAGCAGGCAATGTTTGTGCTCGATGAACTATATTGTTTAAAAGCTTTTGTTTACACTAGTAAAGGTCAAACAAACAGAGTTGTAAATTAACATAGTTAAAAAAATCATGATAATATGTAATACTAGCTTTTGCCCGCGGCTTCGCTCGCGTTAATCTAGAATTTGACAGTCAATTCGGGCTGTACTCTGCTTGTAATAATATAACTCAATCAGGATTCGAAAGACACGTGGCGCTATCTATTATTATCATAAGAACGTTATTGTTGTTTTCCTCGAGAACAGTACCTTTTTTCGGGATGAAAGGCCCTATACATCCGTTTCTGTACACTTGACAACGTACCTATATGCAAAATTTCAGGATGATCAGTTCAGTGGTTTAGACGTGAAAAGGTTACAAACAAACTTACTCTAGCATTTATAATATTATAGTAAAAAAGTAAGGAAAGGATGTCGTGGCCAGATGTTAGAATTGATCACTCCATGATTTGGTAGGTAATGTTAGGTGCCAATACATAAAATGATCGGCCACATCATGAATGCTAAAAGTTTATTACTAAAGAAGTTACTTGGTCTGGATCACTTTAAATTGTTAAATTCTCGATTTTATCATCTGGCAAATAAAAAGAAAATACATCGCAAAGAACAGTAACCATTGTTTTGTTGCAGTTTTTCTCGATTTAATTGAATTATTTTGTTATTGCCTTTGGGATATATTAATGGATTCGCCACACAATTTATAATCTCAAGCAAGTGGTCTGATGTCGAAAAACTTTTAAGCACATGATACAAAAAATACTCCGTTAACGAACAATTTACAAGTTCTGTAACGAGTAGGTATTGAGACGATGTTACACGGAAGCTTAAGTGGATCATTATGTATGTATGGACGTGCTTCGCTAATAGCACTTGCCTACAATATTGAATATTTAAATAAACATATTATGTATCACGCTAAGAATCACAATTATGTAATAATAAATATGTCAGGAATGTCAGGGCGGAATCGTAATATCGTTTACTTCATAACGATATTAGAAACCGATTAAAATAGACTCCATTAACAACATTATTTAGCATAGATATGTTTATTTGAAATGCATGTAGATCTCATCACATGAAAAGTGAATATTTATTTAAATAGTCTGGTGATGTTGATTTTATTTCTTTGAAACTCAATTTGCATAGAATATTCTAAATTGAAATTGCACGGGCTCTAAGCTCTTGGGTAAAATGAAAATGCTTTATCTACAACAAAGGATTTACATATATATAAACGAGTGAATAAAGAATTAGTAAATATACACAAACCTTACATTGAGATCACTGAAGCGTTTTCTCAGTAGAGGTTAAAGAACTCGAACTCGCATCGCGTCGCGGTACATGCGTGGCTTACGATTGTTATACAAGGGTACCTGACAGCTGTCAAGGATTTTATATACATTTATAAGATTATAATACATATATGATTGAAATTTTATTTTCCTCCTTTCCAGCAACCCACCGTGCTCCACCAATTCGTTCCTCAGTCTGCCCCTACACAAGAACTCGACCAGCCTGAGGTAGGTCCTCTTTAATAGTCTTGATAGATTAAATCATCATCTCAAATGTATTTAGCCATTATGGCATAATTGCTTGTCAATAAACTCATCAATCGTACGGTAGTATGTAGATTTGTGATTAAGGATGCTATTACGATTAATTAATTGACCATCACTACAATACCATAAATGTTTGTAGTATGTTTCAACGTTTGTTTAATGTGTACCAGTTTAGCTTTCAATGGCAAATAGCTTCTTTAAACAAAATTAGGAGTTCCGTTAACAGATCGCATTTCTCCATGTGTACATAAGAAATTCGCACCAACTTGATCTCCTAAATGTACATAACGCATGAGTTCATCAATTTCCGTCGTAAGACCCACATCGAGGACATTGACAGTAATAAGAGCCTTTTAGAAGTGATTATTTGAAAAGGATTTTTAATTATATTCTGCAATTTATGCATACAATTAATACCTTTGACATGTCGCTATATCACCTTATTTGGTCGGTCAAGATTTTTGTATCCGTATAAAAAGCTTATGCAATATTATTTAACGATTAGAATAATTATCCTTTTTCAGTATGCATTGGAATCTTGTTCTCTTAAAATGGAATGCCGTTGAGTGTTGTAAGCTTTAAGAGTTCTTTGTTATGAGCAGGGACAGAAGATGCCCCTGGACGGCAGCATGCAGATGAACCTGCCGTGGAACCTGAGCCCCGAGGAGCTGCACATGATCCACCGCACGGCTGAGGACGCCGCCGCCAACCACCGCCGCGAGCAACAGATCGACAACGACATGCAGGAGGTAAACACTGTTCCTTGATCTTATCAGGACCGAAAATAGTTTGAGATTCTTAACAACCAGCAGTACACGGCACATAAGCAGCACACTAGAATAATACACACCGTCAAAACGTATAGTGTAATAACGTGAAAGAATAGAGAAGCATCTTCATTCATATCTATTTTTATTTTTAGGCATCGCGTATTGATGCTGTCTTGTCTGATGTGTCCCGTCCCTTAGAGACTAGAAAGTTTTACCGATTTAATTCGGGTCACAACCCAGCACATACTATATATTTGACAACTGGCGGTAACAGAGGTATTCGGAAAATGGTGGTTATTTCAGTAATTCAAAATAAAATTCTGTAAATATATACGTACCAGGTGTTTATTAGGTAGTACACAATAATAACCACAAATATGAAATAATCAATATTGAACTTAATGTATGTGTGTGTTTTAATTAAGAGGAAAATGATGAAATGCTCGGCGGATACCTGGTTTTAATGTTATTATCCTTGAATTGAATGACACGCATTGTGTATTGTATATACCTAATTGCCAGCCAGAAGGTAACGCAGCCAAATTGTTTATTCAAATGCTTAACGTTCTAACTAAATCAACAGAAAAATTATAATCTTCTTTACTAAGTTTATAGAGCCACATTAGTTTAACACTTTTTATCATAATGGGTTGTCGAATTGTTGGTTCCAAACAATAGATAGTGGTCACCTGTGTTCATTGACCTTTTCCAGAACATAGACAACCAATTATGTGTCATTTTTCATTCGTGAAAACTGAAAAATATTAATTCGGGATATTGACATATGACTACACAACAACACACTACAAACTTATGTTTTTATTAAATGATAAATGTTTAAATCTGTAAGTTTAGCTGGGTAAATGACACTATTACGTCAAACGTATTTAGCATGGCATCAGTCAATATTTACAGATTACTTGAAGATTACTTTGTCTCATTCAACGATTCAGCACTCAATGCTTTCAATCATGAACTAGATACCTGGACATTAGTGAGGCCTGTACCTATGTATCCTTGATTATAGCGGTACTGTGTGCGAAGTACCTACCAGCGAGTTGTCACCATCCTTTGTTTAAATGCCAATTAGACGGTTCAACAGATCGATAGCATACCTACTAGTTCAACCTCGCTATACTGATCGCCATTGTAGTCTGTGACAGAAACAGACTTCAAACAATCCGTTCTGCAAATCTATTTGCTGTTTTTATTTTGAGGCTGTATAAAAAGCGCGCTTTGGATTCTATGTTTTATTTTTCATCCTATTCTGTTATGGGCAAATACGAGTAGTGATCTAGATTTACAACTATCCGTTTTAAGTAAATATGCGTCAACATGAGTTTCTTAGGACAGCGCATTCAGTCATAGAGTCATTGGTTACTCAACAGAACTTCTTGTAGTAGCTGTAGGACCTCGACATTAAATTAATTCAACTTAACTGTGCGCTCTATAAGGTATCATAAGATGTACCCACCTTGGTAATCCGAAGTTTCAACACAACGATGCTATAATCAAGTGCCGTTTTATTTGAACTACTAAACCTGAAACCAATGCTCAAGTTTTGTTACGGTAAAAAATATATAGTTAACTGTTATAGTACTCTGTTTTTTGTGTGAAACTTGAACTGAATTGGTATTACTGCGAATTTGTTTCACAATAAGTAGATATATTGTATTTATAAGTAGCATATAAAAAAATCAAGATGACAGGTCAGTTACAAACTGGCAACAAAGACAGAGGAGAGCAGGAAATTAAGAGTATCGCCCAGTCTTACAGTACAACTACAAGAATATACACAGACCGAGGCTTAGCTTTTAGGATATTGCCATAAAATAATAATTTCTTTACTTTTTCGCTATCACATGGGAAAATGTGGGTGTACTTAATAGGTGCACTTCTGCCAGCCCATTCTGGGATTGCAGGCGTCATGTTAAGTTCTGCGTTTTTCGGTTTTATTTCTAATATCTATATAAAATGTGAGTGATCTTTCTATTTAAAATAACAATTTTATATTAGTAAAGACTATAACAAGTTACGTTCCTGTTTCTCAACTCACCGCTTCCCTTCGTGAAATTTTAAGTGATCTCTGCCACTCGCTGATTGTCTTATCAGCAGTACGTCTACCTACATTACAAGTCGCTAAAATATTACACATGTTTATTAAATCTGTGGTTCATTTACTTAATATACCCCGGTTTTACGTTAAGAATATCCTGCCAGAAACCTCCCGTGGGATGTACACCTGTAATGTAGGAACTTGGTCATTTAATATTTAATACGAAACTCTTTCGACATATGTACTTATAAATAGAATCTTTTTTTGTCTTTGTTTTGGCAGCCATACATACTTATGCGTCTAGAAATGGAGACAGATTTTCGGAGACATGTTCACTTAAGAAGTATCTCGTACTTACCTACATTATTACTTATGTGCGATGTATGTTCTCCTATCTGTAGTTTTATAAATATAGCTAAAATCTCCGTGCCCAAGCGAGCGTATCTTTAGGCTCAAGATTTTCAATAGTATCCTCAGTTGATAAAAACTTTGGAGTTTGCGAGGTCGCGCAAAGTGTTAAGGGAAAGTAAAATTGTGTGCCATCTAGGACAAACTCTAAGCCTACCGTAGGCTTAAAGTTTGTCTACTTTCCAACTATATTTGGTGTATTTTATGTAGATGTAAATATTTGTAAACACTGATGACTTCAAGGGAGAATATATTAAACATGAATAAAATATGAAAAAATCTCCAGTTTTTACAATTGACTGTGTCATCAGTGCTTAAGGGCTTCTAGTAACAGAATGGAGATAAGGTAGTTAAATAAAAGAGAGGCAAAGTAGGTAGCTGGCATGGTTTATCAGAGAATTATGGAAGAAAAAACGCTGTGGGCGTCGAAAAATTGGTAATGGACAGATAAAAAAGTTAAGAAAAAGAGAAAGCTATTGGACACTGAAAAATTTAGCTACCATACTAGAATTTAAAATATTAAAAACAAGTAACCTTTGATGTAATTAGGAAACCACCACAATATCTGTACTTTCATGTATGTTCCTAGAAACTCCCTCCATGCTCAATGTCTCTAATTATTCCATAAATGAACGTATTAACTCTTACAGGTGAAGACCATCGTGAAGACGCTGGCGGCGGCGGCGGAGGCTGAGGCCGAAGCAGAGGCGCGCGCGCAGGCTGAGGAGCAACAGAATGAGGCGCGGCCCGACCTCGCGCATGCGCCTCGTGCGCCGCGCACTCTGCTGCTGCCACAGGAGATGCCCATGCCCTCGGACGAGAGGCCGCACTGTACGTACCAAGCTGAATGATCATTCATACCTAGCCATAGTTTCCCTGAAACTTGCAGCAATACTGTTAACATGAGCACTTACGTAGATTAACTAATTAGAATCGTGGTCATTGATTGAGACCTAAATATTAAAGCTTGCAGCCAAATATTGGGTAGGTACCTGAGACTTTTCTTGGACCTGGAACTTTTCCTGGAACTTTGTAGGTGGCATTAACAGGCTAATGGCATACGTGGAACGACCCAAATTGCATCGGACAGATACCGGGAATTGTGCACAAAACTACAGCTAGCTGGCTACTGGGGATGCTGGCTGCGGTGGGAATAAAAAAAACAAACTAGATTTACAATACCTGTTATGAGATGAGCAGACAAACTGCCTTTTTTTGCATGTTATTGGAGCAGTATTAAAACCTTTTTGCTAGAAATTTTGTCTCTGAAATTCAGAAATTCAATATTTAAAGGAGCATATAAAATTAATTAACATTCTCTAATTATATAAACTTGTTACCAAAAGAAAAATACCTAGAGCAGAGGAGAGCTTAAACTTGAACTGTCATTAATTCATTAACCGCGTCTCAACTGTCATGTCTGCTCTTGTAAACATGTCTATATGACATGTCTGTCTTAGCATCTGCTAAGTTTCTTACTCAACATATTTCTAAGCTTGTTAAAAATCATCTACACAATTAACTAAAGTCTTGAATACACTCACTGGCAGATAACGCATAGCGTCAGTGTTGGGGTCAGAAACATGACTTTTTGCATTAGAGTTCCTGTAACGAAAGTGAACATTAAAGAAAGATTTTAGAAAAAGTATTCCCTAACGGAGATGAAAGGTTGTGCGGAAATAAGTTCTTAAACCGACATGGTCACTTACACTATCATTAACACTAAAAAACAAATATCGGGAACTCAAAATAAATAGTTAACATGGCAAATATCCCGTATTTAGTACTAATGATAGTGCCATTCAATCACCATACCATTCAACCATACCATTCAATTCATATTGCAAAAATACAAATTCCCAAAAAAATTTAGGCATTTGTATTTTTGAAATATGAATTATTTTTCAAAATTTCTCAATTCGTATTTTTGTTTGGGAAATCAAAGCGGGCGACGACTTGTCATTGATAGAATTCTTAACAACAAGGACTGCGATACATAAGTATATTGTGTGTATTTTATATGACTGATTGATAGCGCTTGAGCTAGTAATAACAATCTGAAAACTAAAAGATACCAATTGAACCAACAACAAATGTACTTATCTATTTTTATTGACCAATACTATCAGTTATCCAGCTAGCAGAATCATAGTGCTCATTCATCCAATGTTTCCTTAAACGAAATGAATGAGTAGACACGAAGTCTACCACAAAAACACATGAGTCACATCAGTTCCAATAAATCAGCGTCGCGTGTCTACGTAAGAAGTAGCGGACGGTAGTCGGTCGCTTAACTTTACCAACTTGCATTAGGTTCAGGTGAGGCACTTGTTATTGCTGAACTATGAACAACATCCATTCGTGCATAATAAATGCCCGTGCCAAACGACGCTCCGAGATTTCAAGACCGTTAGACGAAATTACAAAAAGTAAATCATTCTATTAATTGATATTTAAAATAATAATAAAAACTTAAGACGAAGAGTAAGTACCTAAACGTATACAACAACGACAATAAGAAATTAGGAGATAACGAAGGTATTTGTAGTACCTAATTTACTCTTTGTTAATTAAATTCATGAATATGACAGATTTATCAAAATATTTTGTCGACAGAATATTGTTTGTTAGCTTGTTAATAATACTACAAAGTTCCCATTTGATGATGTTGGTGTATTTTCGGACAATCGATTCCAACGGCACGTGCAAAGAGATTTTATTTACATTTTTATGCCACGTGTATGTCAATTCCAATCATACGCTGTTGTTACTTTGATAAAGGTATTAGCTTGACTATTCGAATAATATCTAAGTATTTAAAGTAAATATGTACATTTCGTAATCTATTTGTTGAAACATTGCGGTCGAGAACTTCGTTAACAAGCGTTGTTAGTCTGAAACAGTAATTTGACAACAAAAGAATTTCAGTTCGAAACTATATAGTTGTAGTAATTAGTAATTAAGTACTTGTAAATCATACAGGATGCAACTAATAATGTTCAATGTGTTTTCCATAAAGAATTAGTCACAAATCATATCTAAGTGACGACACAGACATCGTAGGAAATGCGTAGTATACAGTAACCCCGTTAAGTTGACGTCGATGCTCGTAATTTCAAGAAATTGGGTCGTTCTTGCACTCACTGATTCCCCATAATTGGTAATTAATGCAGGTCAATAGTGTTTATTGACCTAGATTAGTCTCAGCATGTCTTGCTCTTGATCTTGCCCTAATTTGTTTACAAGAGCATTAAGAGAATGGGAGCGTAAATTGTTCATTATGTACGGTCCCTGTCTATTTATATGGACTATCGTATTCATTATTCGATGCCGAGCTACTATAATCTTTTTAATTTTATTTTTTGTAGATCTGCAGCCCCGCTCAGTCCGTAGCGTAGACGCTTTGGTGAACAGCGAAAAGCGCGTGAAGCGCTGCGCGTGCAGCTGCGGCCCGTAGAAGCGTATGGCACGCCCGCGCACTGCGCCCCCGCAGCGCACTCGCGCTTCTTCCGTCCATTTTTCAATCTCCAATATTCAGTAACAGTTAATGAAACCTGTTAGTTAACATAATAACGGCTTGTCTCTAACATTTCTGTAAATAAAGTTGTTAATCCATGAGCTTCCGATAATGGTTTTTAATTACCTATCGCTGCATAGAGGTTGTATTTATGGGAAATTTTTATGTTTGTTAAATAATTATAAATTTTATAGTTCGTTTGTTTCCTCTTTCGATGTACCTATGAATTTCTATTATCGACTGTCTACTTGAGAATGCAATGTAAGGTATAATAATAGTTTTAACATTAGGTACGTGTGTATAGGTGCATACGTACATGTTGTAGTTGTGGGGGTAGTGGGATGAGGTCGGCGATGCAAGATCCATCTGCAAGATTGATACACAACCTCGAACATACTCTGTTCTGTTTGTTGTAAATTGGTTTTTGAGAAAATAGCTCTGATTTGTTAAGATAAGAATAATTGCATTTGTTTGGGGTAAAAATAGAAATGCATTTATTTCTGAAGGAACTCTTAAACCTTGTCTGCACACCTTGCTCCTTAATTAACTAGTGGTGATATTGTAAAATTTAAATCAATCTTGTATTCTATTATTGTGATCCTAAATTAAATTTGTACTAGTTTTACTTGGCTGAAAGTTTTATTTGACCGCTCCTCACGACTGGCCCTGCACAAAAATGTTAAGATGCTGAACATATATCCTATTATTACTTACATTGAACGGGATCAATCTCTTAATGTAATTCTCATAAACGATAAATGAAGACATGGTGAGTTTAACTCTTATCTGCTTCTCAAATGTATCGATCGGCTTCCAATGACATTCGACGTGCCTGAATTACAGCATTGGATACGGATCTTAAGTTGTATCAGTTATCAGACAATTAGCTCCGGGATGCTTGTAACCTGACTACGAAGCAGTTTGCAGGAACAGCCACGAACACAAGTATGTATACACTTTCATTTTCCAACTTTCAAACTAATTTGGTAAGACTGGTTTTATTATATGTATTATGTATGGTCATCGATCCACGCCCAACCTTGGCAAGTGCGGCTTAACTTTGAAGAGCGACCCGTGTGGCTGTTTTTATTTAGCCACAAGCTCCTCTTCTTACTGATTTTTCGTACTGTATTGATTGCAATTTCATAATGTTACGAACATAGTATTTTGAAACATCTCAAAGTTGCAATTGTAATTTCAAGAGTAAATTGCTTTTGATTTTTAACCTGACTACGGTAAAGCCAAAACAAAGGGTTTTGGGAAGTGTATACCTACATATCGCCGTTCATGACTGTATGAAAATCGATCACTTATAAGTAGGTCCTCACCTAGCAAACCAAACGATTTTTGTAGTTATCTTGCACCATGATGTCACGGTTTTCATCTGAACACTCAATGGGATTAGTGCATGATGCAGTAAGTGCCGTAATGTAAACTGGGATTTAGATAATATTTCATTCACGATAAACCTTTTAACATGATTCATACATCAGATAGGTACCTATTACCTTTACTAATTTAAATCAACTAGCTTATGCCCGCGGCTTCGCCCGCGTGGAGTTCGGTAATGTCCCTCGGGATTGTGTTACGGGCATAAAAAGTACTCTGTGTGTTAATCCAGGTTATATATTATCTGTGTCCCGAATACGGTCAGTAGTTATTGCGTGAAGGAGTAACAAACATTCATCCATCCATCCGCAGAAACTTTCGCATTTTTAATATTAGTGGGATTATTGCGAGGAAGCTTCGGAAGTTACAATAAGTTTCCCGGTTACCAAATGACACACAGATACGTTCGGTGCAATACGATACACATAACACATACAAATTGTCATTCGTGGCATGTACCCTTTACCTGTCACTAACACTGTGTTACCTTCTACCGACAGAAAGGACAGGGCTTTATCAGACGTTCAGTCACCCATCATAACCTCGGGGCAAAAGGCTTTGAGACGCAAACAAGGACCGCAAAGCGCTACGCACTTAGGAGAGCAATGAGTTCTGTAATCTGAAAGTAGCTTTTATTGCGAGTCCAATGATTTTGTCTTTAAAATTATGTACCATGTAAATATGTATCTCGCGCAGAACAAAGAATCTACCTACTTAAGTACCTATGTGCAAAGCAGCTCTGACCTTGATGTGTCTTTCAATAACGAGCACGTTATTGAATACGCAGCGATCACAACTAAGTACACAAAAACGTGCAATTTGATTTTAATTGAATCGTTGTGCGGTTGTGGCCAGTGACCACTAATGATTAAGTGGTCAGTACGAACGGTCCAGAACAGTTGGTGGGCTCAAAGAGATCTCGAAACATACACTGGACCGCGGGAAAAAGGGTACACCCCGCCGTAATTGCAAGCTAGGATTTAATTAAATGAACATGACTGTGTGTAATCGACAGTTCGTTTAGTTAGACATTATTTAACTAGGGAAATATTCGTCGAAAATGAGTGTTTTAAGCTCAAACAGAGCAACAAAATGCTGGTAGGATAGAATAAGTTTACCCCAACCAAGCAAATTGCCTATATGGCGGCACTGTAATGCGACGCAGATTTTTATTAGCTTCATAATATTGGTATTACTGCAACGTTATAGCCAACATAAAAACATTCTAGTACTGTAGGAAACAGAAAGGGTAGTATAGCACAGTTCGCTTCAGAGTTGTTCCCTATTTCTTTACAAACACGATTGCCCTCTGCTCAAGGGAAGCTGTTACAAGAGCCGTTTGTTAAAGTGTAAGTTCCTCGCTCAATATCGTTATGTAAGAGAATTACGAGAAGGAAGGTGCTCGCTCCTATTTCCATTTCCTACTGCCGACATTATCTTGCGGAATGTAACAATACAAGTATTGTATGAGACTTAAAATACCACGTTGTTGCACCGAATTTATGGAAATAATAGAGTTCTGATGTACACGCTATGTACTCATTTAATAAAGTTTTTGTTTAACTATGCAACTATGTTGAGTGTCAGTGTGTAATTAGGGATATTTTACATATCAATAATCACAATGTCTTGCAATTGGTTCTAGGCTAGACAAGACTGCTCTGGGCGTAGACGACTTCGTCTATTATTGAAGTCTTGTCACAAAAAAAGAAAAAAAATCAAACGACATCTGGTGTTAAATAAATTATACTTTTTATTAAAGTACGAGTATTATACGGGAGCCACCAAGGCAGTTACATAGTAACATTCCGGAGTAAAAACCACTCACACACAAGCCAATCATAAAACTCCGAAGAGGAATGTTTCAACATTTCATATTCACATCAGCTAAACTATAGTCAGGTAGTGTTCTCGAAGACTGTGTCTTATTATTATAACTAAATATTAATAAAATTATATATAAAACAAGAATCAACAAGTTCATGGCAAAACCTGATATGTAACTTATGAGTAATGTCGTTAGGGATGATTTCAAACACCATAATTCGATAACGTCCTTGGAAAATAAATTTACGTTTATGGACAAACATAGCAAGAACGTAACTACTGCCAGACTCCTGGCGAACTGTCTTATTTTATCTGACAACACTCTGTACACTATAGCAATGTACAGCCCCGTGCCGACGAATATTAGCGGCCATCGGAAGATACTGCAGATCAGCAAGGTGACCCACCACTTGTCCATCAAGTCCGTGATGATGACGGCCGTCCACGCCACACTGATGGGGACAGGTATCAACCACGAACAAGACAGTACTCTATAGAAATTCATGTGGCTTATCTTAACTAACACTATTATTAAACTGTTATACATGTGTTTTATAAAAAAGAATACTAGAATAACTATTACAAAATCTATATAAATCAAAAAACCATTTAATACAATAGAGATTGTCCCGGTAAATGTTATATCACCTATATATAAAAATTTTAATGTAAATATAATCCTTTTTATAAATCTTGCAAAAGTTAATTGCATTAGCATTTGGTTTCTATAGTTTCTTCTCCATTTCGGCATCTTGATAGCTGCAATTAATGATATTATTAATTCTATAGTCGTCATAACCAGTTCCATCACAACAAAAGTCTCAAATATTGAGTTTTCACTGTACACCTGATTTTCCGAGTTAATACTGTAAAGATCACTTCCATTGGCGGCAATCTGTTCTTCAGCAGCACTTGGTGCTAACAAATCACTTTCATTGAGCGGCATGTCGGCGGCAGTCGGCTCTACCGTCGACAGGAACTCACATTGTCGATATCCACAATCGAAGGCACAGTTTCCGTCGACATTTTGACCACATGGGCGTATTTTACTAATTAACTATTGAGCACTTCAAATGTATTGTGTATGTCCTGAAGGCAGTAGACAGACTGGTGGTACAAATGATACTGTAATGTGAAACGGGAAACAACAACTTACATAGGTATATATTATTCATAGGTAAATGATACAACAACTTATTGGAATTTGCGGTTAGCAGACGTCATAGCGGTGAGCGCGAAATACCCGAGTACGACTCGCTTCCACTCATTATTAAATAGACTTTAGACATTTTCAGAGCATGTCTTTTTTAGGGTTCCGTACCCAAAGGGTAAAACGGGACCCTATTACTAAGACTTCGCTGTCTGTCTGTCTGTCTGTCTGTCTGTCTCCAGGCTGTATCTCATAAACTGTGATAGCTAGAAAGCTGAACTTTTCACAAATGATGTATTACAATTGCCGCTATAACAACAAATACTAAAAATTAAAAAAAAAAATATTAAGGGGAGCTCCCATACAACAGATATGATTTTTTTTTTGCCGTTTTATAGATAATGGTACGGAACCCTTCGTGCGCGAGTCCGACTCGCACTTGGCCGGTTTTTTTTACACTGAAGCAGTAAAAGTTTAGTAGTATATAAGTTATTTATTTGGAAGCAAGCGGAATAGGTTATTTTCCTGAGTTCGGAATTTAATATCCAGCGAGTTACCTATGACATCGCCGCGATATTAAATGCTATTTCATATTTATCTCATCCAGGTTACTGACTATGCAATGATGTACTTTATATGACTGGCTTTATATATCTACTAGGTATAAACAGGCAGTATGTATTTAAGAAGTTAGCTAAAACGTTCATTAAGTTAACTAATTCAGAGTTACCTACATTTCTTCTGCAGTAGAAACTTTCTTTCTATGATTTAGCATAACAAAATTTCTACTGTTGAAGTGTGTGACCAAAACAATTTTTCCTGGAACAGTTATTGTGCCCAATGCATTTCCAAAATCTGGGCACATTGCATAGGTAGTGTCACCAGTGTGTAAACAGGATATTGAGAATGAATGATGTCCGTTTTACCTGAAGGTACTTACTTCCCTAAAAGACTCACAAAAAGCAAACCCAAATAACTTCAACTGAAACTTGGCGCTTTCCTTAAGGAAGCATTTAGCTGCGCCATGTTTATCACATACTGGAAATTGCTTCGCGTGAAGGGTATTTGCGAAAGCGGTGCGATCAATAGGTTTAAAATATGGGTCAAGCTCAGTGCGAGTCCTACTGCGGGCACAGAGCACACTCGCAGAGCTCACCTGTGCCGCGGCTCCCACAATATTGCCAATGCTTACTGCACTCTCGATACATTTGTTGTAAGTACATTATTTACTTCGCGTACAATAGTCCACATCTTACTTTTAAAATCGAGTTAGTAGCCCGTTCAATACCGAATGGGGACAAACGGCAAACAATAGAGTTCGATAGAAATATAAACTTTTGGACAAAGAACAGTGAAATTTCTTTTACTGGTCAATCCGTAGAGCAAGAACTGCGGTTAAACGAGTCTTCTACGTTAACATGACTGCCTTACGTTCAATATGTCATCACAAAAAACTCGTTCGCTTCAGTAGTCTAGTAGGTCTTTGCAGATTGTCTGGCGACTTTTAACTGCGCAGTTTAGTAGTCTATGCTATAGGCATGTTTACCGTAAAGATATTTATGTTGATTGTTATTCCAATTAGTACTTCGATGCCAATATTATTGTCCGGATCATCCCGGCTAATCTGATAGGGTCAAAGGTTTTATTTCTACAAAATGATACAACATTGATGTTGTTCCGGCAGCGGGAAATATACGCAGAGTTTCATTTTATCATTTAACTTTCAACTAACAGTCTTTGAACTATCGATTGAAAGTTCGTGTTCCACATCAATTGAAACTATTTCCGAAATTTTTCTGCATACGGTCAGTATTACTTAATTATTTCAGTTCAAACTGTTCAAAATAAATTATCTCCCTATTGCAAAGATTTTTTTGAGTTTGAACTGTAATCCAAAATTATTAATAATAACTTATATTTTAAAGACGAGACCTGGTTGCAATAAATGTAAACATAAAGGTGTACAATGTTCCTAATTGCAAAGTAATGGCACAAACAATATATAAATTAGTAGTGCCTAGTAGGTAGGTATAGGGTAAACATTTTAAGTTGGCAGGAAGTGGGTTCTCGGCACTAAGTCTAACGATCCCACAATACAAATAAGATTAGAGGGTTTATTTAGTAAATACGAGTATAAGAAAAACAGCACGTATGATAAAACAAAATGTCATTTGAGTTCGCCAAAAACATACACACTACACACACACGCATTTCTGTCTACGTGAAACTAACTACCAACGTCACCGGGAAAGTAGAGGCTACTCGTGACGAATTGCACTAATCAACTTGAAGGAAATTCAAAACAAACATGACGCATTGTGTGACGGCCGAAAAATGTAAGTCAGAAAATTGGCGTTATGTGATGCATAAACTGAATTTCTACACTCTGTTATTGGACATAATTAGTGTCTGAAGGTTGATTTCTGGCCGAAGCCTAAACCGACTAATCGGCTATAGCCGCAACCTTCGGCGAAAGCTGATGCCGAAACCGAAGGTTTAATAACCCTAAGAAATTCATGATTTGATAAAAGTTAATAAAATAGTTAACAGTAAAGTAATTGTAGTTTATGTTGACTGTATATGTATAAACAACTTAACGAGATGAGTAAAATCACATTGGAACTGGTCAAAAATCATAACATTTCAAAATGTGTCCCCACCACGTTGCTCGCATGTCGCTCTCGCGAAACACTTTGTTCAATTTCAGCGTTTAGAAACCTTCGCTAACTTCAGCTTATTTTGGCCGAAATATCACTAACATTAAAACTAAGTGATATCTCATCACATCCTTATGCATAATAAATGCATATAGCTGCATCCGGTTAGACCGGAAGCTGACCTTAAAATAGTTGGGAAAAGGCTACGCAGATGATGATGATGTAGAATAAATGCCTAATTTTAAATAACCAGGAACATGAAACACACATTCAAAATTCCAGGACTTGCAACTGGTTTCCATAGAATAATGACCAGAATTTAGTTTAATTTTCCGTTCTAGGTAGACTGGTCACACTGTCTTCAGATTGGTTCTTCTGGGCTTCCTTATGAGACGGAGTAGTGGAGTGGCCGTCACTCGCCGCGCTCATTTCCGGTTGCCAATCGATAATCAGATCCATTGATGTGCACTCTGCTTAGATTGGATTTGCGACCTGTGGATATGCGCCTTGACACGCACGTCTGCCTTAATCATATCATTATCCCACTTAAGCTTATAATATTTAATGATAGAGTAGGTAGGTACCATCGAATTTAATACTATTCGGATCTGTGCTTGGGAACTTGAAGAAAACGTCAGATTTCTTTCTGAAGCTGGGATTAAAATAATAAATATTCATATAAATCTATAGGTACGTAATTACGTATTCATTCAACTAATCAAAAGGTTAAACTTATGCTGTCACTTACTTAAATAAACCTGTGGGTAGCCCACCGGTTTTAATTTTTAAATGTTTATGTAATTTTTATATTTTTAAATGTTTTTTTTTACATATTTATTTTTTAAATTAATATTTAAAAATGTATAAAATTTGTATCTATATGAATAAAGGAAATAATAATATAAAAAAATATAAGAATAAATTCTCCAGTCAGACAGCGATCATGGAGCTTGCAACAGCGCGGCAGCGTCGAAATATCGATAGCTCAAAAATCATGAACAATCACGGAAGATATCCCGTAAGTGACAATATAAGTTTAGTTTTAAACCGTGAATGCTTAAAACAGTGTTTAATCAAAAGGTTTACAAATTCCCAAATAGGTACCTTCAATTCGGTGTCAGCGAATAGGTAACTAACTTACATATGTATTGCGCATGGTTTCAATCTAGGCTATAACTATATTCTGGAAACATTGTTTGCCAGATCAAAGAGACTGTTCGTTTCTTTATTTCTTAGTTTTTTCTTTATGATCGATATTTACAATATTTGTTTCTCCTGCGAATAAGTCCAAACCGATTTCACACCACTCTCGCGGGACAAAGGTTGCAGTCGTGTAGAGTTCGTCGTGTTTTCCTTTTATTACGTTTCCTATCTAGAGCTCAATGTTCTGAACTTGTTCGTACTATCTACTCATTTTATCACTTGTCATGTTTGATGAGTGATAACATTCAATATGTATTTTTATCGCCGAATTGTAATAAAGCTCCATGATGAAGGTTGGTCCTGTTTATATTTTTTCTACGAACGTTTATCGCGTGTAATAATCGTCTCTGTTGTTGCTTCTGACGTACTGTGTTTTACGCGAATACTCAGAATTCATATAACTTGATGCGAATTTTATGGCGTGTGTTAATTTACGCGCTCGTAACTGCTACGCCAGTTGGTGTGTAATGACGGGAAGACAATCAGAAAGGTATCTAATAGGTTGTTTACTTAAATGTTTACCCACATCCGACACAGACCTTGTTGACATGGAATTACTAACTTTGTACTGTTATGACGAGTTAATTAAATTAAAAACTTCTACGAAAATTACACTAAATGCTCCATTACGTTAATTAAATACAGGTAGTATGTAGTATGTCATTATAAAAATAAACAAATTTCAAAAATTACATAATAATAGGGACTTTGAATGGGTTCACATTTTTAGCCTTCGATTATTGATAGACTTAAAGCATATTCAGCTAACGATAATAACTGTAGGTATCTGCGAGCGGTCGAAGCGGATGAAGCAACGTTCAAATTAGTTGATTAATTGTATCTTGGCCTCAGTCGCTGCTGTAGCTCGATAAGACGCAGCCAAACTGGGCAGAGAGACAAACAAAAGACGCTGACTTAAGTCACTCAGCGGACACTGGCCGGTATAATCACAATAGCCTAGTACCTACATACATAAAATAATATTCTATAAGACAATTAGCTCTTCGCTCGCGATTTCGTCTGCCTGGATTTCGTGTGTCGACAACTTCGATACCTACCGGGTCCAACTATATTTATAAACCATCCAAGTGACCCTATAAGAACAGAAAAAACATCATCAAAACATCAAAAGGAACATCAAAATCGGTCAAGCTGTTCAGGAGTATACACGACGACACATCAAGCTATACATTTCCAGTATAACATGACCCCGCTGTGTATAGATTTCCTGTACAATGAGAGATCTGGTTTTGTGTTGCTTGATTGGACGACGTGCGTACAAGCATTACGTACACACAGGATATTATAAAGATGATATATTGATGACATATCCAAGAAAATATTTTAAAAGAATCTGTAACATTGACGACATACCTTCATTTACAGGGTAAGGTGTCATCTTTGTTGTAGACTACAATATTGATACGGCCCTTCGTGCCGGGCCAGTCAACTTGACGAATTGCCGGCACCAGACACTTGTCATGTGCTATACATGTACGTTTATATAGAGTTGAGGAAAAGCAGAACAATATTCTCTTCTAATACCGTTAAATAAACGTTCCATTTTGTGAACAGTCGGTACTATTGTGGTAACAAAGTCTGTACGCTGCTGATCACACACACACACATTACATTACTAAATAAATACATATTGTGGCTGAATGACATAAAATTGTTTTTTTCCTCCATTAATTATTTTCTGTTCAGCGCGTCTAATTCGTCTTGGGTAGATCATCATCATCATCATCATTTTAGCCGAAAGACGTCAACTGCTGGACATAGGCCTCCCCTAAGCGTGACCACGTTAACCAGTCCCATGCGTCTCGTATCCAGCGGATCCTTGCAAGTGCAACCTTCACCAGGTCAGGGGTCCACCTATCGTTTCGTCGACATATGTATAGGGTCGACCTTCCCTGGGTGGTCCTTAGGGGTGACGTTTCGGGTTCGCGGTCACCACTCCAGAACTTTTAGGCCCCATCGACCATCTGTTCTGCGAGCAATGTGCCTGCCCACTGCCACTTAAGCTTGACAATTCTTCGGGCTACGTCGGTAACCTTGGTTGTCTCCGTACTTTTGAGTTTTCTTCTTAGTAAATTAAAATAGCTTTTTAACTTATTAATATAAGCAAAATCATGCTTGGTTAAAACACTTGATCTCATTATTTAACAGTATCCAGCTTTCAAGACAATGAGTAACCATCATATTTTGTAGGTTTTCTATGGACCCACGCTGTCACAGATTAGTTCAAATCTATACATATAATAAATCTGTAGACGTGGCGTTTCTGTACATTGAAAATATTTAGAACAAAAATAGTAGGGGTAAAAGGATCACTCACAGAACCCATTTCTATCATTTTTAGATTTTTTGTCTGTTTCTTTGTTCGTTTGTGCGCGCATCACGTAAAAACCCCTAATTGTATTCAAAATCGACATATTGAAATATAAGAAGCATTGTTTCGAGTAACATTTAGCGTTTATTTTATCAAAATCTACCAACAGACTCAAAAGATATTAATGTCTAAAATTTTGTGAGTAACCTCATACGCGATTTTATGATAAATTAAATAAAATTATTTACGTAACGTTTTAGTAGAAGTATAGTCGTCACGCAGTGGGTGCCAGAAGACGGGCGTCGTCGCCGAGGGAGGCCTAGAAAACGCTAGCGTGACGACCTAGAGGCGTTTATGACAGATTGGCCAGAGAAAATCGCACGGAGAGAAGAGTGGAAGGCTATGGGGGAGGCCTTTGCCCAGCAGTGGGACAATAGAGGCTAAGAAAAAAAAATAGTCGGAATGGAAGAAAATTAATTTGGTTTTATTTTTTCTTTTCTCTTTGCATGGAAGTAGTAAGTACTACGTACAACCTATTACGAAATAAAATCTCTAAAAAGTTGAAAAATCAAAACCAAATTAAAATTTGATATCACCAAATACGGGGGATTCTTTTTGCAGCTGTGGAAGTTAATAGTATGGGACGAGTGCACAATGTCACAGAAGCATGCATTAGAGGCGTTAAACCGCAGCTTGCAGGACATCCGCGGCAACCAGGCGCTGATGGGTGGCGTCGTTCGGCGACTTTAGGCAGGCCATGTCGACGGCGCGTTCGTGTTCCACGCGCGCCTCAAAGAGGTGTCAGCAAACGGGAGGGGCCCGCAAGGGCCGATGCCTGCCAGGGCTGCGGAACTGTTCGAAAGAGATACCGCGGCCCTGGCACATAAAGGGCCAAAGAAGGAACATGGGTGGTTTTTAGTCAGTAAGAGTCTGACACTCCCTTCCGCTCCGCCCAGAGCGGGAGGGGTCATTTGATGATTTCCCAATCTCTAAAAAAAAAAAAAAAGGGGTGTTAAACGATCACACACAGAACATGGGTTCTGTGTGTGATCCTTTATTCTGGATTTGTGCCTACTTGGTGGAAATAGGCTCGCCCCCTATCACATGGACTACCCTACAACATAGCTGGCGAAATGTGAGTGTACGATGAGGTACATTTCTGCCTAAACCTTAGGGGATTACATGGTGTGATGTGTGAAAACTGACTGGTTGATCAAAATGTGATAATGTGGGTAACGACTACAAAAAGAAGTCCCAAACAAAATTGTATGGCGACGATATGGCTAAAAAACCGTTTATTTTGGCGTTCTACAACTTTCTTTTCAAAGTGAACCATCACACGCCTTGTTGGGCACTATTTATTCTAAAACCGTTCTGTATACAACATTAAATGACTTATTATTTTCCGCAAGCACGTGCAAGTTTTGATCACTGAACAACCAACATATATTGACTGTGTCAAAAGCATGGAGTGCACAATTGAATGCCTGTCACTTTTATGGTTTTCTCCTTTAGCAGCTCCGTTTTTATAATGTTACTGCCCAGCTCTGTGATACGAAACCTGGTGCCGTTGGTTGCATCAAGGTTTCGCATGACCAGAACTGGAACGCCAAGTTTAAGCTCCAGCTGATGGGACAGCACGCCCGTTAAATCCAGGGAGTTGAGAAATTCAACGGGGTAGGCACTACTATCGTCATTAGCCATCACAGTGTCTGTATGTGTATATTTTTGAATCGCCGACGATCATGTCAATATTTCTTTTTGTTTATTTTATTGACCCACTCGTTCTTTGGCTACAGCACTCACACAACCACTCTTTATTTTTATATTAACCTCCAAATTCAGAAAAACGTGCGTGTCATATTCCTTCTTAGCCCTTTGTGTTCCAGGGCCGTGGTATCTCTTTCGAATAGTCCCGCAGCCCCAGGCATCGGCCCGTACGGACCCCTTCCGGTTTGCTGAGTTTGATCTCTTTGAGGCACGCGTGGGACATGAACGCGTCGTCGACACGGCCTGTCGTCATAACACGGTCGGACGGCGAGCTAGCCCATTACTCACCGTCCACAGGCCCGCGCCTACGGTGGCCGAGAGCCATCACGGCGTGGCCCCCGACGCCCGGTGCTTCTCCTCCCGCGGCGGCTGGGACGTGAGGCTATCTCCTTCTCACGTTCCGCCGCCTCCTTCGCTAGCATGACTGCTTCGCAGAAGGAGGCGACGGCTTCCCATTCCCTCTCGCCCCGGACCATAGCTTGAACCAGGGCCGGACGTGAGAGGTCGCCGCCGCCAATCGCCGTTACGAGGACACGGCGGTGCTCGGCCCAAGCGGAGCAGACCTCCACGGTGTGCTCCACCGTGTCCTCCGGGCGATCCTCGCAATGAAAGCACCCGGGCGTTTCCTCCCCCCCGATTCGGTGCAGGTACCTCCCGAAACATCCGTGTCCGGTGAGGACCTGCGTCAGGCGGAAGGTGAGGGCGCCGTGCGCCTCTCAAGCCACTCTTCAAAGAGGGGACTTATCGCCACTATCGTGGCGTGCCCTGCACGGGGTTGCGATAGTCGCTCTCTCCATGTCGCCATGAGATCGCGCCGGAAATCTGTCCGCTGCGCGACAATTTGCCGCGGCACCGGAGTTACCCCCGGCGCTGTGCCTCCGTGCGCCACTCATGCAGGCGCGCGAGGACTATGGCCTCCAGATCCCATGGCGGCAAACCGGCAAGGAGGTTTGCCGCCTCGCGGGAGATCGTGCGGTACCCACGGATGAGCCTTACGGCTACCACCTTTTGAGGCGCGTTCAGGTAGTGCTTGGCACGCAACCTCAACGAACGCGCCCACACCGGGGCCCCGTAAAGGGCCATATCGTTTAACACCCCTACTATTTTTTTCTAAATATTTTCAATGTACGACGCCACGTCTGCAGATTTATTGTATGTATATAACCTTTCAACGAGTTTAAAGGGTTTAGTACTTTGCCAATATGTCAGACGGTTACAAGACTTGTATGACAAGAATATTATAATAATAATGTGTCGATTGTGTGTGTGTATTTTTTAATTTTTTTTATATGTTTTATATATTGCTTTTTTAAGGAATTTTAAAATGTATGAAATTTTTGTAAAAATGACATGACACATAATAATGTGTCGTTACATTTGATTTGATACTTAAGGCAGATGAGTACCTAACTTTCCTACACAACTCTAATAATACTCGAGTGGTTAAGCAAAATATGAAAGTAGGTAATAATAATTTCCTTACTTTATCGGCGAACGACGTGGCAGTCAAAACTTTGCTAATCACCGTTCGAACGACCACTCGCTTAAGAATAAATTACCACGAGAAAGTTTCACGCAAAGTAATTAAGTTACCACAGTCAAGTTGGCACTTACTAAATATATTCGTGCTCGAATCGGGCTAACTTCACAAGCTAACAACTACATGAGAGCTTCAAGTGCTGGCCGAAGTTACGCTGGATGCATGCGGGATGGCAGATGTGCTGTAACTTATTTAAAAATGAACACATGTGACAGCAATTAACTTTGACAAAGGTTGCAAATATTAAGAAGAAGAAATTAATTTCCAATTTGAAACGATAAAGTATCATTTATAAACTGGTTCGAATTGCTGGAGAAAAGGGTGTAACCGGTATTTAGGTGAGGATGTTTAAAACGAGAGATGGTTTATTTTCATATCACCTGTATATAATTATCAAATGTCTACGAGTTGAAGACGATCGTAACAATTGCCGCTTGGCCACGAGCCTGACGTTACGCCGAAATAAGCGCATGTACGCGCGTTCGGATTTTTGAAGCACAATATATGACGCGTCTAAAACGGCTCAAACAAACAAAAGCCGACACCTCGCCTAAGTTTTGAGTTTTTGATTAGGGTTTGAAAGAGTTCTCTTATGTGGTGATGGCTGGCCGCGTTAGGTGATCTACACCATTTAAATATATTTTTATCGAAAGAGAACGAGTGTTCTAAGCTCCATCTTAATAAACCAAGTGGAAGTAGTTCAAAATGAGCATGCATGAAACATCATTATATTATTATCTTAATATTCTTTTAAAGTCATTTCATTATTTAATATTCATTTAAACTTACTCTAAGTTGCATTTGAAGTAGTAACTCACAACTATTATGCTTTTGGTGTGGTGGTGATATAGTCACAGGCGATAATCACTTACAATGAATGAGGAGGGGTAAGTGGTAGTTCGTCATAAAGAAAAAACATTTAAAAGTCGCACTGAGTGACGGTCATGACGAAACGATACAGGTTCTTTGTTCCACTTCGGTCATGAGAAAAGAAAGCTCCACTTACGCTTTTCTTAAAGGTTACTTTGTATTAAAATGTGCAATCTGTCAGTGCAATCGTAATAAATACATATATATAATATATATTGTATTTCTTTATTTTCCTGAAATACTTTGTCATAACCAGCAGTGCACCCTGAACGTGCTCTGTATTGTGAATTTTCTGAATGTGCTGAAATTTTTCCGTTCTATTT
This sequence comes from Eurois occulta, assembly GCA_950022335.1. Taxonomy (NCBI): domain Eukaryota; kingdom Metazoa; phylum Arthropoda; class Insecta; order Lepidoptera; family Noctuidae; genus Eurois; species Eurois occulta. The sequence goes on from OX465496.1 coordinate 8,979,177, forward strand.
GTAAATTTACTATGATAGAAAGTAACGCTACTACGAATGCTACGATTGCTACGACTACTACGATTGCTACGAACGCTACACTTGCTACGAACGCTACGCTAACTCTTACCTGGCGATATAATTATGCAAGTTAGATTAATTTTAAAGGTTGACGTACATGTTTGTAGAATGCATCAGGACCGATGAGCCAGAGTCGTCACGCAGTGGCTGCCAGAAGACGGGTCGTCGCCGAGGTAGGCCTAGTAGGATTTAGAAGCTTTTGTAATAGATTGGTCGGAGAAAACCGCACAGAGCTAAGAATGGACGGCTATGGGGGAGGCCTTTGCCCAGCAGTGGGACATTATAAGATAAGAAAAAAATAAGGTGCGGTCAAATCAATCGGACCACCAACTGGCTGCGGACACCAGATACTTCAGTACATTCTCTGTCAAAGTCCGGTGTTCGGAGTCCGGTCTGGCCGGCTTGAGCACATCGTTACTGATGTTGCATAAAATAATCAAAGATTTATTTGCAGATAAATATGGTTACAAAAGTTCTTACAATGGTAGAATAATAGTAGCTTAACATATTCAATCATAACATGATGACATGCAAGTTTTTGGTATAGCTGAAATTACATCATTTAGATTTAAACTGAAGGAATTCTTTTATATGACGACGTCAGCGACGGCGGAGCGATAGGAACGTCATCATCTAGGTTCGGTGGTAAAGGGTCCATTTCGTAGGTGTCGTTGAAGTACACGAATAACACGAAATGTTAATATAACCTCACTTTTAATCACAATATAACTATCGACAATATTAGGTGATAATAATTTAATTAGGCAAACCGACAGTTTCGTTTTGGAGAAGTGACTTGGTCCGCGTCTCGATGCGAAGTGTTCGTTTTACAATCTTCACTTCCCAAAACGACTCTGTCCACGTGCCGCCATTACAAAATAACGTCACAGCGTTTGCCCCACTACTACAATAATCAAAAGAGCAACTTTTATTAAAAACGATATTGCTATTCACGACACGGCCAGCCTGACGAGTTACACGTCCTCGTGTGTATCTGTAACAAGATAAACAACTTTGAAGCATTTTTTGGGAACTCGGCCAACCTGACCGTAACTTTTAATCACAGTAGCTAGTCAATACTCATGCCTCAACAAGCAAACACTTAAATCAAAAACTTCAAAATCATTTTAACAACTTAAACACAAAAGGTTCCTCCAAGTCTCATAATTATCAAATCTCAAAAAGAAAACACACCACTCATGGCCCGGCTGCTACAAGCAGCTAGTGTCAATACATTATTGGCACCAGTATCGTCATCACCTCATGTGATACGACCAACACTTCATAGAGTCCGCGACTCTGAGGTCAAAACATGACCGTACAAATAGTCTCCTTCAAAACTCGGGTCCCCGCCGCACCACTAGCTGCCCATCGCGCTCTGAACAACTCCACCATGAGTTGCAGTTACGACTACAGACTAGTGCGTGCAGTGCGACCAAATAGGTATGGTACACCACTAGCTGCCCATCGCGCTCTGAACAACTCCACAATGAGTTGCAGTTACGACTACAGACTAGTGCGTGCACCGCGACCAAATAGCTATGGTACACCACTAGCTGCCCATCGCGCTCTGAACAACTCCATACTGAGTTACAGTTACGACTACAGACTAGTGCGTGCACCGCGACCAAAAAGCTATGATATGTGTTCTATTTGCTGGTGGAGGCACCCTCCTCACCATCTTCAACATTAACCAAATCTAACCCATCAGGTAGATTACTTGGAGGAATCTTTCGGATGCGATCGTGGGCGTACTTATAAGTTCTATTACCAGTCAAAGACTTCAGTAGGTAACGATCACCATCTAATAATTCTACAATTTTAAATTTCGTCTGATTTCTTTCTTCATTTTCAATTAAAAGATAATCATTAATAGCTAATTTAGAAACCTGAGCCTTATTTCGGTCAAATCGATTTTTATCATAATTTGCATTCTTTTCAGTATTCTGTGTCGCGTGCTCTCTAATCTCATCCCAATTAACGTCAATGACATCATCAGCGGTTACTAAACCAAGCGGTCGTGCTACCCTTCCTATCATCAGCTCTAGAGGGCTAGATTTAGTCACCCTATTAATAGTAGAGTTCATAGCCAGCTGAACCTCTCCTAATGCGTCCTGCCAAGAGCGATCATGACTAGTCTCTACAGCTGTCATCATACTCTTGTGGGTACTCATTACCCTTTCGACCTGACCAATTTGCGCGACTGCCTCCAGTAGCTATCAAGTGCAACATCTTGATCTGCTATTATGCGTTTCGGTGCACCAAACAAAGCTATACGGAACTTAATAGCACAAATGCTACTGTTAGTGTCGATGTTAAGAGAGTGACGAAGAAGTACAAATTTGGTAAACGCATCTATGATGACAAACACGTACTCCTTGATGTCGTTCTTACCAGATAATTTACCAGAAGCGTCAATATGAATTGTGTGCCATGGGATATTGACCTTGGGAATTTGGTGAAGTTCTGCCTGAACTTTACCCGAGTGGGGCTTCGCTACTTTACAAGTGATGCAATTGTCCACAAATTTTCTCACATATTTTGACATACCTGCGAACCAATAGTGCTCGTAAATCGTTTCGAGAGTTTTCTCCCATCCCAAATGCATGACGGACTCATGAACGTTATTAATTACAGACCACCTAAGCGACCTAGGTACAATAGGTAGACATCGAGTGCGACCGCTACGCTGTAATTTGCGATACAGGATGTTTTTACGAACTTCATAAGTTTTGCGAGTTTCTTCAGGAAAAACTTCATTACGAAGATCAGAAACAATCTTACTGATCTCTTCGTCCTTTTCCTGTTCAGCTTGCAACCAGTTACTAGTAAGCTCAGCTAAATTGACACGCTTTTGTTCTACACGAGTGAAAGCTACTTTAGGTGTAAGGGGGGGATTTCTAGACAAAAAGTCTACATGGGTCATCCTACTGCCTTCACGATAAACAATGTCAAACTCAAATGACTGCATGTAGGCCCACCAACGATGAACTCGTGGCGACAATTCAGTTTTGCTTTTAAAAGCTTTAACAGAACTGCAGTCTGTCACCACGGTAAACTTCCGACCTAACAAATAATGTCGAAAACGTTTTATGGCGTTAAAGACAGCTAATGTTTATAGTTCAAATGAATGAAACTTTGATTCGACTGGGGACGTACGACGACTATCTATAATAAGCAACCACATGTTGTTTCCCGTTAAGCTTTTGAATAAAAATGCCACTATATCCTTCTTAACAAGCAACACTGGACTAGAAAAAGTCGAACAACTTGGCCTAATAATACCTGCTTCCTCCAATTCACGAACTTTAGCAGTAACAACTTCGCGTTCACTGGCACTAAGCCTATAAGGGCGACGGTTAACCGTTCGACTAGGATCTACAAGCCTAATTTGCAACTGTCCTGTCGTAACACGGGATCTAAAAACACCACTAGAAAACGAAGATGAATATTCTGACATCATCATCTCCCTAGCCTTTTCCCAACTATGTTGGGGTCGGCTTCCGGTCTAACCGGATGCAGCTGAATACCAGTATTTTACATGGAGCGACTGCCTATCTGACCTCCACAACCCAGTTAGCGCTAGGTAATACGATACCCCTTGGTAAGACTGGTTGTCAGACTTTCGGGTCACTGACTACCTGTAACGACTGTCAAAGATCTACAAATGACAGCCGGGACCAACGGATTAACGTGCTTTCCGAGGCACGGAGGAAACTCGGTATGTAATGGGTGGGTGGACCCATCCACGGACCAACCTAGGCAAGGATGGCTTAACCTAAAGATCGATCCGAGCGGCTGTTCTTATTTATCCACGAGCTCCTCTGATGAATATTCTGACGAAAGGTCAATTAACTAGGAATGAAATTCTGGCAGAACATCTGTGACAACTTTAACGAAATCGATTTGATAATTAAAACCATTCTTGAGCTTATTTGAAACATCACATAACCTAACAACCTTATCACGGTACAAAACAACACTATCAGAAGACATACTGACGTTAAATCCCTGACCTAAAATCTCACGGCCAATTAAAATATCATTTTTAAGACAACTACCCGGTACAACATGAAATAATATCTCTAATCGTAAATCATTAATCATAACCTCAGATAAAATTTGTAGGATACTTTGCACACTACCATGACCAATCCCGGTTAAATTCACAATATTATTTACACGCTTGCCACTAAACTTTGAGGCAACACAATCTTTGATGAGAGAGCATTCGGCACCAGAATCATAATAAAATGGGTACGACTCACCAGATTGCTGCAACTGACCACAAACACCTGCCAGTTGGCAGTTGTCGACGCGCCGTCCGGATACGGCGCCGCTTCCGCTGCTATGGGCCGCATGGCCCGCAGAGGATGCACCGTCCGCGCTCGTATTGCCACGTTGACAATTAGATGCGATATGCCCGCTTGTACCACAACGAAAACAAATTACTTGTTTGCTGGTTCCAGGCGAGGCTATCGAAGTCAGTTGTCCTTTATTGATATTGGCTGACAGTCTGACACTGACTCACACACACAGACACTGGTTTTGTAGACTTCGCACGGCAATCAACTGCATCATATTCCGCTGCTGGATCTCGAACATTGTGCGCCAGTGAGATTCAGATCCCAATTCTGATGACGACGTCAGCGACGGCGGAGCGATAGGAACGTCATCATCTAGGTTCGGTGGTAAAGGGTCCATTTCGTAGGTGTCGTTGAAGTACACGAATAACACGAAATGTTAATATAACCTCACTTTTAATCACAATATAACTATCGACAATATTAGGTGATAATAATTTAATTAGGCAAACCGACAGTTTCGTTTTGGAGAAGTGACTTGGTCCGCGTCTCGATGCGAAGTGTTCGTTTTACAATCTTCACTTCCCAAAACGACTCTGTCCACGTGCCGCCATTACAAAATAACGTCACAGCGTTTGCCCCACTACTACAATAATCAAAAGAGCAACTTTTATTAAAAACGATATTGCTATTCACGACATATATTATAGAAGGGATTCTCAATTAACCATCTGTATAAATGAATGAGAGTTTGCATACGGCGTGGCATTAAAACAACATCGGCTAGTTATTGATCGATATTTCTTGCTGACTACTCTTGGGACTCTAAATAATACGACTCGTTATTTCATATTTATCGATAAAGATTCCGAAAGTAATTGTGTTTTTACTTTTACCTTGTGTTTCTATGAAAATCGTATACACCTTGTGAACGATTTTATTCAACTAAGAGTAGACTAAGCACTTTCCATTATCCTAATAAGTTACGATTGTTACGATAAAATTAAACAATTACTTATTTATCGTATTCCTTAAAGTTTTTTTTCGCCTGAACTCGCAAATGGAAACCTTGCATTTGAAAAAGAGAAAAAATAATATGACTGTGGTTGTAGTTGCCTAGTTTTGTTTAATTCTACTTTTATCTAAATAAAGACTGTTATATACTAAAAGACATTAAGAAGCAAAGCGATTCTATTCATTTCTTCGCTTTCCGTTTTAGTCCTAAGTAGACATACCTATTAAAAAAAAACTAGTAGCGAGAAGTCACACCAATAAATCGTCAAAGTGAATATCCATAAATCAATAATGTGATAGAGTTGTAAACAGAAGTTAGTGATTAAAAGAGGTTTGAGATCACCTGTCGCGTACCCGATCAACAGGAAGGCACCCGGGCGAGGCTCGCAGGAGCGGAGAGGACGCCAGTCGCCGCCCAGCCGCCCTTCGCGACGCACGTCACCGCGAGGCAGCCGCCCTGCACCACCGACCGTGTACTCGACTCACTTACGCCTCATCACGCACCAAATTCACTTATTCCATTTTTGAACATCACTAAAAACAACAAACATCTCTCCCGGAATAGAACCTTTTAAACGTTCCGTTCGTCGAAAATTAAGTTCGAATATCGGAAAAAGAACTGAGATCGTTCGAAGTTTACTGAGTGCCAACGGATAGCGAAGGAGTCTCCGCGCCCTCATCATGTATTTCGCTTGAGGCTAGGTAAGTTTTTAAGTAACATTAAGTGCCAACTTACATTTTGCAAGTAGTTTTGTTTAGAGGATAATGCCCATTGTCAACTTTGGTTTTATAGAATTCGATGTTTTTGTTTATACTATGTGTTATGTATGTAGTAGAAAATAATGTCTAATTAAGTGATTATCATTCATTTAGATTTTGTGATTTAACAATAAATGTTTTAGAAAATCATTTCGTTTTATCTATTTAGAAACATATAAATAATCGGCATAGAATTGAAAACACAACAAAGCATTCGACATAAAAAAAAACTCGACAAGAGCGAGTACGACTCGCGTGGAGTGTTCCGTACGTTAATCATCTAAATTCCGTAACTTGTTTTATATCTAAGATTTCTTATAGGTTTTTCAGTAGGCAAAGAACTATTTTTTGTATTTTTTTCAAAATGTTCGGCCCTCTAGTTTCGGAGTTTGGCGAATGGTAAATTTTCGCCTATTTTCTTAAATAACTTCAAAACTACTTGTGTTAAAATTATTAAAAAAAAAAATTTGAAATGCTCACAATGAGTAATAAATAGCATTTGGTAACACGATATCGTTTGCAAAACTTTTTTTCATTTTCTAATTTACCCGCCAAAAGTGGCCCTCATGTTTAAAATCCATTAATTTACGTTAGACGTCCATCTTTGGGTCACCGATTTACATATGTGTACCAAATTTTAACTTAATCAATCCTGTAGTTTCGGAGTAAATTAGCTGTGACAGACGGACAGACAGAAAGGCACGCGAGTGATCCTATAAGGTGTTCCGTTTTTCTTTTTGAGGTACGGAACCCTAAAAACAAAGAATGCAATAGAAAGCTGAAAGCAACACACATAATAGCTACCATACTTGATAAACTTCAAACGTACACAAAGACACAAGACCTACATTCTGTTCATATATCTTCTTCTATCTTCTTTCTTTTTCTTTATATAAAATGGTAAACTGACTGACTGACTGACTGGGTGATATATCAACACACAGCCCAAACCGCTGGTCCTAGAGACATGAAACTTGGAGGGTGTGTTCTTTGTGAAGAGTAAGTATCCACTAAGAAAGGATTTTTTCGAATTCCACATCTAAAGGGATAAAGTAGGGGATGGAAGTGTATATGAAAGTCCGTCAGTTCTGAAGTGAGGATCTTCAAATTTTGTGTTTAGGGTGAAGATTGAAAATTGATTTATACGTGTCTCAGCGTTTTTGGTAATTCTACTCCAGAAGGGTTAAAAAGGGGGATGACGGTATGTACCTACCTATGTTTGTTACCGTAACCTGAATTAACCTATAGGTTACTTTTTAATCCCGGTAGTACGTTCCCGTCGGATATTTTACGACATACACGTGGGCGAAGCCGCGGGCAAAAGCTAGTTTAAAAATAAAACATTATTTTAGTGAAGATATTTTCTTATTTGTTCTCTGCAAGTTTTCCGATGAAATTGTATAAGATACTTGTTTATATTGTATTACTTTCATGACAAACAGTGGCAAGCTGGACGTGCTCTGTGTATCCGATTTTCTTTGCACCGTCCTGAGTTATGTAGGTGGGGTTCAAATGCCAAAATGTGAAGGCCGCGGAACCGAGCCACTTAATTGCAGCTTTGCATTCGTTCCGCTCAGGGGTGTGATTGGACACTTTAATTTGTAGTTAGCACTCGAGCAGTCACCGCACATTTACACCGCGTGCCAGCAGTCAAGCCTTAATGAAGGGAACTCTTCATTCACACAAAGATGAATGGTAAAGTGGTTTTAAAAGGTAAATTACATGCCAGAAGGAACGTTTTTTTTAATGAACCTTTAATGTGGAGGTTAACTGCGTCGCTGCACACATATAACTAGCGAACAATTAATTGAAGGTTTCTGTTAACCTCGTTTTAAAGTTGTTGCAAAAAACCGTTGCTGAAACCAACGTACATAGCAACGCTCTTTTTAATTATTCGTCCGCCGTTTCCATCGTTGACTATTCCCATTTATGAAACACGTTGGAACGGTGACGGCTGAAAAATTCGTAATTTCAGTGCCGGACTCTCAATCTGAATACGCGAAAAAAATTGCAATTTGATACCATTCAAATTACAATGGACGAAAAAGCTTTCGTTCAGAATATAATTTAAATATTTCCGCGACCTAATTAGCTGCAATAATTTTGGTGAAATCTCTCAAATCTTCTGACCTGGAAATTAGTATACATCCCGCGGATATCATAGTCATATGGCTGAGTTGAGTGTAGACCAGGTACTTTACTAACTTCGGAGTTGAGGTTTAACTTAATGGTTTTACCTGAAATTACATTGTAATTTTGAATGAAAGACGGTGATGATTAATTTTATACAGAAAGATTCATAATCATTCATCTGTCTCTCTATTAGCTGTCATTCACACCCTTTCTATCCAATCAACATCCATAGTTTCAACATTTTTCACACTATTTGCACTGATGAAATATTAGCAAGTTCGGTACCTGATATTGTGTAATGTATTCCTGACCAAGGTACACACATCAATCAGAGTGCCTTGACACGGGTTTAACACATCTTACAAACTTGGACACCGAATTGAGCCGGCCCCAACTCAGTGACCGTTGTTTGATGTTTGTTGGACCCAACAACTTGCGTAATTTCAGAGTTTCCTTCAATAATTATATTAATTGGTGTTTCCTGAAAATGAGATAACATAGATACCTGAATTGATTGCAAGCACGGAAGAGTTCAGATTATCGATAGTTATTCGGAATACTTCAAAGAGATATCTGAATTCTGAGTTATGGATGAATCAGGTGACTAGCGCTGATCCGATCTCTCTTTGTGCTATTTCCTCTGAAAGCTCACAAAATTCATCTGTGTTTTGTTCTGTTCAGGTTACGCTGTACACTTTAGCTTCAAGCTTTCCTTTTAAAACAAGTCCATATAATATTGTTATTTCTTTCTTACATATAATGTACTACATGAGTCGTAGGAACTATAACACAACCTAATATGACATTGCAGACATTCCTGGGGTGGTTTCTCCAATATAGCGAAAGAGGCATCTTCAAAAGGGTTTATAACATACCACAGACTTTTAATGTACTTCGACTGAAGTTTTCAGTTCTTTTTAGAGATAATAAAGTCTTATAACTCCATTATTGTAGCCGAGCCAAACTATAAGAAATGTGCGGAGACTTTGTTGAAACCTTGACGAGAATTGCTCGAGATTTTCATAAAATAGGACGCTGTTCTTTTATCGTGGCCGAAGAAATTACGAATGGCATTTAAACTGGATTTACTTGGAAATTCCGACCTTTATTTTCTCAAATTTTTAAATCGCTTTTATTTATTGCATTTGCTCTAAATATTTCACCTGACGCTAAGTGACGATCGGTCTATGAAAACACTTGATTTAAAAAAAAGCGTTTCATTTATGATCTCCGGAAGGTGAGAATATTTTATGTTTCTTGCATAATTGATTCTGTTTACTCATGAAAGTGACTACATTTTGTTAGCTATGATATTCAATACTTGTCGGTGATCAACGTTTACGACCACTTTGCTGTCTTATCAATGTTTTGGAGTTCATTTTCATTCCATTGTTTGCAACAAAGATCTCAAGCATGTATTTCTAGAGCATTATTATAACATTTTGCAAGAAAACAAAACCACACGAGCGAAATGTAAATAAAATCCTCATTTAGTATGCGGTGAAAACAGAACACAAGCTCGTTTTATCTACGCGAGTCCAAAATATAATTAAATTACGTATTTCTCTTGACATAGTAATATTTTTGCGAAGTTCTAACTCACTCACAGCAAGCTCTCCCACGCGCCGAGTGTTACACAAAACAGAAACCGTCGAAGCTTGTATTCGTCAAAATCCCATAAGGAAACTGAAAATTTGATTACGAGAGATGAAAATATCCGGTAGGACTCCGTGCCTATGGTTGGTTATGGCTATGCGTGGTTATCAAAATGAGTCATAAAGCTTAGCGCATGGCAGCAAGTATAGCAGCGTTAGTATTCAGAACATTTCTATCAATTATGTTATTAATAGGAACCAAGTATTTACAAGTACTAGAAACGAAATGTAAATTTAATGTTTTTAGAAAGTTTTTGAGTAAGAATGTGGATGGCTATGAGAGTAGAGGAAGACCAAAGAAACAGCAGATGGACTGTGTCAAGGATGATATGAAAGTAGATATGCTGCGCTGACCCTAAATAAATTAAAATAATAAATGGGATAAGGGTATGAGAATGATGATGATGAGGTTTTCCTCAACATAACACCTTCATCGATGTGAATTAGTTGATATGCATCACGATCTGATTAAAGCTCAGAAACCAATTGAAAAAGAGGCAGAGAAGATGGACGTCGCAATTTACATGAAAGTTTATTTGCCAAGTCTGCTCCCGACGCGAAGTGGAGGCTTTAATTAAACGAGCCGCAGGAAGAGCCAGCTGACTCAAAAGATTATTTTGTAATTTATTTTATTAATATATTTGTATTCAGTTGTACCGGAACTACTTCCTTTATTTTGGGAAGCCTGTTTATGTTTTGATGTCAAAATCGAAATTGTGGAACCTTAATGTGAACATTATGATAATGATTCATCAATCTTTTGTTTAACACCGAACTGATCGCGAAATCTAGTTGATGATGATGTCCGTGCACAGAACAACATTATGTGGCTAAACGGTTTTAGCCACATAATGTTGTTATTGTGCTAGTTTATCGAACTATCTACACTTCCATAAAAGTACATCGTCTTACGTTGATGTCCGAGATTAACATTGAAATTGTGTTTCGTACCCTGACGTCGCATCACCTTTTGTTATGTTGAGGCTTTCGATAGTTACACTACAGAAACTAAACTCATATTGTCACTTACGGGATATCTTCCGTGATTGTTCATGATTTTGAGCTCCCGATGTTTCGACGCTGTTGCAAGCGCCATGATCGCATGATCGCGGGTTGACTGGAGAATGTGGGTGGATGGAAAATAAATTGGTAGGAGCAGACAAATCTGTCTACCCTCAAAAAGACAAAGAAATAGGGTAGACAGATTTTGTTGGGTGAAGTTTAGTTTTAAACCGTGAAAGCTTAAAACAGTACTACAGAAACTGTTTTCACGTTGCCTATCGATGAAAGTACTCAATTGTCTTGGAATATGAGGAGCAGACTGCCTCGTTGATCTAGTGGTCGCAAGTGCGTCTGCTGAGCATGAGATCCTGGGTTCAATTCCCAGGTCGGGGAAAGTGTAATTGGGTTTTTCCATCAGGAATTTCTCAGTAGCAGCTACGTCTGGATGTCACAGTCTGGATGGGTTGGTGGCAATAGGCTCGCCCCCTATTAAATGGGATTTAAACATATTAGGTACACCTCTGCCTTACCCTTCGGGGATTACAGGCTTGATGTTATGTTATGTTATGAGGAGCAGAACTATCTGTCCATCTCGATACCTACATGCAACGGTTTCGAACTCTCATATGTCTTTGCAATTGCCTCCCGTCGAGGGTCCACATAGGAAGGTTGCACGAGGTATTGATTAAACGACCTTTGTTTTCTGGACCTTAATTTTCTGATGAATAGACTGTTGTGCCCTCATTTTTTGTGAACGAGATTATTGTTTCCATTGTGTAAATAATGTAGGCATATTCATTAATTCATTTATGTTGTTAAAACGTGTATTGTTTTTTAACAGTAGGCTCGTGGTATACAAGGTGTATTTTTGAGATGAGTCCTTAGGGTAAAAGGAGGATGGCGTTTCTGGGTCAACCTATTAACTAATTCAAATATGCACCAAAATCTCTGTAAAATTTTTTCAAGGACAAATTTCACCAACATTTTGCAATTTAGGAACTGAGAAAAATAATCATTCAGTACTAAATACTTCCTAATGGATTTATAATTGGGAATCGAGTTCCTTTAAATTATTTCTTAGTACTTATTAGTTCCATGATTATTTTACAGTAGACAAGTCTGGTCATCGACAGACAAATTACAGAAAGTTAATTAGTCAAAAACTAGGCCAAGTGTGCACCACATACAGTGGTTCCGTAGTCCGGATGAATTTTTACACACGCAAAGTTTTGATTCAATCACCGCTAAAGAATTTGTATTTCAAATTCATTCTGAAAAAAAAAACGATTAAAACCAAGTTAGGTATATCTGCGGTTTTAACAGAAAATATTCCGTTACTCATTTTCTTTTTAATTATAAGGTTTCAGTTGTTATCGTTTGGTTATGGAACCCTAAAAAGCGAGACTCGTGTGAATTCTTTCGTTTTTCTCACTTTTACTACATTCCATATAACGCGTATGCTGTATTGCCGAATTCCATATTTTTCTTTAAGCCCATATTTATTTATTCCAATTTATCACAGTTTAATTGTGTTGTCTTAAAACATTCTCTCAAAAAATCACGAAAGCAAAAAAAAAAACTAATTGAAAAAACAACTCTCTTTCTAGCCAAGTTTAGTTGGGTTTGGGTTTGCTTGAGTTGTCACTTACTTGACACACTTTCGTGGTGCGAAATCCTAACTTCCTAACTATAATATTGTAAATGCGAAAGTAAGTTTGTTTGTTACCTTTTCACGCCTAAACCACTGAACCGGTCATCCTGAAATTTTGCATATTCATTGTCAGGTGTACAGAAACGGACATATACCTAGGCTACCATCCCGATATAAAGTATCTACTGTTCCCAATGAAAACAACAAAAACGTTCTTATGATAATAGATGACGCCACGTGTCTTTCAAATCATGATTGAATTATATTATTATAGAAACTTTAGTAGTGTGTTAACAGTTTAAGTATTTGTCAAATTCTAAATAAACGCCAGCAACGCCGCGGGCAAAAACTAGTTGAAAATATTTATTGGATTATCATTTATGACGGTATACGTGTCATGTCGTTAATAGAGCTATTTAAATATAAAACAATGAGTGATTACCTAATAAAGTCAAATTAAATTACAATCAAGCAATTTAGAGCGTTTTCAGACTAGCGTATTTTGTAGCGCGTAGAAGCTCATACCGGCTTACGCGGGTACACGCGCTCCACATTACATGCTTCCAAAACTCGAACGTGCGTGCGTACACGCGTATTATCGCTTATGAGCTTGTAAGTGCGTCAACGCTTGTACATACGAGTCACTCGTGAAACAAAAGGCGCTAGTAAACGCGCTTCCAAAAACGCGCCGAAAATGCGCTAATCTGAGACCGCCCTTAGTGAGAGACTTCCCATTGTAAAACACTGTTCTCGACGATCGCTTTGCCATTCGCTATCTCTACGGCTCTCAAATCGGCTGTGTTATGTTTTGCAAGTACACCTCGATTTTGTTCCTCAGAATAATTAATTCTATTGTTCAAACCACGTTTCTGAGAATGACAAAATTTTGTTACGTGGAAAGAGCGAAGTCTTCTCACATGAAATTATATAACAAATGGGGAATAATAAATTTAGTGCCTTAACAGGAAAACATCCCGAGAGCTTTGAATAGCAGGGATTTGTTTTATAGATAACTTGCGAGCTATTTGGGCAATTCGCAAGTGTCGGGGTTTAGGAGAGCTTCCCAAGCGTAGCCCGGATTTCAATGTAGATACAGTTATTATCACGGGCTATTATCTAATAGGTATGTAGTTGCGATGTTCATTAAACCGTTTGTATTGATTCTGTTTCTAGTATTATGTGTTCATTTACATGCTCTTCGGAAATTAGAATTTCTTGTACACATTTACGTTAAAAAGCAACGAAACGAAATGTTTTCTACAAAAATAAACGTTACATTAAAACACCCATTACAAAAAATCGGACAAACAGTTAATTGAAACAGAAAGTCGGTTCAGTCTCGTTCGGCTTTCAAAAAGATTAGATACAATTGGAAATTTTCATCAAATAAACTCAAACCCAATAATAACTTGAGATTTAATTAAACTTTTCATAGGCAACTGTTTCACAAAAAAGACTACCTCTTAATACTTCGTTTCGAGACAATGTACACGGTTTTGTATCATCTAGCAACGATCATTTTCCGAAATCAAGTAGGTATATGTACGAGTAATGAGTATAATCCAATGGTTTAAGATATTATCCTTGTAAAATAGGCCGACACCGCCTAAATACCTATGGTTCTACCACAGTTTTAATAGAAATCCACAGTATTATCGGCTATCCAGTGAAATGAATCCATCTCTAAATATTACCTGACACTCATTCACCACTACAAAGCGTGCGTGATCATAATGGACTTTTAGTATTAATTAAAATCTCACATAGATTACTGCTTGAAAACTTAATTCCAGTATTTGTATTATGCGTATAATTACGAATTAAATGAGGTTTTAAACGCATTATTTGAATTCATTGTTGTAAACCGTGGCTTTTGAAATACCACTGGTTTTTCTCTTGAAAGGGAAAAAGAAAAAGACTTGGATTGAAATCCAAGTCTTTTTCAGCATCCAACTTCAGTAAACCATCGATTGTGATTGATTTGGGATGCTTTAGATTTATCGCACCTTTGACAAATATTTATTCAACAAAAAGATCACTTTCAGTTTTTGTTTAAAAAATAATTGACTGCAGTATAGAAATACAAGTCACAACTTAATTAAAAAACTTTCGACGAACACCTCGCATAAAATGTGAGGTGTGATTTTTTTATGAAAAACTCATTTTAACGAAATTAAAAGCGGGCGAGCTGAGAGTGGCCCTGCGCACCGGGGCCCTGGGGGACAACGCAGCCATCTGGGGAATCCGCCTTAATTTGTTCATTAACCCTTAAACAGGAGGCGACCCATTTGCAAAATTTACACTTTTAGCTATAGTTACTACGCTTAAGGCTTTCTCAGCCTACAGAATGACTTTTGATGTCAAAGCCTTTCTGTGATCTTTAGTATTCTGCCCTAACTAGAACAAGTCAAGTCGTTTACGTTTATAAGCCTCTATATTTACATGATAGGGACTATGTAAATAAATATCATTGTTCTAAATAAAAGCGTAAAACTAAATCTAAAGTACAAAAATAAATTTTCTTCGCTTCACTAGTTCTAATTGCAAATTGCAATAGGACGTTGGAGACCAAGAGGAGTTTCTGAAGAATCTGGAGACACGACAGTCTCCAGATTGATAGCCTTCGAATTTTTAACCGAAAATACTTGAGGATTACTTTTAAACTTATCTATCTCGAGTAATGGATTTACTGTTAAAGTCGCAATAAATTTTTGCTTAAGTTGATTCATTTATAATTCAAATACTTGAGTCTAACTTTTTAAATGAAAGTATCCGAGAAGCAAACGATGAGCATGTCATATTAAATCCCCAGATTATTGATTTTATTTAACTCTTTAGCGTCTGCGGTCCCCTTAGCAAGTTTTTAAAAGTGTTAATACTTACGTAGAGGGTAACCATGGAATATTGATGGCTTACCAACAGTGTTAATGAGTACCTACCGAGATTATGAGATAAATTGACAAATAATAGAGTTGCTATCCTATTCAGGACAGGACGGAAGCCTCACCGTGCGGCGTAATAGTGTGGTACGTCAAACCCCAGTAGTCTGTATTGCAGCGCGCTCCGGGCTGCTGGAGCGGCGGGGATCACCTCCCAATACTATAGGTACAGAGGAGGCGGAATTACGGCCGAGCATCAGACTCTCAGCTTAATGGATTTACTGCCAATTGTTCCCGCAAACATACCCCGGACTTGTTTACTCACACAAGTGCCAGCATTTATAATTGTTTACACAACATTTTTCAGTTCCCTAATTAATTTGGCTAAAGCTCTATAAACAGAAATGAATGAACGTGGGTTATTTAATACATAATATGATGATAATGTAGGATACAAATCCTAAGCTTGTTACGAAGGAAAAAAGCAAGTTTATTTTCAAAGAAGCTGTCTCTACTTTGCTAGCAAAAACAAGTTGGTAAATAATTTCCTAAGAAAACAAGTAATTCTTGTTTAAAAACACGTTGCTTCTATTTTTCTTTATCCACGTTTTTGCTATGAACATTGCATTTTTAATGGCACTAGTGTCTATCTTGGGATGTACCTACTTACTGTTTGCATCATCCCATAGCGAGCCAATCGTACGCTATTTAGTTCGATCCTCAGCTACTGTCATCCATCTGCTTCCAGCCACTCAGCATTTGACTTCGCTCCAAATAGCCCGAGAACTAAAAGAAGCCTTACCTTACAATGGTCAATTCACGGTCTCCAGTCATTTCACCTCTGCCCTGATGGTCAGCGGTGGGGCTTGAAGCATAATAAATAAATAACACTCGAGAATGACGGACGGAGGCAAAATAATGAATTTTCTCAATAAAAATCTTAGTGTCTATAAAAAGTAACAAAAGGCATCCTTTTGAAAAAAATCTCCGCCATCATAAAATGTTTATGGCTTGAATTTATTACATGAAAATATTGCAGCTTTTATAAACCCCGTCTTTAATTTTTAATAGTCATCAGATGCTTGGAATGTTATCAATTTTTATGGGTGGGTATTATTTCAGGGTGATAGATTTTTCTCTTGTTGGTAGAAACAGTAATTTCACAAGTTGATAAACCTTGTGACTGGGACGGTAGCTTCGTCTTTTTGTATTTTTGACATTCAAAAGTGCTTGTAATGGACTAATTGAAATAAATGATGATGAATGGTGATGAATGATTGAGTTTCAAAATCTATTTACCATACGCACAACTTTGATTTTATTAGACACGCAAAAACCATTTATTATTCAGTAACTGGCATCAATACAATCAAGTTTTGCATAAGACAAAGTCTTCTAAAGCGTCACGTTTCCGAGAAAGTCCGAATCGAACCCGCAGCATTTTAAGGATTAAACTAAGGGGTAAGATTAGTATTTAGGGCATTCAAGTACTACACTAGTACACACACAGACACAACACACGTACACACAACAAGTATACACTACAGTAGTATACTTTCGCCAGTTTATCCAGGGTAATAGGGAAACTCGAGCTATTCCTTGAAAGGATAAATCAGAGGAAATCTTCTCTTCTTCAATCGGTCCCTTATTACCAAGGATCGTGGTCACCGGACCCCTTCAAACGGACAATCTGCCTCCATAGACTCCCGTCCAAAGTTGCCATCACCGCCTGCTGAAATTGGCTTGAGGGCATAGCCTCTTTTACTTGGTCGGACCATCGTGTTGGCGAACGGCCTCGTGCTCTCTTGCCTTCCGTATTGCCAACAATGACCAGCTTTTCAAGGCTGCTATTTCCCTATCGCATTATGTGGAAAAAACAGGTCATAATACGCTGTAGGCAAACTATAGACAATCGGGTCTTGATATCGAGTTGCGAAAAGATAGACACATTTGTGCGTTTGGCTGTCTATGGAATTCGAAGCATCCGCCTCCAGCACCACATTTCGAATGCGTCTATCCTCTGTCCTTCTCTTGATCGGATTATCCACGTTTCAACTCCTTAGAGGAAAATTGGAAAACTAGTGCTCTGACCAAGCGGACCTTCGTTTTATAACTTATACCACGATTTTTCCAGATGATTTGGAGGCGTGTCATAGCATCTTTAGCCATGGCTATCCGCCGTTTTATTTCTGGGACGCAGCTATCTTCATTATTTGTATTAGAGCCCAGGTAAACCAAAACTGTCCACAGTATCGATGCCTTGGATGTTATAGGCGCCCGATATTATTCCCGCACGATCTATCACCATAGGCTAGGTTTTCTGCCCATTTATTGCAAGTCCTAATTTGCCACTTTCCACCTTCAATCTGTGTAGTATCTCCTTCATGTCGCCAACTGTTGTTGCAAGGAGAACGGTGTCGTCAGCGTATCTCAGATTGGAAATGCGCTTTCCACCAACGGCAAACCCCTTTTCCCAGCCCTCAAGAATCTTCCGAATGATATAGTGTCCATACATTGAAGAGCAGGTGAGAGGATGCATCCCTGTATAACGCCTTTCTTGATGGAGAATACATTTGAACAGTCAGCGTCTATTTTGATGAAAGAGCGGTTGTTGATGATGTAGAGACACCGGACTACTTAGGTCAGTAAGATGTTGAGGCATACCGATGTCCTTTAGAACCTCCCACAGCTTGTCTCACTCCACACAATCAAAAGAAAGGGGTTATACTAGAGGCCATTAGCAACACCTGACGAGTGATTCATTTTCAGGATGGAAAATCTTAAAAAAATTACATTGTGTATGTACTTACGTTTTATTATTCCTCGTTCGGCTTTTGAATTTTCTTTTATTAAGCCCATTCAACACTAATTATAATGTCTATTGCACTTTAAATTTGACTTTTGCTGTAAACATTATTTTAAAATTACGTAAATCTTCCTGCACCGATCTGCAAACAAGTGCTGCAGGTCCAGCGTTTAAAGGTAGCCACACGCTAGATTGTACCTGAAAGGTTTACCTGTACAGTTACACCCGTCAGGTAAGTGTGAGCTGAGTACTGAGGAAACCTGCACAGTTTTGCAACAAAATTAAAAAGCACAACTGAAAATAACCACTTTGTGTTCAACTTCACGCCTTAAATACCTACTACTCTGTCAAGAAAGTACCGGGAAACGATCAATAATACACAAAATTTTAGTTATTCATCCAAAGTTATTTTATCACCTTCAAAGTATGCTCCTTCAGAAACGATACACTTACGCTAACGAATAATCCAATCATCAAAACATTTTTAAACGCTTTTTCCGGAATGGAGTTCTATTCTCGCTGCGTATTCTCCTTTATGTCTTCTACCGAATGAAAACGGGTGCCACGAAGTGGTAATTTGAGTTTAGGAAAAAGAAAGAAGTCGGCTGGAGCCATATCTGGTGAATAAGCTCGATGGTATTTGTTGAGTTTTTGGTCAAAAATGCGTTCACTATGATGGTCTTGTGCGAAGACGCATTGGCGTGGTGCAAAATCCATGAATTTTATTTCCACGAATCAGGCCTTTTTCGTCGAATTTGCTCTCTTAAAAGCCCCATAACCCTCAAATAATATTCTTTATTTACTGTTTAACCTTCCGAAAAGAATTCCGAGTGCAGAACACCGCGATAGGCAAAGAAAACGGTCAACAAGACTGACTTTTGATCGATTTGACGTGGTTTTTTCGGTTTCGGTTCAGTTGGAAGGCGCCACTCCGAAGTTGTTGACTAGTTTGCATGTCAAACTCGTAAACCCACGTCTCGTCACCAGTAACAATGCGTTTCATGAATGTTGAGTCGGAATTGACTAGTTCTAACATGTCCGCGACTCATAAGCGATTGAGTTTTGGAGAAAAATCAGGTCTTTTGGGACAAGCCGAGCGGCAACATGTTTCATACCCAAGTGATTATTTAAAATGGTACGGATCGATTCTTGAGACACAGTTCAGCGGCTATCTCCCTCAAACTTGAATGAGGATTTTCAGTCACTATTTCCTTCAGTCGAAGACGTTGATGGCCTACCAGAGCGAGGCAAATCTTCCATCACATCTCGACCGCTTTTGAACGCTTTGTACCACTTCTAAGCACGTGTTTTTGATGAAGTCGATTAACCGTAAGCCTTCTGTAACATTTTCAGACTCCGAACAGGAAATTGCATTGGCGATGCAAAATTTTAGACAATCTTTTTGTTCAATGTTTTTGGCCATTTTGAAATTCGCAATACACACTAGATTGATCTCACTAAACAACATAACGTATTTAATCTAAATAACAGATGCAACTCAAACTGCGCACCAAAATGGAAAACAGTTGTGCCAATCTAACAACAAAAAGAAACAAAAAATTGAATTTGGAACCATAAACAAATCATCCATTCGCGATACTTTTTTGACTGAATGTACATCTCAAAAGTTATATTGATGCGAAAACTCGTAAGGATACGCATAATGTGAAGATATCAGTGACACGAACAAATCAAGACGAGGCAGTAATTATGTGCAACTAAACATCACATTAAATTTTTCGTACAAATTGTTTTTAAACTGGCTTTTAGGTCACCCTGAAAGCTTTAAATAATTAATCATTTCGGTTAAACCTAGGTCGACATTAAAGCTTAGGGATCGGACACGTTTTAGTACTAAAACAATTTTGCTTTAACAACCAATGCCCGGTATTGTTGTTACGAGTATCAGTTACGTGATTGTATTCCGTGTGTTTTCCAATGCTTTTATTCACAGAATCTCGCGTTCTTTCGTTAACTCTTTGAACTTTAATCACTATTATTTTATTCTCCCTAATTTTATTTATTTTCAATAAGAAGAAAACGATAAAAACAACTAAAGTAGGTACCTAACTAAACAAAAAAAACTTTTTGCTTACGCGAGTGATTTTTCTCAGATTAGCCGGAGCATTGCGATAAGAACTAAGTACAACATCTTTGTAATGAGTTCACGTAGGAAGTTGTAGCAATATACCGACTTCACAAACAGCCAGACCATCGACATGACAGTTATGTGTGGAACTATGGCTGACACCAAGCCGACCTCGCACAATTGTAGTTCACACAAAGCCTCTGCAGTACAGAGGAAACTGGTAGAGTCCCATAATAACGAACAGCAATATCCGTCCATGTCCATTGTCCATATTCTGATATAAGTTTCAATAATGTTCACTGTTAGACGAAGGTTGGCAACCTGTCACTGCTCCCTATTAGCAGGGTGCAAAACTTCATTGTTTCCATCACAACACGAATGCCATTTATTTAAACACCGCATTTGTGTCAAACGTGGGTTCAAGAAGTACTGTTTCGCCTTAATTGAAACGGAGGATAATAAGCCTGATTCTATGTGTAATGTGCCGACGACGACGCGGTGAAAGGAATTACTGTCAGTTATACCATGTGACGTAGCGTTCTAATGGAATAGTTTTGATTCACGATTTATTTGTTTGTTCCAGGTAAAGTGTTAATGTGACCACCGCGACGATGAGTGAACTGTGAACATTTACACAGCAACAGTGTTTTGAAATGAGTGTTACTAATTGACTGGACAGTTTACTGAATCAAATGAGTGTATGGTGAAAAACTGAGTGGTGTTCCGTAGCCATGAGTTTCTTGACATCGTTGGGGCAGTACGTAGCGGGCGTGGCGGACAGCGTGGCCGGGCTGGCGCTGTCGCCCCGCCGCGCACCCCCGTCCCGTCACCGCTCCGCCGAGGAGTCGGCGCACCCGCCGCCGCCGCCATCCACTGCCACCATGAGAGGTAAGAATCGAGACTCACATTTTTAGAATCCTTTTAAAACCCACCTTTGACTCTGTTACAGATTTGAAGATTTAACACAGATTATACTTTGGATCCCTCTTCACATTCCCTAAATTGTTTGCAAACTCAAAGGGTTATTTTAAAACAGGCGAATCTTTCTAAGAGCAGGTGAGAGCAACGAGGTTCAAACAATTTAATAATGATAATACCTTCTCTAACTTTTCACCAACGTGGTTAATAAACGTCGTTTCTTCTCATGGTTCTGATAAAATCAATGACATGTTTAATCTATGTAGGTGTATTTATCCTTTTGTTTATAAGCGATAGGTAGGTACTCAGAAATCCTTAGTACTTGAAAAGTTTGACTGAGGGGAATAATTCGATACAGAGTGTTGTAAAATCGGAATCTATGCTAATAGTGTGTATCTACTTAGCCAGGCTTAGCTTCAGCCAGGTGCGTGTCAACTAGTGTCATGCCAGTGTTAACGGCTTCGATTTACGTGTCATACCTAAGGTCGTAAAAAACACCCTCGAATTATTTTCATATGCACTGGTATACATATTTATAAATGCCTACCTGGTATGTTCATTTACGTGCGATTTCTGATAATTATGATGAATATGAAATTAATAAATGAAAACCGATCCTTTTTTATTGAATTTAATTGAATATATTTTTCCATATGTTCCCATTGTTCGGATTTTTCATACATCAGTTGTTGGATGTTTCGTAATTATCTCTTTGTTGTATTTAAATTAGATCGGAGTATGTTCTTACATAACATTCATTATTATGTTAATAGTGTTAGACAGTAATACTAGACAAAACATACGATCATTCACATTAAACCTGGATTTAAAGCATTGGTAGACAAAGCCTTGCCCAGAAGTGGGTTGATGCAGACTATCTGTGACAGTAACTCTTCATAAATAACTGGGTACATGCAGTATACTGTCTTAGATAATGTATCAAGCCGCACGATGGTTTACTCCAAACTTTCAAAACAGCAGACATTTTACAAGCTAACGAATTCTTAAAGACTTCAAAGTTGTTATGTGCCAGATTTGGAAGTGTGTCGTCTCAACAATTTCTCTCGGCGGGCCTGAAAGTTTGAAAGAAAATGTTCAACTTGGTAACATTAAATATTGTACGCACTCTTGTGACGTTGATTCTACTTAGACTTATTAATTTAAAAACTTATACGATTATAATATCGAGCTATAGAAAGGTACATGATTGTTTGATCAGGCGTAGCTCTTTTGGATAGGTATTCATTTCAACATAACATTCAGTACAGCAGCAGCTACTCGCTAAATATCAAGAAAAGCTGTGGTAGGAGCCCAGAGGGTTTTTCAGCAAGCATATTCAGCATGAAAACTTGATAGTTTAGGTAGAGCCTGAGATGAGAATTATTAGTACGAAAAGTTTCGGGATCACTTTCAGTTTTCAAAAAAGGCCAAAAACTGACAACGGTCTGTTTAGCAACGTTGATTTTCGTCTCATCGCTTGTACCAAATCGACTTAAACAAGCAAAAATTCTCGAAGATATTGTAGTCTTTCACTAATTTAGAAAACTCTGTTTTTGTGTCAAAATATTTTTTTAACAATATTCAGCACAATTAAAGTTCATTGTTTTTGAAAGTGTTCCTTCTCCCAAGATATTGGCTGAATATAATAATGTCGTTAAAAAAAATCAAACCATGTTTTTATCAATCGTCAGATTCTTCAGATAACACTTGTACTAAACTAGTGGTAGTAGTAGTACTAGTACCATCTCAATTCAATATTTAATACAAGGCGCTGCAACCTTAACGTTAGATTACTTTTTGCCCGACGGGAAACAGAGTTATGAATCTGATTGTCTAAAAGGCAGAATGTAAAAGGGCTCTCTAAGCATGTTAACACCTGATCTGCTATACCTACATTCTTTGCAACTAAAGCATTCTATTCTATTCTGACTGGCTGTGGCTAGAACTCTTAAAGTCTAAAGAATTATTGCTTTAGGTATTTTTATGTTGGCTCATGCTTAAAACTAATGAATGGTTTTTTTTTGTAGGATTCCCTCGCGTTGTACCAACGGAAGGAGCAGCAGCTCTGAACGCGCGGCGCCGCACTCTGGATTGCCTCGCCCCAGCACCGCCGCCTCGCCGCGGGGGCTCCCTGCGCGTGGCTCGCAACCAGCAACCGCCGGAGAAACCAACCATGGCCTTCTGCAAGAGGCGCCTCTCTTGGCCTGAAGTTGATAACTCTGTCAATTCAGGGTAAGCAGATGCATGATTTATACTTCAGGATTATTAGAGTCATTATATTCAAAAGCTCAAAAATATCTAGTTACATCGTGTTAGACTAGAAGCCAACCCCATCTTATTTAGGTACCCACTTCCAAGTTGAAGAACATTTAATTTATTATTTTATTTTACCAAAGAATTTGAATCAAGATGAGAATTAACTTTAATTCGGCAAATCTACGAGTTCCATTTGGTAGCTGTAAAGCCGCGCTCAACAAAGGCTATCAAGACAAATAATGATATTGGGGAAATCACAGGCTCTCGAAGGATATTAACGTGTTTCCGCGGAAAGGGGACTTGCAAATTAGCGGTAACTCCTTACGGCCCTGAGACGAAACATGTCAGGAATAGAGATTAGTTGTCTCCTGAACCAAATACTTAAGAACATACAGTTGCCGACCTCAACCTCATTATTCTTACTTTGTGTAGAGCTTCAAATTATTTTTCACAATAAATTCAAATTAGGTATGTGCAAAGAACCGCTTTAATTCGATTTTCTTTTGTACGTAATTCAAAGGCTTACAAGATATTCAAGGTATGGCTCTCGCAATAAGTATTAATCTGAAGAAATTGACTGTGTTGAATAAGATGTGAGCGATGTGATGTCGTTAAATGAATCGATTTACCGGCAGGGCTCCATTTGAGAGAATAGAAAACTTGATTAAACCAGCGGGTGCCTTATTTATGCTGCCACTTCAAATGAAATGTAATCATTTTTTTACCTTTATAGAAAGAGTTCACGAGATCGTAATTATGCGCATTATTTATTAGTATGAATGAATACTGAAATGTAACCGTGTGACTTAAGCGTTTATTTTTATACTTTATCGAAACTTTCAATAAATTATCTCATATCTGTAGTGAAATCCATTAAGCGCTTCGACAACTCCATATAACACAGCGAAACTTAATTCATTACGCCCTTGGTAAGTTTTATCAGTGCAGAGCGTCCAGTACAAACACTCAAGAGATCAGCTTTTATGTGATAGCTAATAAGTTCGGCCTCAGTTTCCGTTTCGAAGTTTTTCAGCGGCGGCGGCGGGCTCGTTCCCATTAGCGCGGTGTCGACATAAGTTGACATGAGAGGTTTTCAATTAGATAAAAGCTGGCAACAGTGGCGCGATGATTGCAAAGTAAAAGGCGCGGGATGAGGGGTAGTGCGTACTTGCGTAGGTGATGGAGGGCGGCGGGGGTGGCTGGGAGGTGAGGGAAGGGCGACGACGCGGCCGCCGGGGACACGTGCAAGGACGTGCAACAGGCCGTCAGCTGACCTACTTACAATAATATTATTAATCACTGGATATGTTTATTGATTTGCGACGTGATATCGAACTTCGCATGCGGTCCTGATATAAATAGAAATATTCTAACTATGATGTTAAAAATAAAGCGTGAATGTTGAAACTGTTTTCCTAATAACTAAAGGAAATTCGCTGTAGGTACAACCACCTTGGCTTTTGCAACACCACCCAAAACTAATAATATTAAATATGGTTCCATTTGGAACAGAAATAGTTGCTTTTCTTAGCATCGATGGAACATGAATCTAAAAATGATATTGCCGGTTAAAGGTGGACGCACACCTACATGCACTGTAGGAGTGGAACGCGAAGCGGTCATCGCATTTTCGGATGGTGCCGCGCACCACTCCGCATCGAACGCGCTTCTCTTGAAATTTCCAAAAAAACTTTTCTACACTTCTGAGTAACACAGACGATCATACCACACAGATGATCATAGACTTCATGCAAACAAAGCAAGTATGACTGAATAACGGAATTTAGTTGCTTTGCCACAGCTTTTGCTTTGCTGTCAGGTGTTATACTGTGGCGTGACGTTCTTGCTAATTCGGTAACACATTTACGAAACTAATACTCTTCCTGGTTTACCTGTTACCTCATCATCTGCCTAGCCTTTTTTCCTAACTATGTTGGGGTTGGTTTCCAGTATAACCAGTATTTTTGCCTCTTCTAGCCTTTATTCTCCAAACGGCTGATCCAGTACCCTAAAAAGAGAAAGAAAATGTAATCAAGAGCTTTTCAGCAGACATCATGAATACTTACTTCTGTTTTCTTTACCAAAGATGTACTTGCAAGTTTTAGTTTAAAATATCGAAACATCCGACGTTGTAGAGTATTATGAAAGTACCCCTTCCCATTAGCGTAAAAATCTAATAACCACGTAAGCGAAGCCGCGAGCATAGCTTGTATTTAACTAAATAATTACATGAAACTATTTCTAAAATATACTACTATGTACATTGTACAACAAAAAAAGTAATACAATTTTTTTAATACTAATATATTATTAAAGCTAAAGCTACTAATAAGCTTAGTATACATAACTCGTACTGTAGGTAGTTAAAGGGCCTTTTCAATCCAATTATTGGTATAAAATACCAAACAAGCAACCTTTACAAATCGGTATTCTAAATCCAGTCTGATTCTATTTGATTCTGTATAAAATACAATTTGGCTTTGTGTGAATATTCACTCGGGTGGCTACAATTATTGAATCGTGTTCGCAAACGGAAACATGAAATATAACCTTTTAATAGGCATCGGAAAATATGAACAATGTAACGCGGATAACAACACATACCGATTTTTTCGATAAACAGACATAAATGAGTATAGAGGAAAATTCCGCGGAAGGTTTACAGTTCACTTGTGCCTGGTGAATGGGGCTGACAGAAATAAAAAGGTAGAAACAGGAGAGAGGGACGAGTGAATCAATACAAATATTTATAAATAACTACATAACTCTGTGTGAGATGTTACAAGATAATGTGAAAGTAAATACAATGTCTGTGCGACAGACGGTAACGAAGGTCTCACGGATGACCGGAACCTCTCGGATAGTTGGTTGTACGGCATACAGGCTGTGCTCTACACTCTCAAAGATAACGTCATGTCAAACGAAACGGAATGAAATACGTGCCTGCTTATTTAAATGTACCCACAGAAGATCTGTTGACAGGTCAATGGCCACCAAACCTTTCTCAAAGTCGTAAAGTTCACGTTTGCAGTTGCCAAACAATAATGCTTGTTCTAATGAACTTTCTGCTGAAGGTTGATTCGGCGAGACGGTGTTGTGTTACGTACTCGTACATACTTATTATGGTTATGGAATGTGTGCCCGCGCCTTGCGAGGGTTAACCGACAGATTAGTCCAAACATTAATCTAAACGAACCGTATATAGGGTGGTATTCAGTTACAAATGGGAGTTATAACGATAACACTAAATAAAATACAACATATCTTACAATTTAGATTTTCATTAAACGTATTAAAGTTGTAGGAATTTTAACACCATGCGTAGGTAAGTAGATACACACGCTGTTAGGTATTTTCTTTTACCAGGAATAGCTACTGGACTGAGTTCTTTCGATGTAAATTTCCCGAGAGAGCTTATAGTCACGGATCACAGTGAAGGTTTCGAGAATCATTTTACTTTAAAATATTTACATGTTTAGTTCCCTAATTCAAATTGTTGGGATTTTTCAAGTAGTCCTTTAATATTATAAAGTTCTTTTAAGAGCTTGCCAGGCCTACACGGATGGAAAGATGAATGAACATGGTATTAACACTATGTGTGTTACTTTCGTATTCATTAATTCCGTATAATATTTGGGCCTGTGTTGAATCGAGGAAAAGAAGGAAAACCCCCTTCATATAGTTATATCAAGGAAGCTTCCTTCTAATCCTGAATTTTGTCTTTTATGAGTGAATGCTGAGAGGTGGCTTGGTGAGACGAGTTTACAAAATGTAATTTGTAAAGCAAAACATTTGTTCCTTGTGGAAGCCCAATCCGTCTTCTATTCATCCATCTATCCAACCCTCCCGATGAAGGAGTAGGGCTGTAGATAGTAAGTTCCTGATTATCTATTTCACTATCAGCCCGTTAACGTCCAGTACTGAGGCCACACCGGCCTCCCTTGCCGCAACAATGAATGGATGACCATTTGTAAACGTGGTCACGCGACCCGTAAAAAGCCTTAGAACCCCCACCCCCATAGTCGTTAGTAATTCTGCGAAATTATTAATTTCATTGAAACTTTCGCTATCAATAGACTTAAGGTATCTATAGTTCATTGGGCCACAAAATAAGAAATCTAAAGCTGGCCAAGAAGATTGACATTTTAATATCTTTTTGATTACATTTTTACCTTTGATTTGGTCTAGTCGATTCGTAGGCTGCATTAAGTGAAGAGTAATAAGTACTAAAGTTTATTTAAAAAACAACAACAATATCACGAGGAATATTGTAGTGGACCTACAGAAAATAGTACATTTTGATACAAGTGGGGAAACTTTGCCATCGCAGCCGAGGCAGTTTCACATTCGAACCGTAGGCGATGGTGTTATGGAGCCGAGAGCTGCGGTGACAAATGCCCACGTGAATCAAACGACGTTTTTGAATACACTAAGGAAGAAATAAAATATTTGCTTTTTTCCTCGCGCTTTACCTTCGCAGGCGTTTCATAAAATATGAAAAATAGATTTTTTTTTTCAGACACAGATAAATGTTAATTTGTTGAGAAAAGCAAATAACTTAACAAATAATAATATTTATTTAATAATTGTCGGTTTATAAACATAATTTTAAATATTTATAACATATTCAGGCCTTAAAAACATGGGTCTCTTTGCTGTGATTAAAAAAAAACAATCAGTACCGACTTGCTGCCGACTATAGGAATTGAACAATTGTTTATATGTGGAAATAAAACACAAGAAGAAATGAATATAAACATCCACGAGTGTGAAATACATTGCATTTTTACCCGACTGCCAAGGAAGGGTTATGTTTTTTTTTGCATGTAATATTCTTTATTACCTCATATCTTCCAAACCGCTGCATGCTTTCTTTTAATTAACATATCGATAGATTCGTCTTGATAACCCAAGTGTTCTTAGATAGGTGACGCGAAAAAAACCTAACATATAAAAGAAACTTGAAGTCAAACTTGAAGTCATCAGCGTACGCACTGTTTACGGTAGAAAGACCATATTATTTGAAGGAGTTCATCTGTATAATGGATTACCGGACGATATTATAGAGTGCGATAACGTGAATATAAATGCAGTAGGTAAGTACCTACTGACATTTTTAAAGAGGATTCGTAGTATATATTACTTTCGTTTGATATGCAATAAATCGAGAAGATTATACGGTGTGCCGGAATGTGTAGTACCAACAAAATATAAAATCATGGAGGCAGTTGTCTCGGTGTCGGTGGGTGTAGACTGTAGGGTTTACGGACCAATATTATGATTAAAGTATAAACCCTATACATACAAAAGAAACCTACACATCCATAGTTTTCTCCAGATTACGCAATAAAGTAGAAACACGTTCGCCCAGCATGTTGTATTGTGGGTAATGTGTAAGAGTGGTAGCAAACTGACCGTCACGCACATGTCACGCGTTTCCGATACGCGTGGGACTGACTTTATGTTACCTTTATGCCCATTGTACTCGCCCGAAACCCCGGCAAGCTTCTAACTATTAAATAAAAACCTGTGTGTTACAAGTTACGAAAGGGTCCCGAATCAATTCTGATTTAATAGTATTGATTGTGCCCTTGGAAAACTGTGTTATATTGTTATATAATCTTACATTCGTTCTGGTAAACAGAAGAAAACTAGATTCAGTCCCCTTTTAATCACGTCAAAAATTGTGAGAAATAAATCAACATCGTTTTGGTAGGCTCCTTAAACTTCAGTAATCTCATCATAAATGTATGTGTTGAAAAGAATTTTGAAAACCCTTTTCACGAAAATTACATTATTCATATTATTTTTGATATGCAGGACCATAGGGTATCGGGTTTTCAATGTAACCGTGGCACCTTAATAGGGTTCAGTAAGGGTGTCAGTAAAGTTCCTCGCCCGTATTGATTACCGACATCAATCGGCAGCAACTTGTTGTTTTCCACTCCGGTCGTAAATCACAACACCTTTGCCTGAACTCCTGAAGGTCAATGTTAGCTAATACTTTGTATCGCGCAAGTTACAAGAATAGAACAGTTTAATTTTGAGCCAATGCTAATTATGGGTTTTTTAACTCATACTTGTATCTTCTGTAAAATCACCCACTTTCAGTTAACATATTAAAATTGGTTGGCGTAACCGACATAAGTGCAATTTGTAGTAGGTAGAGACTCTAAAAGTGCTGCCTCACGAAGTTCTTTCAAATAAGTTAAACCTAGTTTTCTTTAGGCAGAGATTTATATTACCTACATTGATATATTTATTGGTTGTATTTATTTATTTATTGCTTTCCTCCCTTTCCTAAATATTTTGGCGACTACTCAGCCGTTTACCATCAATATAACTCCCGCCTAATATTACATTTTATCCATACCGCCACACTCTCGTATTTATGAAAGTAAATAATAATGCGAAATGGTATACGTGATAAATGGTCCACTGGACCGATTTAGGGATTACGGACGAATCACCAAATATAGACATTTAGATAGGTACCAGTAAATACAGAATAAGCGGCGATTATCATAAATAGGTTCTTGTTATCATCGCTGCTACTTCAGCAAAAAAGATTACATTTCGGCGAAAAAAAAATCAGCTGTTCCCTACATTTATGATCGATTAACTCGTCAAAATGTAGGGAACAGCAGATTTTTTTTCGCGATTTCAGGTTTGGTCCCATAGTAAAAGTTGTTCATAGTGATGAGTACAATGACCTCTTAAGAGGTTTCTGGTGTTTTAAAAATAACCCTGTATATCAGTGCATTTCGCCATTATAAAATGATCACGAATAACATTATGAAATGATCGTCTACTTCAAAGTAATTCATCGTTTCTTTTAACAGTCATTTAAAAGCTTATTAGTATTTTAAATCAGTTACGAGTTCTTTGAGCAATTTAAATTTGTAATAATTAGTCTTGTGAAACAGTCGTTCAAAACAAATAAAGACTTCGTACTTCGATAAATGTTTAAGAATACTTATTTAATTACATTTTCTTAAGTAACGTTTAATTTGTTTAAATATAGACTTAAAGCTAGTCTTTTTAAAAATACCAACACATTTTTGCAAAATAGACGTGGGTGATAGGTATATCGAATGCATGACCTGTGCATGTAGTACTAACTACATTTTGATACAAGTGGTGGCAAACTACGTCTTTCCACCCGAGCCGCAAGCGAGGGTGTTATGGAGCCGAGAACTGCAGTGCCAAATGTCCACGTGTATCAAACGACGTTTTTCAACACACTTACGAAGAAATAAAATAATAGTTGGCGTAATAACGAAAAGTATTTTTGGCATTAATTAAGGAAACTATGATTTAATTTGCTTTTTTTTAAAAAAAAAAAGCGGCGAAGGAGAAGCAAAGGTATGAAGCCATAAAACAGCTTAATATTAAAAATAGAAAATTCTAATATTCGGAAACCGGCGGAAAGCAGTTCATTGGGGAAATACGCATAAAATTGTAGCCAACTATATAATGTTTTGTGCAGAGTTCAGGACACAGACGGCTCGTACTTCGAGAACTTCACGGCACTGTCATGGCGGCACGAGAACCGGCGCCTGGCTGCGCTGAGGCTCGTAGAAGCCCGGTCGGAGAGGGCGCCACCTGCGCCGCATGACCTCGGTCTGCCCAGCGTGTCGGCACAGCTGTCGCACAAGGAGCACGAACATCTTTATACAGAGGTGACATGGTTTCTACTAACTTATCTCTTACTGAAAAGTACCTAATAGTCAGAACAAGGGTCAAATGCAGATACTTTACCATGAGTGGTGAAACTTGGGTGTACTATTAGGTACACCGAAGAGGCAGATACTCTTCGTGGATTACACGCATCATGTTACGAATGTAACTACATATATGTTAAAAATTCCATACACAACAAGACTTCCAATTGTAGCTCAAAATACCCAAAAGCACAATGTTAGAATCTACATTTACAATATATTCATCAAAGCCATTCATTCTAATTGTACCTAAGTTTTTTAATAAATTCCAGTTAAAAGTAAAGGTGACCCGAGAAAGTGCGAGAACCCAGGGGTCGTTAAATCGGTTGTATATGTACCTTTTACAAAGATATTACAATGCCGTTCTACGTAGGTAGGTATTGGTCAAATTACGAGCTTAGCTTTGTGCCTGCTTTGTGCCATCAGAATCTATTGCATTTTTACATTATTATTGTAGTGGTATTTATTTGTCAAAGTTTTATTTTGATATTTTATTTACGGAATCTTTAGACTTATAGGTCTTTATATATGTTGCAGTCAAAACTCTTAACCAGTCAAAAGTACTTTTAACTGAATAAAATAGGCAAAAGTAATTTTGACTGAACAGGTTGGTCAAAAGTGGTTTTGACTTAAAATCATTGGTTAATAGTGCTTTTGACTGCAAATTTGTGGTTAAAAGTTGTTCTAACTGACGCTCTTAGTTATAACTAGTTTTAGCTGTTAAAGCATCAGTCAAAAGCACTATTAACTAGTTGGAATCTCCTATTTGGATTCGGTTGGGGCTCCTATTTCTGTCTGCAGGGTTTAAAGGCACCTAACTAACCGAACCTCGGGGTGCCCCTGACGTCGACCGTCTAGGGTTAGCGTTTCCGTCAGCAGGTCGACGGATCCCCGCTACGCGGGGCTCCTATTTCTGTCTGCAGGGTTTAAAGGCACCTAACTAACCGAACCTCGGGGTGCCCCTGACGTCGACCGTCTAGGGTTAGCGTTTCCGTCAGCAGGTCGACGGATCCCCGCTACGCAGGGCTCCTATTTCTGTCTGCAGGGTTTACAGGAACCTAACTAACCGAACCTCGGGGTGCCCCTGACGTCGACCGTCTAGGGTTAGGGTTTCTGTCAGCATCTGTTGAATTTCAATTACGTTATATTAAGTCAATTTGTGTAATGTCTTCATTCCAAACGTTATTTATGGAATAAAATGAAAAAATAATGAATTTTTTGTCAAATAATAGGTTATTAAATAAAAGTTTATCGGATAATTATTTTGCTAAGTAAAATATTTGGTAAACTTGTTGTTGTAGAATGATGAAATGACAAATAATGTTTTTGCCAATAGTTGCTTGTCAAATAAAAATTTTTGAATTAATGTTTGGTGAACTGACTGGTGACCGTCAAAACCACTTTTGACGGAATCAGTTAGTCAAAACTACTTTTAACCAGCTCCATTGGGCAACTTTTAACTGTTATTTCAGTCAAAAGTAGTACTGTCGAAAGCATACTGTTAAAACTACTTTTGACTGGTTAAGAGTTTTGACTGCAAGATATACATATGTATACATTTTGCAACATGAGCACTGAATTTAGTAAGTGAATATATTCTTAAGTAGATTTTGCAAAATACTAGCAATGAACATCTTCCTCTTTACATCCATGGTAAAAATATTATAATAGATATTTATTTATTTATTTATTGACACACCAATGACTTATTCACTAAATCATTACATTAAATATATTCTATTTCAACAGCTTTGTGGTGAATTCGTCACTTATAGGTCTGGTCTAGCTGGAAAAATATGATAACAACATAATAAAAATTAAAAATGTACAAAGTAGTTATGGAAGCACCACCAATACAAATTGTGCGTATGTCAGCATAACAGCAGAACGGTACTGCTGTGCTTGCATAATTCCTGGAGAGATAAAGTTGCTTGTATAGATTTAAGTTTAGACCTAAGGACACTCCGTGTACGCATCCCATTCTGTGAGCACGTGGCCACGTATTAAATAATTAATTAATCTACTTATTAATTTTTATTTTTTTAAAAAGTCGTTTACGACGCTCCCAATCCTGACTGGCGCAGCCGGTAGGATCACTGAGGAAGCTGTCCCGCGTTAGTGAGTTTTCGCGAATAGACTTTTCCGATCTTCACAACGGTACGCGTGGTGTACGGCGAAGTGATCCAGCGAACCAAACAAATATCGTCAGCGACGAGGAGCTGAAACCTGATGATGGGCGAGGCAGGCTGGTGAGTACGACTTTTCACCTCCTTTCTTATACCTCATATCCATCATACCCCTTGTTAACTTGGAATTGGACGTTTTTCATTTTAACTGTTATATGGTTTTCTTAAACTGATTATAAGAATATTATGTGTCTAGTATAGTAACACGTAAAGTAAATAAATAGAAAATAGAGTCTTGAACTTACGATAATTTTATTGAATTCTAAGATAGTTACTTAATTATAGGCAATTAGTTATAATTATTGTAATAAATAAGTAGAGTTCATAGAGTTAAATTTAACGTAAAAACTTAAATTATCGCCGAAATGTCGGAAATTAAACTCATTCCCAACGAATTATATAAAATTCTCCCAAGTTTCGATGGTAATAAACGCCATCTGAGTTTATTCTTGCGTAAATGTGAGTACATAATTGACAAATTTAAATCATCCGAACTACAAAATGAATATTTAATGCATGTTGTGACTAGCCGCTTAACGGGCGACGCAGCAGCGCTGATAAGCGAGCGCGTAGACATTCGGTCGTGGGCGGAATTCAAAGAATTGCTTGAGATACACTTTGGTGATCCACGAAGCGAAGAATGTTTGGCCATAGAATTAGAGACATTAAAGATTAAAAATAACGAGAGTCACACCGATTTTTGCGCACGGATCCAATCAGTAAAATCTATTTTGTTATCAAAAGTAAATCAAATAAGTGATCAAAATTTACTAGTAAGTAAGACTGCCATCTATAATAATACAGCCTTACAGGTATTTTTATACAATTTACCTGAAAATATGGTACGCGTAGTGCGTCTAAAAAGGCCGCAGTTCTTGGAAGAGGCCTTGTCCATAGTTTTAGAAGAAATTAATTTCTACGAGCAATATCAAATGAGAGGTAAAATGCTAAATTTAAACCATAATTCAAAACCACAGCTTAGTGGAACTATGGCACCTCAGCAATCATTTAAATTCGGTTTACCTCAACAGCCTACAGGCTTCAGATTTCCGATGATGCAACAAAATCAACCATTTAAGTATAATTTTGGTACAACACCCAAATTTAATTTCGGAATCCCACCGAATAAGCCTTTCAATTTACCGCAGGGACACCATCCGTCCCAAGGCCAATTTGGGATGAATAAACAAAACTATGTGCCAATGCCACTCCAGTATGGATATCGACCTAATTTCGGTTATAGACCGCCTGGCTATCGACAAATGCTACCAATGCTTCCACAACAATTTGGTAGTAACAATCGTTATAGTAATACGGTTCCACAACAAAACACACAAAATATACCTCAACCAAATAACACAGATGCTACTATGAGAACTGCTCCGCAAAGAGCACCTCAGCAGGGTTTTCCTCTTAATGAATTAGATCTGTATCCTTACAATGATGATTATTTTATAAATCCCGTGGAATATTACTATGACGCTGGTGCATATTACCCTTGCGAAGAAAATACTTCTCTGATCGACCAGGTACCTGAAAACACAAAGATAGAGTTAGAAAATAATGATAGTAGTAACCAGACAGCTGAATCCATCCCACAAGTGGAAAATTTTTATATGCGGGCCTCCACGGAGCAACACCTGAAAGAATAACAATTAATTATAATACTGTAAAATTAAAGTTACCACATATATACATACCGGAAATAGGAGGCAAGTTCATGATAGACACGGGTAGTACTCGTTCATTTATACATCCTAGAAAAGCAAATCAATATTTCCCTAGCTATATTTCATACGAACCATTCGAAGTAATTAGCACACATGCCTCAAGTAAACATAATCAGGTAATACAAATTCCCTTATTCTCTATATTTCAAAGTACAGATCATCATAAATTTTACGTATATAACGTTGACTCTCTATACGATGGGTTGATAGGAAATGATCTTTTAAAGCAGCTAGAAGCCGTTATAGATCTAAAAAGACGTGTTCTTATAACAAAGACAGCGGAAATACCTATCTGTATAGATTCGGATATTAACGTTATACATGCTGTGGAACTTCCTCCGCGAACAGAACTTCGAGCAAAAATACCAACTAATATAATGAATGGTGAAGGAATACTTAATTACATTGAATTTTACGCAGGAGTGCGGATGCCTACCGCGCTCGTGAAATGTATTAATGGTTATGCAACAACCGTCATACAAAATACATCTGATAAACATGTAGAGCTATGTGTCACAAAGCCTTTTGTAGTATCTGAATATAATGAAAATGAATGCCTTGTTAATTCCATAGACAATTTAAATTTAGAGACTGACCAATTATTACGCGACAATCTAACTAAATTACGGCTAGACCACATGAATGACGAAGAAAAAACATGTATACAAAGGTTATGTGAAGAATTCAGAGATATATTCTATTGTGACCAAATACCTTTAAGTTTTACTAATCAGGTAAAACACTGCATTAGAACGAAAAATGAAGATCCAATCTATACTAAACCATATAGACAAGCCCCTGTTCAAGCAGCAGAAATCAATAGACAAGTCGAAAAACTTTTAAAAGAAAACGTAATCCAGGAATCCTTTTCTCCCTGGAGCTCACCAGTTCATCTTGTGCCCAAAAAACCTGATGCTTCCGGTGAGGTAAAATACAGAATGGTGATCGACTACAGAAGACTTAACGACATTACGATAGATGATAAATACCCCCTTCCTAACATAACTGACCTTTTTGATAAACTGGGTAAAAGCACTTACTTTACAACTTTAGATTTGGCTAGCGGCTACCATCAGATTGAATTAAATAGGGACGATGTACCGAAAACTGCCTTCAGCACCCAAAACGGGCATTATGAGTTCTTAAGAATGCCGTTCGGACTTAAAACAGCTCCGGCGACTTTTCAACGAGCAATGGACAACATCATGCGAGGTCTGCAAGGAATACATTGCCTTATTTACCTCGATGACGTCATAATTTTTTCCTCCAGCTTTCAGGAGCACTTACAGAAACTTAGAGCCGTTTTTAACAGACTACGACAGACTAACTTAAAAGTACAACTGGACAAATCTGAATTCTTACGTAAAGAAGTTTTGTACCTAGGACATACAATCACGAAAGACGGACTAAAACCAAACAACGATAAAATTCAAGCCATTCTCGAATATCCTCTCCCTGAAACAACAACACAAATTAAAAGTTTCCTTGGTCTCGTCGGATATTATAGAAAATTTATTAAAGATTTCGCTAGAATTACTCAACCTTTAACGTCTTGTCTAAAGAAACGAAACAAAATTATCATAGATCAAAACTACATAGATGCTTTTAATAAATGTAAGGAAGTACTTACTTCTTCCCCCTTATTACAATACCCCGACTCTACTAAACCCTACATTTTAACAACTGACGCATCCAATGTAGCACTCGGTGCTGTCCTGTCCCAAGGGCCTATTGGATCAGACAAACCAGTCGCATACGCAAGTCGCACACTTAGCGACACGGAAACACGCTATAGTACAATAGAGCGAGAGCTTTTAGCTATTATTTGGGCTGTTAAACATTTTAGACCCTACTTGTACGGGAACAAGTTCCAAATTTTTACCGACCATAGACCTCTTGCTTGGCTATATTCCCTGAAAGAACCAAACAGTAAATTGACTCGTTGGCGCCTCCGCCTTCAGGAGTATGACTTTACAATTATTTATAAAAATGGCAAACAAAATAGTAACGCCGATGCATTGTCACGTATAAAACTCAATGCAATAGATTCTGAAGACGACGTATCAATGGATGTTAATGTAGACGAATCAGACATACAAAAAGTAATAAAACAATTAAAAGACCTCGAAAAATTTACCAGTAAACCTGACACTGAAAATAAAACAGAAATAATAACGATTCCTGACTCTGACTCCGACTCTGATGTGACCACGCCAGAAGACCTATTCCAAGAAAATTTCCCCATTCGCTCAATAACCAGTAGTAGTAGAACAGATACAATAGCCTCCAATATAGAACCAGACTCATTAGGGATTCCAATCTTAAGAGAGGCAATTGACACTAAACCAAACCAAATATTAGTGTTTTCCTGGTTTCAAAATAAATTGCAAGTTCAAAATTTGTCCAGAAAGAATCAAAAAGTTTTAGAAGTATTTCTCCCATTAGATAACGAAGAATTAATCAAGCAATTTTTAAAAGAATACATTACACCCAAGCGAAAATATTTTATATACTTTGAGAGCGAAATACATAGAAGGTTATTTACTAAAGTTATAATAGAAATTTTCAAGAAAGACTCAGTAGAATTCTTTGAGTGCACTGATAGAGTAATATATGTAGAGGATGAAAAAGAACAAAAAGCTGTTATATTAAAGCATCACGAAGGAAAGACATGCCATAGAGGAATTAAAGAAACAATAGTTAGGATTCGTAGAAACTATTATTGGGAAAACATGCAGGATACCGTAGCAGCAGTAATAAATACGTGTGAGCCCTGTAAACAGATGAAATACGACAGAAAGCCCATAAAACCGATGTTACAATTGACCCAAACACAGGATGCCCCTTTCCAGGAAATATTTATTGACTTATTTAACATAGAAAAGAAATATTATTTAACACTAGTAGACGCTTTCAGTAAACTAGGACAGGCCATCGAAATCCCAAGTAGACAAACAACAGAAGTAGCGCGAGCCTTATTAAAGTACTTTTCAATATACGGTGTGCCTAAGAAGATATCTTGTGACCCTGGCACTGAATTTAACAACGAACTCATGCGCGAGCTTTTAGCTATGTACAAAGTAGAGATCCACATAACAACGCCAAACAATCCCAACTCTACCGGCATTGTAGAGCGATTCCACTCTACAATTATAGAGATATATAGGCTTGCAAAATATGAACGTAAATGTACAGACGCGGCTTCTATAATGACCTATTCCATTATGGCGTACAATCACACTATACACTCTACTACAGGATTAACACCTTTTGAAGTAGCATTTGGACATACAGACTCCGGTAAAATATTTGATGTAAACGTAGAAAAGGCGTATACACAACAACTAGTAAAAGATCATGCAAAGCGCACAAAATATCTGTACAGGTACATAGCTGAAAAGATTCTTGCCAGTAAGCAAAAAGCTAGAATAAATAAAGGCGGCGAAACTGAGCTAAGGTTACAAGAAGAAGACAGTATTTTTGTAAAAGACATTAATATACGAAAAAGTAAAGATAAACCTAGGTACCATAAAGCAAAAGTAACAGGACAAATAGATAGAAACGTAGTACCAGTACAGATAGGAAATAGAAAAGCTAAAGTGCCTCTTAAAAACGTTAAACGTCCTTCACAGGTCGTGGCGGATCATCGTGATCTTGAACATCGTGATCAAGATCCAGGGCCTTCAACTTCAAGAGATTAAAAATAACCCAGGCATACTACCCGTTAAGCAAGGGCAGGCGGTAGTAGAGAGAGACAAATGGACTATAGTTAAGATATTAGATTTTAAGGCGATAAATGATGATTTAGAATTTAATATTAATAGATATAAAGAGTTTAGCAATATAGTTTACATCCATAAGCCATACGGAAATGAGTTCCAAAATATGAAACTACAGGTAGAATACTTACGTAACTCGACAGTCATGAAATTCAGGCAGCTTATTCCATCAAAACGCTTTAAACGCGGCCTCATTGACCCTCTTGGTTCAATTATTAAAACGCTGACCGGTAACCTAGCCCATGAGGATGCTATTAAATACGATACTCAAATATCTCAACTGAAAATTGGCCAAACTCACATAGATAAGAAAATAACTATCATTTCAAAAATGCTGGATTCCATCACTAATAAAAGTACATCTCTACAGGAAAATATACAGATCTTGGAGGAACGCATGAAACACATAGAGAGAATTGTTAAGAATATAGGTACAAAAGAAAATAACTCTATATACTCTACATATATTTTAAGTATGTTTCATATGTTTGAAAGTAATTTTAGGACAATATATATAGTTTTAAATGAAATCGAAACTGCGCTATCATTTACAAAAGTTTCTGTTGTACATCAAGCCATTGTTGACCCATCTGAATTATTATCACTGTTAAACAATATTTCTAAAACTGAAAGCTTAATTTATCCTGTAACAGAAAAAACTTTACTGATGTTGGAAAGAACTATGTCTGTTAAAGCATATGTAAAAGAAAACCAAATAACATTCATTATGGAAATCCCATTAATAGATAAAAATACGTACAACTACTTCAAAATTTATTCATTACCAATTCTTAATGACAATTGTATAACTACTGTTATAATTCCTAAATATCCTTACCTACTGGTGAAAGGTCCTATATACTTACCGCTAGCCAGCCCATGTGAAGAGATTGCAGTCAACCAATTCCTGTGCAAGGAAAGCCCTGTTGTATTGTATCCTGAAAGTACGTGCATAGAACAATTGATGAATTTCGCTTCAAACCTCAGTCTGTGTAAACCGCTCGTGGTTAACCTGGAAAGCCTTAAAGTACAGCCTATTGATTTTATGAAATGGATAATTTATACAAGAAATGAAATAATACTTACCGAAACATGTTCTGATGATATTATCAGGAAACCAATCAAGGGCACATATATATTAGAAATTCATGGAAAATGCAGTGTTTATTTGAAAAATATCAAACTGCACAAACGACAATTTAATTCAGGGAAAATGCATTATCAAGTAATTCCGGTTGCTGCTCTACCTAAATTAAAGGAAACATCTATTGACTGGAACAAGACAGTGAACCTAAACCACCTCAATTTCGACGATTTGAAACACCTATCCTACTCATTAAAAAGTGAAATAGTGGAAAGTGACAGTGCAGTGAAAACAAATAGTGTTAGCTTAGCGACTATACTACTTTATGTAATTTTAGTTATAATATGTCTTAGTGTAGTACTTTGGAAGAAAATGTCTTGTATAAGTAAACGTCTGCGAAATCATCGGAATCCAAATATTACCGATAATTTCGCACTTGGTGAGGGAGGAGTTATGGAAGCACCACCAATACAAATTGTGCGTATGTCAGCATAACAGCAGAACGGTACTGCTGTGCTTGCATAATTCCTGGAGAGATAAAGTTGCTTGTATAGATTTAAGTTTAGACCTAAGGACACTCCGTGTACGCATCCCATTCTGTGAGCACGTAGCCACGTATTAAATAATTAATTAATCTACTTATTAATTTTTATTTTTTTAAAAAGTCGTTTACGACGCTCCCAATCCTGACTAAGTTTACATTAAATTTAAAATGTCAGGTAGTTCATTTCTTTAATCAAAATATTAATTATTTACAAACTACAAAACTATAATAGAAATAAATATGTACAAGTATAAAAGGTTACAGGGCGTCCAAAAATTCGTCCGCATCGCTGTCAACAGGAAAATTGCCCAAAAGGCTGGAAGCATTACCACGTTGGATGCTGATTCTTTGGCCAAAAAATAGGCCTGCCCTCTGGTCACGTGAAGAGTCGACCAACCGCTTGGCGATTTCACGAAAAACTAGGTGAGCGCTCGGACCCCATGGTCCTAGTGTTTCAACCCCAAACGGCTCAAACACATAACTACCAATTAAATTATTGTATTTGCGCCGTTTGAGGTTTTCAGCACCTGCAGCAGCCGCCCCAGCGCAGCCCACTGTGCTAGGAGGATGGGATGGCGCAAGGGTGTCGACGCAAGTTGCGTCCTACACCAAAGGCCTACCCAACTTCCATGGCATTATGGTCATACCATCTGGTCTCTTCCCATCGACGCGTACCAAGCCATTGGCTTCTAAGACAGATGGCACCCCGGCGGTGGCAAGAGCACGACGGATGAGATCATTAATGCTAGCGTGCCGCGCAATCCGACCTGAACTCTTACTGCATGAAAGGCCATGGTGTCCGAGGCAGTCGACTGCTTCACCACATTGACAGCGATGCGGAGCCCCACAAGGAGCGCCCAATCGCAAACACGTAGCGAGCCGGAAGGTTGTGTCACCTAACATAGTGCGTATATTAGGTGACGGTAGTGCCTGAAGCCATTAATTAATTAAATTACAGTATGACTCGAAAATTAAAAAAAAAAACATCAATTAAATTGGTATAGAAAAACAATTATATATCAAAACTATAAAAATAACAAATAAATTAGGATATAAATATTACATTAATTATAATTAAAAGAATAGAATAGATTTTGAGTTAAAAAATGAAATGAAATGAAATTGTACAGTATTAAATACATTGAATGTAGCCACACAAGTACACAAATTAACATTTTGTAAAAGAAATAAACAAACAAATCGATCAAGAACTGAGAACGTATCGTCTGAATTCATTCAGACTGTTCGAAAATATGTAGTGAAGTACGCGTGCTCAACTTATTGTAGCTAGACAAAAACCGATATAAAGGAGCTGAACGACCAAGATTAGTTCTATTTTTAGGCATTTGAAATGTTTCTGTTTTTAAATTGGATCTGTATGAGGTACGATGGGACACATTTAGACTGGGGGTCTAAAATGGCCGCTTTAGCAGAATCATAATAGGATAATAATATGAATTACGTTTAAATTCGTAAAATGGTCACAAGGTGACAATTCATAATAGTAGGTACGTCTATCTATGACCATTTTAAGAATTTAAACGTAATTCATATTGTTATCATATTATGGGCTGCGGGACTGTTCGAAAGAGATACAGCGGCCCTGGAACATAAAGGGCAAAAGAAGGAACATGGATGGTTTTTAGTCAGTAAAAGTTTGACACTCCCTTCCGCTCTGCCCAGAGCGGGAGGAGGCATTTGATGATTCTGCTAAAGCGGCCATTTTAGACCCCCAGATCTCCGAAACCAACTCCGGTACATTCGCCAAATTTGGAGGGTCTTATAGAGTAAAATTAAATATGAGCAACTTCTTCGTTGCTCCAAGGAGCTCATCTTGAAGCTCTAT
Organism: Eurois occulta; assembly: GCA_950022335.1. Taxonomy (NCBI): domain Eukaryota; kingdom Metazoa; phylum Arthropoda; class Insecta; order Lepidoptera; family Noctuidae; genus Eurois; species Eurois occulta. The sequence goes on from OX465496.1 coordinate 9,021,596, forward strand.
ATAATTACTAGCTGTGCCCGGCATGCGTTGCAATGCATGTTTTCCTACCTACTACTTTCACTACCCTACCTACCCTACCTACCCTACCTACCCTACCTACCCTACCTACCCTACCTACCCTACCTACCCTACCTACCCTACCTACCCTACCTACCCTACCTACCCTACCTACCCTACCTACCCTACCTACCCTACCTACCCTACCTACCCTACCTAATTGTGAATCTAAACCATTCTCAGATCCCCTTGAACACACACAAAAAATTTCATCAAAATCGGTCCAGTCGTTTGAGAGAAGTTCAGTGACATACACACTCACAGAAGAATTATATATATAAAGATAATATATAATTATGTATGTATAACATACATCATATTCATATGATCTGTTGACAACTATTACAGACCACACCGCCAGCTAGCTAGCGAGCGAGCTGGGCGAGCCTCTTTTCATACTTTGTTTCGGCTCTTTCGGTAGTTCGCGGTGTGAACCAAAGTTTCAAAAGAGGTGAAACGATGCCTCGCCCGGCTCGCTCGCTCGTTCGCTAGCTGGCGTTGTGGCCTGCGCTTTATTAGGTGTGTGAGTGTCGTCGGACATCTCCGGTACACTAGTGGCAGTCTCATTTAACGTCGTACGCGTAGCAGTTACCTCACTGTCGTTCATCAATGAGTCTGATTTAGTCCTAGTACGGCGGAAAGTAATGTTTTCTAGGAAATTCATATTTGATACAGTCGATTTAAATTAGTTTTAACAAAACATGGAAAAAGAATATCAAATTCAAGTATTTTAACTCGCACTCGTACGAGTTGTGATGTTACGTCCCCTAGACTAAAGGTGTCTTTAATTTGTTTAAAAGGGCCAATGAAAGCTTTCAATGAAATGTCTGACCCTTTCACTTCTACGCCAAAAAAAGCTAGATAAAAAGGCCTCTAAAGTGTAATTACTTTACGTAGAACAGAATATTATCATCATCATTCATTCTCCTGCCCTTATCCCAATTTATTTGGGGTCGGCGCAGCATGTCTTCTTCTTCCATACTTCTCTATTACTCGTCATATCAGCAGACACCTCCTTTCTAGCCATATCATCCTTCACACAGTCCATCCATCGTTTTTACAACGTAGAATTCTAATATATTAATATTCGTAATATTGTATTTATGTCTTATGCGTATCCGAATACCTAACATAAATGTGAACGCGGGATTCTTTTCCACTTACCCAGTAATAAAACAGTAATGCAAAAACGAAAGAAGGTAGAATATCTACCCTAATTGAATACTTTGACTCTTGCGTAACTATCTCGGGGCATGCAAAGTCCCGAGTTCCCGCGGAACACACATTCCGTCACGTCAGGTTTTTGTTACGGAGTCAGTTCAAAAGGTGATACTTAATATGTTGTAGCAAGCACGTGCGCACGTTTTACCCGAACATCCGCTTTCTTCTCGGATATTTTTTTTCCTTACATGATACAATATAGAATCAAATTGCTAGATGATATGAATATGATCTGATACAATTTGTAAGTCCGTATTTATTAACCACGGAGACGATACAAAAAGAACATCTATGAATTCGAGGGTATGAGCGTGGGCGTCGTACCGGGATTACTTTTGCCCAGTTTCGTATCCACACAGCCTAGTAGACATAACTATTATGTAACAGGTACCAAAGTACTTACATTACCACATTATGTATCTGATCGTTATATAATTATGTACTTTAGCAGCAGAGATTTATTTTTCAGATTATTGTTTTTTTCTTTTTTTGTCACATTAGGTGCTGTATTGCATTGAGAACGCAGTAGGCGCGCCGGCCCCCGATGGACAGTTCGCAGCTTATAAAGAAGAGGTGGTGGAACACGCTAGGCGCGCCTTCAGGGTGTCTTCGGAAGTGCACGCGCGTGCGATGCGCTCCGCCGGCAGCGAGCGACCGCCCACCGTCGTGCTCGGCTGCTCCGTCCTCGAGGCAGATGGACTTGAAGCCAAAGACGCTAATGGTAAGAGTATATTGTGAGGCAGTAGTCACGTAACCGAATAGCCAAATTAGCTATACGCTTGTTTTACTAGCAACTGCTGAAAAAGAAATTGAAAGGAGTAATAGAATAGAGTATGCCACCTGTCTCCGTGACTTGACTTGCGGAGCAACCGCGACGGTACTTACGCGACGGACGCAAGTAACTTGCGAGCATGTCGTTGAATGCTAGTCGTTTCGCCTGAGGACGAGTATGTGGCGCAAAACAGTAATAAAGGGTCTTGAGAAGCTGATGATTGTGAAAAAAATGCTCATGAAATTACAACTTATTTACTCCACAAAATATGCGTAGGCGTAGAACTAAGTAAGAACATTAGCTACTTAAGATTATAATTGATGAATGGTCTTTATTCTGAAAAGTTTTCCGTAGTTAGCACCTCGTAAGGTGAGGAAAGTAAACACACGTTTAATAGAAGCACTTGGTACTCACACGTCGGCCCCTTATGTGCACCTAAATCATATTCATAAATGATGAGTGGTGCTTGAATACATTTCATGACTTTTACTTACTATTGACATAACGGTAGGCGACATTTGGAATATTTATACTGATAATACACTCATGTGAATATCACAATATTTTTGTCTTTTCACTACACTTTTACTCTACTCAATTCAGTTCACTTTCAGGGCCGCGGTATCTCTTTCGAACAGTCCCGCAGCCCAATTCGGTCTTTGTCTATATTGGTCGATCATGCGAAAATCCAACAGGAGTGGCAATCCAGGGGCAGAAAAATGGAGCCTTTGTGATAAAAGTTTTTACGTAGGGTTTAAAGTGAGGACCACGCGCGTTAGTTCAACGAAAATGTTTAAGTTGGTAGAGGCAGTAAGATTACTCAGGCTCATTTTTAGGCAGAGTGTGATTCCACATTTTATTACTAACTTAATAATTCTGTGGCATCAGGTAGGAAAAGTTATAACTTTAAAAAAATCCTGAGCCTCCCCCCTTCCCTCCCGCCCCTCTGGCGACGCCCAAGCCACTATCTGTCAAACTAATGTCCTTGCTAGGAAATTATTTTGTTAAGTATTGTAACTACCAAATACTATAACTTAAAATGTTTGCGTCAATTTGATGTTGATGCAAATGTTTGTAGTCACTTCTGTTGACAATGTAAAAGTTAAATTGTGTAACAAATAATGTCTGGCGTGCTGACAGCTACGCTTGTTATATTGAATTACGCGAAAACGATGGGCGTGCGCCGAGATACCGCGCGATGCCGACCAAGGCGCGCGAACAACACTTAACGTGGCTGTACACTCTTGTCTATCTGGCGAGTGCGAGTGAAAGGGACACCGTTGCTAAAACTGTTACCACGTATTCAGTAGGTACATAAATCTGAACTACCCCACATAGAAATTTTGAATAGGTAATTTTAAAAAAATATGCTGTTCCATACATTTTCACCGTGTAGGTATTGCAGTTTGGTAGGAAACAGCTGTTTTTTTTTAATAAACCGACGAAATATTTATTTGAGGGGTTGACAATGATGTACTGAATACGTGGTAACTGTTTTAGCGTCGGTGTCCCTTCCACCCTGTATGGGGGTGCTTATCTAGCCTCGGTGGTCCTTGCTTGGCTGTTTACTCTCGCAGTCACCCGGTCTCGGGGTGTCTCGGCCAGGGTGCACAGCCGCCTTAACAATCACGACAAATGACATCACATTATGTAATCAGCACCCCAAACAACTCCCATTTTAATATCAAAATAATGTTTCCATAAAATAACCGCATTTTCTGTAAAATAAATGCTGCTACCACTGGAAGTTAAAATCAAATTTCTATTCAAGCAAAACTTTGTTTCGACAGCTTCGCAAACAGCTAGTAAAGTTAAAAGGTATTCAATTACACTTTTCTGAGTTTCACAAACCATGTACATATCCAATGTTGCGGTGAAAACGAAGCGAAAAGGCTATTTTAATTAGTTTTGTCCAAGAAATTTTGCTTTGAAACAATGTTTTTTAGATTAATATTTGTTTTCTCGGCTGAAAAAAGGGCACTCTATCTTTTTATTTGGCGTTGACTAAACGTTGGTACATTACGGTATTTTATGGATGGGTGTCGTCCGCCTAGACACAGATCACATAGTGGAAAATTCTAGATCTAGATCAAGAAAGGACATTTACATATAAGTATCAAAAAATATAAAATGTTTTTTACTTTCTAAACACCTGCACTCCCACGTCGCGAAACTGCGTCGCCTTTCGATTGCTTCGCTACGCATTGAGCTACGGCGTAGCAAGCTCTGCTATAATTGCTACGATACCGCTTTCTCTAGCCATACGCTTTTGGTAGTGTTTAATAACTTATTTATTGTGATACATTCAGGTTTTTCAGCTATAAATTTTATTTGTTGTTTTTTTGGCAATTAGAATTTATCTTTGTCCAAATAACTTATGAACATATTATATTAACCAGTAGAAAAACGAGTTCCTATTGATTGAACTGTTATGAAATCCCTTAAAAGGTGCCACCTTATACCACCTAGGGTTCAGTGACCCGTACTGCATGCTGGGAATCCAGCCAGCTTCCCTGCCGGCCTCTCCGCGTGCTTCCGAGGACGAGGGACGTAAGCACGGCTTCAGATTGAGCTTCAAGCGACGGGAGGGTCGTCAGCAGCGAGACAGCCTCGGCAGGCTGCCAGCTCGTTATATACGGGCCACTAGTGTGCGACAACACACACTGTCGCCCAAGTGGAATGAGACATTCAAATTGTAAGTGTTCATTAAGGGATCAAATATCATACCCATTCACATGCATACATACGCTTTAAAGGGCTCAGTATTGATGGATGGTGTTTATTATAGCGATATCGACGACATATCGTCGGACGTGCTGCACCTGGACATCTGGGACCACGACGACGAGAGCTCCGTACTGGACGCCGTGTCGCGGCTCAACGAGGTGCGCGGAGTACGCGGCCTCGGACGGTTCTTCAAGCAAGTCTGCCAGAGCGCGCGTCAGGGCAGTCAGGATGACTTCCTAGGTGAGTTTAAAATTTTACACATAACGTAATATCACTGCACAGGCATTAGATGGGTAAGGCGGAGGTGTAGGCTATCTGAAATAAATCCATATTTTGGAAGTTGCGTTTAAGTCCGAGGGGCAGGCCTATTTGCCTTATTACGCTGACTGAGAAATTCCTTTCAGGAAAACCAATAACATTTTGTGCGATCTGGGAATCGAATCCAAGACACGCTGTTGCACATCCGTAGTGCTTACGATCACGCGATTAACGAGGCAATTGTTTCAATCAAGTTTTTTTTTTTAATATTCTTTCTGTCATAAACCTACCGGACGTGAGGAGTAATCTTTTAATAGTCTTTGTTTTAACACTTTTTAAGATTCGGACCAACCAATATTAAAACTTTAAATTATAAGAACATTAAACTTTAAGTTTCAAGTCTCGTTAATTTTGCTTATTTCATTATTTTAAACGTGATATTGAGGGATGTTTCGTTGTCTTGTATTTTTTACTCGTTTTCAGCTTTTATCGTAAATACGTTGTAATGATTTTGTAGTTACATAAGCTGTTAGCCACCCTTCCAATAATGAAATATTATGACTCCCGTTTGACTGTCATTGGGGTAGATTTTTTGGGAAATATCTAAATAAGTTCGCTGTTGTACAGTCCATTCATAGGTTGTCTGGAAGATATCGCTATAAGCGATGAGACCGCCATTATTGTAACCATAAAATTAGCAATATTGTATAACAGTTGTGTTACAATTTTGGTGTACAGTTAGCTGACCTACCTTTACATAAATGGTTGAGATTTTTTAGAACACGATTCGATAGAATTTTATTTAATATTTTAATATTTTACGTACTTTGATCAAATAAATAAAATATAAAAGAATCGTAAAATTCTATCGATTCGTATCCTAAAAAATCTCAGTCATTAAGAACTAACGATTTTGTGACGTCTTAGTCGGTACGAATTTACTTGGTATACACAGCTCCATAGTGTTCCCCAAAGACATTTATTTATTTTATTTTAACATGTGCGTTCAAATCCGTGATATACCCATGTTGGTTTTTGTATTTTGCAAAAACGTTTTATTGTAATTAATCTATCGTTTTGGTGAATAAATAAGTTCATGTTGGTATTAGACGGAGGTTTTAGGTCCGCTTGCCGTACATAAGATTGGAGGTTCAAATCCTGGGCACGAAATGTGCTTTTTGCCATACATTATATAGGTATTTTCAGGGTTCCGTACTCAAAAGGTAAAAACGAAACCCTTATAGGATCACTTTATTGTCCGTCCCTCTGCCTGTCTGTCTGTCAAGACTCTTTATCCCGGGAACGCGTGAATGTCTCAAGTTGATATTACAACCATATACTCAAATCTACAGTCCCTTGAAGCTATGAAAAAATGAAACTTCTAAATTAACGTAAAAAAAAGATACGGCTATTTATGCCGCAAAAAACGTATATTTCGGCACTCTCAAAGGAATCAAAATTTATAGGGTACTTCTCGTTGACCTAGAATCATGAAATTTGGCAAGAAGCGTTGTCTTATAGTACAAGTAAAGGGAAAAATCTGGAAACCGTAAATAAGTAGTTTAATAACAAAATACCTACAAGGTTATACGAAACCCTCGGTGCGCGAGTCCAACTCGCAGTTGGCCGGTTTTTTTTATATAAAGTATTTTTCTATTTTGTTTCAGTAATATTTGGAAACAATTTAAAAATCAAGAAAAATAAAATACTTTAGTAATCATTTCATAATATTTACTATGCTATTATTTAACAAAACTTTGATCCCTTTTTACTATAAAGATTAATACTTTATAATTTGATTTGATAATAATTTACAGCTATCATTCATACAGAACAACAATTTTTGTTGTAATAAAATAAGAAATTATTTAAAAAAATAATGGGTAAATCGTAGTCGTTTAGTCTTCGTCGTTTTATGTGTACTTACATATCAAAACGTTGTAGTTATAACTTGAGGGTATGGGTTAATTTTATAAAGAAAATGTAAGTAAGTAAATTAATGAATACCCTCAAATTATAACATCTATCGATTAGATAGAGACCTAAAGATAAAGTGACTCGGACAGTAGAAGATAACAATTTCATCGCAATTTATATGAGCTCGTTGGCTAGTTCGTCAAACTGCCGTATGTACGGGTATGACGACGTTCGGTGATGCGATAGTACCTACGAATCTAAGTCGAAAAAATTAACTCTTTTTGAAGTATTCTTTAGATTATTCGTAACGAATTCAATGTTGCAACAGTGTAACTTTTTAAAACTTGAAGGGTTAGCACATGACATACTGACTCTGTGTGTACCTATTTAACGATGTAACTTAGAAAGTAGAACTCGACTAAACGTTGACTTAACCTTTGGGTCTATTAGTGAAGTATTGAGGAATTATTTACTTATAGTTTGGAGTACTTACGTAAATACCCAAAGCTAAAGCAAGTTATTTTTAAAGAACAGTTTTTACACTTTCTTTGGGCATTGTTGACAGTAAAGTCCACCAAAGTAGACACTACAAGTTATGAAAACATAATAGCGTGTCTCGGTACTGGGGTCAAACGTCAACACGTTTTAGTGTTTGATTGATTTATAATTTCTTAATAGAAAACAAAATTGAGGTTTATTTTGCCAATCATATCTCTTTTACTTAGCAATTGACGACTTATTTGAAAGGGTTTGGGGCACTATACACATTAGGTCGACATGAAGCAGGTGGCAAAATACAATATAACATTATATATTTAAATATATAGTTTCATAGTTATTTTTTAGTTTAATATTATACGTTCGCGAAAAAAAAAATGCTCGGATTTGCTCGAATTATGCCGAACCGATGGTAGATGCCGTAAGAAGATTGCTGATCGGCACCAACCGAATGAAAGCTAAATATGTGTAGTAGCTCGAATGTGCCAAAGCATCGTGCGAAATCGAATTTGCCGACGCGAATAAATCTGTCAATTTTGGCTAGTTATGTAGGTGACTAGGTGTTATACAATTTGGTTAAATTCAAAATCTTATATGTAACATATATGTAACTTTACCTAACGTTCACCAATATTAGTGTGCCTAAAGTTAACCAAGGCCCCGGTAGACTCTCACTAGTTCCCTTGATCCCCGGTGCATGCGTGGGAAGGGAACACCGGGGTGGTTTTTAGTCAGTTAGAGTCTTACAGACCCCCCCGCCCGCTCTAAGACGGATGACATCCAAGAGGATTTTACATCCCGAAACAAAAAAAACCGGCCAAGTGCGAATCGGACTCGCGCACGAAGGGTTCCGTACCATTATCTATAAAAACGGCAAAAAAATCATATCTGTTGTATGGGAGCCCCCCTTAATATTTTTTTTTAATTTTTAGTATTTGTTGTTATAGCGGCAATAGTAATACATCATTTGTGAAAATTTCAGCTTTCTAGCAATCGCGGTTTATGAGATACAGCCTGGAGACAGACAGACAGACAGACAGACAGCGAAGTCTTAGTAATAGGGTCCCGTTTTACCCTTTGGGTACGGAACCCTAAAAAAGAGGCCCAGATAGACTAACTCTAACTGAAATTTTATTTTGGATTGATTGCGGTCAATCTGCTCCGACTCGCCAGACCAGACTTTAGTATTGACATTAGGTGCAAAACACTAACTTGCTTTGAATTTTGGAAATAGTCATGTGAAAGTCACTCTTCAGTTTCTGCATAGCCTCTTGCAAAAAGGAAGGAAGGAGTGAATTTATCTATTATAATTGTCGTTTTTTAACAACAGCTTCTAAACTCTTGGTAATTTCATCGACGAGAGGTATAAGGGCGATCCCTTTTTAATACATGGTGTAAACGAACCCTTTACGAAACTGTCAATCAACCATTCTGTACATTAAACTAAGTAACTCTACGCAAAAATTATTGCTTAGAAACAACTATTTTCTAAAAAGATTTTATTTATTAAAGAAATACACATTCTGTGAAAATTTCAACTGTGTACCTATTACGGTTCATGAGATACAGCCCTCTGACAGACAGACGAACGGACTGACGGACGGACGGGCAGATAGCGGAAGCTTAGTAAAAGGGTTCTGTTGTTTACCCTTCGGGTACGGAACCCTAGAAAATGATCGCAATGACGGGGAAAACAAGTACGTTTCGTTAAAGGTATGCTGGTGTGTTTTACACCCATTCTCTATGTTTATTTTACAAAAAACTTAAAACACAATTACAATCTATCAATCTATCGACAAGAAAAATATAGTAATAAAGTAGAGTTTGGTAAAAATTAGCTACCAGATTAAAGTGACACGAGACTTTTCAGTGAAACGGACTAATACTATTCATGTGAATACATAATTGACTTGAAACTTACCTACATGATGTGTGTATTTCAGTTTCAAAGAACAAACTATCCACCACACTAATGAGTTCGTGTGTGTTACTATTTAATGAGTTTGGCAACGATAAAATAATAACATGCGGTATCTCACTACTTGAGCATTAAAGTATTTTTTTTTTTTTTATTACAAAATGGGCCTGCTCTTGACCTCGATCACGCCTGGTGGAAAGCGATGGATGAGGTCTATGATGAAACGAGCGTGCCCAGAAGATGCCTGTTCACTCTTGCTTTGAAGGCAGACGGGTTATATGTGGGAGGGAACACAGAAGCCGGCAGAGAGTTCCACACCTTGGCTGTGCGCATGATAAACGTGGAGGAGAAGCGCCGAGTACGACTAGTCGGGATATCAACCAAGTGTGGATGGTACGCCGCAGTACGTCTGCTAGTCCGGTGGTAAAAGGGTGATGGTGGAATCAAATCGTGGAGCTCCTGTGCACACTCTCCGAAGTACAGTCTGTAGAAGACCGACAAGCAGGCGACATTACGCCTATGAGCTAGGCTGTGAAGCGAAGCTATCAAAGTCTCGTCGCCTATGAGTCTTTTAGCTCTGCGTTCCACCGAATCAAGTGCAGCGAGCTGGTATTTTGCTGAACCATCCCACAAGTGACTGCAATACTCCATACAGGAACGGACCTGTGCTTTATATAAACTTAAAAGCTGTCCAGGTGTGAAGTATCGCCTCACCTTATTCAGGATGCCCAGCTTCTTAGCTGCGGTCTGAGCTTTCGACTCGATGGTTGAGCCGAAGTTGAGATCCGATGTCAACTCCATGCCCAAAAGCTGTAGGCGGTCGGTGACTGGTACAACTGTACCTCGGAAAGCTGGAGACAACTGGAACTGGCTCTTTTTAGCCGTAAAAAGACATGCCTGTGTTTTCAGAGCATTGAATCTGACCAGATTGTCGTCGCCCCACTTGGAAACGAGATTTAGGGTCAGATTCATTCGCTCCACCATGGCCTCTCTATGAGTAGCAGTTTCCTCTCTGCTGGCTCTTGCACTGGACAGGTATCTTTCCGCGACTGTGCTGTCATCAGCGTACCCGATTGCACCAAGCTGTAGCAGGTCGTTGATGTGTAGCAGAAATAAAGTTGCGGAAAGAACAGACCCCTGAGGAACACCGGCATCAATGGCCTTATGATCCGAAGAGCAGCCATCTATGACCACTCTGATCGAACGGCCACTCAGGAAGTCGGAAATCCAGTTGCAAAAGTCAGCAGAGATGCCAAATGCAGGAAGCTTAGCCAACAGACTAGCGTGCCAGACCCTGTCAAAGGCCTTTGAGATATCAAGCGATACAGCAAGGGCTTCGCCGTGTTTCTCAATGGCCTCGCCCCAGTAATGCGTAACATACACAAGAAGATCCCCAGTTGAACGACCACGACGGAAGCCGTACTGGTGGTCACTGAGGAGCTCATTGTCTTCGAGGTATGTTAGCAGCTTATTGTTCAGTACCCTTTCCAACACTTTGCACAGTATGGAGGTTATGGCGATTGGTCTATAGTCAGCAGGATCGGCACGGTTACCCTTTTTGGGCACTGGCTGCACATTAGCAAGCTTCCAGGACTCCGGCACCACTCCGGTTTTTAGAGAAAGGCGAAACAAGCGCGTCAAGACAGGAGATAACTCAGGAGCACAGCTCTTCAGGACTCTTGCAGGTATTCCGTCAGGTCCGCTGGCTTTATTCACGTCTAGATTGCATAGGGCCTTACGGACCTCTTTTATGTGGATTGAGATCACCGGCATTGCGGAGCCACAGTGAGATATGTTAGGTGGTATGTTTGAGGCCGTGTCTAGGCGTGAATTTTCGGCAAAGATGGAGGCAAATAGATTTGCCTTCTCTAGAGCCGTATGAGCCAGCGTTCCATCAGACTTTAGCATAGGAGGCAGCGTAGGACGGCAGAAGTTCGTCTCGACTGATTTCGACAGGGTCCAGAACTCCTTACTACCCGAGGGGCAGGACGCCAGCTTAGCCCCAATTCGTCCAACATGATCGAAGCGCGCCTTCCGTAACACCCGTTTGCAATCCTTGGCGGCTGAATTGTACGCTTTTTTCGTTTCGCGAGCCCTCTGACTACTGCACCTGTCACTACGAGCCGAAGCCCAGGCCTGGTATTGATTTTGATTTTTGATTTTGACAATTGAGTCAGCGCAGTCAGAAGGGTTAAGCGAAGAGAAGCAAGTCTGCCGCCATGGATAAGATGCAAAGAAATGCCGCATCTCATCCCAGTCTGCCGACCCGTACTTCCAAACTCGCCTCGTGCCTCTAGGGCTTAAATCTGGAGGAGAACAGGAAGACACGGATTTCACCAGACAGTGGTCAGACGAACCGAGCGGAGCCCAGATCGATACAGAGTACCTGTCCGGATCTGTTGTCAGCAGAAGGTCTAAGCAGTTGGGTGTGTGGCTATCAACATCCGGAACGCGGGTAGCTTGACCAACCAGCTGGTGGAGATCTAGCGATATCGCAAACTTGCGCGCCTCTCTTCCAGCATGGTCAGTTTTCTGGTACGGGAACAACCAATCCTTATGGTGGGCATTAAAATCCCCCAGAAAGACAAGCTCCGCTGTCGGATATTTGTGTTGGGCCAGTTCAGCTGCCTCTGTAAGATGGTCAAAGAGTCTTGTTGTCTCCTGATCACCGCTGTGCGACCTGTAAACACCGACATAAATAGTTTTAATAGAGCCGGTGTCCACCAGTAGCCACAGAGTGGAGAAACCCGCAACCTCGTAGCAACGGAGACGTTGACAGCATATGTCATCGCGGACGTACACACAGACCCCAGCCTGCTTCTTAAACTTATGTTCAAGTGAGTATCCTGGGTAGTTGAGGTACGCCACGTCTAACGGGGTCGCTAACTTAGTGCGGCTTCTCGGTCTCAAGGTGGTGATGGACCGGATTGATATTTGAGTGCAATCCACGGATGTTAGTGAATTGCACTTTAAGCGGGAGGAAGTGCCGCCGTTGTTTAAAAGTATTCTTTTTGTTTTTTCGCTTCATGGGTTTAAAGAGTTTCAATGGAATTCTAAAGAAAGCGAGGCGAGTCCAGTTTACTGAACAGCTCCCACGAGCAAAGCCCGACGATAAGGAAACTCACCTGGAGACTGCGGGGACGCCCGAACCCCCCCGAAGATGCCCGCCGGGTCCTCCCTTCCAGTCGCCGACTGGCACGGCGGAACATTTCGGGATTTTTCGCGAGGTGGCGGGGCAGCCTTTCACACGTGGCTGGCGTGCTAATTGGGCCCCCAACTTCCTGCGGTCGGCCAACGGCAGGACCGTGCTTCGGATCCCGCTACCCTCCAAAGTGAGTTGCCATGACGAGGTTCACTCCTGGGCTGAGACTAGCCTTGGACAACGCAACTACCAACTGTCGGATTCCATAAGGCACTGGAACTCCCACGCAACGACGAAACACAGCAGGCTGCTTGACGCCGGATTCCGGTGGGAGGGTGGTCGTAAAACCAGGCGGGCGTTAGCCCTACCACCACAAGGGAAGAATTGGCCAGTCATAAAAGGTGTTGGGTGTGACTGCCCAGGATACGCCGAGCGCTCGGTTCAGTTAAGTCACTGGCGGAACAAACTGCGCTACACGAGGAGGCTTCTTCATGTATCCCAAAAATTTTAATTACACTTAACTTTTAATCATAAGAAAGAAAAGAATTCTGACTTGAATCATTCAATAAATAAATCAATAACAGTGTGTCTAGAATAATAATATTTCAGCAATGAAATTCTCTGGTATCTGCCGTTTTTGTACAACTAGTAATTAAGCATCATCATCATCATCTGCCTAGCCTTTTCCCAACTATGTTGGGGTCGGCTTCCAGTCTAACCGGATGCAGCTGAATACCAGTATTTTACATGGAGCGACTGCCTGTTGGACCTCCACAACCCAGTTAGTGCTAGGTAATACGATACCCCTTGGTAAGACTGGTTGTCAGACTTTCGGGCCACTGACAACTAGTAATTAAGCCTTGATTGATTATTAAAAAGTTTGACAACGTATCAAACTAAATTTCTAACATGTTTACCTTATCATGTGAACCCAGTATAATATGATTTGGTACTATCTAAGTGTCTACTATAATGTGGTAAACCGCATATCCAACATAACTTGCTTTGATTCCACAATCCTCAAGATGGTACTAAGATGCTACAATCTAATATACCTTCCTGTCTCAAGATATACGATAGCTCCAAGGACACTTTGCTGCTCGATTGACTCTGAGAAACATTGTAAAATAGTTTTATTAAATCTGTACTAGTATTATAAAGAAGTAAAAATTGATTGTTATTTGTATGTATGGGAACTAATGTATATCAAGTATAGGTATTAGCCGAGCTAATATGCATGATATAATTTAGAGCGTATTATATGTGCATATTAGCCGAGCCATCACAATTTTTGCGGACGAAGTCGCTGGCGAAGTGCTAGAGTATTCTAAAAACAAAATGGCGGCGTTAGTTCGATAATCGCTACTTGTCAAAAGATCTTTATACAACTAAAATAAAACTACTGTCTCGTCGTATTTCCAACCAATATCTACCGAAGCGAAGAAGCCCAGAAAAACAAGAGCTGAACAAATAAGGTCTTATTTGTTTTATTGTGTACAAAGATATGACTTGTAAAGTGTTCCCTGCGGCTCCACGGAGGCTGACACGCGATCTGAACTCATCACACCTGGGTTTACTTACTTTACCTACTTACTGTCGAGTAGCTTATGCTTTGAACGTGTTTATTTTTTAGATATGTATCTACTTAGTGAGGTTATGGTACATGTTCACATACACGCGGTTAAGCTGAGTAAGTAGTAAAGACAGGAAGACTGAATATGGTAATATGTGTTGTATGTGAATTAGTATGGGTAGTGGGTACCGCTCTTTTGTCGATTTATTTTTCATTAGATTCTGCCCGAGGTTTCGATCTCATTATGTTCAGAAATTATCCAATCGGATATTGAATCGGATTAGTAAGTTTCCAAGATTCCCCCCCAAAATCAAACATACAAACTCTAACAAAACTCTCTATCTCTCTTTACAAATTATAGTTTATTATCAGAAACCATAAATAAACAAAACGAAAATCTCTATACTATCTAATGGATGTAACACAGATTGACGAACGACGGCGAAAGATTAAGTGTAATTGATAGGAAACCTAATGAACATGTGTGATGAACTGATGAGCTAGCCAGACGAATATATAAGATTTGCTTTAGACTTAATTATTTCCATTATCAGACCATCGCTCTAGCTCTAGACAGTTACAAGGTTTCACAAAATTAATTGACGAATGTCAAGGAGCAGCTTTTAATTCAGTGATATGTACGTACCTACCCACATTAACTTTGATGGTTTCTTTCAATTTAGAGTGTTTAGTTTATTAATAGAGAATGAATTGGCTAAAAGCGGAAACATTTGTATTAAAAAAGGTACACTATAATGATGAGAAGATTATGTAGGTTTGTATATGTAGGTATAACCTTTAGTTTAATAGCTTCCTCCCGCAGCTTCGCCACCGTAATAGTACAAAATCACCCACGGGAACTAATCTTCTAAAATAAAAACTATCCTATGTCTTATCCAGGTCATGGTCTACCTGTGTGCCAAAGGACAATGACCAAAGTTGGTACCAAAAAGTCTCGCGCCTCAAAACCAAAATATTATAGTAATTAGTTTCATATTTTTTTACGGCATTACGCGTCGGGGATTTGATTTTTGAACTGGAAATATACTTTTCGAGTTTAAAAGTACGAATATTGTTTTACTCCCTTTATATGACGTTCCGTTTCAACTGAATATAAATGACGTTCCGTTTCAATTGAACAAACCCTTGTCTGTCGAGCGGACTCTAAAATTAATTACAATTAAGTAAGATCAGTACACCAAATCGATTTAGTTTGGTTTATTGCTATTTGCAACAAAATAGATTTTCTCAGCCTAAAGATTTTGATTTATCGATTACATCCCTAAATCCCGACTAGTTTATAGCACTTACTATACTCTATGGTTTATAGTTATCTTATCTGTGGCATCTGACATTTGTACTGTACTGACTGACTATTGGCAATGTAAAGGTCTAAAATAAAATCGAGTTTCAGTCAAGCATACAGTGGATGTTACTTTAACTCGTAATTCTTACTAATATTAGTGTATTACGCTGTTTTTAGAGCAATAATGTAATGTATGTGTGTTAAAATACGTCGTTGGTAGCGTCGAAAAAATAGACCTACTTTTTAGGTTAGTTTCGATTTTATAAAATAACTCTGAAACGCGGGTTTTTTTCTCAAAAATATTTTTTGTAGGAGTTAATACGATCAGTGTAGTCTATAAAAAACAAGGTTTGATTTTGATGCAGCATGGTACGGGATTCCATACTTCCATGAGCATTCTCTTTTCATCAATATACGTTTAGCCGTGAAAAGTTAAGACACAGACGATACGATATCGATATACAGAATTACTTTCACTATTTAGGTATCAAAAGAAAACTATTATTAAATGAGAAAAGTACGTTTAACACAAAGCTGTTTGGGGACCCGCTATTAATCATACTAAGTCCAGTATTTATTCAATCCCCATAATGCCTTACATATAGACGGCGAAGCAGTTAGTTGACAAATTACATTTTTATGGACAGGCAGCACGCAAAATACTCTACAGAACTAATAAAGCTTTGTTTATGAAAAAAAAATAAAGTGTAATAAATGTGTAGTACAATACAGTGAATGAATTTAAATGAGACGTGTTCGCACTTGCATTAAGGCCGCCCTGGATGGAACCTTGTCTCACGTACACCGCCATACGTCAATATTTGCTAACTGCGTAATACCCACTCAAGTACTCATTCCACATAAATCTGTTTATGGTAGTGTGAGGGTAATATGAGTACATTGCATTGCTCTTGTGGCATCGACACCCCTTTGACGTCAAGTGTCTGACTTGTGTTGATGAGAATCGATAAATACCGTACCTACCGAAAGCTAAGCGATCTACAATATATGTCGTGTGATTCATGGTTATTTATAATAACAAAAGTCGCGAATAAGTTATTTGTAATACAATTATTAGGAAAATTTTAACATGCTTTACATACATAAATAAATAAAAAATGTCATATGTCAATGTCATGTGTGTATGTCTTTAATGTCATGTAAAAACCTTAAATCCACATAAAAACCAAACAAGATAGAACATTCATTTAGACACAAAATCTAGTCCACATAGCAATGACAATCAATATTGTAGCCGTCCCGAGCTGCAAAATCCCGCTTTTCAAGGTTGACATTTTCAAATCTCTTTTCAGGCTTAGAGATAAATTGTGAATTCGTCGAAAAACTGAATATGATGAATTGATGGAACAAATAAATATTGAGTGACAGTAGACGCAGGTGCCTGTCCAGTGTCCATTCAATATGTTATATTATATAAATATTCCACTGAACAACAGCTGTGTTGATTTATTTTATTTAAACTTTGTTAAGAATAAGAAATAAATGTTTTTTTTTTATATTGTTTTATATTTAAATATTTAAAAATGTATTAAAATTGTGAACAAAATGAATAAAGGGAAGAATAAGAATATTCTTTATTTGCGTGAAATATGGTATATAAGTTAACAATTAAAGTTTAGATAACAGACAGTGTTAAGAGTTACAAATTCAACTAAAAATTATGAATAATGAGTACCTATAAAAATATTTATATTATGTAGTATTTTTACACATAGGTTGGTACGTACAGTGAAACCATTAGGTTGTTGACGATAACTTCAACATAAACTGACCATGCTAAAACAGACTTAATGAAAACGGGGTCGAACAGTTTGCATTTTCCATGAAGGTTTCAACTTGCACAAACGTTCTTGTTATGACTTTCAAATAATTGAACAATATCGATTCAACAAAATTAATATCCCTTTTCGACTTTAAATTAAAAGCTTTTACAATAAAGCTTGACAGGTAAAATAATTATATAAAGCAGCGAAACAAAGCTTCATATTATTAATGCATCAATTTAATTTCCATTTATTTTGTGGACGTAATCGGCTTATGAAGCCTTCGCTGCAGAAATCTGTTGATTTTTACAACAAATAGGTACAAGCGTTCCTATACCGCTACTGTAGGTGGAAATAAAACAAATATTTTGGTAATAGAAAATGTTTGAAATTCCCAACTTTGAAATGAAAACATAACTTCGTAAGCTTCGTAAATAAAACAAGCAAGATTTAAAAACGTGGGATGTTTTGATACTGTTTAATATTTTCTGTAACATCATTTGACTTTTTAGATTACATCAATCAACTTTTCGGGTAAATATTTTTGGATCCTTATGATCCAACTTTTCAACATTCACAATTTTCACTTTTTAAGACATATTTTTTTAAATCTCCGTCAAGGCTGCGTTAACATCCCGCTGCGTGAGATCCCATCGACCGGCAAGGAGGCGTGGTACAAGCTGGAGGCTCGCTCGCAGCGCTCGTCGGTGCAGGGTCGCATCCGCCTGCGCCTGTGGCTGTCAGCCCGCGAGGCCGGCCGCCACGACGATGACAACTGGCAACAGGTAACAACGTCATTCAACGCCACGCAGCTCGCCAATTTGCCAATGTAACGATGGTTCTTGGTGTCCATTTTTGGGATTCAGTACCGTTCCATTTTCATTCCTCTGTACTTCGAAAGGGAACACTGTGCCGCACCGCACACGTTTTGGTTTTAACTGAAACGTTGTGGTTCGACGTGAAAGTGATGTTCAAAAGTTAAAATTCGATTCTGACGGTTAACTTGTTTAGGGTTATTGGATGAATTTTAAAAAAGGTCATCCACTGGGGTTTCGCTTGGAAGGTATACCTTTCTACAAATATCTAATTATTAACTTTTTAATTCAGGACGAAGGGCCTTTGTAGACAGAAATGTGTAAAATTAAATAATCGAATTTTACTTGAATAAACATACATACCTACAGGTATGCATGTTTGTTCCTTGACAATATGGGGATCGCATGTGCACTACAATCGAAACTGTTGTGCTCCTCATTTGCACATTGATTTATTCACAGAGTTGTCTCTGGCGCTGAAACAAGTAAACATCTACTAACACAAATGATAAATATTACTGAGATCATTCATTTGTATTCATCGGTAGTTTGTGAACTGTGAATTGGACGCAATGTTAGATCACACGAAACAAACAAACCGTAATTTATAGAAGAATTAGAATATAATAAGTACTCTATGCGTAGAGCATACTAGACGTGAAATTGAAAACCAAAGCACTTTTCCGTCCGAGTACAATAAATAGTAAGAAGACGACGACGTGATTCTCTTCTTGCTTCATTTAGCCTAATTTTATACTTCAGTAACTCTGATATTAATAACGGTGCCTTCTTAATAGCGCAGAAAGATCTAGGCTTAACAAGCTTTAATAAATGAACAATAAAGATAATCGCTCTGACGCGGATTTTATCAATATTGCTGAGCCACGGGCTCACGGAGCCACTGCACCGTACATAAAACATTTTATTGGCTTTTGCACCGAACCATCAGTTGATGTGTGATGTTTACGTGTTTAGGCCGGCTTTGTGTAGCAGTAAAATATATAGCGCTATCGCCGGGGCCGAGCCGCGTATCGTCCACGCTTCATCGCCCATGTGGTTATTTTGGATCATACTGCCTATTTTATTTGGTTAATAAGCCATACCGATAAAGATTTATCAGCTACAATGTTAAGTTATTATTAGCTATGGATTTCGTAACACTCTCATCTTAAATATAAATTATACCTTTTTCTGGAACAGTTAACAATTATTTATAGTCTGCATAATGATCACATAATGGTAACGTGGCCTAATAAACATTGGTTCCTTTAATAAAACCCAGAAGAGCGCCACGATAAAAGAAATCAACAGTACAACATTCTGTGTTGAACCTCACATTATTTCATAATACACACGAATGGTATTTCAACTACAGACACCTCGTATTTACAATAACTTAAATTTACATTTAAGAATCTCTTACCGTCTCGATAAAGATTCTTCAGTATCTCGATAACGTATTCAAAGTATTCAGTGACTGAATCTCTCTTTTAGCCCCGCGTAATCAACTGAGCGAGCGACTGAAGCGAAATTGCGATTATACGATAAATCCAATTTATTCCTCATAGGTGCTTCTTTCAGTGTGACACTGTCAGTGCGACTGGCTTTTGTACGCTTCAAAAGTTTTCACATATTCGTTTTATTATTTAGGTTTTGAGCTTTATTTATTTCTAAGAAATCTCTTGTAAATGAAAAGGGTCGTTTAAGCCGGTCCCAAGAAGCAAAGGAAAGTCAATCAGGCTCGGCTTTCCGCTTTTTACTCTTAAAACTCTTTGCTTTGTACCTAATGTGTTTACTCGAAGGAGCTGACTAAAAGACAAAATTAATTTTCTTTGATTCAATTTATAATTATTTCATATCTTCTATGTTCATAATTTCGTCAAGAGCTACGGTAGATTCGATCGAAACCTTACCTGAATAATAAAACATAAAAAATAAAGATTGTGAGTCGACAACATATATCCGCAACATTCGGATTGTCGAGTATTTTGTTAAATTATAATGGTAAATGCTGACAGACAAATCGCAGTCACCATATTGGCCAATCTAGCGAAACGTCGCTGACACCGGATGACATCTTTAGTATTTGAACACTTTTTAAAGGATATACTTACTCTATGTTGTGTTTTTTTCTTAAAACGTGAGATTGACTGATTGCCATAACATAAACATAGAAAAAAGAATACTGGCCATTACACATTACTCTATGCCATTACCTTAAAATTTGAAGTTGAAATTCTTTTCGTAATAAAATTATAATGTACATTTTTCAGTATTCATTTAGTTTTGCATAGCAGGGCCGAAGGCAACTAAGAAGCCGATTCCTGCCGTCTTCCCTTCGGAAACAAGGCACTCAGACGTAATGTCTAGGTGTTTACTATAGTCCAATAGAAACAAAAAAAAACACATCTGTGGAAATCACATCATAGAACAGCCATTTAATACTTCATGAAAACATTTAAAAAATGAAAACAATTTTTTTTGTCAACAAATAAAGCAACATGTGGCGCCAAATAAGCCGGTGCTCGGGTGTCAGAATTCAGAACTAAAATCGTATGGCGCGACCACGTGACTTTGCGACTGGCAGTACCGTTTTGTAGTGAGCTCGGTAAGCCGAAGATTATCGAGTTACTATAGGGGCAGAAAAAGAAAGCATGTAGGGGAGAACGAGATAGAATTAATGATGGTCGATATCGTAGGTATTTGGTACCAACTAGATTTTTTATTTTGTTGACTTATTAACATGAGATAAAATCTTAAAACTTTTAAATATTTTCTGCATTTTATTCTTTACTTTTTTTTCGTCATGGGTGTCATTTTCGTAGTTTTTGGGGTCGCTGATAACGAAAATTAGGTCAAAATGAAAAGCCAAAATGGCGCCAACGAAAATTTTCAGTTTTTTCATCATGGGAGTCGTGGTTTTTGGGGTCGGTGATAACGAAAATGAGATCATAATTAAAATCCAAGATGGCGCCGATGAAATTTTTCGGTTTTTTTGTCATGGGTTTCATTTTCATGGTTTTCGGGGTCGCTGATAACGAAAATGAGGTCAAACTTTTTGCTTGGCTTTATTTAGCTTCTCAATATTATTTTTGATTTAGCCAATTTGTATAAAGAAGAACATTTTCAATTTTTTATTTTCAAAAGTAAAAAAAAAAAAATAGTTTATTGGTAAAACAAGTTTAGGTTTTAACAATTTTTTTGTGATTGGATCCTCCTTTTAGGCAGATAGTGCCTGTGTTAGGAGAGTCCGCTCTTCCATAGCAAGTCGTGTTATACAAAAGCAAAATGTAATATTATTTATTATACTAAAACTACATAGATTAAGGTTAACTTACATTAAATCAAATGTGTTTAAGAGTTGGTGTAAGTTTGTGGGTGAGTGTATGTGAGTGAGAGAGAGAGAGTGTGAGTGTGTGTATGTGTCAAGGTTTCAGAAGTGTTTCGACATCATTGTAGGTGAGAGTTTGTATCCATTCCATTATTATTTTTTTACTGTCATAGTAGTTTTTTGGATAAATGTAGATGTATTTATTGATTTTATTATATAATAGCGCTGCAGATCGTTTGCTAAATTGCATACTGGCAAACAAAGTCCTTGTTCTAGGGACATTTAATATCATGTCTTTCCTTCTTTTTGACAGTATACCTGCATCGTAGGAAAGAGACTTATGTTTTTTTAATATAATTTGTGTTATGTAAAGTTTCCTGACTGAGAGCAAGTTACTAAGTCGAAATAGGTCTTCAGTAGGATATCTCTTTTTTTTTAAATACATGCACTTGATAAGAGCGCGTTGTGCTCTTTCTAGCGTTAGAAATTTTGTTTTGGCTGCACCACCCCAGACAGGGATGCAATATGAAAAGTGGTAAGTACTTACCTACCTAGAAAAGTAAAGAAAAAAACTGAGTGCTTAAAACAGAGCGGTTTACAGAGAATACACCTTAAAAGCTATTTGTTTTGTTAATTTATAGTAGTTTATTTTGAAAGTTGATTTAAAATTAAAACTATTTATGTAAAAACTTTTGCAGTTTTAATTTACTATATTTCCTAAACATAATGAACGATGCTATACGAATCTATGCCTTGCTTTGCCTTTAATATCTCTTGAGAACCGATAGCTACAGAAATATATCTACCAACATTTTGTACCATGACGTGTATTATGTATGAGTCACATTTCACCCGAGCGAAGCCAGGTTTTCATCTAGTTATAAAATGTTCTTGAATTGTACCTAGTTTTGATTTACATGTACTTAACTCATTATTTAATATTTCTATACCAGCAATGGTAGTACGTGTGAAACAAAGTTTAATGTAACAACTCAATGATAATTCAATTCAAAGTCAATTATAAAAAGTACTGCTGATATTGAACTTCAAAGAGTATTAAAAACAAATATATGGTATAACATTAAATACAGTTTTTCTTAAATCTATGTCATAGTTCACCCATGATTTGTGCTTCCCTGAACTAGGTAGTCCTGTGATTCAGGCAATATAGGAGGTTAATTACTGATTAATTAAACTCATATCGTATTGATCATATTGGAACCTTTACTACTTTAGTCCAAGCAATAACTTCTCTGTATTCTTTGCAGAGCTTCCTTTAGGATTTTCTTATAGTTACAGTACAGATATTTCCTTTTTCATTTAGCCTGTTATAGAGTAGCGGTCCGAGGTACACATAAAATTTGGTTGTGAAAGCCAAACTATTTAGTTAACAACATTAATGGGAAGAAAAAAAAAGAAAAAAAAAAAAAAAGCATGTTTTGTACTTTTTGGAGGGCAAATATGATACGATGCGTAAGCAAAACATGCAAACATTACCAAATGTCATCATGCATGAACGTGGACGAGGCAAAAGGAGTATGTAAGGATCGTAGCAGGTGGCGTTCTGTAGTTTCTACCTACCCCATGGGAAAAATAGATAAGAGTTCTATCTACTTGTGTTAAGGTCTTTACTAAAGCCTACTCTGCATTGTTAAGGTGCGTCAACATGAGCGCCTCTTCGGCGTGCTCCTGGCTCACGAGGTGGAACTGCAGCGCGCTGCCGCCGCAGCCACTGCCGCCACCGCCGCAGTCGCTGCTGCTGCCGGGCAGCCCGAGCCCAGCGCTGCCACGCCCACACCGCCGTGGGACGGAGACCTGTGCGGCGCTGCGCAAACGCTGCTCCACCAGCACGCCATACAAGGCGATCTGAGCGCGCTTCAGGCGTCTATTGCACGATTCGCTGCTGCTTGCAGACTCAACGCTGATGCTCCTCTTGATCCTAAGTTAGTGTTACGGCAGCACACACACATACACAATTCTAAATCAAAAGACATTTATTCAAATTAGGGTGATAATCAGCACTTTTTGAACGTCAAAGTTACAAGAGACAGTCTCCCAAAACACTTCCTAGCCATATAGCTGGAAGAAAAAGTGGCGGAACACACTCCCCAGCAACACATCTGTCTGGTAGTTTAATTGCTTAGTCTCAAGATGTCCAGCAAGTATTGGCTACGTACCCTACTTACACACCTACATACATACGATATAAACCTAGATATTTAAAAAAAAAGAAGGTACTTTATTTCTTACTCTGAAGGTATATGCACAAATTGCTGATCGAGCTGGAGCGCGCCTGGTGCGCCTGTGAAGCGATCTCAGGTAGCGGCAGCGGGGACTCCGGGTCAGGAGCCTCGCGCGACGAGGAGCGCTGGCTTGCCGACTGCTTCGCCGAGTACGTGGACAGAGCGCTGCATCAACTGCGCTTGCACCGGGACCTGTACCCTGTGCTGCACCAGTACAGCATTAACAAGTTAGTCACAAATCACGTTCTTTTAAATGTGTTAGTTGTTGCATTTCTTATACCTATAAAGATACATGGTAGGTAACCTACCGTAAAAATACATAGAAAAGGATTTTGTAAAAGATCGTTAAATGTTGTGATCGCTTCGTGTTTTTGTTAAAAAGCATTTAATTTCTGAAGCGACCGAGAGAGATTAATCTTTTTTTTTCAGAAATTACGGCCCCTCTGTTACAAATAAAAAACACTGTGAATTCACAGTGTTTTTTATTTGTTTGATGAGGATAATTAAATTAATTTGACATACAAGATAATAATATGATATGATCCTGTGACAATAGTTAGGATCCTGTTTAATCAAAACTAAATATCATCATCTGCTGCATTGTGTTGTTAAAGGCTAGATTTTCAAAATGTAGCTGTGGGTAATAACTTTATCTAGGCTATATTAGAATTGAGTAGGTACTTTCCATTCCTATTTAGTCGCACAAAGCGAGCTCTTACACGCACGAGATTCGATTTACTTGTGCTCGTGGCATCTGTCTAGATAAAACCTTTTATTCCGACCGTACTTTGATATTCAACATTACGAAAATAATTAAGATCACGTATATCCATGGTAGTTTTAGTTATTGAATTATATTCACTTAGTTCTAGTAAATTCATCTCGTCTTTTCGTGACATTATTATTTGTTTTACCAACTTTTGATTATTCTTTTCAGTTAGGATCAAAAAGACAACTAGATAACAAGCTCATTAAAATAAATTTTTAGAAAACAAAATAATAATTTTGATTCCTGCTTCGAAGCCACTTTTTGCTGAGAGTTGTTTCTAATAATATTATGAAAAATTCAAAGAAATATCCATTTCGATTAACCAATCCTGTATAGCATCGGAAGGCTAGCTTTCCTTGCAATAAATAATCAATATTACCCGCTGTAGTTCAGACTTGATGGACTGTTAAGTGTTGCGTGCGACATAAACCTCAGAAGTAAACAAAATAAATACTATGTTTCTTGACAAGTTAACAATAAAATCTACCCTTGTAATCTTTAGGGTGTTGGAATAATTGATGGAAGCAGGCAGGTAAACACAACGAATACGAGTTGGGTCGGACTCTGTCGGCATTAATTTAGCCTAACTACGATAAAATGTCGCCTATGATTTATTTGGAATATTAATTACACGACACCGCTACCTGTGTTTCTACTAAACATATTCAAAGCATAAATTACTGGAATATTTTGGGTATCAAACAATTTACCTCATAATTATACGGCACGGAATGATAGAATTAAACATGAGTTCATTCATCATTGGTATTCGTACAAAGGTAATGCGGTAATAATTACATTACCGCATAAAGAGTTGAAAGATAATATTTTAAATGTTGTAACTTATAAGAATAATCAGAATGGTATCGACTATGGGATGGAATATAACAATGTAAATCAATCATTATAGGAGTTTATATCGGTGCAAAATGCGCAGTGATAAAGACAAGCTCGCTTCTAATATAATACAAACCTCAACTTACATACGTATGTACTTACACAACTTCTTTTAGTTGACGTTTGACTCCAGAGGTATGCCGTATGTTGTAATCATAAAACTTGCGAATTTAACTGAGAAGATACCTTTAAAAATCAATACAGTTTAGTTTCCTATAGTTGAGCGCAGAGAAGAAAGCCCCTCTCTCACTTGTGGGTCAATTGACATGCACGGCATTGTCCTCCTTTCAGCTAGCCACAACAAACTGCAAATACCAATCTGTCTGTACACATTTCTCCTTTGACAGTTCGACGTATATGAACACCAGTGTAATACATATTCTGAAAGCCCTATTCAGGCCATAGCTAGTCGATCGAAAACGGTAACCGCTGAGCAATTTATTCACTCACCTGAGCTTTTGTTTCTTTTTATAGCACTTCACTCAACATTCCCTTGTCTATGACTGAGGAGAGGATAAGCTTTCCAAAGTGAAAAAATTATCCAATTAGGTTAAGTGGGCACTTTCAAGATTACCTACTTCAAGAACAAACAATATTTCTTTTCTTTATTATATTCGTTGAGACGCGGTAAAGTATTAAAAAAGCCGTGTTTTACGTGAAGAATAGCCTTTTAATAGCTTGTTATTGGTAATAAATGGAAGGTTCGTTTTTAAGTCCTTCAACTCTAGATGTATTGATCTACACTTACCATCTGCAAGTATTTGAACTCATAAACGATCTAGGTAACCGAAATGAAAACAGTGTTGTAATATTAAATGTACGAGATACTTGTCTAAGATACCTAATGCAGTGAATAAAACTAGTGAACTCTAGTTCCAATTTAATGTCTTTTATATTCCTAATTGTGTGTGCACGATAATAGTAGGCACTATTATCGTGCACACTGCATTGAGCTAGTCGTCTAGCTCATAACTGTGTAATATACTTATGTATAATCATTCATTCGATGTCGCGGGCTCTAAAATGACACTCTGTTGACACTACTAATTCGGCTCAGATATTAATGTAAAATACAGATATTTTAAGAATAGCTGAATGATAATGTCATTTAAATGGATGTGGAAACTTTAGATTGAGTTATTGTGTTTAGGTTGGAGTATCTGCTGCGATGCTTAAGCCAGCTCTCGCAAATGAAGGCTTTCTGGCGATGCTGCCCCTTTAACAAGGAAATCAGGCAAGTGAAACCATCTATTCCTCGAAAATTCAACTATGGATTTTAGCAATAATCAATTTTATTAATAGTACAAAAGCTTAAATACATTTCGATGCGCAGATTAATACAAACATATCTGTATTCGTAGAATACCACTGTACCAAAATAATATCACAATTATTTTAATTATTTTATACAAATAAGTTCGTTAAAGTAATACTTACCTACCTACGTAATTATATGCCACAGAAAAACTTTAGACAAGCGTAAATTATTCGGAAGAGACAGCGCGGCTTCATAGTTCTCACAGTATTTTTCGCGAGATTAAAGTCATCTTTTCACCCTCGCCAAATGACTTGGGGGAAAGGATCTAGCACAGCATTTTCTAAATAATTGCCTTTGCAAATGGGGACGTTAAATAGCTGTGAAAATGAATCTGTGTGGTGTAGCCAGATTAGACTTTTTAAGACTGTTTTGTTTTAACTTTCAAGATTGAGCTTTTTAAAGAAACCGGCGCGGAAGTATTTTGAAAGTAGCGTAGCATTTTGCTTTTTTGTTATGTTAGTTTACTGAAATGAGATGCATAGATGGGTATGTTAGAATGGCAGAAACTAAAGAACCCCAGCTGCTACTATCCTCACAGGAAATAAAAAGTAGAAGATTTTGCTGTCTATTAAAGCCATTAGAAGGATTCTATATTAAATTACACTTCATGGACTGTCTGCGTACACTTCATGTACAGTGGACACATGTGCCAATATTATTGAATCCAGAACACAATGGCTGCAGCAACTTAATCAATAATCGCGATACTAACTGTTGACAATAGGAGCGAGATCGTGAGCGCCCTCCGCAAAGGCACGTCGGAGTGGTACGAGGCGCTGTGCGGCCAGGACACGCACTCCGAACGAGGCGAGGACCTCGTCAACCTCATCACGCTCATACAGATCGACCTGCAGCAGGGACTCACCTACTACCATCCCCTGTTTGAAACGTGAGTAATTTTGTAAAAAGAAGAACAGAGGAAAGGAAAAGACTGTCAATGGTGCGGAGGAAAACTTTTATGAAAGTAATGTTACACTGTTATTCAGTATTAAATTTTTAGGTTAATAATGTGTCTCGTAGAACGATTTAATTTAATTAATCTATGATATATTGCATCCTTGATTTATCCTTACATTAACTTTAGCCTACGCTTTTAATCTTCTGGCTCGTACTCTTATCTACGAGTCTAATTGCGGCTCAAAGCTAACAGTCGGAACCAAAGCCCTTTACTTAAGTTCCAAATAAGCGGTCTCCGTCGAGGACTCTTGAAACGAATTCGTCAAAATTTTCCTTCGAGAATTCATTTAATCAAGATTTAATCACAGTTTATTATGTTAGTAAAAAGGAAAGGCTAGGCTCTGGTATGTGTTAATATTTATTTATCGATGTTCAGCCCCGGGTGTCCATTGTTGCCCGTGCTCCCATTCTTCACGATTTACGCTGTCCATATTTTCTGTACGTCGAAAATTTAACATGTCTTTTTGTTGCAGGACCAATAACGTGCCGTACTTCAGCATAGTTTTCAACCAGATAGACAAAATGGTAAGTGGACAATTCGGTTACGTCCCGTTAGCTGTAACGGGTAAACGGCCCCGGGCGGCGCACTCGTGTTCAATTATTGTCTAGAGCTGGATTTACTGTTACTGAAATTGACAATATCTGTTACGGGTCAGACTTCCTGGAATGTTGTAACAAATTTGTGTATATTTTGTAGAGTTTATTTAGTCAAATCATTAGATATTACACAGGTTCCTACACGTAAAGCTAAGTTACTATATGTATGTATGTTATGATGATTTGAATAAATAAACCTAGCAAACATAGGTTAACATTATCTGTTTACTACTATGAATATGAAGTAATTAAGTGCTATTAGTCTAGCTCTGCTACCTTTGTTCAAGTATACACAACTGGTGTTTCTCATGATGCATAAGTAACGAGACGGGAGCAATGAGTGCATTCTACGGTTCTTTCCCAGCAGCTGACCAGCCATTACCAGCCATTACCTTAACGATACGTTGCATATTTCAATGGATAACTATGAGAACCGTCCACCACATTGCAAGCGGCGTGTTTAGCTTTTACAGAAATTACAAACAATATACAGCGCTCAGTCATACTTTAAAAAAAAAAAAACATATAAATACTACTGTTTCAAGAAAGTACCCGGAAACGATCAATATAGTCAAAATTAAAATTAACACTAGAAACGGAACATTTACCATGTCATTGCCATTAATGTTAGTGACCATGACAGTTTAAAACTTATAATAGACAAAATGTTAGGTATTCATCCAAATTTATTTTTTATCGCCTTCAAAGACCCTTGACGCTTTCTTCGGAAACGATACACTTACGCCAACGAATAATCCAATCATCAAAACATTTTTAATCGCTTTTTCCGGAATTGAGTTCAGTTCTCGCCGCAAAGTCTCCTTTATGTCTTCTACCGAATGAAAACGGATGCCACGAAGTGGTAATTTGACTTTAGGAAAAAGAAAGAAGTCTGAAGCTGGAGCCATATCTGGTGAATAAGCTCGATGGTATTTGTTGAGTTTTTGGTCAAAAATTCATTCACTATGATGGCCTTGTGCGAAGACGCCTTGTCGTGGTGCAAAA
The DNA here is from genome assembly GCA_950022335.1 of Eurois occulta. Lineage (NCBI taxonomy): Eukaryota > Metazoa > Arthropoda > Insecta > Lepidoptera > Noctuidae > Eurois > Eurois occulta. The sequence goes on from OX465496.1 coordinate 9,050,701, forward strand.
TCCAAGGCGCCACTCCGAAGCTTGTCGACTAGTTTGCATGTCAAACTCATAAACCCACGTCTCGTCACTAGTAACAATGCGTTTCATCAATGTTGGGTTGGAATTGACTCGTTCTAGCAAGTCCTCGGCGACTCTTATACGATTGAGTTTTTGGAGAAAATTCAGGTCTTTTGGGACTAGCCGAGCGCGGCAACATGTTTCATACCCAAGTGATTATTCAAAATGGTACGGATCGACTCTTGAGACACAGAAAGTTCAGCGGTTATCTCTCTCAAACTTGAATGAGGATTTTCAGTCACTACTCCGAACACGAAATTCCATTGGCGATGCAAAATTTAAGACAAACTCTTTGTTCGATGTTTTTGTGCATTATGAAATTCGCAATACACACTGATCTGATGAAAAACAACAATGTATTTTAATCTAAATAACAGATGCAACTGAAACTCCGCGCCAAAATAGAAAACAGTTGTGCCAATCTAACAACAACAAAAAAACATAAAATTGAATTTGGAACCATAAACAAATCATCCATTCGCGATACTCTTTTGACTGAATGTAATTATGTATATAAGTCCATTTATCGTTATCCATTCGTGTTAACTCAAAAGAAAAGGGGCAAATTATAAATCCGGATTGTTACGTCCTTTCTCCCAATGCTCTTAAATATTATCAGCTATCATCAATTAAAGGACGCTACGTTTACCCTGAAACATTTCCGATACGTAAAAATGTATGGTTATAACCTCTCTCCTTTTTAAACAGTTACTATTTTTTAACGCACACAGATGTTAGGAATTTATGATTTTAATTATCTTTTTATTTTTATCACCTCATGTCGATCACAATTCAAAATTAGATGTAGGTACCTACGCACGACGACCAATCAATCTGTAACTAACCAGTATAAGCGGATCTCTCATGGTACGGGAAATCTATACAAAGCGAAGCCATGTTATACTGGATATGTATAGCTTGATATGTAGTCGTGTGTATTAGGAGTATTAATCATAGTTAAGTTTTTTATTATCATAATTTTTGTCTTATTTTTTTTTAACTTTTGATTGTGGACATTTTATTTGGCATAAAAGATTATTGTGTTAATTTAATTTTTATGTAATATTATTTTGATGGTAAAAGTTATAATAGTATTGCGTGGTGTGTATTATTTGTCTATGAATTTTTAATTATTAACATTATTTTTTAGTTTACCTACTAACAAAATTATGGATCATTCAGTGTCTGAAATAAAATGAATTGATTTGAATTAATTTTTTCTCAGTTCCCATAACACGTAACTTATTCATACCTTCTTAAGTAACATAACAACGAAGATTAATATCGGCAACCCTATTGGTTACTTTCAAAATTCCTCTGATTTATTCGGATTCGTTTCCAAAATACCTCCTGGTAAACGGGATTACGATTACGAGAAATGTATATACAGAGTGGAAGGGACACCGACGCGAAAACTGTTACCACGTATTCAGTACATCATTCTGAGCCTCCGCACAAAGAAATTTTTCATCGGTTATTAAAAAAAAATAAGCTGTGTCCTACAAAAGTGCAATACCTACACGGTCAAAATGTATGGAACAGCTGTTTTTTTTTTTAATAACTGATGACAAATGTCTCAGAATAATGTACTAAATACATGTAACCGTTTTCGTGACGGTGTTCCTTCCACCCTGTATACATAAAAATAAAGGTTCTTTTATAGCTATCGGAAGATGTGAGACAATGCGTGGAGCACTGGGTCGTGGAAGGCTGGTGTGGCGTCGTCGAAGAACCGATGTACGATGAACATGGCAACGGAGGTAAGCTATTAAGTACCTATATATCACGTTAAATTACGCATATTACCACAAATTCTGAACAAAATAATGTTGTAATATAATATTATAGGTAAGTTATTTCATAATCTTGGCCAACTCGCATATATCCCTCTCAAGGGTTTTCTATTTCTTACATGAGTGGTCTTAGACTATATATCCATGTTATGACTCGGCGGTACTATCGATAACATGTCTGGCGAAAATATAGGTAGTAGGATCTACCTCGGTAACCTTTCGCTAAAATATCCGAGCGAAATATTGAATACTTTTGCACAACATTTTTGCACGTATTGCATTCAATATTTTTATCAATTGAATTTATTCACTAGAACTTTTTACAAAAATGAAAATCTTCATGGTAGTCGCCTCGCTCAGCAAGTCATTGATAAACAAATACGTATCGTGCATCCCTTCACTGACCTATTCAAATAACAACTGTGTTCCCTATACACATTGACTTTCGTATTCTATGCCAACAATCTAACATATTTATTTATCTAGACAAATAAATAAAATTGAAGTGTCTGTTTGTTATATCAAAATAACAGCTTTATACTGAATGCATATAAAAGTACAACACATTTTTTTTTAATTTTTGTCTGTCAGTCTATTTGTTTGTTCCGGCTAATCTCCGAAACGACTGGACCGATTTCGACGAAATTTTACTGGCAGATAGCTGATGTCATAAGAAGTAACTAAATCTACTTTTATTAACCGACTTCCAAAAAGGAGGAGGTTCTATGTTGACTGCATGTATTTTTTTTTTCATGTATGTTCACCGATATCTCAGTCAATGTGTTATTGTTACCCGATGTTTTCAAAATTAGTTTTTTATTCGAAAGTGTTTATTCGACACTCCAACAGCCTATAGTGAAAACAAGTGCCCATATTTTTTTTTCATCTGATAATTTTTCATCGAATCTTTAAATAACAGTTCAAAAAATTGGTTCCCTTTTGAAATTAAACTGACTGCTATAAATATTTATGGGTCAAAGGTCACAGAAAGATGCACGTTTCGAAAGGTCGCCAGTATATTAATTTAACTTACCTATCTATATTTAGGTTATAAATTAATAAACTAGAGTCAAGCGAGGTATTACGGGAACACCTGTCACCCGCAGCTGTGATAAATGTATTATTAAATATTTTGCTTAACCTGATTGGAAAATGGTTAGCTATTAATATAAAGGAAAAGATGTAGCCACATTTCATTTAAGAAAATCGCCCTTGTTTTAGCTCTGAAGTAATAAACCTCCTGATTGGAAAACCTGTAATTATTATCCTAGTATAACCTTAATTCACTTGGTGCAAATTTAAAATAAACCTATATAGCTATTTAACTAATATCTTTGATATTAAATAATCAGCATTGTTTGCTAGATTTATAATTCCATAATAAACTAAATGTAAGTCGCATTTACTGCTGTTATTTACTGCTGTTTACTTAGTTGACTGACCGCCCTTTATAATTCGATCGTTTATATGTCTTCGGCCAATCCTTGTTTACGAAAATCTGACAGAGGCTTAAATAACAGCCAATCGTTTAAACAGTGATTGTGTGATGTTATCGGAGCACCTAACTGGCAACTTGGATGGTCATCACCAGCCAGCCAGCCACTACAATTTGAAAATTGATAATACAGTTATCCCTTCTCTCTGTGTTTTTCTTCTTTTGTGTTCTGTGATTCTGTTTATAATATTTGTTGCCATGTCCATCAGTATGCCTGGTGACGGTAGCGAAGACGCTGCCGTTTGAAGTGCTGTCGGCCGTGCGCGAGCTTTGCGCCGCGGCGTCGCTCGCGCCGCAACCACAGACGCATCCGCACGCACCGCATGACCCGCCACCGCAGTTACTAGATGCATACTTGTAAGTACCTACCTCAAATCACCCTCGAACTGATAATGATAAATTAGGATTGCTAACAATAAAAGCGCAAAATAAAGATCCAAACTAAAGCGCTGAACGAGAAGAAAATTCAATAATTAATGAAACAATGACAGATCTATTTTCGCCGTATTTCATTTCCAGATTTTCCGGACAATATAACTTTCCTATGCAATTCCAGGTTTAATTCCTAACCGTCCTATATTCTATTCAAATCTGTCAAATCGCCGCTTCATAATTGAGTTACGAACTTTCCCATTTATCATATTAGTGGGATCACGAATCTGTTCGGAGATTATATTACGGTGAATCGATTAGGTGTATCAGGAAGTTATTCGAGAGAGAATTTGCAGTTCATCAAAGTGTCAGTAATGGTCTGGTTTCGGAAATAGGTACCTACCATGTATTTCGTAACTAGACAGCGAGTTAAACCACGTTAAACGTCTCGTCACGCAACGTGCATGCATGTATGTGCTATCGTGTATACCTATGTTTGAAGAATGCGGCGCTATTTTCCAGGTAAGGGCAGGAATATCCGTCCCTGCTATCCTTTCTACTGACACTCTATTTTAAACTGTCGAGTATCCAGCAACAACTAATAGACTCATAGTTATACCATCTCCTGATCTGTCACAGCTTATGAATGGACCGTTAATCTGTTCCCGGCTAGTTTACCGGCACGCAGACTGCTAGTGACAAATGATTGATTAAAATCCGAACACAATGATAAAGGCACCCGTTTTCAAACAAAATTGGATTTGATAAACAGATTTTGATGTTTTAAGCTCTTACTGATATTTTCTCGCCTGTCGGCACCAATTTCACGAGAATAATTTTATTACTGGCGAAGTAAAAAGATTGGTGAGACCGAAAAAGGCTCTCCGTGCGGAATGTACTCAGGACGCACAATGTTTTGGTGGCTTCTCTGGTAGAAGCACTTTTCATTTGTCTATTTACTTAATGTTGAGTTAATAATGGGAAACTTTAGCTATGACTCTCAACCAAACTAACCATGTGAACTGTCTACCCTATTATTGTTAAATATGTCTACAAAAATAACTTCACATTCCAAGTTTTGTCCAGTCAAAGGAAACTGTATTTCCATTACATAATTATTTCCATAAAAGCATCATGTTCACGTTCGGTCCAAACCCCAAAAACTACATTACATAAAATATTCATTGCATCGAAAAACAGCGAGCTTTATTTATTTCTCCCCTCGAATGCGAGCGCAGAATGAAACAACCAAACGCTACGTCAATATTCTTTTCAATGTTGTGAAGTTATTTTTAGCTTTTGTATCTTGGGTCAGTCCGAGGCAATTACACTGCCAATTCCAAACTAACACACTGTGCATTTATATGCAGTATATGTAAATCCTTACATCTGTTACGAGTTATATAATATACCTACCTTACAGGTTTTGGAGTTGGATTTGGTTAGTCTATAAAGCCTTTTTCATAATATTCTACTTAACTTTAAAACCCAACTCAAACTATAAGTTTTGTTTAAGCACCGAGTTTCATAAGTCTTGTTAATTAACAAGTATTATCAAAAGCTGAACGGATTAAGTAAAGGAGTTCCTCCCAGTATTCATGTTGCGCAACTTGGTAATTAGTGGTAATTAGCAGGAAAGCGTTAACGCGGTGGATGATAGCGTAACACGTTACGCGACAGACTTTCGTATCGTTATGATAATGTTATTGTGGTCGCAGGTGGTTTGAGCCGCTGATCGATCGCTGGCTCGCCGTCACCAAAACTATGGCGCTGCAAAGAGTTCGAGCATCCGTTGAACTTGGTAAGCTCTCGCGTCTATCTTATTTGTTACTTGTGGCAAGCATTACTTGTGTCACATACATTTTTTTTTATGTGTCTAAGTGTATAAGGGTAAACCCCGAGAGAGGAGAAACTACAAGTAATAAAAAAAACCTTACGTACGCTGCATAATAGTGTCTTGTGCAAAGTCGTGTCCGAATAAGTTTAGGCTTTTTACTCTGGGAAAATTATAAACACCAACTTTAACGTTGGGTGACAAGTGTTACTATAAGAAAATGTTGGCCCATCGGTTACCTGATTTAGAACCTTCAATTAATCTAAATAAAAATCTAAAATTTTCCTCATAAAATAGATTTACGTGACATGTAGAGTCATCGGTAGATACATTATAATGATTATCACATGCGACAAAATGGAAAAATAGTGATAGATTCGTATCAGTTACCTAACGTTAACTTTTATTACACGTAATCCTACAAGTGGGCAATAAATGTATGTACCACATATTACATTATAATTACGGAAACACTTTCATGTAAATGCGTATAAACATTAATTACGACAATCGAGTTAATTGGTCGTAAACACGGGAAGTGTGAACTCTGAGTTACGTCGTAGTTAAAATAATACAATTAAACCATGTATTAATTACGAATGAGGTAGATTCGCCTATGTAAATCTGGGAAACTTAAACTGGTATCTCTTCCAAAACCTCTAAGTACCTGCCTGTGCTTACCAAAAGAAACTATAACCTAGCGGGGTATAAAAAGAAGTGATTTTCGAAAGATCGTATAATTGTTGTGAAGGCAAAAGGCGAAGGTTCACACCCCGCGTTAGGGCGGCCGCCATTTAGATAAACATCGAACTCTAACTGTGCCGTAACACGAACCGTTTTATTGGGCCGAGACAAATAAAGGACTGCTTGTAAATTGTAATTATACGTATAGATGACATATTTAAACCCTGCCCTGTCTTCAAAAATTAACGTCGAGAATCTTATTACTAAAACAACAGTAAACCTACTTACATTTAATCTAAAATGCAAACACGAAAATGGCTTCATTGTGAAAACATTTATCTTGTTCAGTAAGTAGGTGCACACAAATAGTGCTCCCGTTACCTAAGTATAATTTTGTACAGGTTAAGCACCCAAAGCAGGCATATTTAAATGGCCCAATAAGAAATCCGTTATCAAAGCAAATGGATATAAGGATCATAATATGACACCATGGCCTGTCCTGATATAGGAGCGTAGTTCGCATTTATACGGCACGCCAGCATTAACGATATTATACGTCGAACCACCAGCGGTTTGGTTTTAGAACCAAATGGCTTGGTACATGACGATGGGAAGTGACCAAATGGCTTGACGTTGGTGCATTGGAAGGTGGGTATAGGCCTTTGGTGTGGGACGCAACCTGTGTCAACACCCTTCCGCCTTATTAGCGTAGCCGCGCTACGCGGGGCTCCTATTTCTGTCTGCACATGAACTGCCGAACTGTTTATTTATTAGTCTGCTTACGTATTTTTAGTACTGACTTTGTAAAACGAAATAACCCGCCAATTGACTTTTTATTACTGTCTATGTTTTACTGTCGCACAAATTTACCAACCGCCGATAAAAAAAAACAATTTTTCAACTGATCACAATAACCCCTCGAATGTTTAAATAATAGTTCAAAAAATTAGTTCCCGATTACTACTAACTTTTTGCATGATGTTACGTGTTTTATCAAAAATGAACTCTTTCCTTTATTTTGCCGTATGTCATTACTTCCCAGAATTTGATCCTTAATAGCGACGCTATCGAATGGTTTTATAATACAGTGGGTATGTTTTTTTCAAAGTCAACGGGGTTTATTCCTGGCTAGGAATATTGAGTTTTCAAAAATCCAATGACGCAGTTTTATTTTTCATCAAAATCGGGCTAGAGACTCCTTTGAGTATTTTTCGGTATTCCTCATAGTTTCGAATTTGACCATCCACGCACACTTGAAAAATTCACCTTGTATAAATATTACAACGTTTTAGTCTTAATTTAGTCCTTTTTAGGGTATCCCTTATAGGATCTCTCGCGTCAAAATCAAATCAAATCAAATCAAATCATTTATTTTGCTGCATATGGGTACATACAAAGATGAAACACAACAATATAGCTCAGGACCATATCCTACCCTAACAGGTGTGCAAAAATAGTTCATTAATAAAATCAAAATTAAATAAATACAAAATCAAATAAAATCAAAATTAAATAAAATCAAAATTAAACAAAATCATAATTAAATAAAAATCAAAATTAAACAAAACCATAATTAAATAAAAATCAAAATTAAATAAAGTCAAAATTAAATAGAATCAAAATTAAATAAAATCTAAATTAAATAAAATCATGGGGAATTGGAATGTCAATAATTAAAACAAATGACACCTTACATACCATTACAATAGTATGACGTCTAAAATTAAATTAATTACATTTATCATTTATGTCAGGAATACAGAGCTGACACATTATCAATTCAAATTCTTATCATTCAAAAATTCGTCAATTGAATAATAACATTTATTAATTAAAAGATCTGTCAATTTCTTTTTAAACAGTGGAATTGTCTCATTTTTTATTACATCTGGTATTTTGTTAAAAATTTTAGGACCCATACATACAATACTTTTCTTTAATAGGGCGGTTTCAGAACCACAAATAATTAACAAATTCTTGTACTGTCTTCTGATTGGCCGGTTTCTATTTTCGGCCACTTTATTAAAAAGATGCATATTTGATTTAACGAAAACCGCCACCTCGAAAATATAAAGTGATGGGAATGTAAGTATTTTTAGGGACTTAAATACAGGTACGCAGCTATCTGTTACTAATAAATTGCACATGGCCCTTATACAACGTTTATGAGCTTTGAACACCTGTTCCCTCAGACTACAATTTCCCCAAAATATTATGCCGAATCTCAAAATTGACGCGACTAACCCATGGTATGCAATTAACCTTGTGGCCATATTTACTTTCTTAGATAAGTTAAAGAGTATATATGCAGCTACACTAAGTTTTTTGCATACTTCTTCAGCTTGTGGCTTCCAAGTTAATTGGCTATCTATCATAATACCAAGGAATTTTGCAATTAGTACTTGATCAACTTTTTGTCCATTATAGTGTAGATATAAGACTTCTGGTGGAATCCGTTGATAAAAATGCATTACATTAGTCTTTGGTATATTAATCATTAAATTATTATGGTCAATATGTATAATGTTTATTAGAGTATCATTTATGTCATGTTCGTATGTTTTTTTGTCAATACATTTAATCAAGGCAGTACTATCGTCAGCGAATAAGACCATAGGATGATCAATGTGGCGAGGTAAATCATTTATATATATCAAAAATAATAAAGGGCCCAGCACACTACCCTGTGGTACGCCATACCTAATAATTCTAACATTAGATAAATATTTTTCTTCGCGCTTAGTTTTAACCCATTTCCTGTCCCATGAACCACATATGGTTCAGGGCGATTGTTTAGCTATTGTGTCTGCTTTGCGGACGGTGAAAGTGTTAAGACATATTCTGGATATTTCTGTGTGCTGCTTCCGATTGTTGAGGTATGATTTTAAGAGATTAAGTACATTTCCTCTGATGCCTATGATGTCTAGTTTTTTTATAAGAATTTCGTGATCAACACAATCAAATGCCCTCGACATGTCCGTAAAAATTGCGCAAACTGGTACTTTTTAGGGTTCCGTAGTCAACTAGGAACCCTTATAGTTTCGCCATGTCTGTCTGTCTGTCCGTCTGTCCGTCCTCGCTTAATCTCTGTGACCGTTAGCACTAGAAAGCTGAAATTTGGGACCAATATGTGTATCAATCACGCCGACAAAGTGCTAAAATAAAAATTGGAAAAAAATGTTTTATTAGGGTAGCCCCCCTATATGTAAAGTGGGAAGTGTTTTTTTTTTTAATTTTAACCCTAATGTGTGATATATTGTTGGAAAGGTATTTAAAAATGAATAGGGGTTTACTAAAATCATTTTTTGATAATGTCAATAATTTCGGAAATAATCGCTCCAAAAGTAAAAAACAAAGCGTCCCCCCCCCTCTAACTTTTGAACCATAAGTTTAGAAAATACGAAAAAAATCTGAAAAGTAGAACTTTATAAGGACTTTCTAGGAAAATTATTTTGAACTTGGATGGAAACAACAGATGGAAACTGCAGTTAACCAATATAATTTGGTCCCTGAATCGTATGAGCGCCTATACAATCCAGAGGTCAAGTTTCATTTGCCCGTATTTTTTTTTTAACTTCGTTTACATAATATTTTTTTAGTTATCACCGTCCTTTGTGGGCCCGTTTTTAGTGTTCCGTAATTATTAGAGTTCCGTAACAAATAGCCTTTTTAAGTTGGGTTACCACTATGTTCATGCTCCAGCAGCGCTCCGCGCTCCTGCAACTGATCCAATGGATCTGTCGCGCGCCCTTTACATGCGCTCCCCTTTGACACACTGCGCTCCCCTTTGTGTTCGCGCTAAAAACCGTCACGAGTCGGAACGACTGCCGCGGAGCGTGCAATATTGCACGCTCCGTGTTCGCGCACGTACCCACTACCGGGAGCTGTTGCAGGAGCGCGGAGCGCTGCTGGATCGCGAACATAATGGATAGTATGGATACCCACCTTTAAACTCATAAGTGGGAACACTTATTGTGACGGACGGGAAACTACGGAACCCTACACTGAGCGTGGCCCGACACGCTCTTGGCCGGTTTTTATCCACATTTTGAGATATAACATTAATCAAATCGTAAACGGCCGCATTTATACCTTTATTTTTTCTGAAACCCATTTGTTCCGCACTTAAAATATTATATTTGGATAAAAAGTTATTTACTGAGTCAGAAATTATTTTTTCCATAACCTTAGAAAAAATGGGTATTAAAGCGATTGGTCTATAATTTGCTAGATCTTCTTTATTGTTTTTTTTTAAAAGTGGCTTAACTATAACTGTTTTTAAACTATCCGGAAATACTCCAGTACTGATACATAAGTTAAGTATATGACATAAATGCAAAGCAATGTCGTCTGATACGAATTTTACAACCTTTGTTGATATACCGTCATATCCAGTGCTAGTTTTATTTTTTAATGTTTGTATCGCTCTCATAATATCTTGCGGTACAACTGGATGCATAAACAGTGAGTTTGGGTTGCTTGTCAAGTACGTAGTGTCCGGTGATTTCGTCATGTTATCTTGTGTCTGGTCAATAAAATAGTTGTTAAAAGCGTTTGCAATGTCTGTCGGATTAGTAATAGTAGTATTTTGAACTTTTATTTGGGAAATAGGCTCAGTGATTCGAGTTTTGTCATTTATAACCTGCCATGATGCTTTCGATTTATTGCTTGAGGTGTTAATGAAATAATTATTTTGTGCTCTTTGCGTTAATTTAATAATTTTTCGAAACCTGCGCGAGTAATTCGTCTCTGTCTGTCTGTCTGTCCGTCTGTCACAGCCAATTTACTCCGAAACTACTGGACCGATTCAGTTGAAGGAACACATATGTAAGTCAGTGACCCAAAGATGGACGTGTAACGTAAATTACTGAATTTCAAACATGGGGCCAGTTTTGGTAAATTAGAAAATGAATGAAAAAAAAGGCTTGCAAACTATATTGTGTCACATATCAAATGACCCTTTCATTTCGACCTTCTCATTGTGAGAATCTCAAATATTTTATTTTGAAAATTTTGAAAAAAAATGCAAAAATACTTCTTTGCCTTAGATTACAGGAAAACCTATAAGAAAAATATGGTAACAAATTTGGGTCAGATTTAAAACAACGGAATTTAGATAATTAACGTACGAAACCCTCTCCACGCGAGTCGAACTCGCACTTGTCCGGTTTTTTGTAAATATTTAGTTTGTATATTTATTTAAGGTTCTTTGTAGTTACTTAGTAGATTCTTTAACAACATAAATTCGAAAGAGAAGCATATTAAATTTCAATTGTGAAAGGTCTAACCAATCTCTAATTGATCGTTAACTGGCGGCCATATCGAATTCGCAGGACTCGCTATTGCTTTATTTGTAATCGCGTTATCGGTTGTTAAGTTAATTTGTGCTTCAAACATTATAATCTTATTTGCTTTTAGCATAAACATAAGCTCACATATTTTTCATTATCATGAAAGATAACAACGCTTAAGACTTTATTGATTTGCACCACAGCATAAATGGAAATTGAAAAGTGAATATGACATCGCGTAATATTATGTTTGTATCAAAAATCAATTTGATTTTCCCAAGGATTTTATGGAGTCCCTATAATGTTTACTTATTCAATAATCTTGTTTTTCTGAATATTGCTCATTTTGTAACAGAGGTATTGTTTTCAGACCGGCCTGTGGAAGGCGAGCACCTCGTGAAGCACAGCACTTCGTCAGTGGACACCGCAGCTTGGTGAGTAACCTTAAATTCTCATAATCACCAAATATATATAATTTTATGCAAATATTAGACGAGAAAATTTCATCTACTAAGATTTTCAGGTCACGCACGTTTTTAAGGGATAGGTATTCAATACCTATTAGGTACCTGCCTTATTGATCTTTAACACCAATATCAACGTATCGTTCCATATCCTCAACATGACAAGGGCAGAACGTAAAGCTTTTGTAGACCACTTGTATTGATGGTTGTTCTACATAATTAACTGAAACAATTAGGGAGCTCTCGTCTTACCTAATTGACTGGTTACACAAAGTACGGGAAATAATGAGGCAAGGAATAAAAATAACAGCATATAATATACAGAGTTCGTGGAAATGTTTGAAAGCCCCGCTCGGTTCTCGCTGTGGAGCTTATTGCTTCACACTGTTGCAATTCGTTGAGAGCGCCAACCTCTCAACTGGTAATTTCAGGAAAATGTACCGTAAAAGATACATATCAAACAGACAAAGTTGAATTTACCATTTAGGTAATTCAAATTAACCTGTGTGTGTACAGTATAGGGCAGTACGTATACAAGGTATACATAGGACAGTTCACCTTTACCGGCACATATTTAACTTTGTCACTGTTATCTGGCTAAAAATGAGCAGGCGGCCGTGCCCTTGTTTAAATAAGCTTTTTGTGCATGAGGTAAACCGTGTGCCGGTTACTTTCGTATCTTTTTGCTTTCATGTTATATTTTTGTTGTTAAGTCAGTAAATAGGACCATTACATCATTTGTACTTTTTGACGCATGATGTGAATTGTAAGAATATTGTAGAGAATAAGAAACACGATCAGGAATATTCAATATACGAGTGATCTTTTTGATGTAGCCGTGAAGGAGTTATATTATTTTGTATGAAAACATTAAACTATATACTTGTGTTTTCCACGAGGAGCAACTAATGATTTATCAAACGGGTCTGTCTATCTCAACATAAAGTGTTTACTGTCTTATTTTTTCACAATATAAAGGATACAAAGTACATTTTATAAATATGAATAGTGCCATAAGTAATAAGTGCCATAAGTAAGTATATCTCGTTTGGCAGATAAATATTTGTTCGTTGTTATTGCGTGTCGTAGCATCTACCTCATGTGGCTGTTGCCACGGTCAGTGGCGCAGGTTCAAATCAAACAATAGTTCTAGTCCAGTTGTATCTTGGAGTTTGACACTTATTTCCTTTGATGATCTATGTTTATCTTTGCATGAAAGTGGAAAACACTGCCGAAACCGTCCAACAAAACAACGACAACAATAAAGTGTTAGTCCAGTTGTATCCGTTTGACAGTCTAAATATTTCTTCGAGTTCGTGTGTGTGCCGTTGTCACGTGCGGCTGTTACAGCGATCAATGGGTAGCGCTGGTTTCAACCAAACACCAGTGTCAGTCCAGTTGTCTTATTATCTGTTATCTCCGTTTAATAAAGTTCGTGTTTGTGTGCTGCAGTCTATACCACATGCGCCTGGTGTGGCGCTCAGTGGGCGGTGCTGAGGAGTGCACAGCCGGGGGCAGCGTGCGGCTGCTGGAGGCCGCGTGCGCCACCGCGCTTCACTACGCAGACCTCGTGCACGGCGCGCTGGCCGACCAGGGCTACTACGAGAACCATGGTATGTACTGGACGTATTCTAACGTACGGTCACTAGCAATGAAATGTTTACACTTAGCAATATTCAAAAGCGTTTCTACTTTGATTTAGGACCTATTTCGTTATACATAGTACTTAGGTATGGGTTTCAAAATACAATATCGGTGAAAATGTAAAAGGTTAATCAATAGAAGGACGGAAAATCTCTTTTGAATTTTGTTTGAAAAGGCTAGACAGATGTTGAGGGGCTTAACCATAAGTAGTTTTGCTATGCTACTCTACTACTACTAACGGCAATAATCGGCTGTGTGTCACTACGCTCTACACTTGGTAATGATCGGAAAGTCGTGCATTCAGCGATTGCTATTGATGTTATATCGCGTTTTGGCGACTCGCTGTGTTGTAATTCGGTGTTAAAATTGCGCGTTCATTGAGCTTCTGAAAAGTGACTTAACCGCTAATTGCCGAGGTAAAACCAAGTAATACCTTCAGTCGTTGCCTACACCTTAAAACCATTATTTTGAAATGAGATTTTGAAGAATGATGCAGTTCGAAGCTAAGCTCAATTAGCTTTATTAGTTCTAACAAGTACCCTATTTATTTCCAACCGTTCTTAGAAAAATGTGCCTGAACAAATATGTCACTCACTAAATTGTCACAAACGTTCAATAAAAGTATTACCAATATTTGTGTTATTGTGTACTGACATAATACCATTTTACGTCCCATTTTTTCTCCTTTATTTGTCGTCCATTACCTTTATATTATAACTTCCTAGGTAGGTAGGTAGGTACAAAGCTTTCTCCTAAATATCCGCCTCCCTTTTGAGGTCGTTTAAAACATAATCTTACAAAAACCCTTATCGCAGGTCAAAGCAAAACGACTGAAGAAATATGCACGATCGTAAACAACTTGGAATATGTGCGCCGCTCTCTAGCCGAGTACGACGACGAACACATGTAAGTGCGAGCTAATCTCTGGACCGTGAATATTGCGCGTCTACACTCACGACACGACACGCTGTCAAGCGCTAACTTCATAAATCCGACAGAAACAAATATAAGTCTTAGCTACAACGATTTAAAGCTTATATCAGCAAAACTTCGCCTTACTAGTCTAACTTACAGAAATTGTCATGCAGCGATTGATAGAACATAAAACGCTCAAGTGCACATCGTCTTCACCCAAGCTGAAAATAATAACAACGTAGATAGCAGCTGTCGTGTCGAAGTTATTTATTTAGTTGCCCCTAAGGTGTTGAAAGGTTAAACGTATTTTATTACGGAAGAACAAACAAGCATCTTAACTGTGAAGGAAAACCTTTTGCCGGAGGGCTACAACCCTAAACTACAAATTGTTTAATAATGTTGTTATTGTAAGTGAATAGCTTTGCGTAAGCTCCTGAACGTTTGTTTGTACGCAAAACATCTAGTTTCACGCGCCACAGCCATTCCGAAGTTTTAGTGGTCCTTAGAACAAATCGCCCCGGGATATAGCCATCTCGTGTTAATGGCCGAACTTGTCCCGAATAAACTGCTGTAGAAAATCTTTTCACATTTTACGACGCAGTACATCAGCAAGTACTTTCAAGTTGTAGAGTAAATACTTACCACGCAGTTGTCTATAAGTCTTAATTAAAACTAAAACAACTTGAGAACTATCGCGGTTTGACTTGAAACTCAATCAAAAGTTGGCACATTACGAATTTACGATCATTGTAAAAAACAATTAATAGCAATGATAGCTGACAATTTATCACGTGAAACGAAGACTAATTGTGTTAAAGGCAAGTTTATACTTCGACGGTTACATTTCAATTTGTGTACTGACATACCAATAATATAATTGGTGTCAGTACACAAATTTACCAATTATTAGTTTTCAGATGTATGTCATAAGGTCTGATTTCAGATAGATCTGCTAGTGAAAATTTCATTTTGAATGAAATGGACATTGAAAATTAATATTACGTATGTATATCTTGCAGGTATTGTGTTGCTCTTTCTCGATTCTTTTCTTGTTTAAGCATTCGGGATAAACATATCGTGCTTGTCTCGTACAGCTAAAACTCGTTAATATTATCACAGGCACATGTAACGTGAGACGCGTTAATTAATGGAAGTCCTTAGACAGCGCCACGACATATTGTGTGAGTAACATGATCACAAAAGGATAACATTGTAGCTTGAACGAAGAGAACGCGCGCCAGCTGGTTCGGGGCGCGCTAGGCACGCTAGACGCGCGGTCATCACGCGCGGCTGCCCCGCTCGCCGCGCGAGCCCGACCACCGCTCAGGAAAGCTGTATTCCATCTCGCATGGTCGCCAGACACGCTGCCCACTACACAGGTAAGTTATTTTGCTGATTACTGTTATATTTTGTAACGCGTCTAACTAAAAACCTACCTAACACATAGAAACAATTGGAAAACGGATCTCAATTTTAATTTGGTACTAGGCAATAACTCCTCTGCTGGAGTTTCTGGACCAGCACCTGTCGTCGCTGAACACATGGCTGTTACCGCGCGCGTTCATCCGCGCCCTAGCTGGCTGCTGGAGTGGCGTGCTCAAAGAGGTGTCGTCGCAGGCGGATGCGGGCGGCGCCGAGCGACCGCGCGTCTACCATCATAGGCTCAGAGAGGCTCTCGACTTATTAGCCGAATTTTTCCATGCAGAAGGGAAAGGTTTGGAATTTTGATTTTCTGGTCTACTTGAATTTTATCATTTCGATTAATTATTTTAAATAACTCATTTTATATTGTCCAATAATAAAAAAAGGCAAAAAAATACATCACAGAGTTAAAAGATACTAGCTAATGAAGTTACTTAGCAGACATCCGTTCAAAAATAATCACTTTAACTGTATAACTTACTTATTACCAAGTAACTTTCGAAAATAAAATATTTTGTATATTACCTACTTGTTAAAGTGTTGACGAAGTTTGAACGAGGAGTTAGGAACTCTCCGGGGAGGTCGGAAGAGGCTTAGTTCATAAACAATGGTTAATCGATATCTATTCAGGTCTCCCGATGTCGGAGGTGCACAATACGGAGTGGTTCCGTGTGGAACAAAGGATGGAATATCACCAGGCGCCCACCGAGAAACTGCTGGAGCTGTGGCTCGCTGATAGACTGGCTGAACAATCTCGCACTCCGCTGCCCTCGCGTTATGGCTCTATTCTTGTACGGTCAGTACTATTGTGCAGTATTATTTTAGTAAAATTCTAGTTTTGTAGATAATTCCAACAGGATCGTAAACCATAATTTATATCTGTTTAACAAAATAAACGAGCGCGTCCCAAATGTTTTTTTAAAAGCTTTGTTCGTCTAATTTTCATCATTTATATTCCTGCCAGTATATTTTTTTTACTTAGTCAGTTTACTCCCATTTACTCTTATCTCTAAAACTTGGTCTCTTCGTTTTATGTCTAAAAGGTTACGCTCTATCGCTCTTTGTCATGTTAGTAATTTGGATCGAGTACATTTCGCCGAATACACAAGTTTGACGAGCCACTGAGCCATAGCAACCCTCACTTTTTCAAGCTTTTCTTTATTACTTTTCGGTTTGTTTCGTAATAAGTTTTTTCTACTGTTTGTATGAAGGCTTTATCTCAGTACATTCGGTAAGACAAACATTGTTGTTGATAATGTTTAATACTGGTTTTCAGTTAAGTTATGACTACATTTTAGAATTTATGATTGTGTATATTTTAGGGGTTGTATGTAGCCAAATAAGAAAAGGACTTTTAAAATATCATTAATTCAATTCTCCGACAGCCCTATTTCTCAGACAAAATTGTTTTAATTCAAAGCGGACAAAAGCATTGAGCGAAAGCCTTTCCATTTGTGTGTACAAAGAACAAAAAATTAAATCATAGAATTTAAAAGCCATACCTAGGCTGTTATAGGAAAGATATTGTTTGTTTTAGCTAAACATTCCCTTTCATTCTTCTGCTATCCAACGTCTGTTATGAACAAAATCCTACGTACCTACAATATGCTTTGTTGTTTATGGTATTAGAGAAACATAAATAAACCAACTCTGCCGCGTGAATGAGTTGAGCGTTTAAAAATCTAGTAGAACCTGGAACCTGTTTTCATTTTCCTAAAGCACTCAATATCTCTCTTTTACAACTCTTTCGAAATGGATATCGGAAAATTTATAAGAATTTCTAGACTTGAGTCATTTCGCACTTGACCGGCTTTTTATTCGTATTTAGTTTCAGCTTTCTTACGGCATCTTATCGTACCCGAGTTATTGGCTGTATTCAATATATATTGTCGGGGAAAAATGAAACATTCGTTGTTTTTATTCCTATTACGAACTTTGATGCCATGGAGGGAGCTGTAAGAATTTAATTAAGATAGCATTTTGTTTTGTCTAAATCCTGTTTACTGTTACCAGGTTTAACTATGTTCTCAGTACAAAAGCGGCAAAGCGATTATCTCAATTATATCCCTATGAGCTTTTAGTTTACAAACGGTTTACGACTATGCCGTTGTAGTAGTCTGTTCCATTTGATCAGAATCGTAATTATGGCTATTTTTCGATATACACCGTGTATCAGAAATATATGGCCATATTTAAGGGTGTGGATGAGATTATGAAACTGAATTACTGAGATCAACTTCGTAATCGCGAAAAATTGATCAGCTCTACTATGTCAATATTCGACCCAAATGTGTGGGTCATTTGGGTCGAATATCGACATAGTTTGACTATTATTTTTGTACATTTTGTACCACTGTCATATTGTTATTCAGCGTGTACTTCAACCACGACTCCCTGTGCGTGGAAGTTTTATCTGCGCGCGACGTGATTCCGCTGGACCCGAACGGCTTGAGCGATCCCTTCGTCGTGCTCGAGCTGGTGCCCAAGCGGCTGTTCCCGAAGGCTCACGAACAAATCACCAACGTGCAAAAGGTAGGATATTGACAGCAGTAACTTAAATAAATGTGTTTCATTGTTTTGTAACTAAAACCTGGAAAGCGAAGCTTGGAAATAGTACTTACGCTTTATCTTTATATGCAATCATGTTCTAGGAAGCTAAGCTCTTCCAATTTCTAAATTCTTTCAATTAATCTCTGTGTGGAGAATGTTTCTCAGGACTTAAAGCTAAGTTACACAGACAGAACGTTTCAAAGCACTTATTATCCCTAGATGCAATAAAGGAGTGACATTATTTACCAAGAAGTGGTATGCAATAGTGACGAACTGGAAAGTATTTTCTGTTTGTGGGTGTGCAAAGTCTTACTTAACTTTAGGATACGTTTGATCGATGACACCGTGAGTTTCATGATGGTGATTCAATGATATTTGAGGTTACTTATTTTGAAGCGAACAATGTCGGCTAATTATATTGTATATTATTATAGGATATTTGCACATTTACCAAAATCTTAATTGGGACATGCCTAAGCTCCAATAGGTTTTGAGAGTAACAGCTGTTCGCACTCACAAACACAACATCGGTGCTGACCCAAAAAATGTGTAGGGTAAAACCCGGATAGATGCCGTAGTTGGATAGGTGCCCCATTTTCTAAAAACCTAACTTCCTAAAATCGCAACACAGATTTAATAGTCTAAAAATAGAGCGCACGTGCCCCACACCTATGTGCCCTGCAGACCATCGCATGGGATTGACGTGTTTAGCTGGTGCATGCGATCATCTCCGCGACGAACAGGACGAACGCTTCAAAGTTTCAAACGTAAGAATTTACTGTTACATATCTTTTTATATTAGTAATAAATTCTGTTCTATTTTAATTATATCCATACATTGGTTAGTTAACTTTATAACTACATAATAATAATTGCACTTTTGTATTTAGATACGTCAAAAAATAAAAGGGCATCTATCCATAGCAAAAAGGATAGTAGCCCCGATTTTTTGCAGTATAGGTGCCCTTAGGGGCGTCTATCCCCCATACGCTGTATGTATGTTAGCATAATTTTAAAATGATTATTTTTATTTTGATAAAATTTTTATTATTGCATAGAATGCTTTGATAACTATCAAAATACGAAGTCAAAATCTGATTGGATTCGGTGCATAATATGCCAGAAGTGGCTGCACGAAGTATGTACACTTTTTAGAAATTATTGCTCAAGATGTGGCAAACTTAAAGCACTTTCCAATTCAACCTAAAATAAGGACAACATTTAATTGTGGTTGATTTTTTGAAAATTTAAAAATTGGTATCTTGCCTGCCATACCTATTATGTTCAATTAGTTACGATTATGCACATTAAAATTTAGAAGTTATTTTTTGTTAAACAAATGTTTAAGTTTAATTAATAATTTTTAAGAGTACCGTTAATACTATTACCTAAAGATTACAAATAAAACATATCAAAACTATGTATTGTACTTATTTTAATCTATAGGGCGTCTATCCTCCTTAGCATTTTCATAGTGAGGCATCTATCCTCAAAAAAAAGGGTTTGCAAAAACTCAATTTATGCAGAATCAAATAATGTTAGATCAACAAAAACGAGTCGTATTGCTAGTACAAAGATCAAACTAATTACATTCATGGACATTCTTCATGAAAAACGTACAGTTTGAAAATTAGGAGGCTTTTTCAAAAAGTGGGGCATCTATCCTGGTTTTACCCTCCAGTACTACAGTACAACAAATGTAAACAGAAAACGCTGAACCCGATCTGGGACGAGTGCTTCGAGTTCGGCGTGTCGTTAGAAGCATGCCGCTGCCCGGGTGCGGCGCTGGCCCTGTCGGTGTGGGACCGCGATGTGCTCACGGCTGACGACTTCGCGGGCGAGGCCTTCGTGTCACTCGCGCGGGTGCCTGGCGTCAACTGTCACGCGGCGCCCGACCCGCTGCGCCCCATCGAGCTGCCGCTCATGCAGCTGCACGATCGCAGTCAGTACCATGCTTTAATTAGAGTCCTAAACAAAGCGATCGGTCCCGCGAATACGCATCACGATCATATGTTGGTACTTTGTTCAAAAAACTTGCACTTGGGTCCGTGGAACAAAGTCACATGCTCGCGCGACGGTCGCTTTGATTAAGATGCGGCCTTATACCATGCTACATCACTTTTCATCTGTCTTTCATTAAAACTTCTTAACTCTCTATAATAGTGCTTCGTTTGGAGTTGAATACAAGCTGCTTCTCAAAAGAGTTGCTCAAAACTGCATTTCTGTAAAGTCCACTTTGAACAACAAATAGTACCAGACAGAATTATACTTGCTTTTTGGTTTTCAAACGAAATCATTGCGCATTCACACCAACACCCATATGGGATTCCAAATTGGTGTTCTTAAATGATGGTAATCATTTAGGAACACCATTTTAGAATCCCATATAAGTATATAACATAATTTAATCATTTATTTTATATAATCAAATAACAATTTTAACATTAAAATTAGTAATATCTTTATGTGCACTTAGCTTAATGCTAGTTAACAAAACAGGTAGGTGTTGCAACTAGCACCCTTACTAAGTTATGAAATAACTTGTATTAAGGGCAGTGGTACAAGCCCATACATACTTCCATTTCACAAAATAATTACAGGGAGAGCAAAGTGTTTTAAACTAAAGTTAACATATAGCCATAATTGTAGAATTCTGAACATACAATTTATTTATTATTTTATTTATTTGACATTTGGATTATTCGTGTTTGTGTTTGTGTGTGTGCACTGGTACATACATTTAATCGTCTTTGCTATTCATTGTGTTGACTGTTTATTTATATATACATAGCTACAGCATTGGCATCGGGCTAATGTCTTTCCGGATTAGACCAAAAAGCTGTTAATCCACGACATAAAATCCATTTGTTGTCTATTGACATCTTCTTAGAACAACCCAAGCTCATCATTCTCTTCTAAAAGGAAGCCCTATTAACATTTAATTACTACAGTTACTAACAAAACGTTTCACAAGAATACCTGCCAGTGTATTGATGATGCTGAATAAATTTCCTGTTGCTTATCATCCTAATTAATAACCACAATAATGATTTCCGAAGTATTTTCATGGTGCTTTATAAAGACGGCCTTTGATGTTTTGTGTAAAATTAAACAAGATCGTCTTCTTATTATATTCAGGTCAATAACGTTAACTTACGTTTTATTAAAATGGTTAATTCCATGAAGAAACAAAATTGAGATTCTGGCGATGCTTGTGTTGACACTTCCAAGTACCTACTTGATGGTAAGTTTGTTTGCAGATCATCCCATCATACAAATCCTGGAGTCACGCACCACAGATAAACTGGCCATTGACTTCGTCAAAAAACAAAAGTTAAGATTCGCTGAACAGTAAGTTGCCTGACAAGTTTCAAGTATTTGTTTCTTACTACATGTACTACTTATTTCGTTATTTCTATTTACGCACAACGTCCATTAAAATGTTGACAATATATACAAAAAATTTACAAAAAGGAATTCGATATTTTTTAAATAAAATTTAAGTTATTGCATACTATTTATTATGATTAAGATGTAAAAAAGTCATCAGTATTAACATATGAAATACTACAAAGACTGTGTAATTCTTCTACTCATGAGAGAATATGTATGAATAAAGTATTGTGTATGTGTAATTTCAATGCATTTTATATGTGTATAGAATTAGTACGCACCCTCGGAGCTTATGTCCCTAGTCGTTAGTCTCTATTAGAAGTTCCCGACCAAGTACTTTAAGGCCCATTGTTAACACTTTCATCCGTGCTACTGTGCTCCACCCGCCTTCTTCTTTTACATGGACTTTACTGCTGCGCACTTCTTAAACCAAAATCATTATTATGGTGTTAGTTGTTAAAATACAGTAGCTTTGTCAACAGTATATTATTATATAACAATATATAGTCGTAATTCAATTTACATAACATTATGACATGTCACTTGAATAGTATTTGATCTTCAGAAAATATAAATGTTTAGTATGTAATTAACAGTATCAAATCCGTGTTTGCTGAGTATTTCTGATACACCTATATTTTTATTCCTAGATGTTGATGTCTCAATGTTTTGCTGCCTTATCTCTGCTGATTGTGAACTTTATCTATCCATTGATTATACATATTTTAGAATGCGAGAAAATAATGCTTTTAATATTCAATTCGTATATTTAAGCGATTACGTTTTATGATATCGTTATTATTCTTGTTACATACATCCCGTATGATTTCAGAGATTTTTCAATTTGTTATGAAAAGCCACTAAGGTGCATATTTCACAGCTCGAGGATTGATAAAAATAAATCTTTTAAAAATATATTGTGTACAAAAATTTTATATAACTTTATGCATATTAAACGAGCTTTTTATTAACAACCGTCGCATCTATTACTTAATGAATATATAATTTTAAATATATTATAATATATATGGAATGCATTGTCTTCGACGACTGATTTTTCATCGTTAGATTTAATTGTATGAGATATATTTTATAACTATACGTGTCGTATGTACACTGTGTATACAAGTATACCTATTATTGTAATAGATGATGTATTGATGTTTTAAATTAGCAAATGAATATTATATATACCTACTTTATACATGTAACAATTAGTGTAAAGGAATGTTAAAGTTATATGAGTCGGATTTGTATTTAAAAGGAGAGAATGATTCGTGTTTGGGTAAAAGAAAGGACGTGGCAGATTTACTATAATGTTTTATGAGGAGGGATCCAAGTTATAAAGTAGCAGGCAGCCTCTCAGCGGTGCGGCACACAAACTAACTAGAATGAAGGAACCGAAACGGAATACTAACCAACATCAGGGGTCCGGTTAGCCACACTAGATATAATTCAAACTCTTTAATTTTAATTTATGTGTGACCATAAATTATTCAGTAAGATATAAGAAACCATACGTATAATATGATGATGTTGTAAACTTTCTGCGCTCCTGTGTACTTACACTCACGGCACACTGTAGTTGAAATTGTGATTGATGGACCTACTCCGCACCAAATAGAAACCTCGAAACGTCATATCCAGTGCTACCCTAACCATATCGCTGAGCTTTTAACGTCTACCTAAGATATATGTATTTTTAACTTTATACCTGCGCAGCGCGGGTACCGCGTCGAGATGCCAATCTTAGTAATCGATGCAGTACCGCCATGCCATGCTGTTTTTGATACGTTGGTTTAACCTACTTATATATTATATTTATTAGGCACTATAAAAACAAAAAAATATATACTTTGGAATCAAGACCACTCCAAGAGTCAATTATTTAAAATAGGCTATTCAAAAACGACATATTTTACATTCGAAAACTATATATATTTTATAAAGTATTAAAAATCTCAAAAAGAAGTCATGTGCCATTGTCAATCGACTTGTTTTAGAAAAACGTTATATACAATTTTATAAAAATTATATTTTTCATCACCACTTTGTAAGCAGAAAGTGGACGAGAAATATTTTGCGATTTTAATATGATGTAACAATGTAACAATGCTTACACAAAGTCATGTTGCATTTCTAGCTACGAAGCTATTGTCTGCTTGTCTAATTTATCCTTCTATCTATTATTTAATGTGTGTTATTGACGTTACGCAAATCCTGTATAGAAATATAAGAAAACATTAGTATTAATATTGATGTGCCCCATTCCACATATCTAATTGTGTAAATCATAGTACCCCGCTAAACCTGCATTCTGGAACTGATTCATTCAAAGCATACATTGAAGTTGTACGTACTATTGACACTTGTGTTCCTGGCTTTAATAAACTCTAAAACTAAATTGATATTTGTGTTTTCTTTGAGCAATTCCAAATTATATCATAACATATCTTAGGATGTTATAAGAGCATCTCAGCACTACCTTCATTCAATTTATTTTTATTCGTGACTAAAAATAAATTGAATTCGTGTTATTATCATTGTTGTAAATATAGCCTATGGCACTTGGGGATAATGTAGGTTCCAATTAGTGAAAGAAATTCGGAATCGGATCGTTAGAAAATTACTCCCTGTATACAATCTAACAATCATAAAAACTTAACCTCTACGATATTGATATATATTTATATTTAGATAATGATTTTAAAATTAAAGAATTTAAAATTTCTCTCAGTTAAAAAATAAAGGTCAAAAACTTTTCATGTCTCAAACATTCGCTTCAACAAAGACTATGTACGACCTTACGAAACACTGAGAAAGGCTATATCTACGAGCTTTGAAGGCCAACCACATAATTAATAAACACAATGTGTTGATAATTGACTACTGACACAACTTTGACCTGCTAATGGGATTAGAGTTCGGTTGGATAGTTACGAGGTTTTAATGGCCCCATAGTTATATGAGACTTCAATCAATAACCCCACTTTATAAAGCGGTCGGGACTAGTTTCCTCGTTAACAAACTTTATGAAACCTATCACGAAATGGCACGACTGCCAACCGATCTATCTGCTCTCGCAGACTCGCGATAAATTGAGGAATCCCTTTCAATTCGCCGTTTAATGACTAGTTTAAATGAGAAAAATATTGCAATGAGCGGTGAAAGTTTTGCCCTTATTGTTCACTTTGAATGGTTTCCAATGTTTTCTTTGGATTTGCCTAACTTTGTTATGTTTACTTAAATACTTACTTAGTTTTACGTAATACGGTTTCAAGTAGTTTGGGACCTACTTTGATTATTTCGTCTATATGTAGCTACCTACAGTAACTTACCGATTTTCACTTGTGAGTTTAAACTACCATGCTGTGGGAACAATGAACGTCATAATTATGTAGTCAATCTAAATTATTTCTGTAACTCTACACAAGTTTATTCGTAGTCAAGATGACTCATTGATTCTTAAAATAAAGAGAAGGTGCTTTTCCACTGCATTTGCATTAGAGACACGTTCCTATACTTACTAGTAGATCCCTGAGAGGTCAGAAGTGCCTCAACATGCTATTGCTTGAGATTCCGGACAACTGAACTACAAGCGCAATATAAATTAGACTTGCTGAATATCGGGAATTACCCCACGTTAACTTGTGTAGCCCAGCCCAAGACTATAGAAACATATCTTGCTTGACGCCATTAATAAAAATAAAAATAAACCCGGTCGTTAACAAGTTTGATACGTTGAGTCTTGATAAATAATCGGATTAAAAATAAAATTAAAAATCTACCTAAAGAGTAAAGTCTTCAGTAAATACCAACTTTATTAAGGGAATATCTTTAAATGTTTAATATTTTTTTCATGGAATCCTCAGTTCGTTGATTTCTAGTTTAGATAGGTACTTTGATGTCAGCTTTTACAACATAGGCGACTAGCGTTACTTAGAACTTCCTGTTATTTTTCACAAAGTGTTTAATAGGAGAGTAATACGAGTATGCACAGGATATTAAATAGGTTAATTGATTTTCACTAAACAGCAGCTGCTGACATCCGGCAGGCAAAGGTGCGGCGGTAACAAGATAATAAATTAGATTATTAGTTAGTTAGGCCGTGGTTCCGTGATCGTTATAAAGTGGGCTTGTTTGCGGTCACTGGCGAACTGCAGCGGTTTATTGCGTTAACTCGTGTCTCTAACTAACTAAATAATTAGATCTTCGCAGGACACGCCGCATACTGTGATACTACACTATATTATGCATCCCAAATGTAATTAGAGTCCTTGTTCGAGGTTTATGATTTAGTTATACGAGCAAGTGGGAAGTTGTTAGCGACTCAGAAGTGACGAGAATAGGAAATGTTGGAAGAAGGGAATAAACAAGTTTCATAGCTCTATTTGTAATATAGATAAGTCATTTGTACTTAGAAAGACAGTCATCTTAGGTGCAGGTATAACCTTGGACCCTGACAGTTAAGACCAACCATATTGTTACGTGTGGTAATGAAATGTGACTTTCATAGGTATTTCTCTGATAAATACGCAATTAATAGATTGTTTCTATAATAAAGCGCCTACTATCTAGCACATAAGCTATGATATTCATCTTTATCCCTTGATAAGATAGAACAAAAAGATAAAATCACTGTAAATTACGATGGATTTAAACCATGTTGTTTTTGTACATTAATTAATATGAAGACAGATAAATGTAACATGTAAACTGATTAAATATATAACAAAAAGGACAAAAGCCTTAAATTACGAACACGGCTGAGGTAAATATTTACTTGAGAGAAATATCTCGACTAAATGTTTACGTTGAAGCTAATAGGGAGCGAAGGTTTGTACGAAATCTTTATATAACACTCCATCAAAATAAAGTCACCGGTGTTGTCGATGCAGCTACATCTCTAGCAGGTGTGGGTAGAGCCAGTAATGGGTTTCGATCAATCAATAAACTCAGCTGTCGGAGGAAATGAAAAACCTGCCAGTTGCATGTTCCCCTACGTAGAATAAGATTGGGTAATCAACGGACACCGAACAAATTGTGGAACTTATTAACACACTAAATACTTAGATGAGTTGGTATTCTACCTACTCATTTTTGCACACCTCTTGAAGGAATAGAAAACTCGTTTTTTTTTATAAATTATGAACTCCTCTAACTAGAATGGGTGGTGTTATTATATTGTAATCAGTGATTGATTACGTATCTAGATAATTTTATAATATAATCGTACTGATTTGATTTTTAGATCTAGACTAATGTACATATAATGTAGGTACGAAGCCAACCTAGACCTGAGGTTTTAGTAGATTTTTCTTAATCAACCCCTTCGAAGTGCATTTTAAAACACGTCGTTCGCGACGCTTGTCCTACGCGCTGGTAAGACAGGGTATTTATATGCAGATCACTTGAATATGCTAATGTCGGTACCAACCTGCTCTGTATGTATGCTTCTTAGAAATCCTTATCAATTTTTATGAAGTTTTTTAAAATGCGCGTCAAAGCAAGCTTAGATAAAAGTTTTAATTTTGTTATTTTATAGTTATCAGCAAAATTATTTCAAGATCTTGATCAGTAATACGTTATATCTTAATTCTAAATTGTATTACTGTAGCTTCCTGAACTCGTCCCCAACGAACCTAAAGAAAGGCTGATTATTTTTTTATCATCTTTAGGAAATTGTAAATATGTCTTAGATACATATGTAGTAGCGCTAAAAGATGCATCGATAACATTGATTTAAAAAGTAATCGATAACAACAAGTCACCATCTTACTGCCTTTTCCCATATTATGGGACTCTTTCTTCTATTCTGCCATGCGAACCGTCACGACAAGTCATGAAAAGGGAATATTTCACCGTATGCACATCATCACGTCATCTGGCACGTGCGCGCTATTCGGTCCGGGCACTCGGCGGCGGCCGCGGGACTCGCCTCACTCGCCTCGCCTTGCCGCTGACCGCGCCGCCCGCTGAATTATAATAAGCCCCGTATCGACTTACTTTTCACAGAAATCTACGACCGGGTAAAAGATTACTACATTCAAAATGGATTTGCAATCAAGCTTACGCTTTTAGGGTCTCACAAAACAGGACTCTTGACCAAAGACGGAAAATTCATTTCTGTTTTAGATGCTTCTCAACCAAGCCCTTTTTCTAGAGTGTACCTAGGTTTGCAAGCAAAGTTTCCGTTTGTTACAGGTTATATCGATATTACATAGCATGAAAATTAAGGCCTTTTTCTCTCTTCAAAAAACAACTGTTTGCTACAATGTAGTAGTATCGTAGATGGATTAAACTGCGGGTTCACTGCAATCATAACCATTAATTCAAAGAAAAGTTTTTCCGGAATAATTTCAACTTATGAGAATGCTTTTGATAATCTGAAATATTTAAGCAGAAGCAGTTACTTAAATCGTTATTTAATCAAAATGATTTTCTGCTTATTACGTAATCCGCATGAAAGCTAAACTGTTAATAATGAAGGTAGTTTGTTAAACAGTTTCTTAGTAGTAATTAAATTTATTAAGCCTGTAAAAGAAACCGCTGAAGAAGACTTTAGAAAAGAAAAACTTTCCTAAGTAGTGAAAATTGTTGGTTATTATGAGTGGTATTAATGTAATTTGCCTCTATACCTAAATACGCACTTGTTCCTTAAGCTCAGTGGCCCAATCAATTTAATCTCGGTGTGGAGCCAGTGTGGGATTCTCTCGGTAAGCACCCTACAATACCATTGAATAAGGCTTTATGAAATTCTATAGCTTTTGTTGCGCTACTTCTCCGAGGGGATTTATCTTCCTAGTTTATAACATCTGCACTAACAATTGCACGCTACGCATGTACGTAGCTCTAACATTTATGTAGTTACTGAAGAAAAATTTTGAAGTGATATCGTGACATTTACAAAACACTAGAATTGTGCAGCTTCATTTATTGTACAATGTATTAACTTTCTATGCCGTAAACACTACTCATAATGTCAGACACTTAGCTGATAACACAATTTTTTCTCGAGCTAGATCAAAAATATGGTTGCCTTATCGTAATCTCATCAGAATTCCAGATAAACGAGGTATTACACTAGATTGATATTATACGTTTGGCAATATTTTGCTACGTCTATCAATCGTGTAAAATATTTATCATCTAACAATATTTCAGACTTGGTCCCATAGCGAAACTGGTTTCATCTGATCTATACTAAAATGTTTTACTGAAGGCTGTTAGGCAACCCATTTGCGATTTATCAATGAATATAATTATTATCTATACTCCATACTATTTTTAACATACCTATTTACATAATATTACAAATATTATATTACAAATAAATAAAATTGAACTGTCTGTTTGTAATATCGAATTAACAGCTTTTTACTGAATGCATATGAAAATATTTACGGCACTTAAAAAAAACAGTTTTTTTTTTTCAATTTTTGTCTGTCTGTCTGTTTATTCCGGTTAATCTCCGAAACGGCTGGACCGATTTTGACGGGACTTTTACTGGCAGATAGCTGATATCATAAGAAGTAACTAAGACTACTTTTATTTAATCTTTTTTAAAGGTAAGAATTAGCGTTCCTTTCAAAATAACAAAATTCGATTCAAAAAGTCATATTTTTTATAATAAGGTCGCAGGCAACATCTAGCCTAACATAATAATATTTTTCATCGTCAAATAACAGATGACGGAATATATTTCTTATAACGGATCTTAGACGAGGTAAGTACCTACTTAGAAGTAGTTTGATAGACATACCTAAAAAAAGATATCGTGTTAAATCTTTTTCGCAACCAAGTGCCATGAAACCCTGGCACGTCCTAGATAAACAATTATTTCCAGCTCAAAATGATATATCTCTCTCATTAGGGCGCCGCTTTCAAAGAAACAAAGAATAACTTTTCCAGCATGTTATGATAATCCCTGCCTACACGTGTGTACAATTGTTCATACATCAGTCAACCACGAACCAGAACTAGAGCCCACCAATCTCTCATAGTATACGATATATTCGGACGGAAACGCCAGGACCCACATGTATTTTTGAAGTATTATTATGATTATCTTTCGCAAAGGAAACTGCCCATTCACTGCTATTGTCATCGGTGCGGAACCAGTCAACGACAACAAACTCCCCGATCGCAAGCCCGAAGCCTGCTGCCTTCGCCTCGGGTCTACCAAACCCTTTTCCCTTACCTAACCCGTCTTAGGACACATAAGGTACTCCAACATACTTACATTATATTGGGATTACACATTACTTACCTTTACCTTTATTTTGAGTAGTCTTTGAGGACCCCTTTTTTACGAGACGACCCTAATATACTACCTACTTCAACATAACTTAGTAGCGTTAAATATGAGTGCAAATAAAGTAGTGAAAAAAATTGCTGACCATGATGTAACTCCGTGTAACTTGCGTTCGGCAAAGAAATTATATTGCACCTAATCCCCACAGTCGCAATGAATCCCATTTCCTCATAAACTGTAAAAGTAATTGGGCGATAATCCTGTAATAATTCCTTTTCTTTCACATTATCCCTTCTGGTTGGTCGAATTCGATCGGTATAGGTACCGAAAGCAAACATTGCTGTTTTTAGTAGGCATTTTAATTTAAATAAAGTGAACTATCCATCAATCAGGGAGTCGGATCAATCTATCAAACAGAGGCGTTAACGAGTGAGTCGCGTGATGAGTCGCCACCACCGCGCCACCTCGCCGCCTCGCCGCCTCGCCAGCGTGCAGGTACACAACATACGCATTCAATATTGTTTTCAACAGTTACCTATCTATCGTAAATTAATTACATTGCAGGTTTTTAGCACGGTGATAAAATCTAATCCGTTTTGATTAATTAATTACGTATAATGTCATCCAACGATGACTCATGTTTTTTTTGTTATTATTTAACCACCTTTGACAAATAATATGTATATTTTATTAAAGATTTAATATTAGGTAATTAGCTGTAATAACAGTATTTTAGTACTTATTCAAGTTTAAGTTAACATTTTTATATTCTTAAAAACTGCTTGCACTAATTAATGTGCAAACATTATTTTGTACGCCTTACAAGGCAGCACATAGTGAGACATAACGTTTTTATAACACCATGTATGTACTTATATTTACCTATGTGTCACAAATAAACATATTTGAATTTGAATTTGAATTTGAATAATATTCACATCATCATTCATAAATAGCTTGTTGTATATGACGTCGAAGTGGCTGTTAGTAGAAACATTAGGCGAATTCTCAGCAGCATTATCTAATAACCATCACCTCGGGGACGTCGTTGATATATTTCTTCTTATGTAGGAAGATATGATGTGCATTTGCGGAGATCAGCTTGTATCTACGCGGTTTTCGTTTAGTTGTTTCTCCTTTTCGATAACAACAATTGAAGTGAAAGGTATGCGGCGGGTGCTGTTTACACTAAATATTACTATCCCTACATATGTTATGAAATAATTTCATTATGCATTCATAACATTCCTTAATGCACAAAGTAATTTCATTTAAGAGCTTTTGTCGTTAAGCCCGTATACCTAACTAGGGTAGAAAGGACTGTTAATCTCGAAATTACCGAAACCAAGATTCATTTATTTCCATTTGTGTCATTCCACATTTTCCGCCGAGAGCGTAACGTCCCCCGGCCCCGGACCCCGGGCTCGCAGCTGGACTCTCCAGGAATATAAATTACATTTCATTTTACCACTTACAGTATGCGCGTAAGAAATGCCCTTTGAAATCATTTCAACCTTCAGAATATTACTTTCAAATCGATTATTCCGTACATTTAATAAAGAACGTTTGGACAAAAATTGTATCACAACTTATTAGTAGTATGAATTAACCAAGTTGATAAAGGTACCGGCTATAAGTCTATTTGCTATTCTAAACGTGTCTGAATGGCCCAATATTCCGCTCTACTGAGTCAAAAATCAAAATGTTCACAATCACTTCATTAAGTTGCCACTTCGTGCCAGCAATTGTGCTTTTAAGTTACGGTTTAGTTAAGATCCAGAAGGTACATATAATTTAACAATCGTTAATTTATTCCGCAATAATACAATTTGAAGTTCTATACATAAAGAGCCCATTCATTTGGTCTTGCAATATATTCTTTATAGATTTCATTTGCTTCTTAGGATGTTTATACAAGTATACTATTCTTTAATAAGGAACCAATGTGTTCACCGTACGTGCGTCACTATAAACAATGTTATTATGTTTATCGAAGGCTAGCCCGTAGCCGTTATTCACTGATAATATCATCACTAACTCATTATTTTCTTTGTCAATACCATAGATTCCATTGTGCGCCATAAAAAATGGTGTCCCAAAGGCGTCCGTAGTAGCTCCACGAATACTTATGTCAGTACCGTTAACTAACATCG
This sequence comes from Eurois occulta, assembly GCA_950022335.1. Lineage (NCBI taxonomy): Eukaryota > Metazoa > Arthropoda > Insecta > Lepidoptera > Noctuidae > Eurois > Eurois occulta. The sequence continues at coordinate 9,083,022 of OX465496.1, forward strand.
GTGATTTACATCCCTTCCCCAATACAAACAGTCCAGTTGAATTAACAAAATATAAATCACGGTTAGCGTCGATCACAAAGTGCTGAATCAGATGTTGATTCGCCCCTGGCACCAAACACTTCGCCTTGTCTTTGTACACGTATAAGTTCTGCTTGGCTGTGTCTACGAAGTATAATTTGTCGTTAAAATACATGTCGAAGATATCTAGTTTGTGGACAAGGGCCGGCTTCTCAATGTCGTTGGTACTGTAATTGTATTTGAATATTCCGTCGCTCCCCCCAAGATATACGTCACTGTTCGCCTGATCCACCGCACTCGCAAATCCATCACGCATTCCAGGTATAATAGTGGCCGACCCAGTGTCGAGATTCAAAACAACTGACTGAAAACTTTGATCAGAAAATTCGTCTGCGTTTATACAGAAAAACAAAGTATTTTTATTTCTATCTAACGAAAATTTATAGGGCACGTTTACGTCCTTTAGTATCACATTATTTTTGTATGGTTGATCATGTAGTGTAACGAAATCTTCTGAATTTGTAATCATTATTGTAAAATCATTTTGAAACAAAAACAAACATAAATAATTTAACAATTACCAGAAAGCTGTACACAGGCTATGATTTTATCGATGACATTACTGATGACGTTGATGGAGATGCGATTCGGTAAAGAGTAGAGACGTGCGCATAGACTTTGTGACTTGCACTATGAAGGCCACTTGGTTCCTACAAACTCGGAGCTATATCAGTAACAATAATCAATATTATTATATTTTATTTAAATAATATGAACCTACAAGGACAGTTTGTAGTATAGATTTGTGGTCTTCCAAGATAAAGAAGCTTTCTATGACACGGCCAGATATTGTAAATAAGCGAACACATGTCACGGTAGTCTGTGATCCACCTCCCATCTTATACTTGTCAACCTACGAAACACAAAGGTCTGGTGGTGGAAATCAAAAGTTGAAAACATTTCTTTTTATAATTGGCCAATTAATTATAACATACTAGATTATGCCCGCGGCTTCGCCCGCGTGGAATTCGATAATTGTCCCACGGGATTATACTACTGGGATAAAAAGTATCCTATGTGTTAACCCAACTATCTGTGTGGTAAATTCCATCCAAATCCGTTCTGTTGTTTTTGCGTGAAAGAGTAACAAACATTCAAATATCCATCTATTCTCACAAACTTTCGCATTTATAACATTAGTAAAATTTGTTGTTAAAGCGGCAATAGAAATACACATTCTGTGAAAGTTTCAACTGTCTATCTATTATGGATCAAGAGATACAGCCCGCTGACAGACGGACGTTAGTCACCCTTCGGGTACGGAACCCTAAAAAGTAATAGATGATTTTCAATTTTATCAATTTAATATAAGAGTACGTATACCAATTTTGGAGTCACCCAGAGAATAAAAACTTTCACAAAAATTCAAACACCCATTTCACCCTCTTAGAGGTGGAATTTCGGCAAACCCTTTCTTAGTTGATACATACTCTTCACAAAGAACACACCCTCCAAATTTCATGTCTCTAGAACCAGCGGTTTACGCTGTACGTTGATATATCAGTCAGTCAGTCAGGACTTTTATATTGGCCGATGATTTTGGAAAAATGTGAAACACGTTTCTCATAATTTTAACTGAACAGTAGAGTACACAAATTTTCAAGTCAATCGACCCTGACAATAAAAAGTTTTACAGAACATTCACCCTCTTAGAGGTGGAAATTAGAAAAACCCTTTCTTAGTGGATCCAGGCTTTTTACAAAGAATACACCCTCCGCCTCCAACCCGCACGCTCTACGCCACACTGCGCGCCATGAACCTGTCTACGTGAGTTTAGAAGCCCTATTTGACTATGTTGGGGGATGATTTTGGAAAAACTGTGATACACGTATCTCATAATTTTAATTGAAGAGTGTGTACACTAATTTTTGAGTCAATCGACCCAGAGAATATAAAGACAAACACACACAGAAAATTCAACTCCCCATTTCACCCTCTTAGGGGTTGAATGTCGAAAAATTCTTCCTTATTCCTTGTCTACATTATAAAGGGAACCTCTGTTCAAAATGTCAGCTTTCTAGGTCCAAGGGTTTGGGCTGGGCGTTGATGAGTCAGTCAGTCAGGACTTTTCTTTTTATTTATATAGAGAAAAAATATAGATTTGAAAATCTTCTTGTCGTTTACGTTATATGATGAAATCAATATGGCTAAAGGTAATCATTGGCACTTTGTACTGATTTCGGTGTACCTAGTTCTCTGTCTGACAGACTGCTATCTACTACTTCGGGCACACGCAGTACAGAAGGAAGTTAATAAATATTACGTGAGCCCCTATGATGCATGGTGCCGAGTGCACTACGCCGTTGCTCTACAGTCTACATGAATGAATTAGGGGACTGTAGCTGTGTGCAGTACACAGCTAGAAGCTACTGAAGACTTAAAGAAGTCACCCTTTACATAATTGATGAAATTTCAATGATGAAGCTATCTATTGGTTTCATCTTTAATCAACAATAACTTTTATGAGCCATGGGTACGATTTCCTGAATATCTTATTTACTAAAGTAAATAAATAATAAAACATACAAAAATAGTGGTAGTAATATATTTGGTGACTAGGCGTTATCATCCAATCTTTCCATTCCTTCAAATCCTTCTATTTCATCGAATGTATTGGCTTCCATAGCCTTGATGAGATTGATAACTCGATCGTAGACCAATTCCTTTGCGTTAATACCGTAAATAAAATCAATGTGACTGAAACTGCGCATCGGAATCCGGAACTTGCCTATCGGCCTACCCAGTTCTCTGTACAGTCTGTCTACATCGTTGACATGTGCCAGTGGGTCACTCTCTGAGTAATGAAGAAACACTGGAGCAGTAACCTTTGATAAGTCATATCTCGGAGGCGTAAAGGATCCATACTCCCTGTAGTTAGACAGTCGAGAGCCTTGGTCGTAGCGACGGAAGTGTCCGGCGTCTATGCCTTGACCATAGTGTGCAAGTTGCCTTACTGCTATACCAGCCGGTGCATGCCCCATAATAACGGGCATCATAGTCTGAAATCAGAAATGTATTGTTACTATCGAAAACCTCACTTCTGAGGTTTTCTGAACACGAGCCGCATCAGTAGCAAAAATGTACGAGGCCATGAAAATTATTCCTACTAAAACTATTATGGATCTGAACTTACCGCGTTATGTTGTTCTTCGTTCCGTCCACCCATCAAAAACATAAATGTACTGCAAATAGGTTGGAATGCTGCTCCATCGCGGCAGTACGTCGCTCCAAACGACGAGGTGAACTCATTGCTCGGCAAGAACTCACCGATGCCGATCAAAGAAGCAATGCTCTGAAAATATTCAAACATATAAGAAACAGTGTAATAAGTCAATTCTACATTATTATAAAACATTAAAAACGACTTACTTCAATTCTATTAGCGTGAGGTGATATGAACCCTAGAAGAGGACTTTGGTTGTGTGCCATATAAGCCACTGGAGCCAGTGCGTGCATTGAAATAATTTTGTCGTTATAAGCCGGACGCATTGACCCCAACACGAAGAAGGACGTGGTTCCCTGTGAGTGACCCACATAGTGCAGCTTCTCTTCTCCAGACACCGCCAATACATAATCGATGACTGCGGGTAAGTCCATGTTTCCTATTTGTTCCCATGAGAACCTCCAGAATGTCGTGCTCAGTAGAGCGTCAGGGTTTAACCTGACGTGCTTGCGAGAGTAGTAGTTACCGCGAGCGTTACCCATCCACACGTCAAACCCTTCTTCAGCAAGGAGGTACGCTGGAAAAATAGTTCTTATAAGTATTCATTGTCCTGTGTTTACTTGGGGAAAATATCCTTGTGCATGTGAGACTAAAGACTCATAGATATGGTACGACTTCTTTTTAGAAAGGGATAACCATACTTTTCAGCGCCATGCCCGAAATTTCACAGTGAACTTGAGGTTGTGTGAAAACTTGATTGATTATCAGAAATCTCACATCTACGAGACTCGCATACATTCTTACAGGTTCTTACCTAACCCTTTGCCTGGACCAAAAATAACATAGTCAGCAGATGAAGTAAGCATTCCATGCATGAGGAACACCACCGGTTTCTTCTGATTCGGAACATTGTTGGCGTCTCGTCCGTGAGGGATACGATGCAGTTCCAATATGTAACCATCGTCCGTCGTTACAGAGTGGACTTCAACTGGATAACGATATTTTCTAATCAGATCAGGCTGAAATAATTGATACAATCAATGTAATAAGATTTGATTTTAGTATGCATACGCTGTAGTACAATGACTTTACACCTTACCACATCCAAGAGCGCATCTTCAAAAACATCATCTGAATACCGCGTATCGATGCTCTTCAGCCATTTCTCCGTGCTGTCAGCTTGAGGAGATCTCCTTGCCGCCGCCAGACCCACACATGTGGCTATCACCACTATCAACCCTGCACGTAACATTGTTCACATGCAGCTGGGAACTACTCCACGTAAAGAATAGTAGATTCCGTCTTTTATAACTTATGCGTAGATTTGAGATAAAGGATAAGCTTCGATAACGATAACAATCAATGGCAAAATCTGGATAACTCTACAATAATGTGAATATTATCATACAGATCGATGATTCATCGTCATACATAACAACTATCATATACTGTGTACATAATGGCTACTGTTGTGTTCGTACGTCATTAAGATCTTATCTAATTACCGCAGCGGGGGTTGTGAAGGTACAAATAATACATAAGCCTATACTACAATACATTAGTACATTAAGTCGCATTGTTTGGCCGACGACTTCAAAAAACGTCGGTTTCCCACTTTATGTACTGATATGTACTAATGTACTACAAGTTTTTTTGTATCCACAACTATAACCGTGGGTAACTTCATGAGGGTGAATTTCTTTCTATGTATGGTTATATCTTTTATAGTTTTAGAATGACTGTTGTGAAAATTCATAAGAAAATCCCAACAACTAAAAAACATTTCATGTGAAGACTATTGATCCAGCACGTTAAAAGTAGTAAGATGTTTGAAAATAATGAGTACTCCAGTTATGCCAATGCAATGGGGCAAACTTCAGGCACACGTAGCAGAGAATTAATATTACGTGATCCCCTATGATGCATGGTGCCGAGTGCGCTACGAAGCGCTACACCGCCGTAGCTCTACGTGCAATGAACTTGGGTACTGAAAACTTCCACATTAATATCTAATTATATCCTTCTAGTATTAACGTACACTAATTTAAAATAATTTCAGTTATAGAATAGAATAGAATAGAATTTCTCTTTAATCGAGTATCCATGACTCAAAAACTGTTAGTAAAAACTTACGACTAAGTTAGTAAGCACATAAAAACAAACAATACAACAAATAACGGTGGATCACTGCTGCTACAACCCATGAGTAACTGCACAACAGCGACCCACATAAATACAGTCCATGCGACTGGCAATCATGCCCAGGATACTGTTGGTGCTGCCCCACACTCTGCGCACCAGGAAAGCGCACCTTTTACGCATTGTTGCGTAAAAACAATCCACACGCGTATCGGCGAACATCCCCGACGCACTACAGAAGCGGGGCAGCCCCACCAGCATCCTAAACGCGTTGTTATACTGAACGCGGAGAGCACTGTACGATCTTTGCATATATCTAGCCCACAGGCTGCACGTGTATAATGAAGTACAGTACGCTCGAAAGAGCGTGACTTTGACTGGGAGTGAGCAACGTGCAAACCTGCGAGCCAACATGTTCGCTCTAGCCGACAATGCCCTCCGCTCTCGTTCAATGTCATCATCGTCTTTAAGGTCAGGGGTCAATATATGACCAAGGTATATGAACTTCTGCACTCTCTGCAGAGGTGTGCCATACAGTAGTACAGGAGGCACTTTGTCAGGGCTTTTACCCCCAGCCTTAAAGACCATGACTACAGACTTTTTACAGTTATATGCCAAGCCATGTGCTTCGGCGTACGCCTCACACTGGGCAAACAATTTTCTCAGGCCACAGACTGACACACTCAGCAGCACCATGTCATCAGCATAACTGATATTATTGACACAGATACCGTCCACGTAGTATCCAACCCTGGTACCGCTGAACTCGGCAATAAGGCCGTCCACATAAAGTCCAAATAAAGTCCACATTCCAACCCGTACGGACGAGAAAACGCCCCAGCCCATCGCACAGTGTTGATCTGGTTTCCATACCAAAACTTTAAAATGTTAACGAGTTCTACTGGCAAATCAGCTCGCTCTAATTTACTCCATAACACATCATAGGAAACCAGATCAAAAGCCCTAGAAAGGTCCAGGAAGCAGGCGTAAATCGGCGTCTCGCGCTTGGCATAGTATGTGACAGCATGCTTAAGACACAAAACTGCTACTACTACTCTCAGTTGACAACCCAGCTCTGAATCCGAAGCTCTGGTTATCATGCAAGGTTACAGTTTTATTTAATTGCGTATTAAGCATGCTGTCAAAAACCTTCGATATAACAGTAGCTAGTGAAATGGGCCTATAGTTACTACTGTCGGCGAGGCCACCAGTTATGTCTTGATAAAGTAAAGTGTCGACAAACCACACGTAAAATATAGGCGCATCGAGATGAGCCAAGGGATTTGAATTTATTGACAGCTATATTAACATGTTCAACTAAATGCTGAAACTGTTTTTTAATTACACGGGAAATCTTATATATTTCTCGATCTGTTTGCCCTCGTCATTATCATAGAAGTCGGTTTCGAGCATTGATGTTTCGGGATACCATCTAGTTATTTGTACAATTAGAAGCACGTCTGTGGCGCCTTCCGCGTGTCTAATGTAGTACTTACGGAGTTTCAAATGAATAAGAGGTCAGCTGCGGTCTCCAGATCCTGGGTGCAGTATGATGGTCTTCTATAATCATATTTCAGCTAGTTTATTCAAGTTAAGCCCATTCAGTATAATTACCTAAGTACATCCCCCACCTTCGCAAATCACACACCTATATTTTAAGTCCCTTTGAAGTAACTTCCTCGACTCATGTTCGACTCCGGTCATCTTGAAAATGGCCACATAAACGTCATTCTTGTAAATAATATCAATAATTTATTGTATTCTCTAGAGTTTAGTCGACTGTTTAATTGTCAACAAAATCCACGCAACACAAATGTTTGAAGCCTTGATCTCTCATACATTAGGACCATGTACAATTGCTACTCATTCGGTACATCCCTGATCAATCACTGTTTTTCCTTCCTATTTAAGCTGTCGGGAGCGTGGATCCTATACACATTCCAGTCACGACCCGCGAAGGTCCTAAGATTATTTGACGTTGTCACGTGGCAAAAGAAGTCTTTCAGCTAAGGACTGGACAGGAAGGACTAGGGAAGCAGAGGTTCGATAGATTGGAGGCAATCTATTGATCTCATCTTCAATCGATGGGACCATTTATGGGCATGATATTGAGCACGATTTCCAAAATTTATTAAAGAGCAACTAAATAATAAAACGTACGATAATATAAGTTTGAGGTAAAGTGTATTTATTAAACATACATTTTTGGTCAAATATTCGATGACTAGGCGTAATCTTCCAATCTTTCCATTCCTTCGAATAATTCGTTTCCTTCAAATTCTTCTATTCCTTCGAATGCATTGGCGTCCATAGCCTTGATGAGATTGATAACTCGGTCGTAGATCAATTCCTTTGCGTTAATACCGTAAATAAAATCAATGTGACTAAAAGTGCGCATCGGAACCCGGAACTTACCTATCGGTCTACCCAGTTCTCTGAACAGTCTATCAACATCGTTGACATGTGCCAATGGGTCGGTGTCTGAGTAATGAAGGAACACTGGAGTGGTAATTTTAGATAAATCATAACTCGGAGGACTGAAAGATCCATATTTTCTATAATTCGATAGTCGAGAGCCCTGGTCGTAGCGACGGAATCCTCTGTCATTGATTCCTTGACCGTAGTGTGCAAACTGCCTCACTGACGCGCCAGCTGGTGCGTGGCCGAAGATAGCGGGCATCATTGTCTGCAATCAAAACATGTGTTTTTATATCGCACCAACTAGATTTCTGGCTTTACATAAGTATGTGTTGTTATATAAACTCACCGTATTGTGTTGGTCTTCGTTCCAACCTCCAATCAAAAACATGATGTTACTGCATAGCGGTTGGAATACCACCTCATCGCGACACGCGGCCTGGCCAGCCCATGTGAACACCACACTGTTGGGCATAAACTCACCGATCCCGATCAAAGATGCAATGCTCTAAAATTTTATAAGAAAGTGTCAAAATCAAAGTGGACCAATAAAGTAAAGTAGTCGTTTTATGAGATGACGTATGAGCTCTACTTACTTCAATGTCATTAGAATAAGATGCCAAAATTCTTAGAAGAAGGCTTCTGTTATTAGCCATGTAAGCGACTGGAGCAAGTGCGTGCATTGATATGATCTTGGCGTTATAAGCCGGTCGCATGGATGTCATCACGAAGAAAGACGTAGTGCCCTGCGAGTGACCCACATAGTGCAGCCGCTCTTCTCCCGACACCTCCAACGCATAATCGATCATAGTAGGCAAATCTATGTTTCCTATTTCTTCCCAAGAGAACCTCCAGAACGCAGTGCTCAGTAGAGCATCAGGGTTTAATCTTACGTGCCGACGAGAGTAATAATTACCGCGAGCGTTGCCCATCCAGACATCGAAGCCTTGCTCCGCGAGGATGTATGCTGTAAAAAAAGGAAGCCAATATTATTTTTAGCAATTTCACGAATTAGTTATGCTGTCAGCAGGTGATCGACGACGGTGGTTACTAAACCGACAGACAGGTTCTTACCTATTCCTTTGCCTGGGCCCATGATAACCATGTCAGCAGATGAAGATAGTAGACCGTGCATCACGAACACCACTGGTTTTCTCTGATTTGGCACATTATTGGCGTCTCGTCCGTAAGGGATACGGTGCATTTGCAATATGTAGCCATCCTCGGTCGTCACGTTGTGAACTTCTACAGGATAACGATATTTTCTGATCAGATCAGGCTGAAATAGTAAATACGTTTTTCTAAATTAGATGAAACTATTTTTATTTTCATCTATATACTAGTATTATAGTTAGTTTTTTGCCCACCGCCCTTAACTTCGACAAAGTGCATGTTGCTTTGAATATGTTGGTGTCCATGGCATGGTCTTTTCCGCCACACTTGTATAGACAGGACTGGCATTATTCAATCTTCACCATACCCGTAACTCGGACGATAGCAATATCATTTTCCGGGCAGTTCAACTGCGAGGTAGATAATGTTGGTTTGTGAAAAATAGTGCATGGTCACCCCCTTCACAGGCTTGAGTTATATGCTTAGACACCTGTTCCAAAAGTTACTTTAATGTTTTTGAAAATTGCAGACCACGAACAGAGCTGGAAAAAGCACAAAGCGGAATGTCGACATGACATCAAAATTATTAGGCGCGTCGCCCACTACGCACCAAGCTATTACTACGCACGAAACGAAATGACAAAATGGAACATTTTGCGTCTTCACATCGACTTCACTTCACATGTAGGCGACGGGCCTTATGCGATTTTATTTTATCTAGATTATTGAATTCGACCCTTACTCACCACATCTAAGCTCGCATCTTCAAATACGTTATCTGAATAGCGTGCGTCAACGTTCTTCATCAATTCCTGAATTTCGTCAGCTTGGGGAGAGCTCCTGGCGGCCGCCAGAGCAACGCATGTGGCTATGACCACTAACAACCCTCCACGTAACATTGTTCACATGCAGCTGGTAACTACTTATTGGGAACAATATTACGTTCCGCCTTTTATAACCTTTGCGGAATAAAGATAAAGAATTAAGCTTTGATAAAATTATCAATCAAAGCTGAAATCTGGCAAATGTCTTTAATAATAAACAAATTATCATGGTAAGTGTCTTTGTGAATACTATGTATTGTGCTGTTCTTGCGTCAATTAGTATCTAATCACAGATTCACAGCAGTAGAGAGCGTGTTTCCGTACCCGCAGTTTCTATAGGCTCATGTACGCTTTCATTTGTTATTTTTTGTCGTATCCGCAAGAACTAAAACTAATCCCATCAAAAACATAACGTGTACAAAAATGCAAGTCTCACAACGCAATTCTTCTACCGTAAAAAGTTGTGAGATTTAATGTAAAACCAAGTCGGATCATTTATTCAGTACCTGCCTATGTATTGTGAGCATGTATCCAACAACTTTGTCATAAATTGTTACATAATTAGTGACTAACAAATTTTTTAAGGGACCGTATCAATACGAAACATCTTTATTTCTTTAATAAAAAGGATGACTTGGCAATCGCTAGGGGCAATAGAATCTCATGTCACACAACAAAGTTTAATTTGGACTGCTGGCGCTATTTTCAATTGGGAGTTAGGACTATTCAAAATAGTAGAATACCACTACTACTACACGTAAAATACAGGCGCTTCGAGATGAGCCAAGGGATTTGAATTTATTGACAGCTATATTAACATGTTCAACTAAATGCTGAAACTGTTTTTTAATTACACGGGAAATCTTATATATTTCTCGATCTGTTTCCCCGCGTCATTATCATAAAAGTCGGTTTCGAGCATTGATGTTTCGGGATACCATCAAGTTATTTGTACAATTAGAAGCACGTCTGTGGCGCCTTCCGCGTGTCTAATGTAGTACTTACGGAGTTTCAAATGAATAAGAGGTCAGCTGCGGTCTCCAGATCCTGGGTGCAGTATGATGGTCTTCTATAATCATATTTCAGCTAGTTTATTCAAGTTAAGCCCATTCAGTATAATTACCTAAGTACATTCACAAATCACAGTACCTTCGCAAATCACACACCTATATTTTAAGTCCCTTTGAAGTAACTTCCTCTACTCATGTTCGACTCCGGTCATCTTGAAAATGGCCACATAAACGCCATTCTTGTAAATAATATCAATAATTTATTGTATTCTCTAGAGTTTAGTCGACTGTTTAATTGTCAACAAAATCCACGCAACACAAATGTTTGAAGCCTTGATCTCTCATACATTAGGACCATGTACAATTGCTACTCATTCGGTACATCCCTGATCAATCACTGTTTTTCCTTCCTATTTAAGCTGTCGGGAGCGTGGATCCTATACACATTCCAGTCACGACCCGCGAAGGTCCTAAGATTATTTGACGTTGTCACGTGGCAAAAGAAGTCTTTCAGCTAAGGACTGGACTGGAAGGACTAGGGAAGCAGAGGTTCGATAGATTGGAGGCAATCTATTGATCTCATCTTCAATCGATGAGACCATTTATGGGCATGATATTGAGCACGATTTCCTAAATTTATTAAAGAGCAACTAAATAATAAAACATACATATAAGTTTGAGGTAAAGTGTATTTATTAAACATACATATTTGGTCAAATATTCGGTGACTAGGCGTTATCTTCCAATCTTTCCATTCCTTCGAATAATTCGTTTCCTTCAAATTCTTCTATTCCTTCGAATGCATTGGCGTCCATAGCCTTAATGAGATTGATAACTCGGTCGTAGATCAATTCCTTTGCGTTAATACCATAAATGAAATCCAGGTGACTAAAAGTACTCATCGGAACTCGGAACTTACCTATTGGCCTACCTAGTTCTCTGAACAATCTATCAACATCGTTGACGTGGGCCAATGGGTCGCTATCTGAGTAATGAAGGAACACTGGAGTGGTAATTTTAGATAAATCAAAACTCGGAGGACTGAAAGATCCATATTTTCTATAATTCGATAGTCGAGAGCCCTGGTCGTAGCGACGGAATCCTCTGTCATTGATTCCTTGACCGTAGTGTGCAAACTGCCTCACTGACGCGCCAGCTGGTGTGTGGCCAAAGATAGCGGTCATCATTGTCTGCAATCAAAACATGTATTTTTGTATCGCACCAACTAGATTTCTGGCTTTACATAAGTATGTGTTGTTATATAAACTCACCGTATTGTGTTGGTCTTCGTTCCAACCTCCAATCAAAAACATGATGTTACTGCATAGCGGTTGGAATACCACCTCATCGCGACACACGGCCTGGCCAGCCCATGTGAACACCACACTGTTAGGCATAAACTCACCGATCCCGATCAAAGATGCAATGCTCTAAAATTTTATAAGAAAGTGTCAAAATCAAAGTGGACCAATAAAGTAAAGTAGTCGTTTTATGAGATGACGTATGAGGTCTACTTACTTCAATGTCATCAGAATAAGATGCCAAAATTCTTAAAAGAAGGCTTCTGTTGTTAGCCATGTAAGCGACTGGAGCCAGTGCGTGCATTGATATGATCTTGGCGTTATAAGCCGGTCGCATGGATGTCATCACGAAGAAAGACGTAGTGCCCTGCGAGTGACCCACATAGTGCAGCCGCTCTTCTCCCGACACCTCCAACGCATAATCGATCATAGTAGGCAAGTCTATGTTTCCTATTTCTTCCCAAGAGAACCTCCAGAACGCAGTGCTCAGTAGAGCATCAGGGTTTAGTCTTACGTGCCGACGAGAGTAAAAATTACCGCGAGCGTTGCCCATCCAGACATCGAAGCCTTGCTCCGCGAGGATGTATGCTGTAAAAAAAGGAAGCCAATATTATTTTTAGCAATTTCACGAATTAGTTATGCTGTCAGCAGGTGATCGACGACGGTGGTTACTAAACCGACAGACAGGTTCTTACCTATTCCTTTGCCTGGGCCCATGATAACCATATCAGCAGATGAAGATAGTAGACCGTGCATCAGGAACACCACTGGTTTTCTCTGATTTGGCACATTATTGGCGTCTCGTCCGTAAGGGATACGGTGCATTTGCAATATGTAGCCATCCTCGGTCGTCACGTTGTGAACTTCTACAGGATAACGATATTTTCTGATCAGATCAGGCTGAAATAGTAAGTACGTTTTTCAAAATTAGATGAAACTAATTTTAGTATAATAATAATAATATGCACCTTCCTGATGTCATGTATGGAACAATGGAGGACAGTCCTTCGCTATCCAGGATGTCGGCAAATCCAGAGGAATAGCGAGGCGATAAGGATAGAGCGAGTTATATTTCAGGGCGATGGTTTGAGTCCACTTTGGTTCTCCTTGGCCTTGAATCCTCTTAGCACGCTGCTGGAGGATTCAGGTCTAGGCTATCGGCTGAGGAGAGGTGTCAAGTTATATCTCACCTCCTTTACATGGATGACCTGAAACTCTTTGCCCCCAACGATTTGCAACTGATGGAGCTACTGAAGGTAATTGAGAGTTTCAGTAGCGCCATCAGGATGGAATTCGGTGTGGACAAATGTGCGGTCATGCATGTAAAGCGAGGGGAGATTGTGGAGTCTGTGGGAACTCAGCTCTCGGATTCCATAAATCTTAGATCCCTCTCAGCAACCGAAACCGGAAACTGTCGGAAGCGCTGGGCATCAATAAGAATAAGAATAAGAATAAGAATAATTTATTTCAAAAAAGTAGGTATTACAAAAGTGTACATTTAGGTGCAGTAGTGTTATTTCTAAACAATTGTATAATTAGTGCTTATAAGTAAACTATAACTAAAATATATATAACTGTTGCAAGTTACGATAATGGCGAAATCAAATGTTAGGTAGCGACCTGCCTGATCTAGGTTTATTTAAACCTGTGTTTCAGGCCATCACTTTACAAAAAACAATGTGTGTGTGTGTGTGTGTGTGTTTACAATGTTGCTGACATGAAGCAATCGTTGAAGGAGCGCTTCTTTGGCCGCCTGAAAAAAGTATTTAATAGACTTTTATCAGGCGGAAATAAGGTGCGTGCCTTCAACGGTTTAGTCATGCCGGTTTTGATGTACTCTTTCGGCATACTCAAATGGACTCAAACAGAACTAGACGCCCTGGATAGGAGGGTCCGTACATTGTTGACGGCATTTCGAATGTATCACCCGCGTTCTTCGGCTATGAGACTGTATGTATATCCCGCGGAGGTATGGGGGTCGAGGCTTTTTAAACGCTAAGACTCTCCACAATCGCGAGACATGCAGTCTCAGGGAATATTTCCTAGAAACCGACGTGGGGATGCATCGAGATGTGGTCGCGGTAGATAAAGGGCCACACCCCGCTCTCGTTGGCTAAAGAGAACTGGCGCAAACCTGTAGTACTTGATACTAACGACCGCAGGGAGGTATGGCAGAGTAAGGAGCTTCACGGACGCTTTTACCGGGCCCTGCATGGGCCTGATGTAGACCTATCAGCGTCCGTAACCTGGTTACGTTCCGGGGACCTCTTCGGGGAAACTGAAGGTTTTGTCTGTGCAATTATGGATGAAGTTATGATGACGAATTACTACCGGAGAGTTATAGTGAAGGACGGCACGGTTGACATTATGTCGGGCATGCCACCGTCCAGGCGAATCAATCTGTCACATTATCTCCGGGTGTTCTCGTCTGGCTAACGGAGAGTACTTGCATAGACACAACCTTGTAGCCAAGATTATCCATCTGCAACTTGCTCTAAAATACAACCTTGTGGAATCGGAAGTTCCGTACTACAGGTATGTGCCCGACCCAGTTCTCGAAAATGGCAATATCACATTGTACTGGGATCAATCCATCATCACTCAGGACTATTGTACCCAATAAGCCTGATATAGTGGTGGTGGATCGATCAGAGCGGCGCGCAATGATTGTTGACATAACCGTCCCGCATGACGAGAACCTCGTGAAAGCCGAGAAAGATAAGCAAATCAAGTATCTTGACTTGGCTCGCGAGGTTGTCGACATGTGGAATGTGGACTCAGCGATCATTGTGCCGATCGTCGTGTCAGCCCATGGCTTAATTGCCAAGAGCCTCGACCAATATCTAAGGAGGCTCTCGTTAGGCAGCTGGATCATGGGCTTGATTCAGAAAGCGGTACTTCTAGACACGGCTCGTATTGTTACGAGGTTCCTCTCTCTGGAGTCCTGACCGCCGGATTGGACCTTGTTCCTGATACCGGTGGACTAAAATTTTTCATATTTTTAAATGTTTTTTATGTATTTTTTAATCAAATCAAATGTAATAAATTTGTTAACAGTTGAATAATACAGTTATTTTCTCTAATCATCGTCATAAACAGTACAGAGTCAACTGGTGTCTGTTTTAGGTAAAACCTGTATTACAGATCACCAGGCTATATATTATATATTATAGTTAGTTTTTTTCCCACCGCTCTTAACTTCGACAAAGTGCATGTTGCTTTGAATATGTTGGTGTCTATGGCATAGTCTTTTCCGCCACACTTGTATAGACTGGAATTATTCAATCCGCACCATACCCGTAACTCGAACGATAGCAATATCATTTTCCGGGCAGTTCAACTGCGAGGTAGATAAAGTTGATTTGTGAAAAATAGTGCATGGTCATCCCCTTCACAGGCTTGAGTTATATGCTTAGACACCTGTTCCAAAAGTTACTTTAATGTTTTTGAACGTGTTTGTTTGAATTCTGAAAAATTGCAGACCACGAACAGAGCTGGAAAAAGCACAAAGCGGAATGTCGACATGACATCAAAATTATTAGGCGCGTCGCCCACTACGCACCAAGCTAACACGCACGAAATGAAATGACAAAATGGAACATTTTGCGTCTTCACATCGACTTCGCCCCGCAACTCCATCTCACGCCTCGTTTCTTGAAAATGTAGGCGACGGGCCTTATGCGATTTTATCTTTATCTACATTATTGAATTCGACTCTTACTCACCACATCTAAGCTCGCATCTTCAAATACGTTATCTGAATACCGTGCGTCAACGTTCTTCATCAATTCCTGAATTTCGTCAGCTTGGGGAGAGCTCCTGGCGGCCGCCAGAGCAACGCATGTGGCTATGACCACTAACAACCCTCCACGTAACATTGTTCACATGCAGCTGGTAACTACTTATTGGGAACAATATTACGTTCCGCCTTTTATAACCTTTGCGGAATAAAGATAAAGAATTAAGCTTTGATAAAATTAACAATCAAAGCTGAAATTTGGCTAATGACTTTAATAATAAACAAATTATCATGGTAAGTCTCTCTGTGAATAATATCTATTGTGATGTTATTGCGTCAATTAGTATCTAATCACAGATTCACAGCAGTAGAGAGCGTGTTTCCGTACCCGCAGTGTCTATAGACTCATGTACGCATTCATTTGTTCTTTTTGTCATATCCGCAAGAACTAATAAGGTATTTTCTTATATAAATAACTCTTGCCGCAATCAAATTATAATTTCATCAACATATAGGTAAAAGCCAAACGCAGGCTCGCAACACTCGAAGTGACTACTTACGTATCCGTGTGACTACGTCTGGGGAAGCACGCGGTCACGCTTGGTGTCGGCGCTTGTTGATGACTTGCGAAATACAAGTACGGGGACCTGAGTTGTGTCGCATATTCCATCCTAATCCGTTGGCGAAAAGCCGACAGCCAGCAATAATTTTTGCGTAAAGTTACTTAGTTCAACATACAATGGGCTGCACATAATGCTTGATTGACAGCGTCGTGAATGGTCTGTTTACACCCTGGATAATTTTTTCTTGACTGAATTTCAGTCACACGACTCTGGAGATAATATAATATGGTACAGACTTGTTTGCACAAACATAGATGTACTTTCTCTTCCTTCACTTTCATAGCCCAACGGAATCCGACTTGAGGCAATCGAACCCAGGACCCCAAAGTCCCACAAGTCGTGCTTGCAATTCAACCACCACGAGACAAACCCAGGGGCAGAACCAACAATACTATGTTTAATGTTACAGAAACTCTAGCTTTTTCCAAGCTTTGAAACCGCCCATACCTTCTTATTAAAGAGAAGATGCCTGGCCATTATTATGATACTAGCTTCTGCAAGCTGCTTCGCCCGCCTAAATAAAGCTTTTTACACAATATCTTTATAAATTATAGCCTGTGCTACATTCTGCTTTTATTCTGCTGAATAATCTATAAATATTACTGTCAAGTTTCATGATTTCATCTATATCCATCCTCACAAACTTTCGCGTGTATACTGGTAGTAATATAAGATGCCAGTACCGTTAAGGCATATCCTTATCCCAACTTAAAGCATACTACTACTTACGCTACGATACCGTGCTACGAACGCTACGGGCTACGGCGTAGGCATTGGGTCAATTTTTACTTTCTAAAACCAATTTCACTGGCTAAACTTTCATGTACCTACTCTTATCAGAAAACGTGTGCTTGTGTTCCTAAGGAATACTTATTTGATATCACGTAGACTCGTACGGAAATGTTGCTATACGACAATCGTCTCTTATGAAATCTACAAGATGTTGAGTAAATCCCCTTTTAATACTTAGACAAAAACCTTTAGGGGAAGAATTTTCAAATATCCATTCTTATCGTTCAATTCAATTTTATAAAAAAAAACTCTTGGACAGGCTTGTCGACGCTGAGTTTAGGCTGTGCGTTATCTTTAAGTGAATTAATGAATTTCAAGTCCCAGGGGAGTTCTTCGGCCTCTGAGTAGTAACGAAGACACGGCAGACACAGGTGTCAATGTATGTATAATTTGTGCACGACTTCATGCGGATCTAAACAAAAAAACAGTGTGTTGAGGTTGATTTTATTTTAAGTTGAATTTTAGAAATCAGATCCGATTTCTTTAAATACCTATTAAATATATCAAAGCCTTCCCAAAATACTTTTTTCAAATTAACTCTAGTACTACAACAACATCACTATGAGGAAGAACAAGTTTAGTTAGGTACATAAACAAGCTGAAGTTGGATTGAATCAGCTGTAATAAAAAGTTTGTGCTGTCATACAACTTGCTCCGTTTGTGATAACTTCCGCCTCAAAAGAGTATCTTAGACGAGGTACCTATGTAGTACAAAGTGAAGTGTGTATCTGTATGTATATCCAATTGCTTTTAGCTTCCCGTTTTATTAGTTCATTCACACTTCTAATAAATTTATAGGCAGTCACCCAGATCAACATGTTAACACCTTTATTTCTCACGAAGCGCCTGATGTTAGTCCTCCGCAATTTAGTAATTAGTCATATTTTAGCCTTTTGACAATGTCGATCGAAACAAAGAGGATTCAATATTAGCGAACAGCGAGCCTTTAAACTGATGCAAAACAATCTTTGGTGACTCTTGTAGGTGATTTTGATACACAACCTCCTCTAAATGTCGTCGCTAGCAAATTGAATACACTAGTGTAAAGTAACAAGTTTGACGAATACCAGGAACAGTCGATACATAAGTATCTACCTTTTTTCGTGTCCGAACAGTCTGGAACTTTGTCTTCACGCAGTTTAATGGTATTGGTCCTTCACAATGCAACCCAACAATAGTACAATAATAGTACTTCGCACTCAATAGTAAGACAGACTATGTTAAGGGAACGTTGATACCGCAGCAGGGTTGCTAGACCAGACTAGACCTATGCATCTATGGACCTACAGTATGACGTAAGACTGTCATAAGGCGTGAAGAACATGGTGTAAAGTTCTTCATCCCCCATAAAAAAAATCCTCCGACCAGACGATTGTTGTGTCTGACAGTTGTTGTCGGGTTCTTTTATACAAGGTGGGTAAAAAATCGTGGATCAAACGAAACAGAGCGTTAGTTGGGGTTATCAGGGTAATATTTGGATAGTACATTTTTTACAGTAATGTTCTAAAGTAAAAAAATAATTTTTCGTGAAACTTAAAAAATGGGTCACTGTCATAAAAAAAGCACTTTTGTAGTGATGATACATTTCCTAGAAGAAACTAAACACCATTTATTGATTTAAAATAGGCACCCATTTTACTCTATTTGCCTATTTAGTAAAAATGTTGGTATCGTCTTAAAAAAACACTAATAGTCATAACTTTTAAGGAGATCAAGTTAGGGCTCTGCCACAGAGATATTTTTTACTGCAAATAACCCCAACTATCGCCCTGTTTCGTTTGATCCACGATCCATATAATTTTAACTGCCCGATTTGGAATTTTGATGAATATTCTTAATTTGTGTCATAGATGGCGCTGTAGTACTTTTTCCAGTGCCTCTACAAGGTGGTCATATGTAGTCTTCGGTCATGTATCCTCACTAAATACCTTTTAAACGAGGTATTTATATTTTTTAAATTCATTACAACTCGTAGGCCAGCGACATGTCTCGTATGAGCCCTACGGGGCAGTATGGAACTCGCGGACGCTCTTATAATGGGAAGTAGTTTGTAATCAGAATTTTGAATAAGTAAACACAACGATTTTATTTTAGCCTTGGGTTCACTAGAAACAGTCCATGAGAATTGTGTCTAGAAAAACAAGAAGAGAGATTCCTTTTTTTCGGATTTGTAATTCAGCTTGTTGATAAAATTGTTCAAATCACTGCTTGTCAACATAATCGTCTAATGCATTGGCGTCCATGGCTTTAATAAGGTTGATGACTCTGTTATAAACTAATTCCTTTGCGTTGATGCCATACATAAAATCTATGTGACTAAAACTGCGCATCGGAACCCGGAACTTACCTATCGGTCTACCCAGTTCTCTGAACAGTCTATCAACATCGTTGACATGTGCCAATGGGTCGCTGTCTGAGTAATGAAGGAACACTGGAGTAGTTACTTTAGACAGATCATAACGTGGTGGACTGAAGGATCCATACTCTCTATAATTAGCTAACCGAGACCCCTGGTCATAGCGACGGAACGCTTTTCCGGAGATTCCTTGTCCGTAGTGAGCGAGCTGCCTTACTGACGAACCAGCTGGAGTGTGGCCAAATATAGCTGGCATCATAGTCTGCAAACACAAAAATAAACACATTTTTAACCATGTAAAAGAAATTATTAATACATGGTACTGCAGTGGTGTATGCTCGGAGTTATGTTGCGCGATCGAATAATAAATTAAAGGAGCCATTGAAGAACCAAAGCTCTCTCCATATAGCCCGAAAAAATGCCAAATTAATGTAAAATGGCTCGCGAAGTGGATGGCCAATGACACCTGGCAGCCGCATATAGGAAGGTGCAGTGTGTACCTGGGTACCCCTCCTTAATCACAAGTTGGACCGATGATCTGCCAAATCATCGGTCCAACTTGTGATTAAGGAGCAGAATTCACTGGACGGGCGTACCACAGTACTGGACGATATGACGACTAGCCGTGGACATTTAATTTTACAGCTGAGTGATGTTGAAATACCCATTAAATAAGCATGTATCTCTACTTACCGAGTTATGTTGGTCTTCGTTCCATCCACCAATCAAAAACAAAATGTTACTGCACAATGGTTGAAACACTACTTCATCACGGCACAAGGCCTGGCCGGCCCATGTGAAGACAATGCTTTGAGGCATAAACTCACCGACGCCGATTATAGATGCAATACTCTAAAAATATACAAGACATAATCTTTATAAATCAAATAAAATAGGAAATCTTACATTGGAAAAGTTCTAAAATAAATATTAAATAAAAGTACGCTGTTGAACTTACTTCAATATTATTAGAAAAAGGTGCCAAAATATTAAAGAGAAGGTTTCGATTGTTAGCCATATAAGCGACAGGAGCCAGTGCGTGCATAGAAATGATTTTGGCGTTGTAAGTCGGTCGCATGGATCCCATCACGAAGAAAGTCGTGGTGCCCTGCGAGTGACCCACATAGTGCAGCCTCTCTTCTCCAGACACCTCCAATGCATAATCAATCATAGTAGGCAAGTCTATGTTTCCTATTTCATCCCAAGAGAACCTCCAGAATGCAGTGCTCAGTAAAGCGTCAGGGTTCAATCTCACGTGCCTGCGAGAGTAGTGATTACCTCGGGCGTTACCCATCCAGACATCGTATCCTTCCTCGGCGAGGATGTATGCTGGAAAATGATGCATACATTTTTGAAATTAAAAAAAGTGTAGGTGTGCCTATTATACCGATTACCTTAATTTTTTATCATGAAGAAATGCACCCTGCGTTTACGGATTACATTTTTCGTGCATTAACCGCCCCACAGGAGGACCAAACATTGTATAGGTTAGGTGGTATAGAGGAATGGGTAGCAGGGTGATAAGTTCCTCATAATCTATTCAAATTGAAGGACCCTCCAAACTAATCTCGCACAACTAGCAAGCTTGCAAGCACCATGATCACGGATAAGCTGAAGTTATTGCGGGTGGGTGATTATGAGCAGACAATGGCAACACACGAAACTCACTGTGTCCGCTCGCAAACATGGTAAACAAGGTAGATATCCCGTTTTCAATGTTAACGATAGTGTTAGTGATCATGTCAGTTAAAAAACTTAATTTTATCATGTCTCTGCTTCTCAAAATGGATGTGGGAACGGATTCCGAGGTACCAAAGAGCTGCTTCTCATTCATATGGGCACTAGCCAACGTTTGCCTTTACCAAAGGGATCTGTCGACATGTTGGATAGGCTATAAGAAGGCCTATGACCAACATTCATGGCTCATGAAGGTGCTGCATAAAGATGATGCAATTCTGCGCACCTTCCTGATATCGTGTATGGGGCAAGTGTGGGGCAATGCAACAAATATTTGTACGGCCTACAGGTAGTTGTTCGGGGTCTGGCTGTTTGTATCATCATCATCATTTCAGCCCGGAATCACCCACTGCTGGGTATAGGCCTCCCCTTTTTTCTGCAACACTTCCTGGTTCTGTTTGTTTATGAGTTTAAATGTAAGTATATGCAACCACCTTAAAGGAGAAATTTCTAGTGTCCATCGACTTCTGACAAACAAAAAAAAATGAAGGATAGTTTTCCAGGATGTTACCCAGGATGTCAGTATATCCAGAGGAATAGCGTATCGATAAGTTTAGAGCAAGGTATATTTCAGGGCGATATTTTGAGTCCACTTTGGTTCTGCTTAACATTGAATCCTCTTAGCACGCAGCTGTAGGTTTCTGCGCTATCGGTTGAGGAGAGTTGGTCAGGTTATATCTCACCCCCTTTGCATGGATGACCTGTAACTCTTTGCTCCCAACAATTTGCAACTGATTGAGCTACTGAAGGTAACTAAAACTTTCAGTGGCGCCATCAGGTTTGAATTTGGTATGGACAAATGTGCGGTCATGCATGTAAAGCGAGGGGAGATTGTGGAATCTGTAAGAACCCAACTCTCGGATTCCATAAATCTTAGATCCCTCTCAGCAACCGAAACCTATAAGTATATTTTGGGTATATCAGAAGCGCTGGGCATCAATGTTGCTGGCATGAAACAATCATTGAGGGAGCGTTTTTTTGGCCACTTGAAAAAAGTATTTGATAGTCTTGTATTAGGCGAAAATAAGATGCACGCCTTCAACGATTGGGTCATGCCAGTTTTAATGTATTCTTTCAGCATATTCAAATGGACTCAAACAGAACTATACACCCTGGATAGGAATGCCCACTCCCTACATTGCTGATGTCATATTGAATGCATCATCCGCGTTCTTCGGTTTGTGATGTGGAAGTCTAGGCTTTTTAAACGCCAAGTCTCTCCACAATTGATTTTAATTTAATTTGCCTAATTGTAATTGTTTAAAAATGGATTACACTAATCATGTTTCTTATAATATTTAGTTATAGGAATTCAGACACGATGAAAATAGTCTCAGGAAATATTTCCTAGAAGCCGACGTGGGGATGCATCGAGAAGTGGTCGCGGTGGATAATTGCCTCCTTGGTTACGCTCCTTGGCGCAAACCTGTAGTGCTTAACACTAATGACCGCAGAGTTAGAAGCTTCACGGACGGATTTTCCGGACCCTGCAGGGGCTCGATTTAGACCTATCAGCGTCCGTAGCCTGGCTACGGTGTGGGGATCTCTTCCGAGAAACCAAAGGTTTGCCTGTGTAATTATGAATGAAGTTATGATGACAAATAACACTGCTTCATCTGCCTAGCCTTTTCCCAACTATGCTGGGGTCGGCTTCCAGTGTAACTGAATGCAGCTCGATATCAGTATTTTATACGGAGCGATTAGCTATCTGACCTACTATTTTATTTTTTTATGTTCAAATATTTATAAATTATATAATTTATTTGTGTCAAAATAAACAAACGAAATAGTAATAACTAAACTTAGATTTGTTTTTGTTTCTTCTTCATGAATAATAATAAAAAATACCTATGAGCTAAAGTCAGATAGTAGTTCTTACCTAAACCAGAACCAGGGCCCATAATGACAAAATCGGCAGAAGAACAAAGTATGCCATGCATCACGAAGACGACAGGCTTCCTCTGATTTGGAACATTATTGTTATCTCGTCCGTGAGGGATACGATGCATTTGCAATATGTAGCCATCCTCGGTCGTCACGTTGTGAACTTCTACAGGATAACGATATTTTCTGATCAGATCGGGCTGAAATAATAACAAAATTGTATTTACATCTGAACCCTTATGCTGATAAGGGTACAGTACTAACATTTTAATAGAATGAACTCGACTCCTACTCACCACAGCTAAGTTCGCATCTTCGAAGACATTATCTGAATAGCGTGCGTCAACGATTTTCAGTAACTTTTGAATTTCGTCAGCTTGGGGAGAGCTCCTGGCGGCCACCAGAGCGACGCATGTGGCTATGACCACTAACAACCCTCCACGTAACATTATGCACATGCAGCTGGTAACTACTCATTGTGAACAACATTAGGTTCCACCTTTTATAACTTCTGTAGAATTAAGATAAAATTTAATAAGCTTTGATAACACAACAAATCAATCCCAAAATCTGGTAAATAACATAATACTAACTAAATCGTGTAGGTATCGATAGGTGCAAATGTTCAATTATGTGCTTCACTACCGGTTGCCATGCCACCAGAACAAATTTCAATTTTCCGAGTTCTGCTGCACCAGGTGGCAGTATAAATGTTCAACTTATTTTGTTTATTTCGAACCAGCAGTAATGGATACAGATTACAATATTATTTCCGAGATAAGTGAGTCCAAATCAGTAAGCTACTGAATCAGCTACTCCAGCCACGACAGCGTCGACTGTCGACGACAATCGTCGACAGTCGACGCTGCTCCAAGTTGTGTAGAACTTTGAGTCTTTTACAACAGCAGGGCATTACCATTCAGGTGTTTAACTGGTCAGAGTGGATCCTGTCCACAGAACTAATAGAAATGATAACAAACAATGCTGAAATAGGTACCTACATGTTATTTTTCACAGTGAGTATCAAAGTTTGGAATAGGTACCTACATTCAATTTACCTAAACGTCAAAGAAGCAGTATTAATATGTGGATACGTCTCCCTCTAACTAATTACTCTCTTGACTCTTTATTTTCTTAGAAGAAATAAATAGAATAAGAATATAAGACTTATAAATAGTCCAGGATTTTGGAAATTTAGGGAAAAATACTCATCTCTCAACTAAAATCACCTGTTGGCAGTGGCGGAAATAAGAGCACTTCATTACCTACATTCAAGGTCGTGTTTAATAGACATACTATTAAACACAACCTTAAACGTATTATTATAATCCCCATCTTATCTCATATTTCCCAGTTGATTGGCCTGCTTAGTGTCAGTCAGTATCAAAAGAAATCATAATCATGAATAGGTACTCCAGTTGTGTTATTTTCGTAATTGATTCGTAACTAATTAATCTTTTGATATCAGTAAACAGTTGAAGATAAAAATATTCATTCGGCAGTTATGCACTATTGAAAAATTCAACTACCTACCTAAGATTACCTCAGTGGGTGCAGGGCGAGATAGTTGCCGGTAGCCCCTCAGAGGCATCTAGCATCGTAAGTAAACACAAAGTCGGCCAAAGAGGCTGGCAGCTGTAGTCAGGTTGAGGTCACTCGGTTCAAGGTCCGAGTTGCACTGTGCTAGTGTCAATTTGTCTAGCTAATCGAACTATAATCTTAGCTATAATCAAGATACCTATTCTAGGTGTTTGACATAGGTCTGAAAATACTGAGACCATAGTCATGGCTGAATATTTACAGTTGATCTTATCTGATGAAATGTCGCCATTATATCTACTTAAGAGTGTTCATTTGTAGACGTGGCGTTTCTGTACATTGAAAATATTTAGAAAATAAATAGTAGGGGTGTTAAAGGATCACAAACAGAATCCATTTCTACCATTTTTAGAATTTTTGTCTGTTTGTCTGTTTGTCGGTTTGTCTCTTCGTTTGTGCGCGCATCACGTAAAAACCCCTCATCGTATTCAAAATCGAAATATTGTAACATAAGAAACATTGTTCTGGGTAACATTTAGCGTTTATTTCATCAAAATCGACCAACAGACGCAAAATATATTAAGGTTTAAAATTTTATGAGTAACCTCAAACGCGATTTCTATGATAAATTTAATTATTTATTACGTAAATAGGTTTTAGTGGAAGTGTAGTCGGAATGGCTGAAAATGAATTTGGTTTTATTTTTCCTTTTGTGTTTACTCTTTGCATGGAACTAATAAGTACTACTTACAACCCATCTATACTCTATACAAATAAATAAAATTGAAGTGTCTGTTTGTAATATCAAAATAACAGCTTTTTACTGAATGCATATGAAAATATACATAAACGGCACTTATAACAAAAACACATTTACTTCAATTTTTGTCTGTCTGTCTGTCTGTTTGTTTCAGCTAATCTCCGAAACTGCTGGGCCGATTTTGACGGGATTTTCACAGGCAGGTAGCTGATGTTACAATGTCTAACATAGGCTACTTTGATTTTAGAAAAATAATTAGAGTTCCGTGTAAGAAAATTAAAACCCTTGATATTGGTAACGAAATCCGATTCAAAAAGGGAAATAATATGTTTTTATAATAATTTCACGCGAACGAAGGTTGCGGGCAACAGCTAGTTATATAATAGAAATCAGGCATTTGTCTTTAAAAGCTCTGTTCTATAATCTTTTAAAATACTTTGTCAACTTCTCTAATCTATACTAATATTATAATTCTAGGAGATGGAATCTATACATTGCAAGGATATTTTTACAATCTTCTGCAGCTTCCACAATAATTTAACATGATAATCAATTAGTTTGCACACACAATGTAGAGATAAAATAGAAAAAATATACAATTCAAACCCTAAGTTTCCAGAAGAGAAACGAGAAAGAAAAAAATATATAACTAAAGGATTAAAGGGGGAGCATCTCTTCCAAACAATAACATCTTAATCTTATCTTATCTTCATGCAATGCCCTCTGTGCTTTTAATAAGGTCGATAACTTTATCGTAAACTAATTCCTTGGCATCGATACCATACATGAAATCAGTATGACTAAAGCTGCTCAAAGGAACTAGAAACCTGTTTAACGTCTTGCTACCTAGTTCTTCGAACAGTGTATCAACATCAGCCACATCCGCCAATGGGTCGCTGGCTGAATAATGTAGATATACGGGAGCAGTTACTTTAGATAAATCATAAGACGGAGGAGTTGTGGATCCATACTTAATATAATTAGCTAATGGAGACCCCTGGTCGTAGCGACGAAAACCTTTTTCGGCAATTCCTTGACCGTAGTGAGCGAGCTGTCTTACAGACGAACCAGCAGGAGTATGGCCAAATATGACAGGCATCATAGTCTGCAAACACGAATACACATCTTACATACAAGAATTCATAAACCAATGTAGGTAGTGTATCTATAAAACAAACTTGAATCATTCAACACTTGCCGTGTTAAGTTGTGCTTCGTCCCATCCCCCAATCAAAAATAAAATGTTACTGCATATCGGTTGAAACACTACTTCATCACGGCATAATGCCTCGCCTGCCCATGTGAAGACAATAGAGTGAGGCAAAAACTCACCGACTCCGACCAATGAAGAAATGCTCTAAAAAGTAAAATTAACCAAATAAGACCCACAATAGCTTCGCACGATAAAGGAAATGTACACATCTACACACCTATGTATAATATAACTAATAACTCACTTCAATTTCATTAGAGAAAGGTGCCAAAACATTTAAAAGAAGGTTCTTGTTGTGTGCCATATAAGCCACTGGAGCCAGTGCATGCATTGAAATAATTTTGTCGTTATAAGCCGGACGCATTGACCCCAACACGAAGAAGGACGTGGTTCCCTGTGAGTGACCCACATAGTGCAGCTTCTCTTCTCCAGAAACCGCCAATACATAATCAATCATAGTAGGCAAGTCTATGTTTCCTATTTCATCCCAAGAGAACTTCCAGAATGCCGTGTTCAGTATAGCGTCAGGGTTCAAAGTAACGTGCTTTCGAGAGTAATAGTTTCCGCGAGCATTACCCATCCAGACGTCGAATCCTTCCTCAGCGAGAATATAGCCTTTAAAATGAATGTAATTCAACTTTTATTATTAAATTACGATATTACGTATACAAATCAAAATATCAATATCATGGTAAAATTCCTGAAAAATTACTTTACCTAAACCCGAGCCAGGACCCATTAATACAAAATCAGCAGAAGAACAAAGTAGACCATGCATCACGAAGACGACAGGTTTCCTCTGATTTGGCACATTATTGGCGTCTCGTCCGTGAGGGATACGGTGCATTTGCAATATGTAGCCATCCTCAGTCGTCACATTGTGAACTTCAACAGGATAACGATATTTTCTGATCAAATGAGGCTGAAATAATTAAAAAAAAAACAATCGTTTTACGACAAAAACATAAAAAGAAAATGAATGGATTTATTATTTTTCCATTTCTAGTTGTGGTACATTGAAACTAATAGCATCATCAACATGAATGAAGTATATTAATTACGTATTATATATTGAGAGCAGCGGTGGCCCAGTAGTGGCGGCCTCGACTTACGAACGTGCGTAAAGGAATTGTGTAAACAATACATAGGTATTCATGGGGTGCATCAAGCTTTCATTCATAGAAGAGTTCTATTATCTATCTCTGAAGTTCTTCATCAGATCTTCACAAAACATAAATGAGACTGCCTCGCAAGAGTACTCTTCCAAATAATCCTACACAAACTTCTCTTGTTATGGGATTATTGTACACACATCAAGCTATACATTTCCAGTATAAGATGTTTTCGCTTTGTATAGATTTCCCGTACAACGAGAGATCTACATAAACTGGTTTTATAGCTTGATTCACCGCCGTGCGTACCTATATCAACAAGTAATGGTATCATATCATCATCATCACCATAGGCGTAGTAGATTAAATACGCATTATGGAAACTACCTCAAAAACTACTCATTAGAACTTGACCAAATTAATATGGGACCACCCCTTTTTTTTTTTTGGTGGGTGGGAAATCATCAAAATGACCCCCCCCCCCCCCGCTCTGGGTGGAGCGGAGGGGAGTGTCAGACTCTTACTGACTAAAAACCACCCATGTTCCTTCTTTGGCCCTTTATGTTCCAGGGCCGCGGTATCTCTTTCGAACAGTCCCGCAGCCCTGGCAGGCATCGGCCCTTGCGGGCCCCTCCCGTTTGCTGACATCTCTTTGAGGCGCGCGTGGAACACGAACGCGCCGTCGACACGGCCTGCCCGTCGTCATACGACGGACGGACGAGCAATGGATGGGATCACCCCTGAGATACAATAATTATATAATACTGTGCCCCGTGACCCTCGTCCGCGTGAAATTAGCAGCGTGAAATGTACTTTACGACCTACGATCGTACCTACCAAATATACATAAAAAACTTCATAAAAATCGGACGAGCCGTTTCGGAGGAGTGCGACCACAAACACCATGACACGAAGAATCTTTGAAATCGGCCGACATGTTTCAGAATAATTATCGATGAACATACACTTACACACAAAGAAAAACCATTAGGACCAATTTAAAAACCTTAGAAAAGAAGAAGATGATGGTGATGGATCCAAGGGAAAATAGGCAAAAGGAAAAGACCAAGCCTGAAAGATAAAAAATGGCATGGTACCGCAAGGAAAAATAAAACGTTGTTTGGGACGTATGGCGACTTACTACTGAACTGATAAAAGAGTTAGTACAATGGAAACTGCTACTCGGACAAGTACAAGACCAATTTTGAATTTGAACACAGCTCTCACCACATCTAAATTCGCATCCTCGAATACGCTATCTGAATAGCGTGCTGCAACGTTCTTCAGTAATTCCTGAATTTCGACAGGTTGCGGAGATCTCCTGGCGGCCGCCAGAGCGACAAATGTGGCTAAGACCACAAACAACCGTCCACGTAACATTGTACAATTGCAGCTGGCTACTCATTGTGAACAACATAGGGTTCCACATTTTATAACTTCTGTAGAATTAAGATAAAGAATTCAATAAGCTTAGATAAACCAATCCTAAAATCTAGAAAATCGCATAATACTAAATCGTGTAGGTATCGATAAGTGCAAATGTTCCATAAGTATGTGGTTCACTAGCGGTTGCCATTCAACCAGAACTAATTTAAATTTTCCGAGTTCTGCTGTACCGGATGGCAGTATTTAATGTTCAATTGATTTGTTTATAGCAGTCATAGATTAAATATTTTTAATTCAATATTTTTCCGAGGTAGCACAAGGAACAAAAAGGTCAAGGTTTGATTTAAGTGGGGAAATTTTGTTACTCTTAGTTAGACAGGGAATTAGGGAGCCATGAAAACTTTTTCTTTAACTGATAGTAGATTTTGATATACTTAAGTGGGGAAACTTTGTTATTGCAGTCGATACGGAATTCACACCCGAGCCGCAGGCGAGGTTGTTATGGTGCCGAGAGCTGCAGTAACAAATGCCCTCGTGTATCAAACGACGTTTTTCATTACACTTTCGAAGTAATAAAATATTAGAACGAAAAGTATTTTTGTCATGAATTATTAGGAAACTATTATTTAATTTTCTGTTTTTTCAGCGCTTTGCATGAATTGCTGAAGCCGCTAAACAGCCTAATATGAAATATATAAATATTTTTGAATTTAGAACACAAGTAAATGTTAATTTGTTCATAAAAGTAAATGTTTATTTACGAGTAAGATACTAGCTGTTGCCCGCGACTTCGTTCGCGTGGAAATTTTGGTGGAATGCGTGAGACTGGATCGTTGGTCGAGTGGTCGCAAGTGCGACTATCTAAACATGAGGTCCTGGGACCGATTCCCAGGTCGAGCAGTGTTAAAAAAAAATGTTTATTTTAATTACATAAAGTTATAACGCACAATTATAGCAACTAAAACTACGAAATAAGTATAAGTAACTGAAACGCTATAGTAAACAAACGCGGGACACAACCAATGACGTCATCAAAAGCGCGCGCAAAATGGTGGCGTTTGAACGGCATTCAGTTTTAAATTTCACTTTGAAAAATTATTTGACTATTTTCAAGCCTATTTATATATTTTTCTGTGTTATAAAGATGTTAACGAATAATTTAAGAAATAAAAAAAATCATGCATATGCCTATTTCTCTTAAAATTGGATTTTACAATGACGATCAACAGATCCCAGGGCCAAACCATAAAAGTGACAGGCATTGAATTGTGCACTCCATGCTTTTCACACAGTCAATTATATGTTGGTTGTTCAGTGATCAAAACTTGCACGTACTTGCGGAAAATAATTTAATGTTGTTTATAGAACGGTATTAGAATAAACAAGGCGTGTGATGGTTCATTTTGAAAAGAAAGTTGGATAGCGCCAAAATAAACGGTTTTAAAGCCATATCGTCGCCATTCAATTTAGTTTGGGACTTCTTTTTGTAGTCATTACATTATCACATTTTGATCAGCCAGTCAGTTCTCACACATCACGCCATGTATTCCCCGAAGGTTTACGCAGAAGTGTACCTACCTAATCGTACACCCACATTGCGCCAGTTATGTTGAAGTTCATGTGATAGGGGGCTAGCCTATTTCCACCAACTGGACACAAATTCAGATTCCGTGGCTGCTATTGAGAAATTCCTAATGGAATAACCCAAGAACACTAATAGGTATTTATAGTATTTTTTCAATTGCATACACTGTTAAATGTTAAATGGAAGATCGGAGTCACAAAAGCATCTCCTTGCTTAAAAGGTGATCTCTAAATCATGCGCGTTATAAAATGATGTATTATGTAATTAAAATAAACATTTTTTTTTACACTGCCCGACCTCCGCATCGATCCCAGGACCTCATGCTCAGTAGGCGCACTTGCGACCACTCGACCAACGACGCAGTCTCACATACACACCAAAATTTCCACGCGAACGAAATCGCGGGTAACAGCTAGTCCCCAATAAAATGGAACTTAACATACCTAACTGTCGAAATGTGGGTCTACTGTACGCATCTGCGTACCCCCTCAGAGCATACAGACGCGATGTTATGTAATGATGTTGTGTAAACAATAAACATCCAAGGGATTGCAGCAATCACGACAGATTTGCTGTCTATTATTTATTGAAGAGTTCCGTTCCATTTCTATGGAACCAACTTGGGAGTTTACTCTTTCAAACAAAAAAAAGAATTTCCCAAATTGGTCCAGGCACTTTCCTATAATCGGTGAACATACATAAAAAAAATGATTCCCACGAATTGAGATCTTCCTCCTTTTATGAAGTCCGTTGAAAACCAAAAGACTGCAGAATGCAAGAAATGATAAGTTTAATTACAGGTTGGTGTCTCTATAAACGTAAAAGCACCCCCCACACAGCAGCACCACAGCATGCTCGTACAAATACCAAGACGTCGGCAGTGAATAAGTTCGGCAGCTAGCTGCTATTAGCTAATAAGGTAACAAGACTAGGTTGAACACCGTAGGTAAGCCTATACACTGTGGTGGCCGCCGTCACCAGGACCGGGGGGGGCCCTGCCGAGCTGGTCAAGGCAGGCACCCTACGTCCGGACCACAGGGGCATGCGTACCATCATGGTATGCTGCCCTGTGACGGCGGCCAGGAAAATCATGGAGGGTCGAAGGCTCCTGGTGGGGTGGGTTTCGGCGCAGGTGAAGCTGCTGGAGCCCAGGCCTCTGAGGTGCTTCCGCTGCCACGTGGGGCACCACGTGTCGGTGCAATGCACCTCGGAGGTGGACCGCAGCAGCCTATGCTTCCGCTGCAGTCAGCCCGGTCACATGGCCGCGGCTTGCTCCGCCACGCCGCACTGCGCTGCATGTGCGGCGGCTGGCAAGCCCGCCGATCACCGGGCTGGGAGCAAGGCCTGCGCCCAACCCACCAAGACCAGGGGCAGGGGAAGGTGGAGGCCCTCCGCCGCCGCCACCACCCCCAC
Organism: Eurois occulta; assembly: GCA_950022335.1. Lineage (NCBI taxonomy): Eukaryota > Metazoa > Arthropoda > Insecta > Lepidoptera > Noctuidae > Eurois > Eurois occulta. The sequence goes on from OX465496.1 coordinate 9,115,207, forward strand.
CGTCGCCACCGCCGCAGCCGCCGCCACCGTCGCCGCCGCCGCTGCCGCCGCCACTGCCGCCACTGCTGCAACTCCCGCAGCGGGGCCCTCACAGGGGGCCCGGGAGGGGGCTGAAATGGAGTGCCAATAATGGCCCCATTACGCCTCCTCCAGGCGAACATCAACCACTGCGCCTGCGCTCAGAGTCTGTTGCTTCAGAGCATGGCGCAGTGGTCGATTAACGTCGCCGTGGTCGCTGAGCCGCACTTTGTCCCTCCCAGGGAAGACTGGGTGGAGGACGCTTAGCGGCTCAATGGTCATCATTTCGTCGGTCGCCGCCGGTACCCCGACCCTTGAGAGTGTCAGGAAGGGTCAGGGGTGCGTAGCAGCACGGTTCGGGGAGATTGTCGCAGCGGGAGTCTACTTCTCTCCGAACCGAACTCTCGCCGAGTTCCACAACTCCCTCATGGAGTTGAGTGTCGTCATCGGAGGCCATTCCCTCCCCGTGCTCGTGCTCGGGGACTTCAATGCCAAGAACTTGGCTTGGGGTTCTCGTTGCACAGATGCGCGGGGAAGGATGGTGGAGGATTGGGCTCTGGAGTCAGGCCTGGTCGTCCTAAATCGGGGTTCTGTCCCCACGTGTGTGCGGATGCGGGGCGAGTCGGTGGTGGACATATCGTTCGCCAGCCCCGCTCTGTCACCGCGTGTCCTTGACTGACGCGTAATGGAGGAGGTGGAGACCTATTCCGACCACCGGTATATCCGTTTTGATGTCTCTGCCCCCTCAAGCGCGCCGGTCCGACAGGCCCTGAGTGGTCCGCGATGGGCGCTGAAGCAGCTGGACCGGGAGCTCCTCCTGGAAGCCTCGATCGTGCAGGCCTGGGTGACACCACCGGGCAGGCCAGCCGATGTCAACAGCGAGGCGGGTTGGTTCCAGAAGGCCATGTCCGAGATCTGTGACGTGGCAATGCCCCGAGTTCGGCCAGGAAGCGCCCGGCGTCAGGTGTACTGGTGGTCGCGAGAGCTGACGTCTCTGCGCGAGGCGTGCGTCGCCGCGCGGCACCTGTACGCCAGGCATCGCAGGCTCCGCATCCGACCTCCGGATGCGGCAGCCATTGAGGCGGAGCTGTACGAGGGATACAGAGCGGCGAAGACCGCCCTCCGAGAGGCTGTCCAGCGGGCCAAAGATGCGGCCCGCGAGGAGATGCTGGAGACTCTCGACGGTGATCCGTGGGGGCGCCCTTACAAGCGGACAACCAGTTTGGTTTCCGCAAGGGGCGCTCGACGGTGGACGCCATCATGCGCGTGAGAGCCCTCACGACGGGGGCTGCGGTGTCCTGGGGTGGGGTGGTCTTGGCGGTGTCTCTCGACATCGCCAACTCCTTCAACTCCATGCCCTGGAGCTGCATTAGGGAGGCACTCCGGTATCACCGGGTGCCGACCTACCTTCGTCGTGTGGTCGGGGAATACCTGACGGACAGGTACGTCATATATCCCGGTCACAACGGAGAATGGAACCGGCGAGAGATGTCGTGCGGTGTTCCACAGGGATCGGTTCTGGGGCCGCCCTTGGGGAACATCGGCTACGACTGGGTGCTGCGTGCCGACCTCCCTAGCGGCGTCAGCGTAGTTTGCTACGCTAAAAAAATTAAAATTTGATAAAATCCACGGCGTTGTAAATTTGTTCCGTGCGGGAAAGGAATCCGCGACACTCAGCGCCGCAAACAATTGCTCAGCCACTGCGCCAACCGTGCCGTCATATAGCTATGGTTATGGCTTCCTTGGGCATTGCTGCAACTTTGCTTAATGGTGGCCGGACTGCACATTCCATTTTCAAATTGCCGCTGAATCTTGCAAGCGAAGATACCCCAACATGCAACATCATTAAAAACGGGGGAGTCCTTTTGCAGCAGTCGCCGTCCGACCGTCTTATGACGACAGGACGTGTCGACGGCGCGTTCGTGTTCACTCAAAGAGATCAAACTCAGCAAACCGGAAGGGGACCCCTTCCGGTTTGCTGAGTTTGCAAATGCCGATGCCTGCCGGGGCTGCGGGACTGTTAGAAAGAGATACCACGGCCCTGGAACACAAAGGGCTAAGAAGGAACATGACATGCATGTTTTTCTCAATTTGGAGGTTATTATAAAAAATAAAGAGTGGTTGTGTGAGTGGGCAGTGCTGTCGCCAAAGAACGAGTGGGTCAGCAAAATAACCAAAAAAAAAAAGATGACATGATCGTCGGCGATTCAAAAGTATACACATCCAAAGACACTGTGATGGCTAATGACGATAGTACTGCCTACCCCGTTAAATTTCTCAACTCCCTGGAGTTAACGAGCGTGCTGTCCCATCAGCTGGTGCTTAAAGTTGGTATTCCAGAAACTTTGATGCAACCACACTTTGCAACGGCACCAGGCTTCATATCACAGAGCTGGGCAGTAACATTATAAAAACAGCCAAAGGAGAGAGCGTTTTAAGGGGAATACTCCAACCAGCCCGCGAAATTCAAAATTTCTTGGGTTTTTTGCAATTTGCAGGCCAGTGCTAGGTTGTATGTTGATTAAAATATTATTCGCGGCTGTAAGACATATGTACCTAGTTACAGAATTATAATCATCAAAATCATCAATAAAACGCTCTAAGTTCATAAAGCTGTAGGAATGACTTTTTTTGAAGTGAAAACTTCTTTAGCGGCGTTGAGCACTTTTTCTGTAATGGGTATAAAATCTTAAACTCGCGTCAGGACACGTGACCCTGATCGAAAAAGCGTAAGACAAATTTTCTCATTCGATTTTGAACTTAACCTTCAACATTTTATGGTTTAAAATCATTTAAAGAAATTTTTAAATGTTTCCAATCAACTTTGAACCTAATGCTTTAGGGATAAAGCTGACAAATCTATTAAATAAATTGCCACCCGCCGCGCGCCGGCGCAGCGCCGCGAAACCTAGTCCTCTGGCTATCTTCATCGTCCTTAAGATTGTGATAGAACCGTGGTCTTTGGGGGATTCGCACCGTGCTAACTACGAAGGCAATTTACGTGCTATTTACAAACGTTACGTACCTGTAGGTATGTTAGTGTAGCTAAAATTCCGTATTTCCTTGCAATTTTATTGATTGACGCATAATGACAAGAGATTCTAAAATCAATAAGACAGTGTTGTCTTTGAGTTTGCAGCTTTCTTAGTATCTAGTAGCTATTAAAAGTACTTGTGAAGGCTTTTAAGATGCAAGCACAATCATGATAATGAAATAAAAAAGGAAATCGTTCAATCGCAATAAGTACCTTCCGAGTATTAAATTGCTAAACATTTTCACTAAGGCGTTTGTTGTTTGGTAAAATAAAGTTCAGTTTATTTAAAAACCTGCTTTAAAAATGATTTGATTACAAGTATTTACAAGTAAGTTAAAAAGCACGAGTGTTATTGGTATAGGAAACCGATAAATTCTCAGCTAATTCTGTAGTAAGATCGAATGTGACGTTCCTGCTTACGTGCTTACTAAGCGCCTGTGAAAAGATGTATCGCACACATTTTTATGTGCGACAGATTACTTCCACACTTTTAATTACAAATTCTTTAGGCAGGATTCAATGATAACATAACATCCTGTAATCCCCGAAGGCTCAGGCAGGGGTGCCCCGAATAGTACACCCTGTTCTTTATACTGATAAAGCAATTGGTGCAAAATTATTCCCTAACCATTCCAAAATATCAAACATACTCAACGTTAATAATCAAGTTTTCACTTCTGCCGGCACTCCCGGAGTGCAACCCGTCTTTTTTTTTGTTCCTACGCCTTTATGAACGCAAGAAATTTTTAATTTCGCGGGCTGGTTGGAGCATTCACCTTAATTCCCCGCATCGCATGCCCACTATTTCAAATAACTTGCCATTCAATTTGAGAAGTTACAATTTCCCTTAAAATTTTCTTTTACAATGACGATCAAAAGATCCCTGGGCCAAACCATAAAAATGACTAGAAAATAAATAGTGCCGAACAAGGTGTGTGATGGTTCACTTTGAAAAGAAAGTTGTATAACGCCACAATAAACGGTTTCTAAGCCATATCGTCGCCATTTAATTTTGTTTGGTACTTCTTTTTGCAGTCATCACCCATATTATCACATTTGATCAGCCAGTCAGTTTTCACACATCACGCCATGTAATCAGTTGCCAGTTTAGGCAGAAGTGTATCTAATCGTACACCCACATTTCGCCAGTTATGTTGAAGTCCATGTGATAGGGGGCGAGCCTATTTCCACCACTGGGCAGAAATCTAGGTTCCGTGGCTGCTAATGAAAAATTCCTGATGGAATAACCCAATAACGTACGTAACGTAGCAGTAGCGAAGGGTCAATTTTTGTAAGAAGTAAGCCAGAGTACATATCTGTGATTATATTATTTGTCTATTGAATACTGACTGTGCCATTTTTAAAAGGGAATCCGGTAGGAATCGAGTTGTATGGAACCTTCGCCACTGTAACATAGGTATATACAGTATTTTTTCAATTGCATACATTGTTTAATGTTAAGTGGAAGAGCGGAGACACACAAGCATCTCCTTGCTTAAAAGGTGATCTCTGGATCATGTGCGTTATAACTTTATGTAATTAAAATAAATATTTTTTTAACACTGCCCGACCCGGGCAGCAATACCAGGACCTCATGCTTAGTAGTCGCACTTGGGACCACTCGACCAACAAGGCGGTCTCTCACATACACACCAAAATTTCCAAGCGAACAAAGTCGCGGGCAACAGCTAGTTTCTTATTAAAGATACTAAATGTAACAAAATTTAATCTTCAAATAGGTGTTATTATTTATTATTTGTGTTAACATTACAAAAACTGATGTTCCTCCAATAATTTAAAAAATACATTTCAGTTATTTTGTGTATTAAACAAAAAATAACATGATTGTAAAGATAAATAAGCATTTAATATTTTTTAAGGCATTCCAGTAACAGCGTAATTCCATGAGTTAACTTAATTAAGCAGTGCTAGAAATCATCATCATCTGAGTCGAGAGCGGCCCGCCTTCTGTCAAACTTCACAGTGCTGGTGGACTTGGGCATTTGTTGATTCAAAGACTCGAGGAGTTGAATGAGTTCTGGTTCTGTTATTTTATTGCGAACCTGACCCATCTGGACCATTCTACAGATCATATTTTCAACCATGGCACCCTTTTCTGGTCTACTGAGTTTAATTGTGTTCACTGCAAAGAAAAGCATAAGATTATTTTGATGTCTTGTCATGATAATATTTTGAACTTCTGAATAACTGTGACATCATCATCGTAAATAATATATTATGACTATCAATATTATGTTATTACGTCTGGCTCTCGCGTCTTGACTGAGTGCTTGTGCAAGAATTGTGTGTTTAGCTTCCTCCATTTGCTGCATTCTTTCTTCCTGTTGTTTAGCATGGCTAGGGTCACCGGTTCCCTGAAATACATAAGACAAATAACAAACGATTGCCTTTTATTAGTGAAAATACGAAAGCTAGGAGGAAATAATTTATTCCAAACATCGAAGGAGACAGGGAAGTATCGAACTAAATATAACCTCTCCACCCTATGATTCACACTCACCCCATGTTGAGCCTGTAGCTGAGCCATCCGCTGCTGTCTAATCTTGTCTAATTCTGGGTCGTCCATGTTAATTTGTAAATATTATGTTCACAAAAATAGATATTTTTCTAATTCGATATTTTTATTGCTTTCGTTTTTTGAGTTTTGACATATAAGGCGGTATTATTACGTTCCGTTTCACGTCTTTGTTGGGTGGCTCTGGCTTGCTAGTTTTTGTGATATTAAGCTTGAACAGACTGTGTGACAGATAAACAAGAAACGCAACTCGCAAGAATAAAAAACGAAATAAATCTTATACTATTTAATGACCAATATTTGTTTATTAACAATATACAAATATTGCTAATTTCATCACGTTGTCGAAAACGGCTCTAACAAAGACAATGAAAGTTGCAATATTTGCGTTAACGGGTGCGAAATTCGTTTTCTCTATTTTCACAATTTTTTCAATTAGGTACTCACGGGGTGGAAGGGACACCGATGCGAAAACTTTTACCACGTATTCAGTACATCATTCTAAGCCCTTTTAAAAATATTTTTTCATCGGAAATTTAAAAAAAAACAGTTGTTACAACCATATATTTAAACCAAGGAACTTATATACTAACTGGAATGATGACGTGCAATGCAAGGCGTTCCGAGCGAGAGAACTTAAAGAGTGGATGTCATCTCTTTCTAGTAGGGTATCCAATATTTGGGACAGCTATTCTGTTATAATTTATAACTTACTAGCACCCCGCTCCCAACTTTTTTCATGGGTAGCAGTTTATTCAAAATTACGGGGTATAAACAGACTTGGCGAAGCCGAAACTTACGCATACTGATCATCAAAGGCAGAGTCATTTGGGAAAAAAACACCTAAGTACCTACTTTATTTCTAAGTTAAATAATATATTTTAAAAACACCGGCCAAGTGCGTACCATTGACTAGGTAAGCAACAGTAAGTACATAAATTTCCTTTTTTTAGTTTCTCTTGTCCTGGTCACCATTGAGTCAAGTTATAAACAAATCTTGCAAGCAATATTTGACTCATTTCGAGGAAATCACTTTTGTTGTATGAGAGCTCCCCCTAAATATCTTTTTATTTTAATTTTATTATTTATTATTAAAGTAAATATATAATTACCTAAGTATTTTGTAAATATTTCAAGTGCCTACCTGTTACTATTTATTGATATCGAGCAAAAAATGGCGTTTTTTGTATGGGAGTCCCCCTTAAAATTTATTGTATTTTAATTTACTTATTATTAAAGTAAAAATACAACTGAGTATTTTGTGAATATTTTAAGTACCTACCTGTTGCCATTATTCATATCTAGCAAAAAAAACGCGTTTGTTGTATGGGAGCCCCCTTTAAATATTTATTAAATTTTGTTTTTAGTATTTATTGTGTATAGTGGCAATAGAAATACATAATTTGTGAAAATTTCAACTGTCTAGCTATCGCGGTTCTTGAGATACAGCCTGGTGACAGACAGACGGACGGACAGACGGAGGGCAGACAGCAGTCTTAGTAATAGGGGCCGTTTTTACCTTTTGGATACGGAACCCTAAAAAGGGATAGTTTTGTGACGTGAAGAATACGTGACACTTATTTTCGTTCACGGTGGTCTACACATCTTTCATTTGTCAAGAGATTTTAAAGCAAACAGAACAAAATCTAGCATATTCAAACAACTTACCTAATAAAAACTATTTAATAAATTTATTACCTAATCACACTAGACATTATGAAACGTTTGGTTATATGTAATTGTTGGCTTTATTTGTCAGTAAGTACAATAATTTGCACACAAATTGCGGAATTTGTCCCGGACATCGAACTTTGACAGATAATGTAGGTAGGTAATGAAATAATATATCTGCCAAGCCAAAGTCCAACGAAAGGTCCGCCCAGTTTGACTGCAACTTCAACAAGCCAACCTAATACCAAATCCAATGCTATTTTTACACCAACTACATTTTTCCAACAAAGGGTTTCCGGATTATCCCGGATAGGGATTAGCAGCCGTGCGACCACTAAACCAACAACTGTATCCATTTTTTACCGCTTCTTCAGTTTTAGTGCTCGCTTTTTAGGGTTCCGTACCCGAAGTGTAACCAACGGGACCCTATTACTAAGCCTCCGCTATCCGTTCGTCTGTCAGCTGGCTGCATCTCATGATCCGTAATAAGTAGACAGTTGACATTTTTTCACAAAATGTGTTTCTGTTGCCGCTTTAACAACAAACAAATAATAAAAATAAAATAAAGGGGCTCCCCTATTACGATGGTACGGAACCCTTCAAAGCGCGAGTCTGACTCGCACTTAGCCGGTTTTTTATGTTATAATTTTTTTCAGTACCTAGATCAAACCATGCACGTTAGATACACACTTCATATGTGTATGGATGCGTCCCATAGGTAGGTAAGAAGCGCGCACTTATCTCCGAATATGTCGAAAGGTCCATAGCATAGGTCCATACTACGTTCGTTACGTACGCGCTGTTGTGTTCGGGAGAGGTCATTATAACTTGCTCGCGAACATGTCGACTGCACTGTTCGCAGACGTGCGCATGTGTGGACACGACTTAGGAAAATAAAAATGAAGACTAATTGTCAAAAGACTTTTTTTTATTTACGTAACATTATCGTGCCACTGAAGTGTTTGGTATTCCATTTTCCCATGAGTATTGCAAAAGGCGAACACAGCTAGTTTATTTACTGCTACAGATAGTCTGCCAAATGCTACAAACTCAGTAGGGCTTATGGTGGCAGTTTGGTCATAAATACATCGCACCATGTATGTTGCGTGGAATCTCACTGGGTCTCCTGAAACAAATTAAAAACAATCAAGGGGTCTAACTTTGTAAATGTTGCTTAAAGTTACGTAATGATTAACATTTACATAACCATACAGTTAAACTTCTCATATGAGGCAAAATTTTTGCTAAAATAAAAAGTAACAACTTAAAATTGACAAAATATGCATGCAAATATACATAATATTTTTTTCTCGAAAACTGAGTACTGCTCTAATTTCAGGGAGTTGCAGATTGTTCCCGTGACCTGTCACCATTTTATCTATCAAGTATTAATTTATTTTGTGCTTGATCACTCCGACCTATTTCACCAACAATTGAACCCAGATACCGAAACTCGGAGCAGACTGGGAGAAGCGCGCCGTCTAGCGCTTTGGTTCCAGAACTGGAGAGACCTCAGAAATCGCAGAACATAAAGTTCTAATACTAATTTTCAAGTCAACGTTCTCCAGCTTCTTTTACCATTTCTCCAATCTGCTCTGGTCCATCTTCACCAATGATAACAATGTCATGAGCAAATAGCATGCACCAGCAGGGTGCCTCTTCCTGTATGGCCGACGTCAATAATCCGGTCTCTAGTTATAACTATAAATAAAAAAGAAATTAAACAAACTAAACAACCTGACTGCGGTAAAAAACTGACAAGCCCAAAACAGGCACTTTTTAATATAACATGGAAGCAAGCACTCCCCAAATCGGTTCAACCGTTTAAGAGTTACAAAGGAATAATGAAACAGACATACATACAAGTCAAACACATAACCCTCCTTTTGGGCTTCGCGGCAGTTGAGTAAAAAGGCTTTTGTTTAACACTTTGACAGCCAGTGACAACTTCTTGAAGGTTCATTCAAATGGCCACAAATTTATTACTATGAGGAATTCAATCAAATAAGGTTTGGCAGTTGATGAGTTAAATAAACATTTTTATCTTAAATATTACCAGGGTATAAAAGAAAGTCACAGCCAAATTTTGATCCATTTGTGATATGATGTTTCTTTTCCCATAAATTCTTAAAAATTCTGTATTTGATGGCACCTTTTCCTTCAACAACACTAGGTTGTAGAACATCAATATCAACCTTTTCCTTTCCTGAAACAATAAAATATATTACTTATATCATGAGGTACCTGATGAGATGACAAGTAATAGAGAAGTATGGAAAAAGAAGATAAACTGCTCCAACCCCAAATAAAATGGGATAAACGCAGGCGAATGATGATGGATACAATATTTACCTGTAACTATGTAATGTTCTGTTGGTAAATGCGTGAGAACATGGGCAGGAGCAAGCTTTGGCAATTTTTTTATTTCTTCTTGTAATAATGTTTGTTTGTCTAATTGAATGTCTGTAAAATAAACAAATTCTATTATCAATTTGATTTATAAAACTTAGTCTGGCAACACATGTTTTCAATAAAAGTCTGCATAGCTACCAGTAACTCCTTTTGACAGCAACTTTTGTCTTTTCCCAGCAATGATAATGTCAATCTTCTGGGACAACTGTTCTATTTTTCTCTTCTTCAAAGCTTCGGTTTGTTCTGATAAAACACTGCAACAGGAGACAATCATGTTAGCATCAAGGAGGACTAAGGACCAATTACTTTTTCATTTTTACTAAATACTTTATGATCTCATGACTTTCTAAAGTTGTTATCACAGCAATCTGTTGACAAAACAGTATGTTGTTACTATGGCACTACAAGTCTTAGGTCAGTATAACAGAACGTCCCTCAAGGCATTTCTTACAACTAGATTCAAAATTTTTGATCCCTTGAGACTAATTTTAAGTAATGCTTGACTCTTGAGTGACTTTCTGTAATAGGGGCTTTAGAAAAGTGTGGATTGCAGTGCTACAAACTATTTATGAATGAAACTTGATGTGTCATAATAACAGTTATATTTTACTTTTGTTCCAGGTCTTTAATTAACTGTTTTTCTTCATCTGTAGGTTTTCTTGTAAAGTTTGGTAATTCAAACAACTCACAAACACCCTTTTCAACTAACAATGCAGCTTCTTCAGATATCAAAGCCATTGGTAATCCTAAAAATATAAAATATCGTATTAATAGAGATCTGTCTGCTCGATTTTGAAAGTATAATTTAATTGTTGCAGGCACATACTTACCTAAAAAATCATTTTGCCTCGGAAACGCTGGTATTGAACCAATTAGCGAACCGCATATGCGATGGCTAGCTCGTAGAACGTACCAATCTAGATTTAAAACAAACTTTATTATAGCAAAATGTCATCAAAATAAACTTTATTTGTGCAAACACCTAAAATTACCATCAGAATTCCATACATAAGCAATGCCATTTTCAACGTAAAGCGATATCATGGTAAGATTTTAATCACTAAGAATGTTCTGTAAATAAAGACAACAATCATAACAACCCAAAATGATTTTATTTTGAACTAATACAACATGTAAAATTAGATTCGTGATTGCTTCAAGTTTGTCATTGGCCATAATGTTTGACTTTGACAGTTGAAAGTTTGACGTATCTGTATACCACATTGACATTTGCTGAAGAAAATGTTGGAATTATTAGTTACCTACTACAATTTTGTAATGGAATAATTAACATAGAATCTAGGGAATCCTTTTACTAACCTATCTCCAATAGCCGTTACGCCCGCCTCAAAGAGTTGTCAGCAAACGGGAGGGGCCCGCAAGGGCCTATGCCTGCCAGGGCTGCGGGACTGTTCGAAAGAGATACCGCGGCCCTGGAACATAAAGGGCCAAAGAAGGAACATGGATAGTTTTTAGTCAGTAAGAGTCTGACACTCCCTTCCGCTCCGCCCAGAGCGGGGGGGGGGGTCATTTGATGATTTCCCACCCACCAAACAAAAAAAAAAAAGGTATCCTGGGCAAAAACTGATCTGGGGGCAGTCAACAAATATATTAAATACGAAATGCAATTATGAATAACTTTTGAAAACTATGTTATTAGTTAACAATTATTATAATTATAAGATACTATTTGACATTGTAATATGATTATTATTATCTTTTAAGCGCTTTGGTAAAAAAACTGTTAGCTTAGAATGTATTTCTGAATAAATAAATAAACAAACTTTTTATTTAATACTACTCTCTCCAGGGAGATATAGCGGTGAACAAGTCTCTGGATAGACCTCAACATCACAATCATGGGGCAGGTTTATTTCCAGGGGGTGCAGTTTCAGCTTCATGAAAATTAAAATTGGTTGTCTGTAAAGTTGGCTTACGGACGATAGTTTAACGAGACAACGTCGCATAGGCCAATCGAGTGGAAGAGAGATAGATGCGGCGCAAACGTACAATGAGACGACGGGATAATGAGCGTAACGGCCGGCGTTTTGTCATGTCAAAAAATTTGTTACCACTCCACAAAAGATGTGTTAGGTTTTCGTTTGTTTGTCGGTATTGATTCTTACAAGTCATTACTTACATTGTCGAATCACTCACACACACATCAATATAGAAACTGCGTTAATTTATAAAAAAATCCATTTGAATATAAAGAACACAATGTCAGAGCGAGCGAAGCGAGCTTGAAATTAGCACAACCTCGGATACGGTGTTTTTTTTAAATATATATTAAATGGGCCTACTCTTGACCTCAATCTAGTCCTGAGGACAGAGATGAGGTCGACGACGGAACGAGCTAACCCAAAAGAAGCCTAATAACTCGCGACTTAATTACACACTGCGACTCATATACTTAGGTACGTTAGACTTTTTTGAGCATTCTTATATAAATTGCAGAAAAATTTGAAAACAGCTACATACAGGATGTATTAGCGAGCAAAGCCAGCTAGAAAATTTTAGCATTTCGCCTCAGGTACGTTGGTTTCTTGATTTCAGGGGGATTTTGAAAACTCAGAAAAGTATAGGATATGACAATTAAAAAAACCGGCCAAGTGCCTGTCGAGCCACGCACAATGTAGGGTTCCGTAGTTTCCCATCAAAATATGTGGACCGATTTGCCTCCGAACGATGATTTTTATTGTAATAATAAAAACAAAACACATTTGCAGTTGAAAAACCTGTACTCTCATACATTGTGAAAAAAATTATGTTTATGAGAATAATGTGATCCAAGTACATTTTATAACTTGGCCGACTATTACGCGTAAACTTGTAAATCCTACTTAGCTGTGATAGTTTTTCTTTTAATTTTGTTATGTGTAGTTGTGTCCTCACACATGAGGAATGATATGAAATAGAAAAGAGTAAATGATGCCGTAATGCCGTAACGTGTGACATGCATGGAAGAAAGGAAGAAGAAAATGTGTGCGCCGAACGCTGTCACGGACTAACGGCCAGTCGGTCGGCCACAGACCATGACCACTATTATCACAGCTGTCACAATTTAATATGTCATAATGTCAATTGTCAATATGTCACTTGCCAATATCAGCTGTGAGCTGTTATTTGAAAATAAAATTGAATTACAGTGGTAGGGAGATGTTTGATTTGTTATTATTTATATAACAAATCTGTAACAACTTCTTAAAGGAAATTTAAAGCTATTGGAATTGTCTAACTTTCAGTATTTTGGTTGTAATACATTTTCTGTTAGGGACAAATTTCTGTTTCTGTTTCAAGTTATATAATATACTTAACTGAGATTCTAAATAATGGCAACCAGAAAAGTCATAATTGGTACGTGTGTTATTCAGCATTATATAAATCATTTACAAATCCACATTGTCTGTCAAGTCTGCAAGTTAATGAGGACCTAATCTCTATTATAATTATAGACTTCACTTATTCACTTTATTGATACGCCGGTAGTTGGGCATTCAGACATGGTCATACTTACATTAGAAAAATAGTCCTCCATCCAACTTTTCGAAAATGAAAGTATTGTAATTGTTTATTGTCATAATTTGTTCAAAACAGCGACATGTCTCAAATGAATAATTGACAGACTAGAGCTGCTGTTTAAATACCTACTTTTTGATAATATTGTTAATTAGAACTGCAGTTTACTACTACTTCATAGATGTAGCATAACAAAATAAGCAACACAAATTATTTATTTGAAAAAGTTAACATCACAGCGGACAGTAATTCAAACTTCTAATATTCAAAACAATACACCAATTTTGAAAGGTATGACTTTATGTGTATTATAACTTTTATTGCAGGTGGTGGCACTGGCTTCATTGGAAGTAATTTAGGGGAACTACTTGCTTTCAAAGGCTACAATGTCCTCAATGTAGCCCGTATGCCAGCTACAAATAACATCTCATGGACAGTGCTAGAGAAATCAGGCTTGCCGAAAAGATCATTAGCTGTTGTAAATTGTGCAGGCCAACAGTTCATGGACTTTACAAAGTCCTGGACACCTGGGTAAGGCATCTCAATATATTTACTAATTTTATTTTGTACTTTCACTCTGTATTAATCAAACTTAGGGCTGTTATTGATGCAAAGATAACTAGAATTATGGATCTATTGAAGATACTGCTTTTGGTGCCTCTAACAGTACCAATGTAAAAGGGTGGAAAAACATTTTATCTCAGAAAGTGACTATCTCTAGTACTCACATTTAGATTGTAAGAAGCCTGCATCCAGTGCGACTGCAACAAGCTGTAGTAATAGACATTACTTTTTTGATATTAATTTTTATTTCAGATTTAAACAAAATGTCCAGAATTCCAGGATATACACAACCAAAGCCCTAGCTAAAGCGATAAACCAAAGCAATGACAAACCAAAGGTTTATGTAGTCCTCACTGGTGTGGGTGCTTATGAACCTTCCGAGTGTAACCAGTATGATGAAACTAGTCCAACCACAGGGCATGACTTTTTCTCCAAGCTCACCGTTGAGTGGGAAAAATCTGCTTATGTAGATCCACCTGTTAGACTTGTAAGTACTTATTCCACCTTAAGTTGTTAAAAGCCGGCATTGTACATGTACAATCGAGTCTCTTATATTCTCGTATACTTAAGGGTTATTTTTGTCTGCTCATTGGACTTTATAAACTGCTTTACCAACTCAGGACTTTCTCAAAGTGGTATTCCATTTGGATCTTTTTTATAAAGTAATTAACTATAGGTTTCTATGCAATAGCCTGATCAGTGCCGTTATTTCAAAAGGTTTCATGTGTCCTGACTTGATATAAGAAAGAACTTGGGCCACCAAGCAAAAGGCTGTGTCTAGTTAAAGTAGAATTAGCCGTAGGCCGCACTACGGCTAATTCTACTTTTGGATTATTTTACTTCCACCACTAATTGCAATTTATACAAAAACACATAAACAAATCAAAATCTGATCTTTACAGTTCTCAAACCTACTAATACTCCAACTGCCCAATTATGACTATTTTATAGACAATTATTTCATTTATTAACGAAGCTCTAATTTATTGCTACTACGTGAAACAAATTTTGATCATAAAAAAAATATTTCTTAAAAGTCAAGTAACTTATCCATCTGCATATTATTTAACTGTGTCGCTGGGCGCGGTCGTGCGAGTTCTCTGACGCGCTGTGTCCACGCGAACTATTTTGCACGCAGTCTACAGGATTAAATGCCTACTTTTGCAGGAATACCTGGCCTTAAATTAGATTAGGTATGCTTCAACTGTGGAATTACTTCCCATCCCAAATAATTCCACCCTGCTACCTTCCCCACACATATCACGCATTTTTCTATTTGCTCATGTATTGTTTTTTCTTTTATTTTAATTTGGCGTATTTTGTTTATTTTATCATATTTTTATGTTTATACGCTTCCCCTTCACATTCTAAATAAATTATTTAAATATGTTTAAAATGTGAATACCGTGTGGTGGGCTAAAGCAGACACCAGTGTCTCACAAAATTATCTAAACATAAAGTTTGTTATACCCACAGGTAATCATTCGTTCGGGTGCTGTGTTGGGCCGTTGGGGAGGTATGATCAAGAATATGTTCCTCCCATTCTACCTCGGACTCGGTGGCCGCATCGGCAGCGGCAAGCAGTACCTGCCGTGGATCCACATAGACGACCTTACACGACTAATACTCTTTGCTATCGAAAATGAATGCGTTCGCGGTGTACTGAACGGCGTGGCGCCGCAAGTTATCACCAACGATCAATTTACAAAAGTAAGAAATTTATTTGTACAGACGCTAGACGCCAGCACATCAAGCCACCCGAAAATGTAAAATTTTTGCTTTTGCGATCAAGTTGAAAATCTCGTAAAGAATTTTGACAGATTGTAATAGGTAGCTTGATGTGCTGGCGTCTGTACAAAAATATTAGAATATCTTTATTTTTTTGAAATACGGCACAGTAAGGTCTTGACTTGAACAGTGTCATTCGGGAGTCATTAATTGGTCTGCTACTATTCTGTTCAGAATCAAGTTTAGAAACTGCTGTATTCAGCTAGCTATAATTTGATTCTTGGAAGTTAATGAGTTGGTCGGGACTTCGGGAGGGCGCTGATTTTCTTTCGTTTAAATTCTGCCATAGCAGCTTACTCAGCTTAGACTTTTTGTCTTTTTGTCATGTCATGGACTTTATTTTTATTTTTTTTAAATTTCAGTCTTTCGCCAAAGCGTTGCGGAGACCCGCTATTCTGCCAGTACCCGAACCCCTTCTGAATATGTTACTCAACAGTGAGAGAGCGATGATAATGACTAAAGGGCAGTACGTCGTACCAAAAAGAGTTCAAGATTATGGTTTCAAATATAGGTACTCAGATATCGACGATGCTTGTCAAGAGTTCGCACACCTCTGTCCGAAAAAGCATCCTCTTAAGTAGAAAATTGTTAAAGTAAGTTGATGGTTATAAATCAATAAATAATGTACATGTAATTGCTCTGCATTTTTTAGTAATCTTTGCATTAATTGTTTGTTATTTGATATCGTAATTTTTGTGCACATCTAACTAAATATTGTTGACTAAAATATAGTGCGTAATTAAATTATTATTTACGAATATAACAGTATTTTAATGTGTTTCCTATGCCTAAGATAGAAAAAGTGATTTGGGTTTTTCCTTTAAGGACTTCTCAGTACTAGTCCGCAGTTTGGAAGTTCGTGGTGTGACACCCCCGTGTCTCGACATGCACGTAAAGCTGTTTGTCCTGCCTGTGCCTGGTCTCTCCCCGGTCGATTGTCATGGATTGCTGTTCTATCACATTAAATGAGGAAAAGAGAGTGCACCTGTGTTTCCGCAAACGCTTGTGCAGAATAATATCTCCTGCGTAGATAAGTACTTGGCTAATCTCCTTTTTAGGACCGCCGTGACCAAAATTCGGTCAGGACGAAATTATACACGGTAGTGTGACAGAGTCGTTAATTTGTAGTAAGGGTCGTTTTCGTCCTCCGGCGCGATCTCATGGCGACATGGAGAGAGCGACTGTCGCAACCCCGTGCAGGGCACGCCACAATAGTGTTAATAAGTCCCCTCTTTGAGGAGTGGCTAGAGAGGCGCCATGGCGCCCTCACCTTCCGCCTGACGCAGGTCCTCACCGGACACGGTTGTTTCGGGAGATACGTGCACCGAATCGGGCAGGAGGAAACGCCCGGGTGTTATCATTGTGAGGATCGCCCGGAGGACACGGTGGAGCACACTGTGGAGGTCTGCTCCGCTTGGGCGGAGCACCGCCGTGTCCTCGTAGCGGCGATTGGCGGCGACGACCTCTCGCGTCCGGCCCTGGTTCAAGCCATGGTCCGGGGAGCGAGGGAGCGGGGAGAGGGAATTCGGGAAGCCGTCACCTCCTTCTGCGAGGCAGTCATGCTAGCGAATGAGGTGGCGGAACGTGAGAGGGAGACAACCTCACGTCCCAGCCGCCGCGGGAGACGCCCCGGGCGTCGGGGGCCACGTGGTGGCTCTCGGCCACCGTAGGCGCGGGCCTGTGGACGGTGAGTAATGGGCTAGCTCGCCGTCCGTCCGTCTTATGACGACAGGCCGTGTCGACGGCGCGTTCGTGTTCCACGCGCGCCTCAAAGAGATGTCAGCAATCAGGAGGGGCCCGCAAGGGCCGATGCCTACCTTGACTGTTCGAAAGAGATAACGCGGCCCTGGAGTACAAAGGGCAAAAGAAGCAACATGTAAAGTCGAACACTCCCTCCCGCTCACTCCCTGCCCAGAGCGGGAACGACCGTTTTTTTGGGATGCGAAATCATCAAATGACCCCCATTTGATGATTTCGCATCCCAAAAAAACGGTCGTTTTCGTAGTTTTAAGTGACGTGGCTAAATAATAACAGCAGCTTGGGTCGATCTTCACGTTAGGCCGCGGCCCCATGTACACGGCGCGGCGCCGGCCGCCGTGTGACGTTGCGGCGCCGCCGCCGTAACACGGCACGACGTCGTGCCGCACCACGGTACCGCGAACGGTGCGCCATCCATTGCCCCTTTCAGTCGATATTTCGCAGTTGATTCGATCGACTGAGGGGCAATGGATGGCGCACCGTCCGCGGCACCGTGCTGCGGCACGACGTCGTGCCGTGTTACGGCGGCGGCGCCGCAACGTCACACGACGGCCGGCGCCGCGCCGTGGACATGGGGCCGCGGCCTTAAGTCGTGCTTGCCTAAGTTGGTCCGTGGATGGGTGACTACCCATTACGTACCGAGTTTCCTCCGTTCCTCGGGAAGAACGTTAAGCTTAAGGGGTCCCGGCTGTCATTTGTAGATCTTTGACAATCGTTATAGGTAGATAGTTACCTACTAGCCCGAAAATCTGACAACCAGTCGTACCAAGAGGAATCGTATTTCCCAGTATTCACTGGGTTGTAGACATCAGATAGGCAGTCGCTCCATGTAAAATACTGGTATTTGGCTGCATCCGGTGAGACTGGTAGCTGACCCCACCGTAGTTGGGAAAAGGCTAGGCAGTGAAGTGAAGTGAAGTACCTACATACAATATAAAAAATTTGGTACTATAGAATCTATAGAAGTTACCTAATTATTAATTCTGTTCTATTCGAATAGAACATTTTGAAAGAAAGAGTTGGAAAAACTATGATCTGGTAATACTGGTATCTGCGGTATCTGCTTCTAAAAGTTCGAAGTGATAATATTTATTAGTCTTTACTTTTAACCACGTTTCCTTATCGGTCGGCATATAAATAGCCGTCGTGTTTGCGGGAGCAGTCAGTCTGATTTTGGCTACACAACGAAGTGAATCGAAGTGAACGAAATGCGATTTCAAAAGGAATCAGGGCAAGGGCTGATTCCTGCCAGGGCTGCGGGACTGTTCGAAAGAGATACCGCGGCCCTGGAACATAAAGGGCAAAAGAAGGAACATGGATGGTTTTTAGTCAGTAAAAGTCTGACACTCCCTTCCGCTCCGCCCAGAGCGGGAGGAGTCATTTGATGATTTACCATCCGAAAAAAAAAAAGGTGACTCCGCTCTTCCACCATTAAACGATGTATACAATTGAAAAATACTATAAATAATAGTGTTGTTGGGGTATTCCATCAGGAATTTCTCAGTAGCAGCTACAGAATCTGGATTTGTGCCCGGTTGGTGGAATAGAATTGAATAGGCTCGCCCCCTGTCACATGGAACTTCAATTCACATAACGAACGGCGAAATGTGGGTGTACGATAAGGTACACCTCTGCCTAACCCGTCGGGTATTACAGGCGTGATGTTATGTGTGAGAACTGACATGAACATGGATGGGTTTTAGTCAGTAAAAGTCTGACACTCCCTTCCGCTCCGCCCAGAGCGGGAGGAGTCATTTGATGATTTCCCATCCCAAAAAAAAAGGTAATCTATAATAATAAATCTGTAGACGTGGCGTTTCTGTACATTGAAAATATTTAGAAAAAAAGTAGTAGGGGTGTTAAAGGATCACAAACAGAACCCATTTCTACCATTTTTAGAATTTTTGTCTGTTTGTCGGTTTGTCTGTATGTTTGTGCGCGCATCACGTAAAAACCCCTCATTATATTCAAAAACGAAATATTGAAACATAAGAAGCATTGTTCCGAATAACATTTAGCGTTTATTTCATCAAAATCGACCAACAGACGCAAAAGATATAAATGTTTAAAATTTAGTTAGTAACCTCATACGCCATTTCTATGATAAATTTAATTATTTACGTAAATAGGTTTTAGTCGAAGTGTTGTCGGAATGGCTGAAAATGAATTTGGTTTTATTTTTCCTTTTGTGTTTACTCTTTGCATGGAAGTAATAAGTACTACGTACAACCCATTACGAAATAAAATCTCTAAAAAGTTTAAAAATGAAAACAAATTAAAATTTGATAAAATCCACGACTTTGTGTGTATGCAGCGCCGCAGTCAATTGCTCAGCCACTGCGCAAACCGTGCCGTCACATAACTGTGGTTGTGACTTCGTCGGGCATTGATGCAACTTTGCTTAAGGGTGGCCGGACTGCACATTCCATTTTCAAATTGCTGCTGAATCTTGCAAGCGAAGATACCCCAACATGCAACATCACAAAAACGGGGGAGTCCTTTGTTAGGGCGAAGGCACACGGCGCGTTGCGGCGCCGCGCCGCGGGTATTTCACCGAATCAGAACGCTGCTAGCTTAGCCCGCTGCCCGCTGATACGGTGAAATCCCCGCGGCGCGGCGCCGCAACGCGCCGTGTGCCTTCGCCCTTAGCGATGGCGTCGTTCCGACTGTGTACGGTGAGTAATGGGCTAGCTCGCCGTCCGACCGTCTTATGACGACAGGCCGTGTCGACGGCGCGTTCGTGTTCCACGCGCGCCTCAAAGAGATCAAACCTTCGAATCAAACTCAGTAAAACGGAAGGGGACCCCTTCCGTTTTGCTGAGTATGAGCAAGGGCCGATGCCTGCCGGGGCTGCGAGACTGTTTGGAAGAGATACTAAGGCCCTGGATTACAAAGGACTAGGAAGGAACATGACATGCACGTTTTTCTCAATTTGTAGGCAAATATAAAAAATAAAGAGTGGTTGTGTGAGTTGGCAGTCCTGTCGCCACATGACGAGTGGATCAGTAAAATAAACAATCAAAAAAATTACATTGTCGTCGAAGACTCAAAAGTATACCTACACATCCATAGACACTGTGATGGCTAGTGATGATAGTACTGCCTACCCCATTCATTGAATTTCTCAAAAGGCGAGGCGTCCCATCAGCTGGAGCTTAAAGTTGGCGTTCCAGTTCTGGTGATGCGAAACCTTGATGCAACCAGACTGTGCAACGGCACCAGGCTTCGTATCACAGAGGTGGCCAGTAACATTATAAAAACGGAGCTGCTAAAGGATAGAGCGTTTTAATTTCCCGCATGCCCACTATTTCAAATAACTTGCCATTTCAATTGAGGTTACAATTTCTCTTAAAATTGGTTTTTAAAATGACGATAAACAGATCCCAGGCCCAAACCATAAAAGTGACAGGCATTCAATTGTACACTCCATCCTTTTCAGATGGTCAGTTATATGTTGGTGGTTCAGTGCCCAAAACTTGCAGTGCTTGCGGAAAATAATAAGTCATTTAATGTTGTATGCAAAACGGTATTAGAATAAATAGTGCCCAACAAGGTGTGTGATGGTTCACTGTGAAAATAAAGTTGTATAGCGCTAAAATAAACGGTTTTTAGGCTATATCGTCGCCATTTAATTTTGTTTGGGACTTCTTTTTGTAGTTATCACCCACATTATTACATTTTGATCAGCCAGTCAGTTCTCACACATCACGCCATGTAGTCCCCAAATGTTTAGGCAGAAGTGTACCTAATCGTACACCCACATTTCGCCAGTTATGTTGAACTCCCATGTGATAGGGGCCGAGCCTTTGGGCCGAGCCTATTTCCACCAACTGGGTACAAATCCAGATTCTGTGGCTGCTAATGAGAAATTCTTGATGGAATTACCCAATAACACTGTTATTTATAGTATTTTTTTCAATTGCATACAATGTTAATGTTAAGTGGAAGAGCTGAGTCACACAAGCATCGCCTTGCTCAAAAGGTGATCTCTATATGATGTCCGTCATAGCTTTATGTAATTAAAATAAACATTTTTTTTAACCTAGCCCGACCCGTGCATCGATCCCAGGACATGCTTAGTATTCGCACGTACGACCACTCGACTAACGAGGCAGTCTCTCACATATATACCTACCAAAATTTCCACGCGAACGAAGTCGCGGGCAACAGCTAGAAAGTAATAAGTACCTATGTAGGCTTTACTGGGTCACCTTGCCGAACCGTTATCTACGTATCTGATTTTGTCCAGTTACTCCCTAGTTTTCCCGACTACGGCAAAGCCAAAAGCAAGGGTTATGATTTTAGGAGTCTATGACTCGGTTTATAATTTTTTTTTTATGTTTTTCCAGTGCCTTTTTTTTCGTATGGGAAATCATGAAATGACTCCTCCCGCTCTGGGCGGAGTGGAAGGGAGTGTCAGACTTTTACTGACTAAAAACCATCCATGTTCCTTCTTTTGCCCTTTATGTTCCAGGGCCGCGGTATCTCTTTCGAACAGACCCGCAGCCCTGGCAGATTACCATAGTGCCTTAGAGTTTAGACTATTGAGTCCATTTTATTTGAACAAAATCAATATGACTGATGCTATATTCAAAAGAATTGGGGTAGCTGAGAATTGATTTTTGCCAAACTTATCTATCTGTAATACATTAAGTAGGTAATGAAATGACACGACTCCAGTTATCTGAAAACCGAAAAAAACTGGCATCAATGTCTTGTTTAAACATTTCATTTTTAGTGGCCGTTTTGTCGTAAGGAGTTCACCCGTAGATTCTAATTCTGTACTTGAACCATTTTTTAACATCTTGCTATGTAGGTGGGTAGATTCTGACTTTATGATAAAATAACACATGCAACATTTGTTTTGATTTTTTTTATTATTTTTAAATATTGTTTTTTTTTAGTTCTTATATTTAATTTTCGTTGAACATTAGCTACATCGAACAGATATAAGCTTGTTCAAGTTCTTTATTTTTACCTTAATTATTAATTAGTAGAAGTAATTGCATAATATTAGTTACTTATACCTAGGTACACAATATTCGTATAAAACTTACAAACAATTGTAACAGCTTAAGGGGAATGCTCCAACCAGCCCGCGAAATTCAAAATTTCTTGGGTTTTTTGCAATTTGCAGGCCAGTGCTAGGTTGTATGTTGATTAAAATATTATTCGCGGCTGTAAGACATATGTAGTTACAGAATTATAATCATCAAAATCATCAATAAAACGCTCTAAGTTCATAAAGCTGTAGGAATGACTTTTTTCTGTTTTTTTTTGTTCCTACGCCTTTATGAACTTGGAGGGTTGTATTGGTGATTTTGATGATTAGAATTCTGTAACTACATACGTCTTACAGCCGCGAATAATATTTTAATTTACATACAACCTAGCACTGGCCTGCAAATTTCGAAAAACGCAAGAAATTTTGTATTTCGCGGGCTGGTTGGAGCATTCACCTTAAATATAACATATACATATTTATAAATTGTCCTATCTAAACGCAAATTAACGTCTACATATAAATATACTTAGTTATTATTATTATACCTAATAAAAACTCATCTGGACGACGCTCAGAAATTGGGAATAGAAGATCTCTCTAGGACAAAATAGCCGTCAAGAACGGAAAGACGTTTATTTACTCTACAGTTTAGTTTTTATTCATATTGTGAAACAACCCTTGAGGAATGAGTTCGTCAGAGTAGACCTGATCAGTTTCTATGATTGTAGAGTATGTTTGAGGTTCAGTTCGTTTGATTCGGGTGTTCAGGGGTTTTCCGCCTCGATCTGTGCGAACCTCTCGACCAGCTTGCTGACGAAGTTGCGCAGGATGTCCTGGCGCATGCGCCCTACGTCCAGCACTTCTTCGTGGTTAGCCTCGTCGTTGTTCTCATAGCACGTCACACATTCGTTGGTGATGAGGGATAGCGCGAAAACGTTTAAGTCGCAGTGTCTTGCGGTTATAACCTAGAAAAAAGAAACCGTTACGTTTTCTTTTTACAAAAATCGCACTGATCTTTGTCACTGTCAGTGTATCATGGTGGTGGGATTGTAAAGGTACCTAAGTATTCGAGTACGTTATTGTCTTTTTGTGGGTATGATATTTACACGCCTGTATTCCACAGGTTGTCGAGAGTAAGTTGCCGATTGAACCCGGGACCCCAAGCGCGACTGCCGCGCGCTTGCAACCACTAAGCTAACGTGACCGTACAAGTAATAAACGACCACAGCAAATTCAGATTATCTAAGCTCCTGTCCTTACCTCGTGAACGGTGGACATGCCAACAGCATCGACTCCGACCATCTTCAACATGTTCAGTTCTGCGACGGTTTCGAAGTTAGGTCCTCCGAGGCAGGTGTACACGCCCTCTCGCACTATGTTGTCGATGTTCAACTCTTTCGCTATCTGCAAACAAGATCATTTCACAATTATTACCAGACTAACTTTTACCCACGGCTTTGCTCCCGTGGTCTTTCCCACTCGAATCGTGCATTTTTTCGGAATAAAAAGTAGCCTAATCTTAAAAATGAGTTGGTTCAACCTTGAACCTAATTCTTTTGCGATAAAGTTGAAAATCTATTTAAGAAATTTGACAGATTGTAGTAGCTTGATGTGCTGGCGTCTATACTTGTAACGTCACGTAGGAATAGGGATTTTAGTACTTAGGTTTAATTGTTTTATCAACTTCTGCTTATTCAGTAGGCTAGTTTTGTTATCTATCTGCACGTTTTTAGTTTCGTGACTCTTGGGGAAACCTGCACCTTGTCGGTACCGCATGGAATTTTATTGAGGTAGGTACTACAGATACCTAATCAGTTCCGTTATAAATTAGTAAATACGGTCGAAGTTACAAACGGATGTAATAATCAAAAAACTCTAAGTTTAGATTAAAACGATGTCTGTTATCTAGTCAAGACATTTTACTATCGACAAAGCGAATTTAGTAAAAATAGATATATTAAAATAATACGATTTTAATCTCCAGTCATTTAATCCTACACGATAAATGGGACTATAATATAAAAAGGTCATAACCATAAACGTGTTGTTCCATTTATAACACGTGCAATTTTATCGTTGGAATAAGAATGTGTCTGAAATGTCAACAGTCTTCTCGATAAATTACTAAACGAGTATTCTACTTTTAAACACTAGTGTAGTCATCTGAGCGCCCTAACAAGGCAAACAGGAAGGTGCCGCATACAACATTACGCAGCTCATTTATTTTGTTGTGCCTCAAGTTGTAAATCGTACTCGCGACCCCCGATAACCTTGGCTCTAGATATGTTAATGAATCCCGAGTGCGCATTCACAAAACATTTTTAAAGGATGACAAAGGGAACAGCTATAGTTATCTCAAATCTTTAGCTTCATCTGCGTCTTAGAAAGACGCACATTGCAGGTCATAAAACCAAAGATTATAACTCACGTGCGAGAAAATGTGTAACGTGGATACGTGTATTCTGTATCTGACATAGCCCCCCGTGACAATATCATTAACGGTAAGACTCAGATAACGCAGCTGGTAGGTCTTACCTCTCTGGCGACTTTTCTATATTCGTAGTTGTAAGCTTTGCTCATGGGTGGGAAGCGAGGTCCGAACCTCTCGTCGTTGGGTCCGTGCAGAGGGTTGTTGCCGGCGAATCCCATCATATTGATGTGGTCCCTCACGATCATGATGTCGCCAATCTTGTACGAAGGGTTCAGGCCTCCTGCCGCATTGGTAGCGATCAAGGCTTTGATACCAATGAGCTTCATCACACGAACTGGTAGGCAACACTGGAATTTTGGAAAATACTCATTAATAAAGCTACGTTTTTTTTTTCTCAAACCTAATGTCTTTATCTTCGTCTTTCATAAATAACTGAGCACATAATAAACGGTGTGTTTATTTTTGGTATCTTCTGGCGTTAATAATTGTACCGTTTTTTTTGCATTTTATGTGGATTCATTTAAATTATTATTATTTCCGATTCATATTTCGCAGAGAATGATATGACAAATTATGTTGATAACGCGTGAACAGCTGCTCTGTTAGACAATGTAACTGATTAGTTGATTGTCCACTGTTTGTAGGATTCGTAAGAAACGCTAAATTAATTTATGATGATAGGTCATCATAAATCACGTGTGTAATCCAATCCTATGTTCAGTCATTTATTTGTAAGCAATTTAGGGGTACTGCATGGCACATAACCTTCGTGCGTAATGTACAAAACAGGACTTTCCCTAACGCGAATATACTTCTAGGCTTTAGGTAGATCTAAGTGTTAGTCAAGAAATTGGAATTCTCGACGGATAATCCCACCTTATTCACCTGGGCCTGAGTGATCAGTCATCACAGACATGAAATGAAAATGGTCCTTCTGTACATGATATTTCTAACAGATTTTTAGTATATATAATATATCTAGTTCGTTGGTAGAGTTTAGTTTTAGGCGAAACTCAAAATTAATTAAAGATTCAGCTATGAGAAGTTGTAAATGCGTTTGTGCCAGTCGTTTCTTATGCTGACATTTATTTTTATTTATCAGCTTACTACGTTTTATTTTCATAGCATATTTAACGGTCATAAAAAGAACAAGAGCGTCGGTCGCTGGTAGTAGTTTATCTTAACGTGTCCGTTACTCTCCATTGTAATGCTCATAACAAGAGATAACCCCACTGCTGGGGGTCGAGAACGCTTTGCATCAGCCACATCCAGATACGGGTAAGTCGATGACGAGAATTTTCCGTAGATTACAATAATGTTTGTTTATAGACGCGTAGACACCGTAAGACTATAGGAAGTGTTACATCATTGTTATCTGCTTAGGGAAACAATATTTTATAGATGTTGTTAACAGTTTACACTGTTCGACGCTCTCTAATATTATTAGCTATCTTATAACGCAAACCCAAACTAGATCACTTAACCTAGAATAGGTAATAGTAATAACTGCTTATGAAAGTGTAATGTACCTTCCACAATGGGTATCCCTCATAGTAGTGGAACCGCCCTTGCATGGCCACCACCGGGACGCCGCTGATCTTGCCGAACACCAGCTGTCCATGGTGTCCCTCTACTGTGCTTATCGGGAAGTTCGGGATGTCTTCATATAAAATAGATTCCGAATCTGTTATGGTCTCAGCTAAGGATCCTGTGTAAGATTTGAACATAAATTGTCATTGTGTCGCTTTTCAACATATTTGATAGTGCTCTATTGAGTAAAGAGTCAGTCTGCCCACTGTTTCGCTTGTTAATACTGTTCAACTTTCAAAACATTTACTACTGTGAATACCCAATAATTTCTTATAAATGCAAAAAGTTTGGCATAAGTACAACCTACGAGCCACCTGACGGAAAACTGCACCGCCACTTATGGACACTTATGGATCTGCAGTACCAAGCTAATGCATTGCCAGAGAAAAGTTGTAGACCCATTTTTTACTGGAACGAAGATTAAAGTAGCAGTTTGGCTCATTACTGTTGCAAGACGTAGCTATGCAAAGTGAAAATTTCAATGAACATTACAACTACCCGCATTATTGAAATAACGATATTTCCACCACCAAGTTATATAGACGAAACCAATGTACGATTTGAGTTGGTGAAATTTATATCATAGGTAGGTATTGAAAGGAAATAGAATGTAAAAGCAGTCAGGTCAAACTGAACCTGTGTGACCGTATGTATTCCCCTTTGCATAACTTCGCAAGTTAATAGTAGCGTGAATAATATATACCCTCTTTCCAATACGAACCCATCCCAGAGCCGCAAATAATGCCGATGTGTGGCTTCACCGATATGCGAGACAGCAAGAAGTTTGCGATCTCCAGCAGAGTTTCGTAAGAGTATCTGAAACAACATGAAAATGGACCTCATCATCATGAAATACCAAGGGTGGCGAACACAACTAGTGCATGTCATTATTTTCAGAGAATCTCGACGTTATCAAAGAGAAGAGTGAGGGTAGATAGGCGGAGACGGCCGACTGCACTTTCAAGAAGGTTATATAGGTTTTTATTACAGACAGGCATCTTCATCAGATTCCTACATGGTCAAAGCCATATATAAAAATCAATTATTGTTTATGACACTGTTTCATTGCAAGCATTGCTCAGTTGCATCGTGACTCGGCCTAATTTATATGAACTCGATGGGGCAGTAAACGTCATACTGATACGCCGCGCGCCGGTTCAATTGATGCACTTGGCATAAATGTGAAAACACATGTGAACTTCGGTTACAGTTGGATTTGGCAAGCCATACAACTTTATCACTGTCCCCCTTGCCTGCTGTTTTCTTTGAAAGGGACCTACATTGCGGTCGCCAAAAAATTGTTCAAACCAAAGATATAACAATGGTTCAAACCAACTAATCATCTTGTAAAAGAACGGTGAATGTCGCAGGCTAGCAGCGGTAAGCTTTTCTTCCTGAAATAAGTAGGAACGCGTATATTATAGTTTATCGTTTACCCGTAAGCTACATATATCGTTGCAATGTGCAATTTATTTGCTTTTGTGTGTAGATAACGTATTGTATTGTATGACTTTCTTGGAAAATAAATTGATTCATTGATTCGATAACACTTTGTCACTCCTAGTTATTTGGTATGTCATCGATTTTCGATTGTTCCACTTTTCTCAGGTTTGTTAATATAACGTTTCTTGTCCAGTACTTATAATGATTTAATTAGGTATTAAGTTACGCGTCTCAATAAAATAATCTTATTTGAACCTAGTTTATTTGGCGTAGTCTTTTAATTTGTTTTCAGAACTGACATTGTTTACTTAAAGCTTTATCCTTTATCTTGACCATTATCAGTCAAGATAATTTCGAGATAACTTAACACGCCCCCCAATAAAAATATATCTGATATCCGCTAAAAAATCAAGTTTGTTAAAAAATAACCACTAGATTTATGTATTTGTAACGATTACATCAGCAGGTTGCATCTTATCTATCTATGGATTCTCCAAGAAAGAAAAAAAACCCTGTCTATGTCAAGAATGTCGGGGTTCATGTCCAAAGAGTAGAATACTTTATACTTCTTGTCTCTTGTGGCATGTCATCGCCGGTCGCGGTCGCTCCGCGCGGAGATGATTTTAGTCATTACAGCGCCATTTCGTCGAGGAAAAAAACATGTTAATTATATAAGTTTTTAAACTGTCATGGTCACTAACATTATCATTAACACTAGAAACGGGATATTACCATGTCTACTATTTGTTTTGAGTTCCCGATATTTCGGCGCTGTTGATCACGGATAAACGGTCGGTCGGTTCTAGTGTTAATGATAATGTTCATTATAATTGCTCCATGAAATTCCGACTAGTTTAGGTACAAGATAAACTTTAATTAAATACCTACCTACTTACTAGACTAAAGTATGAGCAACTTCCTACAGCTGTTGCATAATAAATAAATAAATAATAATGTTGATTTATTTTCTCATCACAAAAGTTACAGTGAACAGGAATTATTAAATCTAATACACAGGGTAAACATTTATGAGAGACTGGTGCCCGAAATAGGTATACAATACCTGTGTTACAGTATTATTTATAGTATTGTTAATTATGATGAAACACCCATTATCCTGATTTCTGTGCTATTCAGTAAATAATATGAAGGCAGCAAATACCTATGTAGCACTCAAAAAATGTAACTAAAAAAATATTTCAACTAAACGACCAACTTTTTTTTAAACTATACGATATAACGATAAGAACGTCTATTGATGTAAGTTAGTAATTTATTGATAGATCGAATATTTTTCAAGGACGGAGAAGTTTCTGAACACTGCGAATGATTGTCATTATTGTTTAATTTATCGTTTAACCCTTGTTAACGTCTATTGGATCGTTAGTAGGTATAACAATAGATCTCTCTAGAAAATTATCGATAAGTTTCGATGAATGGAAGGCGGTTGGATACAAGTTTGGCGGGAAGACTTAGTGAAAGGCACGTCATTAGTTGGTTAAAATTGATTGGTGGGTAACTAATTGCTTGGCAAATTGTTTAACAGTTAGTTACGCAAGTTGAATATCAGATAAACCTAGGTATGCTAGCATTAGAACATTAAGATGTTATTTAAAATTTTTTAACATTAAATCAAAATTATTTAATTATAAAAATCTCGTTTCAAAACTAAACCACTTATGAAGCTCCAAATTATCTTCTCTGAGGGCCTACAACTTGAACTGCAATAACACTTTGACCGAGTATTTGTAAACACGACAACTGAACTAGTGGTGGTACATACCCTTTCGTCGAGTTTCCATTTCCATTTCCATTAGCACTATCCGTTTCGACTTCAGGCAAAACTTTCTTCGCCGGGACGAAAGCCTTGGCGTCATTTATGTCATTCGCGTTAATTGGAGCCATCACTGAACTTAATTAATTAATGAAAAATGCTAACGTAGGTGTTTATTGGTCGATGTCCGAGGATGTAATGCGGTGGACGTTTGCCCTCGGCAGTTTTATACATTGAGTCAGTGCTCAGTGGACGCTTGATACAGTTATCGTCGTACAAGTTCATTGGGTGTGTTAGTTTCAGCCAGTGATCAGTGGAAGGTACGTCCTCGCTTATCGATAAAAAATAACCGTTTAATCTGTGTGTTTTTAATTATGTATCTAAAATTAAGATTTTGTTTGGTACATAAACGCATTGGGTTACATCATCATGATACGGTTTTTTTGTGAACCGTCAATTGATTTTATGTATTCGTTTATGAATTTATTTGGCAACACAAATGAATGGGTCAGTGGTTAATAAATGAGAGGCTTCTGCGTGACAATGGTCGCACGGGTTCGATTTTTGTGCAAAATACTTTAACAATTTATTGTTGAATTACAAAAACGCAATTATACACAAACTATTAAGTAAATTACCACATAGAAGTTTCGTGCACACTGTAAATTTTTGTGCAACAAACAAAAAAAATATGATTTGTACAATAGCTTGTTGAACTTTTGTGGGAGCTGAACAAAAGCAAATAATTTAGTACCTACGTAGCCTCAGAAATTCTCACTAAATTAATCAAGTACCTGCTCACATAGGGACTTATACAATGTAAGTAATTTTTAATTATTGGCCCACATCGGCAGTACCTAGGCAATTCAAATAGTTTTTAGATATTCTTAGGTCAGGGATATCAACTTATTGAAATCTTGGCCTTATACGTTGATATCTATGTATTAGGGACACGCAAAATATCTTAAATATCCTGTTACTACAGTCGTGTATTATTTATTTTTGGTCACCCAATGAATTCATTGAGATTTAATCTAGTCATCTTATCGTACGAAGAAACAAAGATTTAGATAACATAAATATTTATATACCATGAAGTCTCGTAAAGTCTTATAGAACGTCAACATTACATAAACTGACGCTAGGTTGAAAACACTGAATTGAGAAGAAAACCGTTATCCATTGGGTGCCAACCTAGGGTTCGCAGACAATAGCAAGTATAAGACACGTAATAATAAAAGCGTTAACAAATCAAGTATCTTGACTTGGCTCGCGAAGTTGTCGACATGTGGGATGTAGACACCGCGATCATTGTGCCAATAGTCGTACCCCTCAGCCCTTGGCTTAATTGCCAAGAGCCTCGATTAATACCTACCTGAGGAGGCTCTCGTAAGGTAGCCACAAAGTGGTTCTCCTGGACACGACTCGTATTGTTATGAGGTTCCTCTCTGTGGAGCCCTGAGTGCCGGTAGCTTAGACCCTGTTGCCGATACCGGTAGGCTACTATTAAATCGACACTCTTTTCCTGTGAATGGAGCGAAGAAAAATCAATTCTTTTCCAGGTATGTATGGTAAAGATTTCTAGCTGTCTTAAATTGCTCTTGCAGGCGCGGTCCCAGGGGGTAGGCGGTTACAGGGGTCATGGCCTTGCATTCTATTAGTACCAAGAGCGGATCCAGGGCATTTCCAAAAAAATATTAAGTTTCCGAAAACATGTTCTGCTAAAATAATCGTTTTCTTAAGCTCTTTATGGGACTTAGGGCACCCCGACTCCGGATAGGTTAGGTTCGAAGAGGATGGCGGGGTCTTTAGAGCGAGCGAAGCGTGCGAACTAAGACCC
The DNA here is from genome assembly GCA_950022335.1 of Eurois occulta. Classification (NCBI taxonomy): domain Eukaryota; kingdom Metazoa; phylum Arthropoda; class Insecta; order Lepidoptera; family Noctuidae; genus Eurois; species Eurois occulta. Next base: position 9,146,590 of record OX465496.1, read on the forward strand.
CGCCATCCCCTCGTGTTAGGTTACTTTATACCCTGCAGACATAAATAGAGCCCCGCGTAGCGGGCCTACGTCGACTACGCCTTATTACAACATTTGGATATTAATCTTAACGTTGATTTTATTTCTGTTTTATTTATTTTATAGATTAATTCTAAATTGATAACAGGTGAATTACCATGAAAATGACTAACTGTAATTTTCGGTAAAGCGTAATTTAAGCTGGTGGAAAAATATTACGTGAAATGGTCGTTGCAAATGCTGTATTGATTTTCGGAATTTTCAGTATTTTATTCGGTCGTTTCTTTGTCCTTTCAGCTGTCGGAAATTTGTATATAAAGCAGTAAATTTCATGTTTTGAGTATATAAAGCTCATATTTTTTTCGGAGCTTTTATTAATTTACAAAATACCATAAATTAACAAAAGTAGTACAGTAACAAAAATACCCATAAACTAACAAAAGGAGTGGTGCTACAATTTTCGAGCTCGCTTCGCTCGCTCTTGCGTCTTGAATGTCAAAAGAAAATCTAACCGCTCTGACATTCTGCGTTCTTTTCAGTTTTTCTTTAGTACAAGTTCTTTTCGGGAAGCTGAAGATACACCGCATGGAAATAAACCTGTAAACGTCCATAATACCACGACATGTCCACGACTGTTTTGTATAGATAAATCCAGAGATGTTGATATAATTTCATTTTTCAAAAGTTGTTCCTTATAGTTTCACCCATTTATTGAACACCACAGCGTATTAAATCAAATAAAGCGAACGATTTTTTAATTTTTTTGTTGGTAGAAAATGGACGCGCACTGTTAAGGAACACTTTGGAAAAGGCAACAGTACGCCTGAAAGGAAGGGTGCACAGTACCTTAATGTCAACGCTTAAGAAGACTGTGACGATACAGTCTTCTTAAGCGTTTGTCACCACGAAAATAACGAAAATACAAAAATTTTCACTAATTCGCCATTAAAGTTTGGTTCACGAGACACGCAAAAGCTTATTCCCTCTCGCTCGTACGAATGCTATGGGCATGTGCAGAGAAGGATGGGGATAGGAAATGCAAACGAACCAATCAGAAAACAACAATCTAATATTCTAATCCAATGAATTTATATCTGCTAATCCACATGAATCGTACGTAACCAACAATCCTACAATGACTTAGTCATTGCCAATTTAAAAAAGTCATATCTCTTTGCTAACGGTACATAAGGTAAGATTTTATACTTAGTAGGTCAGTGCTTGGTACACCAGCGTTTAGAATCAGAATGTATAGGTATATTCAGCTAGGGAGACTCGGAATCTAACTACTTTAGACTAGATAAGGAAGCCAGAAAACTGAGTGCGGTACAAATAGACCTATGTTCACAAGGATTGTGATAAGCTGAGTAGATTGATTATCTGTGCCCTCATAATCGTCTTCGTTTCCGGGGTTATCGAAAGCTAAACAAAACAATATTTTAAAATACTCATGGTTAAATAGGTAGCCGCGGTTGAATAAAACTTGGAGCTTCGTTATTTTACACCTAAAGCATAGAATAATGTTAGAGAAAGAAGAATTTATTATATTTTATGTATATATTTGTAAATGCCAGGCTGATTTGACCTTTTCCTAAAATGTCGTGTCATTTGAGAGATGGCTAAAAATATTCAAATCAGACTTATCAATGCAAATCGGTTCTCCAAATCGCAGATATTATGCAAAGATTCGCTTCCATATTTTTTTTTTAATAAAAAAGGTATTGTTCTAAATTCACAATAACAAACTTACCTACTAAAAAATGTCCGCGTTAATCAGAACTAAAAAATGCGCGTTTTCACAAGAAATGATGATTATTATTTTTATGACAACCCCCTGTTAAGTAGGTACCTATCTACTTAAATTATTCGGACAATAATAATGATAAAAATAGAGATACGTGTAGATGCAGAATAAACCTTCACAATAGTATTACACATTATTTAAATCGGTATTTGATTTGTTCGTCCTTTTCGAGATAAATATTGATAAAATAAAATGGGTTATCCCGAACTTTGATATAATTATTTATATGGCCTTAGATAAACATAGTTTATTTCGGTTTCAGTAAGCACTTACTAATATGTGCTAAAAATGGACATGTAGTACCTAAGTAGAGGACCCTTATCTTTGTCGTTGACCGGTGTTGTTTGTTGTCGTTCACCGGTGGTCTGACCAACACAGGGCTAATCTGATCTTTAAACATGCATATCATTAACAGGAAAGACATGATAAAAAGTAGCAGAAAGTAATACCTGCTCAGGTGGAGATTCATTAATGACTCTGCCTCTTTTTTTTCGGATGGTGAATCATCAAATGACCCCTCCCGCTCTGCCCTGGAGGGTAAATGTGGTGCTGTTTTACAAACGATGGGGCACTTATATCGTGTCCTGCGTGTCCTGTTTTTTGTTCACTACAGGAACAGGTGGCATACCATGACGTCTTAAAGCAGGAGTAATTCCAGTGTGTGAAAGAGATGGCGCTAGTCGACCTGAATAGCTCTGTCTCTTTCCCACCCTGGAATTACTCCTGCTTTAAGACGTCATAGTAACCCCCATGATGGACGCTACTGAAAGCGCTAAACTAGTAGCTCAGTAATTCTGGGCTGACACAATTTAGATTGGGACCTGGGACACTTGCGCGAAAGACATTTGCGCGAAGTACATATGCGTGTAAAGACATATGCGCCCATGGACTTTTGCGCGAACGGACTTTTGCGCGTATGGACACTTGCGCGACTGGACTTTTGCGCTATTTAATAGCCACTGAGGTTTACTCTGTAGAGTAAACATAACATTACGCCTGCTAGTACTAGAAGGAGGACTGAGCTGAAGAAAATAGTTAGGATCGCTGTTTTTTTATTCTTAATTTGAATGGGTGTTTCTTTCAGTGTTTGTCAAAATGAAAATCTAAGATGATGCCGAGGAAAATTTTCGGTTTTTCCGTCATGGGTGACGTTTTCATGATTTTCGGGCTCGCTGACAACGAAAATGAGAATCGTCGATGTCGTTTTCGTGATAGAAATGAACATTTAAGATGCTTCAAACGAAAACATGTAAAGTTATGTAAAATTATGTTCAATCACTTTTAAGAAAGTCAGTTAAGCAAACAAATCTTGAATTTTCATTTTGACCTCATTTTCATTATCAACAACCCTGAAAATCACCAAAACGACACCAATGGAGGAAAAACCAAAAAATTTCCGCGGCGCAATATTGGATTTTCTTTTTTACCTCATCCTCGTTAACAGCGACCCCGAAAATCATGAAAACGACATTCATGACGGAAGAACGGCACGTGCACGGGCACGTGCTCAGGGCCCCACTATCTAAGGGGGCCCCAAGTTCCTATAACTGTCAAGGAAACTTAATTTATCCCAAGCTGGACTGCAGGATACTAAAATTTTCGAGTTCGCTCCGCTCGCGTTTGCATCTAGATTTTAAGCATAAGTCAATAGTTAAATATTATTAAAGGATGGTGAACTTATGCATTCTTCACATTTTGACCATTTCGGCTTGGTCCTTTGAAACCACATGTCTACAACATTTGTGGTTTTCGACCACGAAAACGACACCCATGAAGGAAAACCCGAAAATTTTCCTCGACGCCATCATGGATTTTCATTTTGATCTCATTTTCGTTATTAGCAGCCCTGAAAATCATGAAAACGACATCCGTGAAGGAAAAAACCAATAATTTTCCTCGGTGCCATCTTGGATTTTCATTTGACAAACACTGAAAGAAACACCTATTCAAATTAAGAATAAAAAAACAGTGATCCGAACTATTTTCTTCAACCCAGTCTACGCTACTCAATTAGTGATGTAGTTAGATCGAATGCAGATTTGATCGATAGATATCGATAAAAGAAAATTTAATACGTTTTATTTCAATGACAATAAATAAAGAGTCAAAATAACGTTTCTTTTGTTTTAACTCATTAGAATTTTCTAATAGAAAAACTGTTACTTAAGATAAATTATGTAAGTATTTATTTGTTTGGGTTTGGTTTGTTTAATAAATTAATTTATATTAGATTTAAAAAATATTGTTGTGTATTTACTTGTATTTATGTACAATTATATTTTAAACAGTACGACCTTTTTTCGGAATTAAACGAAAAATCGGGTATCTTTCGATATCGATAATATAGATCAAAGCTAAATGTGTTGTGCACTTCCTTGAGCGAGTAGCAGAAAATATAGACCTATGACGCGAATATTCGCGTCATAGGTTTATATTTTCTGCTATGTTAATTATAATCTTAATTTAAGTTTATAATTGCATTCACTGCGAATACCGCCATCTATGGTCAAGTAGCGGAATTTACTCGACAATCGATTCTAGTTTGATTTCAAATGACAAAATGTCGTATGTCTTTTCTGCCCTAAAGCAAAATGAATCGTATTCTTAAAGAACGAAGATACATTTTAAAGTGCAGAATCTGTGACTTATGCTAGTGTGACTACTAACTAACATTAAGTTGCGCAGAAATCCAGTCGCGCAAGGGTCCATGCGCGCAAATGTCCGTTCGCGCAAAAGACCATTCGCGGAAGTGCCCATGCGCGCAATAGTCCGTTCACGCAAAAGTCCATGGGCGCATACGTCTTTTTGCGTATGTGACCTTCGCTCAAATGTCTTTCGCGCAAGTGTCCTGATACCTTTAGATTGACATCGACACGCTAAGAAGAAGAAGCAGAAAGTGATCATGATGTATATTCCATAAATAAAGCCATTCAATTGATCGAACCTCTCGAGGCTCTACGATGCTACGCCTTTATTAACTTGTGGGGTCTCAGTCTGAGATATAGTTGAAAAGGCCACCGCCTCAGTGTAATTATCTTATCGAATAAACCACATTAAAGAAACTTCTAGACACAGAAACATTATTATTGGTTATTAAGAATCTCTGCGCATATTTGTAGCGTAAAAACTAAAACAAACTCGTTTAACACGTCGGTCACTCAATTATATAGTGGTCCAAAATCCCAGGGCCGCTAGACATTACTTATTTTTTCATTATAACAAAATGTATGGCATCGAGTAGTGTTAGTATGTAGGTACTGTGAACGTACGCGTACCTGCTAACTTGTGTAAATTTTTCGTCTGCGTCACACAGCGCCACCTGTCGCCTTATAGGATCCAAAACTATCTTTCGAGTTGGAACCAATCATTCATATTAATTCAATGAAATCGGTCGAGTGATTTTTTAAATAAGAGTGTACGAACATAAAACGTGTTTAATAAACAAGATTACAAAAATATTTGTAGATCAATTTGACACGTGTAACTCCGAAAGCGACTCCGCAGACCACAAAATCAGCGCTATTTCGGATTCTATGTTTTCTTGAAACATTTCATGAAATAAGTGCACTTGATAGTAAGATATTGTAATGCAGAATGAAATGCATGGGGTCATCGTGATAATGCCTTATTTTACGACTGGACTTTGACACGATATCTTAAAAATGTAACCTACACATAAACGTGGGATGCAATTTAGCTCTTCAATACAGATTCTGTGTAGGTAATTAATTACATATATCGGATAAGCGCATCTCTGCAAAGATATTACCTACTTATCATTGAAAAATATAACGGTTCTAGTACCTCATTATTGATAATTTCGTCTGAAATAAGGCAGGTTAATTTGCATTTAGTCTGTTCCTCAATTGAAGAAATATTGCAAAATCAGGATGTGCTTAGGACGTGAACTACCTACATCGACCTACCTAAATAAATAAATATGAGGAAAACACATAAGTATAACTTATTCAAACATTAGAGATTTGATCTTTTGAAAGGCCCATTATGCATACAATAAGTAGGGACTTATTCAGGACATCACTTCAGTATGCTCCCTGTAGGCAGCACGATGTGGCCCCTTTTTGTGTTCTCAGTGTTATTCATCTTCTATATGTTGCATACTAAATTCAGAAGACCGCGCCTCTATCCTCCAGGTTGGGTTCTTGAGTTGCATTTGATATTAACTGTGAAGCATATTAAATCACTTGTAATTTTTTAGGACCAACACAATTGCCGTTGTTGGGGAACCTGTTATCCGTTGCCTTTAGCTTGAGGTCACGGATCCCTCACCACACGCTATGGCGGTCCTGGACTCGAGTGTATGGGAACGTGCTTGGCTTGAGACTAGGACTCATCAACGTTGTGATCGTTTCCGGAAAGGATTTGCTAAAAGAGGTGTCCACACGCGAAATTTTTGACGGCAGACCTGACGGTTTTTTCTTTATGATGAGATCGTTTGGTAAAAAGCTTGGTAAGCACTTTAATTAATTCACAATACTGTTTCAACACATTTCACAATGTTATAAGATGACGAATGACGTAAAACTACTCTCCAAAAATAGATATTCTCTTTAAAAAAACCTACAAGATTGATTACCTCCACCATCGATAGTATCTAATTAAGTGTTGATGTTACTAGTTAATTAAAATTACGTAAGCTGCATTTGGAAGTTAATGTTGATTCCTTTTGGTCAAAAGCACTTTCAACAATGAAGTGATGACTTTTTTAGGAATAGTCTTTAATGACGGAGCCTCTTGGAACAAAACAAGGCGAATAGTACTAAAATATCTGAAGAGCTTTGGGTACAACACACGATTCATGGAGAATTACATCAGTGAGGAATGTAGAGCACTCGTCAAACTAAGAATGGACGACGCTGGGCAACCAATACTAGTCAATAGCATGTTCAATATCACGATCGTCAATATTCTGTGGAGGCTCGTCGCTGGGAAAAGGTCACAATTTTTATTTAGCTTTATTTTTACCAAACTGGTTATACTTATAATTCAATTATAAAGGTTCTTTCAATAAATGACCTTCTTTCCTACATTAGTAATTAGTGATTGGGTAATTTAGATCAATTAATAGGTACCAGATACTGTGTAGCGTAAGTATCTCTACGAGCGTGTCTTGCATAATATGCCTGATTTTTTTACTGATGCAGGTGATGACAAATAAAGAGGTGTGCAGTGCGCTACTTTGTCGAACCATCAGAAAAAATCGTTATAAATGTACTCACAACTTTAATATTCAAATGCAAGGCAAATATAACAACTTAGAGAATATATTGTAATGAGATGCTAAATTATTAATTTATGAATTCCAGATACGATTTAGAAGACGGAAAGCTCAAATTATTATGTGATTTAATAATGAGGTTGTTTCGAGCTGTGGACATGAGTGGAGGAATCCTAAACTTCATGCCATTTATGAGGCATGTACTACCTGGTCTATCAGGGTACACCGAACTAAATTCAATCCATAAGGCTTTGCACGATTTTCTGAGGGTGAGTTGATACAAAAATACTTATGTAAAAATTACGAGATGGCGAGGTCAAGTTCACAATAACAACGTATCTCAGCAAATAAGATAAGTTGTTATTTAGTTCAGGGACGTGTGTTTTGCGTAAGAAACTCTGGGTAATGTTGACAGGTTTATGTTTTTTTGTTTCTTTCTTTTCATTATTGTCGCACATTGTGTGATGTTCAGTTAACTTGGCCTATAATTTAAGAGCTTGGTCGGCTGTTGGTGAGATAAAGCCGACACACAAGGCCTCCCCACCTCCACTTTAAAAAATACTTAAACATGAAGCAATTGGTTTTGGCTAACAGTTGGTTTACATTTTACATCTCACCTAGCTTATAATAACAAATGATTAATCATTTGCTATACCTACCGAATATGCAATGAACAACCCACCTGTTAAATGATCAAAATTAGCTGGCTCGCAAAAACAATGTGCCAATCAAACTACAGCAAAAGGATAAAAACAATAAAGAATTGATTGTTCTTTTTTTTTCTTAATTATATCTTTGTCCGAGGTCGAGCACGCTTCCTACATATAATTAGAACGAGTGTAGGTACATAAAATTTAATGCAATTTTGCTTTCTTGCGTCATCAACAGGAAACCATAGAGCAACATCAACAAAGCATAGACGTCAACAACCCTAGAGACGTCATCGACGCCTTTCTCATTGAAAAAATGGAATGCAAAGATCAATCCTGTACGTATCTAGTAACTAGCGAACAGTATAAATAAAAGACAATTATCTTCCGATAGATAAGAATTCTAATCTCCATTGACGCAAAAAGTTGTCGAATAACAAACATCATTTTTTATCTCCATCTTAGGCTACTCAAATGTCAACTTGACATCAATTACTGGAAATGGACACCCTAATTTGTTGAGTTGTTAATTATAAATAATGTAACATAATCATGTGAATATTTTGTAATTTTATCGATTCATCGTTTATTTATTTAGTAGGTAATTAATTAGGAATACAGCATCATTATAGAATCTGCACTCTAAAAACTCTTTCGACTTAGCGACATAATTATTTTTCAATACCTACACTTTCTCGAAAACTGGTTCTTATTGCACTACGATTAGGTTTGACATGCAATGTTCCACAGATATTTATACTAAGTCCAAATGGGTTGAATGAATAGTTGAGAGAGAGAATACGTCTAGGAATACGAAAGAGATATGTCTTTACACTGTAATTTTTTTTGAGTATTTAAATTGTGTTTATAAATAGAACATGGTTATTAACAAATTAACATTTATTTGTGTTCTAAATTAAAAAATATTTGAATCTTTTATTTTATATATAAGGCTGTTTACCTTTGCTTCTTCTTCAGCCTGGCGAACGCAAAGCGCGTAAAAAAAGCAAATTAAATCATACTTCCCGACAAAAATATTTTCCTTTCTAATATTTTATTTCTTCGAAAGTGTATTGAAAAACGTCGTTTGATACGCGTGGGGATTTGTTACTGCAGTTCTCAGCTTCATAACTCCATCGCCTGCAGCTCGGATGTTATTCCGCCTCGAATGCATTAATAAAGTTTCCCCACTTATATCAAAATGTACTATATTTCATCTGACATGCCACAAGGGTCGCAGGTCCAGTTATCTTAAACTACCTACTTAATTAAGAATATTCACATAATTAAATGTTCTATATCTTCTCAAATTATAATTTATTTAAAATATAATTTACCTACTCGTATAACGAAGATTTGAAAGTAAATATCCTCAAATGCAAAGCCGAGACTTCTCGGCCCCAACTTACAGAGAAGCGCTAGAGCATGTAAATATCAGAGAGGTGTGGTCCTGTGGTGTGGTCGTATTCGGAAAAACTGAACAAATTTTCAATGGGACCAACATCAGAATCACGAAAATAATAATAAGTTGCCCCATACATTTAGGTCTAGGTACCTAAATGTATGGGGCAACTTATTATTATTTCGTCGAGTAAATAATATTAAAGTTTGTAGGACAGCTGATTACTTTTTCGCGATAACAATGTTGGTCCCGTAGCAAAAATGTCGAGTTTAATGGTCTGACACTTTTCTGGTAAAAGCTGTAGATAAGTAGGATAGGTTAATGATGACACCAATTTATTGTTGGAGAGCGAATATAAACAAAATAAATAAAATATAATATTATTTTATTTTCAGGCAACTAACAAAACCAACAACAAAACCTTAACCAATACAATAAAACCTTACTCCCTCAGTTACAGACGAGGAACTGCAAGTAGTCTGCCTAGACCTGCTCGAAGCTGGCATGGAAACGGTGTCCAACACAGCAGTGTTCATGCTCCTGCACATCGTGTGCAACGAGGACGTGCAGCGACGGCTACACGACGAGTTAGATGATGTCATAGGGCCCCTGAGACCACCTGCACTTAGCGATAGAGCCAGGTTTGTGTTCTATGTTAACGGGATTGGTTTCCGCTCTTAGTTCTTCAAGAGAGTCATGGCAGCAGTCGTTGGTCATGCCAACCAGCCCACTTCCCTCCAGAAGAGCCTGGAATATTATTTCAACTGCTGTGGACGGACACTCCAGCGTGTAAATGCGCCGCTTGACTATGCGCTTAATGTGAAGGCATTCTCTAAATAAATAAAAATTGCGTTGTTGACTTCGCTTTTCTCTGGGAATATCTTAAATATTGGTTTTGCATTGTGCATCCTGCGATAGTGTTAGTAGCTACCTACACAAAATTCCCAGGGTACCAATATTACTTAGTAAAACCTTTGGAAAGATCTGCTTAGTATAACTTGGTTTATATGTAAAGGATGATGTACACCGAGGCGGTCTTACTGGAGTCACTGCGCATTTCAAGTGTAGCGGCTATGGGCATCCCACACATGGCACTGGATGACGCTCGACTTGGAAATTATATCATACCTAAGGTAATGTAATGTACATTGTACAGTCGATCACACGTCTTTGGTCACACTTTGACCGTGAGCTGACTTAGAACTTCGGTAGAATAAGAGGTTAGTATAAAGCCTGGTTTTAGCTGTACTCACGGACACTTACAATGGATAGTTGATATCAAAGTTAGTGACGTAGGTAAAAGTCAATAATTTTCTAGACATTGTTAAGATATAATGAGGCCAGATATCAGGTTAAGACCTACTGCTTTCATTACGAGAATACAATGGGAGAATAGATGTTAATTACTCTACCTTGACATGACGTTCAATTAATATCTTTATGTTCTTAATTCAATGGCATTGGAAAACACAATTAGAAATAATTTATTGGTAATCAATTATGCCCTAAAAAGGTTCTTTATTTCCCAGGGAACATTCATTCTTTTGTCTATGTTCGATCTTCACAATGGCACCCACTGGAAGGATCCCCACTTATTCCAGCCAGAAAGGTTCATCACCAAAGAAGGAAATCTGATTCAAGACGAATGGCTCATGCCGTTTGGAACAGGTTGGCTCTTTTATAAATAAACAAGACTCCAAGAACCCTTTGCCATGTTCTATTTCTAGATGGACACTGGATATTGTTTGATTTAAGAAAACGTGTTTTCAGTTACCGAATCGAAGCCCATCTAGGGTTCGATATATTCTAAAAAGAACTGGTATTTTAATTGTGTATGTATATGCTTACACTATGAAAAATGAGGTAATTTTTAAACCTACCTTAGGTACCAGCTACCCGAATTTTTAGGGTTCCTATCTATACCGTACCAACGGGACCTTCTTTTATTGAGAGAACGCCATCTGTCTGCCTGTCCTAGAATGTAACCATAAACATTAGAAAGAAATATTTTTTTTATATTTCTATGGCTGCAACCCTGTGTTTTACTTTTCTTTTGTTTTTTAGGAAAAAGACGTTGTATAGGTGAAGGTTTGGCTCGCTCTGAACTGTTCATGTTCCTCACTCATCTTCTGCAAAAGTTTCGCTTGAAGATTCCAGATGGCGAAAAAGTTCCCTCTGTTGAACCTAATGACGGACTCTCGCTCTCAGCTAAGCCTTTCAGAGTCGTTTTTGAACCAAGAATGTAAAATCAGACAGTTTTAACGTCATTAGTTTAAATCGCGTTGGTAATGACTTACAATGAACGGAAGAAAACCGATTTCGTTTGAATGTACAGACGCGGTTATATTTATTAAAGGTCATTAACATCCGCACAACTTGTTTTTATTGACGACACCTAAAGAGTTATTGTGAAACTTAAAACGACCATGCGAATGGGTTGTAATTACCTTAACTCTACCGTCTTATGCCTCTTTTTACAATGTGACTACCGAAACCTTATGGTAGATTTTATCTTTTGTACGAGTACTACTTATACTATTTAATTAAAAGAAAGCTTAACTGCTAAACTTACTGCTAAAGCTTGGAAATTCCACTACAGTATCTATTTAGACAAAGTTTTAATACTGTAAAAGCAAAAGATCAGTGCGTTAGTCCTAGCTGTTAAATGCGCCGCGCCGTCTGCAACAGATACAAATAAGGGATCGAGTTCTCACTCACGCGAGCGAGGGTTGCGTGGTCTCCTCACTGAAAATCAATGTGTATCGCGCATGCGCCACAGATTTTCTTCCGCCGCTGTCAAGAGCGCCGGCGAAGTATATTGTTTATAACACAGTGAATATTAAATATCTTGAAAACAAAACCCATTCAAAACAAATGAATAACTTTAACGAAATCAAATGCAAAACAAGCAAATAGTCGGTGTATCTAACGTTAGGTAACATTACAGCATAAACTTCTTTATTTTTGCGATGTGTGTAGGTGTGATTAATTGATTCTTGTATATTTTAAAACAAAAATTAACAACGTTCAAATAAACGAACATGCCAATCCTTTCTTAATAATACGGTAACTAATCGTGCTTACTAAAACATCAGTTGTAAACAATAAAACTGGTATTGATACGCATATAAACGATGTAGATGTTAGAAGTGTTGTAAGCTTCGCAAAATGAACGAGACCCTAGGTCGCGGGTACGCCCGCATCGAGGCAATACGCGCCGCGCGGGGCGAGCCGCTGTCAAGCATGCCGGACCCGGGGGCGCCGCCACCGGACCGGTACAACTCCGTCTACTTGACGCTCTTTGTCGCAGGTGCCGCCTTCTTATTGCCCTTTAACAGGTAACTAACATTTTCTTTGTTTGAAAATCTTAAACTAGATTATTCTCCTCTAAGGCTAGCCGCTAGGCCAAAAAGATTCTCTTCGTCCCAGTGATAACACCCTACATAATAGCGGCAGCAACCCACTGATAAGCTATGCAAGTGAACTTAGCTTCGCTTTGTATGAAATTTTGGCGGGATTTTCAATTGTGATTATCACAACAAAAAAGAATGTCTGTCTGGCAAACAACTGAACCGCGTAGCTAACGTGGCAAACTTCTCTGTGGACATCTTACGTAGCAGTAGACGATCGACTTAATGCTCGTACTTGTTGTGATCCGAAATTATTTAAATTAAAAAGTTGGATGAAGAACATGCGACACTAATTCCCCACAAATAATTATGGAACACCTGGGCCTTTGTGGAAAAAATGAGTTTGTTGTGCGCCATCGCCTTGTTGGGCGCCAAGAATGCGTTTAAGGGCGCCCAACGAGGTGACGACCAATCTTTTTGACGACCAACTTTTTTTTTTCGTATGGGAATCATCAAATGACTCCTCCCGCTCCGGGCAGAGCGGAAGGGAGTGTCAGACTTTTACTGACTAAAAACCATCCATGTTCCTTCTTTTGCCCTTTATGTTCCAAGGCCGCGGTATCTCTTTCGAACAGTCCCGCAGCCCTGGCAGGTTTGACGACCACCTTATTTTTCCTTTTTGCCTTGAAGATTTTATTACATGAAAATATTTCTAATATTACAGTTTCATCATGGCGGTGGACTACTTCCAGATGCACTACCCCAACACCACGATAATGTTCGACATGTCCACTGTGTACATAGCATCCGCGTGCGTCGCCGTCTGCCTCAACAACCTTCTGCTCGATCTGTTTACTTACAACACCAGGATCACCTTCGGTAAGTTTGGAATAGCATGATGCCAGTAAGAAACAATATTATATAGCGCAGGATACGCTACTATTCTATTATACTTCGACGTTTTAATACAACCTCGATCATAATCCAACCATAGCACAAAATATTTTTAGTACAAACGCTACGGAGTTGTTTTTAGAACTCATATAAGTACTAAATTCAAAGAAATACAGAAAAATAACATGGAACATAGTTTTTGCAGTCGAGATAGGTAATAACGTTAGCTCGAACACAATAATATTATCCTTCTGACCGCATTTCTTCCACGGCCAGTCTCAACGGAGATTAGCCATGTACGCAGGTGGTATTTAGATCTGTAGAACTTCCTAGTGGAAAAACCCATCAACACTTAATGCCCGACCCGGGAATCAGTCCCAAGACCCCCGCTCAGCAGTCGCGCTTGCGACCTCGAGTCCCACGAGGCAGACAACACAATAATTACGATCTCGTCGTTCGTTGAATTTTCTAAAAACAAACTTTCCAACAACGTATCTGACAGAAGAACTACTCTGCAATTCATGTGTAAACTTCCAGGTATCCTCGTATCACTAGCTACTATGTTGTTCGTTGCGGTGTGCAACATCGGCTGGGACGGCTTCTCGACCAGCGTGTCGTACACCATCAACCTGGTTGCCATAGGAGTGGTTGCTTTCGGCTGCACCGTGCAGCAGGCCTCGTACTACGGGTTCACGGGCTGCCTACCACCGAGGTATACGCAGGCGGTGATGGCTGGTGAAAGTAAGTTCTGTTTTTTAATGAGGAGCGTACATTATTCATGAGGATTCTTTTGAACAAAGCCGAAGCCTCCAAAAAGTACACTCGTCCGTTTAATATTGCAAAACTGAGAATTATATTATGATTAATGAGATTTTAATAGTTTTGGGAACTGAATTTGAGATTTCTATTTGTGCCTGCTCATGATAAAGTAGTTTAAGCCCACAAATCAATTCTTTAGGTGCTGCTGGCTTTTGGGTATCCCTTGACCGGATCGTTACCAAGTATGGTTTCCGTCAACCGCAACGAAGTACATTTATGTTCTTCGTGTTCTCAATACTGATCCTACTGGGGCACTCGATGCTGCATCATGTCATGATGCGCCATCCCCTCGTCCAGCATTATCTGCGCCTGACCAACGAGTCGCGGCACAGGAGGCGCATTCAGCTTCACTTGAACCCTAACGAAGATGCTACTTTGGTAAGATTTTAGTATACAACATCAGTAACTAAGCAAAGAAGAGAGCCTTCCGTCTAATACAAACACAACAAAATTGGCAATTTGGTGGCGCCGTACGATAAGTGAGAACAACAGTACCTTCTTCTCTATAAAATTGGACATTTAAGGTCCAAATTAAACACGTTATCGTCTTTTCTTAGCCTATTAAAAGCTTGTGGTCATCCACAGTTTATGATGTAGACTGTAGACGTAGGGCTGATGAAACGTAAGTGCCACCGATGGCAGATGGCACAAAAAACTTGAGATAGTCAAAATTATGAAACTGAAAATATCATAAGAATGATGATTGGTGCTACTTAGCAGGGTGTTCTACTGTACTGTCCTAAACCTGTAATTCTGTACTTAGTACATATAATTGCAGATGGAGAGCGAGGTCGGCGAAGCTAGCTATGGTGTATTAAAACTACAGAGTCCAGTACTCTCAACTACCGGGCAAGGTAAAACAAACAGAAATATGTTTGCAGCATACCATAACACAACATCATGCCAATTCACTCAGTCCGAAAAGTTATCTAAAGGTTTACCGGGTGGTTAGGTGTTAAGTGTATACTTATTTCATTATCTAGTAGTATCTACATTTTAATTTCCATATACCTAATAATAGCCTGCGTTCAAAAGGTTTTCTTTTATTTTTGAAGCACATTCAATAAAATGTAGCCCCATGAATGAATCGACGATTGTAAAAACTCACCGTTCGATATTTTTTCCGAAATTGAGTTATATGCCGAAAGCAGTTTTGTTTTAAAAACTATAATCTTCAATTTGGTGTAAAACACATCAATAAGTTACCCTCCTTCAGTCTTTCCTATTCAATTGACAGCTGCCTTAAAAGGTTGAGTGTAAAAACACACAAAATGCAAGCATTTGGTGGGTTTCTACAGTCAAGTCACACTTTTTTACTAATCAGGACATTTTAAATTTTGAGCAAGGGTGGATGCGTTATTACGAATTTCGTTACTTCAACTTCACAAACATAGAAGGTGATGTACCAATAAAATGCCATGAATTTATCAATGGATTGACGATACACAAGTTTTTGCAAATAAAAAAATTTAAGTCTGTAGTGGTGTAGTGGGTCGGACGGTTCCAGAACAACCTGCATATTCAGGAATCCTAAGAAGACGAGATGTGACAATGTGTAGAATGGTCCAGAGGAAGGTAAGTTGCACTTCTAGATGAGCTTAATGAGCTGGCCAACTATTTGTGCTGACCCTGGAGATGAAGGAAATAACTAATCCATTCACGTTGAGTCAAAAAATATTGATTATTGACTACGAACTATTATTAAAATTCTAATATTGTTTTAAAAAAAAATATCACCTATTTTAATGTTTACTTGGTTTATTCCAGTTTGTATTCTCATTATCTATCATTACTATTAATTACTAAATCATTTCATATATATTTTTAAGACCAGACAGATTTTTTTATTTTTTCTATGCAAATGGTGGATTTTATCAATCATCGATTCAAATAATGTAATGTTATCAAAATGTAACCGGGGAATAAATTTCTTAAGGAGAGTAAAAATAATAATGTTACTTATCATGTATTTCAGGAGAAATCGAGACAAATGCCTTCAGTTTCGCCAACCCCGTCTACTCGCCCACTGCTGCCTTGCCCGCCCCGGCAGAGGGCGCTGTGGAGCCGTTCCCGGACAGTGTGACGTCAGAGCCTTCGTCAGCTTTGCGCACCCCCCGACCTTCCTACAAAGTAGAAGACGTCGTCTTTGAGTCGCCAGAAAGACCGACTTCTTGGAGAACGTTCAAACGTAACAACTTTTTATGTCTTTGAATCCCTATTGTATTAGAGTTAATGACTTTATTTACCCGCGCTCGTAGAAACAGATACAATGATATAATTTTTCGGACACCCTTTCTGGCTAATCTGCATGTTATCACGACCATCAATTCGGTCATTTACTAAATCTTCTTTCGGTTCTGTTCTGTATCGTGTGGTTAGTGCCTAACCTGATGTCAGAGTTTGTATGCCGCCCATCCATGGTCGACGGCACGTAAAAGCCAAGTTAGAACTTAGCTTTTACGTGCCGTCGAGAAATATCTGTCGTTTACGGTAGGAAACTAAAACTACTGTTCGACTTAGCTTAGCTACAAAACAAACAATTGCATGCAGGGCGCACTGGCACTGCTCACAGATAAAGTTTTAAGGAAATTGACTTCATCCTTGCCCGTTTTCTACAGCTACATACTTTACTTAGTAAACATCTCTCCTGTTTTTGCAGGTGGAGTGTTGGCGCGCTGGGCGGTGGCTCGTGCCATCTACCCGTACATGGTGTCAATCGGCCTAGTGTACTTCACAACGCTCAGCCTGTACCCTGGCATCGCGTCCGAAGTGCCTTCTTGCCGACTCGGAACCTGGATGCCCATCATACTTATGTCCGCCTTCAACCTTTTCGACTTTATTGGAAAAGTAAGCGCCTTGTTAATTTCTCATAGCTATTTTTACGATGCCAACATAAAATCATCACATTTCTTGCCAAAACTAATATTACCAAATAATATTATTAAACAATTAAAATTATATAAATATATAAAACCTTCTTCGTTTCAAACGCAAACTTACTTACGTATTTGGTGGAAAAAATTGGGATGCCATAAAAATCTTCTTTTTATTATTTCTTTGCTTTCCGACAGTGGCAAATTTATTTTTTTTAGCCTTAAACCAACCAGTAGGTACATTCAAAACTTTTTAATTACCATACTCAATTCAGTCAAGTGACCTTAACCTTCTTCGGTTTAAACGCCAACTTACTGGCCTATTTGGTGGAAAAAATTTAGATGCCACTAATATTTTCTTTTTTATTTATTTTTCTTTTTGACTAATGGCTGTTAATATATTTTTCAATACACTTTCTCGAAAACTGGTTCTTATCGCACTACGATTAGGTTCAACATGCAACGTATTTCACACGCGTGGATTTTTAATATACGGAAATAAAAAATTCCACAGATTATACTTATTATACTAAGACCCCAAAGAGTATAATAATATATGGACCCCAAAGAGTATAGTATGTAAGACCCCATACCCATTTGGACTTAGTGACTATAGTGGGCGGTGATTGCTTTTTTTTTAAATCTCGGCAAAGAGATGTGCATAATACAGCGTAATTATTTTTTGAGTATTTAAATTGTGTTTGCAAAGAGAATATCATAACATCAATAATCATAAACATTTAAAAAAAACAAATATTGACTTTTGGAAAAATTAACATTTATTTGTGTTCTAAATTCAGAAATATTTGAATGTTCTATTTTTCATATTAGGCTGTTTAGCGGCATAATACCTTTGCTTCTTTTTCAACCTGGCGAAAGCAAAGCGCGGTAAAAAAGCAAATTAAATCATAGTTTTCTAATAATTCCTGACAAAAAATAGTTTCCTTTCTAATATTTTATTTCTTCGAAAGTATATTGAAAAACGTCATTTGATACGCGTGCGGATTTGTTACTTTTTTAATAAGCAACCTTAACTTTTTATAAACAGTGCAGTTAGGTACATTTTATTTTTCGTTTTAGATTGCGGCTGCTTGGCCGTATGAGTGGAGTCGCAGTCAACTCCTGATGGCCAGCGGTCTTCGGTTACTTCTTGTACCTCTGATGCTGCTGTGTGCCGCTCCCAGACATTCACCACATATCGTTGGTGACGTACGCATCCCCATAGATACCAATCTTAAATTGATGTTGTTTTTACTACATTTCTTACTATTCTAGCTTTCAATATATTTTCAGGTCTACCCAATATTATTCTCTGTGGTGCTAGGGTTCTCAAATGGCCTGTTTGGCTCTGTACCAATGATACTAGCGCCATCACGCGTTGGCCGCGAACATCGAGAGATCGCCGGTAAGAATACTATTGATTTCTATTTAACCTCACTTGACAAGTATCTAATGTATCTAAGCAGGTACAGTATGACCACTTTAAGTGTGCAGTTAAAGATGGCGCTACTTGTCAAGAAAATATGTTTTGATATTTTAAACTTGGTACATTTGTTTTAGTTCTGTGTTTTCCCGCCGGCACAGATAAGTTGGCTGAAGAGTAGTATTTTTTAGCATATATATGTTGACGTGTTGCAAAGCACGAAACGCCATTTTTTCCACATAAAAAAGTAAAAATAAAATATTCTTTAATTCAGATAATTTCACAATGCATAAAAGAAAAAATAAATTTACTTATATTACTTTTCAAACGAACGATCTTCAAATTTAATTTTGAGCAAAAGAATAGTATTTTTAACCGGCGTCCCGTTATGGTCGTTCTACCATCTGCTCTAAGCATTTAATGAAATCCAAGTTGTGGTCGTTTTGCCAGGGAACATGATGACGTTGTCGTATAACGGCGGCCTGCTGTCGGGCTCGCTGGTGTCGTACTTGCTACTGGGCATGCTGGGCCCCCCGGCGGGCGCGCCGTGTCGGTTGTACCCCACCCCCCCGCTGCCCACGCTGCCCCCGGCCACGCCACCCAACATCACCTACGCTGTCACCGTGTCGCACTAATCGCTTACAAGAAACCTGATGCAAAATAGAGATGGCAGCACCTGTTTAATTATGGTGCTTTGGCGTAATTACAAAAATGGGATTATTCTGAAAATTACTAGTGGTATTTTTCGCGTTTTCTGCATTAATGAACTAGGCAATATTTTTTGCTTTGGCAACATTTAATTTCGGAATATTCCCATTTTGAAAAATAACTACCCAAAGTGCAATAACATTGTAATTATCAAACCAGAACCAGTTAAAGTGGAATTTAGTTCATCTAGCTACTGATTAATGGTACCTATAACTACTTAAGTCTAGACTAAAAATATTGGACATCGCGCGAGAATTTCACTTAAATATGACCTATAACCGCGATGACGTTCCAGTGTTTCTCTAACTCTGACCAAGTTTACTGTTCAGTAATGGTTCAGTATAAATACATACGTACAACGGTTATGACTGGTATTTAGAGAACCAAACGTGGTCTAACCCAAACGCAAGGAAATAATTTCTACGAGTCGTTCACACTGTACTAATAAATCTTCACACAGCTTTATAGTTCGGAAAAGGCGCGTTTTCAAACTAGATTATGCCTATGCAGAATGCACTAGCGGAGCGGACCCTATGGTTCGCTCCGCCAGTGCAAGACAGTGGCTCGTAGGCATGCAAGACGACTAGCTACGGGTACATACAAACTTACGTACCTACCTTGCCGAAAAGTCAGACCCTTTAAAATAGTAGAATTTACCGCCGACTTATTTTAAAATTCAATAGGCAATAGCCATTTCAGCCTTAAATCCATGAAGAATGTTTTAGATAGTAGAAAATTCCTAGTCATCGTTTACAATAAAAATCAATGTATATTTTCGGTATAAGTATGATCTATCAAATATAAATGATTTACAAAATAAGTATTTTACTGTAAGTATACGGTCTTTCCCTATTAAATTAAATGACAAATAACTTTGTATGATAGTGAAACATTTCTCATCTTGATCCCCCCTTTCCCTTTTGTCCCCAAAAGTTATTAAGTAGATTTTTTTATTATTTAAATTATAATTATAAGTTGAATTTGCCTACCGAACATATTTGTACTGTGTGTTACTAAACTGTTAAGTTATCCGCCGTAATAATTAAGTATGTTAAATATTTATTGTCAGCGAACGTTTGCTTATACATATAAATAGGCACTTCGCATTGTTACCTAGAGATTAAATAATAAAATATGGAATTATAATATTAACATTTTAAACTGACAGACATTTTTATGGTTAACTTGTACAAGTAAAATGATGACGCTGTCACTAATTTACATATATTTTGCTTAAATGGAATGGTAAATGGTTGTAATGTAAAAAGAAAAAACCTTAGTGAGACTGAAAAAAAAATGTTAAGTGAGTTGAGTGACTTATGACTGTTGTATTGTATTAATGTAAAAATATCAACCTGTGAAATGGCTACCTCTTGCTTTTCTACGAAACAATTTTGTTCTACAATGTAGATATTTGATTGTATTGTACATAGCACCAGTGTAAATAATTATCAATTAAATAGATACATATCTGGATATTTATTGGTTTTAATCTGATGACCTGGAACGTAGTCTCCGATGCTCGAGAGGCATCGTAAGCGTTTCCCTGCAACAAAACCGCTCCGCTTACAGTGTGACCAACAGCTTATGGAGCTATTCTGTTTTCTTTTCGTGCGTACACGTACAAAATAATGCTTTCCTTTTTTACATGTTCCAAAAGCATTTGAGGTGAATTACATTTCCGCAAGAAAAACTTTCCTTGGCTGTTCTTTTATATCTGTGCGCACACGCATCACTCATAGATCACGCAAGCCTCGCATTCATCTTCAAACGAGGGCGGGCACATTTTAATCTTTGCTATAGTAACATTTTTATTAAACACTACCAGTACGTACGTAAGTGCTATTAGGCCTGTATTATAAAAACCCAATCCCATCAACCTTATCAAATAAATTCGAAGTTTATTAATGACTGTACTTAATAAATTAAGTTATTTTTAAAGATGTATTGTTATTTACACAGATATCTACCTCAATTATTTACTAGACGTCAATATTGGATAACTGTGCCCGCTTCACCCCAGACCTTTTGACTTGTTTTTCAGTAAAGATGCTCAAGAGTTCTGAGGAAAGTTTTGTAAACAATTCGCTGGAATATTCTGGGTATGCATTCTTATTCTTCATTGCACACAAAATAAAAAAAAAATATAATGGACAATGGTGAGCTTAACCCAGAATTGAGTTTTCATGCATGGGCATGGTTACTTAAAAAATGTAATTACTTAAGTATAAGTACTTAGTACCTTTACTTTATTTTGTAATAGGAACTAGACCTTCAGAGAGTCTTTATATAAATGTCAATCTTCATTGCCCAACGTTGTAAACAGAAATATGTAAATTCATTATCCTAAGCCCCGTTTTGAAAAGAACATTTCTTTTGAACTAGGTAAACAAAAATTTATGTGACATTAATTGATAAAGTCAAAAGTTTAATTAACTCTAAGTAAATTGATAAATTCATGGCAAAGGTCGTCCTATTTTTAAAGAGGTCTGTCAAACAACAGATCTCGTTACTGGCGGTTTCTCGTACTTTACTACTTATCAGAAATAATCCGATAATGTAATGAACACACAATTATGGCTGGATATAGGAAAGTAATAAAAAATAATTTCTGTATGCACATACAACATTACATTACTGACTTATTTCAAAACACTTATCAGTAGTGTTCGTCTGATCCGAGGGCAATGTCCCTACGTATGATACATGCCATTTTAATATAATCTTCTTTGTCATTCATTCATTTAAGTGCCTATTCGTACAACTTACATGTACTAGACATTACTTTATTTAATGTGATACCAGTGAATCAATTTACCATGTACAAGCGGTGTTATTACGCCCCTTAATCAGTGCCTAAGTATACCTATGTGAGCAAAAATACAATAATTCTTCAATGAACAATCAATTAAAGTCTTGTCTATCGTGGACTCGTCATAATATAGTAATTTATGGAGCACTTATATGACTAACAGAGGAAGCAATTTTTTTTTTATCTTGGCATAATATTCATAAAAGTTAAGAAAATAACAGATGCAGCACACTAAATAGACGGAGAAAGAAAGAAAGAGCTTTGAGTTTGGTTCGTACGATACGACTCGAAACGGCGTCGGCCATAATAATAGTAGCACATCGGCATCGGGAACATAGTCCTGGCTGCCGGTACTCAGGGCACCATAGAGCGGAACCTCTTCACCATGCGTGCCGTGTCCAGAACAGAAATACTGCTTTCTGAATCCCTTGGCCCAGCTGCGCAATCAAAAATAAATAAAATAAAATAAGTTTATTTCAAGTAACAAGACTCATATACAAACAGATACATAAAAGGATACTGACAGGATAACAGGCACATGAGAGCCTTCTAAGGTGTTGGTCAAGGCTCTGTACTAGTCTATTTATCGTAACAATGACTGCAGAGTCAACGTTCCACATGTCGACAACCTCGTTTGCTAAGTCAAGATATTAATTAGATTTTGTCAGAGTCGAAAAGAATGCTCTCCCTAACAAAGACAGGACCTTCGTACCACCTATTACAGCGTTCAGCCTTTTTAAACCTTTCCGCATCAAACCTTAAAGCCATTTTCTTCTTTGTAGGTATCTAGTTTCCGTCATCTACCCGGTTCTAGGGCCGCCCTTATGGAACATCGGTTACGACTGGGTGCTGCCATCCCAAAAAAAAAGGTGTCTAGTTTGAAGGATTTCCTGCATCAAAAAGCCAAGAGATGGTTTGATTGAAGATTTATTACGCCAACATTTTATTGTCTAAACCAATTTTAATTCGAAGTAAAGGAATATATTTTATTGGTTAATCGCTTTTTGAGCGATACTGTGTTATTTTAATTTACTGGTTGAATAATCAATTCAAAAAACGGTCGAATATAGGCCCTTTACCTTATAACTTATTCCGCTTCTCGGCTGTCTGAGTTCCGTTGGATAACTGCAGCGTGACCTCTTGCGAGTGAGGTTTCTGATTGGGTCGACGACAGCGAAGTTTTGTTAAAAGTGTGCTGCTTTTCTGCTTTTGATGCGGGCGTTTGTTTGAGCCAGCAGAGGCGGTGCTGAGAGGTCGCGCCACACGTCTTAATTACCCATTGACGTGTTTTCGTCGAATGTCAAGGTATTAATTATCCAATTGATTTATGTTGAAACTCCAGAGGACGGCATCGTACTTATTATTATACCCAAGAAGAAAGTAACTTTAAAACTATATAGCGATAAACATTTTTTCTTCTTTTTAAATGCCTCTAAATTCTTATTGAACTAAATTTAACCTTACAGATCTGTGTATTGTTACAAAAAAAAAGTAAGACATTTGTGCAAAGAAGACAAAAAAGTAAGACATTAGTGCAAATAAGCCTTCTAAGCAAAAATTAGAGTTATTAATTTTATTATTGAATTTTATTTTATTTTATAAAAAGGTGCAGGAAATAATCATTTACACATTTTTTTGTATTTTTTATTTTATCTAACTGTGTAATTATTCATTATAGTTTATTTAACGCCACACTATGCAACGGGCACATATATGGTACGAATGCCCTTTTAGTTACCTATTAATCCCAGCTACGAACCGAAAACTTGGACGTCTTCTGGTATTTCATTTTCTCCCTTCTTGTCACCCAAACTCCAATTGTAAAGCTTAAAAAAGAATCAACGGAATACAGTTACCCAACCTGCGACGCTAATTTAGTACGTCGCGCCGTAGCGTCGTAGAATAAGACAAGGCTAGTAACAAGAGCATAAGCTCCATCGTAAACGAAGCGTAGGGCGCCGTCGTAGTCACAACACAGGCTTGGCGTAGAAGCGTGGGAGTCTCCGTCGTAGACGCGGCGTAGACCCCGTCGTAGTTACAGCATAGGCTTGGCGTAGCCGCAGCGTAGGCTCCGTCGTAGTAACAGCACAGACTTGACGTAGCAGCAGCGTAGGCTCCATCGTAGACGCGGCGTAGGCCCAGTCGTAGTAACAGCACTTGGCGTAGCAGCATCGTAGGCCCCGTCATAAATGAGGCGTAAACCCAGTCGTACTCACAGCGTAGGCTCGATGTGGCAGCAACGTAGGCCCCGTCGTTAACACAGCGTATAGGCTCTGCTTGACCCTTCAGGGGAAACAGGCGTCATATTGAGTTAGTGAGGGAGGTATAACTAATTGCGTACAATTGATGATGACGTACAACGCGTATTACGGGATTTAATTGTATAACCTGAACTGTGACCCGTCTGTATCGAAAAAGTTTGTACTTACACTTTCGGCGCCTCATAACTAGTTACTCACCTATTGTAATGAGCTTCTTGTGAACATAGCCAAAGTATTAATAAAATAAAATGGTGATGTCCCTCTGTGCATTTAGTGGTGAACTTTGGCCTGATAAAGTTGCCGTAATGGTACCTAATGCCTACCAGACAACTGGAAGACAAGTTGTAAAACTTAATTGTTTTGACTCTAAGTATTCAGCATGTTTCTGAATTTTACATATTTACAAATAAGCATATTCTTAAAAGACTGCTTGGATGTCAGATATCTGTCCGGTATGTATCGAGTTTTATTAGTAGGTACATATAGTACCTACATATATGTACTTGTATATTTTTAAGTAACTAGCCGTTTCACTGTGTGCATGTGTCTGACGCATGATATGTGACGTGTATCACGGAAAACCACTTCGAAAGGTTAGAAATAGCCTGTTTTCATTTTGGCTTTATTGCATTCAATTACTTTTCCCGTTACCAGGGTTTTAACACAAAAGTGAATAGTTACGTACCCACGTACCGAGGTGTGGCCGTGTTAGTGTAGGGTGTAGGTACTTAAACCTGAACCTTTCGATGTGGCTCGTCCCACGCTATCGTCCCGACCTTGATTCCTACTACTGCTACTACATGATAGGCCAAACAACCACATTGACCTTTGTACCTGAACTTCAATGTTTAGCATCCGTTCTGGATGTTTGTGATTTACGAGCGTCAGCAATCCTATCAGTTTTATTATAATTTATGATTCACGGCTTCCTGCGAGCCTGTGACAATACATTGTCGGTAAATGCATTGTATTACTGTTGCATAGAGAATGTGAACTTTTGGTAGGTGTGTGTGTGTGTACATATGAGCCTATGTCTGTAAATAAGAAGGTAACTTTTTGATCTAGAAAATAGATTTATATTTCACATATTTTTATTCCAGCAAGCTTTATAGATACCTAACATGTAATTTGAGCTGCCTGGAGGCGTTTAACGCCGTTACTTTAATATTTCGAACTGAATTTTACAAAAACTGGTATAGGGTATGATTATAATTGATACACAGATTTGATTGTAATTAATAATTTAATAAACCGTAGGATATACATATAATACAATTATAATATCACAATTATTGGAGTGGCAGTGGCTTAGAGAGCCACCGGGCGGTCGTCCGGCGTTGGTGTCGTCTACCGACGCTGTTGAGGGTTGGTATCCCTAGATGAAAACTCGAGTGGTGTGTTCAACACTTTCACACTGTGCTATCTCTTGCGGCGGCGCGAGCGGGACTGCTGCGACGAGCGTGAGCTCCACTCCAGGCTGAGGTCACTGGACGAGGGCGGCGTCTCCGGGAACTGCGCGTGCGACGTCCACCGACACGAGTCACACGCAGATTTAGGCGTCTCTGGTACTTTTCCCGGCTTGCCATTTGGACTGTATGACTCCAAGATATGCTTGTAGGCGCACTCCGAAGGCTCAGGGCATCTACCCCGAGCAGCACTCAAACGGGCACGCACACAGGCGGTGCAGTAACCACAACTATCTTCGCTAAGGGCACTGCGAACCATTTTGAATAATGTGTGAATCTGGTGACGCACTTTGAGGACTGAAGCCGGTTGTTAGTGAGCGATGATATTTATGCGCACGGCAGGCGTCGCGCACGCGCCTCGCCGATAACCCCGGCTCCGGCGCCAGTACTTACTACTGACTGCGGCGCTGTCAGAAAAATATCCCTATAATTTAGATATAATTACATCAACCTAATCTATAACTGTAGGTAAGTAACGATTCGTCAGTGGTTATGGTTAAAAACATATCTCTGTTATTGCTATGTAAGGAATGTTGGAACATAAAATATTTAAAACTTATGTACCTAACGTTTGTGTAGTCAAGTACACATTTTCATGAGAAAGCAACTAATGAAAAAAAGTCAAATTTATGAGCTTATAATGAGTCCATCAAGGTCTTGACTTGCACTTGTTTTTGAACTTGTGCCAATCGGGGATGTGGTGGTGGTGTGGTGTGTATGTGTTTGCAGTGTTTTGCTTTCTACGTACTAGATACTAGACTAGTCTAGAGAAAACCAAAAAAAATGGTCTGTTCCTTTTACAATCTGATACGGCGTCCTACTACAACTCCTTCCTCAACGTATCAAGTGATGACATTATATCTTGGCACTCATTATAAGGAAGGTGCAGTTGGTACTTTACCTTCCCAAGTACCTATTCTAATTTACCGTAAATATAGATATGTATTTATCTGCTTTGACGAATGAAGCGTGTGCGTGAAACTAGTAGTAAATTATCTCGTAATAAGTAGGTACCTAGTAGGCATTCAACAATCAGGAGATGTAATATTTTACGAGTTGTTGCTGCACATGGCTACAAACGAGTAGATAAACAGCCAGCTAGTATCACCAACCGACGTAGGAGACCTCTGTAAGGTAGGTACCTACTTAGGTAAGTACATGCAATTTATTTATTTTATGAGACGAGTTACTAAGGATTGTTTAAGAAAAAGGTGCCCCACACAATCATGTGCATCTGGATTGAGGGCCAATTTTTTAAATCCTTGCCAAACGAATTAAGACTTATAGGGAAATTAGTAAACAATAGTAAAAACTTAAAGCTAAGGACCATGCATTTCTTAAACGTGAATTAAAACTATTATGATTAAACTTGGGCCCTTAATCCAGACGCGTGCATAAAGTGGCATAGCCTAACTAAATCTCAAAAAGTTCCATCTATTTGGTTTAAGAATTTAGTTAAGATTTTCTTAAATATTTTAAGAAATTCCCAAATCTGTAGAATATGACATTACAGATTTATGGCGGGTAAACGTCTGAACTGAGAGCCCAATATATTCGGCTTTACTGACTAGGCTCAACGTCATAGATTAACGCAAATTAAAAAGTTTTTTACTATTAAATTATTAAAATGTAACATAATTATCGTCCGTTTTTATAAATGCAATGCTTTAAGAGAAAATTGATTTTCAATTGTTATAGGAGAAAATTTTGTACGGTGGATATGATTAATTTTGTTCAGACGTTTTAGTAAAATTCGACTTTCATTTACTTTTAACAATTAATTCTTGTGTCATTATTTCTTTTTAACTAATTCACCAGAGGTATCTAAGTAAAATATACTAAAGTCGTATTAATGTAAGTCTTGTATTTCCTCCGCACGCAAAATACGCGCATTGGACGTGGAGTTGCGGACACCAGCCCGTTATACAATACAATACAAGTATTTCTTTAGATAAATTCATGTTTTGCAGATTCCTCGGTAAAGACATTAATGAATTGAGGGAACCGCTACAAATCTGAAATGTCATATTCTACAGATTTGGGGATTTTTTAAATTCTTAAATGAAAATGTTAGTACTTTCTAATATTTCAGCTATGCCACTTTACGCACGCGTCTGGATTGAGGGCCCAAGTTATTTAATCATAATAGTTTTAACTCACGTTTCAGAAATTCATGGCTTTAAGTTTTTACTAATTTCTTTGTAAGGTCTTATTTTGTTTCGCAAGGATTTAAAAACTGGACCCTCAATCCAGATTATTCCAGATGCACATGCCGCACACTAGGAATTTATCCTGTATCGTGTCGTGGGTGCCTTTATAAACATTTAAACTCACTAACACAAACAGCCAGACCCGGAACAATTGTTCAGTGAGGGAATCGAACCCGCGACATGCAGCGCAGCAGCCAATCGCTTAGCCACTGCGCCAACTGTGCCGGATAGTGTCGAATCATGCTTTCGTATTTGTTACTATGAGAAAGTTATTGAAAATAATATGTACCTACACCTACCCAAAGCATATTGCACAGCTGTTTAAATTCATATTTTGAAACTAAACCAATATTACTTAAGTATACACAATTTATATTAGCATTACATAATTATACAACCTGAAACGTTCCCACAGCTGGGACACGTGGCAGTGTGGCAGGCCTCCTCTCTGTGGGAGGGAACTTGTATTACGTAGGTATAAGAATTACCCAAGTATTGTCAATAGATGTAGGTAGAAACTAGGTACGATTGTTATAGCATATTCTAGATAAAGGCAGCTGCTCCACATCCCTACCGGTTATTACCAGTCCGCTTGCTCGTTAGTGATCGTGTTGCATTGATGCGTTACGTAAATATAACTTATCTCAAACAAATACATTGGGCGACTGTCATCTATGAATTCTAATTCAAGCCTAAGCAGGACTTTACTATCTAACTGGACTACCTACCATATTCATAATCATACATACAAACATGAAACAAAGCAAAAGCTGAAATAAGTATTTTCGATATTTCAACTTTTGACTTTGCAAAAATCTTAAACCAATTATGGAAACAAAGTTATATTGTCTCATCTACGAACGTATCAAGAAATGCATTCTGGAATGATCTGGACGAAGCTCTGTCTTGTTATCTATCGGGCAACATGGTGTAAACAACTCGACTATTTATAAAGTCCTGCAAATAGCTTGACCACTTTGTGACCCATCGGGCCTATCGGGACTTTTCAAAGCCTCACTCTAGGTCGGTGATGCCACCCACAATGCTCCTTCAATCAGCTTGATAAATAAAACAGATGCCTACCTATGCATATCGATCAACACCGTACTAGACGAGATTTAAGCTATATTTAGTATGTTACAATAAAATACTTAAGTACCTTCCCACATTCTACAACTGAATGAGACGAAATTTAAATCTTGTATAAAACGCACACTATGTAGGCAAGCATATTATAAGTTGGGGGATTACATTGATGACAAAAATGCTTGGCTCAATGCTGGTCCTTCTCCACAACCATAGGGGAAAACTAATTGATTACCATGTGAAGTTATTGTGGAAGCTGCAGAAGATTGTAAAAATATCTTTGCATTGTACTTATAGATTCAATCTCTTAGTATTATATAATTGCATAGCATATGTGTGAGTACTATGTACTGTAAAGCTACCATTTACATTTAGTTATCTTTCATTGACTTGAATGTGCCCTGGGTGGCTGAGAGAATGTCATGCTCACTCAAATGTGTCGCTGATGGTGGCGGGTGTGTCGGCTCATTTAGTTCCCTTCAATATGGTTGAGCTGAATGGGGCTGATACATGCGTCATGTTCGTGAACGGGCGCTATCAGTTGTGAGTGTTGTGACTGGTCATCTCTTAACTGCCAGCCATGGTTTATTTCAATTACTATTTTTAAATTGTTGATTTTTACTCTGGACGCTCTTAATGTCCACGTCTTTCTACATCGTTCTCACATATATGTAGAATCTCATGATGATGATGTAACCAAGATTTTGTAACAATATTTTGATCTAAAAGATTGTCCATGGAATTTCTTGCCCATTCTTCTCCATAGAGATCTACGCTTTGGAATGTGCAACTGCAGTAGTACTACTTACTTTCTCAAGTTATTATGCCTTGTGACTGGGAATGTAGCTCCGCTTCTTTTTGTTTTTTTTTACATTCAAAAGTGCCGTAATGGTTTATGTAATTGAAATAAATGCTTTGAGTTTGAGTTTAGATTTATAAACAAACAGTACAAGCTTCATCTAAACAAAGGGCACAACAAAGTAGGTACTTAGTTCGATTAGGTAGTAATCGAGTCAGTCATTAACTGAACGCCCTTTGAGATGATGAAACTGTCGTATCTTGTTGCGAGCGGATAATACCTCGGATAGTTATTAGTGAATGAGTAACACGACGATGTTCTTGCCTTGGAAATGATGTAATTGGGATATATTTAAGGTGATCAATATTATTGAAAAACACAAACATTTTTGTCACGCATATTTTTATTTTGAACAAGATCAAGATTAGGATATCGGTCTTTATGGTAATTCAAAATTATAACATTAATTTAAGATATTTCAATTTAACTACCTACCTACTTACCAAAATTTTTTTTACACTTTTTTTGTTTTATTATATCTGAGCCATAATGATTTGAGACGAGAGAGCCCGCGAACCCAGGTATTTCTTATCACCATTTTAATATTAAATAACATTTGATTCTTAAGTACTGTTTACTACCGCCATACAAAAACTATGTTTATCTCTTACAAAACTTTTCACGAACTAGGTATTTAATAAAAAAAACTTATTTCAGATTAAGATAGTTGGAGCTCTTGAAACAGGAAAATCTTGCACGTCTGAGCCCTCATTATAATTTATTTAGAAAAAGTAAATATCATGATAAGAGGTCATTTACTTCAAAGTTTGTCCAGAGTGTAATGTACAATTATGTTTTAAGGTCACTTTAGTATGAAAAGAACATGTTTAAGGCATGACAAGAAAGAAAAGATAGGCGCCGACCGCCTATAAAAGATAAGTCCAATAACTTTGTATTGTGGTCTAGTAAACTCGGCCTATTGTTACTTCTATCAAAAGGAAAATTGATTAATTCTCTAGCGGCAACAAGTTTAAACTATCTAAATAAATAATCATAAAAAACCATGACCAAGTGGACGAATTAGGGACTTACAGTATTTTAGTGCAACTTCAAATAAATAAGTAGACACCTATTCCGACTGTTAAGGGATCAATTTAAAAAATGAGAAAACAGCTGGACATCTAAGGACAGGATAAAAGCGATAACTTTCTCAAGTTATTTTTTGCGGATTCACCAGTCCTAAAACCCTACATATTTTATTTATTTTATGGATGTGTAGGAAAGTACTAAAATCTAAGTATAAAAATTAAATAAAAACCCGTTCAGCGAACCAACATAGAACACTATAGCACTGCAATACCAGAAAGTATAGATTTTAAAAAGGATAAAGATAGTAGGTAGTGAAAGCGTACAAAAGAAATGACTGAGCCCAGATATAGACGGGCAGCACGAGGTTTCGAAAAAACGACATACCGCTCAAGAATTTGACAGCAGTCAGTATTCCTACTGCCAGCGTTATGCCCAGACTCCACGAAAGCGGAGTCGAGCGGAACGGAGAAATGTGCAAGATTCGACAAATGTGATTTATCGGTTTCCGCCCGTCACCTTGGTGTAGTCCGGGCCTTATGCTCTCAGAGCAGATCAAAGTCGAAGGCAGTTTTTTCGTTACAAATAATAATGAACTTTATTTTAAGTGTCTTAAAGTGCAAACAAGCCTGTCCGAAAGTGCTCTCTACCAGTTTGACTTTATGACTGGTAAAGTATATTATTTCAATTCGTCACAAAATCCTCTACTTTCTTTGATCTGCATAGAACCTCTGCGTAATACAAAATGGTTCAGCGATATTAGTCTTAGGACACACTAGCGGCACGATGCGATTATATAAAACAATTGAATATTATGGAATCTAGCTTGCAAAGATATCATACAAAGATGCATAACTTAATACAGTTTTCAGGTCCTTCGGTTTTAAGTCACACAGTGAAATCACCTAATTACTTTATTAGGGAATAAATTCAACATATTTTTATATTATTTGGTTGACATTTCCATATTATACAACTGAATCGCCTTGCCTTGTCACTGCGTCGTATAGCACTTAATGGGCGCCAAGGCTAATCTACAAAATGAAAAAACTTAAATGGGGCTATGTAAGTTCATATGTTTATATAAATTGCCTGTTACCAAGTAACTAATTACATACAAAAGACATGAAGTTTAAGACAAATTTGTTATTTTACAGATATTGTTATCTACATACGTGATAAAGCAATAACTTTGTTCTCAGACAGACAAAACAGGAATAGGTACCGGTTGCTAACAGATAAATTCTTTAAGTTCTTCGAAAAACAATTTTAATTTTAGCAACATGGGCAAAAATAACTGAATTATCAAATGTTGCGTAATTATGTGTATTGTTCAGTGCTAATGAGCTATATTCGGAGTTGGTGCACTTTGTGCGGTTAAGTGATTACCTAATTTTTTCACTTTCTAGTAAAATTGTGATTACGCTTTAATATGATTTTATTTTTAACACTAATAACAATCAAGAGTGACGTCAGACAATTCATTACGATAAACGACAACTATACAAATCCGAAAATTTTACTTTGATCAAGTAAAATTTTAGCTATCAGCAGATCAACTAATTAACCATACACCTAATGATCAATAAACTAAAATTCAAATAATATAGTAACTACCATTTATTGTAATCATGAATTATAACTAATATTAAATATTTTACAAGTATAGAAAAGATAGTAGAGACATAATATATAATCTATCATTCATTACAATTATTATTGATGTTTAATTCAGTTCCTTCATTAGAACACAAACTGTGGCAGAGGTTATCGAAAGTATCACTTTTACAGAGAACACTTAGGGATTTGAGATAGTGGCAAAAACGATTGTTCCTCTTGGTGCTGGTGCCATTCTTGGCCTTCTCCAACCTGCATATAGTTCGACAGGAGGGCCAGTAGTCCAGAGCGAGAGCTCTCCTGTCCAATACTGCGGACGCATTCAAGAAGCTAGTCAAGCTGTTATGTCGCGATACCACCCTGTCTCTTTGTCTGAAACAAAAATATTGTACATGAAAAGTCATTACATAATAATATTTCATTTAAAAAAATAAACAATTTTAAAACGTAAAAATCCCCAAGATGACATTGACGAAACCTTGACCCTTGGATAACATAGGTACAGTTTTGGCACCTAGACCTAGTTACCCAATCACTTGATAAGTTGTTCACTCAACCAGGGCTCGGAACCGGTTTAAAAAGAGCGGTTAATTTCGATTAAATACCGGTAAATATATCGTTCCTTCATTTACCGGTTAAACAAGTGAACTTTTTTTATGTAACCCAAATGATAAAGGTTACCGGTTACATAAGCACAACGGTTTTGACACCCAAATTAACCGGTAAATTCAGTAATTCGTAAATTATTTTCGTCTATTTTAACACTTCCATTGACATTATCCCAGAAAATATTATGAAAAAGAAAATGTTTTGTCTGAGGCAGTCAAATACAACCGGAGTTCGACTTGCTTAGTTGCGCCTAGACCCTATCAACTTGATTTTAACCGGTTAATTATCACTACCAAAACCAAAATTCATAAAAAACCGGTTATCTGCATAAACCGGTAAATACCGGTAAAGTGCAACCTTTAACCTAAATTGATTTCGGTTTGAGGTCAATGACCGTAACCGGTTAAGAATTTCAACCGGTTTCCGAGCCCTGCACTCAACAATAACGGATCTTTTTCACGGAAATACTTATATCTCTTGGAAGAAGATATTTAATGTTTGCGCGAGGCTTAGTCCGCGCGCAGTCCGCCCTGCGCCCACGCCGACTTCTACACAACACGCGCCGGCAGCGATGGAGTTCCAGTACACAGTAACATTTCGCGTATAAAAATAACAAATTAATTTTTGAAATGGCACTAAAGATTATATTATAATGTCTACTGAATCTGTACAACTACTTGCGTTAGCAGTTGTTTACCAGAAAGCGAATGGTAAAGGCCGCCAGATAATACTGCTTTTGGTGCTAGGTAACAAACAGAAGATTTCGGCAAGAGCGCGAAAACATAACACATACGAGTCGTAACACGCCATCCTGTTGTCTAGCGATGTGCTAATGCCTCGCTATAACACAGTATGAACTATAAAGTGACAAAATCAAAATAATTACCTGTGTAGAGTCATCCCAGGAAAACTTATATCCGTTTTTCTTTCACACCTTAAAACATCTTGTGCTGTCTCAATAGAACAAGTCACCATTGTTTGACAAATCTCACTAGTGACTTCATATGATTTATAATAATAATCTGAGTTTTCTTTTTCTGATACACTGTGCGCTTCAGGATAGCACCAAGGCTGTGCTGTAATGTAAGTGTTTGGATCTGGGTTGATATGACTAAAATAATCTGACAGTGAGAAAGCATCTACTGCATTAGCCATTGCTTCCAGTTCAAGGCTAACATTATGCTTTTTCTGTTGAGGCATATGGTTATTTTTTTCTACAGGTTCATCAATACTGTGTACTGGATTCAAAAGACATGGCATACTCCACCAAATGTTAAACAACTGTAAAGGATATGTTAAGTTTAATAAATTCGAATGTTTAGAAGCAAAATCAGTCCAGACAGTATTTGTTTCCAAATCAATATTATTATTAACTGATGCTATTGTTCTTCCTTCTGAATCATCATTTTCTGCCCAAGAGGGGCAAGAGCTTTCTTCATCAATGTTGCTCTTATAAAAATCAACATTTTGTGAAGCTGTTTCATCGTCTGAAGTAACACCATGTACATAACTAGGTATACAGAACTGTAAATAATTCATGGTTTTTCTAATGTCGCCTTTAAAATAATTTAAGAATTTGGCTCCAACCCCTGGCCAGCATATTCCACTGTCTGCTAGGCACAATATATCTAGCCATGTCCCAAGCATCCTAGGTAGAAGAGGACACATCTTCAATAGTTTTCCATTTTGCAGAAATCTTTGCAAATGAGGACACACTAGGGATGCTGTTATCAATATAACTGGTCGTTTAGAACACTGTACCAGCTGCACAATGGCTGAAGAAAATCCATCATCCTGATCAAACACAATATCAGCATCATCAATAAGGATAAGAGATGAATCTGTTCTCGTACTTTCTTGACTTAGAGGTGCACCATTTAGAACTTCAGCTTTGCCTGATAGCTTCATGGGTTTCTCATCATTAATTGACTTTTTTGGCCTTCCTCGTTTTTTATTATTTTTCACCAAATCAGTTTGAAGTTTATCTTGTGATTTCTGACTATTGTCTGAATTTCCTGTACCTCTGTTAACCTTATGTGATTGGGTGGCTTCCTGCAAGTCCTGCAACATTATTTTCCCTGTCCTTCTACTGCTAGCGTTAACTTCAATCACCTTCATAGCTAGGTCTGAAGCCACAGCATAAACACTTGCAGTTTTTCCACATCCTGTAGGACCAGTCAATATTAAAAGATTGTTCATAGTTTTCATACTCTCTCGACTATCAGATTCTGATTGATAGTAGTCTGATGAATCTGAGCCAGGTTTAGATTTTGTTTTTGATTTCAATTCATTCTCAGTCCATGATACCAACCATTTCCTTAACTCTTTTAAAGTTTCAAAATTACCTATAATTTGATTTGTTGAAGTAGCCTTGTACTTGTCAGTCCAGTTTAATCTATCAGGGCTATCATTGATAACATCCAACATATCACTTATAATTTCAATACTGTTATCTACATCTACATAATTACAGTCTTTAAATTCTCCCTTTCCTCTACCCCTTAAATGTCGATATGTCCTGTAGACTGGAAACTTTGGATGTAACTGTTTCACATTCTGTAACATTGTTTGTGTGCTTTTCTTGTTTTTGCTATCTATTTTACAAACTTTGTTTTGTTGTTTAAGATATAACAAGTTCAGAATTGCATTCTTTTCATATGTGAATGGAACAGTTTCTTCACTAACATTCATCATAGGTATATTGACAACCAGTGGCTTGTCTTCAGAATTCATATCCCTTTGTTGCACATGAACAACAACAGGAAAATTATTGTCTGGAGTGGTGCAATTTTTTTGCTGTTGAATTATTTTTTTAAGTTTCTCTGGAACTCCGCTTTGTAGAAACTTCTGTTTAGCTTCTAAAGCAGCTAGATCAGATTGTTTAGGTGCAAATATAGGGGCCAGTTTAGCAGGTTTTTTGGATGTTGCTGTGTCCTTGAGAACCTGCTCTTCTTTCTTTACAGGTTTAGGTTTCATGGGCTCATCAAAAGAATGATTTGATATTAAAATAGGATTTTTATCATTAACTAACATTTCAATATGCTTTTTCTTTTTTGGAGTGAAGATATGTAGGTCTTCATCAGAGCTGGACAAGCATACATCATCAATATACTTAACAGGTCTTTTCACAGACCTCTTTGGTCTGTTCTCATTATTGACTATGGCGTTTGTATTCTCAGAATCAGTTACTTTGGCATCAACTTTAGATTTACGTTTACGCTTCTGTCTCTCATTCTTGACTTTTGGATCTTCAATCTCAATATTATCATTCAAAGGGACACTGTCAATCAATGTGGTTTCGGGTGTATGCACAACATTACCTTCTTCTTGTGTTTTCATATTTTCCTTTGTAATAACTTCCTCAACAATATTGATAGCTGCTTCACTGGCATCATCTTCAATAATTTCTTTCAAATCACAGGACTCTAAAGTGTCCTTTTTTAGACTTAACTTTTTCTTCTTACCTCTTTTTTTATTTCTTGGTTGAAGCTTTACTTTTATAAGATTATCATTTTCAGAATTAGTAGGAGAACATTCTGTATCTTTATCCAGTTTTTTAAAATAACAAAGCATGCTTTCCTTTTTCTTCAAAGATGGGGATAACTTGTTCAGAAATTCTTGGTCTTCCTTAGGTATCATTTTTTTTACTGGACTAATTCTGCACGTTATATCTACAGGATCTTCAATGGTGTTAAATATATCGACTATTGTCAATGTCTGTGTTTGTTTCTTAGTTTTTTTATTATCTTTTACAGCTTTTACCTTGTCCCTTAGGGATGATTTCGGATTCTCATCTTTTTTTGAAACACTCCCACTTGTGCTCTCATTTTCTTTTGATTTAGCATCTTTTAAAATCATACTTTTTAAGTTTTCTGCTCGTTTTTCCAGTTGCTTTTTAATAATGTTGTCCTGGTATTCTTCTTTTTCTTTGTTCCTTAAAGACCCTTTTGCTTCTGCCATTTTTTGTAGAAGTAAGTGCCTTTTTGCTTTAATATTTTTCCTTTCAAATACCTCTTCACTATCAGAGGTGTCATTGCTTTTATCTTTACCTGGGGAGTTGCTTCCAAGACTCTTATTTCTAGAGTCCATTAACAATTTAAAGGCATTTGTTTGTTTCTTTTCCTGACTATTGATTGGTAAAGGAATGGCAATAGTTACATCCTGGATTTGTACATCTGTCTTAGAATTTCTTAATCTGTCACTTGTTTTTACAGGTTCCTTTCTTCTTACCATTTTGAAAAGGTAGTTTCTAGGTCTCAAGTCTTCAAACTCACCTAAGTCACCTTCACCTAATACGGGATGTTTTCTATTGTTTGGAGATTTTATGATAAGTGACGAAACAAGGATTTTCGATACATCTAAAATATCTTGATCCTCCTGACCATCTTGTCGAAGTTTGTACTTCTTTAATTTTCTTCGAAGCACTTTGTTACATTTGTGCTTGTAAGTATTTTCCTTCGATTTCAGAAAGTATCTACGTTGACGATTCTTACAGCAATTTATTTCAGATTCATCTACTGAAATATCGTCGACCACTGTGACGGACTCTGTTGCTACCAAACTTGTCATTCCTTCCCTGGAAATTTCACAAAATCACTATATCGTTAACAGTTAACAAATGTTGATAATCAAAAGATGTGCATCATGAACTACTTCAAGCAGTGCTTTGTGAAGTTGGATTTAATGTATTATTTCGAGTGGTAAGTACTGTGTTATCGTAAAGTTTATACATTAGGTGTCTAATCTAGCAGGTGAATATATTCTGATGAGTTAATAATAAAAATTGTTATGAATACATACCGAAAATCAATTTGGCGGCAATATAGCACTCATTTCATTTGACTGTTGACAGAAGAAGTTTACTTTGACATTGAGGTTTGACAGTTTGGTAAGAAAGCATGTCTACGTTTGCACATGATTTTTTTGTACAGAGTTACATAACAGCACACAGCATTTTTGCTTCTCAAAGTAGTTCTAGTATTTATCTTTCATTTTAATATATTTTTTTAAGCGTACCAATCTATGTACTATGAAATTTTTCCGTATTTTATTTCATTTTAATTTTTCGTAACGTCGTAAAAATGATTCTGACATAAAACCGTGTTAGTGCGTTAGTACATACAACTATACTTCTACTGTTGTACTTAGAACTATACTTCTAGTATATTTATACGATATTGAAAACTTATACTATATTCTAGTATTTTAGAATTACATACTTCTGGTACTGACATGTGATTCGAAACACTAAATTTATGGTAGTACAACAAATGAACTGAACTATTGAACTGCCAGTATGTCACCACAACTCACACTGTTTCAGTTTTATGTTTTTATGTCAATTTCATATTTTGTTTTACCTATGTTTGAAAGGTTTGTACCTAATAAATTTTATTGTTTTTACTGTTTACATACTTCCTATTATTTTTTTTTCTATGTATCACGGACGCGAAAACGGTTACCACGTATTCAGTACATCATTCTGAGCCCCCCCTCATAGAAAAGTGTCTGAAGTAGGAAGGTCCTAAGGTACAGATCACCTCCCCGGCTTACATTATACCGGGTTGGAGTGGAAAAACAGTAATTTTTCATCGGTTATTTTAAAAAATCAGCTGTTCCATACACATTGACCGTGTAGGTCTTGCACTTTTGTGGGAAACAGCTTTTTTACCGTTTTCGCGTCAGTATCCCTTCCACTCCACCCCGTATATGTAAGCCGGGGAGGTGATCTATACCTTAAGACCTTCCTACATCCTACTTCAGACACGTTTGTGCATTTCTGAGAGATTGATGTTGAGATATATAAAGATTTACGATTACGGTTTTCCAGGTTTGAAGTGGCATTTCATTTTTTCAAACTGAAAACTGCACAATTGATCTTTCTTAGACAGCACTTATTTGTGACATAAAACGATACATACACAATGGCATCTGTTGGCGATAGAACTAGTTTTATGTAACGTGGATGGTCAAATGGCCAATGTACTTTGGTACAGACCCCAGCTATGCCAACTCTATAGCTTATTCTTTTATGTTCTCTTGAGTTCCACCGACCGCGACGACGTTAGTAAGGTAGGTAGACTCAAGGTGGACTAAAATAAAATCGAGGCGGTATGGTCCAAGACCTTAGCCTGCCCGATTAGGGCGAAGGAAAAAAAATAAAAAAAGGACTAAAATAACTGTCAATCCTGCTGTCATTTGTCTGTCATATTGATTTTGAAGTTTTGGCTACCTCACCCCTAATCCGACGTGCAACTGATTGCAGCTCAGTCTGAAGTGAAAAAAATCCTTGAAATGGCATCGAAAACGAAAACTTTCGTAGCTCCCGTTATTCGTCATGTTACGGTAAATATCTATTAAATGAATGATGTCCGCCAGCTCAATCAAAAATCGATATTAGTAACATGATCTCAACTGTCATAGCCCTGTTATGTAAACCTTTTTGACATTTTCCGTGATTAAAATGTAATAATTCTCAATCATGTGTTATTCGGCTTACAGACCAGGAGCTATGCCCAGGCTGCGCCTGTTTGTAGCCGCGAGTCGAATATCTCGAAGAATATCCTGCCCAGCCAAACTTTTGTGGCTGCCTTGGACAACGGATCCCCGGTCACTCGTGTGACCGTAGCCTTCAAGTGAGTACTTACAATTTGATGATTTTGATGATAGCAGGAAATATTGGTTGACAACCATTGCAGTATTTGCACTAGCTACTGTCACAATTTTGGCTGAGTATTCTAGTAACCCCAAAGGAATAAAATTCAGCAAGATTCATTTTATGATAGTTGTAAATTAAATCAATAATATTTGCCTTCCATTAATTTAGAAGTCATAGCTCTATTTTTTGTATTTAGCTCTGTAGTATGTCTACTTGAAACATAATAAACAACTTACAAAAAAAACATATTTTTCAGGGCTGGTTCACGTTATGAACCTCAGACTGAGCTAGGTATCGCCCATGTGCTCCGATCTGCTGCCGGGCTAAGCACTAAACAGAACAACAGTTTCATAATGGCACGTAAACTGGCACAGTTGGGTGCATCTGTTACTGCTTCTGGTGATCGGGAGTTTATCTACTACACTCTTGAGGTAACTTTTTTTTCAAATAGCAGCTCTGAGAAGCAATTAACTCCTCAGCACAGTACCTCTTCTGCATTAAGGCATTTTATTGGATCTGTCTTTTTTTGATTGGTTCTGTAAAAGAATTGAAGAATCCACCTTCAATCAAAACCCTTTCACGTCACTAGAGTAAACCCTTTGGTTTGCTGCAAATGATCAAAATAAATAAACAGTAGCCAAATAGCTACCTATCACAAAATGTGTATAAGAATTCTAAATTAACCTCTTCATTTACAAACTAATAGCTTAAATGGCATAAGCTTTAAATGTAAAATACAATATGTTAAAAAAAAACCTGGCCGATCCGAAAGGGGCATATACATAGGTTACTAACAATGATATTGCCAAATAGAATAAGAAACATAAAATATATAGATATAAATGTATTCATGAAAGTAAAAATATTAATATATTTTAAAATGCATGATTTTTGTCCCAAGTGGTGGTCATTTGGGACAAAAATCATGCATTTTCGTTTCGTTTCCTTAATTTCTAACCAACGTTTTAAATGTTCGCTTGTCAATAGAGAATATGCATGTAATTTTTTCTACACTTACATCAATAAAATGCAGTATATATATTTACTAAAACAAAATATTAAACTCAATATCCACGACAGTTCAAACATCCGTGACTGTCGTGGCCATTCATGTCATGTTATGTGATGTCATTTACCTATCCTATCGGCCTTGTAATTTTATTTAATTTTTTACTTTTAATATAATAATTTTATTTATTTATTTAATGCTAAAAACTAATGAGTACGTGACCCTGTTAGGGTGCAGTAAGATGACTTAAAATTAATAATAATAGAGTATCTATTATCTTATATAACGTAGATTAAGAACTTTCACAATTAAAGTACGATACTAATTAATCTTATATCTAGCGTTATACATAAAAAGGAATATATTTCATAATTAACACATACATGATAATTATATTAAAAACGACGAGTTTCCTCCGTGCCTCGGAAAGCACGTTAAGCCCTTGGTCCCGGCTGTCATTTGTAGATCTTTGACAGTCGTTAAGGTAGTCAGTGGCTCGAAAGTCTGACAACCAGTCTTACCAAAGGGTATTGTGTTACCCAGTGCTAGCTGGGTTGTGGAGGTTAGATAGGCAGTCGCTCCATGTAAAATACTGGTATTCAGCTGCATCCGGTTAGACTGGAAGCCAACCCCAACATAGTTGGGAAAAGGCTAGGCAGATGATGATGACATAATAATTATATTCAAAATTAATTATATTCGTCCGCACGCAAAATACGCGCATTGGACGTGGAGTTGCGGACATCAGCCCGTTATACAATACAATACAATACAATTATATTCAAACTCTATTTTAACCTTATGTCTTCCATAAATTCTTGAATACTATAGTAACATTTATCTAAGAGCAAAGACTGTAACATAGCTTATTTTACTAATTGTATGTGCTATATTCAAGCAATCATTAAAATAACAATAAAAACAAAGTTAGTGAAACTTTAAGTACTTTTCAAATAAAAGTATTTCTTTGACACATAGTATTTGACGTCACGTTGCGTTTTGAGATGCGTTCCATTTCACCTAAATAAATAAATAATATTAATAAATAAATTTTTTATAATATTAAATTGTAAAATAAGTGTTGTATTATAAACTTAAACAAGTGTAACACAATGTTTTTATGGACCAATACAGGACATTTTTAAAAAATAAAAAAAAATTGTATTTGAATAAAAAACAATAGGGAATATGCAAATATTCCCTATTGCTTGCTTTTTTTATGACGTCAGTACCGTAGAAGCGACCGCTCGCGCCCATGTGTTGCCGTATAAGTTTCCTCATTCTATATTTTATTTAATTTTCATGGGGGTATTTTTTTTTTATTGTTCTCCAATAAGGATTACATAAAATAGAATCTAATCTCGATACTTACCTAATAATATACTTACGGATCGGACAAGGTTTTTTTTAACATATTGTATTACTAGCGACCCGCTCTGGCTTCGCACGGGTGCATGTTTTATACGTATAAACCTTCCTCTTGAATCACTCTATCTATTAAAAAGCCGCATCAAAATCCGTTGCGTAGTTTTAAAGATCTAAGCATTCATAGGGATATAGGGACAGAGAAAGCGACTTTGTTTTATACTATGTAGTGATATACACACATTGTCTGATCTCTTTCAGACTACCCAAGATAATGTGGATGAAGCTACGGCTATTCTGGCCAACATGCTCAACGGCCAGGAGTTCAGACCTTGGGAACTGGCAGACAATCTGCCTCGGCTCAAGTTTGACATTGCTGCACTTCCCCCTCAGGTAATTATTACAATTCCTTTTGAGTTGTGGTACTATTTACTCATTGTTTTCTCAATAAACCATGGCATTAACTAGTATTATACAGTCAAAAGATGTTTTCCTAAATAATCTTCTTATGCATGGGTTTGGAATTAGTTTTGTTTTCCTATTTCATGGTATTTGGATTTCTTTAAAAAACATGCTTGAAATCTGTATTACAGTGTAGTGACAATATTTGAACAAATGGTATTCCAGTTTATTTCTTTATGTTATAATTATTACATGTCCTGTCTATGTTTGTAACACACCTATATTTGTTAAAAAGCTTTTATTCATTTAAACCAAAGTGTATTTTTCTTCATAGGTCCGTGCGGTGGACCTGCTCCACAAGGCCGCTTACCGCCGCAACTTGGGCAATTCACTCTTCATCTCGCCCAAGAGGATCGACAAGATTT
Organism: Eurois occulta; assembly: GCA_950022335.1. Lineage (NCBI taxonomy): Eukaryota > Metazoa > Arthropoda > Insecta > Lepidoptera > Noctuidae > Eurois > Eurois occulta. Next base: position 9,189,575 of record OX465496.1, read on the forward strand.
CTTCCGAGTCTCTGCAGCACTATGCAGGCTTGTTGTCTGCGCGGAACTGCTCTATTGCCGTCGTTGGAGAGTCTCTGGTAAATTAATAATATTATAAGCATAATAACTTTATAATGTTCCCATTGCTGCGACACGAGCTTCCTATCTGTGAGAGGGAGTGGGCTGTAATTCAGCACGCGGGCCCAGTGTGGGGGGCAGATAATAAAATTAATCACTCAATTCTTCACAAATGTAAATAAGATTTGCAAACTATAATAAATATCATCAACTTGCTATCCAAGACAATTATAAAAAAAAAAATGAATCTTCATCTCATCCATAAATGTTTCGATTGCTAACACAATAATGGTTTTATTACAGGAGAGAGCTAACTTGATTGCTAAGAATCTTCAGCTAAGCGGCAGTGAAGCAATAAGTGCAGACAAAGCCCATTATTATAGTGGAGAGTTGAGGTAATGTCAATCTTCAGGTTAAGCCGCGCTTAGGTCTGTGGATGAGTGACCGCCCATTACATACCGAGTTTCCCCCGTGCCTCGGAAAGCACGTTAAGCTGTTGGTCCTGGCTGTCATTTGTAGATCTTTGACAGTCGTTACAGGTAGTAGTGGTGGTAGTGGCCCGAAAGTCTGACACTGTAAAATACTGGTATTCAGCTGCATCCGGTTAGACTAGAAGCCGACCGGAATATAGTTGGGAAAAGGCTAGGCAGATGATGATGAGTTGAAAATAATGTCAACATTATCATAATTTTTGGAAACAGTACATCTGTACAATAGCTAATATATGCGCAAAAGTATCGTCTGTATGGTGCCTATTTAATAAGTTGCCTAAACATTGGATGGAGCTGATTGGTAAGGCATTGAAACGCTAAAAATGTTTCTTTTGCAAGAAGCATACTATAGTGTCTCCGATTTTCTAGCCGAAAAAGTTTTTTCTGTTTGATTGAATAATTTTATCTTTTCTTGACACTAATACCACTTACTTAACTATTTATATGAATATGGAACTCTAATGACATTACGAGCCTTTTATATAATTTATCATTGACATGCATGTAAAAATAAATTGGAATTGATTAATTATTTATTAATAATACATTGAATTAACATTATTTACTCGAACTTTACTTTGTGTTAGAGATTCAGACTAGACAGGTAGGACATAGAGCTCGACTAAAATATATACTGACCTTTTTTTTTAATACCTGTGTTCACAAATAAATATTGATTTGATTTACAATCTATGATCTCAAGCAAGGGAGCATTTACAAAGATGCATCAAAACTTACAACAATACATGCAAGTAGTAAGTACGGTTTTTTCCCATAATAACGATATTTTATGTTTGTTGCCTCGTTACCAGGAAAGAAATGGGTGGTGATCTGGCGCATGTTGCTGTGGCTGTTCAAGGCGCTAATGCTGGTACTCCGCAGTCACTTGCTTTAGCCATTGCTGCCAAAGGTGATTATATTATCTGTTGCTGGCTTTAGAAAAAGGCTGTACCTTTGAACTTATTTTTTTTTAGTTTTGACTTGACTTACTTGAAAGTAAGTTAAGTAACTTAAATCAAGTTAAGTAGTTTTCATTTGTCCGTCGTAGGTGCCATTTTACGGCCAATGTAAGTTAAAATGAAAGTAAAATTGTAAATACACGATACTAATAATAAATTTCGGTGCATCTATTTCAGCACTCGGCAGCGGCCCGGCCGTCAAGTGGGGCTCAGACAACACGCCCTTAGCTAAGGCGATCGGCAACATCGGACCGTTCGCGGCCGCCGGGTTCAACGTGTCATACTCAGACAGCGGTCTGTACGGTGTTGTACTATCGGTACCCAAGGACGAAGCTACCAACGTTAGTACTCTCAAGCTTTCATTCGTTTTCAAATAATGAAAAAAATTGCATTCAAAATCAACAAAAACAGAAGAATCTGTTTCAATCGCTTGTGGCTTTGCGATTGAATTATATCGGTGATCTTCGACATTGCTTTCTACAATGGCTGACATGGGATTTGGTGATTAAAAACTTAATTAGCCTTCACTAAATAAGGGTAATAGAAATAAAAATGAAAAAAAAACGATAAGTAATATATAATCTTGGATAAAATATACTTTCATAGGGGGAATATTTATTTTGATATAATCTTTCTAGGCGGTGAAGGCATGTGCTGGTTTCCTGAAGAAGCCGTCATTAAGCCAGGAAGCCATCAATGCTGGTAAAAACCAACTGAAGGTTCAGGTCTTGAGTGATGCCGACGCGGGTGCATCCTTATCCGAGTCGCTGGCTGCCCAAGGTTTCTACACTGGCAATGCCAAGTCACCTGTTGATATTGCAAAGGATATTGATGCCCTCTCCACCAATGATATTCAGAAGGTAAGCATGTCTGGGCGTAGATAATTTTTTTTATATTCTATAGGCCTCTCAACAAACAAAGAGGGGCCCTATTAGAACACCAGCGCTGTGGTTTTTTTTTTTTAATTTTACTGCACCATTCTGAGATAGGGGGCCTTTTGGCCTCGTACAGGACCAATTTCGTTGGTTTTTTTGTTATGTTTACTTTTATATATTTTGTTGTATTGTTAATTTAGACATTTTTTGTCTGTATTGTCCTGTGCGGACTAATAAATACTTTTTCTTTCTTCATTCCTTACCCAGTAGTGGGTGAAGTCGGGCTGTAGATACTGATGATGATTGTTATATTTCTTGCAAGTTTCAATAATTAAGTATATGCAAAACTATTTTTTCAATAGTACAGGATTAATCCGTGTACTTACCATGAGCTTTTTAAGAAAAGTAAAATTCCAGTTTTACACTTGGGAGCAAATACATCGAGCCACTTCCTTTTTTCATGTATGTATAATGGTTAATATTTTTGGTAATAATATGGAACGTATCAATCCCAAAACTTTATTGAATAACCTTTACGATGAGTACCTTTGTGCTCTTCTATGTTAATATATTGTCCTGTTAAGTATCTGTGTGTACATAAATAAATAAAATAAATAAATGAGGGTAAATTATTGAATAATAAACTTACTGAATGATAAATTATTGGCTCTGAAAGAAAAACGCAAACTCCTGGCGAGATCGGCGGTCAGCTACAGTTAATTTTGGGCCAGTTGCTGGTTTGTGTCATGTTAAATTTCGTTACTTTATTCTTCGTATGTTTCAAATCGATGCGTTCCTTAATACAAAAAAAAAAAATAGTAACCATAATGCGTCAAAAAAGGAAGTGGCTCGATTTATTTGCTCCCAAGTGTACTTGTGTCATACTTACTTACTATTTATTATTACAATCATATTTGTAATGTTATAAAATGGAATGAAATTAAGCAATATACTTAAAATTTCTTAAGCACAGGATATTCACCTTAAAAAGTGTTAAATATTTTAAACTGCTATTTATTTATAAATTGATGTACATCTTGTTTACAGGCTCTTTCCTCTGCTGCCGCAAACAAAATCTCCATGGGTGCCGCCGGAAATCTTGCATTTGTTCCATACGTAGATGAATTATAAATTACACACCTTTTATAGTTGTTAATCATTTTATTTAATAGTACGGAACATGATGTGAGACACTACCAATATAGTATAATGTGATCATTATTGATTATAATTTATTGTTCAACAGAAATAAATCAATCTTTACTTATTTATATTATTTAATTTAACACTTAAAGTTGCATAATGTGTCCGAATGGCATGACTAGCATCTTAAGGGTTGCGACACATCTATCGGCACGGAATCACATTTTTCCATGCTCTTATCCTTTTCTGTCGCTCAGAACCGTCATTTGCTAGAGTGAGAAACAGCGGAAGCGTTGACGATGCGGAGCAAAATGCGATCCCGTGCTGATAGAAAAAGTTCAACCCTAAGATTCGTGACCCATATGAGCAAGAGAGAGGTATTAGGACTAAATCAACATCCCACATATTGCTGTAGACGAGGGTAGGGGATGAAATCAAGAAAAATCCGCAAAACGACAACAAATTGGTCACAATCACAACTGCTCACATCACAGCTCTAATGATAATCATGACTGACTACCGTACCTTTAGTCGACTTATGATTTAATGCCACTGCCTATGACGTTTACATAATAGTCAGGACATAAAGATTATTAAAACGACGTACTTTTGATGTTAGTAGATCAAGGTTTTTCATCATATCTTTAAAAAACGTTTTTATTACACTTATGTCTTTCTAAAATATACTACAATGGTTTGAATGGACAAATTGCGCGCGCCTGCGCCTCGACTGTCAAAGCAATCTCGTTGTTTTGGCTTAAATTATCCGGAGTTAAATCGAAACTAATATTCAACGATAGCGATGAATCAATAGTAAAGTTTCGTTCAAATTGTTTGTGTTGGTTGCACTGATTCAAATAGGGCTTCGTGTGAGTTGTCCAGTGTTTGTGATCGCTCGTGTTACTGAGCTTAACGCACCTTAGTGCGCGCAGAAATCAATAGCAGAGTTTTTTTTGTAGATATACTTATTTTGATGGTATGAGGCGGCTAAAACAAACTGAATCGTAGTTAAGTACTCAATTGTTGATACTTGCCACCTGTCAAGGTTCTTGCTTTCTGTTTACCAAAATATATGCTAGATTCCCGCATGGGTACCTACTTAAGAACACCCTCAACTTAACTATTACGTCGTATGTTTTTATCAGTTACATAAACCTTGTTTGCATTTTATCACTACTTTCGGTGAATGTTCGTTGTTTCGGTGAAAAAAAAATGCTGGTATACGTTGAGCATTTACCTACGTAGAAATCTATCCATAGCACAGAGTCGATAGGTACACTGGGTAGGTACCTACCGTAGGGACAGCTGTACGAAAAGGAACAGTACAATTCAAATGGCTAATAACTAGTCGGTTTTGTAAAAAATTCAGAAGTTGCCCCCCGCAAGCAGTTCTTACTTCGAAAACTTGCTAAAGTAAGCAGCTGATTTCACCAACTCTCCCTCCCAGGCAGCTCCCAGGCTCCCTCGGCAGCTAAAGGCTGGAGGGCCTCCAGCCTTTAGCTGCCCTCTGCTCAGCGCAATTGGAGGGAAAGTAACTTGTCTATATGTTTGAATTACCAAAAGAAAATCTTTATATCCGCGGTGCTAAATTTGTTAAAATACGGAGAGACCTTATAGACCAGTGGCGCCAAATCTTAAAATACGCCCATCAGGCAGTAGGTACCCTACATAGCTATACGCATACTAACGTATTTTCCAAAGATGAAAAGCATCAGGAAGCATAACCAAAGTCGCAACAGTAAGAAGCTATAGCAGTAAGAAGCCTATGGACCTTGGATTCGGCAAGGTCCATAGGTTCTAGGTTCGGACCCCAGGGTTGTATGTAGGGTCCTTCAACAACAAGCTAAACCTCGGCGAAACTGCTGCCAGTTGTAACGGCGCCCGCCACTAAAATAAAAGCGTGGGTACCTACCTAAACTGGTACATACCTTCCGACATTTTTAGGCGCGTCGCCCACTGGCTAGTCGAGGCGGGGTCTTGAGTTCTTGACGGCGTCGCTTCGTTCGTTTCTCTATGTAGGGTCGAGACGCAGGCGGCTATGCTTTCTTCCAATCGTAGCTGCGCACGAAACGACACGACAAAATGGCATTTGAGTCAAGGCGCGGGCAGCTTTTGTGCCTCTCCCTGGCTCGTGCCGCGTCTCAAGTATTAGCCCATTTACTAACTGCTGCCATTTATTCCTGACTAGATCCATCATGGATCTTCTGAGATTGAACGAAGTTTAATGCGGTTCTCTCGAGCCTTGACTTTTGATCGGTTGCGCGAAAGGCCTTATAAACTATGCTGAAAAGTTCCACTGTTAGCAAAAATTTCATGTGCCCGTCGATATCGTCACATAGGGTGTGACATGGGTGCGGCGTGACGGCGCGCGTCGCTACTATGTCCCGGCGCTACGCCTCAGCGCAGGAGCCTGGTTTGAATTTGACTGTACTGACAGTGTGAGGTTGAGGTCGCACATCGCATTGGTGTTCTCAAGCGACGTTGCTAGTACCCTTTGGAATGTTGCCGCAGTGCCACTGCACTTCAGAGGTGTGGCACTTCACAACTAATGCCAAGACATTGAAACTGTCTGCATAAGTGGCATACAGTCATACTGTCTGCTGTTGCAGTTTTGTAATGTGCTACTAACTAATTGCCTAATACTAATAATGTTCTTGGTTTCTGCCGAGTAACAAAAACCACAGGAACCATCCATTTTTTGCTTGGATTCTCTAAACGCTGACTCAGATAGGAAGTTGTTCCAGATGTATATGAGTACACCATTACAATAAATTAAAACAAAATGATATAGAACAAAAATATATTTATTTTTGTTACAATTTTGTGAAACAGTGTTGAGTCGACTTCAGTATTACACTCAATGTCTGTTCACATTTTTTAAACTAATAAATATGCTTAGAAATAAAACTTAACAAAGAAAAAATTTGAAAAGTCATTGCACTTCCGCTTCCGTTAATAACATATTTGGAATTCCTTTTGAAATAGGAAACTGTCTTCCTGACTCTGGACATGTCAAATTTCCTTCTTCAACCTCCACCTCTAATAAGACTTTGTGAACTTTCTTGAGCAAGTCTTCATTTTCTTCAAATTTGGGTTCTAAAGTTTTCGGTAGTCCCTCACCGTGACCAATGCTATTTGCAGCAGCCCAGAGAACTTCCCAGTCCAATTTTGGAATGACACGGGTTATAAATTCTGGATTGAAATCAACTTCTGTTACTTTTATATCTGTAGCGTTAATAGCAAGCGGGTATCCAGTCATAACACCTTTTAAACACTTGGATGTTAACATGTTATGTGTTATGAGTTTCATTTTTGGGGCGTGAACTTAATAGTAGCTATTGTTATTTTCGTCAGCAGGGAGCAATAACAACCGAGCAAAAACTATATACTTCTCACGATTCAATAACTTTAGTGAACATCAAACTGCATTTATTTTTTAGGTTACTCGGTATTTTTATTCCTTCCCTAAATAGTTCATCTCACAAATTGTCGCTGTCACTTATGCTTTCTGTCAAAAAAGTTTGTGAGAATTAATATTGTGCTAGTGATGTGCTATTATTTTCAGTATCCGAACATTGTCGTGTACTAGATTACAGACAGCTATACACAATTGGACCGCACTTTACTCTATTATAGGAACAGGAGTCAGGAAGATTTAATTTTAGGCTGGTAACCTAGGCTTAATTTGTCAACCTAAAATTTTGGTGAAAAATACCGTAAATTTTTTTTTAACTGTACCTTTCTTGTTTAAACGGAAATTTCTTGTATCATCGTGTTAAGGTTACGTTTTCTGATATATTAATAACAATGTCTCACTTGTGTGATTGTATATCTGAAAGAAATTTTGACGTAAATAGGCCATCAGGTGCACAACTTTCCACGTCGCAACCTTTTCGTTGTAAAAGCTCTCATAACAATAGAACTCAAGAACATCAAAGTCACTGCCCAGCTAAAAAGACACAAAAACATTCTTCGTTGTCACGGCATAAACAATCACAAGGTGAGGCCGGAGTAACTTCCCAAACTTTTACTAATTCGACAATTAGTGACATATCTACGCAGTGCCAAAACATAAATATAAACAGTGAAAATGATGAAGTAGACCAAGGAGATACACCGGCATTTCCAAAAAGAAAACATGCAAGAAAGAAAGAACGACTAAAAAATTTGAAAATTGCTTCAAGAGAAGCCATGAACAACACACCACAACCATCCGGGGCTCATGTGGGGCGACCAGCACAAAATGATGTATATTTACAAGAGTTTTTTACTCAACAAATAAGTCCCTTGTATGCAGCTACAAATTCAAGGTACCTTGAAAACCTTTGTCATCATCCACAATTTCAGTTATCCCAAAACATTCAGGGTGGGAGAGACTTTTTAATGAACAACCATCATGCTGTGAGTTTACCCAATACTCCTATTTTTCAACTACCACAAAGACCAGCCTCTGTGAGTATACCTACTTCACCAGTTGTTCAAGCTGACTCTATGACTCCCAAATGTATACAAAATTTTTTGCAACATCCATTACTCAGCAAGTCCTTTAATATGAAGAGTGGGGACCCCTTTAATTTGATGCCTGTACAAGGAGAAAATAACAGTGATCCAAATGCAACACCAAAAAATAAGAGGAAGAACAAGAAAAAAGTAAAAGAAGGTGACATGAAATTTGATCCTTATATATCAACAGAAAAAATGGAAACTGGACTAAAAGATAATGTTCTTATTGAAGGTGTGTTGAGGATAAACCCCAAACAATTTCAACATGCTTATGTTTCTAGTAGCAACAGAAGTGAACAAGATATTCTCATTGATGGTTTGAAAAATCGAAATCGTGCTTTAGAGGGTGATGTTGTAGTTGTACAATTTACAGACAGTGATAATGAAGACAGTGGTGAGGAAACTAAACAAAAAAAGGGAAAAGTTGTATATATTAAAGAAATAGTTCACAATAGAACTTGTATTGGCTCTTTGAAGTTAATGGCAGATAAAAATAGACAGAAAGCTTTGTTTATTCCTCGTGATCTCAGAATGCCTAGGCTCAACATACCATTCACAAGCTGGCCTGATAACTTTTATGCTGATGCTAAGAATTATGAAAGTACAGTATTTTTAGCCAAAATATCAGATTGGACAGATACTAGATTTGCTATTGGGAAAATAATTTCAAACATAGGGCAGTCTGGAGATATGGTAACAGAAACTAAAGCAATATTGGCCCAAACAGATTTAGATGTTACGCCATTTGGTCCTGAAGTTAGACATTTGTATCCTCGTTTAGATTACAAAATACCTGATGAGGAGATTGCAATCAGAGAGGACTGCCGTAAATTGTGCTTGTTTAGCATTGATCCATTCAATTGCCGTGATATTGATGATGCTGTGTCTTGCAGAGAACTTGAGAATGGAAATTATGAAATTGGAGTTCATATAGCTGATGTAGCCCACTTTTTAACAGAAGGTACTATACTAGATGAAAAGGTGGCAGAAAAAGCTACAACAATCTATTTGGTAGAAAAAGCTTATCACATGTTACCTGATGACCTCTGCATGCTTTGTTCTCTATTTCCGGGTGTTGACAAATTAGCTTTTTCAGTATTTTGGGAAATAACTAAAGATGCAAAAGTTCTTAATCATAGATTTGCGAAAACAGTAATTAACTCTTGTGCCCAACTAGCATATGAACATGCTCAGTCAGTACTTGAAGATAAAGAAGATGCCAAGGCAAACTTTCCTGAAACATACAATCATTTTGATTTTACACATATATCAAAAGCAATCAAGATTATAGGAAGTATTGCTGCTAAATTTCGAAGGAATAGATTTGATGGTGGAGCTTTAAGGATTGACCAACCTAAAGTAGCTTTTCATTTAAATGCTGCTAATTGTTTGCCTGATTCATTTTGGATATATGAAAGTAAAGAAAGCCACCAACTTATTGAAGAATTTATGTTACTGGCTAATATGACAGTTGCTGGACGAATTCGGGAGGATCATCCATCATTAGCATTTTTGAGATGTCATCCAAAACCCAGTGCATTCATGTTGAAACAACTTGCTAAGTCCTTGAAGCCAATGGGTATTGAGTTAGATATTGACTCTGCTGGAGATTTGCATCGCTCCTTGTTGAAACATGTTGGTTCTGACTGCACTGACCAAGGCAAAGTGATGGTTTTAAACATGTTGTGTGCTAAACCAATGACAAGGGCCAAATATTTCTGTGCTGATGGGTGCGATGATGACGACTTTCATCATTATGCTTTAAATGTTCCACTTTATACACATTTTACTAGCCCTATACGAAGATATGCTGACATTATGGTTCATAGGTAAGAAAATTATAATCTTATATATAAAAATCTCGTGTCACGGTGTTTGTGGTCGCACTCCTCGAAAACGGCTCGACCAATTTTTATGAAATTTTTTATGTATATACACTTCTCATCAAAAAAATCGAAACACTTTCGTTTTTATTGTTTTTGTCCTAATTTTTTACAAAAGAGAATTAATTCCATGAAAAAAAAAACATTATTGTGTAGCTGGCAGTTTGGTCATTACAGTAAGAAGAAAAAAATCAAAATTCGAAATTAGAATTTCATTTGTTTATCCTATAAATGAAATTAATCACTGTTTTGAGACAAATGTGTATTTAGGGTTGGAGTACGTTTCTCGTTTAAAAACTAAAAATTAGCGCTTGTCTTTAAACTTTTTGTTTCTTATTTCATTTACTGTGACTTTGGGACGTCTGAAAAAACTTTTTTTTCTAAAACATATGGATACTTCGCCCGCAGAAGCCGCCCAAGTGGTGGCATTGCTGGATTCTGGACTTAGTCAGCGTGTTGTGGCTGCAAGATTGCATCTAAGCTTATCATCTGTTCATAGAGTCTACAAACGCTATCGGGAGACTGGTTCGTTCACGCGCCGTTCAGGATCTGGCAGGAATCGGGTCACTTCTGAGCGAGATGATCGATTTATTGTAACAACTTCTTTACGAAATCGACGCCTTAACGCTTTTCAACTGCAGCAGCAGCTTCGCGTTGTACGAAGAGTAGCTGTAAGTGACTCTACAATAAGAAGAAGGTTGAAGGAACGCGGATTGGCACCGCATAAGCCAGCGAATGGGCCGAAATTAACTGCAGACCATCGAAGAGCGCGCCTTAACTTTGCACGCGAGCACCTAACTTGGTCATACCTTCAGTGGAGCAAAGTACTGTTTTCTGATGAGTGTAAAATTATGCTGTATGGTAACGACGGAAGGAACAAGGTCTACAGAAGAGATGGAGAACGCTTTGCACAATGCTGCATTGAAGAAAAGGTCAGCTATGGTGGCGGTTCGTGGACGGTTTGGGGAGGAATCAGCGCCGACGGTAAGACAGAACTTGCCTTTGTCTCTGGGCCACGGCTGCCTGCACTAAACTCTCATCGGTACATCGAACAGTGTCTTGAACCTCATGTGATGCCCTATGCACATTTTATTGGCAACGACTTCATATTCATGCACGACAATGCTAGAGCTCACACCGCGGGCGTCGTACGAGATTATCTTACCGAAGTCGGTATCTCCATTATGGTATGGCCAGCAAGAAGCCCGGACATGAATCCCATTGAACATCTATGGGATGAATTAAAGAGACGAATTCGAGCAAGAGATCCAGCCCCAGAAACACTTAGCCAGCTGCAAAATGCAATCCAAGAGGAATGGGATAATATACCACAACATGTGATCGTGACTCTCATCCGATCGATGAAAAACCGTATGGAAGCAGTAATAAGAGCTCGCGGAGGGAATACAAGTTATTAAATAAACGTTTCTTACATTTTTTTTTCATTTACGCGTGTTGTTTTACCCATTTCCTTCATATTCCATACAGGGTAAAAATTACTCATTATACAAAATACGAAACCTATGAAGACTTAATTTGAATTTAGAACAATAACATTAGGATTTAAAAACCTCATATTACTCACTATTAAATGACATTTTACATTTATTCCTAAATATACACATTTTTCTGATAATCCTTATCAAATCATAAACTGCGAGGTGTTTCGATTTTTTTGATGAGAAGTGTATATACCGCTAATTTCACGCGGACAAAGGTCGCAGCAAGGGCACAGCTAGTCATTTATATATTTTTACTGTCAGATAATACATATGTGCGTGCAGACATAAACTCGCCCTTAAAAATGTTTCAAAAATTGTGTTTTTTCTGCTAAAATTAAATTCTGGATATACTGCAATTCAAAGCTATGCATAGTAAAAATGTGTGGATTTCCACAAAGTAATTCTAGATTCCATTTATTACCTCATTCCCATGCTTCCCCATGCAGATATTACAGAATAACACCTACTAAGATCCTTTGTTTAACTAGACCAAATTACATCACGCAACATAATACTATAAGGGAATTAAATATTTATTTCTTACACACTTTCAGGTTGTTGGCTGCCAGTTTAAAATATCGAGAGAACCCTAACTGGGATGTTGACAAAGTCCGTATGATTGCTTCCCAATGCAATAAACAAAAATACAATGCTAAAAAAGCAGGTGAATTGTCTACAGAAATGTACACTCTGAAGTACATTGAAATGAAGTCTCCAGTAGTGACCGATGCAGCTGTCGTAGAAGTGAGGGAAAAATACATTGATGTCATTATAATAGCTATGGGACTGAATAGAAGAATATTTTTCAACAATGTAAGTTATTAATTTTTAATATACTTATAAAATATTATTAATATTATATTACATCAATAATTTACCTATTGAATGCAGCTGATACAGGTAAGTATTCTAACAGGTGTCTCAGGCAGCTATGCTAACTGTGGCAGATAGAAAAGTATCATGATAGAACACCATTACTCTGAAAGAGATAGGATTCTAAGAATATTTTTTATTATGCATTACAAGTACAAATAATTTATATAAGATTGTACATATACCAGCGCCTGTAAATTCTGATGTCGAGATAAATAAAGATTTATGATTATTATTATTAATTATAGATATGAAAAGTTAATGGCACAATAATGTTGGATAAAATAATAAAAAAAAATTTTGGTTCTTGATTTGCAGGATTTTCCAGGAAAATACCAATGTATTAAAAATGAAGAATGTTCTCGACTCTCTAAAATGGAATTGACATGGACTGCTGGAGATGGTTTACCAGAAGTCAAGCAGGTTATTCAAGTATTTTCGATTATGCAAGTTGAACTGTATAGAGGGGATGACATGGTAAAGGTCGAAACCAAACTTGTCAGACCACAACAGACATCCTCTTAACATAAATGTATACATTAGCCAAATGTATATACGTAGTTGTTTCAATGTGATAGTATGTAATTTGATAAAATAATATTTTTTTAGTGAAACAAGAAAATGTACTCCTTTCAATTATGTTATGTATTTGGACTTGAAATAAATCAATTTTCGTAGATGACTGACTGACTTTGAGACTTTCTTGTACTTAAGTTAATTTTTTAATTAAAATTAAGATTTGTGGTGTGTTATTTTACCGTATTTTTGTGTAATGAAATAATGTGTGATTTTATTTTATTTTTACATTTTAATTAAGTATTTTTATCCCTATGTTGTTTATCGTAACTTCAATGTTTACTTTAGACCTTTTACTTAATACTTCTTAGTTTTAGGGCAAAACGCTCAATCGACATTTTATCACCGCCACCAACGGAATTAGATAATGAAATTGTACATAATGTATTGTTTGTTATATTTGCCTGATTAAATAATCTATACTAGTAAAAATTGACTTTTTTAGTTAAAAAAAAATATAAGGACCAGACAAAAAAAATCTTCAAATAAAACAGATACCATTTATGTTTTTGTTAAATTTAAACAAGTCCAGTCTGTAGGCTGCTACCTACTGGGAATAGTGTATTTACCTACATTACAATCTATTCTGTAGCATTAGTCCATTCAACGATTATGAGGATGGAAGGGTATTTCATTTTTATGTGGGTAGTCCTGTTCTTAGGTACACATTGACTTTTAGGCCCTCTTTCAGCAACTCTGCAAGTATAATGGGGGTAAAACGACCCTTAACGAAGTCACCCGTCATCGTGATCATCTTTTTGTTCGGGACCATATCAAGATATTCGAGTTCCAACTTATTTACTAGTAACACAAAAAAAAATTACCCAGCATTTTTTTCCGTAGGTAGTTACTTAGTTATGGTCTGTTTGGGGCTTGTATGGAACTGGCGGCTCGTGTCGCCCCGGGCCATGGCCTGTGTAAATATATACGCCACTGCTTGGTTTTAAATCTCTTAATTACAAGAAAGCAGTGGCGTATTTACAAACGGTCAAACCAGTGCTACACCTATTAGATCAATCATGGTAAATAAACAACGGTAACACAGTTTAAATAGGTATTTATTTACTTTCTTCAAGCATGTACATACAAGCAGTATAATATATAGGGTACCTATGATGGTATTTGGAATCACATTCAATGAAATAATTTTACCAGTACCTAAATCAATCACACAATTCAAATAAAAAACTCAAGTTAAAATAAAGCTATCATAAAGGAAACACAAATAATTGCTCATAGTGAAAAGCACATTTAAAATTATTAAAGCAACAACATAAATATCTAATGATTTCAACAATCCTATTTATGTACAAATACTTAGCTTTAAGTCAGAATATCCTGCACTATTAGATTTACTTAGGCACTTCATAAGTCGAGATTTCAATAAGAACTGACTCAGAATTCCGCAAAAACTAAGGACCGACCGAAGGTTCGGTTTCGGCCACAGTTTCGGTTTCAGTCAGCCAATAATTGGCCGAACCTTCGGCACCGCCGAAATTAGGTATTCGTGAATTGTCGCGCATAATTCGGCTAACTTCGAGTGAGTGAACGTGATTGCCAGTTGAGTTCGCTAACCATCGAGATCGTGATGATTTGTGGTTATGTCGTTTTTCTCGCGCAAACATTATTAGGTAGGTAGGTAAGTATTTGTTTTTACTTATGATTAATGATGATGTATTTTTATGGCATTCATTTAAGTCTTGTCCTATGTCCTACAGTGGAAAATAAATAGGTTGTAATAGAATAGAATTCATTAGATATTTTACTTGGTTCTGTTGAGTTATTTGATAGAACTTATACATTATGTAGAAATTAATGTAACACTTAAAAGATGTGTGAAGATACCTGTGATGTTTGATTCAAAGATTACCTACTATTTTGTTTGTAACTGTTGTTGGATTAAATTTACGAAATTTAATTACTTATTGGTAAGATAATTCTTTAAATACTAAGTTAAATACCTACTAGATCTCATTAGAAAATAACCACTCAAGCTATCTAATCATTAAGACTATTGTAAACATAAGTAGGTAATTAATGTTGATTTTTGAAAAAGTTTGACAAACATGTTGATTATTTTTTTTTAATTTAAATTGTTAATTTTACAAATAAAGAACTATTTTTGTTACATACTTTAATTGTTGCATTTTATTTTTTTACACGTGTTAACTGTCTATATTTATATGCGTAAAAAACAATAGATTTAACATGCTATAAAAAATCATAGCATGTTAAATCTATTGTTTAACAATTCAAATAAGTTTCGGTTTCGGCCGAAACTGGGCCCAAGACCGAAGGTTCGGTTTCGGCTGAAAATCCAGTTTCGGTCGAACATTAGCAAAAGCTTCCACATTTCGTACTCCAACGTCGCGCCACATCGAGCTTCACCGATTGGCACACATAGGTGTCGCGTTGATTCCGTATGATAACGCCTAAAGCGTGTAACTAGGTAAGTCCAACTTCGTTAAGTTAGGAAAGCTACGGAAGATCTTCTCGTCTAAAATACCGCAGTGTCACGAAACAAAAGTCTTTGACCAGTGTATGCCAGTAAAGACTTACGGCACTGAGACGTGGCGTTTTACAATGGGCTTCAAACTGAAGTTAATTATCCATCAGTCACTTATTAATTTATTATGCACTAGTACAGTAGCAAATAGTAATATAATAATATACTTAGTTGAGTTATAGTACTGTAAGTTATTATCTATTAAATTTATTTTTCCGTCAATTATGTGCGCAAACAAGTGAGCTTCATCGGTAATGAATGTCAGGTTACTAAATAAATATTATTGAGGGTAGGTAAGTAACGACAATAATTTGCGGTTACCCCCAAATTAAAAATTAAATAACATAAAATAGATTTGTGTTTTTATAACACGAAACGAAGATTTTCTTTTTATATTAAATAATGTATTCATGGTCACCATTCAAAACAATTTCATAGGAAATTAAAAAAGATTCCACCCGAACAAATTACATACATACATTGCAAGTTAAATAAAAGCTTTTAAAATAGCTAATACCTTCGTAGATATTTTATGTACTTTTAAACCGACTTCCAAAAAGAGGAGGTTATCAATTCGTATCGATGACCTCCTCCTAGATATCGCTGAACGTACATATGTGACGAGTGTGATTTTTTTTTTGTGTAGGTATCACACATCTGTATATATATCAGATCAGATATCTCTATATCTTCGCCAATTCTGAACCGATTTCGATGATTCTTTTTTGGTTTGGAAGCAAATTATTCCGCAGTGGTCTCGTTTTAATTTGGTGAAGATCTGATGCTGGTCTTCAGAGATAAGCAACGGAACTCTTCAATAAAAAACAGCAAATCTGCCGTGATTGCTGCAATCGCTTGGATGTTTATTGTTTACAGCATCATAACATAACATCACGCCTATATGCTCTGAGGAGTACGCAGATGTGCCAGTACACTAACACCCAGATTTCAACAGCTAGGTACGAGTACCTATGTTTATGTTAAGTAACATTTTATTGGGGGTAGGTAAGCCTATTTATTACCATCACATGTACGGTTGGCGGTTCACTAATGTGTCACCAAAACTCCTTTGACAATTTTTAACCGACTTCAAAAAAAGAAGGAGGTTCTATGTTCGACTGTATGTTTTTTTTTACGTATGTTCAAAGATTTCTCCGCCAATTGTGGACCCATTTTCAAAATTCTTTTTTTATTCGAAAGCCTATACTCCTGAGGTGGTCCATTGTCACCAAGTTAGAATCTGATGATGGGATCCCAGGGAAATCGATGGCAACCCTGAAATTTTATAGGCACACACAATGTTTTTCATAATGTACTTTCTCAAGCAATTCAGATATTTGTGCCTGGTAATTATCATCTCATGATGCTAAGCTGATGATGGAAGGTATAAGTCCGGATCTGATGCTGGTCTTCGGAGATCTATACACGATGGAACTCTTCAATATAATAGACAGCAAATCTGTCGTAATTTCTGCGAACGCTTGGATGTTTATTTAATATCATACATAACATAACATAAGGCCTGTACCTATGCTCTGAGGGGGGGTACGTAGATGTGTACAGTACCTACACCCAGATTTCGACAGTTCGGTATGTTAAGTTACATTTTATTGGGGATCAGCCTATTACCATAAAATGTATTGTTAACAATGTAAATAAATGCATAGCAAATATTTGTATAGGATATTACAACTAAAAATGGAAAAAATAAAAAAAGTTTTTTCCAAAACATAAAACTGACTTCAAAACAAAAACATTGAAAAATAACTTTATTTATTTATTTATGTACACACACAACTACCTTAACTATAACACAACTATGTCTGTCTGTGTGTGTATGTCTACTTTTTTATGTTTTTGAACTCGGTTTTATTTTTTGCCAATTTTTTTTTTTATGGTAGGTTTATACGTACATTTTAGTAGAAAATACAAAATATAGGTGTCATTTGTTCCAATCAAAAGTATAAGTAAATAGAGGCAAATCTATTTACCGAAGCATCTCAATTGAGGAGCCACATTAAAATATGTGCTATATCTCCCAATTCACCGTCCGTAAATTGACGTATGATATGACTCGCACTTGATCGGTTTTTTTATTTCCACTACTTTCATTGGATATTGGATTTCACCTAGAGTTTTTGCTAAGGTCACACAAGTCGTCAAAATTACGTCAATTGTCATTGTCAAACAAACGTCGTAGAATGTCATCAATGTCAGTGATTCGCTTTCGCTATTGTTTTAAAGGGTTTTGTTTTGATCGAAGGATTTTAATTAGAGTTTTAGACCACACAATATCACAAATGATCATATCGCATTTTATGCATTTAAGTAGGTAACCACGATGAAGTCTGAAGAGCCCAAGGATTTAATTCTACTATCAGAAAGCTTAAAAGATTTGCTGCAGTCTAACACAGAACTTAATCAATCATTAAAATCGGACCTCGTAGATTTTGAAATTTTAGATGAAATAAAAAATATAGATATATATGGGAATGCAGGCGTATATTTCGGCAAAACTTTGCGAGACATAAAAATAGCGATAGATGATGAAGTGAGGAAACATGAAATATATTTACAGTATAAAGCTCCCAGAAAGTTGCTAATAACTACTGTGAACTTGCCTCACTCTTCAATGCATAATCAGGAATATGGATGTATCAAAGATATTATAGAATCATTTAGACAAAATGTGAACGAATTAGCTAGGTATTTTTATGAATTAGAAAATATGGACAATTCCTGTGCAATCATGGAGCCCGTAAATAGATCATTCAAGGATGATTATAGGAGAATATTTCTAGGTGAGTTCCGTGCCAGTACTATTTCACTGCAACAGTCTTTTATATCTCTTACTAAAGATTTTGCAAGTTATAAATATAGAATATAGTTTTAATCTCTTCCAGATGATAGGACTTGGCTGCATCTAGAGGTGACTCCAGAAGGTTTAGCTACAAATATCCACCTTGTTGGACAGTCAGAGCAATGGCACAACAAGTTACAAGCGGGACTTCTAAATTGGGATCATGACAAAAATATTGTTGACAATATTATGACTGTATTTGGTAATTTCAATACTATTAAGTGATTAGTTAATTAATCAGGAATATCCTAGCTTCCACCCTGATCGATTTTGATGTTCCAAGGTTAATGACGCTTAAAAATTCGCTTACCCGAATACTAGCTTTTACTTTGGCCAGAGGCTTGGCGTTGCCATACAATGTGACAACGCCACCAGTCTCTTGGGGACAATTTTATTACCAGTTAACAGCATTGAGGAGCTTTTTGACGCCATTTTTTACTTTATTGTTAAGTTAGTTAGGTACCTACTTTAATTATTTATAAAATATGTTTAATATTATTATATACCTACTAGCGACCCGCCCCGGCTTCGCACGGGTGCATGTATTATACATATAAACCTTCCTCTTCAATCACTCTATCTATTAAAAAAAACCGCATCAAAATCCGTTGCGTAGTTTTAAAGATTTAAGCGGTCAAAGGGAAATAGGGACAGAAAAGCGACTTTGTTTTATAATATGTAGTGATGTGATCAAATAATTTCTGTTATCACTTACAGATTTAAGTGAATTCCCACAGCCAACATCAAAACAAATGGAGCAACATCAAATGGCCACTGAGGAATGTACAGAGAATTCTGTTGTATGTGGAATATGTTTATGTGCTGATTTGCCTGACATGCCTGGTCTACCGCTACCTCTTTGTCAAAACTCTTCTTGTGGGGTTTATTACCATAGGTCTTGTCTGTATCAGGTACTTACTTCTTCTTAATATTAATTTATCTGTAAATACTTTTCTTCCAAGGAGTTTGTTTATTTTTCTTTCGTATAAGTTACATTTTTAATAGCAAAAGAATTATTTTATCTGCTAAACTATAATGCATTAAAACTTAGAAGGCATGATTAGATATTGATATCCCAAAACCCATCCTATCTGTGAAACTTCACCAGCTAGTTTCAGCCACATAAACTGGTCTAATAATTTTAAATAGCCTGGAATGTGGTACACAAGCTCTATACATCCTTAAAAAGTAACAATGGTATGGTAATTTTAACTCTTCAATTCCAATGATTGTATTATTAAAACATGAAAATCTGTTTTTTCAAAATAGTTTGAATACATTGAACAACACCAAAAAAAAAAATATAAAAAATTCCAACTACCCCCATTTTTTTATACGGGCGGTGTCACCTACAGTTGACACTGGGCATTGTATAAAGTAAAACCCTGAATAACTCACGCGGTATTCGTATACATTAGATAAATAGAAACGTAGAAATAAGAAATCAATTTTTATTTATAACAGTGTAGTATTTATTTATGTAAAAAAGGAATGTAGTAAGGTGTTTAACTGGACACTTAGTATTTATTGTAAAACATGTACAGTCACGAGCATTAGTACCTTACAATTTCGCAAGATATGCGATTTCCTCCTAAAGTTTTGATCAAATTTTGTTTTTACGAACATAGCATTTTGGAAACCATTCTATTATAAAATACTTTTCTTTTCACGAAGTTACAATCACTGTTTCACAAGAAAATTGGTTTTGAATTCAGCATTAGTGTATGCTCGTAACTGTACCAATACTTCACACTTTACCGAGTTGGTGACAATATCCGTAGTAGGTATATAACAGTCGATTTGTGATTGTACATTTCTCGCAGTTCTCATCTCAGTACGTACTCTTATCTGCAACGGAACATCACAAGTAGGATTTCGTGTTGGTGGCTTGCCCTGTAACGTTAGTTTCGTTTCCACCTTCACTTTCTTCTCATCACCACACCATCAGGGAAAAAATTAAATAATATCGCCTGGGTCTTCCCCGACCTGCAACTCCTCAGCAGTCTGATCTAACGTCAACCTTTAATACCTATACAAGATCTAAAACCCCATCACCACATAGCGATAGGTAATACGAAGGGTAACCAACATTCGTGTTCACTTCATAACAATTATTATGCACTATGCACAGTGTCACCCACAGGTGACACGGCATATTTTCAGCGTTGTAGTAATCAAACTAGTAAGTTATTTTTATTATAAATTATGTTCACACTATACTATACTATACTATGTATTCATTTATTATATGTAATAAGAGCATTTGTAATTCACTTTATATTGCAAGAGATTACAGAAACTCGGATTACTTCAATTACTCATGAAACAAATTAATGAATTTGAAAAATGATGGTAGGTATAGATAATATTTCCAAAAAAATAAATATGACTAGTCACAAAAATGAAATATCTGCGGTAGAAAATAAAATTACCTAATTAACTGGGAATTGAAGAGTTAAATGATGATGGTCTGGATTTTCTTATCTAGCTTCGTTATCAGCCTAGCTTCTGAATAGTAGGTAGATCAATAAATTATGGCCCAAACAGCTAAAGCCCAAATCCGGCAAAAATAAATTCATGCTGCTGCTCTAAGTTATTCCTTGTTAAATTTTATAGGCTTTGTAGCACTGTACCTATGTATAATATCATTATTATTTTCAGTGGCTAGTGGCGTGTGCCGGTAACCGGCCTCCTGCATTTGGTGTTGCGACTGGCGGGTGTCCCACGTGTCTCCAGCCTATTACATGTAGTGAAAAGGATAACTAAAATTCTAATAATAATGTAGTTAGCCACTAAGCCGGATCTGTGATAAAGAATTTAAATATTACTGTGACTTATTAAATGGGCCAACTCTTTATTTTTTCGACTCTGTTATCCTTCCATTTTATCCAGTGCTATCGTGATTGTTAAAAATGGAATTTAAATATAGCTATATTTAAATTCCATTTTTAACAATCCAAGAGTACCCACTCTTGGATAGCTATATTTAAATTCCATTTTTAACAGGTTCAGTGAAAAATAAGTTGATTTCAGAATGATTAGTAGGTAGGTACTATCGTCTAAAAAACGTTTAAGTTCTAGCGCAAAACTGAACTTTGTTGTTATTAAAGTTATTTTGTCAACTACATCTTTTTCATTCATTGGGCGTATTCCCGTTCCAGGGGCGTATTTTCGTTTCCGTGTTGGAATTCGAGACACCGGTTGTGAAATCATCATGCTACTGTTGCCCGGTTTAAGCCTATTTATTATATATCCCCTCGGAAACAAAACATCCGAGGTCCGTCCGATATCAGTTTGTCACAAAACTAGTCGGTTTCGTACCTATCCAAAGAATGCCACCGAGACCTTGTTACTATGCAAGGCTTACGCTTGTCTGTCATTGCGCTGTACTTTGGTTTCTTTAAACGAATAGTATAACCTATTTGGAATCTGTTAAAAAATAAGGCTACCTATTAAAAGTTTTTGTATGTTCGGTATCTAGATATGGAACCCTGAGTGCGCGAGCCCGACTCGCATTTCGTGTTTTTTCGGGTAAGCTTTCATAGTGTAGGTAATCTTTGTTATTATTGGTTCTGCACCTGATAGTCCACAGTAATGTACTTTTACATGGAAAGTATTCCGAAGTTAGTGGGACCGTAACAATTTGGGGGGTACATAGAAAGACTAAATATAATTTGACGAAAGTAAACTTATTACGACCGCGAGGACCCTGTGCTAACTTGGGGGAGGGGATAAGACTCACACACTTTTTCGTATGTCTCTTAAAACTAAGCACATTTTGTGCACCACATTGCCCGACAAAGTTGAAGAGAGCTAAATTTCCTTCAAGTTCGTTAGTAAACCAGTTTTCCAGCCCACAATATTAACGGAGATACAGCCGATCGAGAGTTCCATTAACTTCGGAATACTTTCCAGCTAGGTCCTCTAACCTTTTTTCGACATCATGTAGACTGGATTATGAATGAATGTAGGTGGATATGATTTTTTTACCCCTCAACCCTCTATTTTACTCTGTCGGTATTCCTACCCAACCCTTTTTTCTCAGATAAAGTAGGAAATTGGACTCACAAAGACAATGTAATTAGTAAAACAATTTATGCCTTTACTTTTTAATTAAAAATTACGTAGACATAATATTTTGTGGTTACATAGAATAGTTCAGTATAAACAATGTTGAGAAATAATGCTTGCACCAGCTGTTCAAGTTTCTGTGATTGCTGATAAAACATTTTCCTTAAAACAATAATTATCAGTAGTTTGCAATGGCAACACTGTTGAAACTTTGCGGGCCTACTCCTGCAGTCTCATTAAACAAAAACAAAAGCAGATACTCAGTACACAAAAAGAGTTCTTTTAAAAATAAGACCTGATTTCACGTGACAATGTAAATACAGAGTCCACTTAGATGGGATTCATAACAAAATAGTTTATAACAATTGTTCATATTTCATGAAAATGCTTGTTCTAAATTGGTTGATTACAGTACTTAAATTGTCACGACAAAACATTTAGTAGACTATTAAATGAGTAAATTCATCACAATGGTACTGTGTCAAAAGTACGAGGAGTGAGGCTGGTGCTAGATCCAGGTGCTTCACCACTTTGAGGACCAGTGTCTCGGCCAACATTCTGAAAACAAACAAATATTTTATTATGCTTGTTGTTGACTATTACGATCAAATAAATTGCATAATATTATAGTTTTAATTCTACCTTGACATGAATTTGATTTTTGAGCATTGCAGCACGTAGAATAAGCATAGAAGTTCTTCGCTGGTATTCCTTTCCCATGGCTAGACTTCGTTCAAAAGTAGTACTCCTCTGATCAACATCTTTAGCATACAGTATTTTGTTGTGAGAATCAATACGGGCCTGGATTTGGCCATCTAGTATTAACAGCATCAATTCGTCTTCCAGAGCATTTACAGTGCGATTAAATGCAGCAGCCATCAGGTGCATGTCAGCCGATAGATAAGGACTGAAGTACTGAATCAACGCTCTGTTCCTTATTTGCATGTAAAGTGAGTTTAGATGTGGAGCTAAATACATGTCTAACAGTAGATTATCTCTTATTTCATCCAATAGCCTTAAGCAGGAAGCATACTTAGATTCATAGAATTTAAAAATTATGTCACGTAACTGCGGTTCTAATTCTAAAAATAATTTAAAAGAACTGCTAACTATGACTTGCTTTTGTAATTCAGAACGATCAAATGTAGCAAGTGCACACAATCCACCATATACGGCAACATTATTGCTGCTAAGAAGCTCTGGGTAGTCACAGTGATCAATGCTGGCTGCTAGGAAGTGTTTTGCAGCAGACTTGTACTTCTTCGTGGCTAACTCAGCTAGACCAGCGGCACATTTTAATCTTGTCAATATTGACTGGTTGGAGTCTTTGCCAGGGACTTCATTGAAATCTGGGGTGCCCTCTGCTTTAGACACATAGTTAAGAACATGAGCCCAGTTTTGCAAATACACAGACACTTTCACAACATTCAGGCACATCATAATAATGTGCTTGCCACTTGTACAGTAATCTCTGGCTCTTGAATAACACTTCAATGCACTTGTAAGGTCACCACAATCAAGATAATGATCACCGAGGTCATCATGACCTCTTCGAATACTCTCCTTTATTGAATTTGTTTTATAATTCTTAAGATCTGTATCTAACTTTTCCAACTTTATAGCAGCCTTCTTGGTTTTTGATTCGATCCATATAGTGTCCAGGACTGGGATATCTTGTGAACCCATTTGCACTGCAACATCTGGCAAGCCTGCGGATGCCACAGCTTCAGCAAGCTTTTTGTGAAGTGTTTGATAAAGACTTACATTATATGTTGTCATGACGTAAGATATAGCCATTTTAAGAGCTTCCAATCGAAGGGAAGGGCAATGGTCGGCCACAAACATCAGTCTGTACAGTTTAGCAAAACCAGTATAAGAAGCGGCGTACGTTTCCAGATCTAAAGTAGGATTTTCTACCAAATAACATTCTTGTTCATTGTTTTCATTATCTTCAGGTGGAATGTCCACCTGCATAGGTTCAGCTGTGTTCTGGAAGTAAAGACAATGTCGTGATGTGTTAGCCGTTCATGTCGAGCGGTAAAAACGAACAGAATAGATAATCGGTTTGCAAAGGTCCATAATTGAGAGAATACTTACCATTTCGAACATTTTCTATTGTGTACTTGACTTGTAAAAGAAAATACGCGAATTCCACTGTCAACGCAGAAAACCAACCTAAAACAAAGTGTTTCTTTACCTATTTGTTGTTTTATATCATTTGGATACGTTAAAGGATATTATCCGAATTGAACACTCACTCAGTATATGTACACAAGATGATGATTGTAACAGTAATAATTATTATCAAAATACCTTTATCATTACGTTTCTTCTTGGCAGCGGCATTTTTCTTTTGACGAGGTATATTTTAGTGTTACCATTATTTATTTCTCCAAAATATATAAGTAAGTAAATGGACAAGCCTTCTCTATATTGTTTATGTTTTCAATTTTGCAATAGACGACTAAAATCGACTAAAGTTACACAGTCAAGTACACAGTACAATGAAAGGGTAATCCAAACAGCATCTAAACGCCTCGATTTTTTTGATATAGCTCTGAGCCTCCTCTAATGCTTAATATAATAATTAATTCAAAACGCAGAATCAGATTGGTAGAGTGCGTCATGGTTCTTTTTGCGAGTGGCCATATTTGGAATTAAGACCGCCATCTTGTTTTTACCAAGCTAAATGTACCTCGTGTACCTAGTGGGTAGGAGTCAAAACTCAATGGATGGTTAAGATTAGGCGCCCCGGGCAAACACAGATTTTACAAAAATAACCAATATTAGGTACCTATGCGAGAACGAGCGAACATAGACGACCGAAGCGAGCTCGATTATTTCAACATCCTACCTAGGATTTATGAATGGGATATAGAATAGGGTTAGATCTCTATTTTTAACATTCATACTAATAATGTGGAAGTTAGGTTTCTACTTGTCGACATAAGACGAAGCATCAGAATAATTAAAAGACTTGCAAATAAAAAAGTGAGCTCCAAAATTTAAGAACCCCACCTCATATTGGTTTAATTTTTTTTTTCTATTGACCTGAAGTTACTGCTTGGGCGGTAGGCTATAAGATTAGAATTTGCTTGTATCAAGAAAATGCGGGCCGGCAGGCTTTGCCACTGGTTCATACATTGCAGATTTTTTTTATAGATTAGCCTCGCTTTACTTCAAGCAGTTTCCGCTTAACTGTAGGTCATAGAGGGCATCTATTTTAGGATGCATATATTCTAAAGGAGATGTCCTCTATATCCGCTGATGATACACTGAGCGTAACGGATATGTGTGGGTTACCAGGATACGTAAAAATAACTAACATGTTTACCCTTTGTTGTACATAAATATCTTTCTATTGTTTTAGGTAGGTGACTATACTGGGATCTCAACTCCAAGGGCAGGTACTGAGCTTTTATTTAAATTCGCCTGTTTATTCAGTTTTGCCGCACACGTAATACGCGACTCACGTTGCCCAACCACTAGTGGTCGCCGCAAAAACCATTAGTCGGTTTATAATAAACTGTGTTCATTTTGCGTGTGACTAGAATTCAATCGCCTAGCTACATTTTGTCCTTGAACGTAGTAGCTGCCCAAGCCACTTTGTACTAAGCCTAAGGGATTTAAGGCATCTAAGGCAAGATGTCCCAAAGGCTAAACACAAGCGTCTAGGTTAAGAATGGTGCTAAAAATTATAGTAGAATCATGTCATGGAAATGTTGGCCACCCCCGTGGTAAGTGGTCACCCCTTGGTCTGCCACAGTCAACATCATCTAGACCACGCTGTTTTGCCAGCGTGGTCTAGACGTGTTTTATGTAAGATGGCATTCGCTTTCAGTCCAGTATCATCATCATCGGCTTAGTCTTATCTCAGTTGCTCACGTTGGGGTCGGCTTCCAGTCTAATCGATTATTTCCAGTATTTATGATAGTAGCGAAAAACATACTTAGTCACAGCACGTACCTAAATTACTCTGAAAACCATTTTTTTCTCTTACCCTTCCCTGTTGGATTCTTTGATCCACAGAGCCTAGTGGGCTCTGTGGATCAGGGTCACAACACCACATTAGCGTCACAACTCGGTCTTCTAGACAGCTTGAGTATTGAAGGTGACACCTGCTGGTGAGCTGAAGACGTGCCGTCGTCATATCAGCCTAATATGATAATGATTGATAATATTATCCATTTATCATCTCACAAACATTATCTTCGGAAGATAGTAAGAATAGATATTATCTATACTTTAAATTGTACTTGCCTACTTTTATTTTGGATCAGAAGCAATCTAGTAAGACTTAGAAGATTCAAGATACTAACAAAGGTTATTTTTTTATTAAATTACCATTTATCTTATTATTTCACCTTCTTTCGCTCGGCAAACAAGATGCAACTGCGCATGCGTTAACTGTGAAATGTCGATTTTGACTTGTAAGACATTCAACAACCCAACAACACGGTCACTTTCTTATATAAGTAAATTATGTACGAGTTACATAATAGTATATTTTCAAAAATTACAAACATGTTCACTAAAATATTCTTTAAATTAATGTCTCGTTGTATATATGTAAAAAGAAAACTACGTAAATTGATCAAAGGTGAGTGCTTCAGGTTGTCAGTAGTTGTACCCCACTTTTATAGATATTGTAAAGTAAAACTGCGGTCAGCATTTGTTTGTAGCTTCTGCTTTGGTGCATAAATAATTTGCATCTTATCTGCATTAAAAACCGGCTAAGTGTGAGTCGTACTCACACGCACACAGGGTTCCGTGTGTTACGGATTCGTGTGTGCGCGTTTAATTATATATATTTGGCCCAAAATTCGTACTTGGTATACTACTTACAGGTATGACAAAAAACCGTCCAAGTGCGAGTCCTACTCACACAATTAAACGCGCACACAGGGTTCCGTAGCACACAGAACCCTGTGTGCGCGTTTAATTATATATATTTGGCCCAAAATTCCCGCAATCACACGCAAACAGGGTTCCGTACCACCAATCAATATAATAAAAATATGTTGAATGCTCATTCATTTATGTTGTATTGTATTACATTCGACAGCAAAACTAAATTTGTTTTTCATAGTATGTTAATGAAACGAATGCAGTTTGATGAAAAAGTCCCTTTAGCTCAAAAACTAAACATCAAATCTTATTCAAAACAATGTTCCTTGAAAGTTTTTTTACGTTCTACAATCCTACACTTTTTCAGAACTTTCCTGCTCTTACTTTGGAAATTAGAGGGGAGGGGCACATTTGACCACTTAGAGAGTGTCTATCTTTCAAACGATTGACTTTGAGAAAAAATGGTTTCAGGAACCTCAGTAACTATCTATAGACATCCCGCACAAATAGGATTGATGTTTTTTTTTTCAGTTCCATGTATGGGGAATTGGGGAGCCCGATTAACATTTTTTATTTTAGTATCAAAATCATAAAGCAGTTCACAGAATACATATACCTACCTACCAAGTTTCAACTGTAGTCCTAATAGTTTCGGAATAAAGTAGCTGTGACATACGGACGGACAGACAGATACTTAGACAGAGACATGGCGAATCTATAAGGGTTCCGTTTTGTGCCATTAGACAGACAGAGACATGACGAATCTACTTATCTATAAGGGTTCCGTTTCGCGAGCCATTGGAGGTGGTCTATAAAACATTGCCAACTTGACCTTCGTTAACTGTGCCTACAGGCTACAATCTACATGCTATCGACAGTCAACGATCGTCGAGCTGAAGTATCTCCAAAAAGAATGACTTCTTTTTCAGATAAAACTTGTCTTTATAGGCCTGATCGTATCTACCTATCTACTAATATCGTTTTGTATTATTATGGACTAGCAACACTGTTAGCGGCTAATAACCGGTTTCCCGTAGTGAAAACGAAAAGTATGTACTAACATTGTACCTACATAGGTGTACAAAAAGCTGTGGGTAGCTGAAGTTTGAACTTGAAAGTAAAGCTACTTAGGTAATCCTGATCTCAATGCCCATGCAATAATAAATTGCATCTTATTATATTTGTTAATTCTTTTTTTATTTTTGGATAGAATTAGATAACAAATGGTTATAGAAAAGCACCGAGTTTACTTGTATAGGTACTTAGGATAAGAATCACTAAACTGCCAATCACTTAACTGCCACTTTACTAATTATCTAATTGTGATAATCATTTTATATCAGCCTAATATTTATTGACATACTCATATACCCAGGACACTATAATTTCAATAATTTAAAATGCACTTAAGTTGTGTTTGTTTTATGTGGGACGAATGTCACCCTTTTTATCTTTGTCTTTCATACAATTATGCGTAATGCAAACAACAAAGTTTGACACACTGTAGGAGAACGTATTATTTTTAGACAGTTTTGTAAAACCAATGCGCGTGCGCCGTGTGGTACAAAATATCGCAGTCTGCTTAGTTAACGATGGTGTTAATATTATTTTGTTGAGGTTAGTTGTTGTTTACATACTGAACAATATATTTTTTATGTATATAATGTAAAATCAGAGCCGTGTTGAAAATAAGTCGTTAGAGCGGCAATTTTAAAAAGATTTGTTAGATTAAGTAATCCTAATCTGATTTTTAGGCAGTGACTCAATAATCACGGTTATTATTCGTTGATAAGAGATACGTGTAAATTCGCATAAATTTTAGGTGGATGAGTGCAGTAGACAGTTGGTGCGTGATGCTGATGATGAAGGGAGCTCTGCTGTTGACGGTCGTGTATTTGTTGCGCTGCGAAGGTGCGGTGGTCGTGAGGTCGGATGAGCAGCCCGTGGTCAACGATCGCCCGATCATCGGCGTACTGTCGCAGGAGCAGTCCATATATCTCCACACCAAGTACCCTGAGGAGAACTACACCAGCTACATCGCGGCCTCCTACGTCAAAGATGTGGAGTCATCTGGAGCTCGCGTTGTGCCTATCCTGTAAGTGTTAAGGGAGATAATTATCGATTCTAATTCAAAACTTTTTACATTTGTATTCATTCGTTTATTTATACATACTTATATGTTAAAATAATTTTACAGAATCGGAAAAGACCGCAGCTACTATGAGGAACTTTTGCGAAAATTGAACGGGTATGTATCTACACTTTATATTTGAGTGCGATGGTATTTTCCATCTGCCAAAATGACACACATCCATGGATACTTGAATCCCTTATTTAACCCCTTTAGGGAATAAAATGTTCAATTACAATTGGGTTATTCACATCCGGAATTTCTCAGTACAAGTCCGTACAAGTACTCAGTACAGGTCTATATTTAGGCCTGGTTAATGTCGATAGGCTCTCCTGACACACAAGACAATACAAAAGACAATTATTCTGTCAGTCTGCCTTCTCCTCTTGGCAATTAAAGCGTCGTGATATTAACAACGCTACGTTTAATTAGTTACAAGCGTGATGGTGATGCGCGACCTTCACATTGTTACATCCCCAGGATACACCCTTTATGTGCCTAATCAGCATCACATCATCATTTCTTTCTAGACTTGCATTGGTCAGGCAATAGCGCCAGTTCGGTTTGAGACTCCTACCGGATAGGTCGCAAGTCAGAATATGTATTAATATATCTGTTTTTAATACCTACTGCATTTGTGCCTTTCACTAAGTATGATTAATTAACTTTCAATAATCGTTTTTTTAAAGGGATTTCTAAAGCGTGTCCCAGACGTTTCGCGTGAAATTATTATAACAAAATATTACTTCTCTTTTTTAATCGAATTTTGTTACCAATTTCAAGGGTTTTAATATATTTTTAACACCCTTGCTCGTAAAGCTGATGTAATTCCACCGGTTTTAAATATGTAAAGCGAGTCATAAAAAACGCGTGTGTTACCAAAGCAAATAGTTAAGTTATAGTCCATACAAATTCCATAACAGTATTATTTGCCATTTCAAATATGGAACTGATCGCCGCCGCACGACTCCAGCTGAGCAGCGCGCTGTTGCTATTCAAATTTCGACTAATCGCCGCACGGCGCCAGTCAGTAGGCAGCGCTAGCGCGCTGTTAAAATGGCGGGAAAGCAACAGTGTGCATTCACAGATTGAGTTTATTTTTAATGTTTTTTTTTCTGTTTGTCGCATATGTGTTAAAAAAACGTCGTAACGATAATACGTGCGTATTGGTTATAACATGCTCGGCTCAATTACTAATCTTAACGCACTAATATCGTAATGTACTATTTTTGAATGGAACCTAATTCTTGTTCTTAAATAAAAGTAGCTTTTACTCATCAGGACATCAGCTACCTGCCGGTAAAAGTCCCGTCATAATCGGTCCAGCCGTTTCGGAGATTAGCCGGAATAAACATACAGAAAGACCGACAGACAGACAAAAATTGAAAATAATGAGTTTTTGTTATACAATACCATATATATACTTTCTTAAGAATTCAGTAACAAGCTGTTATTTTGGTATTACGTATTTATTTATTTGTATAGAAATAGAAGATTTTGAACACTTCACAACTTAGAAAAACGATCGGAATTTTGCGTAGACGTTCTGAGTTAGGTACTTATTAGTATCAGAGTTTCAATACATTTTTCTGTTGTCAATTCCAGAGTGCTGATCCCGGGCGGAGCTACCTACTTCAACCAGTCCAACGGTTACGCCGACGCCGGTCAGCACATATACGAGATAGCCCAAGAAATGAACGACGCAGGCGACTACTTTCCTATATTCGGCACCTGTCTTGGCTTCGAGCTGCTCATCATCTTGGCTTCAGGTCGAGGGTACCCAGAGAACAGGATCCGCTGCTATTCGTACTCTAATATTCCTCTGGATTTTACGGAAGGTGAGATAAGGAATATCATTAGTTGTTTATTTTTCCCTCGAATTTGTGTTTTAAAAGATTTTTTTAATTGCTTCCAGATTACCATTCCAGCAAGATGTTCAAGGAGGCGCCGGAAGATGTTATAGACGTGTTGGAAAATGAAAATGTCACAGTCAATGCTCACCAGTTCTGTATCATAGATGAGGTATACTTTACGTTGGGTTCGTTGGGTACGTTGGGACTATAGACATTTAGCTGACTGTTTTGGGAGAGAGTGGCGCGGTGACCACGCACGGTAACAGACAGAATGTGGCAGTTAATGTGGCTCCTGTAGTTTTTAAAAGAGACCATAGAGACTGTGATATGTCCATGAGGGGCGGAGCCAGTACTGTCGCTCTGCAGACGAACTTTTTTAAAAGTCTCAAGTGCCATATTAACAGCTACTGCACTGTAAAATGATTGCTTCTTTGGCTGAAAGTCAACATTCTGGAAATTTAAAGGCAGCATACTGACTTGCCTGTATTTTACCACGGCTCGGCTTGAGTTACTCAAAGGAAAGTTATTGCCGTATGTTGTTTCTACAGCATACACAGACAAACTGTGATGAACATGCTCTCGTATCATCTTTGAACCAACTCCACACTTTCGTTTATCTAACCGGAACTGTGGTCAATTAGTAAGTCAGTTTAAATTGTAGTTAAGTTTCTCATCGTTTACAGTAATTAGGTAATGTTTCTTAGATAAGTTCCCGGCTGTAGGTACATATGGCCGATCAAGTTTCAGATAAAGTGGGGCTAAGTAGCGCGTCAAAGACCTCAACTACCCTTCAATAAGTTTTGTGTTGCGTTGCGGAAGTGGTTGTTACAAGAGTGTTTTTATTCGATAGATGAGTTTTTTCAAAAGTGTCCCTGTAAATACACTTTAAAACACAGACATATTTAACTGGTATCGACAAAATGCCCTACTAAATAATATCTTAAGTGTAAAAACTTGTACTATTGCATGCTATCTATTGGCCAAATGTGTGTTACTAAATATTTATATAAGTACCTACCTTCATGTACCTACCATATTTGATGCTATAAATGAATTGAATTGAATTGAAAAAGAAATTCGGCTCCGTATAAAAAGACTGTAGCACTCACTCTCTCGCAGAGACCCCTTATTTTTGTGATCCTCTTTTTAAAGCTCGATGTTATATTAAGATACTGTTTTCTCCTTTTATAGAACCTGATATCTCACAACTTAACGCACGACTGGCGAGTGACTTCTTATTCGAATGATGACAACGGAGTCAAGTTCATTGCTACTGTCGAACATACCAGGTATAACGAACGTAAATGACTTTTTTTTAACATTAGGTTAACCAGCTGGTTTCCAAGAGACCCACAAAGCAGATCTAAACATGAAGTGAACCCTATTTGTTCGCTGTGTGTGGGCTAAGTTGAACTTTGCGACGATTTTTGGAGTAGACCTATGACTAGCAACGGATGTCTCGTGAATGAAATTAAATGTAAATATAGAAGGGAAATAATAAAGCTTCCGAAAAACAAATTAACTTCCAACGATCTGTGGTTGACTGTAATACTAATTAAGCTGTATTAAAATGAATTACCGAAAAATGTATACAAAATTAACCGAACAAAAAAACAAACAAACTGAGAAATTCTACGAAAAATATAAACAAAATTTCCAAAAAAAAGATACCAAACTTCCGAAAAAAATACTAAGTTTCCGAAATGAATATGTTCTGTTAAAATAATCGTTTTCTTAAGCTCTATAACTTAGGATGCAAGAGCTCGAGACTTGGGGCACCCCGAGCTCGGAAAGGTTAGGTTCGAAGAGGATGGTGGGGTGTTGAGAGCGAGCAAAGCGAGTAAACTAAGACCCCGCCATCCTCTTCGTATTAAGCTACTTTAAACCCTGCAGACAGGAGTCCCGCGTAGCGGGGCTACACCGACTACGCCTTAGTACACCATTTTAATATTTATCTTGACGTTGACGTTGACTTTTATTTATTTTATAGGTTAATTCTACATTTTAAATTCTAATTCTAAATTTATAATAGGTGAGTTACGTTATATAAAGCAGTAAATTTCATATTTTCAGTGTTGCTTATACTTTATTTTATTTTCAGAACTTTTATTACTACCCAATATAAAATGTCTGCTGATAATTCATAAACCAACAAAACACTAATGTATTCCCAGGTATCCGTTCTTCGGCGTCCAATTTCACCCTGAGAAGAGCTCCTTCGAATGGAAGAAGTCTAAGAACTACGTGCATTCGCTAGACGCGGTCAAGTCAAACCGATACTTCATGGATTTCTTCGTGAAGGAGTGCAGGAAAAATCTACATGCTTTCGCAAGTCAGGCGGAAGAAAATCAGTACGTGATATATAACTACGAACCCCACTTTACAGGCGTGTTGGGTAGCGCGTACCATCAATGTTACTTCTTCGAACCCAGAGGCACCGTGTAATGTACTTAAATCAATTTAATTAATATGACAATGGCGATTCAGTATTTACCTGAAAATGTATTCAACTAGCATAATTTTGTAAATGTAAGCGATTAAATGTTTTTAGTTTCATGATTTTGGTTTGTATAAAAGACTTTTTTAATTAAGTTACATGCATCTCAAATTCTATATGCATTTGTTTAGGCGACTATTCATTTGTTGGTGATGAAGACGTGCCCCAACCCTCCAATACTTTGTTACAGCATTCTATTCTATAGCTGATTGTAGATCAGCAATACTGTCCAGTATTGCTGATCTACAATCAGCTATATTGGGGCTATACAGCTATACAAGGTATTGATGAGTTTACAACCACACTTTGCGACGAAGGCGAACATCGTGAGGAAGCAAGGAGGACTTACGTAATGGTCTGAAATGGACACACTGAACAAATGTGCTGATGTGATCTGCTCGTTCCAAGTTTCCATGCAAACAGGCTGTTGCTCTGGAGTGGGAAACTATAGTACTATAACGACAGTCATGTCATAATAAATAGTCTATCTCTACACGTTTCTGCCTGGCAGTACTGGTGACTGCATTAAGCTCTGTGTGTGTGTATCTTGTGATACACCCTTGGATATAAAGTGATAACCCTATCAATATGACTATTAAGGCGCTGAAGATGCGTTAATCGTCTCCAGTTTTCAGAG
The DNA here is from genome assembly GCA_950022335.1 of Eurois occulta. Taxonomy (NCBI): domain Eukaryota; kingdom Metazoa; phylum Arthropoda; class Insecta; order Lepidoptera; family Noctuidae; genus Eurois; species Eurois occulta. Next base: position 9,223,840 of record OX465496.1, read on the forward strand.
ATTACTTTAATGTTTTGTCCGTTGTTTCATCAGCCCCTATCCTTTTGGAATTAAAACTTTGTAATGCTGCGAGTTGGCAAGAATTGGTATGATAAAACAACCTCTTAAATCTAAAAGAAAGTTGGCTTGTAAACCCGGAGAGCTCTCCATTTTCGTTTTGCTTTACGACGACCGGAACTAAATGATACCTACTCTTTACTTTACGTTTTCATTACCACCTTTCGTCAATCTAGAAGCATCAATGCTGCCTGAGATCTTGTGATAATTAGATGATGATGGCCCCTCGTTGGCAGCAATTTTATTAATCCCGTTGTATTAGACGCTTGTCTTTATTATTATTTGCCCGAGAACGTCTTTCATTACAGCCAATGTCGTATTGGACGTCCTTTCGATTTGTAGAGTTGTTCTGAGAGAGTTTAGTTAGGTGCTATTTACTCCTATGTACTTGAATTTCTGATTATTACCATGATACACAACTTTGATGCATTTACTGAATTAGTACTTATCATTATTACAGCTTGTTTTTCACATGAAAAGTAAAACGAGGTAAGGAAGTACTCATAAATAGGTACAGCCATAAAGTGAAGTCCGTGTTTATCGCCATTTACCAACCTTTTTAATAACATTATACGGGTTGGAAGAGACACCGACGCGGAAACGGTTACCACGTATTCAGTAGACCGGTACATCATTTTAAGCCCCCCCCCACATCGAAATTTTTCATCGGTTATTAAAAAAATCGGCCAAGTGCGAGTCGTAGTCACACACACAGGGTTCCGTAGCACCAAATAATATAATAGAAATATTTTGAAGGCTCATTCATGTTGTATTGTATTAAAATCAACAGCAAAACTAAATTTGTTTTTCATAGTATGTTCATGAAAAACAAAGTTACTGCTGCAGTTTGTTGAAAAAGTCCCATTTCTCAAAAACTAAACATCAAATTGAAACTTTTTTTACGTTCTACAATCCTACATTTTTTCAGAATCTCCACCTTTTTCTAAATCCTCCTCTTACTTTACAAATTAGAGGAGGGGGGTGTTGGGGAATTTTACTACTTTTGAAACTTTTTTACGTTGTACAATCCTACATTTTTTCAGAATCTCCACCTTTTTTTAAATCCTCCTCTTGTTTTACAAATTAGAGGGGGGGGGGGGGGGATTTTACTACTTTGAAAGTGTCTATCTTTCAAACGATTTGAGAAAAAATGGTTTTAAGAACCTCAACGTCATTTTTAAAGACCTATCAATATAGAGTAAGATCCCAGAGCAATCAGACATAACTTATTTTCACACGGATGAAACCTGAAGTTTTCAGTAGCGTCTCGTGTGCCTTGAAAACCTACGCGCTTTGTGAAACTTGCCGAGTGACACCTGGGCAGGTACCAGGTGAGAAAGGTAACTAAAAATAAGAATTATCTAACTTAAATTCACATGGCTGATTTTTATATATGTCATGTAGAATATTATTTTAAAGTAATATCATAAGTATCAGACACTTTTGATGGACCAGAGCTTCTGTCAGACGCTTTTAAGCTACCCAAAAAATAGATGAACTTTGCTTATTTTTACATGTCTGATTTTTTAATATGTTATTGAAGTATTTATTTAAAACTTAAATTCAATCAGTCAGACAAATTAGAGTGACCAAACATCCCCTAAGACAAAAATTATTCAGCCTGAAGTATGAGGGCGAGAGCACTATGCATGCGCTTCAGAGTGAGTGAGACGTCCATAATAACTCGGTTCCCCTTCTTAAACTCACCATCTGTTTCAATCTACTGTGTATGTGCTGTTTTCGTGTATTATAACTTATAGTATACAGTATAGTTCGAGCCTGCGAGAGCACATGTTTTTGTTGTTTACATCAGGTTATTTGTGAGTGTTTTATTAAGTTGTTTGTAATAGTGATAATCATGGAAGAAGAGAAATTGAAATGTACATTTTGTAAAAAATCTCATGATAAACTTTGAAGAAATATTGAAAAAGTGCAAAAACATTTTAAAACCGCGAATAATCCATAACCTCAAATTCAAAGATGTAGTTTTACCGGATGACTTGTATGACAGTGGTTACCATCGAGAATGTTATAAAAATTTTACTGCTCTGCGAAAAAAATATTTTTCCGCCATACCAGAAAAACCAAAGAATGCTGAAAAAAAATTCGTTAGTTACATCGACATCAAGCCAACCTTGTAATCTTAGTACTAACGATGATCTATGTACAGCGTCTACCTCAAGTCAACAAAATAATTCAAGAGTTCCAGATTTAGATGTAGTGTCAAACTCAAGTCCAGCTAATTCAATGCCTGAACCAAGTGTTGAGCCAAATGTGAAGTCAAGTATTGACTTAGAATCAGTTGAACCGGTGTCATGTGATGGTGAAGAACCTTCTGAACGTGATGATAATTTCTCTTCTGAAAATATTTCTCTTAAAAGTAACGTGGATATAGACAGAAACCAGAAATGTATATACTGTAATCAACAGACTAAACGACATAAACTGAAAAGACTACCGGTATATCTAGCCGGTAAAACTACATCTTTGAATTTGAGGTTATGGATTATTCGCTGTTTTAAAATGTTTTTGCACTTTTTCAATATTTCTTCAGAGAATAATATAAGTTTATCATGAGATTTTTTACAAAATGTACATTTCAATTTCTCTTCTTCCATGATTAGAGCTGCATATGCAGTAAGGAAAATAAGGCAGTTAACTGATGCAGCTACAGCTAGGTTAATATACTATGCTTATTTCCACAGTATTATGTATTATGGCATTCTGCTGTGGGGATCGGCGGCAGACGTTGACTCAATTTTCATTTTACAAAAGCGGGCAGTCCGCGCGATCTATAAAATGGGTCCTCGCGAGTCCCTCAGAGAAAAATTTAAAGAGATCGATGTACTGACTCTGCCTTCCCTTTATATCCTAGAATGTATTTTATATGTCCGCAAAAACCGAGGGCTTTTCAAAATTAGAAGCGACTTCCACAATATTAATACACGCAGTAAACACGAAATTGTAATACCCAAATTCAGGTTAACAAAAACTAGTAAGTCTTTTCTTATTAACAGTATACGTTTTTATAACATATTACCTAAGTCAGTTATAGAACTGACCGATGGAAAGTTCAAAAATTACATTAAACATGTCCTTATTAAAAAAGCATATTACAAAATCAAGGACTACGTTGAAGATAAAGAGGTTTGGCTTTAGTTCCTTCTGCGCATGCGGCTTCCCTGGTAGCTCATAAACAGCACAAATATGTGGATGTCTCTAACTATTCTCAATCTCATTTTTTTTTCTTTTCATTTTAATTTACAATGGTTTCTTAGGGGATGTTTGGTCACTCTAATTTGTCTGACTGATTGAATTTAAGTTTTAAATAAATACTTCAATAACATATTAAAAAATTAGACATGTAAAAATAAGTAAAGTTCATCTATTTTTTGGGTAGCTTAAAAGCGTCTGACAGAAGCTCTGGTCCATCAAAAGTGTCTGATACTTATGATATTACTTTAAAATAATATTCTACATGACATATATAAAAATCAGCCATGTGAATTTAAGTTAGATAATTCTTATTTTTAGTTACCTTTCTCACCTGGTACCTGCCCAGGTGTCACTCGGCAAGTTTCACAAAGCGCGTAGGTATTCAAGGCACACGAGACGCTACTGAAAACTTCAGGTTTCATCCGTGTGAAAATAAGTTATGTCTGATTGCTCTGGGATCTTGGACTAATAGACATTCCGCACGTATAGGTTTCATGCTTTTTTTACATTCATTTCCATGTATGGGGAACCCCCCTTAACCTTTTATTTTTTTAATTTTTGTACAAAAATCGTAAAGCGGTATCCATCTACCTACCAAGTTTCAACTGTGTAGTCGTAATAGTTTCGGAATAAAGTAGCTGTGACATACGGATAGACAGACAGACATGACGATAAGGGTTTATATCATATAAATTGTGTAATGACGTTATAAGTTAATAGTAAAAGTTTTAAAGGAAAAGTTTATTTTATTCTGTTTAGCGCATTTAAATAAAAGCTTGTTTTTAAAAAAGTTTTTTTAATAAAATATTTTCTGTTAAGTACGTAAATTCAAATTAAAACTTGATATTGAACCGAGATTAAGCTTAATAGGTAAGCTTAGCATTTTTTCTTACCATGTTCATGCTGTGTTACAAAAATTCGGGCGATCATTCGAGAACCTTTCCATGACAACCAACGGTCCGAGTCTCCGCATTAGCATTGCGTACAGTCATTTGTTAAATTATAGGTCAGTACACCCTAAATAGGGCCACAAATAGCCAGCACGTCGCTTGTTTGTGAGGGCACATCACAGGCTTGTTTGGAGCGACGCGACCAGCGGGGTGTCAATGTTATTGAGAGGACCAATCTGCTAAAATAAACCTAATAAACGAATACGTACCGTTTGTAGAAACATTACATAATGAACTGTAATGAGGCAGAATTATGTGACATAAAGGTAACTGACGATAATAATGTTGCTCGAGGTATTCTTAGGGCGCTACATTATATAATATCAAAGAAAGGGAAAACAGGTAAATATCGTAATAACATCATCAATCCCGTATCCTTAGCTAACAACCATGTATAATATGTACCAAAAATAATACGCAGGAGGGTGATAACTTGGCATTTTGTTCGTCTAGCTAGTTCAAGATCAGTGAACTCATAAGGGTCGCTTTTCGAATTCTGGAGGCTAGGAATATATAAGACCTACTATTGCGAATAATGTTGTAAAAAATTAAGAAAAACTTGTTGAGAATAGGAAGTTAATTCCAACCGTTCATTTGTTGGATTAAGTTAGGACCTATACCGATGTAAAGACGACAAAGAAAGCTAATACACTTCTCATCAAAAAAATCGAAACACCTCGCAGTTTATGATTAGATAAGGATTATCAGAAAAATGTGTATATTTAGGAATAAATGTAAAATGTCATTTAATAGTGAGTAGTATGAGGTTTTCAAATCCTAATGTTATTGTTCTAAATTCAAATTAAGTCTTCATAGGTTTCGTATTTTGTATAATGAGTAATTTTTACCCTGTATGGAATATGAAGGAAATGGGTAAAACAACACGCGTAAATGAAAAAAAATGTAAGAAACGTTTATTTAATAACTTGTATTCCCTCCGCGAGCTCTTATTACTGCTTCCATACGGTTCTTCATCGATCGGATGAGAGTCACGATCACATGTTGTGGTATATTATCCCATTCCTCTTGAATTGCATTTTGCAGCTGGCTAAGTGTTTCTGGGGCAGGATCTCTTGCTCGAATTCGTCTCTTTAATTCATCCCATAGATGTTCAATGGGATTCATGTCCGGGCTTCTTGCTGGCCATACCATAATGGAGATACCGACTTCGGTAAGATAATCTCGTACGACGCCCGCGGTGTGAGCTCTAGCATTGTCGTGCATGAATATGAAGTCGTTGCCAATAAAATGTGCATAGGGCATCACATGAGGTTCAAGACACTGTTCGATGTACCGATGAGAGTTTAGTGCAGGCAGCCGTGGCCCAGACACAAAGGCAAGTTCTGTCTTACCGTCGGCGCTGATTCCTCCCCAAACCGTCCACGAACCGCCACCATAGCTGACCTTTTCTTCAATGCAGCATTGTGCAAAGCGTTCTCCATCTCTTCTGTAGACCTTGTTCCTTCCGTCGTTACCATACAGCATAATTTTACACTCATCAGAAAACAGTACTTTGCTCCACTGAAGGTATGACCAAGTTAGGTGCTCGCGTGCAAAGTTAAGGCGCGCTCTTCGATGGTCTGCAGTTAATTTCGGCCCATTCGCTGGCTTATGCGGTGCCAATCCGCGTTCCTTCAACCTTCTTCTTATTGTAGAGTCACTTACAGCTACTCTTCGTACAACGCGAAGCTGCTGCTGCAGTTGAAAAGCGTTAAGGCGTCGATTTCGTAAAGAAGTTGTTACAATAAATCGATCATCTCGCTCAGAAGTGACCCGATTCCTGCCAGATCCTGAACGGCGCGTGAACGAACCAGTCTCCCGATAGCGTTTGTAGACTCTATGAACAGATGATAAGCTTAGATGCAATCTTGCAGCCACAATACGCTGACTAAGTCCAGAATCCAGCAATGCCACCACTTGGGCGGCTTCTGCGGGCGAAGTATCCATATGTTTTAGAAAAAAAAGTTTTTTCAGACGTCCCAAAGTCACAGTAAATGAAATAAGAAACAAAAAGTTTAAAGACAAGCGCTAATTTTTAGTTTTTAAACGAGAAACGTACTCCAACCCTAAATACACATTTGTCTCAAAACAGTGATTAATTTCATTTATAGGATAAACAAATGAAATTCTAATTTCGAATTTTGATTTTTTTCTTCTTACTGTAATGACCAAACTGCCTACACAATAATGTTTTTTTTTTCATGGAATTAATTCTCTTTTGTAAAAAATTAGGACAAAAACAATAAAAACGAAAGTGTTTCGATTTTTTTGATGAGAAGTGTAGTTTGTCTTTTCGCATATTCTCTCATTTACTTAATAAATGTAACGGACGGTTATATTAAAATTGCCTGAAAAGAGTCGTCTCAAGAAACCGGCCTGCCTTTTTCCCAATGTCTAATGGCAATCAAATCATCCGAGATGATATGATAGATATTGGTTATGACTACTTGGAGCTCTTGGAGCATCATAAATAAAAGAAGTACATATTTACTAAATACAGGCATTAAAATTCGCCTACTTCTACGTTCACGTTAATAGATCATACGAAATGGGATAAGATTATGTAAAATATTTGGCGAAACGATCTTTAGTAATAAATTAGGGCCGTTAATATTGAAGAAAATATGAAAGAAGGTAATATTTCAGGACGATATCTCCGGGCTCAGTGTCCCTGTCCACTATGCGCGGTCACTGACACGCAAATTCAGCTTCCTACATGTTCCTTGGACGAAGGTTCAATTTGTTTCTACGTGACAGCGTGTGTTTTCATTCTAGTGAAACAGTCAATAAACTCCGGAGTTTGTAGGTATACTATTATAAATGTTTATCCTGCTTTTGCAAATGCCTAATTAAGAAAAGCCTTAACGGAAAAGCATCAGATGATCAAAACATTTACCTAGTATTATTACCATTTCTACCTTAATGAATATTGCTAAAACTAATAATATAAACCAATTTCTAAATAAAATTAACTATATGCTAATTTTATTTAGAAATATCTTTACATCTACATCTTGACCGCTGAGTCAACAACTGGAATACTTTCCGCTAGGCGTATATTACCTTTAGCAAATATTTTATTTCCTTCTCATGATCCACAAAGAACACCTCGAGGCGACATGTCATCGGCCGATTGGCCTTGACTTTCACAGACATTTTATTAACGGTTACCAGCTTACTCCGTACACCTTCCCTTATTGAACTGAACCCAGTGAGAATAAATAAACGCGACATTCGTGTTCCACGTGTCCATTTTATCTTACAGTCAATAAAAAAGTTCTGTCTGCTTAATGTTGAACCAAAACATGGACTTTTTACCGACTTCTAAAAAAAGAGGAGGTTATTATCATCGCAAAAAGTCGAAAAGTAGTTTCTTGTAAAATTATTTTTGGCTCTGCTGAATATTCATTACAAAATGACGTTTTACCATGAGTTTGCCCTACAGATACTGTAATTGTAGGTGTCTTAATAAGCGACACAGGCTCATTACGTCAAGAGGTACTGCAACGTCTTCCTGCCTGTGTTGATAAGTGGATGTAACTACAATTTCTTTGCCAAGCGTGGTAATCCTTCTTGCAATGAACTGTTCATTGAATCGGTCAATGAGTGGATCACACCAAGGCGTTTATGGACTGAAATGAATGAATGTGATCATGATGGTAGTCAAATGGAAAGTGTCAGGTGCCTTTAAGTAACTTTAACTGTGTTGCTATAAGTTGCTCCTGCCAATGACATTTTGTGGATAGACTAGAAACCATTCGATTTGCCAGTCAAGGATCATCGCCCACAGAAGCAACCTGCAGAAAAGACAGTGAGCCTGTCATATTACCTGAAGACCCGAAGACACGACCGCGTTGTTGAGTTGAGACCGCGAATCTGGAAACTGGAACTGGTTGGTTAACATGGCCTAGGCTTTACCTTACAGGTGGCCAATATCGCCGAGTATGTAGTAGTAGTAGTAATGTAGCTGTACAATATTGGTATTGTTTTGCTTAATTGAGAGTAGCCGAGATAAATGGCGACTTAAATAAGGTTCAGCAGTCGATTGTGACAGGCTTCTGATGATGAGGAATTCACTAAATATCATTGTTTTTTTGCGGTTGAATTAGTTTGCACGGCGGCGGAATCCACTTGTCTGTATTTCAATTTATATGAAGTCGGCGCAGCATGTTTACATTTCCCATATTTTTTTGTTTCAGTTGTTTTTTTTTACCTTTGAAATTTACGGAAATAGTTATCTTTGAACTGCTCAGTTTTTACCCCTTTTTCTTATACAAAATAAATAAACGACGACAAGGAGACACTATCTGTCTAAGTTTCATCAACCCCTTGATTCGTGCCTATCCCTACGGACTATAATGTGATATTTAAGCCTATATTTGGTAGTTTCAGTGAAAGCTTAGCATAAAGTGCGTCAACTATCAGTTGTGACGTGCTGAAGGAAAACATTTACATTTAATACAATATGTGCGAATAATATTAGTGAAGCGTTCGGCGGCTGACGACACCCGATTGTTTTGTTAATCAGACAAACTTTTGCCGATAATATCTTATGTCAGTATTAAATGCCCAAACAATTTGATATAGTCGTAAAGCAGTTTTAAAATAAGCGGTCTTATCTCTAGTGAGTCATGATTGGTACATAACATAGAAAATTCCCGACCGTCCCACCTTTTCATCTATATATACATATTACATATAATAAAACAGTAAAAAAACTGTGTCTGTACATTGAATATCTATACATATAATCTATACATATAATAAAACAGTAAAAAAACTGTGTCTGTACATTGAATATATTTAAAAAAAAATAATTGAGGGGAGTTTAGAAACAGTAATAGAGCACGAAACCAAAAAAATAATTCTGTCTGTTTGTCTGTTTGTTTGTACACGCTAATCTTCGGAACTACTTGACGGATTTGAATGATTTTTGTTTTGTTGTATAGGTATAAAGTCTGAGCAACATATAGGCTATAATTTATCTTGGAAACTTGAACACCTGATGCAGAACCGCAACAGACCAGCTAAACTATAAGAGATACAAAAATGGCACCTTAGCAAAAATTGTTTCACATGATGAGCATTTTCTGCTAAGAGAATAAATTTGAAGATCTGGAACACCTGATGTGGAACTCCAAGAGCCCAGCTACACTATAACATATATAGGAATGACGTCTTAGCAAGAGTTGTTCAGCCTGATGAGTACTCTCTGTTGTCGTATAAAATTTGAAGATCTGGAACAGCTTATGTGGAACTCCAAGAGCCTAGCTACACTATAACATATATAGGAATGACGTCTTAGCAAGAGTTGCTCAGCCTGATGAACACTCTCTGTTGTCGTATAAAATTTGATGATCTGGAACAGCTGATATGGAACTCCAAGAGCCCAGCTACACTATAACCTATATAGGAATGACGTCTTAGCAAGAGTTGTTCAGCCTGATGAGCACTCTCTGTTGACGTATAAAGATTGTAGATCTGGAACAACTGTTGTGGAACTCCAAGTGATCACTGTATAATTATAAAATAACATAAGCTGGGAGTACCTCCACGCGGTGAAGGCGGTAACAGTTTAGGACTGATTTTCGATGAAAATTCTATGAATCATTGAAAATTTGACTCTACTGGCTAAAACTCCCATTTATTTTCTTTTCCATTTATCTTCGAGACACGGTAACCTACCCGGTAACGCAGGGGAGCAGTCACTTAGATTTTAATTGATCAGGTATCTTCAGAATAAAACTATAACCATGCCTAGAAAGAGGTCAAATCTTTCCCAACTTTCCAAAGGAGCTAAAAGATAGAGCCCATAAGATCCCAAGAATCTAACGAAGAGCGTCAGGATAGACTTGATGGTGTTCGAGAACATCAGGGTGCAACTCGCTCTGTAGAAACCTCTTCGGATCGCGAAGCTCGCTTGCGTTCTCAGCGTATTTATGCATCTATATCCAGGTCTCTAGAGACCAGTGAAGAATATGATGCGCGACTCTCCGCTGATCGTGAATGTCATGAATTGTCTCGCGAGTCGGAGACGTTCACGGATAGAGAATTGAGCTTGAGTTCTCAGCGTATCTACGCATCTGCTTCAAGGTCTCTAGAGACAAGTGAGGAACATGAAGCGCGACTGTCCGCTGATCATGAACGTCACGCATTGTCTCGCGAGTCGGAGACGTTCACGGATAGAGAATTGCGCTTGAGTTCTCAGCGTATCTACGCATCTGCTTCAAGGTCTCTAGAGACAAGTAAGGAACATGATGCGCGACTGTCCGCTGATCGTGAACGTCACGCATTGTCTCGCGAGTCGGAGACGTTCACGGATAGAGAATTGCGCTTGAGTTCTCAGCGTATCTACGCATCTGCTTATAGGTCTCTACAGACAAGTGCGGAACATGATAAGCGACTGTCCGCTGATCGTGAACGTCACGCATTGTCTCGCGAGTCGAAGACGTTCACGGATAGAGAATTGCGCTTGAGTTCTCAGCGTATCTACGCATCTGTTGCTAGGTCTCTAGAGACAAGTGAGGAACATGATGCGCGACTGTCCGCTGATCGTGAACGTCACGCATTGTCTCGCGAGTCGGAGACGTTCACGGATAGAGAATTGCGCTTGAGTTCTCAGCGTATCTACGCATCTGCTGCTAGGTCTCTAGAAACAAGTGCGGAACATGATGCTCGACTGTCCGCTGATCGTGAACGTCACGCATTGTCTCGCGAGTCGGAGACGTTCATGGATAGAGAATTGCGCTTGAGTTCTTAGCGTATCTACGCATCTGCTGCTAGGTCTTTAGAGACAAGTGCAGTACGTGATGCGCGAATGTCTGCTGATCGTGAGCGACATGCATTGTCTCGCGAGTCAGAAACGTTTACCGATACAGAATCACGCTTGAGTTCTCAGCGAATTCGCACATCTACTAACAGGTCTTTTGAAACGAGTGATGAACGTGATGCGCGACTAACTGCTGATCGAGATTATCATACATTGTCCCGAACACGCACACAACAACATATCCATAATCAGTTAGAAAGTGAGAGAGAAAGGATTGCTGGAGTACGGCATGAAGAGACAGAAGTTAATTCAGTGTACCCTTGGGATCTGCTGCGGAGTAACGGGAAGAAAAGTTTTTTGTTGTATAGTCTGGGCAACATAAAGGCTATAATTTATTTTGGAAAATTAACACCTGATGCAGAACCACAACAGACCAGCTACAGTATAAGAGATATAAAAATGGTGCCATAGCTAAAAATATTCCACGTGAAGAGCATTTTCTGCTGTGAGAATGCTGTGGAACTCCAAACTTTGGAGTTCCACAGCATTCTCACACCATGGGCTTTGGAGTCCAAAGCCCATGGCAGCGCTATAACATATTACGGAATGACGTCTTAGCAAAAGTTATTTAGTCTGATGGGCATTTCCTGTTGACATACAAAAATGAATGATCTGGAACGACTCCAATCATCTCGCTCATCCCGTTGTTAGAATTCTACATCAGACGTTTCAAATTTTCGATTTTGACGACCCCGTTGTCGCTGGCATAAGCAACGGGATCCGCGTACGAAGTCGCGGGCAGAAGCTAGTTGTTAATAATTTATGAAAATAATCGTATGAAAATAGGATTCTTGAAAATAATTTGTTTTTCTGGAATGTATTTTGAGACATTGACCTATTTCCTGGATTTCCTGTTTTCTCGCGACTATTCGCGTTACTTTGTAGTTACGTGTAAATATAAAACGTACAAAAAAAACTTACATATTTTCATACAATATCGATGTTTCGGGTCTATAAAGAGTTTTATAACCGATTAACATTCCTAAATCTAAAGTTGAAACCATAATATCGGTTCATGCCATGGTTTGAGTGGTTCCTCCCATTCATAGACGATTCGAACCCTCACTGGGATGGCATTGTAACAATACACAGCACTTAGTGATTTATTTTCCCAATTAAAACTGCACCTCCTAACCTAAAGCTATTTAAAAATCTAACCTAACCTAAATGCACTTATTGTTGTTAAAGTTAAACCACAAATTCTAAAACATTTGAAAATAACATTAGTATAAAAAAAAGCAATAATTGGATGTGTCAAAGCTCATTGTCCTTTCCAACTAGTTTGTGTCCGCTCTATAGGAGTATCTACAGTCAGGAATAATATTGTAACCAAAATAAACAGTAAATAAACAAATTACATATAAAGTCACTGACACCGTGAGCCTAAATCGTATGAAATGTTAGTCCTCTAGCGAAGTGAAGGCAGTTTTGTAAGCAACTGTCACTCCGATAAAGATGTTCAAAAGGATGATTGATGCGTTCTTGTGAACGAAGTTTGCGATGTGAATATGACAGCAATACGCTTTACTAACTTTCATGTTATGACGATATATAAAAAGAATGTTTTCGTATAATATATCGTTTTTGCTTTATATCATTTTCTAGCGGTGTTTTGTAAAATATGTATATTTATCTGATTAATTTGGCCTTTCGGTGACCACTAGGATATTTAACGGTCAAAGGGATGGTTTTTATTATTAATAGTAGATATCGTTTTGTGATTGGTAAGTAATAGGTAAATATAGCATAGGTAAGTATAAAAAGATAGGTCTTTATAATAATATCTTAAGTTATTGTTTGATACTTGTAATATCCGAAACGAAGCAAAGACGACTATTTCAGTGTATTTTATATAATGTGCCCACAAACAAAGTTTTACCGGTTATGGGAAGAAATCCTACGAACAAACTTCGCACGATTAAACCGACTAACTTTATATCATGTTTGACGATTTGTTGTGGGTTTCTATGTACTTAGGTGTACTTTTGTAGGAATGTCAGTGACCTCGGATAGTCTCTACAGACTAAAAGGAGTTACGGATAAAATCGTGCCGGAGACAAGACAAATCGTTTTTGATGATCTAAAGAAAATAGGTGTTAAAAACTCTTTGTTGTTTTAATAATGGAATCCTGGTTAAAGAATTTCGTCCTGTTCTGTTTTTGATGGTTTAGATTTGAAAAACGATTTTATATGATCAAGGGTTGGATTGACATTTTATTTCCGTTCCACAATGTAGGTAAAAAGTAGGTACCTACTTGGAAAATCCTCTACGTTTAATAATAAGATATTGCTATGAGCCTAATCACATCAATAGTACAATGTATAATTCAATAGTATAATTCACAAAATCCACAATGGGCCTTTACAAAGACGAAAAGCATGTGTTTTTCCCATCATTGCGATCAGTTTCTGTTCTAGACCATACCTCTGAACCTTCTAGTTACGGAGATATTGGAGTTCATAGTTTTAACTTTTTAGCCACTTTTTATTTAAATACAGGTTTTAAATGTGATACTGATAACTTTCCTTTAAATACCTCTATGACCCCCGTAGGGATCCCTTCTTTTCGCATAATGTTCTTTGTCCTAATATACTTCGGCATAACGATTTTGGCACAATGTTTTTTGGCATAATAATACTTCGGCATAATTTTTTTTGGCATACGTTTTATGTTGGCATAATCATCTTAAAAACTAATTTGTTTTGGAATAAATTTGATTCGCATAACGTTAGTAGGCCTAATGACTATTAGCATAATAATATTTAGGCATACAAAATATTGTTGGTTAAAAATTTAATATGCTGTGCAACAAAAGTTAGTGACAGAACCGAATTGCGGCAAAACCGACTCCACGTAGTCTTGTTTGTCCTACCCCTAGAGTGTAATTTAAAATCGCGTAGGCGCGTAGGGGCGAGGCGGCCCGCGGGCTGAGGAGCAGGTGGCTGCGAGCGAGCCGCCGCGGCGGCTCGCCTCAGCCGGCGAAGCCGGCCAACAAGCCGAAGCTGCGGTGGTGAGCGAAAGCCGTCTGCGACGATTAGCACGCGTGGGGCCGCCGGAGGCCCGCAGCGCCGGAGCCGTGACAGAAACCCGTCCTGCTGCATGTTGCATGCTCGCTTGAATGCTGCATGCTGCATGCTTGCTTGCATGCTGCATGCTTGCTTGCATGCTGTATGCTTGCTTGCTTCATGCTTCCTACAGCGAAAAAAAAACCCACAAAATTGTTCAATACGGTATATTATATTAATATGTTATTTATTACCTGACTCAGGAGATATGGCTTTTTTCCAATCGTCGAAATAAATTGGATCGCCCTAGCTTTTTTGCCCGAAGAGGATAATTATCCTCTTCGGGCAAAAAAGCTAGGGCGTATAAAAAAGTTATGCTTTAGAACTTTATGCTTAATAAATTTATGCTTTAGAATATTATGCTTCATCATTATTATGGTTAGAGAAATTATGCTTAAAAAATTATGCGTAAGCTGTTATGCGTAATTATATTATGCGAAAATATAATTATGCCAAACAAAATTATGCTAAGTTATATTAGGTCTTAACATTTTATGCAAATGGATAGTGAACCACCCCCGTACTACTACTACAATGCATCCCTCAGCACAATGTTTTGATTAGGTTACAAGAGTACTAGCGTAAAACGTAATTATTCACACCAAAAAAAAAACGTTTCCGAACAATGTTTTTCGCGTAGAGTTACTTAGTTTGACGTACAGAATGCTCGGGGCTTCCTCGGGCCTTCCTTTTACACCTTATATGTATAAATTGCAGACAAGAATTGGAAATGCATCTTTTCGACACAATGTTGCTAATTTATTCCTTGTTACCCATTAGAATCGAGAAAATAACACTTTTATTGATTGTCTCCTTTGACTTCTTAAAAAAGAGCCAATGCTTGGCCCACAACCCAAATGGAGGATAAACATTATTCAAAAGATAATTAATTATACAATTTATATTTAGACCAAATAATTTATACCTAAGTAATTAAACGTTCAACGACCACTATACATAGTATTTCACGCTGTATTTTTTACTCAAGTTATCGCTTCGAGCTTAAAAGCTTCCATTCAATTCTGATCTGAATTTCAGGAAGCTGTTTAAAAGCATTTCACTACGTACAAGGAGAATTACTATCGTCCAATGAACTGTTAAATGGGTTATTATTTTGTAATAAATAAAAAAACATCAACAGCATGATGCGTGTATTCCCAGAAGGGTTATGAATATGCACTTTAGGTGTGCCTTCGACTAGTTTATTTTTCTCGAAAATAATATAATAATGTAGAAGCAAGTGTACCGGTACTAATGTAGATGTAAAGCCAAATGACTACCTATCGATACATGACGAGGGAACCCGATTGAACTCACCCACATAGAACTTGTACCCGATTGAACTTTGCAATAAAAATATATCATACTCCTTGCAAAATCAAATTAAAAAAATAGATCAACAAAATGTGCCCGAAAAAAAAAACAAATTGCGATACTTGATCCGTCGATTGTTCTTCAGGCAGATTTATTTAAAAGAAGAATGGGTAATTGTATGAAATTATATCGGTTGCCCACGGTTGCCTGTGTTTTTCCTTGTGCCCGTGGGTATTAAAACTTCACTGGCCTATTTATCGGTAGCATAGGTAATTGACTTTCACCGGTCAATGACTTTATGGAACTGATAAAAAGTACTCGGCTGTTGTTATTTTAATATTATTTTGTTAAAGAAGGTGACCCGTAATTTATTCAATGATTGTACTGACTGTTCTTTGTGCTTTGTGACTTCAAAGTTGGAGGCTTTAAAGTTTTTGAGGCCGCGAAAATTTCCGCATTGGCATAATTTGGTTACCTGTTTCAATTATGTTTATTGTAATGTTTTTATAAATGTTTATTGCCCTAGTTATTTCAAATTACTAACAAAGGTCTTAAATTTCCGTTTATTATTTAACAGTAGGTACAATAATAAAATTTGAGTCGTTTATGAACTTTTACTGTCACATTATAAAATGCCGCTCGAACTGGCCAATCTACATTAAAAAATGTGTGAAAGCCATTAAAGTTATTTTTTTGTTTTTTTTTTAATTATCAAATGGCCTCGTTTTTTCAATTTTCCTCGAATTCGACCACCTTTTTAATTCCAAAACATTGTTTAAAAAAATAACAATATTTCCAGAGCTGCAAGCGTAGTTTTACAACTAACTTTGACGTTTGGCTCGTGCTAACCACGGAACAATCACGCAAGTACTTAGCACTAGAACTTAAACGTGCTATAAGTTAATCAAATCAAATCAAATCATTTATTTGCTTGATTATGGGTAGATAGGTACATGAGGTGATACATACAACAGAAGTTCTTTAAGCCATATCCTACCCTAACAGGTGTGCAAATAATAAATAAATAAAATACAATAAAAATTGTTTAATTCTCACCATTAAAAACAAATTACAATTTAGGGGGTGTATAAATGAAATTTTTACAATGGTTTTTGTGTGGTGGTTATAATGAGGTTCACAGAGTTTTGAACCTACCCCCTGAACAAGGCTAGGCACTATCTCAGGGGATAGAGGTGCAAATAACTGTTACAATAAAATAAAAATAATAAATCTTACATTAATCGTTACATATTCAACTATACCGCTCGCTAATACCGCGCTTAACCACAAAGCGCACTTTAAAACAGAAGTTTGATTGTATTTGAAGTATTTTGAAGGTAAGTAGACTTCTCGTAAACCGTTCTTTAATCCCTGTAGTGGGAAGATCCTGTGTATCAGAAAGCGGTAACGTCAACTGACACGTGTTGACCTAAACTTAGCTTCTTAGCTAAAAGTTTATTGTTCTTTTTTATCTTGATAATTTTACCTGGGACATTGCTAATGGCTGTGAGCACGTGTCTCAGTTCGCTTAGAGGTTCATTGTCAGGTGCTATGACGCACAAGATTGCATTCTTTTCACGTTCCTTGTCATCAAAAGTCGTGCAGTTCTCTCGACGGCTTAATGGAGAGGGTTATAAATAAATTAATAGAATCATGTGCTTTGTTCGATATGTTTGCCTACAAAACAGAAAAAGATGATTAATCTGATTTCGATTTTTTCTTTTATAAAATACTTATCTGTTCACTACTAATCATTTTATTGCCCGTTCGTGAATAAGTATAATTTCGTTCGTAATAATATGAACAGTCAGTGTGTGAAGCTAGATCACAATTGCATTATGTTTTACACTTGCCCATTGTGTTACATTCTTGGTGCTATTTATTTGTTTTACTATTTATGTAAACACACAAGGCAAAACAAGAAAATAACATTATGTAAAATACTTGAGTGGTTCTGCAAAATTTATTTTCTACCAGTAGATCCACGAAATCTGCTCAGGATGATTATAACGTGTAAACGAAAAATTTTCTTACATTCATTAATACACTTACGTTGATGTTGTCCACGTCTAAATCATGAATTTTGCACAAAATTTTCTTGAATATAAAGTGAGCACTAAGAAGATTCATTCTAAAGGGGTTAAATAGGGGATGAAAGTATGTATATGTAGAATAATAAGCCCCCGCTAAAGCAGATACAATTCTACATGCTGTTTCACATGCGACGTTTTCGTGTTAAAATAAAACCTGTAAAGATAGAAAGTCCGGGGTGGTCTTCACAAAAGCTGTTAATTTATCATGGTTTTTTTTCTTAAAATAAGCCCTATCTCAGTTTATTCATACCCACGTGTAGTCTGCCATACGCCCCTCAGTAGGCGGATCATAAACTCAATTTATCTATTAAGGATTTTAGAACAGGACTGGGGACGCATATTGTTTATTAATATTAGAATGCAGTATCAATATTTACCCCAGAGGGTATTCTTAATTGACTTACATAATAAGAAGACACTCATACGTATGAGAAGCTGGCGGGGATACATAAGCGTTTAATATATTAATAACGATAATAATAGTGAATAATATACAGGTTTGCGATTTAGTCACCGGTATCCTTCAAGAAGGTAAACTCATGTACAATGAGGGCTAGGGTTTTTGAGCTCTCCAGATGGCGCCACTGTCGAGTAAAGTCCTGTCAATAATTCTATTTTATACTTTAAAGTATCTATTACTTTATAAAAAGTTTATTTTATGACGTTTAATATTCTTCTTAAAATTAGCAAGCATGAAACATTTAAAAAACATTTTACCTACAAGTAAGATCCTAAGTTACTACTAAAACCACTACAAACCTTAAAGTCATAATTAATCAGGAATGGCTAGGTAATCTAGACCACAATCGTAAAGATTAGTAAAAATACCTGATAAAAAAAGCACCCACAGTGCGAACACTCTATGACATCTGACATTTCGCCATGTGACCTCGCGCTACACTAACACCTCTAGCAGCGAATTCTTACGCGAAAACCCCTATTCGTGTAAAACAAAACAAAACAAAAATGGAAGTGGCTGTTTAAATCTTGCATGCATCAGTTCACTGTTTTTGTATGTATACACATATTTGGAGCAAATAAATATACTTACTTACTTACTTACTAATAACAAAGTAACAGCTTTTTACTGAATGCAAATGAAAATATATACGGCACTTATAACAAAAACACATTTTTTTCAAATTTCGTGTGTCTGTAGATTGTTTCGGTTAAGGCGAGGTATTCCTGCAAAAGTAGGCATTTAGCGCTGTAGGCTGCGCGCAAAATACTCCTCGTGGACACAGCGCGTTCGTGAACTCGCGTGACCTTGCCTAACGACACAGCATAGAAATATGCAGTTGGATAAGTAATATTACTTGACTTTTATGAAATATTTTTTCTATGATCAAAATTTGTTACAATCTAGTAGCGATAAATTAGAGCTTTGTTAATAAATGAAATAATTGTCTATAAAATATAAGAATATAAAATAATCATAATTGGGCAGTTTGAGTAACTAATTGAAAATAAACAGCCAGTTCGCTATTAGTAGGTTCGAGAACTGTAAAGATAACATTTTGATTTGTTTATGTGTTTTTGTGTAAATTGCAATAAGTGTATTTTTATTGAACTTTCCTATTTCATTCAAACAAATTTCTTTTTTTTTAATAAAAATATAATATTAACAATCACAAAACTAGAAAGAAACTCAACTAAGTAGATGAAATTAAAATAATTACTATAGACCCGGCGCAGCCCTATCGCGTACGTACCACCCGGCTGTAGGTAATTATTTCAAAGACAAGGCCGAGTCACAATACTGTATATATTTGTACTGTGACATATCTTTGGAGTGCATTCTTTTTATTTGTTACTTTTATTGCTTTACACGACTTTTTTCGCTTGCGTTGTTTATTGCCCATTATAACTTGCAACAATTATAATAAACTTGGTCAAAAACAGACGGTATGGTACGCGAAATTGTCGCGGAAAAAACTGACACAGGTCCGTCGTCGGTAAGCGCCAGCGCGCGACTAATCGGGCCTGTCCGAGCCGCCGCGAACGCTTTTAATTCATTTTAAAACATAGTAATTAAGAAAATAATGTTATCAAGTCAAACTCTGCCACTTTGTCTAGAATTAATTAGTTTCTTTAATTTAGTATAAAAATTAAATGTAAAACATCAGTAATTTAGTCATAATATTGAAAAAAAGTTACAAAAAGGGGTAACTTTGCGATTTTTTTCTATCGAGTGAAGTTCATCAGATCTTGCAACTGAATGCGACTGTGACTAGATAAGATCCTTAACTATAACATATATTTTTTTTAAATTTTTAAACACTATATTCTTTGTCTCAGATGGTTTTAAAAAACTCAAATGTGCGCCCACCTCGCCTTAATCTCCGAAACGGCTGGACCGATTTTGACGGAACTTTTACTGACAGATAGCTGATGTTATATAATTTAAATTAGGCTACTTTTATTTCAGAAAATTAATAAAAGTAATAATTTCACAGAATCCAAGGTCGCGAGCAACAGCTGATCTAAAAGTTTGTCGCGAGATTTAAGTACACGTATACTAGTTTTCGTGTCCTCTTAACTGTTGAGGTGTTCCCTCGTGAGAAGACAATCCTGGCTGCAGGACAAGGTCATGATAGAAATCATCTTTATCTATCAAAAGTGAACGCGTATACAAAGTTTCGTGTCTGCGCTACTAACCCTTGAGGAGTTCCCTCGTAAGAAGACCATTCTGGCTGCAGATTAAGGTCATGATAGAAATTATCTTCATCTATCAAAATTGAACACGTATACAAAGTTTCGTGTTCGCGCTATTAACCGTTGAGGAGTTCTCTCGTGAGGAGACGATCCTGACTGCAAGATGAAGTAATGTTTATAATAAAAGTGTATTGTCACCAGAACCAAAGGTGTGTGCAAAATTTCAGCTCAATCGGTTGAAGATAACTGCTTCAAAATTGAGTTGCAAGAATCCACCCGGGCAATTGCAAGTCAAATAAAAGCTTGTAAAATCAAGTGACGATTATTTGATGCCTATTTTTTGAAGGTCTGGTGAGCAACAAACAAAAATAGTAGATTATACAATAAGTAAAAAAAAGGGAATTTAATTCGACGGATTAAGTTTGTTCCCGAGAGCAGCGAAGGATTCTGGATTAAAATCATTCATCATCGTAGTAAGGGATTCTAGAGTAGAATCCTGAGTGGAGCGAGGGATACAAGACCCGAGATGATTTTTTTTCACGAGTTGTGTACTCTACTTTTTACCTTTGCCGGCGAGAAAATAAATAGAAGTATAGTATTTATATTTCTCGTGGGTTAATAATGACAGCCGCTCGGGTTAAACCGCGCTTACCAAAGTCAGTCTGTGGATCGGTGACCACTAATTCATTACATACCGAGTTTCCTCCGTACCTCGGTACGTAAAACCGTTAGTCCCGGCTGTCATTTGTAGTTCTTTGACAGTCGTTACAGGAAGTCAGTGGCCCGAAAGTCTGACCAAGGGGTACCGTGTTACCCATCCAGTACTAACTGGGCTGTGAAGGTCAGATAGGCAGTCGCTTCAAGTGAAATACTGATTTTCAGCTGCATCCGATTAGACAGGAAGCCGACCCCAATAAAGTTGGGATAAGTCTGAGCAGATGAGTATTTATGACATTTTACTAAATAATCGGTAATAAGAGAACAAAGGATTAAATATAAACATTCAAAATTGATATGAAATTGGAACAATTTTCGAAGTTCAATTTCGTTCATAATTCGTGTTTGTTCCAATTTCAAAATGGTTTTATTCACTCAGTGGGTAAAAGAGAGTTTTATTCACTGTTATCGATGAATCAAATGCCCTTTTTCGAGTGGCAATGGTAAAATATATATTTTTAAGTGATTTGTGTTAAAACGATTAAGAAAAGTGTTGATAGAGGAGACAATTTCTCACTCACTTAAAACTTTCCAACAGCGCCAATTATCCAGCCATTCAAACGCCAAAAGATCCTTGTAGCACTGTAAAAATAATTCAAAAGGTTTGTTATACATTGTTTTCAAGTTAATTACTGGCCGAATTCGACGAAAATTAGAGAAAAAAAAAAACAAAAAAAAAATTATTGGCTTTCATCTTTGGCTTTCACTCATCATTTTTTAACGTTAATTAGCCAGTTCGGGTGGCATTTAATAATGAGACAGCAAGAAGTTCATAATAGAACTCAAATTTTAGTTTTTTGATTAATACATGGAAAAATATGATCGGCTTCTGCTTTTTAATATAACTGGTAATATAGTCACGTAATAAGTGGCTAGGCGAATGACCGAGGCGATAAATTATTGAAAGTTTGGAATTTCATACTTGAACTGAGGATCTGTCCAAATAATGAAGTCCCGCTTCGCAACACCAGTGAAAGTCGGGACGAGCTTTCCCAATCGCCATAGGAGCAACGATAGTCTATCATACAATAGCATGTTATGGAGAGTTTATTAAATCTGGCATGTTGACGCATCTCGGCGCGTGTGACGCAAGCGGCTGATTGCAGCACGGGTGCATTCACTGTAAACAAGGTGAAACGGTGCTTGCCACGTTATTATATGAGAACAAAGGTGCTTGAACCGAAGCTGAAATGTCAACCCTGAAAGCGAACGGCAGCCACGTGTAATATTGATAGGCAGAGTGCTCTAAAGGTTCGGTCGAACCGGTAAGGGACAAATTGCTGATGCGGTAACGGAAACTGGGCTCTGATAGATAATGTATTTGTCAGTCTCCGATGTCCGCAGTTTGTCCAGGCCAATTGGATTGACTGATGCCAATAATTCGACGATAAATTATTTTTAATAGACCAGGAACACATGGTTCATACGCGAACGACTTGTCCGGTTTCAACAAGAAGCTCGTAAATCACTTCGTCGACAGCTCGCCTGAGATCAGTGGGCCTGGTGAAATTTTTTATCATGCGATCGGATAAGTTATAAAAACTCGCTCTAAGCACTCTGCACGATTAAGTGTTATTGAATATAGTTGACGAAACGAATATTTTGAGCTCATGATTATAGCTTTCCATAAACCAAACAAACTAGATCCCATACAGGTACCTTACTTTAATCACCGTCATAAGAGCGCAAATGAAAATATATCACCATCATGATATCACCACTGCTCGGTAAAAAAATACATCGTCATGTGAACGGGTTGAGGCCTATTCTCACAGAGTCTTCTCTGTCTTCCTAGCACATAACGTAATTCTGATTGAAACACTATTCGCTAGGCTTTTAAAGTGCACTTTATTTAGATGAGGCGTAAACCACTTTGACTTATAATGAGTTATTGGAAAACGTTTTATGTTATGCATAATTTGACATTCAATATGCACAGACAATTTGATTACCTTCATGAGTAAACTACGAGAGGCTTGTGTATTTTGATTGAGTGTTTTATGTAGTTCATAATGTAAGTTTTAAAATACCCACTTAAAATTATTAGCCAAATAAAATAGCGAAGTTGTCAATGTGGTTAATCAAGATGAACTTTCATGACAGAAAAAGCTATGACAAATAAAATTGTTTGCTACGGCTTAGTCAGGTATCCATTGGAACCTGCTGTAGTTCCTGTTGTATGACGTTACACATAACATATAATCACGCCTGTAATCCCCGAAGTGATAGGCTAAGACACCCACCCTATAGTACACCCACATTTCGCCAGTTATGTAACAATTTGTCATGTTACAATAAATTAGCATTAATCCACATTCCTAACCTCTTTTACTGACGTCCTTGTCGACATTTTGTCTCTTAGAGTGAGATCTACATTTAAAGGGGTTCTAACCTCGAGTGCTTGGCACTCTATAATAACCTTTGTAATGACGTCATAGAGGCCTCGTACATTGAAGCGAAGGTTCCGGAACAAGGTAGGCCATCGCTTCCATAAATAGTAGCGTGCATTTTGAAATATGAAACATGGCGCAGTACCTTGGGGTCTATTTATAGGCGGTTGGCGCGGGTTATAGTGAGAGGTGAGCGGTGCTCGGGTTCCGGGGCTGGTGCTCATTGACGCCGGGCCATCGATCGGAGGCGGGGCCCGAGCCTGCAGCACCTAGCTCTGACCTAGTTTGCACCCTCAATGAAACAGGAGGATGAGGGACCCAAAAGCCAAACAGAGTAACTCTACGAAATCAAATTTTGGAAAATATTTCAACTTCAATCAGGTTTTCTTATGAAAACTAGTTGTTTAAATGAGAAATATAACTGGTTAACGTATCAATTCTAGTTTAACCACCGATCGCAATCCAGTTGAATTCGGTAGGTAACTAGCTGAGCATGTGTAGAGTATCAATTTAAAGTTCATAATTATTTGTCGGGTAGTTTTTGCACACGTGTCCGTTTCGTACAATGACGGGATGAACTTTAGGAGCATTCTCTACTTAATTAATAGACCTCTATAAAAGTTCAGACATTAACGTAGTTAATAGATAAAACACGCGTAGTTTTCACAGATTCGTAGATTTTAAATTTTGAGTTGAAATTGATGGTCAAATTAGTCAGTTTTGATAGGTACTCGTTTAATCCTTGACACCCAACGTTCGCGTATACCCCTGTTTACCTAACCATTCGTTGTCTCGACGATCATTTTTTAAGGTATCAACTAAAATGATATAGTTTTGTAATGTTTACATTTATTTTTGAAACAAAGATTATATCGATAAACAAAACGTTTTATCTAAAAAAAAATTATCATATATTTGTTTATTACAACTTTTAACTGACAACTTACTTAAAATTAAAATGAAAAAAAAACAACCTGAAGTAGCCTTTTCTTCTTTGGCGAACAATATATAATAATCATAAAATAATACATATACGAATTTTTTGAACCGCAAGTTATGTAAAAATCAACTTTATGTTCACCAGAAATAGCGGTGTAGACTTTGAACAGTACGTCTAAGTCATTCGCCTTTTTATGTGAACTAATTCCACAAACTATTATTTTTTTCATATTTCGTGGTTCACTTGGTTGAACGTTGAGGTGCTCGTGGCTTAATAATAAAAGCCGCTCGGCTGAATCTTCAGGTTAACGACGAGTAGTTTGGTGATAACTTCAAAAATAGCGCACTTAACCGCCGAACACGACTGCCTCTCCAGAGCGTAGCGAGCACATAGTTGACTAGCGACAACACGGTTATTAATTGTGGCACGCGCGTTAAAAAGAGACAATGATTTTTTTATCGCGTATTCGTCGATTTGACGAAGGTTAGGTGTCTAGGGTATAGAGTAGTAGTTGTGTTATGCGTTGCAATGCCTTTTTGTTTTTTTTTTTCCAGATTTTTTTTTCATAAATCTTCCCTGGTGTATGTAGAACAACTGTGCAAAATTTTATCAAAATCGGTTCAGTAGGTTAGGGGTACGAACAAACGAACGATCTGACATTGATTTGTATTTATATAAGATAGACTAGATAATAGAGTTATTATCAAAAGAAAACTTTCTCCATTAGCGAAAATTATATTTTTGATTCAAATTAAGTTTAATGAAAACATTGTTGAAAAATTGCTTAGTAAATAAAAAATAGGTATGTCAGCAACGAAAATTTTCTATTTTCAGATTTAGCCCATTTGTTCGAGCCTCCAAGGACAGTGGTGTTGGTTGTGCAGCGAGGCCTCGGTCGTTGACCGCGCGACCCAGTTTCAGCGTTGACGTCACAGCTACGCCTCCTGACGTCACGCGCGAGCCTCCTCGAGCCCATTCAAAACTAGATCACAGGCTCGGGGTAACTCGGGGAGCACTCCACCTCACCTTCCCTCCTCACATATACAATTATCATCGAGGCCGCAGTACTGGAAGTATCGCTGGAGGTCATTTCACCCTGAGTTTCTATTTATACCCACCATGTTAAGGTCACTGCAGGTGTTAATGACGGCAAGAAATTCTTTTTCATCTGTCGAAGGACATTTTTATGAAAAAGATAATTGAGCTGATGATTGCTTCCTAGTTTTTGGGATCAGTAACAGATAATCTGTGTTAAATTGATAATCTAGAACAGTCATAAAAATTAAAACGGTTCACTATATTAACAAAGTCAGTATTATTAATTAAATATTTTATTTATAGAAGATTCAGTTGAAGTTTTGTTTTAACTGGATATTGTTTCAATGTCTAGCTGTGTACGAACTATTTTGCATGGTTGGCAAAAATAGTAAACCTTTCCCTGACGTAGTTTAGAACTACATATATAATAAAAT
Source organism: Eurois occulta (assembly GCA_950022335.1). NCBI lineage: Eukaryota > Metazoa > Arthropoda > Insecta > Lepidoptera > Noctuidae > Eurois > Eurois occulta. The sequence goes on from OX465496.1 coordinate 9,249,539, forward strand.
TAAGTTTTGCTGTAATGTGTGTGTGTTGTGTGTTGTAATGGTTTGTACAAGAATTAAATAGAAAGAATTGCTAAACCAAAGTGGCAGTGTGGGTGGGGCACATTGCTTGCAGAACAGATGGCCGATGGGGCCGAAAAGTTTGAGAGCGGCGACCACGTACCTGAAGACGCAGCGCTTGCATACCACCCACAAGGTGGACCGACGACCTGGTGAAGGTTGCGGTAATCCCCTGGATGCGCAGCGTAGAAACGGTCAACAATGTTTTAATTTTTAGCTTGTTTTGTTGTTTGGTAGATTTGGTAATAATTAGGTAATTAACCGAAATGAATTTGTTTTTTTGCAGCATGAGAAATATTTATTTATTATATTAGGTTCAGCAACAATTGTACACACTGAATACAGTGACATAATACATTCTTAAAGTAAATAAAAATAAATAAAATAAATTCCAGTGCAACAATTACTCGTACATTATAGGTAATCACCACATGTACAAAACAATAAATTCGGAAAATAAGCCAACTTACAAAGTAACAAGCGCCAAAATAAAAATAGTGTAAAATAGAAAAATGGTAAAATTAACTAATTATTTATTTATATTCAAATAAAGGTAAAAAACCTTATAAAATAAGCCCCCCCGTAGTAATGGTTTGACTGTGGGGGTCAGTGAGCTAATCGTTGGCTATGACAACATTGGTAAGTAGATAAAATAAAAATAAAAAATAAAATAAAAATTAGAAATTATATTGCATTGGTGAAAACACACACATTGCACTTTGTGAATTGATAAAATTGATAAATTATAACTAAAGATGGAATAAATAAAAATGAAGAATACTTGGTGCTGTTTCACTTTTAACGGTAGGTACCTATGGTAACTATAATTTGGACTTTATTCTAGGGATGTGTAGAGCATGATCCTCAGCATTGAAGGTTTTTAGATCGACGGAGCTTGATACAAGTCTATGCATTCATTAGGAAGATTTTAAGTGTGAGGGCGCGCTTAAGATCTAAGCCAATTAAAATCAGTAAAGTCTAGAATACAAGTAGCAAATCAAAAAGGTCTATATAAAGAACAATCCTTGACACGAATAGCTTGGGTCATGCCCTTTTGAGAGCGCAGCCGGAACCCCCAAGGTTTACACTATGAAAATATTCACTGAACAGCCTGAGCAATTTGTTTCAAATGAATTACTATTCGGGAGTAACTGTTAATTAGTTCTGTCTGTATTCTGTTAGGTTGTGGCAGTTTTAAATACATGATTTTTGGTATTTTAATTGTATTATTCGAGAATTTAATGTTTCTTATTTATTGCATGAAAAAAATCCGCAGTAAAGTAAACTGGTTATTATGCTTATAGTAAATTGTAACAATATACGTACGAGTACGTCATGTCAACTGAGAGGTGATAGTTAGGTTGGGAGTCGAACTGAACAAATTGTTATCTTGCACTTTTTAAAGAACATTGAATACAATCAGAATTTTTAGTTAAAATAATGTTGTTTGCAAGGCTTGCCTTTACTGAAAAGTCGAAGACTAAAATCTGGAGCATGGAGTGATGCTTTACGAACAGAACAAACGGCTTTCTACAGACTTCTAAACAAGTGTCTGTTCTTGAAAGTTAAATTGGAAAATAATTATATTATTTTTAGTCTTTGATATTTCTTGGGGCACTGGGTTCGCTTACGTTTGGAAAACGCCGAGGAGCCAACTCGCAGAGACAGAACCGAAGATTGATCCATGTAAGCAACGTGCAAGTCCATTCAAGGTGGAAAGTAATTTGACGAAAGCACGTAATACTGTTTCCAGTTCTGCGTGGGAGTTTATCTAGAGGTCCTTCAGTGATTGTTATTGGGAATTAACCAGTAATTTTACACACACACCATTACACAAGAATACTTAATTGGTGTAACTCGAATACCGAGCTCACAATATCACTGTATTTGGGTTGGCGGTTGGAAGTCTCTCCAAGGGTTTCTGCAGTCGGTCAGGTTGAATTGATCTCAGCTTTCCAAGTATACGTGAAAAGGTATATATTCAATTCATGGTACACAACATGTGGGTAGTGCTCAGAGGTTTATGCTCCTAAAACGTATGTTATATATATAGCTCAGTCACACAAAATGTATGAACTCTTTTGTTCCCGATGTGACATTGTACGTTTATAGCGATTATTAAAAATACAAACAACTAAGTTTTGAAAGTTTATTAATCCCAAGAGATTAGAAAAATAACACTGAAATGAATAATAAAAACAGAACTTGTTTCTCTAACTCAAGTTATTTTAGGAATCGAGCTTCTCTCAAATAGAGAGGAGCTCGTGGTTAAATAAGAACAGCCGCTCGGGTCGATCTTTAGGTTAAGCCGTGCTTACCTAGGTTGGTCCGTTGATGGGTGGCCACCCTCCGTTCCTCCATGCCTCGGAAAGCCGTTGGTCCCGGCTGTCATTTTGTAGATCTTTGACAGTCGTTACAGGTAGTCAGTGACCCAAAAGTCTGACAACCAGTCTTACCAAGGGGTATCGTATTACCTAGCACTAACTAGGTTGTGGAGGTCAGATAGGCAGTCGCTCGCTCCATGTAAAATACTGGTATTCAGCTGCATCCGGTTAGACTGGAAGCCGGCCCCAACATAGTTGGGAAAAGGCTAGGCAGATGATGATATTTTAGGAATATTATTTTTGTAAGAAGAAAATTTCTAAAAATGTCTTAATTTATTTTGGGTCCTGTGTAGGAGTGGCTCAATACTTAGGTACAACTTACAGTTCGTTGATTACGTACTTAGCACAAAAAACAAGTTTTCGGAGAAATAGATAGGTACTCGTAATTTAGGCAGTTATAGCAGTTTAATTTTCCTCTTTGGCCCAAATAGCGAAAAGAATAAGACAAATAGTGTGTTGGTTCAGTAATCCACCTTCATCCAGCGTTGTATCTGGGTCATTTGCTGTTCCAACAACTGTGGGCATGAAATTTTTCCCATCTAAGGTTACGACATGACCTAGCCCTAGTTACTGGGCTACGTCATGTAACGTGGATCGCTCATTTCATATCTTTCTATTAATGTTTATGGGCTGCGTTGATGCGACTTTCATAACAGTAGAGATTAAGGAGCTGGCTGCGTCACCTTCGCGTTAAGGACGCGGTGGAGGTCATAGCCGATGTTTACTGTTCTAGTTATGATTTTACACTGGTGTGTTATGTATTAACCGACTCTATTTCGGTACTCAAGAAACATTGATAATGGATTGGGCAAAAACGTAATAGAAAGGTATCTGTGTAAGAACTGCTTAATCTAAAAAAAGTATCTACAACTCAGCTACTTTGAATTTGCGTAATTATGATGGGAATTCGTTATTAATATAGGTAAGTTTATTATGTACATTATAATATAATGTACATAATAATACAGACAGACTATATAGAACTAAAATAATATTAAAAATAAATTTATTGCATGTCATCTGTGTACTTGATGACCTTATAACTGAGTCAGTGAGCTGAGTTCCCGTAACTGAATTTTGTGCCAAACTTATTTGAACTTTTTGTCATCGATACTCTAAGAAGAAGGTCGTCATAAAGTTGTTATAAAGTAGGATACTGAAAAATAAAAAATATGTTGACCTGGAAAGTTAAAGGTTGAGCACAAGTACCTCTTAACAATATACAGGGTGTAAGGGATAGCCCTCCGCAAACTTACAGGGTGCATTCAGCTCCTTATTCTGAATCATATTCCACCGGAAATTTTAATTTTTTACACCGTTGTTTCGGCTAATATTTCTTTATTTCAATGTAAAATTACATTCTCTGTATGCAGCACTCCGTTTATGTAAATAAAACACCGGGGAGGGCGGCCGAAGGCTTGCTGCGCTGCCGTTCGCTACGTGTGGTAATGATACAGTGTGTGTGAGGTAATAAACAAATCAGGTTTATTGGATTCCCATGACGTTCCTTAAATAATTTCATGTACCGGTCATCTTAGTATGATGTACTGAACTCACCTTATCAGTTTGCGGAGGGCTGTCCCTTACACCCTGTATTAAACTAAAATCTTTGACTTGGTTATTATGTTAATATTCTTCAATAGTTACAAGATTACAAAGATACAATTAGCCGTAATAGGTGAAACACAAGGTGAGTGACATTTCACCCTACACCTTACATACTACGTGAATGCGTAACAATTGAAGTGTTATAATAGTAAAGTTCACTGTTACACTATGACTACTGTTATTGTTATTTTGTCATCAGGTTATAATACTGGGGTCCATGAACAGTATGAATGTTTGAAAATGTCGTTCACGTCCAACCGTTTCTGTACGAATGAATGGTAATACAGTAGTTTTCAATTAGTTTGTCAATGGCATAAGAAATGAATGCAAGAATAGAGGTTCTATAATGTAATACAATAGTTCATACATTATTACGGTTCATTGTATTATATAATAAGATATTATGTTAGCTCAATGGTAAGTTCAAAGGTCGTAAGGTATTATTAATATTATAATGGTAGTCAGAAACCTCACCAGCATGCGCTTTGCTACCCCTTTAGTATGGCACTCTATATATACCGATCCATAATTAAATCTGACCTACCATTCATCAATTAATTTGGCTGCGTTATGCATCTATTCGCAGCACGTCTGAGGAATTAGCGAATATAATAAGTTAAATGTCAACTGCTGTTTCCGATACTATTGTTTATTACACTATTGTATAATCTCATATCTATACATATAAAATTCAAAGTCCTGACAGTCAGTCAAGATTTTTTGACTGACTGATATATCAACGCACAGCCATTTTTTTTTTGGAGGTTGGAAATCATCAAATGACTCCTCCCGCTCTGGGCGGAGCGGAAGGTAGTGTCAGACTCTTACTGACTAAAAACCACCCATGTTCCTTCATTGGCCCTTTATGTTCCAGGGCCGCGGTATCTCTTTCGAACAGTCCCGCAGCCCACTGTACATACTCTTCAATTAGAAATTATGAGAAACTTACAAGTTCTTCTAAAAGCACTCTCTCGATTCTGTTTAAAAACTGTGATACATCACAGTTTTTCCAAAATCATCCCCCAATATAAAATGCAAAGTCCTGACTGACTGACTGATATATACAACGCACAACATAACCGGTCTTAAAGACATGAAATTTGAAGGATGTTTTCTTTGTTAATAGTAGATATAACAACGGTTTTTCAAAATTCTACCCCTTAGAGGATGAAATGGGGTGTTTAATTTTCTTCGAACCTAATTATTCTCGAGGTAGATTGACTTGAAAATTATTGTATTGGTGTACACACTCTTCAATTGAAATTATGAGACACGTGTATCACAGTTTTTCCAAAATCATCCCCCAACAGAGTCAAATAAAGTGTAATAGAAAAATTGCCGGTCGTTGACCGTAGTACCAACGATAAGATGGTGTGTAGGTACTTCTCCTAGCTTATTGGGAAGTCCAGTTATTTGAATTTACTCTCTACAGATTAAACGACATATTTCCTACTGAGACAGTGTACCTAATTGGTCAGACTTGGTTTACTTATTTTCTTTAGGTGCCATAACAAAAAAATAAAATAAAGATTATACGGCAATCACATTGCAAGAGATGACTGGCGACAAGTACACTAATTTCGTGTGTGCCACTCCGCAATCTGTCATTAGTTTCAGAAGAGATGTACCTTACATACTTTTCCCAATACGTATATTGTTATAAAGATTCATTTTTTGTATTATATAAATTATGAATCTTTCATCTAATTTTCTCGTAACTGAACTTCTTCGCTTGTAAAATTATATATGTCGCAAGCGGCCATTAGATTAAGTGTTTTAAAATTCACACTACTTCGCAGTACCAAAAATTATAATTTGTGATATAACGAAGATAGGTGAGTTAATTGACATCATTTATGTTACGGGCAAAGCTGATTATTATTACGCAGTGCGGAGGGGTAATTTAGAATTTTTGCACATTGAGGCATTTAATCACCTGAAGTGAACGGCCGTTTATCAATGTTCAAGGTGAACAGGGAAGTACTGCCTGTTCTGGAGTAATTTTGAAATGTATACTGATTTGTTTAGAGTTGACTTTTGCATTATCTTAAAACCCGCTTCGGCGGACACTGCTTGTGGCGCCTGCGCTGCCCCATGTTCCTTTTCTATCCACCGGCGACCTACAGCCAACGCCTAGCCGCATATTTGCTGACGTCACAAAGGTATCTGGAATACGCCTACGAAATTGATTGGTATATAAGCTGAAGCTTAGAGGGTAAGAATTACAGTTGCTCTCTGCTAAGAAAACAACACAGACCACAATGTTCAAGCTGGTGGTGTTGTCCTCCGTACTGGCCCTTGTGGCTGCCAAGCCCAGCGGTCTCGGCGTCGGTCCTCTCGGCTTACATGGCTTAGGCCTCGGAGCTCCATGGGGTTTGGGCGCACACCTGGGCGCCCCGCTGGCCGCTCCACTGCTGGCCGGACACGCTGCCCACGCTCCCGCTGTTGGCGTCGCCGGTCCCGTCGTTGTCCCTGCGCCTCTGGGCGGTGCCGCCGCCAACTACAGGGGACCCGTGTCACTTGCTCCGGGCCAGCCCGCCAGCATCATTGCTCAAGACGGCAGGCCTCTGGACACCCTCAGTGTGAATGCCGACCGTGCCGTGCACTTCACCGCCAGGGCTGTGGACCATGGTATCCAAGCTGCGGCCGGAGCGCACGCGCACCTGCTTGGTGCCGGAGCGCACCTGCTAGGTGCCGGAGCGCACGCGCACCTGCTTGGTGCCGGAGCGCACCTGCTAGGTGCCGGAGCGCACGCGCACCTGCTAGGTGCAGGAGCGCACGCGCACTTGCTGGGCAAGCGCTCGGCTCCCCTGATCGGCGCATGGCATTTACCTGCGGCCCACGGCCTGGCTCCAGCTCTGGCGCCTGCTGCCCTAGCCCTGCCCGCTGCACACCTCGGCGCCGTCGCTCCTCTGGGCATCGGCCATTTGGGGCATGCCGGCATCCTGGGACCTCATTGGTGAAATACTGTGTAAAGAAAGTTTAGTATATTCTACAATATATCTGTCTATAGTTTATAAAGAGAGTTACTCGGAAAAAACATTTTTCTTTTATCATCGTACCCCTCTCGTCGATACGTATTGTATGTTTTTATTAAAATGCCTGTGTCCTTAATATGCTTATTACCTATATAAAACGCTACATTGTTGCATAAGTATCACCATTTTTAACCGACTTCCAAAAAAGAGGAGGTTCTATGTTCGACTGTTTGTATTTTTCTGTTTAAAACGCGCGTATTAATAAATTGTAGACCGATTTTCAAAATTCTTTTTTTACTCGAAAGAGTACCAAGGTGGTCCCATTGTCACCATGTCAGGATCTGATGATGGAATCCCAGGGAAATTGAGGGCAACCATCTAATTTTATAGGCACGTATTTCGTGTTGCCTGGTTTTTCTAAAGCTATTCAAGTATACGCATCTGAGAGTCATCACCTAAAGTTGATGAGCTAATGATGGAAGGTATCGAGCAAGAGGATAATTTTTTTGTAAAATATTAATTGTGGACCGAATTCTAAATTCTTTTTTTCATTTGAAAGAGTATAGTCTCAAGTTGGTCCCATTGAAATATTGTCATGATCTGATCATGGACTTCGGAGATATGGGACGGAACTCTTCAATAATAGACATCAAATCTGTCGTGATTGCTGCAATCGTTTGGATGTTTATTGTTTACAAAACATCATTATGTTATGATGTTTTGTAAACACATAACATCTGGCTGCCCTATTTGAATCGGATTTTGTTAACAATTTCACGGAACCCTAATTGTTTTCTAAAATAAAAGTAGCTTAAGTTACTCCTTGTAACTTTTTTGTTATTGCCAGTAAAAGTCCCGCCGCGGGCCTGTGGACGGTGAGTAATGGGCTAGTTCGCCGTCCGTCCGTCTTATGACGACAGACAGACAAAGAGATGTCAGCAAACATGAGGGGCCAGTAAGGGCTGATGCCTGCCAGGGCTGCGGGACTGTTCGAAGGAGATACCGCGGCCCTGGAACATAAAGGGCAAAAGAAGGAACATGGGTGGTTTTTAGTCAGTAAAAGTCTGACACTCCCTTCCGCTCTGCCCAGAGCGGGAGGAGTCATTTGATGATTTCCCATCCCAAAAAAAAAAAAAAAGTCCCGTCAAATCAGTCCAGCCGTTTCGGAGATTAGCCGGAACAAACAGACAGAGAAAAATATTTTTTTTAGTTATAAATACCGTATTATACAGAGTTGATACGACAGAGGGGCATTAAATTACACTACGTATACTATACAATATTTTTTTCAAAGAAACTAAATAGCTTACAAATCAGAATAAAACGTAACCATCCTGTGTAAAAAAATTCGACTGACCTTAGATGCGTAGGTAACAGAGCGGCAGCGTCGCGCACGCGCCGAGCGCGGTGTGTTTTATCTCGTGTTGAGGCGGGCGTTTTGAAGTACGCGCACAAAAACAAACACACTAAATTTTTAAATTCTCGATGTGTCCTCCATTCACATTAATGCACAAATTATACCGACGGAGAATATTGTTATTTATTTTTCTAATTAAATCACTGTCCGTCGCCAAGCACTGTAATTTGTGAAATGCTAAAATAATCCTATTTTTTAGTTCAACAATTGTATTTACCTCTGAGGCATACACTTCACCCTTAATGTACCCCCACAAAAAGAAATCCATGGGAGTGAGGTCCGGAGATCGCGGTGGCCACCGAACAGGTCCGAATCTGTACTGGTGTTCAGATTCACGAAACACGTGTGGATTTTCCACACTCCAGTACCGGAGGTTTTGCCGATTCCAGATGCCGTTCCGAGTAAAAGTACTCTCATCGGTCCACATTACATTATTTAAGAAATGACGGTCTTCGGAGATCTGTCGGGCGGCTCTGTGGAGACTCGTCGTCGGGTTGCGGGAAAAATGGTCTAAAATTCGTTCTTCCCAAGCAGCGGGTATTTGCCGCGGTGGCACTCCCTCCTGTTGCGGAACTATAGGTTTATTGTCCCGTAATCTTTGTACCGCCAATTGTATGGTGCGGGCGTTCCTAGGGCAATTGCGGCGGTCACCATACCTTTCTCTGTATGTTCGCAGAGCTAAAGCTGCGTTTCCACGGCATTCGCCGTAAATTAAAATCATGTCAGTGTATTCTGACGCTGTGTAAGTTACACGAGGCATTGTTGAATATCTTAATTATACACACACACACACACACACACAGCCAAAGTTTAATTACGTGTCCTATCACAATAAAAAACAGTCAATCACACAAAAGAAGTTACGTGTCCTATCACAATAAAAAACAATCAATCACACAAAAAAAGTTACGTGTCCTATCACAATAAAAAACAATCAATCACACAAAAAAAGTTACGTGTCCTGTCACAATAACAAAACGAAATCACTGTGAGCGCGCGAATTCCACAAAACATCCGTTCGGAACAAACAGCCGCGGCGCACTGGCGCCGGCGCTCGCGCCGCTCCCCACTTCCGATCGCAAAGATTTAGGATGCAACAAACTACCCTATTTTTCTCTTTTACGCGCGGGATGTTTTGCTATGATTGTCACTCTCGTAATGAAAGTGCAAGTGTGTGTGTATTTATTGCTTGCTTGTTTGCAATGCCAACTTATTTTTAGTGAATTGGTTGTACTTGTGACATGCGTCAGAGCGGCAACAACGCATCGTAAATTTATCGTTGTAAGGTGCATGACCTATGCTTAGACATAATCAGCTGTTAGGAAAGATACATCGTGTTCAAATGTTGCAAAAACTTAAAAAATCATTTGCGGCTAAACTACTGCTCCTATTTAATTGATTTTTAGTACAGAGCTTGAAAATGGTACCTAGTATAGGCAGTTCAAAGGAAAGCCCCTCTGTCGTATCAACTTTGTATAAGATATACGGTACACCACACCGGTACACGGTACGGTATAAGATGTACGGTACGGTATATATGACACACCTTTGGTTCTATCTATTTTTAAGACGGAAATTCCTTAATCCTGCAACGTTTGCATTTCTCGTCATCAACGCGGGCGAAGCCGCGGGCAAAAGCTAGTTTTAAATAAACTATTATAAATACGAAAGTTTGGATGGATTTGTTACTCAATCACGCCAAAACGGCTGAACAGATCTGGATGAAACTTGGCACAGAGACAGATTATAGTCTAGTACAGCACATGGATTACTTATCCCGTGGGCAACTCCCGAACTCCAAGCGGGCGAAGCCGCGGGCATAAGCTATTTCACAATATATCACTTGTTTGGATGAAATGAATTCATTTTGTTAGTGGCTTCGCCGTCGTTGAGGACAGATTCAAGGAAACCTTAAAACTCTATTTAAACTCTTTTGCCCTGAAGTTTATGATTCAGGGCAAAAGAGTTTAAATAAAGTTTGTGAAGAGCTAGACGCCTCCTTGGTTTTGTCCTTAAAAACTCCACTTTAAATTGCAAATAGTTTGGAGGTCAGATCCAGGGCCGAGAAAAGTTGTTGTGATTTGTTTTTTTTAGGCCGTCTAAGCATAGGCTAAACAGATTCAGCATGTTGTCTTTAAGATAATGTTTTTGCCAACTTTTGGCAGTGTCCTCGAAAATGATCGCTCTTTGCTTGTCCATGATGTTACACGTGGAACTTGGTGACATAACTTCGGCCCTGTGCTACCACTTCAGAAAACATAAAGGAAAGTTTTATTACTTTATTATATTGTAAGGTTTGAAATGGAGGAGCATGGTGTAACACCAGCAGAGCGGTCACGTTTGCGCGCACGCCGCCACCGCCCGCCGACCCGCTCCCTTCGCCGGCAAATAAAAATAACCCCGCCATTCTGTTCGGCTAGTTGTGGCTGGCAGATTGTGAAATAATGTCATTTACAGCGTTGCCAGACCGTACCAAAAAGTACGGTTTTCCGTACTATTCATCACACAATCGTACCACAACCGTACCTCAGTTTAGACCGTACCTTTTTCGTACCTTTTCTATACTAGTGATTTATTAACATTAAATTACTTAAATGGAATTTTCTTAGTTCCTAAAACATTATTTTCATATTTTTTTTGACAAACAACTGGTTTTCGCTGTAGAATATGAGTAGACTATAGCATTTTTCTAAATTCTAGCAAAACCGTACAGGTCGGAATACTTCTGCAAGAACTAGATGTTTTTTTTCTTCGAGTTGCGATTGATTCGAACTTCGATTTATAGTCATTTTAGACCTAATAACCTTTCCTATGATAAATTATTATTAAATTTTTTTTTATTCATTGCTTCGTTAAGGAATTTAACGACTTCACTTCATTTTATAATTGATTTACAAATGAGTTTGTTCAATATTGGCAATCGGTAATAATGTTCTACTTTACCATATCCCTTTGAATATTCGATTCCCTATCGCTTTTTTCCAACCTATGGTCGCAGACAGCCAACTCAAAGAAGAAAAAAACTGATCTAGTTCTTGCAGAAGTATCCCGACCCAACCGTACCTTGAAGTTAAAAACCGTACCTTTTCAGAAAGACAACCGTCCTTTTTTGGGAAATCACACTGGCAACACTGGTCATTTACATTAAAAGGATTTGAGGAGACCATTTTAGTTTTATTGCTTTTATTTTCATCGTGTTTTGACTTTCAGAAGGAAGAGGTAATAAATGTGTAGTTTTTTTTTTGACTTTACAGAGGTTTTGAATATTATTAAGTTGACTAGTGGTCGTTAAGTTACATACGATATGACCGATGGCTACGATTCAAACTTCCTACGTTCCTCGTAGTGGTTTCTATTCAGCACTTTTTCATACAACGTTGTTTATTAAATACCTTATGCCTTGTTACCTTATTGTAGTACCTACATCCTGAGCAAATAAATGACTGTTCTATTCTATTCTATTATATGAACAATGATGGTTGAGATTTCCATGTAGCGGGTTTGTTGATATATCTTGGAAATTTCACTTTAACAAGTCAATGTTGGGGTCCGGCGGTTCAAGTATTTTCCTGAAAATTTGCTTTGCATTCATTTACTATATTTCCAGGTTCTTAGTAGTGTTGCTGATGAGAGATTCATTAAAATTCGACAAGTTCGGGGAAGCTTTACTTTGTAAATATTAATTCCTAGTACAACTTCCATAAATGCATTAATGTACCTTTTTGATGAAAAGATGTTCTTTTAAGGTCTAATTCGTTTCACTCCGACGGTATCAGTTTAAAATATTTCAGATGTTCACTTGTTAACATACCTGAAGCACTGAACTTTGTGCAATGAGAGGAAATTTCCTCAGCAGCACAACATTTTAACTCTTTTCAAAGATCAATTTCGAAGCAAAAGTCGTAAAAGGAATTTTCCATCTAGTCAGAGATTGCTTGGCTGCTCGGTCACGTTTGACGACACAAGTAAGATATAATACCTCGACTTTACTCTGTTTTACCTAGGTTGAGTTCTGTGATGGTTAATCATTGATAGTAGTATACTTAATAGATGAATTGTTAATCTGTATGGTGTAGGTGGAAAAGGAAACATTTCTGCGAATTGATCTTCTCGAGAATTTTACGGCTGTCAAAAACTTTCTATAGACAAATTACAGGACACAATGAAGCCTTGAAAATGTGGGTATAGCTTTGTTACAAAACCCTAACATTGCTTACATTGCGTTCAAAAATGCTGCACACGTTTTATAATTTCCAACAAACAAAAAGTTGACGTGATAATAATAATCGAAAGTTCAACAATTTCCTTTCACAACAACAAAAATACAATTCCTACAATTTGCTCTATTTGTTTTTCTTACATATATAAAAGGAGGTGTCTGATGAGATGACGAGTAATAGAGAAGTATGGAAGAAGAAGTCATGCTGCGCCGACCCCAAATGAATTGGGATAAGCGCAAGATAGTGATGACATATAAACAATTTATATTATTAACTATTAAGTACTATGATACAAATAAATGTAAGTAAGACAAAGTAGCTAGTAGTATAACACGTTGTGAGCAGTGTTTCCTGTGGAAGCTTTGTGGCAAGTATATAGCAATGTGATAGAACACGTGAGCGCCTGATCTAGGTATTCTTTCAAACGAAACGTGGCGAGACAACTAGTGGCGTTCAAACTTTTTTATTCATACTTTCGTTCTTAGAAATGTGAATATTAACAGAGATAATAATACATTCTAGTATTACAGTTTGGTCCAAGAGTGTCACACCAGTGCGAGGTCACATCCAGTGATGAAATATATTTGTATTTTGTGTCGCATACTTAAATCACAATCTATATGATAAGGTGCCAGAAAATTGGGATATGTATATTGAATTTCTACTCTCTTCGTTAACGAATCCTTCGTTACATATAAACATCATCTTGTACAATTTGCTAAAATTATAAATATCCTTTCTCAAGTAGATCGGATAAAAAATACTGTACTAGTATAGTTTGAGCACCATCGACTGTCATGAGCGGAATCCTTTTGCCGACGATGGGCCGCGTGCATGAAAACGAGGAACTGTAAGAATTTCTGCTTGGACATGGAAGAAACCGCAAGACAGGCAGTTTAATGTAATCCTGAGCTTAGAATAAAACTGGCGTGGGCGATACGGGTTAGTGCGTAGGTATTGAATGGACAAATGGCTATACAATACAAGTCAAACCGACAAGGTAAAGACATCAATAAGAATCAGAGATAATAATAATTATATTGGTAACTTAGAGCGATGTTTCTACATGAATAAAAGTCAATTACCGTATTATGAAGGATGCTTTTGAATTAAGCGGGTTCATAGTTTATTAAAAATATCGTGGATGATAAATTAGCTTCTACGATGTACTGTTCAAGTTCAATATTAATTTACGATCATAGAGACTACGCTTCGTCGCTCACCTCACTAGAAGAAACCCCATGTTCGTTCACTTGTCATAATTACATCCGATATGGACAATGGACATATTGAGGGGTCTTATCGACAAACAAATAGGTATAATTAACCAACGAACATTATTATATTAAGTAAGGATAAGTAATTGTTATACCTTTATACACAATCTGCTAACAATGAGATTTAAGACAATACCGTCCGACCGGTTCCACAATCTGATTACCAGCTGGATTAGTGATATTATTTCCATTCAAACGCTAGTTGAATACATACGCTATTTATCTGATAGTCATTTGTTTTTGTTAGGATTATCTCTTCTCTTACGACTGTGTCTTTAATCGCTACTGATAATAAATCTAGAGTTAACTTGGTGTATGATTGTTTTTTTTTTTTGTGGAAGCTAGTCTGTCATCCTCACCAAGCTTTTTTTATAACTTTGTTGGGGTCGGCTCCTCCTGTAACCAGATGCAGCTGAAAACAGTACTTCACATTTAGTGACTGCCTACCTCACGGCCACAGTCCAGTTACTAGGTGGAAAAGACTGGATGTCAGACTTTCGGGTCTTCTGACCACCCGTAAGATTTTGAAGATCAACAAATGACAGACGTGGTACGTGCCGTCTCCATATGTATGGGTGGTGGGTGGTCACCCATTAACGGACATTGGCAACTTTTGTTCGACCCGTTCGTTGTTATTATTAAGCCACAATCAGTGAGTAGTTGCCGGGTATTAAAAATAAAAAATAAAATTCATTTAATTCAGATAACATGATCCATGCAGTACAATTAAAGTCAGTATTAAAATAAAATAAATTAACATAAAACCAAAAAATAAATAAACAAAAAAATTAAAAATAAATTACCATTAAAATTAAAATTAACATTAAAAATTAAACCAGTATCGAATTAAAAAGGGTATTTCAGCGATTTTCGCTTAACCGGTCATAACCGTTAACTGGGATTAGACATTTTGCTAAACTCTTTTTCAGATTAATGAAATATGACTTTGATTCATAATATGGCCATATGATGGTGATATGGTAATGGCCTTGAGACTTTGATACGAATGTTTAGAGACTGGAAAGCGTCTTTGTGTGACCTTCCAAAATTATCATACTGTAAACACAATTATATTTCTAGCAAGTTTGCGTGTAATTACTTAATTATCCCGTATTCTGTAGGCTTTGTTTACTCATAATTTTCACATCTGTTTAGGAAAATAAAACCTTTGTTTATCTAAACTCAATACTTAAAATGACGTCAGTGGTTCGGGAGGAGCAACAGATTATATTGTTATGATGTTGCGCCCACTTATGTTATCTCCGATCTCCGTTGTTTGGCCCACTTCACCAAGAGTTACGAAAGGGGAGCACACAGCAGCTGTTACTTTGAACTTATTTTTATGTATCAAGAAAATGATTTCAAAACAGGAGCGATATGAATTGATAGTGCTTATAAGTTCAGATGGGCAGACGACATAGTTGCCATCGAGGGAAAAACCTGGATGAGGCTGGCACAGGAACGTGGAGATTGGCAGAAGAAAAGAGAGGCCTATACTCAGCAATGGGTGAATTCAGGCTGTGGATGATGATGATGATAAGTTCTGAGGCTATTGTGTTACATAATCGAGCAATTTTGAACTTTAATTACGTATTAGAAAAACTTGGAGGCTGATGTTCTTGATAGATTAAAAAATATCTGCCAACATAGGTATAAATATGGATAAGCCTACTACCATGTAAATTAAATGCATAGCAAATATTTGTATAGGATGTTACAACTAAATAAAAAACTTTTTTTTGCAAAAAATAAAACCGACCGAAGCTAAAGTTATTTTTCACTTTTTAGTGTTTTTCAAGGCGGTTTTGAGGGTTCCGTACCTCAAAAGGTAAAAAAAGGAACCCTTATAAGATCAGTCTCTTGTCCGTCTGTCCGTCTGTCTATCCGTGTGTCACCACCGATTTTCTCAGGAACGGGTAGACCTGGCAAACTGAAATTTATACCAGATACTGAAATCTACAGTCCCTATTAGTTGTATAAAAATCAAGGTCCTGAGTCAACACGATATAAAGATATGGGCCAATTTAGATTTTCGCGAAAACTTGTTAGGATTAAAATTTACCTTAATTTTCAAACTTTTTATTTTTCGGAATTTTCCATTTACTTGTGCTGTAAGACCTGCTTTTAACCAAAATTGACAATTCTAAGTCAACCGGAAGTACCCTATAGGTTTTGGGCCGGATACCTATATGGTAGTTCCCGTTGACCTAGAATCATGAAATTTGGCAAGAATCATTGTCTTATAGCACAAGTAAAGGAAAAAATCTGAAAACCGTAAATATGTAATTTAATAACAATATACCTACAAGTTTATACGGAACCCTCGGTGCGCGAGTCCAACTCTCATTTTGTCGGTTTTAATACATAAAACAACACTGTTTTACTTTGTAAGCTTACATAAATACTGAACATTACTCATCATGTTCTCATATCATGTGTACGCTTCTAGCAAGCTTGCTACGTTGTTTTCGTAGCTCGTAGTACGCCGACGCTTACTACGCCGTAGCTGTTTGCTACGAATATTCGTAAACATTGATCGTTTATTCATGATGGATATCTTGAAAGTAATAAATAAAGTATCTTGTCTTTGTTTTTGTAGGTATAAGTTATATTAATTATGTTCGTGTAGCCGTGTAGCTCACGGTCACCAAACAGATTAGTTTTACTTATCACGAACTTCTGCATTGACCAACCTACTTTAACTTTGGCGGTAAGTTCCTAACTGGCTGCGTAGCAAGGATTCTATTCAGTATCATATATTGACTGAAAACAATATCTATTTTCGGAATGAGGAGATCTGGAGCAGAACCAAAGTAGCTACCAGAATACAAACAAGTTGAAGTGGCAATGGGCCGGCCATGTTAGGTATCCGCATAGAAATAATGATCTTTGAGAGACCGTGAATCAGTAAAAGTTAGTAAGGTTACCGTCGCTCTCACGACGGGTACAGTGAGGACAGGGTTAGTGATGTACACAACGTGGCTTACTGGAGCTGGATGAGAGTAGGTGAGGACAGACTTAAATGGTGTCCGACGATACAAAGATGATGAAATTTTGTGATAATCAGTCACATCGAGGAGATTTGAATAGTAGTCGTACCGTAAATGAATAAATTTTTAAACAGCTGGTGAATGTCTTATTTTCCTCCATTATATTGTACCCCTTTTCTGCATTTTT
Source organism: Eurois occulta (assembly GCA_950022335.1). Classification (NCBI taxonomy): domain Eukaryota; kingdom Metazoa; phylum Arthropoda; class Insecta; order Lepidoptera; family Noctuidae; genus Eurois; species Eurois occulta. The sequence continues at coordinate 9,266,657 of OX465496.1, forward strand.
TAAAATGTCTTGATTGCACAAAGGGTAAATGCAAGTTTGAGGCACAACATTCTACTAAAACAAATACGTTATGTTACTAAGAGAAATACTCATATTTTATTTCTAATATTAGGTACTTGTGTTTTTGTGTACTACTAGTACAAACTGATTTGCTGTTGTCTAGGTCGCGAACACAGCAGGGGGGAAATCATCTACTCGGTACCTTACAGAAGAAATTTATATTCATTAGTGTCGTTTCTTTGAAAATGTTCAAAGATAATTAACTCCCTGCAAAAGAGTAACTGAAGAATATTTATGGTAGGATCGTCTGAAAACAAATCGAAACATCTTTGTTGTTATGTTTGTTGTTATTCCAAGTCACGCGTGTTATAGGCACGCTTCGAAAACATGACTCCGTTTTGCAATCTGACGCAATATATGTTCGTACAAAGAATGACGGAGTTTCTGTAGAATGACGACTTTTTGTTGCTTTTTTAAGTATTCGTGGTATAAAGGAGCACGGGAACACGCAAAATAAAGTTGGAGGTAATTTTTTACCTCCAACTTTATTGTGCGTGTTATTCCAATTAAACAAAGAATTCTGTGTTTTTTTTTCTTAGAGTTTTGATAACAACTTGAGACATGTACTCCCTAATTGCGTAACATGGTTTGAAGATGTTTGTCGATTTTGGTAAGAAGATATAAATAAAAGGCAGGCCGCTTAGGCACCTAAGCGGTAAATAAATCTGATCAAGCAGATCATCGAAACTTTTTTATTATAAGTTGCAACTCACAAGATATAAATAAAGCTTCAGCAAGGAACAATACTGAGCCAAGACATTATTCTAAAAATTTGCCGTTACTCAACACCAAGGTAAAAAGCAACAAAAAAAAAATATTTTTCGTAAGAACTTTCAAAAGATTTACACAACACATCTAGCTTTTGAAACTGTTATTTTTGTTACTGAAATACTTTCGTAACATTCATTCGAAGTTTTCCCTAACTTTTAAATGTCACCTCAAAATTACACACGCGCGTCACAGTGAAGCCCGCTCCATCCGACTTCACCTTTTGTGCAATCTTGACGCTGCGTGACCGAGCGATCACGAGCCACGTGCCGCGTGTTCCGCCACATTGACCAGCTTTTAATTAATATTGAAATATTACACCGCTTTACTTCATCATTGAAGGACCAGAAGCTTAAGGTCATGCACATGGCCTGGTGTACTGAGGCTATGATGTTATGCAACTTTGTCACGGCCATGTGTTGAGTTACTGAAGAATACCATCCGGTAAAATACAGGAGGCGGAGGAAACAATGGTCGTTGTTTCCTCTTCTATTTTTGTAAGAGAGATGAGTGCTTTGAATAGAAAAACACAGAAAGAAGTTTTTAATATCCATGTAATTGGCTTATATGGAAAGATAATGTCATGCCATTTATGTTTCAATATGATTGTAGGCATGTGGAGGTGCAGATGTATCAAAAATCTAATTTTGTACATAATATACATACATTGTTAGATTGATAAGTAATTAAATCAAGACACAAATCTCAACTAATCTTACAAAACGACGCAGTAAGACGTTTAATGCGTAATTTCCGATTTATTAACACTTAAAAGGGCGTAAATGACACTAACAGTAATTCCCTTTCGCCCTCACATTCCGGAGATAGCTATTCTGTTTTATGTTTTTCATAAGCGTCTCGTTTTCTGACATTTACAACAATTAGTTCTATTACCCGTTTATTTTCGAACTTAAAGGAAGTTACCTTAACGAGATCAGTCGAATGGAGGTGATTGTTAGAGAAATGTCAAAAGAGTGGAGTATATTTTTCATCTTTATTATTTCTTTTATGAATGTCGGTGCTGTTCACAATATATACAAAGATGAATTATTTTTTCCCATACACCATCACAGTTTTTTTGTGTTTCCAAAGTTATCATTTACTTCTCAAGCAGCACGCAAGCGAATAACTTAGATTTTTATAAGTCTAAAAGGATTTTAATAAGCTTGCAGCTTTTGTCTTTATAAGAGAATATTACAAATATAATAAACAGCGTTGACACTTCAAACAGGTTTTATACTTAAAGCTGTATAAAGGCTGTATTTTAGTATCATTCAATGCTTGTTCCGTGACAATGGTATACAATTACACCATAAGAGTAAGTAACTTATATTCTTATGGTGTAATTGTACACTCTTGTAAAACTAAAAAAATAAATGACATAATTCTACTACGACTATAATTCGACAATTCCATCGAAGTCCAACAAAAAGGGTTCCGTAGCATAGCATACTAGAGTCACTCGTGACTTCATGCTGCATGTACCAACCGCATATGCCATGTGCCAACATGTGCGATTTCACTCTAGGATAACTACTAACAAGGTGTATTGAATCAAACATAGAATAAGCTATGTTAACTGCGTGTATTGACATAGGAACTCGAATTGATAGATATAGTATTCAACCCTAAATTTTCAACTGTCTGCTTAAAATCCGGAAACCACGTCATATCAATCCAAATATATAGCAAAACAGGAAAAAACAAACAAAAAAACGTCCCACACGGGAACAAAATGTTTGTCGGTAAATTCTGGCAAGGTTTTTAACTGCACGTGTAAAAACAAGAAAAACGGTTGCCAATAAAAAATTGTCCTCCGACAGATCAGACCAGCACTTCTCTACCTCAGCTTATGTGCCTCTGTACCTACCAGGGCCGAAGGCACCTAAGAAGCCGATTCCTGCCGGCTTCCCTTCGGAAACAAGGCACTCAGACATAGTGTCCAGGTTTCTAGTGTAGTGAAATAGTATATTACAAACACATCACAGTACAGTCATTTAATACATTGGATTGAAAACATTTAAAAAATTACAACATTTTCAATGTCAACAAATAAAGCAACAGGTGGCGCCAAATAAGCCGGTGCTCGGGTGTCAGAATTCAGAACTAAAATCGTATGGATGCGCACACGTGACCTCGCGGCTGGTAGTACCGTTTTGTAGGGAGCTCGGTAAACCAAGGATTATCGAGTTACTACAGGGGCAGAAAAAGAAAGCATGTAGGGGAGAAAGAGATAGAATGAGTAAAGGTCGATATCGTATTTGGTACCAACTAGATTTTTTATTTTGTTGAATTATTTACATGAGATAAATTCACTTTTATTTTTTACTGCATTTTATTCTTTTTTTTTTTGGGGTTCGTCATGGGTGTCATTTTTCTGGTTTTTAGGGTCGCTGATAACAAAAATGAGGTCAAAATGAAAATTCAAAATGGCACCAACAATTTTTTTTGGTTATTCCATCAGGGTTATCATTTTCATGGTTTACGAAGTCACTGATAACGAAAATGAGGTCAAAATAAACAGAAAAAAAAAAACAAAAAAAAAACATCCACATTTATTTTCTTCGGCTTCCCCTGACTCAATTTTCACTAAGTTACGGTAATGTTGGAGGTCAAAGTTCCAATTTTTTTTTTTAAACACTAGTTTATAAAGTAATAACCCTACTTTAAATACCTTCCTGTTTACTATTCAAGCCATCTATCAGCACAATGTTTTGAGTGCGTTACACTGAGTTTTACCATAAAACCTGATTTTTCCGCCAAAAAAAAAGTCGTTTCCCAGCAATAATTTTTGCGTAGGGTACAGAATGCTTGGTTGACAGCTTTGTAAAGGGTCCGTTTACACCTTCTATATTACAGCCGTCTCTTTGACTATATAAATATGAATTACGGGGTGTAATGGCCGAAATAAGGGTGTAGAACCACCTACGGTAAATGTGGCTCGATAATTTAATAACCTGGCGAGAGACGTAAGCTTTTTTGAAAAGGCATTACCACTACGGACACTACGACCTGAGCAATATAAATTTCATATCAAATTCAAAATACTTGCTAACGAGGACCGAGTTATCAACCGACAGTCGGCATTGACTATTATTATAGAATCTGTCAATCGACTAATTCGCAAATCGAGTTAATATATCTACGCCCAGAAGAGTAGGTAATTGGTTAGTTTTGAGTGTGAATGTGGATAGATTTGAGTAGGAGAAGATGACATGGCAACTAGAAGGTCCCTCTAGGAAGGTATGGTCAAGAACAAAAAAAATATCGCAATGACGGGGAGCACTAGTGCCTTTCGGCTTTCTTATGGGTATTTTTTACACCCATTATAATAAGTAGGCATTGCATTGAAGCCTTACTACGGTCTGGATGAGAAGGAAGAACCAAGCCTTGAATAATGTGAGAGAAACCAGGTCACGGCGGGCGCTCAGATTTGCGCATTTTACTGACGCAATCCGCGATTCAATAGCAAATAGTTACTGAATATTTCAAACATTTCGAGGAAGTTAAACTTACAGAAGGTAAGTTTAACTCCAGACATTAATTAAAATTGGACCAAGAGTTCGAATATCTTTCTGCTTGGCGTAGAAAAAACCGGTGCTATTCAGGTCCTGTCTCCTGTGATTTTTTTTAACTATGAAGTGTTAAACATCTTGAATGTTATGTTTTGAATACCTAAGATAAATTGTGCACATAATAGTCCTCTATTATTATAAATTATAAATACAAAACAAAGTGAAAAATTTGGGTTTTTAATGTATTTAACATCTTATAGCCTTATTCCCTATGCCCAACATTTTCTGCTACCGGTCTAGACCTAAATCTAGTAGTAGTAGGTATAGATCTGAACCTAGGTAGATTCTTCCACCGCTGCGATTTTTCCCTGCCCAGCAGCAACTGACAGCAAAAAATTAAGATAGTGTGGCAGGCTTTGATCTAAATGTGGTGTGACCTAGTTAGCGTTACTTAGCACCAATCGACCTATTCATTCATCATTCAAGCGGGGCGGCACGGGAGGGGTCCACCATACGATGACGTCACAATGTTGGGTTTAAAAATTATGCCCCCCCTCCGCTTCGCACAGCTGCAGCAGTCCTTTCACGTGACCTACTGACCCAAAACCCTGGGATCCAAGTGACGTGGGCAGTACAACCCCGGCAACGGGTTCCGCGCCAAAAGCCCAAGAGTTGTATCGAATGGATGGCAAAACTTTTTGGAAGGAGCAGGAACTGCGTTTTCAATGAAAGTTTCTACGTTAACTGTATATACTAGAGGTGCAGTGCATGTGTGTGCGTGGATAGGCTTGATGTGTGAGTATATGCCCGTGGGTAAAACGGCCTCACTTCGTGGTAGCCTCGACAGGCTTCACATACAGATGTAGCGCGGCTACCTATTGGAAGGCCGCTGTTTAAAGCTAAAATTAGACGTGTCAGAACGTCAAGCACCTTAGTTTGTTATTCATGATTTTGGATACCTACTTCATAGAATTTGTGGGCAAGATGCCAAATACATATTTATTATTAATTTATTTATTTGTTTTTAACAGTTTATGTACACACTAAATACAGAAAAGAAGAAAGGCACAGAAAAAAAAATACAAAATGAAAAAAAAAAAATGAAAATGAATGAATCAATGAATGAATGAATGATGATGAATGGAATTTATGACACTTATGTATATTCAAATTAGTGCTAGGCGAAATGTTTCTAAGAACTAATCAAAATATTAAGTAGGTTTTGGTTAAAAACAACAACAAAAACACTTAGTAAAGATATTATGAGAGTTAATGCCCCTAAAAGTTAAAGATAAAGTAAACTTAAGAAGTTAGGTTCTCCTTCTTAAAAAGGTTTTATTATTGTACGCAGTGTTACTTGATTTTGTCTGGAATGATTCTTTAAACTCAACCTTAGAAGGCTGATATTCAATATAGTTCTAGAATATTCAAGATTTCAGTACAACGTTACGGCGATGAATATTTATGTTCCCAATTATTATAGAATTGAATTTTATTAAAATCAAGGTCTATTTGAGATTTCTTTGAACACTATTTCCCCCCGCATCGACGCCAGTGCGAGTTGACGTGTTTGTAAACGCACCACAGTTTTTATTCATAGAAAGTGGTTTTAAAAATTTTTTTTTTCAATCTAAAACTTATCTATATAGTGAAAAACTGACTTAGAAACAACGCTGTGTAAAAGAAAGCAATATTCAAAGTGACTCCAACAAAAGTGAGCAAAAAACGGTTTAAAATAGTCGTTAAAAAGTGGACTTTGTTATGTTTTCTTTGTGTTCCAAGTGCGCGAGCGACCTTCACAGTAAAAGGAAGGTTACTCTACTAACATTGTCACGCTTGGTTCCCAGGCGATCGTCTGGATTGACGTGTGACAGAGCCGCAGTTCGAACCCAAACATTTCATTTTAGGATGTTTGTTTATATGTTTTTGTTTTACAATCTCAACATTTATAACATATTATAGCGTATCAAAGAACTTTTTAATACCATATGAGTAATTCGTGATACCTGAGACGACGATATACGCGAGCTTAAAAAAATCCTTAGATTTTACCACCAAACACTATGAGGTGATTAAGATTAATCAAATTGAGTCCGAGCGAAAAGTTGACCGTAACTACATAAGCCAACTCGAGGACAAAGTTGAAAATATAGTGTTTATTATCTTTATCCAAGTTAGAGGTTACAAATATACCAAAACTGGAGGGAGAAAGTAAAGAAGATCTCTGTAGATTGATTACGCAGACCACTAGCGTCTTAGATATTCCCTTGTAACGCCAGGAAATTAAAGATTTTTACCGCATAAACAAGAAAAATGGTACATCCCTAATCATTGTCGACTTCGTCAGCGTCACTAAAAAAGTTAATATTCTGTAAAATTTACGAAACATCAACCAAAAAAATTGTCAAAATAAGTTAAATACAAACCATATAAAACTAACAGGTGCTGCTAAACCGATCTACCTCTCAGAGTGCCTCACTCCCAAATCGGAACGGTTATTTTATTTGGCCCGGTGCCACAGAAAATGACTTTAAGTTTTGCTGGACTTCACTGGGCAGAGTATTTCGTCAAGCTTTGGGGAAAAAACATTACCTGATAAAAAGCGAAGCCGATATTAATAAAACAGAGCTAGGGATATGACTAGATTTTTAACTGCTTAGATCTCTATTCACTCCAGTTTTAATTTCAATTTTAGTTTGTATTTTCACTTTTAGTTTTAACTTCAATTTTAATTTCAATTTTAGTTTTATTTTCACTTTTAGTTTTCATTTCAATTTTAACATTGTTCTTACTGTTTTTGCATTTAACAGATTTCTTTAGAATAACTTTGTATTGCAACACTGAGGTAATCAGACACAACAAATGACACAAAATGCCTATGTACATCAGTTACTATTTCGTTATTATCATCAAAGTAGAATTTTCATCTCTAATTTTCTTTTCCTATAATACTGATCGAAAAGACGAATACCTAAATTTCTACCTATGCAAGTACCTAGGATGACACAAACTAATGTATTAGGTTGGGCAAATTGTCCTGAAAATATATGCGAAACACAAACCACTTTAATATTTTTTAAACCTCAAAACCTAGCGCTTTCGGTCTAAACCACAACTCTCAGACGTTGCACTCAGGATTTACAAACACATAAACAAACCCATGGGAACATAACAAATTACAGTCATACATACATATCAGTTTCAAAATCACGCATTCTACACACACATTCACATAACTTCAAAATACAGATGTATACACCATATTTACTTATAGCGACAGGTTGCAAACTTTCGTCGCCGCCTTTTAAATATAAAATCTTTTACAAATGGCTAATAACGCTATTCCCCTAATCAATAACATCGATGAACTCTCTGTATCAGTGACCCATCAATGCACCCCGAAACAAACGCAATCGTATCTGATAAACCAAAATCATCTGCCTAGCCTTTTCCCAACTGTATTGGGGTCGGCTTCCAGTCATGCCGGATTTAGCTGAATACCAGTATTTTACGCAGAGCGGCTGCCTACCAGACCTCCACAACCCATTAACTGGGTAACACAGTATTTCATGGCAAGACTGGAGTCAGATTTACTGGCTTCTGACTATCCGTAACGACTGCCAAAGATCAACCAATGACAGCCGGGACCAACGGCTTAACGTGCTTTCCGAGGCACGGAATCATCTTTTTATCAGACAATCAGGTGATTCAAGCCTGCAATGTCCTAACCAAACTGGAAACAACTTCACAAAGTATGCTTCCCGTAGGAATCGAACCCACGACCACCGGGTCACAAGGCAAACGCCTAAACCACTCGACCACGGAGGCAGTTATTTATCTGATAAACCAAAATAAATAACTGAAAGTCTTCTCACAAAATATTCGATCAATAAATTGTAAATCTACGGGCTACCGTATTACAAATGTAAAAAGATTGTGCAATCGTACCTCCAAAATAAGTCATATGGCGAAACTGATTTTTTTAAACATAAGTGGTGAAAATGGACAAGCAAAAACACACACGCACACACATTCTCCCCCACACACTCACATTCACAAAACCATACACACACACTTATTTAGCTTAAAATTATTTCATATTGACGTTTAATAAAACGTACTTAATATCTTGAACTTAATTGTCAAACTCAGTACTTCGAAATTGTAACGGTAACATCAGAAGCACTATGTAACCTTTACATCATTACACATTAGCCTTAGAGGACCGGACTGCTTCTCCTTAACACAGGTTTTCATAACCTAGCTAGGAGAGCAGTGCTCACCCACACGTTTGTATTATAGTACTTTATTTGTAAAACTGTATTGTTTTGTGTACTACTATGTTTTGTTTTGAGTAAATTTTATTATTGTTATACTATTTCCTTATCTACCTTTGCTTAGCGCCAAACCAATGAAGACGTTTAGACGTTTTAATCAAGGTTGAACTTGGTATTGGAAGAGATAGCCTCTTCCGAATTTACCGAAATAAACTTTGGTTCAGTAAAACATTACCGTTTGTGGTGTAAACGTGGTTTTATTTCGGTTCGGATAACTGATTTTGGACGAAGGCCATGGAAACGCTTGAGTAAATATAGTCTGCGTTCAATAATGAGTTTGTATTGACATTGTTTGGGTTGCCAATGAAAGTTGTTTTATTGTGGTAAACACATAGTTATGTAGCTACTTCTCAATAGTTTATCCTGACTTTTTAATCTATGGAAACCTAGCACTCCACTAGGCCAGCTCAAAGTCAGGGTGTTATCACTGACCAGCTTTCGACTGAACAACGTTCTGCATTCATGATATTCTTCGAATAATTTATGATTTCCATATTCAAGCAAACTGAGCGTCGGTGTCGATAAGAACTCGGTCACTTCGACAGCGTTAATACTTAGTGGATTCGGACGGGTGCCCCTCAAGGCGCAAGTGGGGTTGCCCAAGAAGCAGGACAGACTCTGCCGACACACTTTACTTCATTGTAATACTCGTATAACCAACTGACTAAATTGTTCCTGCACCGGCCCACCTCGATGACCACGACTTGTCGCATGACCGGCCACTATCTTGAACCAAACTGGTCGGACGCTCGTTTCTGCGACCAAACTTTCTTCCCTGTCACTGACCGCGTAGCGCGCCAGGTCCCTTATTCCATCCGAAGTTAAGTACCTAAATCGATACCTAGTTTTTCTTAACATAAGTTTGCACTGCTGTGAACTTAAGCGTGTGGCTATAATAATGGCGTGTCGGTACAGCGCCTGTTTATCCCGGCGCGGCGACGTGGCAGCCTGACACGCATATATTATGATAATTTATCACTCCAGCGTCAGCGTCGAGTTCCGCATGCTCCCATCAGTAGGCGAGGGTGCTGCTCCGATGTGCGTTTCCACTGTAAACTAGCTCGATGCTTCAGAATCCGCCTGTTTACACCGAAGGGTTAGGCGAAGGTATATCTCGACGGTCCCTACGTATATAAAGACATGTCGAAAATGGCATTTTTTTTTATTGTATCATTGGCTTTAGATTAACTATGCGCACATACTGACATACGATTTTTTTTTAAATTTTATTTATTAACCTTGTTTTGCAAATCGTATAAAAGAACAAGTATTATAAAAACAACGAATAAGTGTCGTAGATGCGGACATCTATACGTATCTTTTTGTACGGTGTTTTAAAATGCGTGCCACTCGGTGCGAACGCGGTCTTGTCAGACTTATCGCCATTTACGGGAGTTAAATGACAAATAAAACTATCTTAATCATACACAATTACTGCATTTTATTAGTGACATAATATTTTCTTAAAGCTATGCTTAGACTGACTACAGACCATAACTGCAGTAAAAGAGTGACTTATAGCTTTTCAATTAGTGTACATACGTAAAAAACACAATAACTTGGTTATATCTATAATATATCAAGAAGAGGTAAATGATACAACTATTTTATTAAAAAAAATGTATTCCAAATAAATCTTAAAACAGAAAACATTAAATAAAATCTTTAAAGCCGTAAACTTTTCCTTTCTTTTGTAAAGATTGCTAAACTCTGTGATGAAAACTGTCAGCAGACATAAATTTAAGCCCTGGTTCGAAAAATTTAACTGTTCGGAAATCAAGTTGCTGTTAATTAGCTGCATATGTACTCTTTAACTTATGTAAGAAAGTAAATATGGCCACAAGGTCATAATTGCATACCATGGGTTAGTCGCGTCAATTTTGAGATTCGGCATAATATTTTGGGGAAATTGTAGTCTGAGGGAAAAGGTGTTCAAAGCTCATAAACGCTGTATAAGGGCCATGTGCAATTTATTAGTAACAGATAGCTGCGTACCTGTATTCAAGTCCCTTAAATTACTTACATTCCCATCTCTTTATATTTTCGAGGTGGCTGTTTTCGTTAAATCTAATATGCATCTTTTTAATAAAGTGGCCGAAAATAGAAACCGGCCAATCAGAAGACAGTATAAGAATTTGTTAATTGTTAGTGGTTCTGAAACCGCCCTATTAAATAAAAGTATAATATGTATGGGTCGGAAAATTTTTAACAAAATACTCGATGTAATAAAAAATGAGACAATCACACTGTTCAAAAAGAAATTGACAGATCTATTAATTAATAAATGTTATTATTCAATTGACGAATTTTTGAGTGATAAGAATTTGAATTGATAATTTGACATCTTTGTACTTTGTATAAATGATAAAAGTAATTAATTTAATTTTTGACGTCATATATTATTGTAATGGTATGTAAGATGTCATTTGTTTTTAATTATTGACATTCCAATTCCCCATGATTTTATTTGATTTTGATTTTCTTTAATTTTGACTTTATTTAATTTTGATTTTTATTTAATTTTGACTTTATTTAATTTTTATTTAATTATGATATTGTTTAATTTTGATTTTACTTAATTTTGATTTTATTTAATTTTGATTATATTAATGAACTATTTTTGCACACCTGTGAGGGTAGGATATGGTCCTGAGCTATATTGTTGTGTTTCATCTTTGTATGTACCCATATTCAGCAAAATAAATGATTTGATTTGATTTGATTATGTTAACTAAGAAAGACAATATCGCCCAATTTTTGTTTTGGGCTGAACAATTATCCATCCACAAAATAACGTGATCTTTGTCGCGTTTGTTATCTAAAATTATTCACTAAACATTATTATTTATCATTATTACTAACAAATCATAACAGCAGCAAGTGTGCCTTACTGCGCTTCTTACTAGTGAAATAAATTATGTTCAAAAAAATACTGGAAGGCAAGGAGCAGTAATGTGTCTTACTGCAGTTGTGCTTAGTAATTTACTTCTCACCAAGAACAATACTGCAGTTTGGCTTACTAAAAGTCCCACTTCTGGGACAGCTATCAAAATAAGGATTAAATCACTATACAGAGCTCATTACGAGGATTTCGAATATATGAAAAACTCAATTTTCCAAAAATCCTTCCTTACTGTGTTTCTAATTAGCACGGCAGTATAGAAACCTTAAGCATAGTGAGGAAGGACAGGGCAATGACGAAGAAGATTGTTAAATTTATCTTTACTTTTTTATACATTTTGTTTTGTTATTTAACTAGGTACTAAGGGAACTTTATTAGTAACAAGATGAATCAGTCTGAATAAAGCTGTGATGATTGTTAAATGTTACCAATTAGGTGTTAAAGATGAGGCACATACTCAAACAATGCTGTGATGATTATTAAATTTTACTAATAAGTCGATAGGTAGTTAATTAAGCTGAGGTACCTACTTAATAAAACTGTGATGATTATTAAATACTAGGTACCAATTGCATTGCTAGACATGATTAGGCTGAGGCACATGCTTAAAACTAAGATTGTTAATTACTAATATTAGACAACAGTGATTTTTTATGTTTAGTTCCTACTTCAGTGAGTCTATAGGTACCTATTATTTAGATGTTAAGAAGATTGTTTTTTAATAATAAATAATGTTGAATTTATAAACCTTGTTTAATTAATAAAACACAAACCTGATAATTTTAAAAGACATGTCTTTATTTACAATACAAGAACTATAGTCCTACCCCGAATGACTAAAACCGCGTATAAAGTGATATGTCTTCATTGAACTTACTTTTTATATCCATGGGTGACGATTTCAGGATGTTTAACGTATTGATTTAAAAATAGTAACATAATCCTACATTTTCATAAAACATTTTATTTAAATTCTATATCGGACACTGTTTTTTTGTTTCCTGCGTATAAAAAGGTATCATAGACATGACTGACATACTTCTATTTTATTATCGGCGTAGAAACGGTCATCTATCGGTTTTTTCAAGAAAACGTAAAAAAATAAAATATGTGTAAATAGCATTATAAAGCTCTTAAAACTGTTAAAATATTGTAGAAAGAAAATATTTATTATTTGTCATAGAATTGTTTCTAGGTCGTGTTGAACACAAATTACGCTCTCCTGTAAACCTCGGTTTTTGACTTGACTTTATGTACGTAGGAACCGTCGATCTATAGTACACCTACATTCCACCAGTTATGTATAAGTACCACGTAATAGGCGAACAAGGCTATCAATCAGGCACAAATCCAGACTACCTGCCGACGGAGAAATTCCTGATGAAAAAACTCTACGTAACCTATGCACCTCAGACCCCACGACTCCCTAGACCGCCTAGGTTTTATGTATAAAACGTTTACTTTGATCGACGTATTTATAAATTATTATTTGAGCTGGGTTTCGTAAGCCCATACGGTATTTTTTTACCATGATGTACCTACGGTTTTTGTATGAATGGAAACATTAGGGAGCTTCTCAGGCTAGATGGAACGAACGGTATTTTAGCTGGTAGTGATCGATAGTCAGGACAAATAGAGCTCGATTGATGCCTCCCATGTCAAACATGGTCTACACCATAACAAAATCAGTAAATTGACATTTCTAATAGGCAAAGGTATTTCACTACTTAACTAGTAAAATGGATTAAAAAGGTAAAAACGTTACAACAAAGAGCAACAAACGTCTGTGCCGTAAGACAATGGAACCAGTCAGCGCGAGCCTTGATCGGCCGATGAACTTATCCAATAATCTCCTTATTTCCACATAAAGTAATTTACAGCGATGTGGATGTTAAGTACTTACGATATGATAACCCTTATGTAAAACAAATCGTGCTCAATATTGCTGTGAAGTCATGTTTGCTCCGATATTTCGGGAGCAATCCCCTTTAAATCTTTTATTGAGCGTAACTTTACCCGTTATGATGGGTATATTTGATAATTTGCATCAGTTCTGTTATCTGAAGATGTCGTTGACCTGTTTGACTGTTATTTGGTGGCGTGTTTTCTTTGACAAGGGTATTAAGGAAACAATGAGGTAATTGAGTTCTTAGTGTCCGCTTGTGGGGTTGTGTTAGCAGTAGCAGGATGCGGTTGTGTAAATGTGTATCTACATACTTTATGAACTGATCATAGCGGCATCTGCTTATTACAGTGTTTCATTAAAATACGATTAATAATACTTACCATAGATAGGTTTCTGAGTACTCCAATATTTATCATCGCGTAAAGACCCACTTGAAAGTCCATATCTCTGTTCATACAAGAGGTTATTCAAAGTACTTAATAATCCGTCAGTCAAGCGCTACCAGAGAGTTTAAACACAGCATTGTTTGTATTAGTATTTTATAAAACATGATTGAAACTAGAATTTCAGTATTAATCTAGAGTTATAGATCACTGAACTATTTCCTAAATAAAGTACACATAAAGTGAATAAATCACGTCGTAGTATGATAATAATGATTGTTAGATAACGTTCAGGGAAGGCGGAGGTTGTACGATCGATAGGTGCATCTGGTCGTTGACCTCCTGTCCAACTTCAGCTTAAATATAGACCTGTTTGGACTACCAGCCCCACCGGCCTATACTAAATATGAAACTTTTTACTGCAATGCGGTTACTCTTCCTTTCAGAGGTGACAGCTATTTAAGATTTTACCTAATCGAACTTTATTGCCTGTCCACGAGGTTTTGTTTACCGCTAAAATCTATTTTGAAAAGAATATGAGTAATTATCTTTTTATATAAATTATCGCTGTTTGGAAAAAGTGAGAAGTCTAAGTGGGTTTTAAGTCGGAAAATGTTTATAAAATTATCCTGTACATAATGTACCTACTGCTTCTTTTAGATGCGGATGTTCACCTTTTTTTTTAAAGATAAAATTGGTACTTATAATTTAGGTGTGAGACAGGTTTTAGCTACTTACTCCACTTCTTGACGCGATCTTGGCCTAATGAAGATCTCGTCAAAGAGGATTTAAATAGCTTTTTACATTATACAAATATACTACACTACCTAAGCCGTTTGCTTTTCGTCAGTCATCATCATCACTACCTTCGCTTTCATAGACAAAAGCCACCAAATATGGAGGGACTTCATAGTTAGAATAAAACGTTTGAGCGTGACATTAACTAAGCGTGAATAATCCAATCATAATAAACTACACAACTTTTTGGTTGCAGTTTTATGGTAGTTCACGTGCGGATGGTGCGTAGGCGTCGGTCGTTTGTGGCGCTGCAGGGGACAGAGTGCTGACAAAGTTAATGTTTTCCATACGTGTAGGCGAAGCATGGCGAGAGCCTAGACAGTAAACGTGATTGTGATATCGTAACGGTCTATTAGTTACACGTTTTATAGGAAATCGTTCGCGCTGATTGTTAGGTAGGAAAGTACGCATTTTTATTAAGCGGTCACTCGTGAGTCCCCGACATACAGTCTCTGCGTACAAAAACATTTTTATCTCTCTTCGAAAACGGGATAAGAGACGTCTTGAGTAATCTTTTATCATGGATTCAGTATGAACGTGATTTTGGACCCACCAGCATCGAATATTTTCTTCGATATCCTGTCATTATGTTCTTTACACCGTGTTGGTTTCCTGGTCATCTAAACCAATAAAAAAAATGATATTAGCCGAATAAGGCCTTGCGCTGATTGTTTTGTATTAATATGCACAAAATGCACTTAGTGATAGATATGCTACAAGCAAGTGAATATTAACAACTATAGGTATACTTACGAACAGTAAGTAGCAAGCAGGCGCATTATTTTGTTTAATTTATTTCTATTTTCTAATTCACCACTGCTCTCTAAATCGGTGAAGGAAAACATCGTGAGGAAACCAGCATGTACTAGAACCAAAAATTCAAAGACATGTGACATCTACCAACCCGCACTGGTGGATTATAGCCCATTCCCTCTCTTGAGAGGAGGCCGTGTGTCCCAGCAGTGGGAACATTATAGCCTGATTATGCTAAGTGAATGTAAATAATAACAACAACCTTAGTTGTTAATTACTCGCCTGCTCAAGTAGTACAAGTCTTCTCAAGGCAGACTGTTATTATTGTTCCGCTTTATTAAAACCAATCAGCTCAAGCATGGAAAAATAAGAAAAGGAACAAAATATCTCGATTTGATCACGATCGGATTGATTGACTTTCAGAAGGCGTTTCATAAAAAGGCACGTGTGACGTAGGCGTTTTAGGATTGTTATGACGATTTTTAATAATGATGAGTTAAAGGGTACTGGATTTGCTTCGTGGCTCGGAAAAAAAGTTAAGCCGTTGATCCCGGCTGTCATTTATAGATCTTTGACAGTCGTTCCAAGAAGTCAGTGGCCCGAAAGTTTGACAACCAGTCTTTCCAAGTTGGACCGTTTTACCCAATACTAACTGGGTTGTAGAGGTCATATAGGCAGGTCCTGCGTTCGGTTAGTCCCATAGTTGGGAAAAAGCTAGGCAGATGATGATGAGCCGTGTCCTATGTATTTTGCTGATCAACTACTGTGTGGGTAAGTAC
The DNA here is from genome assembly GCA_950022335.1 of Eurois occulta. NCBI lineage: Eukaryota > Metazoa > Arthropoda > Insecta > Lepidoptera > Noctuidae > Eurois > Eurois occulta. Next base: position 9,282,858 of record OX465496.1, read on the forward strand.
CGGTGTGTAGGGTGGAAGAATCCATACTAATATAATGAATGCGGAGTTAATTCTGTCTTACTTTTTTTTCACATCCTGACGACTGAATAGACTTTGATGTTGGCAGACAGGTAGACCATTACCTGGGTTAGGACGTAGGCTACTTTCTAATCCGTTTTAGTACGTTCTTGTATCAAATTTTTCGACTTCCATGACGGCGAAGCCGCGGGTACAAGCTAGAATTACATATACATATATCGGCAGGCACATTACTCCTAAAACCTATACACCATATTTTAACAAAAGTTAAATTTCAGTATACATGAACATAACAGTATACGCCTGCACTTCTACTACCAACACAGAGGATCGCATTATTTGCTAAATAACATAATTAAGGAGTAAGGAGACAATAAGTCAGGAGTTTTAGGGGGTAAGCCTATTGTAGTTTCTAGTTATTGTTAGAATGAAGGAGTACACTTCTACTTATTCCACTATCTACTTCTCCTCTCTTCTTCTTCTACTTTATACCTTTTGTTGTCCATTACTTATGTAATGTTTTCTGTATATCTTTTGTTGGAGAAATAAACTAAATAAAATTAAAGTCGTGGTACTTTGAAAGCTTTCCTTATCACCTTAAACTACCTTGGTTTTTCTTTTCATTTGTATCGTACTTAACTCGTCGCTAAGTCTGCGATGGTGAAATGAATAAATGAACATACAGGATTAAAGTAAACTAAGAACGTTATTATTTTCATGGCATAGGGCGAAATGACTGGGCGATTAGCTGCTGCTTTTCATGTTCCGATTTCGATTCCCGCATAGAACATATATTTTGATGACCTCTACATTTGATTGCACCCATGATACAATAGAAATTAATGTATTTCTTTGGCGAAAAGGAAACCATTTCGTTTGCCAAGCTTGGTCAATGTTGTGATTATGGTAATTATGGACATTATGACAGTCACAATAGACATGAATTGCTATAAAAATGCCTTTTTATGGCCCTCTCTTATTTGCAACTTGTTGATATCCATTTAATGGTTTGTTTGTATTCGTAAATTTGGATAACGTTGTTATTGTCGCTTGTTATAGCGTTTTAGGATTGAAAAAGAGAATTGGAGGACTTTTGATATTTTTTTTTTTATGAGGTTTGGTTAGATCTGTAGGTAGGCATATTCATGCAATTTCTTCGTTTTAAAGGCATTAATGAATTACTGAAAGTAGACTCGATGTGTATATAGAATGCGTTTCAGTTGACTATGTTTTCCTGATTAGACTTATGCACATTTTGGGATAATGTTCAGATGTTTAACATATTTTAATTCTGCAACTATTCGGTGTTAGATAGTGTGAAAGACTAAAAATTTTTGTCAGATTGTTAAGTGAATATGATATTGTGATCCTGAAAGCTATTTGTGGCATGGGTATTTGCTAAAGGGTTTGGAGTAAAATCAGGCATAATTTTCATCGTTTTTATTTTAAATACGAAATCTCATGTTAATCGACAATAAAAATTACTTACATCTAATTGATTTAATATTTAAACTAGCTACTTAGTATACGGCAATATTAACTGAATAGTTTACTGATCAAATAGTACACAAATAGTATATCTATAATATATAGGTACAAATTCGAAACATTGTCAATTAGTGATGATTAAGTAAATTTATATTTACGCTATGAGATGTGGTGTGTTATGCTATAACGTAGCTACTTAAATTCCACACGGCACACCATAGATTGATAGTATTAAGGTACAGTTCTTATAGTAATAGTATACCGTATATCTAGACCTACTTATTTTCCAAAGGTGGAAAGGCACTATGCTTGATTAACCAAAATCAATCTTTTATACATTACAATTACAACTTTCATTAGACCACTGCAGTACAAACATTACTTACTGAGACTACATTATATTATTTAAACAATGTCAAAACGCATGCAACAAATTGTGATTCGATTGAATTTTAGTTTGACATAATTTAGATTGGTGTTCTAGAGTGCAGTTTACAAACAATTATAATATCCAGTGAGGAGATATTAGAAAAAATTTGAATTAGTAATGTTTCACAGACCGACAGCTAGTTGCAATTCAGTACACAGTCTTTAAGTGTTGTCCCTTAATTAGAACTAAACGAGTCACAGCTCAACGTGCAGCAAGCGCTGCAGAGGTCCGGACCGGGAGCAAGGCACCTCTCCCGGGGCCGCCTCGCTTGGTCCTCTATGATGACATCTTTTCATCGGCTATTCGCCCAGGATTCAGCAATTATCTATTGATATGATGAGAACTTGCCTCTCTAGCGCTTTTATTCTACTCATAAATGTTAACCAGTCTTAATTTCCGCCCGTGTCTGGCCTGAATGTCATCTTGCTTTATCGGTTGAGGCCCATGGATGCAGACACTGTGTGGCGGGGTACTCGCTGAGTCGGCAGACCCGAGAGGCCGCGGACGTAGGTGTAGGTTACAGGGGGCCGAAGAATCCGCTTCGGTTGTTGTTGCTTCTTGGGTGGGCGCGTACGTTCCGTTGGAGAGCAAGACTGCGACCGGGATCCTGAGAGGGTTAGACTTTGGAACACTCGCCGAAGAGATACGGTTGAGCGGTGCCGACGTTGGCGGTCGGAGCCGTCGCTTCCGGATTCACTGACGGAGCACGAAGATCGGTCATCAGCACGTCCATTTTCACCACCAGATACACTTTCGTTGCTGCTCGAGCTGCCCATGGAGTCCGAGTCAGTAGCTCTTCTGGATAGTCGACTGCTGAGAGCTTTCAGCAGCCTGCTGCCGCGGGGAGCCGAGATAGTTTCCGTCATCTCCTCGATTGGTGGGCAAACCACTATCTTCGGAGTGATAGACTCGCGGCGTGAGTTTTTCTTCGGCGTCCGCTGTTGCTCGTTCACCGGCAGGTCGCCGACGAACTTCTCACTCGTCAAAAAGTTGAGTACCAGCTTATTTTTCATAGGGCCGGCTTAATCACTTCCTTTACAGATGGAAACACAGTAGTATTTTTTCGATTTTGTTGTTACAACGAATTGTAACAGTTGTTGTGATTGAAAACTTTTCCGTTTTTCGAGCGTGGTTGTCGAGTTAGGCGCGTCAGGTCGCTTCGTGAGGGTTAGTCGCGAACTGTTGGCGGGTGGGAGGCTGGCAAGGTTTATATGGAATTTCACGCGCATGCGTAGTGTTAGGCCCAATTGTTCATGCACCGGTACACGTAGATGCCTGCCTACCGTGCTGAGATGTCGCTATGGATACATTGTAATATCACAAATGGGGTTGAATTGTGCAACATTATTGCAAGAAAGTTTTAACCTTTTACCTGCTGATGAATTTGTGCCCTGACGTGTAAACCGAGCAACGTTTAAAGTAATATTATGCTGTCCGTTCAAGCTTCTGTTTACAACTAGGAGAGATGAGGTACGGTTGATTATACGCTGTCTAAGAGAGGTCAAACTGTTTTACAGAACGGACCTTTATTTATTTGAGTAAAACATTATCCTTAATGGTAGATATTAAAAAAAAAAAAATTTGAACGCTAGTATTTGTTATTCAAAAACATAACGCCTTTTGATTCCATTGCAGCAATAGAGAGCTCTATTCGTTTAATTGAAATCAGTATACTAAAGGCGCTTAAAATAGGAATGTGTAAATAATGGGAAAATACTTAGTGTAAGTGCGATGACTTATCTCATTTATGACTTTCACTCACAATTGAGCTAATGAACTTGGTCGTTCTTTGATCATATCTTAATTTTCTGTTCAATTTGTTATTTGGTCAACATTTAACACGCACTGGTCAAATAATTGTCAATAAAGTAGAGCATTCGATTGTGTGAAATTTTAAATACTTAGTGATCAAAGTTCGAATTGTGTGCAATTGTAGGTCGAATTCTAAGTATCTCGAAATCATTTTTAATGCTGGCTGTTCTTTACACGACTGCCCAAAAAAAGGAGTGTTATGTTTTCAGGGTTCATGTATGTACGTATGTTTGTGAGTTTCTTTATTCTACCATAACTTCTTAACGGCTTAACTGATTTCAATGTATGTGGTATCGTTAGAAGCGTTGAGTTATTCCGGGTAACATAGGCTAGTGAACATTTCAAAAAATGTAAAGGGGTATCCATGGTTCATGAAAAAAATGGAAATATTTTGTTTTTGTCATGAATATTTGACTACGTATACTATCATCGTCTAGAACTTGCTTAGTACATAAACAACAAAAATAACAACAGTAGTATTCTTTTCATTGCAGTCGGGGGACGGTTCCTTGGAATAGTTCTTTTCAGGTCCCCCGACTGCAATGAAAAGATTGATTTTCAGTTTTCCACTTTTGGGCACAATGGCGCTTTAATTGCACAGTAAATATTATAATCTATTTAGTATCTACCTTGTGGCCATTCAACACTAAAATCATGTAACTTGCTTTTATTTTTTATTTAGTTCACTTTTTTAATTCACTTTTTGATGTGGCAGGCGTGTTTTTTTTTTTTAAGAATCTGTACCAATTCTAAACGATACTAAAGGTATAGAACCTTCTTTCGTTAACACTTTCAGTAAATCTACTATGCTTTATCACTGATATGGATCAGAGAAGTTATTTTAAGCAGTAGGTAGGCAATTTTCTAAAGAATAATTAAACTTATATAAGTTTTTCTAAATTTCAACTGTAAATGAAGAATCTTCGTTCTTCTAATAATCGTTTTCTACGATGTCCTACTCACCGCTCTGGTTTTCTTAAATCTTCTTTTCTTGTCCAGGCGGTTTTCCTTTGGAATGCGCTCCCTCTGAATATTAGGATGGCAACCAGTCGGTTCACATTTAAAGTAAAAGCTCGCGAACACTTACTTAAGAAGTTGGCAGACTCGTCCTACAATTAATTTGTTGTTTTTCTTTATCTATATGTATGAATTTAAACTCTCTTTACTTTGTATATTTTATTTGTATGTATGTATATATGTATTTATTACTATATTTTATTGTTGGTAATTTTCTGTATTATTATTGCACCTACTGTTTTGTCTCTGCATCACCCTAAGGTAGACTGGTAGAAAATGCCCAAGGCATTAAGTCCGCCTTTGTACATTATGTGCATAAAGTTTTAATAAATAAATAAATAAATGTAAGTACCTATGAACATTTCATTTAGAAAATCCTTTCACTGAAAAGAGCTGGATAATGACTATCCGTAATAATTACTTCATCTCATTTTACTGTAATATTTAGGTTGGGTGGAAAAGCTAAACGACTCAGTTTTCAGTTTGTGATCTCTATTGAAATATTCCTACGCATTCGCTTATTAAGATACGAGTCGTAGAAGGTAATTAAACGCAGCCTTATAATAAAATTAGTGTATAATTTTACTTGTATATAAGTGTATTTATAGGCATGTTTACCAAGCCAGGATAAGGCTTCGCATTAAACAGGAAACAAACCAACTGATTAAATGCTTAAAATGAATGAATGCTTAAAAGTAGTTTAAGAATACGGGTCAAAGTGGGTACTCATTATCTGTACCTCACATGTCTAAATTGAATTTTCTACAATGAATCTTCAAGAATGTAATCAGCGTCATCAGCATAATACTAGGTTTTTTAATCACATTTTGTTCTGTTTGTAACTTTGACGTATAGTTATAGTTATATTCTTTCCAACTAATCCCATTTTTATTGGATTCATTGCTAAATTACGTACCTTTTAGAGTTTAAAAACCGAACTAGTCTATGCATAATTATTACCTCAGCGTCATAATACCTAGTCAATACACCTGTTTCAATGTGCCCTCAGTTTTACTACTAAGTAGGTATATTTTTGTCATAGACGGTTTTTTGACAATTTAAGACACGCAGTGCAGCGCAGCTTTTTTCACTGTAGTTTGCAATTGCATCATAATCGACTTCTGACGTTAACAAGAAAAAAACATGTTAGTACGAAAATATCACTTCTCACGAAATCGTCCATTCAAATCGGCAATTTCATACTTTAACCCCTAATATAAGCAGTTAACAAATCATGTGAAATATATAAGTCATAATCTCATAACGCAGCTCCTGTGGTGTACCTAAGCCACGTGGTTTTTCTTAACGACTTCTTAAGTAACAGCTCGGCACGTGAAGTATTCGATCGCACGAGAACGACTTAATTAATTTGTAATTGAACTTATTTGTCTCGATTCGAGGGATCGCGGTGTCGAGTGCTTGTGACGAGACTGAGTGTGGGATGGCGTTCCGAAGCTTTTGTTGTTAGCAACGTGTCTTATTAAGACTTGGGCGTAGTATGATTTTTCACGTGATTAGTTTTAAGTCGTAATGTTGTAGTATCGTGTGTTTAATGAGTGGCTCTATAACTCAGATACTGGATTTGAAGCCGATTAGTTGTAATATGGGAATATGCAAAATGCCTTGATACTATAGGACTTCATATGACGTACCAAATGTGGGTGTAATATTAACATTTACAGGCGTGATTTTATGCGTGTGTGTAGGATTTTAAGCTAAATTTTGAAGACTTTAAAAGATTTAGTGGCTTAAATTGATGTTTGAATAAAAGACTTCGAAAACTGCCCAGTTTTTATGTTGTGTTTTTGTGTTGTTGGTTGCTTTTGTATCCTGTTAACATGGGCGCCGGCAGCAGGATGCAAAGGGATGTACTTGCACCCCCTGGTTGAAAAAGAAACAACGTAGAAATCATTAAGCTTTATTTTTTATTAGGCGTCTAGATTCCTGTCCAAAATTCATCAAGTTCACCATGTTAATCAATTTAGAATACTTCTCTATTTTTTTGCTGTGAACACTGAGCATGCACAGGCCGCTTAACCTCGCATCTCTCATCGTCAGGGCCTTAGGCAGGGGGAAGTTTGTGGGAGTTCAGACACAACCGAAATCTCGGGCAACTATCGAGACGCCAACCCCATCCCAGGCGGAATGCAAACATTTTCGACCTGTCTTCATGGAACTGAAAATTCACCCCCCTGGAAATAATCCTGCCATGCAGCGTCCATGCCTGTTAACATACCTACTGTCATAAAAAATAACCTTTTGATATGTTCGTAGAATCTGTAACCTGAGCATCCATCGAGTTGTTATTCTTTACGTACCTATGATGCTGGATAGACGCGGCGCGTCTTAAAATACCATTTAAGGTCCCTTTAAAATAGATGGACTTCAGTACGTCTAACCATAGATATCAAAGTAAAATCACTTTAATCAGTGTTTTTTGCTTGGATTTCTTTGGTTAGATGTACTGAACACTGTGCTTAAATTTGTCCATCTATTCTAATAGGACCTTATATACGATACTTAAAATACAATTACTTATTTTCAGCATTATTTATTTATTTATAAATTATCTTTTCCATACTTAACAGTTTTTTTCACAAGACTATCGTCAGTAAAATGATACATCTGAGGACGAGAAGAGGTCTTTAACCGGCAGTGAGAAAGTAACAGGCTGGTTTTGTTGTACGAAAGCAGAACTTGTTTTCTTCAATGAATTTTGAAAACCAGTGAGTAATCGTGCGTAAACAAATGTTGACAGCTGATACAATCTTTCCCGAAGGCAGGGCTGTAAACTTGCCGAGCACGTTTCGACTGCGGTGTTTCACTGCCCCGTGACGGTAAGACGTCACCACTATCGACTGCGCACACTTTTATTGCACAAACATAAGTTTGTTGTACTAAATGGATGATTGTCTACCATCTCGTGTAATAGGCAGCCTAACATTTACTCGGTGCTTTCTTGCGTAGGAAGGACACGACCAATCGAATCCTCAATTTTTTTACTATACAGGTTCCCATTTATAAGACGTGCCTGTGACAGACTAATTTTTGTATTTATCCATGCTAATATTATAAATGCGAAAGTAATTCTGTCTATCTGTCTGTCTGTCTGTCTGTGTACAAAAAAATAAATTAATCAAATAAACAGGTCCTACTAGGCAGGTTAGAAGATAATTTATTTATATATTCTCGTCGCTTGATCATCTAGCAATCCTGATTCAGCGTTTAAGTAGTTTTTGAATAATCCTCTGGTCATGAAAGCTTCGTTTGTGGCATTTCCTACGGTGTAAAGGGAGATGGCGAAGTATATCTCCACTTTCATTTGCCTCTTTACATTTAACATTTCTGATTGAACATGTATCATTGACATGTTTCTTTATAAATTTATGTAGATAGTATATAATAATATAATATATCCGAAATATTTGAGACAGTTACTTAAAGGCATTTTCTAATGGTTCGATAGTACTCGGTACAGAGACGTGTGTCTGCGCTCGTTAAAGAATCTGTATCGAAACTACTCAGTGAGGCACCTCTCACTCGGTAAAGAATCTGTACAGATTTCGGTACAGAAACGAAAACGCCCCGATCCGGTGAGGAAGGCGCCTTAGTGCAAAGGATGCCTCATTGGTCTAGTAGTCACAAGCGTGAGTGCTGAGTTCCTGGGTTCGATTCCCAGGTCGGGCAAAGTGTTATTGGGTTTCTCGATCAGGAATGGAATGGAATCGTAGCAATCACGGACTCTGGATTTGTGCCTGTTTGATGGCAATAAGGTCGCCCCCTATTGCCTTCTACACCTCTGTGTACTATTAGGTCAACCTCTGCATAACCCTTCCGGGATTACAGGCGTGAGGTTATGTTATGCTAGTACAGAAGCTGAGTAGATATAGAAATCTGTTCATCTTCCCTCGATACACGTCACGAACAAACTCGTCAATGACCGATGCCTGTTACGGGCCAGCTAATACATGACGTACCAAAAACTGGAAATTCAAAAGCAATTTCTATGTTAACATCTGTTACGTCATATCGGAAATCTAGAGCTTTCGAAAACGAGATTACTGCTCATTAAATCTCCGTAAGCCGATCAGAACAGACAAATCTACGGCACAATACAAATCAACGGCGGTGTGGACACCGCCTATTGTGTACTACTAATTACATTGTGCACTGTTGCATAATACAAAATAGGATTTAGCCCAACTAACCGATTATTTGGCTTTTAGAAGCATCGTACTTATAGATGTATGACGCATATTCTATCCTTTTGTAGTCCCGGTCGAACTGTATTCGTGATTATGATACAGTGACATAATGTTCATACAATCCGACGTCCATTAAGCGTTATGGACGATATGGTGCTGGTTTATATTTATAGAATTTATTATTAGATTTGTGAGATACATAAGACACATACATACTTACCTACTATTTCTTTGCTAGAATAATGAAAACTGCTGTCAGGAATTTGTGTACTCCTGGATCCGAATCTCGAATAGCAAAATATGTAACTACATAATTATCCCTGAAGAGTCTGTAGTATAGGCATGTTTCTTGTAGGTACTATGACACCATAGACACATATCGTCATGGAGGTACTGAGAGCTAGCGTCATGTCTTTTCAGCTAGTTCCAAGATTCTTCTCCGATTTCCCCAGATGGAACTAACATCTTTAAAGAAAGTAACTTTAATAATAACTTGGTTATTAAAAGACTTTGACGTGGCTAAATGTAGCTAAACGTTTTCTTTATTTTTCATTTACCACATTCACACCGGGATAACAAAAGCTTCGGATTTCAGCAGACTTTATTTGTGGAATGTTTAAAAATATCATCCCCATCCAAGTTGGTATTTTTAAACATTTGCTAAGGTACTGATTACGACTTTTCGTTTGTAAATTTTTCAAATGTCCGGGGGGCGTTGTTTTGTACATATTTCCGAAGTATATGGTAATATGCATGTCATAAATGTAGTACTATACCTTGATGAGAAATTAAAATTATTGGCATATTGTGTACAGAAAATGTACCATTGATTATTTTATTGTTATGAATAACAAAAGTACGTTGACATAGTAAAGGCCTTTATTAAACCATGTATCCATAGAGTCTAGTGCAATGATATAATTTTTAAGAGAACTTGAGACTAGATATTCGTGAGGACACTTATCGTCCAAAATTATTCCGAATCGTTATAATCTTGAAGTATGTTTTTCTTGTGCGCATTCCATAAGTTATTTTGTAAGAATGATAATGAGTCTGTGTGAGTGCATCATTATTCTGAACATGGCCGCCGAGTCGAGGGATTGGGCTATTTTAGTAAACATGCATTGTTCAACTGTTGGCCCACAGAATGACACGACGCACGCGACGTGGACAGACCAACATGCCTCTTACATGTTGATAGATATTGCTAAATAACGTATTTTTACATATCGATTTGCAATATTTGGTTCAGTTACCTATTTACGTAGAAAAATCAGGCTAGGATATTAAAGATTGAGATGACGATGATGCCATCTAGCCGATTTCGGCCACATAGCTTTCTAGGGTGGTTTTCGAGAGCTTAGGTGTCTCTTTCATGTGCTCTCAAGGGATTAGAAAAACTCCATTGACGACACATTCGAAGACTGAAATAGAGTTTCGGTTATTCAGTTATTCATGTTATTGTGTGGTTTTATTGATTGAATTTCCATCAAACTTCTAGAGCTTTGTTGAACATTATTTCGTTGTCGAAATGTATAACTCAATGACTAAATTACTCACATTTTTGTCACATGTCAAAGTATAAAAAATATGCTTGTCAAGCCGATTGTTCTCACGGATGTTATTCGTTCTTCGCACCTCTACGTGTTAGGATTCATCATTTTTTCTGGCCAATTTTAGTTACGTAGACGCTACGATTGATGGTTCTTTATGCTAATATCTACTATTAAACGCTTGTTAGTTTATCGTTTTATTGTAAGAGCTGTTGCTTAAAATGATTAGGCAATCTTTGTTTATAAAAAAGGTTCAAGTACTGAGTTAGTATATTGCAGGTATGTAGGCAGCTATATATATGACATTGCATTACGTTCATAGGTGTCCTATTCCGGAACAAAGGCGTTCGATTTAAGATCGGTAGCTTAGCATGCTAGTGCGTCTCCCACACCTATTGACATTCGAGCAGCTGCCAGATGAAACCTATAGATAAAGGACAGCTTAAAGCACGTTGCGCAATATCTTACGAATATTCATGCCAAGTCCGGTTCATAGAACCGCAATCAAGCCAATGTGATAATTTTTTTGGTCGATCCAGCAATTTGATCCAATAACAATTTAGATACATTGTTTTTTTGGCTGTTTTATAACTCGGTAATATGTAAATATGATGTGGGTAAAAAAGCGATAATTTGGACGTTGTTTATTTGAATAAATAGATAGTTGTCGTGTATATTATAGAACTTAATTTCGTGACACAAACAATGATGTAGAATTAGGACTTTTTTATTTACAAACATAGACCGTATGTACAATAAAAACGAATCTTACAACTTCGTCATTTGATCGCTAAATTAGTGAGTTAATTATGTTTCAAATAAATCAAAAGGGAACATTATTAATGTGTTTAGTTTAACTTGACATGTGTAGTTATGTACTGTATAGTATATTATTACATACAGTATTGAATACAATCTCGAACACCGGTTATTATCAGACACCAACCTTTTCTAAATCATATTGTCAAACAGGTGCAAAAAAGTCGAGTAGTTCATTTTCCTGCTAGCTTGATATGGCAAAATAGATTAACTACTACACGATAACAATCAAAACAACATCACAAAAACCATTGCAGTACAAAATGAATGGGGACATCGATTAGCTACCTCTGTGGCTATGTCCAAGTTTGGACACAGGTACGCACATCGGTTATGCTCAGAACAATACCGCACTTATGACAAGCTTAGTAGCCCATTGTGGCTACTAAGCTTGTATCGTTGTCAGTATTATCATCGGGAAACAGCGTACCTACTGCTATTGTGTTTAAAGTTCAAGGATAAATTCTAGGTACTTCCTAACACATGACATTTTATGTAACGTACACCTTGTAGTTAAAAAGATCGTCAACTTGTTTGTGTAGCTTTGTGATTAGGATATCTTTAATCTCACTACGATGGAACGAACAGTTGTATAATGAATGATCGAGAGACATTTTTAGGGTTCCGTTGCCAAATGGCAAAAATGGAACCCTTATAGATTCGTCCTATCCGTCTGTCCGTGTGTCTGTCTATCGGTCTGACCGTCCGTATGTCACAGCCATTTAACTATGAGACGATTGGCACCACACTTTTGAAATTTGGAGCGTAGGTGCCTTCTATAAACCGCTACAGAATTAATATGATGCGTTATTATGAAAAAAATAAAAAAGGGGTGGCCCTCCATACAATGTAACTAAGGGTTGAAATTCACACAGTACTTATAGGGTAACTGTGTTGGTGTCTATCGATAGCTCTTGAAACAAAAAATCGAGTTTCCGTAAATACTTTTTTTTTAGGTCAATGGTTGATGCGAGCTTCTAAAGTCGTAAAAATTGTGTCTCCCTTCTCTAATTTCTAAAGTAAGAGGAGGAAAATTAAAAAAAAAAATAGGTTTTTCAAACGTAAAAATACTTTAAACAAAAATTGGTTTGAATAGGATTTTATTTAGTTTTTCTGTTATGGGACCGGCTGCATATTGCATAACACGCAATCAACGTAGTATTATTATCAGGGTATAATTATATAATAAGGTGATACGACTGATGATGATGCATGATTTATTTGCATCAATTTACTGTCTGCCCAGTTTAACTAGATCCGTGGCAAAACGCGGAACGAAGTTCAAATGTATGGAGATAAACATATTATTTCATTCGTCCTTTGTAAGCTGTACCACCTTGAAATATCTAGATATATTGGTCAACTATTATGTGCTGTCACAGTGATTAAAGAAAACTTAAATTCCTGTCACTTAGGCGACAAAAGCGAAAGTTACAAAATATGTAAAACTGAATCAAAGTATCGTTTAAACAATTTCATACGCATCCAAAATGATAATTGTTTTTTTCCTTTAAAACCTTCGTCCTAGTTTTCTTTGAAAGGAAATTTTAGTTTATTGGGAATATAATGATTAAAGGTAAAATAATAAACATAAAATGCTCTCATAGATACAAAGTTTTTATGGAGTTCGTACCCTTAATGTCTATTTTCACAATTAATACGGTTCGATTTTCAACTCGCAGCTCAGCAGATAATTCAATAGTGGAGCTTTTATTTAGGCATTCATATACGCGCCGCCTAGTGCTAGATAAGATGGGTATAAGCGTGCGCTCTAGGTTAGTCAAACCTTTCGTGTAACTTGGATTATGGTCCCATCTACTTTAATTTTATCAATGGCAGACTAAAAAAAGCTTAATATATCGGTTTTAGGTAGTTACCTAAATTTGTTTTTTTTGTTTTCAAATACATGGAACATCTACCAAGAAAACTGAAACCATATTCGTAAATATTTCGTAATTGTCCACGATTGAATATCTTCTTCGATCTTGGAGATATAAGTTTAATAAGTTTAGCCAATCTGATATTAGTTGTGCTTATTTAAAAATGTTGAAGGTACCCGGAGTTTGGATTTTTGCCCGGTCCGGTTGATGGCAAAGGCTCGCTCCCTATTACGTGGAACTTAAACACAACAAGTGAAATGTGGATGACATGTAATAAGGGACACCTCTGCGAAGGGTTAGCTTCGGGGAAAATACAGGTGTTATGTTATGTATGAATGTCGTAGTAGCTGTTTGTATTAGAAGAATGTTTATTTTCAAGATAATTAAATTATTTACAAACTACAAAACTATAATAGTAATAAATATGTACCTACATGTAGAAAAGGGTTACAGGGCATCCAAAAATTGGTCCGCATCGTTGTCAATAGGAAAAGTGCCCAGAAGGCTGGATGGCAATACTGATTCTTTGGCCAAAAAATAGGCCCGCCCTCTGGTCACGTGAAGAGTCGACCAACCGCTTGGCGATTTCCCGAAATACTAGGTGAGACTCAGACCCCATGGCCCTGTTTTGTGTGTGTTTCAACCCCAAACGACTCAAACACATATCTACCAATTAAATAATTGTATTTGCGCCATTTGAGGTTTTCAGCACATGCAGCAGCCGCCCCATTAGAAGTAAATCCATTACATAGCTAACACTATTTGACGTCGCCGATGATCCGGTGGATCCACTAAAACAAAAACACTGTAGACTCGTGTTTTATACCTTTTTTCTCACATAATCGCTCAATGAGGTGAGTTTACATAAACCTAACTACATAGTTTAAGGCATATAAGTAATTAACTTACATTCGCTTTAGCTTACTCGTGCCTAGAAGATCAATACAGGCTTATACATGGCGTAGTATCCACAGAGTTGGAAAGTCAAACTAATATTTGTTTGGTTGAACTTTATTTGCTTGAAATTACTGGGAATTTAACTGTAATACAATCGTAGAATCCATATTAGAATTTAATTGTGGTCGACGGTTTGTTTGGAGCGATCCGGTTGGTTGATGTTCACCGCAGGTAGACGCTGGGAACTCCAGAGTATGCGGAGTACGCGTACGGGGAGTACGCCGAGTACGGCACTACGCCGGCTGCTGGGTAGTAGTCGACTCCCGTGGAGTAGGTAGTCAGAAACTGGGGTTTGGGGTTCGGCGCGGCAAAAGCCACCGCCAACAGAGCGAACAGGGCGAACTATAAACAAAAATAAAATAATAATATTATTAGAGTTTTCAACTTTTCAGACCGTCAAAAGAGCAACAGAACTATTGTTTATTTCTGTACCGCATATCCAGAAACGCAACAGATGTATTACTAAAAAATATATAACTGTGAAAACGTTGGACATTCCATGCATGTTTTCCAAGTTTGAAGTGGGTAATAATCGCACTTACTCCTAATGATAAGTAAAGGGTAACAAAACATGAATTAAATGCATAAGTAACTTAGTCGGGCAGTGAACTTTCAGGAGCAATCAAAACTTAAATATAAACTAAATTATAACTATGTGAATGAAATCCACTCCAAAAAAGATTATCTGGAATATCGGGACATCTTGAGGTCTCTCCCTACTTTTTTAAGTATGAACTAAGTTTCGACATTATTACAAGGCAAAGTTTCAACCCGTTTCAACTTTAATTGTTTCTCAAATAAAAAGTTATCTAGGTTTAGCCCCATTTTCAAAAAGTTTCAAAATTAAAGTTTCTAAAAATGTTTTAATGATGATTATGAAAGGTATGACAAAAGAAGCACAACACTTACGAATTTAGCGAACATGTTGATAGAGCGATGCAGAGTACTGAATCATAATAAGCTTCAGTAACTCGAAGCTTATATAACAAAATATTAGCCTTGATCTCTATAATACATGATCTATTTCGGATGACAAAATGTCAACTCAAAGCGAGGGCGCGATGTGAGGTCGATGATCCACGGTTTCTATAGAATATCCACATCCTGGCTCGCCTTGTAAGGAAACTGTATTGTAATCCGTACATTACTTTGAGCTGAAGTGAAGCTTCGGAAGCGGCGACATATTTGTTCCTTAATATATGAGGACGAGCTAAGTCACTCAAAGTGACTAAAGATACACAAATTGCGACTGCCTAGTATGCTCTAAAAGCAATAAAAATGAAACGATGCATAATTTATTATTTTAAGTTTGCGTGTGGTAGCTTTGGTATAAACAAAGACGGCCTACTTGGTCATGTAGAGCGCGTCTCCTGTACGTTTGTCTGTACTCATAATTTACATTGATTCCCAACAGAATCATTTATAAGTACCTATAGGTTTTCCGTTATTGTTTGATTGTCCAAGGACATGAGCCACCTATAAATATTGAGGGAGGAGTTGAAATAAAAACAGTACGAGTGCTTTACTGCAGTGTATCGGGAGCCACCGGGACTTGTTTAATAGATAAATAAATACAATCATATATTAATATGTTTACCAAACTGGTGAGTACAGTATCTAGTTTTGTAAGATCTTGTTTTTAAGTTTGTTATGTGTCCTCTATCCATTTATTCCCTTTTACTTGAGGAACTAATAAACTTGTAGCAATGCCCTGCAGTCTGGAATTTACAAAACACTACGATTATACTGACTATCCCTGGCAATATTTCACGTGAGTATTGATAACCAAAACCATGGTCATTGGGAGGCGATAATAGTAGATTATGCACTAAGGGAATCAAGTAGTGTCTTATGTAACGGGTGCCGTATTGAATCCCGAGCAAAACGAAGGATTGTAGCGTTAAGTTTAGAGTTAACTCCCGAGTAAAACGAGGGAGTTAAGACAAGAATCCTGAGTGCAGCGTGGGATTCAAGGTCGCCCAAGACGAAGGCACCTTTATCCCCGAGGAGAATATTCTACTTTTCACACCATCTACGAGACTCGCTTCCTTGGACTTTTCTGGGAGTAGTTTGTTGGTAATGCCAATGGCTGCGGGTTTAATTTACTCCGGAGTCAAATCACTATCGTCACTCGAAATTTTTGTGAGAATTTGCAGTTAAGTAATTTGTTGTATAACAAAGAAAAGCTATTTTCAGTATTCGCGCCTCTTTTTAATTTGTATTCTATTTTTCTTTTATTTGTATTCTACACGTGGCCAGTTCGATTTTCGAAAAAAATATTTTTTAGTACAGCATGGAATTAGTATGTACCTACTTTATGTTCCAAATTCAAGTCACATTAATGGCCAGCGGGTCATAATTAAATTCAGTACAATATAAATGCCCTGCTAGACCTCAGGTCTTAAATAACTTACTTTAGGTTAGGTTTGCATGACATATAATTTGACATTGTCGAGCAGGTGGTGTCAAAAGATATTTTTTTGCATATGATATAGTAATATTCTCAAATAACGAAAACAAACGTATGTGTTTGAGTATCTATCGACTCCCAGTGTCCCATTGATAAAGGAACGATGTTTTTCATTTACGTAACAATCTTATGTCACAAACAGATCTTAATATTTCGGTGCCTACATCGAATTTCCTTGAAAGTATCAAATATTTCTTTCAAGGAAAAAATATTACATTACATTATGTATCACCTACTGAGTTTACGCTACGTTTAATTTTTTGGTTGTCATTGTTGTTGACACATCTTCAACTTGAGAGTTAAAGAAGTGTCACTTTGTCTTTTGATACACGCCTATGGCATATGATAGTGGTAATCTATTGTGTCTGACTTTCAACATCGAAATTACTAGTAAAGATTTAAATAATTTTTGTATTAAGTACAACATATTCTATTATCGATACGAACGTCCATTATATTCATAATCTACCAGTCCCCACACAGTCCACGCAATGGATTATCGCCCAGTGCCTCTCATGGCTTGTGTCTCAGCAGTGGCCAGTGGGAATGTATCAGGCTGATAAAGCTTAAATGCCCACAGTACAATATGGGTTGGTATGTCGTCTCCCAATTGACTCTAGGATGTTGATCCCATATTGCCATAATCCATTAATCATAATTAACAATCTATTGATGGCCGCAGTATGTTGCTATTAGCAGCTATGGTGGTGCTACCAATTCTTGAACTAAATACCTAAGTAATTTTCAACCAGGTTAACAGCTTTCTTAATTTGCTGGTACCTACTTAAGAACTTTCAAATTATAGGATGTTCATTTAGGGCGAATTTATTGAAATATCCTTCGCTGAATATGGAAGCAGAAATACAGTAACTAGAATCCGCAGAAAAGATCAGGCACGATTTCCACCCAAGCCCGTTCAAATCGTCCGTGTGTGTCAGACATTAGCCTATTGCAAAGTATTATAGGGTCCTCACATTGAGGCAACTTTGCAGATTAAGAGCCGCTTTGTTTTGCGGGCTAAACATCCTAACTGCTATTAAGGCCACCTGGTCCAAGGCGCTCCGAGTCGTTGACTTCCCTAGTTTGACTAGCACTAGTAATTAATTATTACAGAAATGTGGGCTTACCTAATTGTAGGGTACTGTAGTGATTTTCTGTAGATAGCGAAGGGTTAAGCAGAGGTTTACTTACACCCATATTTCGCTTTTTATGTTTAAACCCCATGTAATAGGGGATTAGCCTCTTGTTACCAACCGGGTACAAATCCTGACTCCGAATGATTTAACAATTCGAGTAGTTTAATGTGTATTTATTTTAAAACACCCAACGATCAACAAACTATAACACTTCAGTGTGAATAACGTATAATGAATTTGTGGCAATGATCATTGTAGGTTTGTACAAATAGTTTCATGATGTTAACATGTCGCAAATATCTGTAAAATATATCGCTGTTATGATGAATTTCTTTATTACTAAGATACTTAAGCGGGTTCTTAAGTATTTGACTTCTTAGCTGGTATTGAACACGGGGACCACTGAAGTAAAAGATTTCTCAAATACATATTTTTCTATTCCCAGATGATCTTGTTCGCCGTGCTCGCGCTAGCACTGGCGCGGCCGCAGCTGTACTCCGGTTACGGTGGCTACGCGTCTGGGTACCCCAGCTACTACGGGGGCTACGGGGGCTACTCCGGCTACTCCAGCCCCGTGAGCTACAGCTCCTACGGCACCTACGGAGCCTCCCCCTACAATTACGGCTACGGCTATTACTGAACCTAAGTTATGATGCCCCATGTTAACGCCTAACTATGTGATGTACCTTTATGTTAATTTCATGCAATATAATATGTTATAAAAACTGCTTGTTTTTTTAAACTTATTCCCCTTTCTTCCCTAATAAGTGGCCAGGTCTAGCACACAAATATACTGAAAGAAGTTTTAATAAAGCTATTTGAACAAAAATCGTTTATGGAATTACGAAGTCGGCAAAATTCGAGAATGTTTCACGGCGACATCGAATGATCTGCATTGCATCTAGTAAGACAACTCATAAATTACGGTCTATTTTAAATAATCCTTGTAAGAAAATCTACTCTACATAGATTAGCAAGTTCAAGCTCACATACCTACAGTATTTATGATTATTAATAACAGGCAGCGACAATGTAATGAATGCCTTAGCAATAGGACCGATAGAGATGGATGCCGCCTAACGCGGATGTTGATCGTCTATGTATATGGAGCAGGTACATAGATTCATTCATTACACTGAAGATCAAGGACACTTTTTATCTCGGTACGACAAGACTGCTAATCGGGGCGTGGTCGTTTAGATCTGTATATAAGCCGGGACCGGCCGGCAAACGTTATCACTTGTGACAGCAATCCCAAGTAACTCTACAACCATGTTCTTCAGACTGGTAAGTTGGTCTAATCATATTTATATTCTTAATAATATTTATATTCTAATACTCCGTAATACCTGCCGAATCATATAAAGCTAACCACCAAATAAGAGGTTTTCTTACTACCATCATCATTTTATTTATTATAAGGGTTTTTATTTGAAATTGGCTGAAGCTGTTTCACGCATTATAGCGCTATTAATATGGCAGACACTAAAGAATTAACTGAAAAACTAAGCTCAAGCATTTGATATACTTTTCCTAGTTGTGGCCATAATGCACAAAGCTTTCAAAATATGCCTTATATTCATATGACATTCTATCTCCAAATAAAGTTATAAAACATCGCCCAAGTTATTAGGAAATACGATTCGAGTAAACGTTTTAGTACCGTTTATCTTGTTAGCGAAAGACATCATCGTCGTAACAAGGGGACGGAGCTATTTGCTCGAATATAACCCACTTTCAGGGTTTTTGACCGGTGACCATTTTATTATAACAAAATAGTTTTATGGTTTCACTTAGGGACAACTGTGAAAGCTGTTTCTTTTTTGTTGATTCAAAATATGATTCTTTAAAATGGCAGCTTTACGAATATATAATTTCGCTAAGGTGAATTGTACCTCTGTTTGATTAATTTTTGTCAGCATCAAGTTTTTAGACTCATTGTGCAAAATCAAGCTTAGTTTTTACATGATAATTTCATGTTTAGTTACCTTATCTAAATACTACCACATAGTATAACATCGATTGGCTACACTGAAGTCGATTTTTCCAACAACACATGATTACTGATGAACAGGCGAAAATAATGTAAATGCTTGTTCAAAGTTTGATAGAACTCTTTGTTGAATAGTCATTTGGAAGTCCAATTACTTCATGTAATTTCGAAGTTTTTAATATCTTATTGTGATTTAGAAGTGAAAAAGATTGCATCAAGTAATTCAAAATTCAATGTACCTAAATCAAATTTAATGTTCATGTTATTAATAAGATTGTATTTTGTTTTCAGTTCGCCCTCTTCGCCGTGTTGGCCGTGGCTTTCGCCAACCCCAACCCCAAGCCTGAGCCCCAGGTGTATGCGTACTCCGCCGGAGCTGCGTACCCCTACGCCGGTTACGCCCCTGTCGCCGCGTACGCCGCACCCTACGCTGCTGCTGCCTACCCCTACGGTTACGCGGCGTACTACCGTTGATAAAATCATCAGAACTACTCTTGCTTGCTCAATGGATAACACCGACTACCAAACGTTTGATCATGTTTTAATATAAGTTTTTATCGCAAATGTTTTTTGTTTTATTCGATAGTATGCATGCTACCCACGTACTTGCGCTCACATGCGCGGAACCACCAGAATTTTGACAGCTGTCAAATCGATGGCATAACAAATTCTATATTTTTTTTATTGAGCCTAATCTACATGTAGGACGTGCGACATGTTTTGTTTTTGTGCGACACAGCGCGGCATTTAATAATGAAGGAAGTTGTTATTGTTGGCGAAGTTTCTATTGTTCAATATGTAGGTAGTAGCATCTACTATCTACACAGCTTTGATACTGATAATACTTACTGGTGAGGACTTAGATTAGTTTTCCTTGTCGGTAAAACCTCGATATTTATAATTTACAGCCGTGAATAGTCCGTGAGCCTTTAACGTAATATAATAACTATCTCTTATACTATGATCGCATATCTCTATACGAGTATGTTTTGATGAGTATTACAAAATGCTCCCGATAACCGCTGAATATAAACTATTTTGTGTATCATTGAATTATCAGGCCGCTTATATTTTGATTAACAAAATGATTTTGTCTATTACATAAAACAGACGTCTGTATTAAATAATTATGCATGAACAGAACATTCGGTTCAATATAATAATTGTGTTCGAGTGCAGGGTTACGTGAGCTCAATGTCAGCGGCAGATGTTGCAATGTTTATGCCTGCTGCTGTCATCCCCTCGACCCCCAATCCATGAGAACATACACTATAAATACAATGTATCCTTATGTAACATTTTATCGCAAACTAAACTAACCAAATTCCTGCCTCCTTAATTCTTCAGGTAAATGGCGGTAAAATTAAATGGAACAATTTCGTTTTCACAGAACTTACATATTGTGACTTAGAAATATTTGTGCGAGTGCTGTGCATGAGGTCTCGTGTTGGATTCCCAGGTACAGTCAGCATCAAAAGTCGATGACCACATTCAGATTTTCAAAATCACTGTACATTATATCACCCATAAATCGCTCAACAAGAAGGGCGCCAGTATTGAATGAACATCATTAAAGTTCAAAATTAACTGAACACTACTCGTCAAAGGTCACTGAACACCATTTTGTCAAAAATTGCTGATCGTTATATTATCCGAAAACATCATTCAGTTTTACAAAAGTCACTGAACAATATAGAATGCTTGTTTTGGTTATCTAGTGTAATCACGGCAACGTCCCAAAAATAACTTAACATCATAAATAACAAAAGTTACTGAACATTACTTTGTTTCGGATACGTACTATCAAAAGTATCTGAACTGCAAACTAAAAAAGTGCTCGTTACTATAGTCAGTCATGTAAAAAAAAAAATGCATGTATTTCCAAAAGAATTTTGTTTTTTTTTTTATAATATTATTAAATATTAGGGTGTTCAAGCGGCAAGCACATTTTTAAGCGTATTTTTCAAAATAAGCTCGCAAGCACGATTATAAAGATAAGCATATTCCGCTTAAAAAATATTCCGTCGACGTCATCTAACCTTTCTGTATTACGATTGAATAGTAACCTTATCCGTATAGATATAAGACTCACTATCAAAAATCACGCAGGTTCTGTTTGATTTTATACCATCGACGAAATTAATGATTTTTTTAGTTCGATTGAATTGTAACTTTATTCGTAAAGCAATAAGTTTAATTTTCAAAAATCACGCAGATTCTGTTCAAATTCATTTACCGTCAACTTAGTTTATGATTTTTATAGTTACGATTGAATTAGAACCTAATGTGTATACAAATAAGACTCATTTTCAAAATTCACACAAATTCCGTTTTAATTCAATTCTTTGGGAAACATAGTTGTGGGTATTTGAAAAACTGTTTTACCCATGAATGTAAAAAGAATATTTCTACTTAATTATCACTTTGTATCGGATGTAGACCATTGCGGTTGCAATTATTTATCATCTATAAATATTGTATTGGTTATCAATTGTTACACATATACCTACCGAAAAAAAATACACACACATATAAAACCCAAAAACATTTCATTTTGTTCAGGGACTTTAGAGATAAACGATGGAATGCTATTTTTGTCAATTTGTTCAGAGACTTTAGAGACGAAGAATGTTATGCTTTTTTTACTATCAACTTTGTGTAGCGACTTTTGAAAAGTGATGGTCACCTACTTATGCCCTTTTATGATAATCATTCATTTCTGGCGCTTGTCATGTTGAGCGATTTAGGTTTAATACGGTGTACAGCGATTTTGGAAATCTAAATGTGGTCATCAACTTTTGATGCTGACTGTACCAACCAGGTAAAGTGTTATTAGGTTTTTCAATCTGTACTGTATTGCCTAAACAGGGCACAAATTCAGTCCCCGAGAACTGAATTTGTGTCCTGTTGATGGCAATAAGCTCGCCCCCTTTTACATGGGACTTAAACATAGCTGGGGAAATGTGGGTGTAGTATTAGGTACGCCACTGCCTAACCCTGAGGGGATTATATTATAAATAAAAATAAAAAAATGTAGGCGGAACGGTAATTTATTGCGCGGTACCAAACGGAATCACTGCCAATACTTAGAACCTTCTAGCAGTCACTGCTGTTCAATAGTACTTGTATGCGATGGGAGCCGCCGGGTAGGAGGCGATGGGCGCCGCGGGGTAGGAGCCGAGGTACGGGGCGTTGTACTGCAGGGGCGCAGCGGGCAGTGCCGCGTAGCCCAGCGCAGGCGCATACGTGAGCGGGGTGCGGTACACGGCAGGAGTTAAGATGGCCGCTCCTGGCTCCGGCGCGGGCGCTGCGAACGCAACCGCCAGGATCACGAAGAAAGATAACTGGAAATAGAGAAGACAATTTATTAGAAGGCATATGCAAGTGAAGCTAATAACTAAGGCTTACCACCTAATTCAGTGCCTTATAACACCCACATGTGAGTCCTTATTTATACACAGTTGTAGAACTTTAAACTGTGCAGTCTGCTATTGAAATTTGATGAGTGCTAACAAGAATTCTGCCGTCAGAGATAATATATCTTTGTATTAACACATTGGGGTGTAGCATTCTTATAATGGAAACACAAACAACTTACTTAATAATTTCAAGGATTCTAGTCCATACGTCGAGCTGCCTGGAAATTGCTGTTACTGTATGTGGTACATAGAGATAGGTGATAGGTGTACCTACGCAATATTTGCAAATAAAGCAATAATTATGTATATCCATTTATAAATATACATTACGAGAGACTGCCTCTTTGGTCTAGTGGTCGCAAGCGCGACTGCTGAGCATGAGGTCCTGGGTTCGATTCCGGGGTCGGGCAAAGTGTTATAGGTTTTTTCCATCAGACATTTCTCAGTAGCAGCCATGGGGTCTGGATTTGTGCCCGGTTGATGACAATAGGCTCGCCCTCTATTACATGGGACTTAAACATAACTGGCGAAATGTGGGTTTACTATTAGGTACATGTCTGCCTTACCCTTCAGGGATTACAGGCGTGATATTATGTTATGTTTATTACGAGAAAATGTGTTATTGTGAGTAAATGTATTTCAAAGAACTAATTAGTACCTATGCGTAGAAAAAATATTCACACTACATTCACATTCTGTCTTGTCATGTAATTCCTTTGTTGGTCGATCAAACTTGTTGAAGATTTATTAGACAACAATTTTTAAGAACCATTAGATATTAAGATCAACAATTATAAAGTGAGCAACAAGTTATTTGCGTTATATTATATTTCAATTACCTACAACTACATAGATTGAATACATAGATTGAACTAACTTTTATGTAACAGCTTTTAACGGAACTTAATTAATTAAAACTTATCTTTTGCTACTTCTAAACTAAAATGCCTAAGTATATACAATTACGTCACTCAAACTTACTAATTAAAACTGTTTATTGTTCGATTTTAACTATTGCCCCTATGATATATTCTTTAAAAACATAATGATCCCACATGAAACTGGGGAATCGTACCTACTTAAATATTTAAATATTTAAAAAATCAGAAGTCTTACCAGTTTGTACATGTTGCTGGGTATGGCTCGTTCACAGGGGTGAATGATGCCCTACGAAGGGCCGAAAGCATTTTTATACTCACGTGCTATGCAACCTGCAATTCCAATAGCATTGACCTTCACATTCAGGACGACTTTATGCAAGGGTGTTAATTTTAGAACGAAAACATAATAAGACCTTTTTTGCAAAAAGCGCGATGCTGCATTCGATTTTTTCTTAAAGGTTAAAAGCATTTTTTCTTGTCCAGTAATTGGGTATTGGGAACATTCTCATTTGTATGAGAATTTATTATTGCACTTGTCAGAATGTCAGTCAGTAGCTGTGAGCTAGTTAACATCTAGTAATTTATGGCATAATAATTTGAAGGAAACATCAATGTTGTGTAGATATTAATTATAATAGTATCGACCTAGGCAACCAGGTAGTTGGAACAGTGCTAGATCTGGTTTGATCGAACAAAGACTGATTTGCTTACAAGGTACTCTTTGTAATTAGTTCTAGGGCTTCGTTAGACATAGAGGTTTTAAGATTTTTTTTAAGTAGGTATTTTATATTGCAAAAAGGCTGAGGGGAAGAGTTTTGCGAACAAAGCCTGAAACTGGTTTTGTTTTCCTACTTAAAAAAAACTGGCCAAGTGCGTGTCGGGCCACGCACAATGTAGGGTTCCGTAGTTGCCCATCAAAATATGCGAACATTTCAGTCCTACACGGTCCGATTTGCCTCAGAACTATGATTTTTATTGTGATGATAAAAATCAAACTTACATTTGCAGTTGAAAAACCTATGCTTGCTTGACTATTACTCGTTAACTTGTAAAGCCTACTTAGCTATGATAGTTTTCCTTTTACGTACCCAAACACAACCGTTTAGCTGGTAGAGGGGGGGAACACTTGAGTCTAACAAAAATGAGCAAACGAATCCCTTATTCGAAAAATTATTGGAACAAACTCGCAATATTTTGAAATACCCTTCCAACAACTTCCTACACTATAGGGTACGCGAAAAAAAATCCCCACTTTACGTGTACTGGATATACCCTAAAAAAATACTTCGAGTTTTTTATATTTTTCACTTTGTCGGCGTAACTAATCTGTATATTCATGCCAAATTACAGCTTTCTAGTACTAAGAGTTTTTGAGCTAAGCTGCGGACAGACAGACAGACACACATGCAGACGAACATGGTGAAACTATAACGGTTCCTTGTTTGTTGACTACGGAACCCTAAAAAGAGGATTTTAAATATAAAAGGTGCTCGTTCTTCGTCCGTCACCATAAACTATCATCAGGCCGAGCCATTACAACTATTCAAGTACCTTAATTGACGACCAATATGCGTGTAAAAGTAAGCTGATAACAGGCTATCATCAAATCACATCCAATACTCCCAATCATAAATTAAAAATGTACTCTGAATATTTTATGCAGATTGGAAAGACATGATTGCTCTTTAATGCAGTTCCATAAATTAATTCAGTAGTGTGTTGTTCTTATTGTATGAATAGTTAATGGTGTGCGTTGAGCGCAGTGCATGGCACCGGCCACGCGCTGGCCTTGGCGGAGGAGTTATCTCCAACCTGCTACAAATCGACTAACTCACTAGACCTGTTGTTGCCACTGCCCCAGTAACTACATAGAGCGGATAGTTTATCAAGAACCTTTTTATCGGTCTATAGCAAAGCTTGCCAAAAGAAAGAGACAAGCAAGACACACTTGAAGTAACACAATTCCAGAACTACACAAATAAAGCAAAATTGATGAAGCAATAATAAAAAGCTTTATACCTACATTCGATTTTATTTTAGGTACTTAACTTAATTTTTAGTAAGTAAAGTTGTCTCTCAGTAAAAACTTTAGAAAAAAAAATGATCTTAAACGGAGTTACTTACATGCATGGCTACATTTTGTTTGATATTTATGAAACATAATTGATGGGTCAAATTGATTGGCGTTCCGTTTCATTTTGATGGTTTTCTTTGTTTCATAATTCTGAATTGTAGAAATAATGTTTAGTATTTTGGCAAGTGTCCATGTACAGGTATGCACCTAATAGAAGGTGGGCCTATTACGAGTATTTAGGTTTTGTGTAAAAGTGTTTATAATCATGTTGAGGGTGGGTATTATCCACTCTATATGAATGTAAGTTATTAATATTGGTACTTACACGCGTCAGTACATAATGCATTAAAATTAAGTTATGGAGCATTGGTTATGGTATCAGATCACTTGTTGGAGGCGGTGACGACTGTATTATTTAAATTAATAAGTCCATAACTTCTATTCATGTACTTATGTAAGGAATTATGACTGTTTTCAATTACTAGTTTATTATGATACTTTTGAACAATGGATTTTATTGCACGGGAATGTGTTTTAAACTTTATTAGGAAGTAGAAAAGACTTATTTATGAAGTCAATATTCAATTAACTGTTCAGTAGACATTGATTTGCTTTGTTGATACTTCATTACTATTACTCTTATTGTTTCCTGCTCAGCTTGCACACTCTTGCCCGTTTCTTTGTTTAAATGAACTGTTAGAGGTTAATTAATATTTACTACAAAACATTCTAAATCTTTTATAAGAGTATCAATCACTAGTGACGTTGGCAAGTCCAAGATATCCATATTGCATAGGAGTGTGGTCTATAATCGTAGATCAACATCGAATAGAATCGTACAACAGCTTGTAAAATTTCAGGGTCCCAGTAGATGGTCAGCGTCTGTAGCGTGTTTTAGTCCTCTGATGTGCAAGAGGGCCATGGTCTGGTGGAGTTTTGGTAGGATCTTTAATCTCCTTGCCAAAATGTGTTACAGCAGCAATACTGCTTATAAAATAACATAACATCACACCTGTAATCTCGGAAGGGTACCTATAGTTCACCCACATTTCACCAGTTATGTTGAAGTCCGATGTAATAGGGGGTGAGGCTATTGCCGTCAACCGGGCACAAATCAAAACTCCAGTGCTGTTACTGAGAAATTTTTGATGAGAAAACCCAATAACATTTTGCCGACCTGGGAATCGAACCTAGGACCTCATGCTCAGCAGTCGCACTTGCGACCACTAGACCAACGAGGCAGTCTTATAAAATATACCTAATGACATCTTACAAATGCAGATAACTTGGTAGAGGGTCAATAAATAAAAATCATGTTTAACAAGCATACTTATTAATAAAAAATAACAAACATAAAAACGTATAATGATCAGGGGTCATATAATACAATCAAATCAGAGGTCCTTAAAATCAGCAGTCAGGCCATTGGGGTTGTTTGAAAAGTTACCGTTTGTAGTAATAACTGTAAGGCGATGTATAGCCTGCATAAGTTAGAGGGGCAACTGGGGCCACAGGAGCGATGGGGGCAACTGGGGCGACCGGAGCCACTAGTGCAGAGCTATAAAGCGCTGCTAATTCTTCAAGACTGTATGAATTGCTGTTGGCTGAGACTGCGGGTAGTGACAGTGGTGCAGCGTATGCTACAGGCAGAGGTGCTGCATATGAGGTAGGGTAGCTTGAATACGCTCTGGAGTAAGCCGTCGAAAACCCTGCAGGATACCCCGCTGAGTATTCAGCAGGCAGGGGGGAAATGGCTGGGTTGTAAAGTTCCGCTGCAGAGTAAGCCGTTCGGGGTGCATAGGGGTACGGTCTATAATCATAGATGTACGGCTTAGCAGATACCGATGCTATGACGGCCAACACTGTTATCTGAAATGTAGATTGACACTTTATTAGGTATACGGGTCGTTTAAACAAAGATACGAGTTTTAAATTCATATTACTGAAGAAATACGTTAAGAGTAATATATTGTTTTATTTTTTTATTATTTTGACGGCACGGTTGGCGCAGTGGCTGGCTGCTTCGCTGCGTGTCGCGGGTTCGATTTCCGTACGGAACAAATATTTTTATGGCCTATATACGAGTACTAGTGGTTCCGGGTCTTGCAAATAAATATGTAAACGTACCCACGATGCAGGGATGCATCCTAGCGAGGCGCACCGTTTTAATTAAAAAAAAACCGTAGGCCTTTGCTAGTTTAGGTTTAGCTTATGTATGTCCGTTTCATACCTACGTGTGACGCAGCGCGATAGTCGACAATAGAACATCGTGATTTAAGATAGGCATTTACTTACATGGCGCCCAGTGTTAGTGAAAACGGGTAATAGGCTTGAATTTATAAACCCTGTAACGATCCATCAAGATCCTAACTTGAAGAGTAATGGATGACATTGACTAAATTGACGCTAAGGTTCAGGTTTACCGGTACGTTAGTAAATGTAACAAATCTAAACAATCCACACAACACACAACAGAATAAATACATCTTAAAGTAGCCTAAATACTTATCACTTACCAAACTTGACTTCAACATTTTGTAATTTTTGTTGTGAATATTTATTTCACTTGTTCTGCTTGACACTCTTCAATTTGCACTGACTGACATGAAAAATGTCCTACCTTATATATATTTGGGGACATACATAGAGACAAATGAATATTTCTGTGGAAGAAATTACTCTTTCAAGTGTTGCCAAGGCCTTATTGAACGGCTCTTAGAAAAACAAAAGAATACATAAGCGTACCGACGAAGTGTAAAGGCAGAAACACACGTGCCAAAATTGTTGGCTATTGTCCGGGCAAGTGTGGCGAGTACGGCTGGACACAAAAGCCAATGAATTCATTACGGCCTCTGTACACATGGAGAAATATTTAAATAAAGTATGAAATTAACTTTATAATATTTATAATTTTGTCGCTCTTCGTAGACGATCCATTGTATTCTTAGACGATCGGTATGCCATGCCATATTTAAAGTTCCTTCTGTTTTTGACGTCCTTCGTTCGGTTCGACACGATTTCACAAATCGTGCCGAGTTAGGCCAAGCCGAACATATGTGTAGCACCTCTTAGATCTAATAAAGTAACAGTAACTTTTACTGTTGTCTTGCAAGGCAAGAGGACAGTTTGATAATAAGAAGTTCGCTTTACGTTACGCTGAGTGTTGGTGATTTTGTTAATAAGGTAATTAAAAGATAAATAAGTCGAATAAAAAAAAAAAATTATTTAATTAAATACAACTACCAGTTTCTAAAGAAATTCATATATTATTTACACTTACCTAGATAAGCCCAACGGCTCTCTTTATGTGGCCAACTCGAACATCCTTCAATCCTTTTGTATCAAGGGTGTACAGATGCTGTAAAAGTTTGTGACGTACGTTGGACCCCCTTTCGAATAAGGATCCGAGGAGGGGGGAGAAATATAAGTATCTAGCTTTAATGATGGGGTGTACGGATGTCCTGGTCCTGTGTTGGATGTAGGTTGTGTTTTTGGATAATCGTATAGCCTTGTGGGTACGAAGGATAGGAATCTTTTGGTGACTTAGGATAGAAATTTGAAGAAGAAAATCGTCCTTGATTTGAGGGGTCGTGCCCTTGGTTTGAAGGGTAAGGACCCTTGGTTTAAGGGGTAGGAATCATGGTTTATGGGGTTGGAACCTTGGTTTGTGAGGTAAGACTCTTGGTTTACGGGATAGGAGCCTGGGTTTGAGGGATAGGACCCTTGGTTTGAAGGTAGCCTTGGTTTAACGAATTTGTTTCTTGGTTCCAAAGGGTATGAACCTTGGTTCCAGGATGGGTGGGACCCCTGAATTGTGGAAGAAAACGATGGATTGTTTTTATAATTTAAGTTGTAGTTGGGGTTTGTCTGGTGACTTCCTTGCTGTGCAGCCACGACGCTCAGCGCTATACCGATCAGGATCTGAAACAATCATAATAGGATTCTAAAGTCTTAATGTGAAGTCAGTATTAGTAGACCGACTTGCTTTAATGTTTTTAAATTACATCAGAAATTCGAAAACGGAAGGGTGGTTTATTTGTGGAAACTGTTTTATTTTTTAGGGTTCCGTAGTCAACAAACAAGAAACCCTTATAGTTTCGCCATTTCCGTCTGTCTGTTAGTCTGTCCGCAGCTTAGCTCGGAGACTCTTAGTACTACAAAGCTGTAATTTGGCATGAATATACAGATTAGTTACGCCGACAAAGTGGTAAAATAAAATCTCGAATAGTATTTTTTTAGGGTATCTCCAGTAGCCTACACGTAAAGTGGGGATTTTTTTTTCTCGCGTACCCCATAATGTGGGATGTCGTTGGTCGACAGGTCTTTAAAAATGGTGCGATTTTGTTTAAATAATTTATCGAATAAGGGATTCGTTTGTGAAATATTAAGCTTTAAAGTGCAAATTTTTGTTACCCTCAAGTGTCCCCTCTACCAGCTAAACGGTTGTATTTGGGTGCGTGAAAAAATTCATGGTGATAGTATATCATAGCCTAGCCTTTTCGCATCTATCTTGGGGTCGGCTAGTCTAACCGGATGCACCAGTAATTTACATGGAGCAACTGCCTATCTAACCTCCACAACCCAGTTGATCCACTGGGTAATACGATATCCTTGGTAAGACTGGTTTTCAGACATTCGGGCCATCGACTCCCTGTAACGACTGCCAAAGATTTACAAATGACAGGCGGGGCCAACGGCTTAACGTGCTTTCCGAGGCACGGAGGAAACTCGGTATGTAATACGGTCACCCATCCACAGACCAACCTAGGCAAGCATGGTGATAGTATCTATAACGAAATTAAAAGGAAAACTATCACAGCTAAGAAAGCTTAACAAGTTTACGCGTAATAATCGAGCACCTTATAAAATGTACCTGGATTACATATTTTCCCAAACATAATTTATGGAAGCACAGGTTTTTCAAATGCAAATGTAAATTTGTTTTTTATTATTACAATAAAAATCATCGTTCGGAGGCAAATCGGTCCGCATACTTTGATGGGCAACTACGGTACCCTACAATTGTGCGTGGCCCGACACGCAATGTTTGATATTATATCTTCTTATAAAAAATTTATCCGGTCCATTTTTTTATTTATAATGATATATATTTATAAAGATATCATATATTTTATAAGCAGGAAAACGTTGATATATCCTCGTCGCCCCAAAATGTATTTTACGTAGGTAAGTAATTAAAATATATATCCGGCGTCGAGATGGGCAGACGACATTGTTGCCATTGCGGGAATATCCTGTATGAGGCTGGCACAGGAGCGTAGAGCTTGGCACAAGCAAAGAGAGGCCTATACCCAGCAGTGGGTGAAGTCGGGCTGTGGATGATGATGATGATGAAGTAATTAAAATATAAGGAAAACAATTTGCATTTCGTAACCGAGTTTAATGGGCTAGTGTTTGGCCACCTTACGAATCTTATTGTATCTATAACTTAAACAATCTGGCCAAATGTTAGCATATACTATACATATATACTTACATCAGTCATCACGAGCTCTGTGGCTATCTATACTATTATTATAAAGGGATAAAGTTTGATGTACGGGGTTGGTAATCTTCGGAAGTCTTTGATTTAAAAACTTCAGTGACTGTCAAAAAGTTCTGTGGGATATTTTTCGAACATAATGCCAGCGAAGCTGTGGGCAAAAGGTAGTATGACTGTATACCTAGCTAAGCTTGTATTCCCCTAAGCCTAGTACTGCTCACCCTAAGAAACCAATGAGTGGGTAGTGGTGTACCCCAAAATTTTGCAGAATTATTAATTTATTGAATTATACATTCGTATTTTGATTTTAAAACAATCTACACGAAGAATAAATACCTATGTGGTGATGCGTGTACATATGTAATACAAAAACCTAAAGAAACACAGGTTTGGAAACAATTTAAAAATCCTCATCCAAAACATCAATAGAAAAGAACATGTTTTGTGTAGTTTTTTTAGTTCTTGGTATTTTTTTACACTAAACGCACACGATTGCTCTATATGATGATATTCAGTGTATGTTACAATATGTGTTTCGGGGAATTTGAATCATCGGCACCAGTTCAAATTCACTGTCTAACAGATCGAAGTCTTTTGAAACAGCAACACATACAACATAGTGTAAACACCATTTAAACACACGATGACCTTACTTTAAAATAATTATGCTTAATTAATGTAAGTCATTGGGACTTCACACATTATTTTCACTGTTCACAACACAGCACTGTTTTATTGTTATTTGATAGATCAAAATCACGATTGATGTTGTGATGTAATCTTGTGAATATTTTTTCCAGGTTTATCTTTTAAATTGTTCGGGGCATAAATATTAGTAGAGTGTAAGTAAGAGTGATTTTGTGAATGCTTTAAAATATCAATTTACTCACTAACTTCAACATGTTAGTTGATTTTACTGGTGCTCAACGATGAATGACTGTTCGCATCCTCAACAGTGATTTTATACGATTATTAAACAAACCGGACTTCGTCCTAAATCGCCACTATAGACATTTTAAAATTTGAGGTAAACATAATATTTGTATGAGTCACATTGTTTGAGAACACATTAACTATTTGTAAGAGGTTTTGCATTATTAAAAGTGTCTATTTTGATTCTTATCAAATGTATTTTATGTTGAAGACCATGCCTAAAGTCATGTATATGGTTGAAAAACCTGTTTTGTAACCAAATAGAGCAAATAATGATAATGCTTTAATAATCGAATAGTGTACGTAGCTGTAGTCAGAACTTTTTCTAATGAACTATTTTTTTTTTCGAAAACGTGCACCTATTAGCCTCGCCAAGTCAGTTAACTTCCAAACACTCTCGAAGTCTTAAAACAGTCAATAGAAAGAACAACGCGAGGTAAAAAGCACTTCCTAGAATAAAACCAGTGATTCCAAGATATGTGACATCCACCAACCTGCATAGAGTCAGCATGAAGGACTGCCCGCTTCCAATCACAGACAGGACGCCCAGCAGTGGGTATGTCATAGGCTGGCTAAACACACCTCGTTACTTGGTCGCCAGTCATCGAACATTTCTACTAAATGAAACTAATTTAGGATCTGACCTTTTCCAGATGGTGACCTACTGAATATTAGTATGGGTCACTGCTTTGCACAGGGAGAGGATGAATGCGATATAATTACAAAGTATATCGTGCTTATGTAAGTGGAAATGCGAGAGTGGTCGGCGGTGGCCTAAGTTGAATTGCAGTTTTTATGACTTATTCTTACAGGTGATCCTATAGTTATTTAAAATTGATTGTTACGTTTATTATAATTAAAAACGATTAAATAAATTAGAATAAGTAAACAAAACTATAAAAAGGACACAAAAACTCGTCCGCAATGCCCAGCTACGACGCTTAGCCTTAGCCAAGGCAAAAGCTAGCCCTTGGGTCATGATAATTTTGGAAACATCCTTAAAAAGGATGTGAGCATTCGAACCCCACGGCCTCAGACTGTAACTAATTTGTATTGTGTTAAAAACACTCTTTTAGATATCCAGGCAATCGCATTCAAATAGGGCAATTACATTTAGGTGTTACTACGGGCATGCCAAGTTGTAATTACCAATATTGTAATCAATTTTATAGAAGGGACTGTTTTGGAAATTATTACCGAATTGGGTATTTAGATTAGGTTATTTATGTCAATTATGTCTCAAAGGGTTTTGCAGGAAAATTCCTACGTTAAATCATTTACGAATTCGATGTTAACGAGATTGATCCTTTGCTATCAAGAACTCAAAGAGTTTATTATTAATAGAAATAAAGTTATTAATAAAGCTGATATTCAAAAAACTTAGAACTTAGGATGCTTATAGTGACTCATTGTTTGGAGTTATTCTCGTCACAGTTCCGACTCGTCACCAATTTTTTTTTAAATACCACCTTCAACTCGTGCCAGCCTAGTACGGCAGTTTCACTTCGATCGATTACAATCTACCGAAAAATAATGCGTTAAATTGTAAGCAATATGTTACGGTTCACAATCTTTCGACCGTTTACAATCACGTATATACGTATATAGATTATAATCTAACGGTATTTACAATTTTACGGTGACATATGCATCAATGTCGTGGTGGCCCGTTTCTTATATGATCCGCATCTTACGCCCCGAGTTGCGAGTTCAAACCCAGCTAGTACCAATGTGACTTTTTCAAAGTCATATGACTTTCTAAGTGTTTATACTTAGACACCACTGACTACATACCGGTGAAGGGAATCATCGTGAGGAAACCCTGGACCTGGACTTTCGGTATGAAATCGCCAACCCGCATTGAGCAAGCGTGGTGATTAAGCTCACGTGGCCTTTGCCCGATATTGGCAACAAAAACCACCTTTAAGCGACTTACGAACAGTAAGTCGTGGGTTGGAACCCATGCAGGCGCATCACTTTGTGTAATTTATTTCATCACCACTGCTCTCAAAAAAATCGGTGAAAGAAAACATCGTGAGGAAACCGGCATGTCCTAGAACCAAAAGTTTGAAGACATGTGACATCTATACGCCGTGCGTTATAGCATGGTGCGTATGACAGGTGCCTGTATGACGTTGACGTCTGTCAGTACCACATGACTAGGGATGTGACATTATGCAATTCATTTTTTCGATAACGATACTCGCAGCTTAGATCTAGTTCTCTTTAATATTGTTACGAAAATTAGTGTGTTATTCAGTTGTGCAGTGTAACTACGTGTATAAACTTGTCAAGATAAATGTATTATGGCTACATAAGTATCTTTGTACCTTTATAAAATAATCAAAATCGGGTTTATGTTTTTTTTGTGACAACATTTTTGCTCTATGGCGCATTCATCTAAACTCATATCTGGAAGGTATATAGCTTTTAACAGTAAAAAATTGACCAACACACAATATACGTTTTTTATTATATAAAATATCGACTTTTCATCGTAGCAGTACATCCCATCACTAAATACGTCTATGGCGTTACGTTATACGAATAACACTTTGCTTAATTTTTCATTCAATTTGATTTTATTTGTGGACTAGAACATTCTGGTTGGGTTTAAATTAATTTACTACAGTTATTAATGATTTAATATATTACGAATGTGGTACAGCTGAAATACTAAGTCATAATTTGTAAATCGCGGCAACTTTCAAGAGTGAAATGAAATGTTACTGAAACTGTCATACGCACCATGTTACAGCGTACGGAGTATACCATCTTGCACTGGGCCCGCGTGGTGGATTATAGCCCATTCCCTCTCTAGAGAGGAGTCCGTGTGTCCCAGCAGTGGGAACATTAAAAGCTGATTATGCTTATGCTATGCATCAATTTTGGCAGTGTCGTCGTTGGGGATGAAGATAATAATATGTTGTCACGTTTACAAAACTTGTGTAAACGTTCCTTACCTACCAAGGTCGGTAGGTAGGCAGTTTTTAATGAAGTTGATATTAAAAATTAATTGCATATTTTGTTTATTTGACGATATTTTAGCATCGATGACGACTCGGAACAGTGATGAGTCGGGCATAACTCATCCTTTGGGATTTGAACATCCACAAGAAGGCAACAATTACTTGTAGCATAAGTATAATCAGTCTTTAAAGTGCCCACTGATACCGATCCTCTCTGTGAGAAGGAGTATTCACCATTTTGAGAGCAGTGGTGCAGAAATACTCGTTTGAATCAAAATAAAACAAAAAAATGGATATTGATAACTGTATTATTACTCTATTTCGTTTAAATATTGTTCAAAGATCAATAAAATAAATAAGGTCCGTTTTTCATATTAAGTGTCCAATTAAAGGTAGTAAGAGTATGGAGAAGCGTAAGTGTAGGCGGAGTAGGCGACGGGCGAATATGCGCTGTATGCGGAGTAGGCCACGGGCGCGGTGTAGGCAGCAGCTACGGGCGCGGTGTACGCCGCATAGGGAGACGCGTAGCTCAGGACCAGCGGCTTCGCGGAGGCGAAAGCCAGGAGAGCTACGAAGATCAGCTGGGGAAGAAGGAAAGTTTTTTATAATACATTAAATCTTACACACGCATTTGGGATTAACAATAACCCCGTCCTTTTGTTATTTAGGGTTTGAAAAATTCTTAACCATATTTTATCCTAATCCTAACTTCTTAACTAATATATATTGAACCGTGCACCTTTTTGTCGACGTTTCATAAGTGCCCATGTAAGCCTATGTGAAATAAAAATATTTTGATTTTGAATATTATAAATGCGAAAGTAAGTTTGTTTGTTTGTTACCTTTTTACGCCTAAACCATTGAACAGATCATCCTGAAATTTACTGCATAAATGTTGTCAGGTGTACAGAAACGGACATAGGGTACCTTTCATCCCGAAAAAAAGTTCTGCTCCCGAGGAAAACAACAATAAAGTTCTTATGATAATAGGTGGCGCCACGTGTCTTTCGAATCATGATTGAATTATAATATTGTTACAAGCAGCGGACAACCCGAATCGATTGTCAAATTCGAAATTAACGCGAGCGAAGCCGCGGGTGAAAACTAGTAATTACATAATGTCAACAACACTTCCGTTGAAATCTCCCTTAATTTATATTATGGTCAATAAGTAAGCCTTAAGTCGCATTTCATCCTTAAATTGGCAAAGTGCCTTTGAAGATTATTTAGTCTAAATTAGTACAGTCATAAATATAAAGCACTACAACTTTGGACTACTAATTCATAAATTATACATTTGAGCTTTTTGCGCTAAGCACTTTAAATGTCCATAGTTAACGACCATAAAAAAGCGGCATTCAGCATGACTGTATTACTGGCAACTTTTAGAAGAAAATTATAACTATCATGATTTAAAAAAAGAATAGAGCTAAGTAATAAGGCGAAAGAAAACTTTTTTTATTGCAGGTCATAACAAAAAGAATTCGCAAAAATAAACAATAGATACTTACGAATTTGAACATGTTGACTGTTGGTGTATGTTAGTCTGACAACTGAATGATGGTGTGACTTCCCGGCTAATATATAAGGAGTCGAATATGGCCTCATTGTGTTGGCAGGCTCGGCGCCCGGGCACCTTGGCCAGACGTGCGCGATTGGGACCTACGCGTGACGCGAATATTTTGACTGCACTTTATTTTAGAATCTACAGGCTGTTGCTTTTAGGCTCTCGTGGTGCTGGACAAAGTGTGGCATAAGGCTAGGTTGAGTCAGTAAGAAATTTGGTACGTAGTTTAAGACTCAGTTGACAAAATAATTTAAATCCAGTCCAGTCTTCAGGTTCTATACGATATCGATACGATAGTCGATTTGATTCGCGATAGTTCTCATCAATATTTCCCGTAGTTGTCAGACATTCTGTCGACTGCCTGTTCGTCTAGCTTTGTGTAATTAGTCGGCAGCAACTAATGAGGCTTAAGATTACCTAATTAGAATGTCTGTTGTCAACATCGGTTGGTTGCCTGAACATCGTCTATCACTCTGCTTGTGTAACCTTTAGTATAGCGGAATCATCTATGCTTTCTAGTTGCCACAACTCCATCAGCGGCTACCTTTCTTTTTAATCCTACGAACATATTTTGCTCTACTAAAGCCATTTAAAAAGTTAATAATTTTTATTTTGCTTCTGTATTCAAAACGTCAGTGATTTAATAATGACATAAATAAAACTAGAACATAATCATAGGCATAAATCAATCGTAACTCGGCTATTAGTTCTCTGTATTTTTTTTTCATAAAAACTAAATCATATTCATCTAAACACTCGGATTGAATATTAAATATTTAACGCTATTCAAATTGATTAATGATATATTAAAGGTTAATACGCTTTAGCAACGTGTTAATTGGAAACATAAATTACGATTCATATATTTTGCTTTTATCTTTTTCTGTTGCTTTTCAAAACGGTGAAGGAAAACATCGCGAGGAAATCAGCATGTCGTAGAGCCAAAAAATCGAAGATACTATATCTTCGATTTTGTGACCTAACCCGCCCCTTGCTCGCGTGGCCTGCTCCTCTGTGTTCCCACATAGATGAGGCCTCTGTAACACATTTGGGAACATTATAGGCTGATAATGCTGTGCTCCAAATTAGTATTGGAACTGCTACGAGCTGTCACATGACCGTTAATCGGCATTTCATAAGCTATTTAAGTTTTTTTGTAATATTATTGAGCAAACTAGGCTAGACCTATATTATATGTATTTAGAACAAAGTCGTTTAATGTGTCTCTCTGTATAAACACTTTGTCAGTCTTAGTTCTAGTGGAGGTCAGGTAGGCAGTTGCTTGGGCATGCGGAACCCGGTTTTGTTACCGTAGAAAACCCGGTTTTTCTCGGGTAATGGCAACCGGGTATCGCATGCCCTTGTAGTTGCTCCATGCAAAATATTGGTATTCGGCTGCATCCGGTAAGACTGGAAGACGACCCTAACATAGTTGGGAAAAAGCTAGGCAGATGATGACGTTTTGACCACTTTGATCTTCTAAAAATCTAATGGGTAACGATATATTTTGACGCGGGTTTCGTTAAATTTTAAAGAATTTATTTAGGAGGTTGTAATAGGTACATTAAACTTAAATATAATAAAGAAGTCTCAATATCAAGTTTTAAAACGGTTTTGAAACTGTGCGAAGCCGGGACGGATTGCTAGTATAAAATAAAAACAAAAGACACGCTGTATTTTGGCAGCAGCTTCGGCACGTCTAATCTAGCCGCAAGGATCTCGCGTCATGCGTGTAGAACGATCTATGTGCGCAAGCAACACTTGCGCGTACGCACGGACAACGCTACTAAATCAGTTGGTAACGATCAAGGCCGCCATTACTGTAGCCCAACTTAGTATGACCTTGAACTTGATTTTACTGCTACTATATTTTATCATGGCGCAATATTTGTGATTCCTGGGTGACATAAGGTCAGCTAAGAACTGTTAAGGCCAACTTCCGTCGGAGGAAAACTTTGAAAGGAATGTAGAATTAATATTCTTATTATGTCTCAATGTCAGTCTTCTACATCTTAAAATGCTTTAAAGGTATTTTGGGAAAATGAAATAAATCACACCTATGTACAGGATACATTCTTTTAAAGCACGTTGATAATGGTGGGTGTACACTTTCGACCGAGAGCTCTCTCTATGTCTCTACCAAGAATCTCGCAAAAAAACCGATACGGGGCCGAGAGCAAGCGAGGATCACAGAGTCTAGAAGACTGCTACTCCCGCTCTTGGTCTACCTCGGAGTGACTCGGCGAGAGTGTACCACCACCATTAAGATAAACCTCTTGTTCAGTTGGTTAAAAAACTTGATGCCCTTATTCATTGGCGCAGATACGAGCAATAATCAAATTACGATCGGTAACGATAAGTTACAACTTTTTGTATTACTTGCCCATTCTGTCCCACTGCTAGGCCTCCCCAAGTCTTTCCAAGATCTCTTGTCCCGCGCCACCTCGAACCAGCCCTGGCGGTATGCGTCAAGGCCGTCTCACCACCTCTTTCTGGGCTGGCCTCCGTCTTCGGGCACTCATTGTGTGGAGGCTCTTGCCCAGCGGTCATCGTGTTGCGGCTGTAGTGATCCTTCTTACTAACGTCTATTATGCCCGTTTTGGAACTCAGCTTGGTGTCCATTGCTCTTTGGCAAACCAAGGCGGAACTTCTGCGAATTGGTTAGAGAACAGATCTGAGCACCTTAGGTTAGTACGGGCAGTATGCACATGTCGACGAGTTTGCCCTTTTTGGTTAATATACGTGACGGATTGAACTACAGTCATCACAAACGATTTAATTATGCAACTGTTCTAAGTACTAGACAAGCTCAACTATTTAGCTAATCACCTACTCATCAGTTTGTCGTGGAAGACAATGGTAAAATTAACAAAACATTTCAAACTTTAAAAAAATATATATACATATTAATAGTCATGTGTTTTCCCAAAATGCTGCAAAATCAAATACTTCAAATATGATGAGGTCGCCTTTCGGTCGGGCTAAGTGATATTGGATTTTTCATCAGGAATTTCTCAGTAGCAGCCATGGAGTCTGGATTTGTGCCCGGTTGATGGCTATAGGCTCGCCTCCTATTACATGGGACTTAACATAACTGGCGAAATATGGGTGTACTATTAGGTACACTTCTGCTTAACCGTTCGGGATTACAGGAGTGATGCTATGTAATATAATCATATTATGTATATTGAAATAACGTATCCACCATTTTCATTCACGTCATGAAAAAATGAAATTGCTTATTGTTTTGGAGCATTGAAAATGTCCGTCCACCTCATGACTTGATGAATCAGTAGGTTTTCCCAGACTTGCTTACTATTCGATCGCCATTTGCATGTCAAAGAGGCGGTAACACAGACATTGTTAATGTCACAAAACACTAAACAATAATGGCGCATATCGTAGCTCGTAGGTAGTCTAGAATTATTCGCAACATCAAAAGTATGCGATGATTGTACTTTTAAAAGTGATCTATGAATAAAACTTGATATTTGTGCGTTTTTGTGAAAACCGAAAGAAAATCCGCAAGCTTTTTACTTGATGAGGTCTATTCCTAATAGGCGCCTGTATATATGATTTCAAAATAAATATTTTAGCAGTATTGTCCGTTAACGTTCCGTAATGAAAGCCTTAATAACAGCAATTATGGATAGCAACAAGCGCTTTCTATACAACTAAAATTATTTAATCATATCGCACAGATTTACTGTCTTGATACGTCACAATGTATCGCTCCATAATTTTACAGTGGACCACTATGACGTCATCAAACAAAGAGCCGTGCAGAATAAACACCCTCCAAGCAACCCCGTCATGTGATGTAAAACATTAATAGATGACACGACACATAACATGTGTATTTGATTGTATGAACCTGTTTGCTATTTCAAAACACGTCCTTTAAATAATCATATTAATTTATTCGGTTTTGTTCTCTTTACTAAATGTTCTAGTACCTAGTATTCTGCGAGGTATCTATTTTGGCTGATTGTGTCATGCTGGAATACCTGATGTAGTACATTTAACACGCATGCCAAATTTTAACTCAATAGATGTTTATACTGGAGCATTTTGCTTCAGTTTGTTATACTCCTTTTTTTTTTTTTTTTTTGGTGGTTGGGAAATCATCAAATGACACCCCCCGCTCTGGGCGGAGCGGAAGGGAGTGTCAGACTCTTACTGACTAAAAACCACCCATGTTCCTTCTTTGGCCCTTTATGTTCCAGGGCCGCGGTATCTCTTTCGAACAGTCCCGCAGCCCTGGCAGGCATCGGCCCTTGCGGGCCCCTCCCGTTTGCTGACATCTCTTTGAGGCGCGCGTGGAACACGAACGCGCCGTCGACACGGCCTGCCCGTCATACGACGGACGGACGGCGAGCTAGCCCATTACTCACCGTCCACAGGCCCGCGCCTACGGTGGCCGAGAGCCATCACGGCGTGGCCCCCGACGCAGTTTGTTATACTCCTGATTTGTGATTTACTGTTCATAGAATTTGTCAATGTGTCCGTGCGTTAAAAAGTCATATCTGTAGTATACGTTACCTTGAGGTTATTAGTTCGATTCCCGAGCGGGCATAGAGTTATTGGATTATTCCATACAATTGGCAATTGCAATTGGCTGTGCCTTGGGCATGGTACCTAAACATAACTGGTAAATTGTGGGTGTATTAATAGGTAAACCTCTGCCTAACCCTTCGGGGATTACAAGCGTGATGTTAAGTTATTTTGAGTATCATATTTATGTAACCTAATTTGGAAAATCCAAAGAGAAACTCCAAGAAATACTTTTAAATTGTCATGTTACTACTTATAATTATAGTTATGTACAATTTTTTACATTTTCAGTCGGTAAGTTTTCACTTGAGCAAAACTGGAGCTTTGTAGGCAGCAGCTACTAAAGGTGCGGAGTACGCGTTGTATGCGGCAACTGGGGCGGTGTATGCGGCGGCGTAGGGGGAAGCGTAGGCGGCGTAGGGGGAGGCGTACGCAGCGTAAGGAGCGGTGTACGCGGCCGTGTACGCAGCTGCGTAGGGGGCCGTGTACGCAGCGGCGTAGGGGGCCGTGTACGCAGCGGCTACTGGCGCTGCAACCAGGGGAGCGGAGTAGGCCACAGAGTGGATACCGGGCTTGGCAGCCGTGATGGTGAAGAGGGCAGCGAGGATAACCTGGAACAACAAAAAAAAAACATGAAAATCTGTGTCGCTTTTGATGATTCATAAGATTTAAAGAAATACGAGTATACTAAAGATATTTATGAAACTCGATGCAAAGAAATAAAATAAAAATAAAGATCATTTGGCGCGTAAATTGCCCATTGTATGAATTCTTAACACAAAGCTTTTGGATGAACTTGAACTATATTTTTGTTATCAAATGTTTAATCGACATTCTTTATGGTAAAACTTTTAGTTACCAGTTTGCACATTTTGAAGTGTTTGTTTGTGTGTCTCGTAGTAGACAAAATGAGTGAATGATACCTTTGAACTAAGTCCAGCACTTTAAATACCCAAGTGAATACGAAAGAACTTCCACCACAGGAGGGTGTGCTAACGTAACATGTGCAACGGTGCTCCGAATTCAAGATAAACATCGCGGATGAAGTTGTAGAAAAGTGAACCATGCTTTCATTTTTTTTTGTACTGTACTTTCGATACAAGGCGTATCCAGAGCCATTTTAATAACTGAACCATGATAGGTTTCTTTTACACTGACAGTTTGGAGAGATTATTTATACAGTCAAATGATTGCAACCGTGTTCTAACTAAAACGATCGTCGTGAACACAGCTCCGTTTTCATTTCGTTGACGTCGCGTCGTGGCGATAGACTGCGCCTTCCGGTTTTCCGAACGACAGAGTTAAATAAAAACGCGATGTTTATAACGCGCGTTCTTATTTCCGTTCGCTTTGGGTAAGACACGAGGTTAAACACTTGTTGAAAGAATGCATTCCATTGTGTTCTTGGTTCACTAGTGCATGTGACAAGTTGATCATTATTCAGGATGCGCCGCTTTGGTTGCGTCAGAGGTCAGCGTGTGCGTGTCCACTGTTACAATGGTAACTCTAGTTGCGCATGCATCTATGTAGAGGCCAATGGGCCTATTTCAACTGGACTAGTAATATAGATCACTCATGGATGACCTTCTATGGTATGGCCATTTTTCGCTTACAATTTCAGGGCTGCATGCAACGATCAAATTTTTGCTCAATGACAATTTATGTTCGTGTCACCTTGAGCAGTAACATCATATATAGACGCAAATAGTAAGCGTCTCTGAGTAACCATTTAACATAAGTAACTATTAATTCTCGTGTTCTTGAGTGAAGACCGCGAATCGGCAAACGTAAGGTCAAACGCCCTCAGGCTTGGCGGAACGACGAACTTCGCAAGGTGGCTGGTAGCAATGGATGAGAGTTGCTGAGAATCCAGTTGAGTGGCGTGCGATTAAGGAGGCCATGTCCAGCTGTGGACTGCTGTATGATGATGACGATGACTTATTAATTCATTCGTATAAGAACAAAAATGACAATATTGAATTTTGTGTTAAATATCATCATCATCTCCCTAGAATTTTCCTGCCCATGTTGAAGTCGGCTTCCAGTCTAACCAAATGCAATTGAAAACCAGTAGTATACATGAAGCGACTGCCTATCTGACCTCCACAACCCAGCCACTGGGTAACATGATATCACCTTGGTAAGACTGGTCGTCAGAATTTCGGGCTATTTACTACCCGTAACGACCCGTCAAAGATTTACAGATTTACATTTTTCCTTGAGTTATAAGTCGAACTAGACGATAACTGAAAAATTTTTGCACTGACTGGACAGGTCCACTGAAATCTGTGTGGTTCTTTTTTCAAAAGACCATCTCAGATACTAATCTGTATGGTCCTTATATGTGAGTTGACGAAGATAATGTCTGGACCTGCAAATAAACCATGACCTCTGAGTTTGTTTTGGTTGTTTCTTCTCAGACTAGTCAGGTACGAAACATCGGTCCCATCTAGTTTAAAAAGATGACGAGTAAAAGTGTTTGTGAAAACCAATTTGCCAAATAAACATCATTTTATCATTTACAAATGACAGCCAGGACCAATAGCTTAGTTTTCTTTCCGAGGGACGGAGGGGTTGTGATAAGGAATGTATGGTCAACCGACCGCGGCTAATGTAGCTAAATCTTTGATTGATCCGCGGCTCCTCTCTTTAGTAAATGTAATATTGTAAAAATAAATGTTAAGGTACACTAGAGGAACGATCTGGCAGCTGTACTGTACACTATAAGTGATCACTTTAAAGTATAATTATCACTTGCTTCGGTGACGGAAAACATCGTGAGGAAACCAGCATGCCTGAGAGAAATTTCTTGACGGCATGTAAAGCCAAGTCAGAGGCCCAGGGGCGGCATAAAAAACTCTGACATCAGGTTAGAAACTAACCAATTGATACAGAAGACAGTAGTACAGTGTAGTACAATGGTTTTCGTTCAACACAATTTTAAGTACATAATCACTCTTGTAATCATAACCCTTCTCGATTAGCCTTTGGCACTTAGGAAGCTAAGTTACGAAATTAGTGTCAATTCAGTTGACATCTTGTAATAATGGGATTTAGTTTTATGTGTTGTAATTAGTGCAGAAATAAATAATTTACTATCAGCTCC
The DNA here is from genome assembly GCA_950022335.1 of Eurois occulta. Taxonomy (NCBI): domain Eukaryota; kingdom Metazoa; phylum Arthropoda; class Insecta; order Lepidoptera; family Noctuidae; genus Eurois; species Eurois occulta. Next base: position 9,327,642 of record OX465496.1, read on the forward strand.
GTTTTTTTTTCTTGCTAATTTTTCTTCCCATATTGCGCTTATTCATCATAACATAACATCACGCCTGTAATCCTCGAGGGGAAAGGCAGAGGTGTACCCCTCAGTATACCCACATTTCGCGAGTTATATTTAAGTCCCATGTAATAGGGGGCGAGCTTATTGCCATCAACCGGGTACAAATCCAAACTCCGTGGCTGCTACTGAGAAAATCCTGATGGAAAAACCGAATAACATTTTGCCAAACCTGGGAATAGAAACCAGGAACTCATGCTCAGCAGTCGCGGCTGCAACTATACCAACGATGCTTATTCATCTTTACAAATAAATAAGCTTTTATTGAAAGCTACAAAGATTGACCAAGTAACTTAGGATTGTCAATAGAATTCTCCGGCGTCTTGGTCAGTACAACCAAGACGCCCGAGCCGAGGATCTTGCTGCCAATAGCACCACTGTCTACAACCCCTAAGTAGTCGCCATGTCATAATGTCTGTCTTTCTTTTGATCTGTATCCCAAAGGTTCGCGGGCGATTCCATCGTTTGACAACAATAGCAAGGCTTTAACCGAACCGTGTTTGTCTTTTGTATAACAATGTTTACCTATCTAATAACTATTATATCAGTTTGATATTAAATCATAATGTTCATATTTACATAATTAACGTAATGGTAGGTCAACATTTAACCAGTTAACCTATATTCACGGTATGAGTGGGTTTGGTACATCCGAGAAAGTAAAATTAACTGCAATAAACAATTATGCTATAAAACTATTTGTGATCATAATTATAAACGTGTAGGAAAAAGTTCTTAATGTATTAGGAACATGAATAAGCTTAAGAGCCATAATGGAGTTACAGTTTTCATGAATATTAGGTGAGTAAGTGAAATAGGCCAAACATACACTGAGTAATTAACTCAGTGCGGCGGCGACCTCACGTGTCCGGCCCTGGTTCAAGCCGAACGTTCCGGCGGAACGTGAGAGGGTCAGAACCTCACGTCCCAGCCGCCGCGGGAGAAGCACCGGGCGTCGGGGGCCACGCCGTGATGGCTCTCGGCCACCGTAGGCGCGGGCCTCTGGACGATGAGTAATGGGTTAGCTCGCCGTCCGTCCGTCGTATGACGACAGGCCGTGTCGACGGCGCGTTCGTGTTCCACGCGCGCCTCAAAGAGATGTCAGCAAACAGGAGGGGCCCGCAAGGGCCGATGCCTGCCAGGGCTGCGGGACTGTTCAAAAGAGATACCGCGGCCCTGGAACATAAAGGGCAAAAGAAGGAACATGGGTGGTTTTTAGTCAGTAAGAGTCTGACAGTCCCTTCCGCTCCGCCCAGAGCGGGAGGAGTCATTTGATGATTTCCCACCCAAAAAAAAAAAAAAGTAATTAACTCAGTGTTTGTTATGTCTACACTAGCTTCCCCTCGCAGCTCCGCCCGCGTTAAGTCAATTCTTTTACACAATATCTTTATAAATTATAGCCTATTATATATCTATATTCTGATATTAAGCTATATTGTTGTAAACAGGACAAACGACGCCTTTACACAGGATTGGTTCATATTGGCTCAGGATTAAGTTAAATGGAAAAAGAAAAGGGAGTCCATTGCTCTGTGATGGGACGACAAACACTGATAATAATAATGTTTAATAGTGTAGTAGTTGAGTACGTGTATTGTTTTTCTTTTGTTATTACCAAAAACACAAACCAAGCATTGCGAATTCTATGCAGCACCTATTAGATACTTGGAGTACCTATTTGTCAATTTTACGTAGTGGTAAGTTGTAAGTATCAAGTTCTAATTATTATTGAGAAAAGTAATTATTGCTAAAATATTTATAAATAAAAATAATTAATTATTAGATAGTGTTTCTTAATAAATAGTGATGATCAGCATGTGATAGTGTATTGCTCTAATCATATCAGAGGTATTCGTTACTTAGGTTCATTTTCAGAAGGGAGTGGAGTATAATAAAATGCGATAATGTGATCGAGGTTATACTTTATTCGCTATCTTCGCTCTATCTCTCATATGTAATTTCCAAATAATCATAGTGTCCAAAATTACTTCTTGAGGTAGTAAGCAGCGTAGGGCGAGGCGTAGGGGTAGGCGGAGTAGGCGGCGAGTGGTGCGGTGTACGCGGAGTAGGCGAGCGGCGCGGTGTACGCCGCCGCCACGGGCGCCGTGTACGCTGCCGCCAACGGGGCAGTGTACGCTGCTGAGTACAGCACGCCGGGCTTAGGCTCAGCCATCGCTACCGCCACCAGACAGATGAATACGAACTATAAAAGAAAAAGCACAAAGTTAATAAAAGCTATCCGTAAAATGCATAAGTGTTGCGGAAGTAGCAAGAATCCCTTTTAAACATCAAGGAGGTTCTGACGGGCAGGTGTTCTGGGGTACTGACTCTCAACCTAATTTGAATAAATGACTTGATTTTGATGTTGAACAGTCAAGAATTCACATTATTGTCCTTCCTCAAGACATTATTTTAAAACACGTTCACAAAACATTACTCTGATTAAATCTCGTTAATCTCTGCGAGTGACCAAATAAACAAAAACGTTGACTCACGTATTTGAACATTTTGTTTGTTGCTGTCACTGAGCTGCTTATGCACTGAATGATATCAAAACTACTGTACTGGCCAACTTTATACTAAAAACGAAGGACGGTCGACGTAATGCAGGTACCAGAGGTTAAGCGTGGTTTGGGTAGACAATGCGAAAGGAATATCAATTACTGACTTCAATCGAAAGTGTTAAGGAAATTCTCACACGTCGCTAAATGTTCCAGAAACTGCACGCAGTATTCGTTTAGGTACAGAATTCGGAAATCAGAATGGTTAATTTTACATTTACCTAGACAAGCTAATTTTTTACTATGCACATTATATACAAACTACAAATACATCTAAAATATTAATAAAGAATTATGACTACCACCACTACCACCGACCACCACCACCACTGACTATCTTTACCTACATAGGTATATACAATGACGACAATAAGACATTTAGTCGTCAAAGTACTCTCTACATCGCTGTCATCCGGAAACGTGCGCATAAGAATGGTAGCATTGCCACTTTGAATGGCAAAAGAGAGAGAGAGATAAGAGAAATTTCCTTAAAATGGAGCCGCGTACTCGGGCCTCATGACCATAGTGTTTCTACCCCAAACGGCTCAACTGTAGTCACCATTAATGTTATATGTAGTATTTAAAATTTTAGGTCTCAGTATTTTATTTAAATATGTATTAGAACCTATCATATAACTTTTATTTGCACTACTCGTTGTTTCACAGTCATTTACATGACTGTCGAACTTAGCCGCCTAAGACGGCACTGCCTTCTATCGATGCATTTCTTATAAAAGCGGTAAAAATCTTATAAAGATTTTATCTGTTTTAAGAGCAAGTCCATTGAGCATCGTTTGGGAATGTAGTGGCAGGTAGATACTAAGTGGGCCGCGCATAATATTCAATCTACCAGAGGATTATATCGTATGGGATTGTTATGTACTTATTAATCTGTATCTGGATAGGTTCCTCCAGAACTGCAACTGCGCGTCCTGCGCGGGTGTGCGAGAAATAGGAGTGGATTGAGGCCTTTTCCCAGGAGTGGCACAGAATAGGATAGGGAATTAAAAAACTGTATTTGATCATAAACATTGCTCAATGTGCTATGATATCAGTCATAGTAAAAAATGGAACAATTTAACAACTATAACTTAATTACAGTGGCAAAATACTTCGATACAGTGGTAATAATCCGTCTTCGGAGCCTGAGGGCCTAGACAAAGTGACAACAGTCATGTGTTCTAAAAGCGAAAACTATGACGGACTGGTGTTTGTCGCTGGTTCCCATGGTAAAAGCAGTAGGAGTGCATCTCCTGAACGTAGCAGCTGGCCAATGTTAGTAGTTATTTCTACATAATTTAGATTAAAGTTGAATTAAGTTTTCTCGGGTATTTGAGCTATGCATAGGTTTACGGTTTGCGGTACATAGATTACATACATTATAACAAAAGTTTTTTTTTATTATATTTTATTAATTTTTCTAACACATTATTTACACACACAAAAATTATATGAAAAAAATATAGAAAATAGTAGCTCACCGGCAACTGGAACAGGGTCTGAGCTACCGGTGGTCAGGGCTCTTGAGAGAGAAACCTCCTAACAAAACGCGCCGTGTCCAGAAGTACCGCTTTCTGAATCAAGCCCTTAATCCAGCTGCCTAACGAGAGCCTCCTCAGGTATTGGTTGTGGCTCTTGGCAATTAAGCCATGGGCTGATACGACTATCGGCACAATGATCGCTAAGTCCACATTCCACATGTCGACCACCTCGCGAGCCAAGGCAAGATACTTGATTTGCTCATCTTTCTCGGCTTTCACGAGGTTCTCGTCTACATCATATACATTATCACATCGATCCACCACCACTATATCAGGCTTATTGGCTACAATAGGCCTGTCAGTGATGATGGATTGATCCCAGTACATTGTGATATTGCCATTATCGAGAACTGAGTCGGGCACATACCTATAGTTCGGAACTTCCGATTCCACAAGGTTGTATTTTAGAGCAACTTGCTGATGGATAATCCTGGCTACAAGGTTGTGTCTATGCAAGTCCTCTCCGTTAGCCAGACGAGAACATACGGAGATAATGTGACGGATTGATTCGCCTGGACGGTGGTATGCCCGACAAATGTCAATTGTGTCGTCCTTCAGAATAAATGTCCGGTAGTTATTCGTCATCATAACTTCATTCATAATTGCATAGACAAAAACCTTCGGTTTCTCCAAAAACGTCCCGGAACGTAGCCAGGCTACGGAAGATAGGTCTACATCGGGCCCATGCAAAGCCATACCTCCCTGCGGTCGTTAGTATCAATCACTACAGGTTTGTTCCGTTTCTCTTTAGCCAAGGAGAGCGGGGTGAGGCTTTTGTCCACCGCGACCACATCTCGATGCATCCCCACGTCGGTTTCTAGGAAAAATTCCCTGAGATTGCATATCTCGCGATTGTGGAGAGTCTTAGCGTTTAAAAAGCCTCGACCCCCTCACCTCCACGGTATATACAGTCTTATAACCGAAGAACGCGGGTGATGCATTCGATATACCGTCAACAATGTACGGACAATCCTATCCTTGGCGTCTATTTCTGTTTGAGTCGATTTGAGTATGCCGAAGGAGTACATCAAAACCGCCATGATCCAACCGTTGAAGGCCTTATTTCCGCCTAATAAAAGACTATTAAATACTTTTTTCAGGCGGCCAAAGAAGCACTCCTTCAACGATTGCTTCATGTCAGCAACATTAATGCCCAGCGCTTCAAACATACCCAAAAACTTATAGGTTTCGCTTGCTGAGAGGGATCTAAGATTTATGTAATCCGAGAGCTGGGTTCCCACAGATTCCACAATCTCCCCTCGCTTTACATGCATGACCGCACTTTTGTCCACACCGAATTACATTCTGATGGCGCTACTGAAAGTTTCAGTTACCTTCAGTAGCTCCATCAGTTGCAAATCGTTGGCTAATCGGCAAAGCCAACAGAGAGAGACAGACAGAGTTTCATGTCATCCATGTAAAGGAGGTGAGATATGCCTTGACTCTTGCTTCTCCTCAACCGATAGCCTAGACTTGAATCCTGCAGCGTGCGTACAAGCATTCAAGGCTAAGCAGAACCAAAGTAGACTCAAACTGTCGCCCAAAAATATACCTCGTCGTATCCTTATAGGCTCGATATTTCTCTGGATTTGGCGACATCCTGGATAGTGAAGGACTGTCCTCCATTGCCCCATACATGACATCAGGAAGGTGCGCAGAGTTGCATCAACTTTATACAACTTTAGCACCCTCATGAGCCATGTATGTGGCACAGAGTCATAGGCCTTCTATAGTCTATCCATCATGTCGACAGATCAAATTACTGACGTTGCTCAAAAACCGCTAAGCTAAAGTAGGACTGGGCCGGCCATGTCTGCCGTATGCCCGACGAGCTGTGGGCCAAAATAACCACGATGTGGAGCCCTGTTACATCCAGAAGGACGTTCTGGACAAAACCAACTACCAGTGGTCCACATTGGCCCTGGATCGAAGAATTTGTCATGGGGAGCGGCCTTTGCCCAGCAGTCAGATGACACAGGATAACAGTAACAGTAACCTTGCTATAACAAGGTTACTATGGGTAACAACAATTGGATATTATGAAAGGTCAATCGTGGTGGCTTTGGCAGATATCAGGCAACAAAGTTATGCTAAATAGCTGCTAAGTTATATACTATAAAGCTTGTTTTTATATTACATTACGGCTAATACGATGATTCACCTTCTCCACTGCCAGACACATTGTGTGGTTGAACACCCCTACCAGACGTCTTTAAAGTACTATGTTAAATTGTAAGTGAACTGACGTCATTTTATTAAATCTCAATTTTATATGCTAAGTACGAGTATGGCTATGGAGTGAAATAAAAAAAAAGATATTATGGTGGTAAGTATCATGATTTATTAATTTCATCTTTCGAAATTACTTCTTGAGGTAGTAAGCGGCGTAGGGCGCGGCATAGGGCGAGGCGTAGGGGTAAGCAGAGTAGGCGGCGAGTGGTGCGGTGTACGCAGAGTAGGCGAGCGGCGCGGTGTAGGCGGCCGCCACGGGCGCCGTGTACGCCGCCGCCACGGGCGCCGTGTACGCCGCCGAGTACAGCACGCCGGGTTTGGGCTCAGCCATCGCGGCCACCACCATGCACACGAATACGATCTGCAAAAGGAAAACACTCTGATTCAAGTCTCTTCTCAGATCAGACTGACTTGCCGAGACTGGAAGTAAAAGCTAGTTTCCGAGGTAATTTCACTTTCACTATTTTAATACTGCAATCCTTCCATAAAATACATGTGTCCTTATGTGAAATATGTACACACCATATATTTGAACATCTTGATTGTTTTCACTGAGCTGCTGCTGCACTGAATGATACCAAAGATACGACAGCTACGAATTTTATAGCAACTTGAGAAGGACGAATGCTCGCTACGTGAGGTTAATCGAGAGCGCTACTGCGTACAGAATAATCATGAGTTTCCTTCGATAAAGAGTGTCAATGAATTTGCCTAATGTGAGGAATAATGTATGTAGGCACCTAATACCTATGCAGTTTTGTAAATAATATTTATTTAATATATATTTATTTATTTTAGCCATCTGTGTCCCACTGTAGGGCAAATACCTCCTTTCCCTTTTAGCACGTGTCCCTAACCCATGCTGTTATTACCACAAGTTTTCGTGCATAACAATAAAATATGAAGACACTGAGAAGTTACTGATGTAGCCATTTCTTTTATCAATGTCAACGGAGAATTTATATTAAAACCAGTCAAGTGCAAGTCGTACTTGCGCACGAAGGGTTCCGTACCATTATCTATAAAAACGGCAAAAAAAAATCATATCTGATGTATGGGAGCTTTGTTTTTATAGCGGCAACAGAAATTCATTATCGGTGAAAATTTCAACTGGCTAACTATGACGGTTCATGAGATACAGCCTGGTGACAGACGGACAGATAGACAGACAGCGGAGTCTTAGTAATAGGGTCCCGTTTTACCCTTTGGGTACGGGACCCTAAAAATTAACTTGTTTTCCAGAAGGCAATAATCAGCATTGCCATCCAACGTGGTAATATTGTCAAAAAATAGGGTAGCCGGCGATGTCCCAAAATACTAGGTAGGCACTAGGACCCCATAGCCCTAGTGTTTCAACCCCAAAACGGCCACACACATAACTACCAATTAGGTTATTGTATTGCGCCGTTTGAGATTTTCACCACCTGCAGAAACCGCCACAACACAGCCTGCCGTGCTGAAGAAGATGGGATGGCGCAAGGGTGTCGACACAAGTTGCAATTTCTTTCTTAACATAATATTTTAGTTATTAAATTAACTTTTGAATGACAGAAAAAGTTAGAGAGATCAAGTTGTGAATCAGCATCGATAATTATTCGATAATTATCCGGTAATTAACATGACAACTATCTTGATAATTTCGAACCCTGATTAACAATGTTTAACATTAGGTTAGCTTTAGAGATAGAGGAACAAGTAACTTAATTCATCATCATCTGCCGTCTGACCGTATGCAGCTAAATATTATTATTTCACATGGACTGACTGCCTATCTGACCTTCACACCCCAACTATTGGGTAATCCCCTTGGTAAGACTGGTTCTCAGGCTTTCGGGCTTCTGACTATTCGTAACGACTGCCAAAGATTTACAAATTACAGCCGAACCCAACGGCTTAACGTACTTTCCAAGACAAGGAGAAAATTTGGTATGTATTGATGGTCATCCATCCACGGACCGACCTAGGATAGCACTGCTTAACCTTGGAGATCGACCGGTGCGGCTGTTATTATTTAGCCACGGGCTTCTCCTTGGTAACTTTGAAATTAATTCCATTCAAACATTAAGTACATCTGCGACTATTAGAAACCTAATTGCTGATTGGCTAATCTAAGAGTTTATTCATAACATCTATAACTTTGTTGCTCAAAGCATGGTTCTAATATAGACGTAAAGTGTGAACAAATCCGCGCATTAATCTGTGTGAATAACATTCGTAACAGCATGGTAGTGTTTCCAATAATCCCGTTCTTAGCTAAACTTCACATCAGTATTTGTATTTTTCTATTTATTTTTTTACTGCCTCTTTAGTCTAGTGGTCGAGCTAGAATCGCGACTGCTGAGCATGAGTTCCTGGGTTCGATTCCCGGGTCGAGCAAATTGTTTTTGAATGTTTCCATCAGGAATTTCTCAGTAGCAGCCACGAAGTCTGGATATGTGCCTGGTTGATGGCAATAGGCTAGTCCCTATTATATGTACACTGTATGTGTGGGTGTCGGTGCATTTAGGTACATTTTGTGTTTGGATTCAGCCATCATAAAATAATAGTTCCTAGTGTTATACTTACTTTTTATATTCTAATAATTGTCATAGTTTTCAAGTAAGCTTGACCTAAGTTAAAACACTTAATTATTCTCCTTTGTTTTTAACAGTCATTATGTTAATATTATGCATAACTGTTGTAAACTATTATTAGTAACTATTATCAGTAACTGATTGAACTGCTGGTGTTCTTATTTTAATATAAACTTTTAGTTTTTGCCCGCGGCCAGGTTCGCGTTATGTTCGGAAATCATCCCATGGGAACTTTTAAACATAGCCTATGCCAATTGGGGATAATGCAGGTTTTCATTGGTAAATTAAATTTTCGGATTAAGATCAGTAGTTTTAAATACCACTTACATCCAAACTTACAAACATACAAACTTGACCTCTTTGTGGGTCCAGCCGTTTCGGAGATTAGCCGCAACAAACAGACAAATAGACAGACAGACAAAAATTAAAAAAAAATTGTACAGTATAAAGCTGTTATTTTGATATTACAAACAGACACTTCAATTTTATTTATTTGTAAGATGTTACTTATTCTCTCAAGCGACAATAGATTGACGGTAAGTTAAAGCCTGAGGTTAATAGTGCAATCTATTGGTGACATTGTTTTAGTTGAAGGGATTACCAGGGTTAGGGTAAAAAACCTGACATCTAGGGAACAATTAAAAACAATTTTGAGTAAAATCATCTTATCATTTATTCGTTTGTTTTTTATATCGTGAAGATTGACTTAATTCTTCATTTCTTGAGGTAGTAAGCGGCATAGGGTGAGGCGTAAGGGTAGGCGGAGTAGGCGGCGAGTGGTGCGGTGTACGCGGAGTAGGCGAGCGGCGCGGTGTAGGCGGCCGCCACGGGCGCCGTGTACGCCGCCGCCACTGGCGCCGTGTACGCCGCCGAGTACAGCACGCCGGGCTTGGGCTCAGCCATCGCGGCCACCACCATGCACACGAATACGATCTGCAAAAGGAAAACACCGTCAATTATCCATTTTGAGTAGACGTCTGATTCAAGTCTCTTCTCAGATCAGACTGACTTGCCGAGAGTGGAAGCAAAAGCTATTTTCTGAGCTAATTTCACTTTCACTATATTAATACTGCAATCCTTCCATAAAATACATGTGTCCTAATGTGAAATATGTACACACCATATATTTGAACATCTTGATTGTTTTCACTGAGCTGCTGCTGCACTGAATGATACCAAAGATACGACAGCTACGAATTTTATAGCAACTTGAGAAGGACGAATGCTCGCTACGTGAGGTTAATCGAGAGCGCTGCTGCGTACAGAATAATCATGAGTTTCCTTCGATAAAGAGTGTCAATGAATTTGCCTAATGTGAGGAATAATGTATATAGTCACGTAATACCTATGCAGTTTTTAAATAATATTTATTTATTTATTTTAGCCATCTGTGTCCCGCTGTAGGGCAAAGACCTCCTTTCCCTTTTAGCACGTGTCCCTAACTCATGCTGTTATTACCACAAGTTTTCGTGCATAACAATAAAATATGAAGACACTGATAAGTTACTGATGTAGCCATTTCTTTTATCAATGTCAACGGAGAATTGATATTAAAACCAGCCAAGTGCAAGTCGTACTAGCACACGAAGGGTTCCGTACCATTATCTATAAAAACGGCAAAAAAAATCATGTCTGTTGTATGGGAGCTTCGTTTTTATAGCGGCAACAGAAATTAGATAGACAGATAGACAGACAGCGGAGTCTTAGTAATAGGGTCCCGTTTTACCCTTTGGGTACGGGACCCTAAAAATTAACTGGTTTTCCAGAAGCAAATAATCAGCGTTGGCATCCAACGTGGTAATGTTGTCAAGAAATAGGCCAGCCGGCGATGTCCCAAAATACTAGGTAGGCACTCGGACCCCATGGCCCTAGTGTTTCAACCCCAAACGGCCACACACTTAACTACCAATTAGGTTATTGTATTGCGCCTTTTGAGATTTTCACCACCTGCAGCAACCGCCCCAACACAGCCTGCCGTGCTGAAGAAGATGGGATGGCGCAAGGGTGTCGACACAAGTTTCTTTCTTTTCTTTAATTTCTTTCTTAGCATAATATTTTAGTTATGAAATTAACTTTTGAATGACAGAAAAAGTTAGAGAGATCAAGTTGTGAATCAGCATCGATAAGTATACGATAATTATCCGGTAATTATCATGACAATTATCTTGATAATTTCGAACAATGATTAACAATGTTTAACATTAGGTTTGCTTAAGAGATAGAGGAAACTTAATTCATCATCATTTGCCGTCTAACCGTATGCAGCTAAATATTTTCACATGGACTGACTGCCTATCTGACCTTCACAACCCAACTATTGGGTAATCTCCTTGGTAAGACTGGTTCTCAGGCTTTCGGGCTTCTGACTATTCGTAACGACTGCCAAAGATTTACAAATTACAGCCGAACCCAACGGCTTAACGTATTTTCCAAGACAAGGAGAAAATTTGGTATGTATTGATGGTCATCCATCCACGGACCGACCTAGGATAGCACTGCTTAACCTTGGAGATCGACCGGTGCGGCTGTTATTATTTAGCCACGGGCTTCTTCTTGGTAACTTTGAAATTAATTCCATTCAAACATTAAGTACATCTGCGACTATTAGAAACCTCATTGCTGATTGGCTAATCTAAGAGTTTATTCATAACATCTATAACTTTGTTGCTCAAAGCATGGTTCTAATATAGACGTAAAGTGTGAACAAATCCGCGCATTAATCTGTGTGAATAACATTCGTAACAGCATGGTAGTGTTTCCAATAATCCCGTTCTTAGCTAAACTTCACATCAGTATTTGTATTTTTCTATTTATTTTTTTACTGCCTCTTTAGTCTAGTGGTCGAGCTAGAATCGCGACTGCTGAGCATGAGTTCCTGGGTTCGATTCCCGGGTCGAGCAAATTGTTTTTGAATTTTTCCATCAGGAATTTCTCAGTAGCAGCCACGAAGTCTGGATATGTGCCTGGTTGATGGCAATAGGCTAGTCCCTATTATATGTACACTGTATGTGTGGGTGTCGGTGCATTTAGGTACATTTTGTGTTTGGATTCAGCCATTATAAAATAATAGTTCCTAGTGTTATAGGTACTTACTTTTTATATTCTAATAATTGTCATAGTTTTCAAGTAAGCTTGACCTAAGTTAAAACACTTAATTATTCTCCTTTGTTTTTGACAGTCATTATGTAGGTAAATATTATGCATAACTGTTGTATGTGTGTGCATATTTATATGCTTCTAGAATGTGGTTCTTTTAACTATTATTAGTAACTATTATCAGTAACTGATTGAACTGCAGGTGTTCTTATTTTAATATAAACTTTTAGTTTTTGCCCGCGGCCAGGTTCGCATTATGTTCGGAAATCATCCCATGGGAACTTTTAAATATAGCCTATGCCAATTGGGGATAATGCAGGTTTTCATTGGTAAATTTAATTTTCGGAATGAAATCAGTAGTTCTAAATACCACTTACATCAAAACTTACAAACATACAAACTTGACCTCTTTGGGTCCAGCAGTTTCGGAGATTAGCCGGAACAAACAGACAAATGGACAGGCAGACAAAAATTAAAAAAAATGTGTTTTTATTATATGAATACAGCAAAAAGCTGTTATTTTGATATTACAAATAGACACTTCAATTTTATTTATTTGTAAGATGTTATTTCTCAAGCGACAATAGGTTGACGGTAAGTTAAAGCCTGAGGTTAATAGTGCAATCCATTTGTGACATTGATTTAATTGAAGGGATTACCAGGGTTAGGCTAAAAAACCTGACATTTACGGAACAATTAAAAACAATTTAGAGTAAAATCATCTTATCATTTATTCGTTTGTTTTTTATATCGTGAAGATTGACTTAATTCTTCATTTCTTGAGGTAGTAAGCGGCGTAGGGTGAGGCGTAAGGGTAGGCGGAGTAGGCGGCGAGAGGTGCGGTGTACGCGGAGTAGGCGAGCGGCGCGGTGTAGGCGGCCGCCAAGGGCGCCGTGTACGCCGCCGCCACGGGCGCCGTGTACGCCGCCGAGTACAGCACGCCGGGCTTGGGCTCAGCCATAGCCACCACCATCATGCAAGCGAAAACGAACTGGAAAATAACGAAATATTAGAACTTCTTTTCTATTATCTCCACAAGTAATGGGGTATTCTGAGTCACTAATATTTTTTTTCAAGTTTCGAATCTAACCCGCGACCGGGTTAGGATTTCGGGTCAGGTTCGGAATAATCCATTTTTTCTGTGTAAGATAAGGCTAATAAAGCAGAGTGAATAATTTAATACTCACAAGTTTGAACATTTTATTTGTTATTGTCAAAGAGCTGCTGTGAACTGAATGATATCAAAGAACCCGCTGCAACCAACTTTATAGTAAACGAAGAAGGACAGTGCACGCAATACGAGCAAAGCCCCGTTCTCGAAGCGTTGCCGTGTATCGAATACCGATCAGCTGGCCTCAGCAGCATGCGTTAATGAAAAGCAAGTGACAGTCTAGTGCTTTCCGTTTCGACTGCGAATTAATTTACGAAACCTAATGATTTGCAAAAGAATTTGCTTATGTTTCTGGTCTGGATTAATCTTTTGTGAGTCTAGTTAGAAACATAAATACCGGAATGTGCAATCTACTTTATGCAGTATTTGTATTGAAAAAGTTTGCAAACACATTAGAAACAAGTGATTGTGCTTTATGTTTCAGTTATAGCTTATATGCAATACATCCCTTAAGTAAACGATGATATGATTCTGCTTGATACCATTTAAACAAACATAAGAAAACTTGTAATGACTGTTACTGAAACAGAAACTCCTGTCAAAACTACTCAAAACTAAGAAAACGTAAAAATAAACCTGCTTCTGTTTAGGGACATGAATTAATTTCATCGAATGAAATTGAAAACAAAATATAAATTTGATTGAAGGAAACTAATCAGTATTCTATACGCGAAGTAGTGTGAGCTCCGGTAACCTTACGTTGGGTATAAGCATGCGGCCTTCTTAAATGACTATAAAATTCCAAGCAGTCGCATCTTTAGCATCATTCAGTGCAGCACTAGCTCAGTGAAAACAATTCAAGATGTTCAAATATATGGTAAGTATTTTATTCCAGATTCGAAGTATATAGCAAATAGGCAAAACGAATCAAGGATGTGCTTACAAACTAATACTGTTCTAAAAAATTAATGAAAATATAAATTTTCTTTGCAGATCGTATTCGTGTGCATGTTGGTAGCCGCGATGGCTGAGCCCAAACCCGGCGTGCTGTACTCGGCGGCGTACACGGCGCCCGTGGCGGCGGCGTACACGGCGCCCTTGGCGGCCGCCTACACCGCGCCGCTCGCCTACTCCGCGTACACCGCACCTCTCGCCGCCTACTCCGCCTACCCCTACGCCTCGCCCTACGCTGCTTACTACCTCAAGAAGTAATTTAGACATGAGGAACGACAACGGTTATGAAATAAACTAAAATTATTAGCAATTTACTATCTGCATTTTATTTCTATACAACATTGACAATATAATCTATCTTCAGTCTTTGTATAATGCTCTGCTGGCCCTGAACATAATTCAACAGTCCCTACAGTCCTGTATGCTGCCTTAAAGTAATGACCGTCGAAGTGTCTGTTTGTAATATCAAAATAACAGCTTTTTACTGAATGTATTTATGATAATTTATAGATACGGCTTTAATAACAAAAACACATTTTTTTCCATTTTTGTCTGTCTGTCTGTTTGTTTCGGTTAATTTCCGAAACGGCTGGACCGATTTTGATGGGACTATAATAATTAGGGTTCCGTGCAAAAAAATAAAAACTCTTGAAATTGGTAACAAAATCTAATTTCACACGAACGAAGGTAGCGGGCAACAGCTAGTTTTAAATAACACATTGAAAAACTGTGAGCCTATCAAACCACTGATGTTATAAAGAGTGCCAATTGAACACTATGCAACAAAAAGCCGAAAGAGGCTTTAATTCCTCACATAAGTAGTCGGTATTCGTTTGGGTAGGCAAGGAATCAGTATCACATATTATAGTCCCTGCTAGGGCAGTAAAAAGAATTAAGTTATTCCAATGGTGGTTAGGTATCGTGGTTGAGAAATCACCACTCTAATCGATTCGTGTACGAACTCTACGCACTCTTGAACAAGTATTTGAGTGTATCTTTGCTATCATACCTACCACGTTGATAAAATGGAGTCATCAAGAGACACGGGTATATGTAATAATCGATTAGTTAGGTATGGTCTACAGATAATTATATCAGGTCAGAGCTTTCGTGCGTAGGTTCTGTATGCTGCTCAGAATTCTAAATGAGAACGATATGGCCTGAAATTGAAACAGACAGAAGTTGCTAAGATTTAACATTAGAAAAACAGCCAAAATAATATTCTAGAAAATCTACCCTAAACGGACACCCAACGATTCTGAAAAAAGAGGCAATCAACTGTAGCAGATGTAACATATTTTTCAGAAAACGAGTGTTTATTAATATCTTTTTCATAGTAGTAGATAGCTATTTTAGGAAAATTTCTGCGAAGTACTTAGTTGTATCGTATTTTTTTCGGTTTCTAGGCTAATATAGTAACAAAGTGGAATAAATAACCTTTCTCCCACCAAGTATTGCTGTTTCGTTTTCAGAGACACGAGTGTCTGTACCTACTATTACAGACTTATTAACAACTAACTGTTGCTTGCGACCTTCGTACGCGTAAAATTATTATATAAAAATATATTACCCTATTTGAATCGGATTTTGTTAACAATTTCAAGAGTTTTATTTTATTTTGCACGGAACCCTAATTCTTTTCATAAAATAAAAGTCTAAGTTACTCCTTATAACATAAGCTATCTGTCAGTAAAAGTCCTGTAAAAATCGGTTCAGCCCTTTTGGAGATTAGCTGGAACAAACACACAGACAGAAAAAAACCGGCTAGGTGCCAGTCGAACTCGGACATGAAGTGTTCCGTACCATCGTAGTAGGGTAGTACCCCTTTTGTTTATTAATTAAATTTTATTATTTTTTGTTAAAGCGGCAACATTTAGGTAGACAGTTGAACTTTCTGTGAAAATTTCAACTGCCTACCTATTACCTACGGATCATGACATACAGCCCGCAGACAGACAGACGGACTGACAGACGGACGGATGGACAGCAGAGGCTTAGTAATAGGGTCCCATTGGTTACACTTCAGGTACGGAACCCTAAAAATAAAAATAAAATACCTTATATACACTTTCATATCCATTCAGTAAATGTATAATTTTGTAATTACAAACAGACACTTCAATTTTATTTATTTGTATAGATAATATCAACTGTGTTATTTTCTTATTGTTGCAAAGTTGCGGACGTTTTAAAATTCCCCCCGCATTAATAGAAAATTCCGGACGTATGGCGGATTTGGCCATCCATGACCACTTGAGAAATTCACCCTGTATAACAAATCAAATGAATGAATCAAAGATGCGAATATACTAACTTTGCAAAATGATATTTTGCTATTTGCTGATGAAATAGAAACATAAAATAACAACACGCCTGTAATCCCCGAAGGGTTAGGCAGAGGTGTAACCTAATAGTACACCAACATTCACAACAAACACATTCATATCACATGAAATAGAAATACTTATTAAAATCGCGTAATACAACCTCGCAACCCTCTGCTGCCTAGTTAATTAGAATGGATAGTAGTTGATTCATTCATTGAAATTTCCCTACTATCGGTTGATGTAAACTCATTACTATTCTTTGTGCGACAGTAAGCTCGATGGACATCACGTTTTGTGCGTTCGGCCTTCTGATATTACTATAAAGTCGGCGGGTGTTACATCTTTCTTATCATTCAGTGCAGCAGTAGCTCAGTGAAAACAATCAAGATGTTCAAATATATGGTGAGTTATTTTACCTAAAGTACTCCATAATACATCCAGTTCTATACAATTTTGATATCGTTGTGTTCTGTCTAAATTACCAACGTCCGCCACTGATGGCCCTTGGGACAATAATTAATGAGATATTCTAAAGGCCACCACTGGTGCCGGTTTTGTTTTTTTTGTGGTGCGTTGGGAGTATACCGTAACTTTTACTCAAAATCAGTTGAATTTCATTGCATTAATTTTATAATTTTCTTTGCAGATCGTATTCGTGTGCATGTTGGTAGCCGCGATGGCTGAGCCCAAGCCCGGCGTGCTGTACTCGGCGGCGTACACGGCGCCCGTGGCGGCGGCGTACACGGCGCCCTTGGCGGCCGCATACACCGCGCCGCTCGCCTACTCCGCGTACACCGCACCACTCGCCGCCTACTCCGCCTACCCCTACGCTTCGCCCTACGCCGCTTACTACCTCAAGAAATGAAGAAATATGTAAATCATCTCAATATAATACCACCAATGAATAAATGGCAATAGTAATGTTACCTCATTATTGTTTTTAATTTCTCACAAAATATTTATTTATTACTTCAAGCACACTAATGTTCAGACACATTTAATGCCATACAGGCGATTTATAGAATAATCCTTACACTTTTAATAATTCTAGTAAACTGTTACGTACTATACTTTAAGAGTAAATAAGTCCATTCTATAAAATTTTATACTACTTGTATCGTTAGAGAACATAAATACCATAATATAATAATCAGAAAGAGATCAGATTATTCATTATGTAAAATAAAAAGAATGCATTAATAGATTTAAGATGAATGCTCCAACCAACCCGCGAAATTCAAATTTTCTTATGTTTTTTGCAATTTGCAGGCCAGTGCTAGGTTGTATGTTGATTAAAATATTATTCGCGGCTGTAAGACATATGTAGTTACAGAATTATAATCATCAAAATCATCAATAAAACGCTCTAAGTTCATAAAGCTGTAGGAATGAATTTTTCTGTTTTTTTTTGGTTCCTACGCCTTTATGAACTTGGATGGTTGTATTGGTGATTTTGATGATTATAATTCTGTAACTACCTTAAGTTACCATTTTCTAATTTCATCGATTACTTATTCGATGCAACATGGACATTACATGGATATTATATCAATGAGTTGTCTAAACTATGCTAGCCAACCAAATATAATCAAATAAAATCAATCACACTAAAGTATTCGAAAAAAGTTGTTGAAGGGTTGGGTGTCCCGTAGACTACTTGATGCTGCAGCGTCAGTTCAAGGTTACCATGTCTTGGACCAAAGCAATCAATCAGACCTGTGAGAGTTGGTACGACCTTTTTGCCAAGTAGGAAATGAGCTGATAATCTTCAAACGCCTGAACGTTCATAAATTATGGCCAAGAACCATCTCGATCACGTCAGCCTTAAAACAGAAAAAAAACTAGAGAGGTGTCAAGGGACACCCGGATGGAACGAAGTTCCTTTCGATGAAGTAGTGAAGGAATTGTAAAAAAAAATTGGCACAAAAAAAACCACGACCATCACCACCACCACCACCACCACTACCACCACCACCACCACCACCACTACCAGCATCACCACCACCACCACCACCATCACCATCACCACCATCACCACCATCACCACCACCACCACCACCAGAGATACCGCGGCCCTGGGACATAAAGGGCAAAAGAAGGAATATGGATGGTTTTTAGTCAGTAAAAGTCTGACACTCCCTTCCGCTCCGCCCAGAGCGGGAGGAGTCATGTGATGATTTCTCATCCGAAAAAAAAAGGGTACTGAATCCTATAAAAGCCAAATAAAATGAAGAAATAGAAACACCTCTTTGGCAACTCACTGTACTAATGAATCCTTTCTTATTAACTTCATTTATTTAGATTATAAATTAAGCAAGAACAAGATCATGACTTTTCCAAAGTAAATTTATTGTAAATCAATGTTCTGCAGGTTCAGCTGGTAGAAAACATTAAAAATCGGAATCGAAATCGTTCTGTATATAACGATTTTGTCACGTAATTGATCAAGACTGTATTTTTTTTGTTTTAGACAAATTCATTGACAATCATCGACACTCTTCTTTGGTTTCCTCCTAATTTGTGTTGCGTTTTCGATTAACATCACGTTGCGAGCATTCGCCCTTCTGAAGTTGCTATAAAGCTCTTAAATATCAAATCTTTGGTATCATTCAGTGCAGCAGTAGCTCAGTGAAAACAATCAAAATGTTCATATGTACGGTACGTATACATTTTAGATAAGAAGAAGTTAATGCAGTATTATTCAGAATTCAGTGAAACAGAAATTATCTTAGGAATGTGCTTCCGTCCAGTATCAGCAGGGCTGATCTGGTTAAAAAATAGACATAATTACAGAGGATAAGAGAATGTAAAATGACACTTAACAGAACATAAGGTTTAGGTAGAGATGTAGTAATTGTATATCCACATCTCGCCAGTTATGTTTCAGTCCTATCACTGCAATGGTGAGCCTATTGCCTTTTGCTAAATTTTATTATTTTCCAGTTGGTTCTCGCTTGCATGATCGTGATGGCTGTAGCTAAGCCCAAGCCCAGCGTTTACTCGTCTGCGTTCACGGCGTTGGTAGCGGCGGCGGCGTTCACGGCGCCGGTAGCGTCGGCGTACACTGCGTCGGTGCCTGTAGCGGCTGAATAAACCGCGCCGCTCGCGTACTCCGCGTACACTGCGCCACTCGCCGATTTTTCTGCCTACCCGTACGCTTCGCCCTACGCTGCTTACTACCTGAAAAAATAATCTGAATTTCAGGAAAATCGATATACGAGAAAATAAATAAGACCTAATTGAATGGTTATTTCCTTTTTATATTCACGTCTGTCCTTCTTGTTGTGAAACTAATTCGTTCTTACCACTTGGCCACGAGTTACACACTCATGCAACAGGCGTGTTACACGCGACACGACTGCGCAGAACAAATTAAAGAAATTGCTAAATATAAATTTCCACAGATAATTATATTTATACTATGTAAGTCCAAACGGGTTCAATGACTATAGTCGGCGGTGATTGTTTTTTTTAAAATCTCGGCAAAGAGATAATGTGTCTTTACGGCATAAATATTATAGAGTATTAAAATTGTGTTTCTATAAAGAATATCTTAGGTAGACATGATTATTTAAAACAAATATTAACTCTTATGAACAAATTAACATTTATTTGTGTTCTAAATTTAAAAAATATTTGAATTTTGTATTTTTCATATTAGGCTGTTTAGCGGCATCATACCTATGCTTCTTCTTCAACCTTGCGAAAGCAAAGCGCGGAAAAAAAAGCAAATTAAATCATAGTTTCTTAAAATAATTACTGACAAAAATTCTTTCCGTTCTAATATTTTATTTCTTCGAAAGTGTATTGAAAAACGTCGTTTGATACGCGTGGGGATTTGTTACTGCAGTTCTCGGCTCTATAGCACCCTCGCCTGCAGCTCGGGTGTTAATTCCGCCTCGAGTGCAATAACAAAGTTTCCCCACTTATTTCAAAATACCATTTCAATTCGAACCAGTAGTTCCTGAAATTAGAGCGTTCAACCAACCAAAAAAACAAACTCTTCAGCTTATAATATTAGTATAGATTCAAGTAGGTAACAATTTAATTTCTAGGAAATATTTGCACTAATCGCTAAAATATTTTTTTTTTCCAAATAAGGGCTTCCCTCGACAGCCTTAAGCAATGGCCTTAAGTCTTCATCCTTAGACACTCGATGACAGTCATACTCCAGGTAGTCCAAAAGTTCTCATCAAGGTGTATGAAATGAGTCACGACACAATAAAGCTGCTGTAAACTGTTGCGGACCTCTTGCAACTGCCTTCCGTCTCCATCGTTAGACCGTCGATAAAAGTCATAGGTACTCAAGCTAGGTCTAAAGTTCTCATCAAAATGCATGAAATGAGCCCAAACAAGTAAGAGATGCTGTAAATTCTTGAAGACATCTTGCAACTGCCTTCCGTCTCCATCGTCACACCTTCTTCGGTCACCACCTGACAGTCATACTTCAGCAAGGTCTAAAGTTCTCATCAAGGTGCAGGAAATGAGTCGAGACACGATATAGCTGCTGTAAACTGTTGCGACCCTCTTGCGACTGCCTTCGGGCTCCATCGTTAGACCTGCGATGACAGTCATACTCCAGCTAGGTCTAAAGTTCTCATCAAGATGCATGAAATGAGCCCAAACACGATTTTTTTATTTTTAAACAGAACCAACTTTGAACCATACGCTTTTCACAAAATAAAGAATCATGCATATCGGACTTCACTGTAAAAAGTTATGCGTGGTCATACTAAAAAAAAAGTATACGCGTATCGAATTGCGAACCTCCTCCTTTTTGTTTTGTCGGTTAAAAAAGCAAACTTGAGGCAACTGACACGGGTGAGGGTCATTCTTTCACGGAAAATCTTAACACAGCAATTCAGGAAATAAAGTGAAATGAACAACGCCATCTATCGAGCACGAAGTTAAACTGCTAAAATATAATGCATGGTAAGCGATCGAACACTACAGGGTATATATAGGCTATATATTTAGATTATCAAAGCAGCGCCATGTAGGCATTACGCTGAATAGTCTACAGAGACTATTCTGGAGTACCTTTTGCTATGATAACCTTTTAAAAAGCCGGTCAGTCGATTTAAAAGTTATCTTGTGAGCACAGTTTTATTCATTAGCAAGTAACTTACATATTATTGATGATAAGTTCTTCTTCAACACTGTAAATTCATATAATATCATTTGATAGAATACCCCGATTACAATGAAACTAAAACTATAACCTTCTCTAAGATCACAATATTTGTGCATTGAATCCAACCACATTGGTTGTATAATTTACAAGACCCCGCAGATACACAGACAAAAATTCAAAAAATGGTAGAAATGGGTTCTGTTAGTGATACTTTAACACCCCTACTATTTCCCTTTTTAATTTTAAATGTACAGAAACGCCACATCTACGGGTTTATTATATGTATTATTTAAAATAACTCAGAATACCTTTGGAAATTAAGCGCCGTAAAGCAATGATAGTTATGAAATTTTCGCGAGACTTCTCTTGCTTTTCGAGGTAATTTTCGCAAAAATAAATGTTTGGCACTTGTCTTACAAATTACAGAAACGACTTTCTTGCCTCAATATCTTTATACGATATCGTAGAGCCCACTTTTAGCAAGAGAATGAAAAGAAAACAGCGGTTGATTCAATCCAAATGATGATAAATGATGAATGATGAGACATTGTTTAAAGGAAATGTGTTAGAGCTATTTGGGGTGTCAGCCCACTGAACCTTGCAGGCTTTATTAAACAAAATCAAGCTATTGATCTTGATCAGCATATATTTGTTTGAGGTATCGATCTTAGAAACAAAGCATAGTGAATTCTTTAGATTCAAAGGTAACTACGCAGAGACGTGTAAAAGTGGATTCTACATTTTGTTTACTAAAGAACGTCGAATATAGCAGAATGTGTGACAGTATCGAGTGCTTTCAAAGTAGTCCACAAATGCAAGATAAAGGGGGGTTGAAATTCAAGATATTTATATGCAAGCTGTCGGTGGTAGAAAGTCCAGGATGGAAGTCTGTTTGTTCAGGAGGTTGTTGTTTGTCTAGTTCTCCAGCGATGCGACTTTCTATTACTTTTATAAAGGTTTTATAGACATGGGAGATCAGACTGATGGGTCTATAATTATTTATATGCAGCAAAATATTTAAATGGCAAGCGTTTGTGGGGCATTACTTATTAATTTGCAAGCCCTCAACATCACCAACATCTATTTGGTAACACCACAAGCCCGCCACGCACTTCCCAAACCACTGTAACTCCTGAAAGCAATAATCAATCAGAGCCGACCACCAGTAAAGCACCGAGACAATGAAGCTCGACGAAGTCCCAGAGAAACAATTTAAATGTCTTGGATCCCACAGCGAAATTAATGAAAAATGTATAGTGGAAGAGTATGAAAACCATAATTTCCACTCCCCTCCATATCAGCAGGAGACAGAACAAAACAAGGCCAATAGGCGAAAGGGACGTTAACACCAGCAACACTAGTATTTTATGCGAATAAATGATTCTTGATTCAAGAGAAGTCAGTTAACACCCAGGTAATCTGAGTCACATCTAAGCAAACTATTGCCTGACTACGAGTGTCCCAAACTATTTAAAAAGTTAATACTTGCACGTGTTACTGACGTGAACTTGTAAGTTACATATTTTTTACTCCTAGCCATGAAACCAATAGGTTGCTTCTATTATATTATAGCATCTTCTAGCTTATTTTCGTCACTGATCGATCGAACCTTTCAGTTGATTCGACTGCCATTTTGACAGACAACTAAGCAATCGTCTATTAACTTGATTCTTGCCCCTAAAATGCATAGATAATAAATTATGCATAGAAATATTGACAGGATCAAAAATATGAAAACTTTTCATCATCATCACCAGTCATCACTTTTAACAACTTTTAATATGTTTTACTCCTGCAATATGTGTAGATTACATAATTTTAGTAGCTGTTTCTATATCAGTTGGTTGACAGCTCCTGTCAAAAATTTTCGTACACGAAAAGGGCAGTAGGTACTGCCACTGGTTACATTTAGTTAGTGCACGCAAATGGAAATATGGATCTAAGTACCTACTTGAGTTATAACCCTCTAGTAACAAGTACTTGTGTACTCAGATAAAGTAAAACTGTTATTTCGAACATCGTTTTTAATCAGAATTATTTATTTAGCAATTTGAAAGTATTTAAAGGTTGACGACTTGAAGATCACTCGCATAATCGTGTTTTTTGGTATTATTTCAAGGTGCTGCTACTTGCTCCATAGTGTACCGTGTGGTTCATCGATGCAGCTATAGTGATGCATAGCTTTGGTTTCTCTTTCCTTCTCTTTCCCTAATAATAGATACGCTTTACAAGAACCATAAATGAGTAAGATATGGATTTGTGGAAGACATGTTCTACTACGTGCATCGTTTATGTAGGTACGATATAGGTAGTCGTTATCACGATATTATGGGTGCTGGGATCTAACCCCTAACCGTGCAAAATAATAGGTCTTTAACTATAAAATTGCCGTTTTTTACCCGACTGCCAAGGAAGCGTTTTGTTTTTCGCGCGTATCTTGTATGCATGTAAATATTCTTTAATACCTCATATCTTCCAAACCGCAGCACGGATTTCTTCAATTAACATATCGTTAGATTTGTCTTGGTAACCCAATTGGTTCTTAGACAGGTGACGCGAAAAAAAAACCAACATGACGACTGTGAGACGCCAAAATAAAAATAAAAAATGTTTTTTGGATACTGCAATATGGATAAGTATCAAATTAAAGGGCTTATCATGAGGATTTTAAAATGGTATAACATGACCATATTTTAATTTAAATAATCGTAATAAAAAAACCCGACTGCGTAAAAAATAACTAATAATGACTAACTAATAACTTTAAATAAAAACTGAAAAGAAAAAAAACAAGTTCAGCCCAGAAGTGTAGAAAGCAATTTAATCGTACTACAACATTAAAATAATTTCACTATCAATACATACACTATCACCAGTTTTCATACTTTAGACCCTAATTTCATTAGGTTTCTCCGTTCGTTTGTCTGTAACAGTGCGGTGTCTTGCAATCATTTATCGGCTACAGGTTCTCCCCGGACAGGGTGTATAAACCTCGCTTAAAAAGTATAATATGCAAACAAGCATATTTACAGGTTAGGAGTATCATAGAATAGAACATTATCTATTGTTGTTACAGGTGAGTCATGTTCTGACAAAATAAAAATCATAATTAATAACATCATCTATTTATTCTTTCGCTAAAATATACCCTATAAACTAAACTGCAACTCATTTATAGTAAAAGTAAGGCGAAAATACGCTGTAACCGTAGCCGGAGTATGCGGAGACCGGTGCACTGGGGTAAGTGAGCTGAGCAGCATATGGAAACTGAGCAGCATATGGAAGCTGAGCGGGGTACGTGAGCTGAGCGGAGTATGTGTATGGTAAGAACACTTGGGGCTTCGGGGCCGCCACAGCTACCGCCAGCATACATGCGAAGATTAACTGTAAATACAAAATTAGTACTTATGAAATTTGCTGGTACATAGGTAAGTAGAAACGACTGCCGGTTTTCCAAGGCCTTTTTCATGTATACAAGAATTGGATTTTTTCTTTACCTAACTGTTTAGAAACAAATTATTTTAAGCAGGGTGTAGAGATATACTTGGAAAGGATTCTAACTAACAATAGATTTTAGCGGGGAGTACAAGTCAGTGTGCATAAGCCCAGCTTGCAGCAGCTTGTCCCATAATATTTGGGTTCGGTGCAACACCGTTTTTTTCTTCCATTCTCTCCTGTCAATCGTCATGCTATCATTTACTCCTTAATATAATATGTAGCCTTGTTTTTTTTTCGTATGGGAAATCATCAAATGACCCCGCTCTGGGCGGAGCGGAAGGTTGTGTCAGACTTTTACTGACTAAAACCCATCCATGTTCCTTCTTTTGCCCTTTGTGTTCCAGGGCCGCGGTATCTCTTTCGAACAGTCCCGCAGCCCTGGCAGGCATCGGCCCTTGCGGGCCTCTCCGGTTTGCTGACATCTTTTTGAGGCGCGCGTGGAACACGAATGCGCTATCGACACGGCGCCTATGTAGCCTCAATCATTAGCCTTCTTAAGTAGTTGAAAATCAAATAAATATTTTAAATGGTTGACATTACTTTCTGTCTCAGAACTTGCTAATGTCAACTTAATTTATTTAAATCAAAAATGTTATGCATGTCCAGCTAATTAGGTATGACTAAACAATTACATCCTTGGGCAAACAAATTATTTTGTGACATTGTATTCATAAACAAGTAATGAAGTAATGATGAAGCACATCCTTGTTCACGGCCACGTATATAAAGCATGGGTAATGAACGAGTGAAATCCCAAAAATGAAGCAGTTTCTCAGACTTAGATTTTACTACTTCTAAACACTACTTCCATCCAGACGATGAAGATAGAGTAACTAGAGGAGTATTCTACAAGCTTTCTAGAAATTACTGAAACAGAGGAGAAATGTGACTGTGGTACAAAATCATCATTTAAGTTTTAAGCACATGTAACTCACACGTTGTCCTGTAGTGGCTGTAGATGTTTATTTAATTACAATAACACAGGATCGTGACCGTTGGAAGGAATGGAGGGAGCCCTTTGCCCAGCAGTGGGACAATATGGGCTGGCTATAGTAAAATAATAATAATGAGCATATAAATTAAATAGGGCCTAGTCTTGTGGCAATCGCATTCAAAAACCTTTCGTTATTCTACAAACACTTTGAACAGGACTTCAGCTTTCGGCACCTTGTTACACCAATATATTTCAAGGCTTGAATCGTTCACTCGATAGTAGGCACTTTGTACTATGCAAATAAGTTTAAATTTGGATTAAATTAGACATTCCAATTTGGATGGACTAGTTTCAGTTCCATGAACCCAGGAAATAGTTCTAAACTCCACTTCTTATAGCACACAAATGACATATATTTTCACTAATAAAAAATTTCTAAAACCATTGATTATAAAATCGGCGAAAACTTAAGTAATATTTCACTCACCAATTTGAACATTTTGGAGGTGGTTGTCACTGAGCAACACTGAGCTAAATGATGTTCACTGAGTGCCCGAACGGATCTATATAGCGCTGACGAAGGACGATGCATGTATTGTGAGGATCTAGTCCCATAGCGTGACGTATATGACTTGCGATTCGTTTTCACACCTTTAGAAGTATCGAGAACATTTTTTTTGTCATCTAATTAGTATCGAGCTACAAACTATACTGCAGAATAACAAAAATTGGTTGATAGAGGGCGACAATATAATTAGCCGTCTAACTTTGGATCTACTAATGGTGATCGCCTGTTCTACTTCATTGAAAAGCTGATTAAAAAAATTTATACATGTACAACAGTGAGTATTTTTTGGAAATCAAAATTGTAATATGTATTTGAGAATCGTGACCGCTTTACGTAAAATCTGAACACTCGATCAAATATTTCATAAATCGGGTACCTATCAATAAAATCGTTAGGTAAGCATAGGCTTCTCGGTTGTCGAAGACTATCGACGAGAAATTTGTTTAAGCCAACGCGTAAGCCTCATTGCCCCGACACGTGCCTGCTCATTCCTTGATTGATCGTTACGTACAAATACAGATCTAGTTACATAATTGACTGTATAAAACGGTTACCGCGTATTCAGCACATCATTGATTTGATTTGATTTATCTGTATTTATATATCATAAATACAGATATCTGTGGTTTTGCACTTTTGTAGGAAACAGCTGTTTTTTTTAATAACCAATGATGTGCTGTGTGCAATACTTACACGGTCAAAATGTATGGAACAGCTGTTTTTTTTTAATAACCGATGAAAAATTTCTTGGTGGGGGGGGGGGGGCGCAGAATGATGTACTGAATACGTGGTAACCGTTTTCGCATCGGTGTCCCTTCCACCCTGTATTTTACCAACTCAATAACATTGCCCGACCCGAGAATCGAACCCATAAACTCATGCTGAGTAGTGCTTGCAGTGATTCTACATAATATGTTAGCATGTTAAGTACAGTTTGTATTTATTACTGCATATATAAACAACAAAAAAAATCACTATACTATAAGTTATGGAAACAAAGACTGATTATATATTTGCCAGGTGCCAGAATTTGGTTAAGAATTTACTATTTCTCCAATTGTAAGGCATCTTGTTGTTTTTTTTTAATAAAACTTTTTACCCAAATTACATTATTTTATTTTGATCTATTTCAATACAATCATAACTACAACAAACCTATGAGGTAAATGATTGAATATGACACTTTCGATCGACTGTTTATAATTTAAAGTGACGTAGACTATCGAATTAGCAAGTTTCAATATATTTTGGCAAGTGCGTTTCCCTGTAAATAATCGAAAGAGCCACTTTGATAAGCACATATCTTTCATAAGCACATATCTTTCTAGATTTACTCAAAACGTTAATAATGATAGAGGATGGATGCTTTCCGACAAATCTTTATTTGTTAGTTAAGGCATGGAATAGTCTAGCTCGCCGTCCGTCCGTTGTATGACGACAGGCGTGTCGACGGCGCGTTCGTGTTCCACGCGCGCCTCAAAGAGATGTCAGCAAACATGAGGGGCCCCGCAAGGGCCGATGCCTGCCAGGGCTTTTTTTTTTTTGGAGGGTGGGAAATCATCAAATGACCCTTCCCGCTCTGGGCGGAGCGGAAGGGAGTGTAAGACTCTTACTGACTAAAAACCACCCATGTTCCTTCTTTGGCCCTTTATGTTCCAGGGCCGCGATATCTCTTTCGAACAGTCCCGCAGCCCTGGTAGGCATCGGCCCTTGCGGGCCCCTCCCGTTCGCTGACATCTCTTTGAGGCGCGCGTGGAACACGAAAGCGCCGTCGACACGGCCTACCCGTCGTCATACGACGTACGGACGGCGAGCTAGCCCATTACTCACCGTCCACAGACCCGCGTCTACGGTGGCCGAGAGCCATCACGGCGTGGCCCCCGACGCCCGGTGCTTCTCCTCCCGCGGCGGCTGGGACGTGAGGCCATCTCCCTCTCACGTTCCGCCGCCTCCTTCGCTAGCATGACTGCTTCGCAGAAGGAGGCGACGGCTTCCCATTCCCTCTCGCCCCGGACCATGGCTTGAACCAGGGCCGGACGCGAGAGGTCGCCGCCGCCAATCGCCGCTACGAGGACATGGTGGTGCTCCGCCCAAGCGGAGCAGACCTCCACGGTGTGATCCACCGTGTCCTCCGGGCGATCCTCGCAATGAAAGCACCCGGGCGTTTCCTCCCCCCCCGATTCGGTGCAGGTACCTCCCGAAACATCCGTGTCCGGTGAGGACCTGCGTCATGCCTGCCAGGGCTGCGGGACTGTTCGAAAGAGATACCGCGGCCCTGGAACATACAAGGGCAAAAGAGGGAACATGGATGGTTTTTAGTCAGTAAAAGTCTGACACTCCCTTCCGCTCCGCCCAGAGCGGGAGGACACATTTGATGATTCCCCATCCGAAAAAAAAAGGCATGGAATATTCTAACAGAATGTCCCTGAAAGT
Source organism: Eurois occulta (assembly GCA_950022335.1). NCBI lineage: Eukaryota > Metazoa > Arthropoda > Insecta > Lepidoptera > Noctuidae > Eurois > Eurois occulta. The sequence goes on from OX465496.1 coordinate 9,356,676, forward strand.
GGAAATCAGTTCTAGATTGAAACTCCTTTTATGATGGATCTCAAATTCTCCACCCGGAACAGAACAGAATGCACGTCTAATCGATACCCGTTCGAAAAGTTTATAAGTGTAAGTAATGGCCATGCAAAGAAAAAAAACGACCTGCGTCTTACCGTGGGACTTCAAAACGGGTTCAAAAAAGACACAAAGCCAATAATGGATATTCCGTTTATGATGGATATCTGGGAGTTCGTTCATTTAGAGATAAGTCAAAGTTTCGCTTTAGTGACTTAACCGCGTACTACGCCCACACACATACTACATATACATACATACATACTATACACACTTACACATACACATACACACACACACACACATACCACACTTATACACTTATACATACTTACTATGCTCGATGGTGAACCAACTGACTATTTGATCAACGACGGACGTGAGAAAAAGATTCATGAAGGACTACATTATTGTGTAATGCCGAATAGCCAGAAAAGTATGTTTTTACGTCTGCATTACAAACGATGGTAGATGCTTTTATGATTGTTATATTAAATTTATTTTATACGTCTACAAGATATAATTGTGTGCTCAGCTGACAAAAGTGGAAACAAACAAACAACCACCAAACATCAACCCGTAAATTGGTGACCCCGACTCGACGATTAAATGATTAAAGTAGATAAAACAGTTCCCTCCGTAAATAATAATAATAATTGAAGCACAAATAATAATGTTACCGTTATTCAGCCCAAAGATGCCACAGTTGAACTTGAACTAGGTTGGTCACATTTCCAGCCCCCCTAAACGGGTCCAGAGGAACGGCGGACTTGGGGACATCCGTTAAGCCGTTTCAGTGTGAAGGAGTAACAAACATACACACATACAAACTTTCGCCTTTATAATAGTGTGTTACTATTGTAGTGTATGTATGTATGTGTGTAGTATTGTGACGTTGCCTCGGGCGCGCACGTCGCTCGGTTATAAGAACCGCTCCGAGTGGGGGCCAGTGGTTGTCGGACTGTCGGCCTGTGCGGTGGTGCGTTGGCGAGTCAACTATCTATTAGTGTTGGTAAATGTGCATATTTTACATTGGCGACGAGGTGAAAAAAAGGGGAGAAAAGCCGTGAGTTCTTAAATTTTATCATTAGAATTGTATTTCGTGGAGAAATATACGAAATATTCTTTCATTTTAAAAGTCAAATTATGAATATTACGTTAGAATATATAATAATCGTTTATTTATAAAAAGAGGTACATTTACAATGAAATATCTTAACAAATAAAATAGAGCACAGTTGATTATTGCCTGAACTAGGTTGAACCTGTGTTTCAAGCCACAAAGTGCATAAATATCTACTTAAAATAAATAAATTCACGTTCAATGAAAAGTAAAGTACTGAAATTAAAACATACATCAAATAAAAATAAAAAAACAGTGTGTCAGCAATATACTTGCAGACAACAAGTAAGTCTTCTGTCTGTGCATACGAAAAGAGTTGTAAAAAAGTAATTATAGACTTTTTACAGCTAAAATAATTTAACTGAATTGAATTTGAATAAGAATGTTTCATTAGAAATATTAACTGTAAATAAAATATTATTAAAAGGCTGAAACAAAAAGTGGTTTGTTAATGTATTGTTTTGCAACTATTTAAATACTATCTTGGTTGTTAAATCAAAATCAAAATATTTTATTCCACATAGGCCTACATGGGCACTTATAAAACATCGACAGAAAGGTGCACGGTTCCGGGTTGGTCGTTTCCTATGGAGAAGAACCGGCAAGAAACTCCATGGGTTCTCTTTTAAAATCATTTGGTTTTACAATATTATCATGTTACAGCATTCGTACTTAAGTATGGGGGGACAGCATAGGCCCGACAATAAGTCGTTGCTTACTACACAAAAAACGGAAAACAAGATAAGAGGTTAACAAAAGTTAACACACCTCTAGGAATCTACAAGGCCTACACTTCTATCACTAGCTATGTAGTACAAACCTTGTGAAAGAAAATAAACTATTTGTATTTGTATTGTACACTGTTCACAAATTCACAAACAATCGTTAAAAATAATCTATACAAAGGCAAGAAAATATTATAAAAGACTAAATATTGTCATCAGTGCTGCAACTATCCTGAACAAAAGGTGTTGAAATGATTTGAGAACTAATATAAAAAGAAAATCTGATTAAAAAACATTAAGGTTATGGAAAACACATATTGATTTAATTATCTATCATAAACAAAACATCACGCCTATGTTCCCCAAAAGGGGTAGGCAGAGATGTGTGATGCAACCACGTTTCACCAATTACGTTGAGCATGCCTGTTGCCATTAACCGGATGCTAGTTCAAATTCCGGTCTGTTATTGGGAGGTTCATGATTGAGAAACTCAGTGACACTAGCTACCTACCTACCTGGAAGTTGAACCCAGGACCTCGTGCTTAGTTATTTGATTTCTGTTACATGATTAGTTCTAAAAGAATAAATCAAAAAGCAGTAGAACATTTCTACTGGTCATTAAATTGACAAGTCATCAGAGAATGACAGTGATATCAGTAGAGTATACCTACTGGTCATTAAATTGACAAGTCATCAGAGAATGCCAGTGATATCAGTAGAGTATACGTACTGGTCTTGACAAGTCATCAGAGAATGACAGTGATATCAGTAGAGTATACCTACTGGTCATTAAATTGACAAGTCATCAAAGAATGACAATAATAGCAGTAGAATATACCTACTGGTCATTAAATTGACAAGTCATTAGAGGATGACAAAAATAGGAGTAGAGTATACCTACTGGTCATTAAATTGACAAGTCATCAAAGAATGACAATAATAGCAGTAGAATATACCTACTGGTCATTAAATTGACAAGTCATTAGATAATTACAATAATAGCAGTAGAATATACCTACTGGTCATAAAAATGACAGTTATCAAAGGAAAAATAGGTCAGCAGTGGTGGTACTTTTTATGTACATACTGGTCATTTAATTGACAAACTTTGCCAGTTAGTGCAAACCCTTTATTTATTGGTTCCAGGTAATTAATAACAATATGAGTGCTCATCTCACGTTAGAGAAATTTGATTGTGAGGGGGAACCTTCATCAGTAGGAATGAGATGGGAGCGCTGGAAGCAGGCGCTTTTGATCTACCTGGAAGCTGCTGGCATCGAGAGTACTGAGAAGAAACGTGCTTCGCTGCTACATTTTGGTGGACTAGAATTGCAGGAAATGTTCTATAATATACCAGATTAAAATTTATCACCAGCAGATGGAGTGGATATCTTCGGAGTGGCTATTGCCAAACTTGATGCATACTTTCTACCCGAACAAAGTAAGATCTATGAACGTCACCTTTTTCGATTGATCAAACATGAGACAAATGAAAACTTTGAAAAATTCCTATTACGGCTTAGCCAACAAGCAGACAAATGTCAGTTTATGGACAAAGACGATCAAATAATCTATCAAATTACAGAAAAGTGTTCCTCTAAAGAGCTTAGAAAGAGAATTCAACTAACAAATATAATTGTTGAAGCAAATACTCTTGCAGTTGTAAGTCGACAAATCGAAGAATTCGAGAAAAGCAGCACATCAACTGAAAAGATAAACAGAGTAAAGAATATGAAAACAGAAATAACGGAAAATAAAATAATGATAAGATGTTGAAAAGAAAAACAGGATGTGGAAGATGTGGGAGCGCAGGATACGCGTCTCAAGACAGCAAATGCCCAGCAAAAGAAAAAGATTGCCACAAATGTGGGCTAAGGGACATTTTAGACAATTCTGCAGGGCAATGACACGAGACAGGATGAATAAAAGGAAATATGAGGGAAACGGCAACAAACAAAGCGAAAATAAAATAAAAAAATGAAAAGAGATAACAAAAGAAACGATACAAATCAACTAGATCAAACAAGAGTCCGCAATCGTACAATATGTGTTCAAAATCGATGATGACAGTATGTTAGATTGCCATACTGGCAGAATGAAGGTTAAAATGTTAGTAAACGCAACTTGATCACAAACAAAACCTGGGACAATATTTACCTGGGATAATATTACATTCAGTTGCAATAAGACTTTTTATGGTTATGGTAGTAAGAGTTCCCTTGACCTGGATCATTTGATGCAAATATAAAAATCGCAGATAGATCAGAAAATTAACTTTTTACGTCATCGCTGATGGAACTCGAGATCTGCTGGGAAAGAAACTGCCATGCTATGCGTGTACTTAAAATCGGATTAAAAATCGACCAAATGGACACTAAAACAGAGTTTCCGAAGTTCAAGGATGTTTAGTGGAGGTACCAATCGATGAGGAAATACCACCAATTTCTCAACCATTAAGAAGGATCCCCATACCACAGGAAGACAGCTGGGACCAACGGCTTAACGTGCTTTCCGAGACACGGAGGTAACTCGGCATGTGTAATGGGTGGTCACCCATCCACAGACCAAACTAGCACAGACTAACAGCAGGCACGGCTTTACTTAAAGATCGATCTGAGCGGCTGTTATTATTTTGCTACGATCCCCTAGGACTAGGAGGAGTATTAGTTTAAATTAATGATCATGGACCTCGCATTATAGCGTATGGTCACCGGACACAGACGATATTGTCAGACAGAAAAAGAAGCCATAGCTCTGGTCTGGGCTGTGGAACATTTGTATGTTTTTCTTTTTGGGAAAGAGTTTGAATTAGTGACCGACCATAAACCACTCGAGGTTATATTCGGTCCTAAATCAAAACCATGCGCAGGGATAGAAAGGTGGATACTACACCTTCAAGCATATATATTTAAAGTAATAGCCTGGCAAAGAAAATATAGCAGACAGTTTATCAAGATTGTATAAATTAAATAAAACGTCTGAGGACAAGTCGGAAAACCATATACACCAACTTGTTGAAGCAAGCAGGCCAATAGCAGTATCACTGGAAGAAATTACTCGTATGGAGCCATCAAAGCAAGACAAGCAAATATTAAAAGTAAGGGAAGGCCTGTATAAAAAAACAAATGGGATGAAGAGGTAATTAATTATGCTTTTACGACGGAGTTTTATTGAGAGGAACTAGAACTGTTATGGTAAAAATGTGCAGTCAGGTTCTGACAGCTGCTCACGAAGGGCACCCAGGAACAGTCCTAATGAATGAAGACGAGACTAAGAACCAAAGTGTGGTAGCCTAGATTTGACAAAGAAACGGAGAACTTGGTCAAATGCTGCAAAGGCTGTACGTTAGTTTCAGGTCCAAATCCTCCAAACCCATTGAAGCGACAGGCGTTACCATGCGAACCTTGGGTAGATACATGTATTGATTTTTGAGCCCTTTACCAAGCAGCAATTACATATTTTAATAATAATTTATTTAGGTACATAAAGGTTTTGTAGTACATGAGGGGCCTTACAAAGTACCTATGCATTAATAGTTACATGTGTCAATACAAGGAAGTGAAGATTTATCGTAAAATTACCAGTGCAGACATAATAAAATCTCTAAAAGAGATTCTTAGCAGACTTGGTAACCCAATGACGATAACAGCTGATACTGGAAGACAGTTCTGCAGCGAGGATTTTAAAAAAAATCTATACTGAAAGAAATATAGTTTTGCATAATACGGTACCATACTGGCCTCAACAGAACGGAGAAGTCGAACGTAACAACCGCGACATTCAAAAGCGATAAAAAAAATGTGTATCCTAAAAAACTGTCAAGAAGCTTTGTTAGAGTATTTGGCTATGTATATATGTATGTATGTATAGTGTTACAGGTAAAACTCCTGCAGAATTATTTTTGAAACTGCAATATCATGACAATATACCTGTGGCAGGAGACATAAACCAGATTTAGATGTAAGAGACACGAAACCAAGAAAAGAAAGAATTAACATAGAAGAAGATAAAAATGAATCAAAAAAATGGAACAGAAGAAGAGGAAGGGTAAAAGGAAACACTAAATGATGTGATTCTGTTATGCCAGAAATGTCAATAAATTATTATTAAAAAATAATATAAAAAAAATAATAATAATAAACTAAATGTCTTATTAATATTTCTGGTTGAAACAAGGAAGGGATGTAGTGTATGTATGTATGTGTGTAGTATTGTGACGTTGCCTCGGGCGCGCACGTCGCTCGGTTATAAGAACCGCTCCGAGTGGGGGCCAGTGGTTGTCGGACTGTCGGCCTGTGCGGTGGTGCGTTGGCGAGTCAACTATCTATTAGTGTTGGTAAATGTGCATATTTTACAACTATAATATTCTGCTTTTAGTATATGTTATGGACCAAGCATAGTGATATAGTCTTGGGACCAAGTGATAAGGCATTATTAACTAACTATTTAATTAATTTTAAAGGAACTTGTTTACCACGCTAAACACTCCGACAACCATAACACACTACAAACGTACATTCACTTATTTCACTCCACTCACGACAAGCACAACGACAAGCATAAAACATCCCAAACACTCCCATACACAATCATCATACAATTCCACTTACAACACTCACTCTTCACACTAAAATAAAATAAACACACCTCTATAGCCGGACACTCCCTCCTAAGATACAGCACAAGTCTAGTTTAGGGGACAAGGTTGAACCTTTTGTACTAATCTATCAATGCTAAAAGAAATCCTCAATGTTCCTCCTCGTCACTTCTGGATGGGGCTCGGATACACAATTGCATTCTCCACAATCACCCCAGCAGTGACAGTTTGCTTGCGACAAACCTCGTCTCAGGTAAAGGGAAGGAGTGAGCTGCTCCTCGCCCTGTCATTCCATGTGAGAGGCGCGGGGTAGCATCATGCGACACGAACTTGGGGCTCTTTGCTAAGACGACGAACTTCCCCAAGTTCATCGACAGCAGACCATTTTATGCCCCTCCTGGCTTTCTTTACACTTACTCACTTTAGGCCCTCCTCCTGCGCCCAGATCTTCGGGCGTGGATAGGCAGAGTGGAGGACATCTACTTTTCCCTTTCTGCTGCCTCTTTCGCTGCCATTACATGTTCAGCGAAGGCAGCTGCTCCTAGCCATAAGCTCGCATCGTAATAAAACATGTACTTTATATCCTGTCCGGTGTTGGACATTATGTTTATTTCAACAAATATATAACGAAATTGCCCTCTCGTATTATCACTCACCTCGCGAGAAATCCACACACATACAAGTTGGCGCACGTCTTTAGCATCTTACAAATGCGAAAAATCGGCAGAAACACTTTCACAACAAACAAAACAAAAATTTATTTATTATTTTCAAAATAAACAGAAACAGTAAAAGCGGATTTACAACGTTCCGTGCCATGATGATTGTTTTCAACCACATTTACTCGATTTTAGCGAAAATCTTTAAAAATAGCATTAAAAAAGTTAACAGTTTAATAATGTTTATTTTTAAACTCTATACTATTTCTATTATAATTAAAGCAGATATTGTCACCACTGGGTACCTACTGTACTTTTTTTGTAAACGTAAAAAAACGCCCTTAATCACGTAAGTATTTTCTGTAAAATGACATTGAACATACCAATAATAAATTGACTCGCAAAGAAAATATCAAAACATAACTTATTTATTTTGATTTCAAGATTCCGGTTAGTTTTCTATGTAATCTTTCGTTTATTACTATAATAAATTGGTTACTTTTTTCTGATGTAATATGAATATTATACGTAAATGTTGAGTGGGGCTCTAAGGCCCATTTTCAAATGTTTGATCGCTGTTGATCAACCCTGTAAGGCCCATCTGTAACTGTCATCAGTTATGTCATAAATTTGCTTTTAAAAACTGCATCTATCGCACTCGTTAATCCGGCAAAGTACCCACAAACAAAGGGAAATCAGTGGGCCAAAAAAAAATTGTCTCTTATCAGGCAGAAAAACAAACTATCAATTTGTCCGACCTCAAACTCAGGTTCTCATGCTCAGCAATAGCACTAGACCAACGAGGGAGTTCTTATTTCACTCCTTTTCAAATCAACATGCAATGACGGAGTAGGATCCAGTGGAGGAAGCTACAGTATCTGGTGAGGCGGAGACCAACTGAGTGGGTACTCTGCTGCCTAGTACGCCGATGTCCATTTTACGAATTGACCCATGACTATTTACATCGGCGCTCAAGCCTGATGTGATGTACATCAAAAAGCCTGATATGATGTATATCACATCAGGCTTGAGTACCGATGTAAATACCGGCAGCAAGGAAATGAATGCAAACTGAAATAAATTGATTATGCACCTTTTTGAAAACAATTGATTCGGTTTACTACTCCGTCGGTACAAGCTACAGAAAAGTAATAATACCCTGAACCGTTCGAATAACAACCATTTAACCATTTCCGTCAAACAAATTACGCAGTAGTAGTAAGCTGTTTTGATCAAATGACATAAAATCACCGTTTATTTTAATTCATTCTAATGCCAGCAAAAACCTGGTATGGTTACAGTTTCTACAGGGTGGATGAAAAATCGTGGATCAGACGAAACAGGGCGATAGATCATTTGCAATAAAAAATATCTCTGTGGCAGAGCCCTAACTTGATCTCCTTAAAAGTTATGACTATTTGAGTTGTTTTTTGAGAAAATACCAACATTTTTAATAAGCAGGCAGTTATAGTAAAATGGGTACCAATTTTAAAACAATAAATGGTGTTTAGCTGCTTCTAGGAAATATATCATCACTACAAAAGTGCTTTTATGACAGTGGGTACCATGATTTATGAGTATTGGCGCTTTTTTCAATATCTTTTAAGTCTCACGAAAAATTATTTGTTACCTACTTTAGAACATAAAAATAATGTACCTACTATACAAAAAAATACTCTACTACTGTTTCGTTTGATCCACGAGTTTTTACCCACCGTGTATATCTGTTTCTACAAGGTGATCGGTAATTGGGTGCATACCTTGAAATGGCTGATACCCTAATTTGCAACAATTTTGACCCCGATGACTTGGGGTCCAAACTAGGTTGTTTAGGAGAAATCGAACTTGTAAAGTTTTTTGAAAATTTTCCACCTCTCCACCATAAACTGCTGATTGTGAGAAATCCACTCCGTTCAGGATGTTGAACATGACTTTAGAAATTTCGATTCCAAAAAGTTCTATTTCTCCAAAACAGCCCAGTTTGGAACCCGAGTTATCGGGATAAAAATGCAGGTTTTGAAATCAAACCATGGATACTTATAACATCACATATATTTATTCTAAGAAACTCACACAACACGTCACTCTCCCGCGCACTCCCGAATATAATGTTGTTTTCGATCACGATCGTGCCGATCGATAGTGCTGCCCGCCCTGATATGCATAGGGTTGGGACAACCATGGGATTGTCGTTATCATGATTTTTATACTTTTAATTTAAAGAAATAGCCTTGTTATATCTGACTGGAATAATAAATTCGCTTTTTCAATACCAAGACAAGTCACATTTAGTGACCGATTTACTTTTGCTGAATTCAGAATCATTGTGGAAATCTGTTTGTTCCGTCAAAAAAACCAGATAATTTGTTTCCCTGTCTGGTGGTTCCTATACTATACAAATATCAGCCGACACCTTGACACCTCCTTTGATACTTAAAACGCCGTGAAGCGTCGAAAGACGTTTATGGAAACCGACTATGTATATATAATACCTAGTTATCTCCGATTTGCCTAGTATATGGACGTGCGACGTGGCCGCAACATAATTATATATATATATATATATATATGTATGATCGCCATACCAGCTGATGTCTACTACTGAACTCTAGGACTAGGACTCCTCCAAGCGTCAATGTAAAGTGTGAATGAATCTGAAAACATTTAAAAATTAACGGATTATGTTATGTTTATCTATCTAACAAATAATATATAAAGAGTTATGTTGACACTGACATCAATATCCTGATACTCTATAACTTTACGATAATTCTGGTTATAGACATTTAATTCTCATAAAGAAATTACATTTCACTAACATGAGAACTTTAGATATATAAACTAATCATTGTCCTTCGACACTCGGACTCACAATTAATCTGACGTATTTACTGATATTATTAGTTTACATTAGTAGTATAATAAATAATTAAGCCTGTGGGTACTCCTAAAAATCTCAGTTGCGATACTATGCATAACTACCCCCGCTTTGAGATAAAGAGTGCGGTCTCGTTGTCACAACGTAGATAAATCAGTCTAATTATGTAATTTTAACAAGTCTAAACTCATCTTGTTTTTATAGACCGTGTTTCTATTCCCCGACTGCGGCTGGACCCAAAAGGAATAAAGAATTTTTAATTAGCATGGGGGGTTCAGAATACGTGGTAACCGTTTGGGCGTCGCTGTCCCTCCCACGTTGTATAGATGCTACTGGTGAGAGAGCATTCGCTTGTAATGTAATGCTCAAAATCGACTCTTGGATTGTTACATTACAGATTCGCCTGTAATGTAACAATCCATGGTTCGATTTTATGACGCCCCGGTGTGGGAGCATCTTTATACAAATATCCAACGTTGCAGGCGCTTTAATCAAGACTGATTTACTAAACCTGGCTTATCAATCTATTAATTAATGAGTGTTGAAACAGGTCTAATTAATTTGCCATGGTACGGGCTGCACACATCTTAGCTCAAATTAACAACTTCTTTTAATTGATACGGTATATAAGATGCTTTTTCGTTCGTATCGCTGAGTTTGTGGTTGTGACGATGTTACTTAAAGCCGTAAGTGTTCATTTGTTTTACTTATTATTGAAAAACATAAACATAAATTGATTGCAGTTAAGGACTCTTTGGATCAACAAATTGTGTTTAGTTTTGACCGTGCAAAATCCTTCACTGCTTATTTAAATTTTCGGATGGTACTTGCCTATCAGTTTTCTTCCTACCTTGATAAAATAAACGAGTTGTCACCAATCTAGATAGAACTATAAGGTTTGTCCATTAAAAACATGCTTACCCATCCACGGACCAACCTAGGTAAGCACGGCTTAACCTTAAGATCGATCCGAGCGGCTGTTCTTATTTAGCCACGAGCTCCTCATACATATATATTTTACAACCGACATAATTATGTGTTGTAAATATGGATAGACTTAATCTGAAAGATACTAAAAAATCATTACAGGAACATATTTCTTTATTTTGCACTCTTTCTAGATTAAGTATCATCATTTGGTCATTTCGCGTCTTCTTCCTGATAGGCACGACGAAATGTCAAACTCGACACATCCGCCATTAGTCGGGCCGTGATCGCTCAACACTATCGACATTTATCTTTACTAAATATGTACTTGAATAGTTGAATACTTGACAACAGCTTAACAAAAATGAGACCTCGTCGTAGGAATCTATAGTTCAGTAACTACTTATTTCTACTATATTATTCTTACAGTAGCAAGAAAAGATCTTTTAGACAACTGAATATAATCAGCCTCAAAAAGATGGATATACTTTCAAGAATATATTATTTATTATATATTTATTTCTATTACTTGAAAGAACATTATCTTTCCAATTCGTCATAGTTGCATAGGTATTTATTTATTATTATATAGTATATGATATGTATTATATTGTAGGTTATATTTGTGTTATATATTTTGTCTTTTTACTAGTAAATATGTAAGTATATTCCTGTATTGTATGTTATATTTAAATTCGTTATTTGATTTGTTTTTGTGTATTCTATTTTCTCTTCTTCTTTTACACACTTTGTCTACATCTCTTTTTTTCTACTCTCCTTTCGCGGGTATGCTGGAAGAGATTTCTTTAGAAATAAGCATCACCTTTGTACCTATTTTTTCTGTTCCTTTCTTCTTTTCTGTTAGTGTGTACATAAACTGTTATTTTTTTTTTTTTCATACTTCAATGATTTATTACCTTTCTTGAAACTTAATTATTTATCTTTACACATATTTACAAACAACAAAACTATAATAGAACTAAATATGTACAAGTATAAAAGGGTTACAGGGCATCCAAAAATTCGTCCGCATCGCTGTCAACAGGAAAAGTGCCCAGAAGGCTGGCAGCATTACCACGTTGGATGGCAATGCTGATTCTTTGGCCAAAAAATAGGCCCGCCCTCTGGTCACGTGAAGAGTCGACCAACCGCTTGGCGATTTCCCGAAAAACTAGGTGGGCACTCGGACCCCATGGCCCTAGTGTTTCAACCCCAAACGGCTCAAACACATAATTACCAATTAAATTATTAAATAAATAAAAAATTAATTTTATTGTCTGCAGACTTTGTTTCATAATATTGTCAATACACTACGTTATGATGAAATTGTAGACCATTTAGTGAATCATTGGGGTATAGTCAAGGAGTAATTTACAACGCCTTAGCTTTTTTGGTTTTTTTGGTACTTATTTTATACTCGTCCTTTCATCATAGTCAAAGCTGATAGAATGTCACCTTCGTCGAGGCCATCTTGTCATTGGCTTTTTAAGGCTATTCTATGATTGCACATGTCATTATAAATGCGATCATTTAATCACACAACTGCCTTCTTTCCCAGTGGCTCCTCTTATTCGTGGTGTGTGTGATGGGCGTGAGTCTGGGCGACGCCAGGCGAACGCTGGTGCACAAGCACCGGCGTCGCCCAGTCATCCTGTACAACAAGCTGCCGCGCGTCAAGGTCCCCAAGAGGATCATACTCTAACCCCCACAGGCACCCTCGCCTAATTCACGAATTGACGTCACGACGTGACAATATGATACAAATAAATCTTCCAACTGGAATTTTGGTTTTGTCATTCCCAACCCAATGAATTCATAATTTTCTAAAATCAACTTAAACTTAGCACAATTTTGTTTTTGAGAGTTGAAGGTGGATGAACCCGGTTCAAATGGATTTTCATGAAAAAGCTAACAAATTATTTTACCGAAACACTCAGAAAGTTAGTTTCCGCTGAGTTTGTACAGTAAAATAAGCCAGACATTCTAGGGAACTTTAACTAGAGTAGAACAGCAAACGATTTACGATGCGACGGCAAAAATCTTGTGTAACTGCTAAAATCCGTGTCCGTGTTTTTATGAATTTCTCAAGTCGTTGTTGTATTATGGTATTTAGAAATAGTGCCCGCTATGTAAGTCCTTGATCTAATAAATTGTGCCGCGGTCGTCGGTCACACGGCACAAGGCTGCGCGTGTCCATACTGCTTAATGGGCTAAAGGAGGATATTTCGGCGTTATCCGGTTACACTACCATACTAGACATTGTCGGACACTTGACCGCTGATATAAAAGAAGTCCCAGTAGCCTGGTTATCATTGTGCATCGGATCTTGTGTCCTACAGTTTCCTATACCTCTCAACAAAACAAAACCAACGTCAAGATGTTCAAATACGTGAGTACATACCATTGTCTAAAATTTGGAACGTTAATATTCAAAGATTTGTTTTATTATTTTAATAACATTATGTTTACTACAACTGTTTAGTTGTAGTCAAATCGTTATTATTCTTAACAGTGTGGCCCAATATCTCATGAAGATTTCATATATTTATTTAAATGAATTTTACTAGACAATTATTTTGTAATAATATACCTCCAAAAACAAATAATAGCATACCAATTTCGCTTCACTGTTAAATGTACAAGGTGCGTGGCCATATTGATATTTCAATACAATTCACAGCTTTAATGACAGGGCCCTTCAACGTCATCTGAGCGCAAAAGATTATAGTATCACTTTTATGTATTATGAGTTTATTGCTCAACGCATATACTAAAACAAACTATTTCCAGGTGCTGTTCGCTGCTCTCCTGGCTTTCGCCTCAGCCAAGCCCAAGCCCCTGGTGCTGGAGTACCCCGTCGCAGCGGCGTACACCGCGCCCGTAGCTGCTGGCTACACCGCTCCCGTCGCCTACTCCGCGTACAGCGCGTACGACTACGCGCTCCCCTACTCTGCATACAGCTATGCAGCCCCATACACTTACTACGTACGCTGATAGATTGAGACTACGGATTCCACTAAAACTGACTACAAGGCATGTTATGTAAATCATTATTGAATCGCATACTTAACAATCATCGAAATAAATTCCATTCGATACTATTTTTTCTTTTTATTCGATATTTCTTGAAACCACGATATTTCTTGTTAATATCACGCCTGAATCTCCAGGAGGGGTAGACAAATGTAAATGTATGAATAGTATATGCCCACATTTCGCCAGTTTTGAGCATACCTATTATGATTTATCAGTGGTTCATTGTATAATAACATTGGTCTTTGTTAAATAGGTCAGGTTGTGGTGTTCCTCATTGTTCGTGTTCATATTATTATGTATTCTGAGAGGTTAAACGCTTTATGATTGAATAATAGTATATTAGACGTAATACAATTACTATTTGTAATGTAATAATGCCGTAAGTATTTTACTGCCCTGCTAATTGTGACGTAATTGTTCATTCATAATTAGCTTAATATTCAAGAATTTAGTGGTGTTAATTGCTGAAGTTATTGTGCTCCAGCTTTAAGGGCATTAAAACACGTGTTCAGCGTTACAGAACTTACAAAATACCAAGTATATCTTTGCAAATGTTGTTGCTATTATTCCATTATTAAATAAACGTGCACATAATAGGCACTAATGTATTTCAATAGGTACAGCCTACATTCGTAATTATTGTTACGAGCTAAACATGTACGTCACAACATGTAAAACTACCAAGGTTGTGCATTTAGGGGGATATTATTGAAATATCGAATCAAAATAAGAACACGCTCGCTAAATGAGCATAGGACGAAAAGTCGCTTGTAAATTAAATTGCGTGCGATGTTAAGGTAAATTTTATCGATGTGCTAACTTCTAGTTGGTGTTGATGTCGATTTATGTTGGAGATTAGAGATTTTATCGTTCGATACGGTAATAAAAGGGTGGCATAATGAACGTCGCTGACGCCCGAGACGTACAGTGTGGTAAACGTGAGAGCGTGACAAATCTCACGTGACTGTGCCCACCTACCGAGATTAATTATCAAATCAACCTTTCATTCAATCAACTGCGCGCAGATTGTTTTACCCTGTAAGTGTAATGTATGTTAGGGTGTTGAATTGTTTACCGAAAAGTTGTTTTTGCCCTTATTAGGTAGCACAATCTATGAACCAAATTCGTCATACACAGAAATGAAAGCGTAGGCAATCACCGCCATCTTTGCTGAACTATTCGAGTCTTTAAGACTCGGCCATCGAGAACTACGATGATAACGTTGTGAAGTATTAGTTCTTTGTTTTCTGAAAATCATCCCTACAAAGGAGATGGCCAGTTTTGGGCCAAAGTATGTACAGAAACGATATTTATATTAAAAAAGACTAGATTTTTTACTGATTAAAAATAACATGTAACAATAATAACTTTCTACCGGAATGAGCTAAAAATTATAATTTGAAATATGGTTTTAAATTGAATGTAGTTCTAAAACTAGCTCCGTAAACAAGCTGTCAGGTCATAACTAGTTCGTTCTAAAACTAGTAGTTCTAAAGAAGTTACTAAAAAATCGATATCTATCATTGGTCATGAACATAATAATCATTTATAAAAGAAAAAAAGGACATTTGATGAAATTATTGTTGTTTTAGTAATAGTTATTTATTTATTTAACAATAACATCGTTCAAAATCGTGTATCGGTTGACTGTTTCAAAACGAAAAAATATCGATGTTTGTCAAAATGTCAATATCACGTCACTCCCGTCAAGTCCCGTCATTCGTTTTCGTACTCGTGCGGATGTGCTTATTCGACTTTGGATTGATTTTACGAACTTGGACACCGATTGCTTATCGACTGGACAATGGTGAATTGCGTGAGTTGTGGTATCCCTACTGATCGTAGCAGCGCTACTGGAAACTCGCTCTGCCTTTACATGATGAAGCAGTTCTTTCCATAATAAGGGCAAGGACTGTCGTCAAACAGTGGCAAGGTACCAAAATACCATCACACCTCCTGCACCATTCCTGTATGATATATTAATTGAGTATGAAAATGAAGATGAATAAAATATTGAAAAAATAACTTGTTTCTATTTTACCTACCTAATTCCTTTTTTGAGCTATGCAATAATATGCTAATAGTAACATACAAATATGTTTTCAAACAATTAAATCAATGTGTTTATTTGACTATGGTATTTACAATACATTTTGGCGTTATATAGGTACAATTCTTACCATCTGCCGCATAACCTAACCTAGTAACCCAAAAACTTATTTTCTTCCTAATTCCCATAGAATTTAACAAAAAATCTTTCTGATATGAATATGTTTGTGTTTTATCTATTAAATAATACATAAATGATTACTGTTCATATTTGGCCCAACGATGTATGGATTTCTGGCGATCTCCTTTAGTAATTGCTAGAAGTTAGAATTCTTAGTTTTGCTTTCTTTGCGGTTCTTACTTCGTTCAAATTCTTTTCTAATTCGTAAAATGGTTGCATAAGTAATTACTAAAACTCAAGTTATTATTTTAACTTGACTATAGATACCAGGGTATTATTGTAATCCAAACACTTAACTTACTAATTGTTACGGACATCACTAGCATGCCCTCGCGAAAGCCATTTTTATTTGAATGTCTCGTTCACTTTCGTCACGGGTCGGACCGCGACAGGTCAACAATTACAACGTGCTCCTGCCTGATTAATTTGATTATTGGTGAGAAGTGCACTTGCCTCTCGACACCTGGCACGTGAGAGGCAGACTATACTGTACTCTATGGCTATGGTAACAGAGTGAACATTGCTTGGTCGATGCGATATAATTTTTGTACACTCAAGGGTCAAAAATGAACCAGAATGCTGACATGAAGAAATCATCAAAAAAACATGCTTCGGGTAATCAGAGTCAACGAGCACAAGTTCGATACAGTTTTTGTAGGCCAAGATAGAAATCTGAATATAATGGATGTAAAAGTACCCTTAAAGAAGCCGAAAGGCACTTGTTTTCTCCATCATTGTCATATTTTTTTTTTGTTTTAGACCATACTTTTTTTTGGGATGGTACATCAAATGACTCCTCCCGCTTTGGGCGGAGCGGAAGGGAGTGTCAGACTTTTACTGACTAAAACCCATCCATGTTCCTTCGTTTGCACTTTGTGTTCTAGGGCCGCGGTATCTCTTTTGAACAGTCCCGCAGCCCTGGCAGGCATCGACCCTTGCAGGCTCCTCCTGTTTGCTGACATCTCTTTGAGGCGCGCGTGGAACACGAACGCGCCGTCGACACGGCCTGTCGTCATAAGACTGACGGACGGCGAGCTAGCTAGCCCATTACTCACCGTCCACAGGCCCGCGCCTACGGTGGCCGAGAGCCACCACGTGGCCCCCGACGCTCGGGGCGTCTCCCGCGGCGGCTGGGACGTGAGGTTATCTCCCTCTCACGTTCCACCACCTCCTTCGCTAGCAAGACTGCTTCGCAGAAGGAGGTGACGGCTTCCCATTCCCTCTCGCCCCGGACCATGGCTTGAACCAGGGCCGGACGCGAGTTGTCACCGCCACCAATCGCCGCTACGAGGACACGGCGGTACTCCGCCCAAGCGGAGCAGACCTCCACGGTGTGGTCCACCGTGTCCTCCGGGCGATCCTCACAATGGTAACACCCGGGCGTTTCCTCCCGCCCGATGCGGTGCAGGTACCTCCCGAAACAACCGTGTCCGGTGAGGACCTGCGGTAGGCAGAAGGTGAAGGCGCCGTGGTGCCTCTCTAGCCACTCCTCAAAGAGGGGACTTACCGCCACTATTTTGGTGTGTCCTTTCTAGACCATACCTGGGAACCTTTTATTTACAGAGATATTGGGGGTCAAAGTTCCAACTTTTTCACAAGTTTTATTTTTAAATACAACTTTTTAATGTTATAACTTTACTTCACGACCACCGTAGGTACTATTCAATGCATCCATCAGCACAATGTTTTGAGTGCGTTACATTGAGTCCTACTGTGATTTTTCAACCCAAAAATAAGGCGTTTCCTAGCAATAATTTTTGAAAGAAAGAAAGGAAAAAATATTTATTTGTCGCAGGGACATGACGTGCATACAAAATAAAAACAAATAACAATAATCATAAAACGCATAAGAAATATTATAAATACAACAGAAACAAAAAAAGTTAACAGCTTGCACGTCGTGACTGCGACAAGCAGGTTACCGGTTCCCTATCCATTTGCTTAAAAATTTAAAGACCTAATATAACTTAGCATAATTTTGTTTGGCATAATTATATTTTCGCATAATATAATTACGCATAACAGCTTACGCATAATTTTTTGAAGCATAATTTCTCTAACTGTAATAATGATGAAGCATAATATTCTAAAGCATAAATTTATTAAGCTTAAAGTTCTAAAGCATAAATTTTTTAAGCATAATATTAAAAAATAACAGGGTTTACAGGAACCTAACTTACCAAACCTCGGGGTGCCCCTGACGTCAACCGTCTAGGGTTAGGTTTCCGTCAGCAGGTCGACGGAGCCCCGCTGCGCGGGGCTCCTATTTCTGGCTGCAGGGTTTACAGGAACCTAACTAACCGAACCTCGGGGTGCCCCTGCCTGACGTTATTTATATTAATTGTATGCCTAAATATTATTATGCTAATAGTCATTAGGCCTACTAACGTTATGCGAATCAAATTTATGCCTAAAAAAATTATGCCGAAGTATTATTATGCCAAAAAAAATTGTGCCAAAATCGTTATGCCGAAGTATATTAGGACAAAGAACATTATGCGAAAAGAAGGGATCCCCAGGTTACCACTCAGCACAGCGCTGGTTTTCACTGGTCACCCGTGAGAAAAAAAACGTAGAGTACGTAACGTAGTTTTGCGTAGAGTTACTTAGTTTGATGTACAGAATCCTTCGTGAAGGGTCTGTTTACACCTTGTTTGGATCAACTAGCATCCCACCTGTGCAATCTTTGGGGATTAAGATTTTGCAGTAACGAACCTCTCACATAATATATGTATGTAGGTACTTACGTAGTTAGAACGGTGCCAGTGGAAGTATGTTTGTTTGATCTAGTTCATTACGTTTGAATAGACAGTTTGCTTAGTAACACTACCCTGCAAACAGGATTGGTATATTATTTAAAAACAAACACGCGCATACAAACATGCCCCTATAAGTAGGCTCATTGGGTCAAGGTCCATTAAAAAAACCCGAGTTATTTTCGACCCCTTTGTATACGAAAATAGCTTGCGTGTTGGCCTTTTTTATTGGACACGTTTCAGAAAAGTAATTTTAAAATTTATCTGAGAATAAGCACTTCTTGTCATAATTACCATCGACCCCGCCTTTCACCACGATTCTAGTGTTTCAGTTGGGGAGCAGAAGTGGTGGAAAAAACTCCCCAGCTACATATATGCGATTCTTTGCAATAGTTTACGAGGTTATTAAAACAAATAAAAGTTTTGTGTTTTGTTATCCTATTGAGTACAGCATAGGCCTCCCAACCTCTCTATGCGGTCCTATCTCTGGCCATGTTCGCCTCGCAAACAAGATCAGATCGTCACAGCACCTTCGCCGCGGGTTACCTCGACGGCGATTTCCTCCGACAGGCCGGCAGTGACGATCATTGCCATCATTGCACAGCGAGACTGAATGACGATCATTGCCCAACTTTCCAGGTGCATTCGTGCTCCGAGGCCAGCCCACCTCCACTTCAGCTTGGCTGTTTTTTCTCCAAAATGTGTAATACAAAACATAAAATTAAACCATTTGCAACAAACCCCAATTATCTAACTGTAGATTCTGCTGAAATCAGGCTTCAATAACTCATTAAAGCTCAATGCTGCACTATTGCCCTTGTTGAAGGAGATAGGCGGTGCCCTAAATCAATTTTGAACACTTATTGGCTGGTTGACAGTGCATTCACCCAAATTAGTTAGTCACATCTTACCCTCCTCACACCCCGGGGATAAGTAGCACTGACCGAGTTTCAGGGACGCCTTGACGGCTGTTGACCGGATTGCTTGAGATCATTCAGCCGATGACATTGAACTTTTATTTTGGACTTTCTAGTTTCCAAAGGATTTCTTTCAAACCTCTTTATAAACTTTTGCCTTAAATAAATTTTTGAACGTGATGGATCCTTTTCAAATATATATCACATTTGTCTAGCGATGGTTAGGTATTGAAAAGGAATTAAATTGAACGCAATTAACCATTTTTTTATGAAACAGTCGAGTCATGGCAGCAATAAACATAATCATCATTGCACCTAACTATCTTCTTGGTTACAATCAATATGGTAGAGACGCCAAGACATCAAGCGACTAGAATCTGTCAAATTTCTTTAATACATTTTCAATTTTATCGGTAAATCATTAGGTTCAAGGTTGACTGAGAAAATTTGACAATTTAGGGTTGCTTGATGTACTGGCGTCTATACATACCTATGTAAACAATTGATTGTAACTCTTTGATTACATAATTATATCATAATAGACACGTATCGTCTGGGGAATGCCTTGAATGAAAGCTGTCTCTAATTTAATAACATAACAAAGATAATCAAGATTGTAGGTTCAGGCACTACATGGTTGAGTAGCAGACATTTGATTAAAGCTTTACCTACACCATCTATACAAAAAAACATCAACTACCTAACTTTTTCGCAACCATATTGGGATCGGTTTACAGTCTAACTTTATGCAATAGATATTTGACAGAAAACCAAGAAACTGCAGATTAAATGAGTAGTTTAATAGTAAGGATTAGGACTTAGAAGTGCAACAACAACTCCTGAACTAAAATGCATATTTTCCTAATTTATTAAAAATTTAAATGGATTTATTTTGGCTTATGTTACCATAGGTATTAGAAACCTGCTAACTTTGTAGAAACTTAAAATTTCAACTGACTGATCAAAATGTTTTTATGTTATTAAAACTAAGCAGTCCACTTTTATTTCCCTTATTTAACTAGCATATATCTGTGACCGAAATCTGATTAAGCACATTTATCGTGTTTTGCTCATGTATTTATGTCCTCTGAGTTTCTATCAACGATAACAAAGTATATCGTAGAAGGCTTATGTACAGTAGATTGTGTCTGTCAGCTGAACGGTGAATAAAATGATTTAGGTAGAGAAATGGTACATTCACCACAAAAAAACAAACGATGATGACTGAGATGTTAAATCTCTTGGCAGACTCCTCAGCTACACTACCAGTACTCACATATTGAACAATACACATCGATTTTATAATTACCTGTATTAATCTGATTAACACGATGCAATCCTTACTAATTGTGTCGAGAAAAAAAATATATATATAAGGCTTAGAAGATAAGAGGAACGCGCGGGGTCGCTGAGACTCTAGAAAATTTCTTTACCAATATTCCGTTAGAGGTTACGAAATCTCTCCCCTCTTCATCTAAATTAGCTGAAGCACTTCTTAAAGAAAACTTTACTAAGGACATTCCAAACTTTAAATTTAAACCAATATGTATTGATACAATTATAAATGCATTCAAAAGTCTCAACATAAAAAATACTGAAGACTTATGGGGGATATCCGTCAAAGTTCTTGGGGATATTATTGACTCTATTGCTCCTCTCCTAACTGGCATATTCAATCAATGTTTGGATAGCGGCAAGTTTCCTGACTTAATGAAACATAGTAAAGTAATACCAATATTCAAATCGGGTTGTAAGGGTGACCCCTCTAGCCCTTACCAGATGGTGCGGAACAAACTCCGCACCTGGGCCCCCCCGCTGACGCAGAGTCTCCGGCCGCAGCTCGTGGAGGACGTGGTGAGCGCTCTGTTCCCTTCGCGAGGGGAACATCCTCCCCCGCCTATGGCTCCGCCGCTTGCGGTGCCGGAAGCGGACCACGACGACGATGACGACACTCCGGAGGTGACTGGGGTAGACCTGAGAGTGGCGGTAAACCGGCTTAAGGCCAGGAATACCGCCCCGGGACCCGATGGCTTACCTGGCAAAGCCTGGGTCCTGGCCTTGCAGGCTCTCGGGCCCCGACTGGAGGGGCTCCTAAGCGCATGCTTGGAGAGAGGCCAGTTCCCGCTTCGTTGGAAGACAGGGAAACTGGTCCTCATCCGGAAGCCGGGGCGCCCTGCGGACTCTCCGTCCGCATTCCGGCCCATTGTGTTGCTCGACGAGGTGGGCAAGCTCTTCGAAAGAGTAATTGCAAACCGCCTCGCCGGGCACCTTGCGGGGATGGGGCCGGATCTTGCGGACAACCAGTTTGGTTTCCGCAAGGGGCGCTCGACGGTGGACGCCATCATGCGCGTGAGAGCCCTCACGACGCCCCCGTCGTGCGGTGTCCAGGGGTGGGGTCGTCCTGGCGGTGTCTCTCGACATCGCCAACGCCTTCAACTCCATGCCCTGGAGCTGCATTAGGGAGGCACTCCGGTATCACCGGGTGCCGACCTACCTTCGTCGTGTGGTCGGGGACTACCTGACGGACAGGTATGTCATATACCCTGGTCACAACGGAGAATGGAACCGGCGAGAGATGTCGTGCGGTGTTCCACAGGGATCGGTTCTGGGGCCGCCCTTGTGGAACATCGGCTACGACTGGGTGCTGCGTGCCGACCTCCCTAGCGGCGTCAGCGTAGTCTGCTACGCTGACGACACGCTGGTGCTGGCGCAGGGGAGGTCGCACGAGGCGGCGGCCGAATTGATGACACGCGGGGTTGCGATAGTCGTTGAGAGGATCCGGCAACTGGGTCTCGAGGTGGCGTTGCACAAGTCCGAGGCCATGTGCTTTCATGGGCCTCGGAGCGCGCCACCGTCGGGATCCACACTGACGGTAGGAGGGGTTCCCGTCGGCGTCGAGTCGACGTTGAGGTACCTCGGACTCGTCCTCGACAGCCGATGGAACTTCGTTGAGCATTTCCGACGTTTGGCTCCCAGACTGGAAAAGGCCGGGGCTGCTTTCAAGCGGCTCCTGCCCAACCTGAGGGGGCCAAACGCCTCCTGCCGGAGGCTCTATGCGGGGATCTTGCGGTCCATGGCCCTTTACGGGGCCCCGGTGTGGGCGCGTTCGTTGAGGTTGCGTGCAAGGCACTACCTGAACGCGCCCCAAAAGGTGGTAGCCGTAAGGCTGATCCGGGGGTACCGCACGATCTCCCGCGAGGCGGCGAGCCTCCTTGCCGGATTGCCGCCATGGGATCTGGAGGCCATAGTCCTCGCGCGCCTGCACGAGTGGCGCGCGGAGGTACAGAGCCGGGGGGTAACTCCGCTGCCGCGGCATATTGTCGCGCGGCGGACAGACCTCTGCCGTGATCTCATGGCGACATGGAGAGAGCGACTATCGCAACCCCGTTCAGGGCACGCCACGATAGTGGCGGTAAGTCCCCTCTTTGAGGAGTGGCTAGGGAGGCGCCACGGCGCCCTCACCTTCCGCCTGACGCAGGTCCTCACCGGACACGGGTGCTTCGGGAGGTACCTGCACCGAATCGGGCGGGAGGAAACGTCCGGATGCTACAATTGCGAGGATCGACCGGAGGACACGGTGGAGCACACCGTGGAGGTCTGCTCTGCTTGGGCGGAGCACCGCCGTGTCCTCGTAGCGGCGATTGGCGGCGGCGACCTCTCGCGTCCGGCCCTGGTTCAAGCCATGGTCCGGGGCGAGAGGGAATGGGAAGCTGTCGCCTCCTTCTGCGAAGCAGTCATGCTAGCGAAGGAGGCGGCGGAACGTGAGAGGGAGAGAACCTCCTCACGTCCCAGCCGCCGCGGGAGAAGCACCGGGCGTCGGGGGCCACGCCGTGATGGCTCTCGGCCACCGTAGGCGCGGGCCTGTGGACGGCGAGTAATGGGCTAGCTCGCCGTCCGTCCGTCGTATGACGACGGGCAGGCCGTGTCGACGGCGCGTTCGTGTTCCACGCGCGCCTCAAAGAGATGTCAGCAAACGGGAGGGGCCCGCAAGGGCCGGTGCCTGCCAGGGCTGCGGGACTGTTCGAAAGAGATACCGCGGCCCTGGAACATAAAGGGCCAATGAAGGAACATGGGTGTTTTTTAGTCAGTAAGAGTCTGACACTCCCTTCCGCTCCGCCCAGAGCGGGAGGAGTCATTTGATGATTTCTCATCCCCAAAAAAAAAAAAAAAAAAGGGTGACCCCTCTAATTATAGACCTATATCTGTGCTTCCAGCATTGAGTGAAATCTATGAAAAAATAATGCTGGACCAGATGCTGTCTCACTTCAACTCAAATGGGATTCTGCATAGTCAACAGTTTGGTTTTACGAAGGGTAGGTCGACAACAGACGCGGGAGTAAAACTCATCAGTCACATTCTGGAATCCTGGGAGAAGTCCCAGGATGCCATTGGTATTTTCTGTGACCTCTCAAAAGCGTTTGACTGCGTCGACCACAACACACTGATCTGTAAATTACACCACTACGGAATTCGTGGACAAGCTGCTGATCTTGTTCTCTCATATTTATCAAACAGGCAGCAAAAAGTAAATGTAAATGGGGCGACGTCCTCCGGGTCTCTAGTAAAGATGGGCGTGCCCCAAGGTTCAATTCTCGGGCCTTTCCTATTTCTTGTTTACATTAATGATCTCCCTTACATGATGGCCAAATTATCGGATATAATTCTATTTGCTGATGACACTTCGCTAATTTTTAAAATAGATAGAAAGGATACGGATGTCTTACATGCCAACGAAAGTCTAACTGTTCTCTCGAAATGGTTCGCAGCTAACAATCTTTTACTGAATGCGAACAAAACAAAATGTCTAAAATTCTCTTTACCAAATGTACCTCAACGGGATATAAATTTAAATCTTGACGGCAAAAAACTTGATGTTATAGCGGAAACTGTATTCTTAGGGATTACTATCGATTCAAAATTGCAGTGGGGAACGCACATTAGAACTCTTTCGGGTAGGTTAAGCTCAGCTGCATATGCAGTAAGGAAAATAAGGCAGTTAACTGATGCAGCTACAGCTAGGTTAATATACTATGCTTATTTCCACAGTATTATGTCTTATGGCATTCTGCTGTGGGGATCGGCGGCAGACGTTGACTCAATTTTCATTTTACAAAAGCGGGCAGTCCGCGCGATCTATAAAATGGGTCCTCGCGAGTCCCTCAGAGAAAAATTTAAAGAGATCGATGTACTGACTCTGCCTTCCCTTTATATCCTAGAATGTATTTTATATGTCCGCAAAAACCGAGGGCTTTTCAAAATTAGAAGCGACTTCCACAATATTAATACACGCAGTAAACACGAAATTGTAATACCCAAATTCAGGTTAACAAAAACTAGTAAGTCTTTTCTTATTAACAGTATACGTTTTTATAACAAATTACCTAAGTCAGTTATAGAACTGACCGATGGAAAGTTCAAAAATTACATTAAACGTGTCCTTATTAAAAAAGCATATTACAAAATCAAGGACTACGTTGAAGATAAAGAGGTTTGGCTTTAGTTCCTTCTGCGCATGCGGCTTCCCTGGTAGCTCATAAACAGCACAAATATGTGGATGTCTCTAACTATTCTCAATCCGTTTTTTTTTTCTTTTCATTTTAATTTACAATGGTTTTTTTTTTCTTTTTTTACAATGGTTATCACATCACTTAAACACCCTTTGTTCAGAATAGTTGCAGCACTGATGACAATATTTTTGTCACTTGTTTAATTTAGTCTTTTATAATATTTTCTTGCCTTTGTATAGATTCTGTTTAACGATTGTTTGTGAATGTGTGAACAGTGTAGGCCTTGTAGATTCCTAGATGTGTGTTAACTTTTGTTAACCTCTTATCTTGTTTTCCGTTTTTCTTGTGTAGTAAGCAACGACTTATTGTCGGGCCTATGCTGTCCCCCCATACTTGAGTACTAATGCTGTAACATGATAATATTGTAAAACTAATCATTTTAAAAGAGTAACCATGGAGTTTCTTGCCGGTTCTTCTCCATAGGAAACGACCAACCCGAACCGTGCACCTTTTTGTCGACGTTTCATAAGTGCCCATGTAGGCCTATGTGAAATAAAAATATTTTGATTTTGATTTTGAAACATTATCAGTGATACAAATTGTGCCCATCGCAAATATATATATATATATACATAATAATTCTAGGTCTGCAAAATGAGCCGAAATACTTTTCTAAAATAGTTAGCGTATTTAACTAAGGATTTTCCTTTAGTCTAATGGGCTCATATTACAGGGCAAAGGATATTATGTGCCTACCTAATTACGTGATGAACGGATAGCACCCATTTTTATTTTTAACGAATCACGTAAAACCATTACACCTACACCTAATTATTTTCAGGCCACTTGAACATTCGTCTTTGAGAGCGCGTCACGCATGAAATTTCGTCAATCACCCATGTAACTGTATGGAACACGTTTCAGTCGTGACGTCATACTTCGCACATTTTTATCAACAACATTCATCGAAAGTTACGGACGGATTACGTACGTCATGTTACAATGCGGTGCGCATATTGTTTCTTGCAACGGAAACTTGTACGTTTGCGTTCGTCATGTATTAGAAGGTAAGAGGAACGCGCGGGGTAAACGCTCATAGGCTTGATGAAACAATTTGAGAGCATTTTCGCTACTATTACGTCGCGCGTTTCTGCTAACGCCCACATTTCAAATACACTCTTTGACAGAGTAAGTCGCGTGTTTGTAAAACCAAATCGTTTACTGGTCAAACACAATTGCATTATGTTTTCAGCGGCCATATTGGAATTCAATAATTACTTGAATACATTTTGATTTATGTTTAATAAAGCTAATGGAAAGTTTCGCGATCTGCTCGGTCCATGAAAGTTTTCTTACACGCGTCCCCAGAGACTATTGCGTCAACATCAGCTTTGTTCTCTTGAAATCAACACTGTTGTTTAAAACTTTCTATCGACAGAAAAGCATGTGAAGGTTGTGACACAGTCCATGCAAAAATATCAGATGTCACGCGTTCGATTTGAGTGACTCGTTGGTGAGTTACGTGTTAAAGACGACTGTCGGACCTTAGTCGGCATTCGATATTGAATTTACATTAAAATAGGTACATGTCGGATCCGGTCATTAGTCAGGACATAAAATGAATCGCAAGCGCGCCAGTGGTAACACCAGGAGGAGGACATTCAGTGTCTGATCGCAGCGGAGTTGAGACGTCCTACAACTGTTTCCGATTCATTGTGCCCAGTGTTATTGTGTTAAATTATAATTTTAAGTAATTTATAATTTAATAAAACAGTTTATCGCGTCCTGTGTGTTTTCATTGCACGAAACCCATCTTCTACCCGCGAGCCTTACGGAATAAGTCCTGACAAACCCGACATACACGTAACGTCACGCTACTCATATTTCGCCGGTTATAATGGGTGTATAAATACCCTTAACGAAGCCGACAGGCACTTGCTCTCCCATGATATATTTTTTTGTTCTGGACCATACAGCTAGGGAGATATTGGGGGTAAAAGTTCCGACTTTTTCACAAGTATTTTTTGTATGTTATAACTTTACTCTAAATACCTCCATGACCCCCGTACTGTTCAATGCATCCATCAGCACAATGTTTTTAATAACAAAATATAATGTCGTTTCCCATCAATAATTTTTGCGTAGACCTATTTAATTCGATGTACAGAATGCTTGGTTGATGGCTTCGTAAAGGATCCAAGATTATGTCCCCTGCAATAAGAGGCGACCCTCTTACTATCAATCAGACTGGAAAGAAATGAAGACTGGACGCTGCTAATTAGAAATTCCCGATGGAAAAAGCCAATAACACTACCCGACCTGTTAATCGAACCCAAACATCATTCATACTCGGCTGTAGCGACCGTTTGTGAACAATAGCAGCTGGATACCCGGATTATATTATTACTTACCAACACTAAAAAGGTAGTTTCACTTTAAATCCACAACTTAACTTCACTGTTCCAAAAACTATCCAAAATCTTTTACAATTGATAATTGTAACTGAAAAGGCGTACTCGGAAAGTACAGGAAAACTATGAAGGACCTCTCGCACTACGCGGCTACGACCACGACTGGTCGCTTGACCAGCTGTTATCTTTAACACAACTTGGTCGGACTGCGACCAAACTAAACTTTCTTCCTGGTCAAAAGTCGTGACCGTGGCCGTGTAGTTCGCGAGGTTAAAAAAGAACACAGAAATATAGGGTTTTTTACCTAATTGTAATAGTATGTGATAATCTAACGTATACTGTGAAAACCAAGCATGTGAACCTTTGTTGACACCACGTGCAGCATGCTTATACACAACTTACCTAAGTACCGCGGAGACCGGCGCATGTCCCTTTTCCGATTAAAGAGAGTAAGTAAACAAATACCTATTAGATTTTTAGTTAGTAACAAAGTTGAAAGAAAATATTACTAAAGTAGGAAACCACAAAAACACTTGATAAAATACACGTATTTAAGGAAATACCTGCTTAGACAAACACAAATTAATGAAATAATTTAAAGAAATACAGGTTAACTTTACAATTAATTGTGTCCAAATCATTGTTAATCTTTTTCATTGTAGGTATGTCCTGTTTTCAAGGGCCCTAATTTCTTCAATGAAATTGGGGCAATATTGTGCTTAGACGTGGCTTAAACACAATTCTTGGATTTGTTTTGTTCGCTTTGTGTGACTTTTTTGTGGGTTTCTTAAGTACCTGTCGTCCAAGGAGCAACCTGTTGCTGTGGTATTGTTAATTTCCTGTACCTATTCCGTTGTTCAGTGGGACTGCAATAAGTTAACAATTAACAACTAATATGTTTATAGAGATACCGTACTCAATGTTTGATTGATTACAATTCTAACCACTGATCAAAACATAGATGAAATGTGTTGTGTTTGTTGCTGTCAATCCCTACAAAACTATCATTTGAAAGCCGTAAAGAGAGCCGTAACATAAGATAATATCATGCCCATAATCCATAAAGGGTTAGGCAGAGGTGTGTCTAAAAGTACACCCATACTCCAGTCATGTTACAATCCCATGTAATAGGGGGCGACCCTATTGTCATCAACCGGGCAAACATTCAGATTTCTTATATGTAGAAAACAAAATAACTACTTTGCTCGACCCGAGAATCGAACCCAGGACCTCATGCTCAGCAGTCGTGCTTGCAACCACTCGATCAACTACTAATATGATTATTCCAGCGTTTTTAAACCAACTGTCACTCTCCAAACATAACGTATGACGTGCTCTTATTTCATATCATCAAAACAAGACAAAAGAAAATCAGCATTGAAAAAGAAATACATTGTTACATAAAATATAAGTGTGGAGAGGACGTATCGGGGCTCGTAGGTGACAGATGTAGGTGTCAATTGCAAGCGGTGACGACAATTCCTGGCTGGACTGTCTTCTGCGAGCCGCTGTTACGTAAAAGCCGACTGACCTGAAAGATCTTGCTATATTTGTGTCTGGATACGTCGAGAATTTGGATAGTTTTTGTTTGAGATGTACCATTAACGTTTAAAAAGTGATTTTCGCTTACTGTATTATTACGAACATAGCATTTTGGATTAACGGGATATTTACAATGTTTACTGCGTTGTTTAATATTTCTGTTTATCTGTGATCATGGTGCTTGCAACAGCACCGAAATATCGGGAACTCAAAACGAACAGATGTGTGCGAACAGTGTTAATGATAAAATTTTAGCGACCATGACAGTTTAAAAACTTATATAGCATTTTAAAAACCATATTATTATGAAATACTTATGTCTTATCTCAAAGTTGCAATCGTTATTTCACGAAAAAATTACATTTGAATTTAGTTATGTGCATACATATACATATTGCTACTCGTGACTGTATATTATATATTGTGTGTGCAAATCATAAATGTAGTTGAATTTACTTCTCAGATACCTTCTCGAAAGTCGCATAGTTGTGAATACGTGGATTGCAGAACTGCTTGCTGTTGGCATTTGTATGGCAGTTGCATGCCATGAACAATGTTTTGTTCATGGTATAAGAATTTTTCAAGTGGACGTCGATGGCCAAATCCGAAACTATGAGGAATAGCGAAAAATACTCAAAAGAGTCTCGAGCCGATTTTGATGAAAACTAAAACTGCATCATTGGATTTTCGAAAAATCAATATTCCTAGCCAGGAATCGATTTTGGAAAATAAAACACATATTGTATTATTAGTTATTACACCACACGATAGCGTCGCTATGAAACGTAAATAAATTCTTAAGTACCTCATCCAGCACTGCGCACAAGTAAGTTACATAAATGATCTGATAGCAGACCCTTCGTACATGAACACAACTTGTAATCGCTTACCGAATCTTGTGTTTGTATTCAGCCGAGGCATCTATACAGAAATGTTACCACCACCATAATTAGTTTCAATGTAGATGTTAACTATAAGCTACTGTTGACAACGAAACCTGAAATGTAACGTACAGGTGTCTCCATTCAAAATCTATTTGTGTTTCCTTTGAAAGGACCGCCCCGTGTAATTGCTGACTGTGCCTCATAAAGCATTTGATGTCGGAATTATAGTGATTATCACTTGGGCAAACAAAATATATTATGTAACATCAGAGGGCTGCTAATAGTCTTCGAAAACTAAATGTTAGACACTTTAAAATAGATATATTGATGAAATTTAACTTGCTCAATGTTACTCACCGTATTTGTGTACCAGTGTATAATTCTGCTTAAATGTGCTTCCGAAGCGGTGGAGACCTGGTGTCCTGAAATACAGGCCTTTCTGCTAGCTTAGGCACCAGTCTCTCACAGTATAATAAAAACGCATGTATTGTTCACGAAACCTAATAATGTACTTATGTATTGTGAATCTTTATCTTATTTTATAAGATGTTAAATAAGCCTATTCTATACAGCGACTAACGGGACATATATCAGTAAAACTTTCAGGGAGAATAAACCGCAGTCGTGTTGATGTCCTCTGAAATTCTTTTTTCAGGTATGGCAGATTATCAGATTTAGTGGAAACCGACCAAATTTACGTCAGACTAAGCTTTGATTTGCCTGTTTAAGTCGTTTTGGTGAAGGTCCCGTACGATAAGATGAAAATCAACGTCGCTGAACATACTATTGTTGTTTTTTGTCGTTTTTTTTAATAGGAGGGGGCGTGATGGTGTTCGTACTGAATGAGTTTGCTGCGAAACCCTCTGGGCTCCCATTTCATAGGCTAAACATTGCTGCTTGTGGAGAATTCTGTTAAAGTTTTCGAAAAAGGAGATCTGCTGCTGGTACTGGAAAAGGTAGTAGTTGTATTGAACCTCCTATGTATGCAAGAAACAGTCAAAAGTAACGTTGGCGAGAGGATTGTTGTTTATTCAGGAGCATCAATTCACGTTCGAAAGCACGTTGTTAATTAACCTTTCGAGTAAAAATTGCGCGTCACGCGATAGTTGGATTTTATTATGATGACGACACCGACGATGTAGACTACCATTTTCACGTTTACCCTTAAATTCGAGTTAGAATTGATACCAATTAATACATCACACCTTGTAATACCCGAAGGGTAAGGGGGGGTGTACTTGTAAGGTACACACCTAACAAGTACACTCACATTTCGTTAGTTATGTTAAACTCCCATGTAATAGGGATAAGTTTATTGCCATCGACCGGGCACAAATCCAGACTCCGTGGCTGCTACTGAGAAATTCCTGCTGGAAAAACCGAATAACACTTTGCCCTACACGGGAATCGAACCCAGGACCTCATGCTTAGCAGTCGCACTTACGACGACTAAATCATCGAGGCAGTCAATAAATATTATTATTTTGTATATTTTATTTTATATTATTATTTTGTATATTTTATTTTATATTATTATTTTGTATTGCATGGAGACATGATTAAAATAAGAATCAAGAATCGAGGATCAAGGATCGAGTTCAAGAATGTCTGTCTCCAAGGACGACCCTAGAACAATTAGTTTTAATTGTTTGACTTTTATGTTAAGTTTTCTTAGTATGCATATCAACTACAGCTAATCAATTTCAATTATTGAATTGTTTATTTCGTTCGACCAATGGAAAAAATGACGGGAAAATGGAGTATCACGTGGATTTTCCACAGGTCTCGTGTTGTTTACAAACTTCTTAATTTTTCAATTTATTGACGAGGTACGATAAAAGGTGCTAACTTTCTTGATTGGTTATTTACGAGTAGCTATTGTAATTTGCAATGTACTAGTATTTGTTTTGCTTTGATAAAGAATTTTAATAAATATTTTCATGGATCTTGTCTTAGGCTATGTTTTAGTTTTACTTAGAGGGGTCAAAAAAACGTAGGTATTCCAAATTACAAAGGATTTTTTTTTGAACCTACTTCAAAAATGGAGGAGAGGTTCTCAAACCGACGATTTTTTTTTTATTTGGAAAAATATTTTTTTGTCTGAAAGAGTATACTCCTAAGTTGGTCCCATATAAATATTGTCATGATCTGAGAGATATGGAACGGAACTCTTCAATAATAGACAGCAAATCTGTCGTGATTGCTGCAATCCCTTGGATGTTAACATAACATCACGCTTGTATACTCTGAGGGGGTACGCAGATGGGTACAGTACACCCGCATTTCGATAGTTAGGTATGTTAAGTTTCATTTTATTGGGGATAAGCCTGTTACCATGAAATGTATTGTTAACAATGTAAAATAAATGCATAACAAAAATTTGTATAGGGTATTACAACTAAAAAAGGAAAAAAAAAACTATTTTGCAAAAAATAAAACCGACTTCAAAAACACAAAAAAAAAATGTGAAAAATAACTCAAGCTTCAGAAGTGGGTGACAAAAAACTAAATCAAACAAACACAACTTACCGACTTCAGACGCTAAAGTTATTTTTCACTTTTTTGTGTCTTTGATTTTATTTTTTGCAAAAAAATTTTTATTTGGTATCATTGTTTCTTTGATTCGAAAAATAGTTTATTTATTTCCCATATCTGGAAAAGTGAACATACCTATTATAGTATACTACGAACGAGAAGATGAAGAATCCAATTACCAATCCATAATGTACGAGTATATGTGTGCGCAGAAGATTTAAATGCCCTTTTTCGAATGTATTACGAGCCACGTACAGCAATAAAACAATACAAACTATCAAGAGCATAAGTATAACAGCAAAGTAATTTACGTCACGCCTAAAATCCACCCAGCAGCTTCCTGATACTACCGCAAGACATTCCTACCAACTTATCCTTATCAAATGTTTTACGAGCACAGTGAAAGATTTAAAAGTACAGGTAAACGCAATAAAATATGTACGCCTTCGTGAATTCCGATGACTCCCGAAGGGACTTGGCTCGCCGATCACGCGTCGATCAATGCCAGAGACGTCGCCGAGGATGGCCGCTTGCGACACCAGCGGTGGCTGCGACGTATATAACGTACTGACGAACAAGCCAACATCACGAGTCCTGTTCTAGCAGTACGAGCACTACCAACCCAACTTCCAAGATGATGAAGCTAGTGAGTATCCTTTCATTGCTTTGTGGAAGTAGTTTGCAGTCAGTGAAAGTGAAATAGACAACGTTTGTGAGATTGTTTTCCAAGAGAATCCTTCAACATCTAGGTCAGCCACAAATGACTTTGAACAAAACTCTATAAGGAAAATTGTTACTAAACTGTGTTCGACACCTAATGGCAGTATTAGTAGTTTATAACAGTGCCGAAGTTCTAACTACATTTATCTATTGCAGATCGTTGTCCTCGCCGCGCTTGTCGCCATCGCCGCCGCTAAGCCCGCCTTGGTGAGCGCACCCTTAGTAGCTGCCGCACCCGCTGCGGTTGTCACGGCAACCAGCTCGCAGTACTACCACCGCTTCAACAGCGGGCTGGCCGCGTACGTCGCTGCTCCTGCCGCCTACGTCGCTCCCGCTGCCGCGCCCTACGTGGCTGCACCATACGTAGCCTCTCCCTATGCAGCCCCTTATGTTGCCGCTCCTGCCCCCCTTGTTGCCTACTAAGCCATCTTGACGGCACCTCGTGAGCTCATTGTGATACTACGACTTAATTTCCGCACTGGTTGTTGATAAAATAAAGATGTTATTGAAGAGTTTTTGTGTTATATATTTTATTTTCCCTTTATATTTCTTCATTAAACTGGAACTTTAGTTATAACTTATAAAAAATCTTATGCGTAGATATAAATAAAAGGAACTTATTATTCTATACTAATACTAAATCCGTCCATAATATAATCGTATAATCGTATAAGTCCATATCAGGAAGTGTCCAATATGAAATACGACAACTATAAAAAAATTGCCTACGTGCGAAAGCTCCAATTAATATAGCCGTAAACAAATATAGTTTTATGACTAGTTACTAGAAATACTAATGCAAGAAACGCGTGATACTGATAAATAACAAAATTAACATCACATTAATTTGTGGGCAAGAAACTGCTTCAATCATAATTAACATCAACAAACTAAACATCACTAGTACCTAGGTATATAAGAGCTTAGTACGTACAAGTACCGATTCACTTACAGACCTACGTTAGCCAAAAATGAACAACAATAAAAAGGTTTCTTTTTCACTATATTATGTTGAAAATATTCAAAATAACTTGTAATATTTCCGTACACAATGGAGACCTAAGAACATGAGGTCCTGTATGTTTAATTTTATTACAGGTTAACATCAACAAATATAGTAACATATTCAGTACAAAGAGCTCTCGCATGAATATACAACTTGCATGTTTTTACATATTTAGATGCTCTATCTAAATGTGGTGTTAACCACCCCTAAGTACAGTTATCTTCTCAAAAGCTTGCAAACTACGTTGCATGACATTTGGCTCACCGGTTCCACTAAAAAGATGTATGGCGATCCTTTTAGATCGACCCGTACAAAGCCATGGGCATCAGTTAGTCCATAATATCGACGAAACATCTTTGATAGGTCTATATGGGTATGAAGAACAGAGTGTAAAGTTCTGTAACCCCCATAGAATAAGGAGGACCAGACGGTTGTTGTGTCTGGTGGGCTACTGCCCGACACGTAGGTACTGTCGGGTTTTTCTATTTATTCTATACTAGCTGTTCCCCGCGGTGTCACACACTGCGCAGCTCCTAAGGGTCGTAGCGTAATGTTATTTAGCCTTTCTCGATAAATGGACTATCCAACACAAAAAGATTTTTTCAATTCGAACCAGCAGTTCCTGAGATTAGCGCGTTCAAGCAAACAAACAAACTCTTCAGCTTTATAATATTAGTATAGATTTAGTCGCGGATAACTTTAACAGCGCGATTTAGAATTTTGATGTTAGTTTTTCATTTATGATATATTATGATGGCGTTGTTGTACATTTTGTACTATGTCGCTGTAGTACTTTTAGTACTATGTTGCTGTAGTACTTTTTGTACTATGTTGCTGTAGTACTTTTTTACTATGTTGCTATAGTACTTATAGTACTCTG
Organism: Eurois occulta; assembly: GCA_950022335.1. Classification (NCBI taxonomy): domain Eukaryota; kingdom Metazoa; phylum Arthropoda; class Insecta; order Lepidoptera; family Noctuidae; genus Eurois; species Eurois occulta. Next base: position 9,392,063 of record OX465496.1, read on the forward strand.
TTGCTGTAGTACTTTTTTTAATGCCGCTACTTGTTCACCATCCTTCTCCTACACTTATTCCATTTTAATTCGGTTAGGCGCAGCATAAGTTCTTCTTGCATTCCCTTCTCTTTTATTCAGCCTCTTCAACCCCTTTCTAGCCAAATCATCTTCCACAATTTATGTGGTCTTTCCCCCCGTCTTACAACCTCAAAACTTTGCTCACGACATTATCTTCATTCTTTGTCATTTTTACCCGACTACGGCGAAGCCCAAAAGGAGGGTTATGTGTTTTTATATTCCTTTGATAGGTTAGCTAGGTATTTTGTACCTAGTTTAAACTCGAACCAAGAAAACTATAACAGTATTGTACTTTTATATGTATAAACTTTTACTTCAATCATCAACTCGCCACAAAGAAATTAACAAAATTCCTTCCAATAAAGCGGATTGATGTTCGTTATTGAATTGTCAATGTCAAGGTTTTTTATTAGGCTTATTGTCGAGGCTTTATCAGAATTAATGTTATTGGCACAAGGTCCCTTGAAGGACTACGGATTCCACTTGTTTTGTTGTGAAAATTAGGTCTAGGTTGTCTATATACCTGTGTTGTCCCAAACAAGAATGATTGGGTACAGATAATACTACTATGAGATCAGAAGTAAGTTTTTTCTATTCAGATATTCCGGGTGTTGTTAAAAATAATAATTTTGTGTAAGTATTTAAGTCGGGCTATCTTCGTTATATTTGGTTCATAATTAATAAGTAGTATATACACATTAATAGACGTTTTTATCTTCTTCATAGGTAACCTTTGCATTTTAAAATAAATATGACTCGTGAATTTATCAAAGGCGCTTATATTTTGAGACACTAAGATAAGTTTTAATTTCCACACTCAAATACGTAGTGAATAGCAAAACAATAAAGATTCAGACACACAAAACATTCACGACGAATACATGTTTAATTTATATTTGACGAAGTTGAAGTTGATATTGACTTATCTATCATACAATAAAAATGGTTAGCGCCTAGCAAAATATTCACAGCATTTCAGTAATACGTAAAATCTAAAAAGACGCTTACCATTCGAACATTCGCAACATATTAAAAGACTCCTGAGAGTGTTAGAACTCAATACAAATCACCAGGCGCTACAAATAAAACTTCATTTAATTAAACCTGGTTCCTGTATCCGAGGACAAACGTCGCAAACTTACAAATGGCAGTTCTTTTTTAAGTCTGCTTAAAATTTGACCCTTAGAAAAATGTCAAAGTAAATCACACACATATATAATGCTAACAGGTGAAAGAATCCTGCACTATACAAAGTTGGTAAGCTTGATTACAGATTCTGCACTAGTAATAAAATACACGAGTCTTCAATTAACACACAGTTGGCACGACAGTTTGATAGGGATGAATAGTTTGTGTTTCTTTTCCTGAAATCATGAATTATACATCAGTGATTATCTTTACGGTTTCACGTATAGGTACAGTATTTTTGTAGTTACTTAATTTGCTTATGCGATTTGATGACACTCAATATAAAAAAATAAAATAAGGTATAACGTTAAATACAGTTTTATTTTAAATCTATGTCAAGTTCACCCATGATTTGTGCCTGAACTAGGTAACTGAACTAGATAATCCAGTGTTTCAGGCGATTGGAAAATATGTGAAAATATTACCAAAATAAAACAGTTTAACAAATAATATACTGACATTGTAATTTTTCCAGTACTTCTATAAAAATCTATTGGCTAGTCCTAGTAGGGCCCTGTATCAAATTTTTTGAGGGCTTTTTGAACCGAGTGCGGCGAAGCCCAAAAATAGCAGAAAATCGTTAGTACTAAAAAAGATTTTTGCAAATTAAGAAACTAGAATCCTGACTGCATCGCTTTAGCAGTCATTCATTTTACTAACTCGACAATTTGCTTTCTGGACCGCGATTGATGAAGCATTCATCAAAGAGCGAGCTCAAAAAATTCGTGCTTTCTGGACCGTGGTAAGTACGGTAGTAGCTACGCCCCTGTGGCCAAAAAGGCCTTCAATTTTGAATACAGTTTCAAATAAAATTAATTTGTATTACAACAAAAGAAAACGTGAAATTACGTTTAAGTACCTGCCTGAAGTTAATTTATCACAAGATTTCCATAATAACTTTGTATTACATTTTCAAGGTCGATTATAATAACAACATTTACAAACAACCCTGAAACGATCCAATGAAGCCTTCATATAATATTAAAGCCTCTTTTACGACAATCCAAGAAACTTTATTTAATGATTTTCCAGGGCTTTTGTTTCGATTTTACAGTCTATTTATTTATAATAGATAATTACAAACTTTTCCTTTTTGAACAAGTAGTTATTTAAAGGCTGTGTTATCTACCTACACAGAGCATCTCCGTTTACCGTCTTCTTGGTATTGTACGCAAATGTTTTTTAAATAAATCTTAATTCAGACAATTTTTAGTCTATTCTAAAGAACAAGCAGTTATAATAACTTTCGCAATAATATGTATATCAACTCAGATATTACCAATGCTAGCTATTACCTAGCCAAACTTCCTTTTTTTTTCATTGTAAAGGCCCAAATATCTTAAAAACCCTTTTAGAAAAGCATTCATACCAACAATACATACGAGCATGCCGTGTATCATCATTGAACTGGCAATAATAAGCAACAATAGCTTCTGGGTTCCAGCCATGGATGTTTTTCATTTTCTTTCGTAGAAGCGTTTTTTGAGCCATTCACCTGGAGTTCAATTCTCGGAATATTCAGTTTTCTATGAAATCTGTGAATGTAGAAAACATTTTATTTTTACCCTTTTCATCTGGAACTACATAATATATGAGCATTTCCATAAAACCAATGTTAAAGTCACCCACACATGCGTAGTCGTGGCAACCACTGCCTTATGACACGTGTCACACTACGCAATTACGTAGTAAGCAAAATACTGCTCCAATCATTTTGTTTACTAGTTTCGGAGAATATAACGCAACGATATGATGAATGAATTTTCCTCAAAAGACGGAAAATAACGTCGGCAATGGATTCGTATTCAGTATATTTGCGTCCCACAAAACGTACACTCGTGCGTCTAATCGGCTGCAGATTTGCTTAGAGAATTAGCTTAACCAGACATCGAATTGTATCGAAACTCGATCGGTAACTGACGAATATGTCAATTAAGCAACCTAAAGTAGGTTAGTGGGAGCGATAACTAGGCAAATACGATATTACGAGTGTTGTGGTGTCCACTGGTACTTTCCCAATGGCCCATCGTTTATTATTCCCACGACGTTTTCAATACGATTTTTGTAGCCATCAAGGTCCGTGTCCTTACCCATTGTACCATTAGGTATTCCGCGATACCCGCCGTGTTGCCTCACCACGATGCAAAATTTGTTACACCTATATAAAAGAGGGGGTCCAATATTCTAACGCCCGCATTATAATATCAAAAGCGGCCAGGACAGGTGGCCTTCAAAATGATCCGAAAGGTAAAGTCGTATTAGATTGATAAAAATATTAAAATTGGTGACATTGAGATTGGCTTTTTGTGTAATGTGGTATTTCTCGTTTCAGGTATTGCTGTTTTTGTCGATATGTGGTTTGGTGAGGAGCTCGGGAGTACACGGGGATGGACAGGCACACTTTGGCCACGTGGCTGCTATAGGACCTGCACCGGTAGCCGCTCCAGCTCCCGTGGTCACGGCTGCTAGCTCACAGTACTTCCAAAGAACTTTTAACCGTCTGGTAGTTCCTCAATTAGTAGCTCCAGGCGCACCAGTGGCACCTCCACCTGTGCAACCAGTTTTCCAAGTTGCTCCAAATCCTCCAGTATTTGTGGAACCTACTGGAGCAGTTCCTGTTGCTGTAAATCCACCGCCGACCCAAGCAGCTCCAGTACATCCGAACGTGGCCATAGCAGTTGCGACTGCTCACGCCGCCGCACCTGTCGCCACAATTCTGCTACCGCCGTACCCCTTCGGATTTCCACCAAACTTTGGCTTCATCCCTCAGGAACAACCTATAAACTTACCTGATGAGAACAACAGAGAACCGACCACTCAGTCAACTACACAAGCTGAGGCAACAACGACGCAAGAGCCCGAACAGACCACGCCCCTTCCATCGAGCAGTGATGACAACTTTGTGCAACAAGCTCTGCCTTCCAACGAAGATGTGAATTTCAATCAGTATGGTCCACCACTACCACCACAAGATGAACAGTTCCCACCTAATCAACCTGGTCCTCAGTTCCAGCCGAATCAGCCGCGTCCTCAGTTCCAGGGACAACAACCTCAGGGCCAGTTCCAACCTCAGGACCAATTCCAACCACAACAGCCCCGACCTCAGTTCCAGGGACAACAACCTCAGGGCCAATTCCAACCCCAGGGACAATTCCAACCACAGCAGCCTCGACCTCAGTTCCAGGGACAACAACCTCAGGGCCAGTTCCAACCCCAGGGACAATTCCAACCACAGCAGCCACGACCTCAGTTTCAGGGACAACAACCTCAAGGACAGTTCCCACAGCAGCAAGCCCGACCTCAGTTCCAGCTACAGCAACCACAGTTTCAACTACAACAACCTCAGGGACAATTTCCACCCCAGCAACCTCAGCCACAATTCCCACTGCAGCAACCACGGCCGCAATACCAACCAGCGCCACAAGCGCAGCAGCCGCGACCACAGTTCCAATCAGCCCCACAGCAGCCGCGGCCACAGTATCAACCAGCACCACAGCAACCTCACCAGCAGTACCAACCCCAAGCACGTCCGCAGCAGCCCCGCCCAGTGTACCAAGCACCTCAACAACCCTGGCCACAGCAACATGCAAGGCCCCAGAAACTAAAGACTTCAGTAGAAGTGGTGCCCGTGCCGCTCGCATACATCACTCCTCCACCGCTTCACAAAACTCATGCACATGTGAAAGTGGTGAAACATGTCTATACATTTGTACCCGCTAGTCATGCGAAAATTTTAGTAAGGCCTGTTAAAAAAGCTAGAACCGTTCGTCTGGTGAAGATAAAAAAGGTCCATTCTCAGAATTTGAGGGCTAACGCTAGAGACATTGAAGTCACTACCTTCAGCCCGTTTCCTAGGCCCAACACTAAGCCACCTAAGGTATAATTATAAAATAGTCAATTTGTACACTCGTTAATAAAAATGCACATTGTAAATATGGTTAAGAATGAGATAAAATAGATATATTTATACTTTTGTAAATGTTTGTTTTAATTACCTACCCGCATTCCTATGCCATTACATTGTAATAGTCTCGGTCTAGGCCAACTGGACGTTATTAGTTGTGCAACGGTTGTGTTGCTCGGAAGACGTGCACGCCTTGCCAATGACACTGGACCTATAAAGTAATGTAACGAAAGTGACATTTGCATGACAAGCAAGGGGTTTTCCATGAATTTTTTATTATGTTATGCGGCACTATGATGTACTAGTCATATTAATTTTGAAGTTACACATAACATAACGCCTAGCGAAGAGAAAAAGCTGACATTCTCAACACTTAGAAGTAAAATAAGATTAAGATCAATATCAAGATAAGATCAATATGTAAATGTTTTCCTCAACGAAAATATACGTTTGAGTTTGTTATACGATGATAAAGACCGATTTTAGTCACATTAGTGCGACGTGCATTTGATGCTCAGTGATAAGTATAATAAATGTATAATTCGTTGGTACGTTTTACGACGATGAGGCAAAATTACTAAATCGAAACCTATTGCGCCATATTCATGAAATGGTCAAACGCGTGTCTATAATAATAATAACTTGTAGAGTATCTTGACTTGGCTCGCGAGGTTGTCGACATGTGGGATGTGGACTCAGCGATCATTGTGCCGATAGTCGTGTCAGCCCATGGCTTAATTGCCAAGAGCCTCGACCAACATCTCAGGAGGCTCTCGTTAGGCAGCTGGATCAAGGGCTTGATTCAGAAAGCGGTACTTCTGGACACGGCTCGTATTGTTAGGAGGTTCCTCTCTCTGAGCCCTGACTGCCGGTAGCTTGAACCCTGTTCCCGATACCGGTGGGTTACAATTTTTTATATTTTTAAATGTTTTTTATATATTTTTTTAAAATTAATATTTAAAAATGTATCTAGTTTGAAAAAATATGGGAATAAATGGAATAAAGGGAATAACTTGTAATACTAACTTTTGATATGGAAGAGTTGGCGTAGACGTCTAGGGTCCATTTTAAAGAATTGTGGATGTTTACCGTTCATACAGCCATGTTCATTATTGAAAAATAAAAAAAAATATCAAATCTAGCATGTGTGCATGTGCAAGCAGGTATCTCAGTAGCTATGCCATTTGGTTTCTGTTCAGTTCAATGTATCTTTAGCTGAAGTAATTGAAGCCTTGAAGCGACCTCGAGCCGCTTATGTATTCAGCAAACGCTAGAAAATCGTGCGTTAGAAACACTCATACCTAATTTCCTCAGTACGACAACAAAGATAGTGATTTAATGAAAAAAAAAACTTTAATTGTACAAGAGCCTACAGTTTTACAAAATTGGCGTCTTTTCTATTATTCCTTTTGGATCACTTCAGATTTTAAGAAAGTGCTTGTAATATATCCACAAGGTGTGACAGGGGTGTATCTAGTAAGACAACCACATTTCACCAGTTATGTTTAAGTCCAATGTAATAGGGGGCGAGCTTATTGCCATCAATCAGGCACAAATTCAGACTCCGTAGCAGATACTGAGAAATTCCTGATGGAAAAACGAATAACACTTTGCCCGAACTGAGAATCGAATGCAAGACCAGCAAGGAGTCGCGCGGGCGACCACTAAACCAACGAAGAGTTCTGACTTCTAAAAACATGAATAAAATCTTCTATGATAAAAACGTATCATTTCAGCCCTAATTTACTAGATAACTGCCCGCATCAATCTAAGTAAGTACTTATCTTCTAAAAGTAACATTGTTTTGCTCAAAAAATACATCAGTAAAGGTGACAAAACTAGCTACAACAATCATAAAACTTATAGGATGTCAACATGATACTAATTGGCACTTTTCTCGGAACAGAAATAAGCCCCCAGCTAGAAGCTACAAGCTTTTCATAGAAATGAGTTCCTTGAAGAAACTATCTTTGAAGTGAAAGGATTGCAAGAGCTTGTAACTCTACGAGGCGTGATATTTCGAATTTGTTTGAAAATATAAATTGTTAAGACTTAGCAGTAGAATAAAATTGTATATATAAACTGAGAACATAGAATTTCAAACCTTAACGAATCGGTTAAAGTAATAGAGAAGTAGAAAACCGTGCATTGTTAGTATATAGATGGTAAAATACGGATTCGATTTGCCATAGAGGATGTCATATATTATATGCCTATTATTTCGCATAATACACCCTTATACACCACCATGTCTAAACACGTTCGGCTCCTTTAGATCATATTCATGTTTGGGCAAGTCTCATGTTATAAGGGGCGACCTTATTGCTATACCAATTTTCCCGGCACAAATCTAATCCTCGGACTGTTTTCTAGAATTATCTAATAGAAAAACCGAACACCGCAACAGGACTATAAAGATCAGTCAGATTTATTGTTGTTTGAAAACGAATGAGCAAACTTGGTTAGTAAAATACTGAAAGTAAAATATTAGCAAATTGTACAATATTTACCCAATTACGACGGCGTCGTTGGTATAGTGGTCTCATGTAGTACTACTGAGCATGAGTTCCTATGTTCGATTATGTACTGTTGGACAGTGTAATTTTTTTCGTAATTTTGCATCCGGAGTCTGGATTCGTACCGGTTACAGGTAAAAGGCTCGCCACCTATTATATGGTACTTTAAAATAACTGGCGAAATATGGGTGACCTTATAATATGCACACCTCTGCCAACAGTCAAACCAGGCGTGACGGACCTAATGTTACTTGGCGATCAAAATATTCGACACCGAATTAGAGAAAATCCAAATATCAGTCACATAAGATTTGATGACGTGTTTACAAACAATTCTAGATTATGACGGTGACGATATAAAGCGTAACAAATAACAGATATCTCGTAACGGTGCTCGATGTGTCACGGTGATAATCGTCTCCGTCGTAGCAAAGATCGTAGACGCGTAGCACGGAATTAATATTGATATGGCGTAGCTATGAATGTATGTAGATGAATATTTTCGACTATGATTTTGTAAAATAAACATTGAATTCAATTTTTATATTTATGTCTTTAAAAATGTTGAAAAACTTATATTATGTGACCGAAGACATCATCATTTTATATTGTTTAGTTTTGAGTTTGGCAATGATTTAAAAATGTGTTTCATTGTCACTAACAACTAACTATTGCTAACCAACAAGAATCTTTTTAAAGAAAGTAAAAAACGAGTATGTAAGTCACAGCTACATATTTATATTTCCAACACAACCCCCAAAATAAATCTCCATTTGACAAGACATCAGATAATGCCCAAAACTGTTGAACTAGTCCAATAATGTTATCAGTCTGGGCAGCTTTACTGTTGTAATGATACGCGTCCCCGTTGCGTGCCCCGCGTATAACGAGCCACTGCAATCGGTGACGAAACCGAACACAAGGTGAATCTTACTTCGTACAGTATAAAAGGTAATGTCACCAAACTGTGAACATCACACTCACATCTTCTGTTCAACAGACAGACACTACCAAACCAATCAACATGTACAAAATCGTAAGTATTTACTTGTTTTTTTTAGTAGATAATTCAATCAAAACAATGGTTTTCGATACGGATTTGGATTACCCTGCGATTGAATTTTGGAAATCTTTATCTTTGTTGATATAAATATTAATCATGATGTTCTTCCAGGTATTCTTCCTCGCTACCCTGGCTTTGGCCGCCGCCAAGCCCAGCGCAGTGGCCGCTCCCCTGGTTGCGGCGGCCCCCGTGGTCGCCGCGCCTGCACCCTTCGTCACCGCCACCAGCTCGCAGTACGTAGCCAGGAACTACAACGGCTTGTACGCTGCCGCTGCTCCTTTGGTCGCTGCTCCTGCCCCTTACGTTGCCGCTCCTGTGGCTGCACCTTACGTCGCCGCCCCATACGCCGCCGCCCCATACGCCGTCGCTCCTGCGGCTAGGTTCGTGGCCCCAGCTGCTGCCCCCTACGTAGCTGCCCCGGCACCAGTCCTGCCCGCATACGCTCGGTACGCCGCCGCTCCCTACTACGCGGCGTCTCCTTATTACGCCCCCTCTGCCCCCCTTATCGCCCTCAAGTAAATTACGACTGATACTTAGCCCATTTTTTTACTGAAGAATATATAATTATGACTTTTTTATGGTTTTCTTTTATGAAAAGTATTTACCCAACATTTCTACATACTTACAACAACAGTCAGGATAACAATTGAAGTTCTGTACACACATAACAATATTACTGTTTAAAAAAAGCTACAAGCTAATCATTACGATACAGATACACCATAGTCAATAATACAGTTATTGATTTGCATAATGACACATAATTATTTTACAAGTTTTCGTAATTAAAACTTGTATTAACAGTTATTGACTTGCATAATGACATAATTATTTTACAATTTTTAATTACGAAATTCAATAAAAGTCCTTCGGCTTCAATGTTCTCAGCATCAACCCATACAAGGAGCTTAGTGCGCATGTAATTGTACGTGATCAAAGTCGTGTGATTAGTTTCAAGGAAGTTCGCCAGGCCTTGGCAAAAGTAAGTAATTTGCCTACCAACGAAACGCGGTACTTGTTACATAAAGAAGCCGCACAACAAAAGGGGAATTACAATGGCCTATTTCTGTACAAAGCGATAATGTTTTGATAAACATATCTAAGTACTTAAGTAATCACTAAGAAAAATACTTATCTGTAGGTCTTCACAGATATCGATTTTAGCTTTTCGCAAAAAGGTCTGAATGGAATATAGACTAAAATTATCATAATTTAAGGCAATAGATACAATGGTAATCTAAGCGATGAATGGCGCTGTACTTGTAAGATTTCATTCAAAAGATTGTTGAGAGGAAAGTCTAACTACGCAGTATATATACTAGCTACTTTAGCACCCACACTGATTCGTGAACTATGTAATTCTTTTTCTTTCTACTTATTCTATTTAAGTTTCAGTTCACGTTGAAATAAAAGAAATAAAATGTTAACTTTATTTACTGTGCTACTGAATTTTTAAGTATTTCCTTAAAGTTTATTACTTGTCGGTATGTTAATGGAATAAAGAAATTCAGAATTAATTACAATATTAGGTAGGTAATGGTATGAGGTCGTGGGTACGGGGTACGTGTTTACTCTACTAAACGGATGATATGAAAAGAAAAGCATTAAGGTAATTTTCAAAGAAAATTCACCAATCTCTGCAAAGGAGAGTTACTTTGCCGAGATTGGTGAAGTTTCTTTCCGAAGGGATTTCATGACGAGTTCACTAAATTGAGTGTATGAATTAACTTTATAATCCTGAAATTGACCATAGAATAAAAAAAAAGAATTATGACTTTGGAGGCTTTTAAAACAGATGAAGCATAAAAATATAACAAAAGAAAGGGCACTGAAAATAAAAACTTACGCAAAAAATATACTACAAAGCTAAAGAGAGTAGGTTATTATTACTCAAATATTAAATGAGGTACTCACCTACTCACATTACTACAAAGAAAGAAAACCTCTTTTAATATTTAACTTTGTAGAAGGTAGTACTATTTAGCTAAAACATGCTCCACCTTCAAGTCACATGCTATACGTGCAATAAGATTGAATCCTACGTCAAACGAATCGCAGAACGGGGTCGAACGAAACGTGGGCGAAGTTTTTGTCGAGCCCGAGATACCATAAAACATTTTAATAAAAAACACTGAAAACCTGTACAATCTTACTGAGTGGTCACGTGGACTGAAATGTGTTTCGTAAACCTTTCTTTCACTCTTTGCCATCTGCGTTACACGTGCTGCCTTAGAAATAGGAGCTACTTAGTTTTCCTTTGTGTAAACAACAAAGTTTATACCTGCGTAGCTTGTAGTACTTGTCTTTGCGATTCTTTATGTTCTTGTGCTCTAAAGTTATTATTTTAGAAACGTTACCCTCCTGAGTCTGCTATATTTATACCATAAGATGTCGGATATACCGGTTGTCCTTAATAAAACGGGAGAAGACCCTAAGTCCTGAGATTTTATTTGATAATTACAGGGTTACCATTGCATATAGAAAGAAAATACATTTATTTGTGTATCATGATTTTTACCAGAACAAAAGGTTGTTTTTTTTTAAACTATTCTTTTCACGTATTTTGCTTTGACGTAGCTAATGTCCAATAAAAAGGATTTCCGATCATAATAGACAAACATTGTAACCGGAAATTGTTCGTTCTATCGGACTTTCGGGTAACATGGGATGTAAACTAGCAAAATAAATAAAGTAAAACACATTTCAAATTTTACCAAAATAATTATATAGTTCTATAAAAATAACTTGAACAGAATTTTTAATTAGGATATATATTAATAATAAGATGAAATCATAATAATATTCTTATGTTGATTTTAAATTATTCTAAAAAATTAAAATTATTTAGAAAGAAGTTCAAATTCAAATTCATTTATTAGCTAATACAACAGAATACAGACAGGTTTAACAGCGGGTCCCAAACTAGGCATAGCCTGTATCTTGGTGACCCAGACACTACACAAAGTTGAAAAATTACTAAATTTGTTTATTTTTTCAAAAATCACGTCGTCATGCTTAGCAAGAATTACAATATTACCCCATTCAGCACCATTAACAATCAAGTTCCTTATTAGGTAAACTATGAAGTTGATCTCAGAAAGACCAATCTCTGGTGTGATAGGTTATAAAGCAGTTTCTTTTTGTTGTTAAACAAAGATATTAGGTATATTACAACTGATACATTTAACCGAGGTCTTTTCAATAGTTTTGTTTAGTTAGAGATTAAGTACTGTAGGCGTTACTGATACTGAGCCTGTGTCATCCCACTGCTGGGCAAAAGCCTTTCCCCATGACTTCCAAATTCTTCGATCCAGTGCCAATGTGGACCACTGGTCGTTGGCGTACCAATTTAAAATAAATAAAGTCTTGTCATCTCTTAAGAAACCGTATTGATATTTGAAACCGGGGACTAAGGCGGGCGACACAGGCCACTTAAAATATTTCTATAAAAGGTGCTTTCCATTAGTTGAAATTAGAGCAACGTAAAATTTCGAGGAATTTATTTAAAACATAATACCCATACCTTTCGCCGAAGTCTAGCTTACTTGTAGGTAGCTATACCGTCGAACACCTATTAAGTAAAGTAAAGTTTATAAGTTGGGACGTAGGGGGTTCCTAGTATACTCGGTTTCTCTGGACAGATCATTGACCTTCAGCAAAAATTGCCGTACCATCAAGCAGAAGGTGCACACTCGCAACAGTCTTTTACGGCGACTAGTCTCTTCAAAGTGGGGTGCTTCGCCTCGTGTCTTGCGGACTACTGCGCTGGCGCTATCTTTTCAGCTGGCGAATTTGCGTGCCCCGTGTGGAGCCGTTCAGCCCATGCAAAGCTAGTGGATACAGCTCTGAATGAAACGTGCCGGGATCATCACTGGTTGCCTTAAACCGACCCCGGTGCAGATGCTGTATCCACTGGCAGGAATAGCGCCACCAGAAGTTCGCAGGACAGTGGCAAGCTCTAGCGAAAGAGCCAAATGGCTTCAGACACTCGACACCCTTTACATTTAAATACCCTCATCTCGCAAAGGCTGAAAAGCCGAAACAGCTTCCTGAAGTGTGTCACCCCACTCACTGGCGAGCGGTCTACGGAAAGATTGAGATTGTGGCGAGGTAGTGCATCTTTACCTAACCCATTCGTTCCGCCTGCTGAAAATCTCCCGCCTGGACATTTTATTATTTTATTTTATACATACAGTTATAATACAGTTTCACGTTTGTTTTGTACCATTAAACCAGAGATGGTTTGTATTGGTACTCACATTCGCTAAAACAACACTGCTTAATACTATTTAACAAATATAAGTAAAAAAATGAAGGTACATGATAAATAAATATTTCGCACGTAACTATTTTAGCCGTAAACATCTAACGTATCCTATACAGGTTGCTCCGTTTTTATATATATATATATATTTTACATGAGCTGCCATGGCTGACCTGGAAGTCTCTGAATAAGGAAAACCTGCTCAGGTGGGGATTGATTAATGATTCTGCCCTGGAGTGTAAATGTGGTGCTGTTCTGCAAACGATGGGGCACTTAATATCGTGTCCTGCTTGTCCTGTTGTTTGTTCGCTTCAGGAACTGATGGACGCTACTGAAAGCGCCAAACTAGTAGCTCAGTTTTGGGCTGATACAATTTAGATTGCCATCGATACGCTAAGAAGAAGAAGTATACTTGGAACTACTGATCCGATTGCTATGCATACTTGCTTTCACTAATGGGAAGCATATTAAGCTATCCCCAAATATCATATGCTATTTCTATGAACGTTTACAACGTTACTGTTGGATCGTTTTCGAGAAACAATTTAGGGAGTATCCTTTTGTGGCACCATTTCTCCGTATCGGCGGCGCGCACTTTGAATACAAATCGTTTGGACTAGTGACGCGCTAAGTGATTGCAATTCGATTCACACATGGTATTTCTGTTCACTCGCATAATATCGAGGGCGTCCATCAGTGAACTAATTTACTGCGTTTTATTTACATAATTGATGTTCCGTCTGCTTTAAGTTTTTCACCATAATTTGCTAATATGTCCGTATTTTAATGTTATACTAATAGAAATATAAGAAGAATAGAAAATAAATGAGAAAGTAACTCTGCCTGTCTGTCTGTAGTCTTTTCACGCCTTAATGGTCGAACTTATTTCGATGGAATTTAGCTGACCATGACCTGTGCAGGAAAGAAACGACCTGCGTGTCCTGTTGTTTGTTCACTACAGGAACTGATGGACGCTACCGAAAGCGCCAAACTAGTAGCTCAGTTCGGGGCTGACACACTTTAGATTGCCATCGACACGCTAAAAAGAACTGGCTTGACTTTTGTTGTAGTTATTATTCATGAAGAAGTGAAAATCGGGCAAAGTTTAAAAAAGATAAAATTTTGTGTATGTTTTGACAGCCTCGTTGGTCGAATGGTCGCAAGCGCGACTGCTGAGCATGAGATCCTGGGTTCGATTCCCGTGTCCGGCAAAATGTTATTGGGTTTTTTTATGTTGGGTGTACTATTAGGTACAGTACCTGTGCCCAACCCTTCTGGGACTACAGGCGTGATGTTATGTTTATATGTTACATTACGTTAAAAAATAATGTTCTTATATTCAAATGGCTAAAAATGTTCTTGTAGATATCATTATAGGGCTTCGTTTTAATTTACACTTTCCATATCAAAAACAAATTCTTGGAATCTTAATGACGGCAGCATGGCTTCGGAACAGCTTATTACAAAATACCAGGTACAAGGTAATTTATCCAAGCCGTCGATTCGGAAAAGAGTTATAAACAGAAAAACTCTGTCCTTGGCAATTAATTAATTACAGAAAACGAATTTGTAAGAGTTTTGTAGAAAATCGCAATTTTCCGCAATAACAAGAGAAACATTGAGAACCTGGAGACTGATTCCAGGGTTCAGTGTAATGACAAGCATTTCTTCGAATATATGCCGCATTGGTGGAATAAACCACTTTTCCCATTGACAGCGATGGGCAAAATTTTTTGATGGGCGTTTCTATTTTTTATACCTGTTAGCTGTGCTGTGCTGTGTGTGTTGTTGTTGTAAATTATTATTAAAAAAACATTACTTCCCTTTTTAATCGAATTTTGGTACCAACTTCAAGGGTTCTTTTTTACACGGAACCCTTTTTTTTTTGGAGGGTGGGAAATCATCAAATGACCCCTCCCGCTCTGGGCGGAGCGGAAGGGAGTGTCAGACTGTTACTGACTAAAAAAAAAATATATATACGGTCGAATTGAGAAACCTCCTCCTTTTATTGAAGTCGGTTTAAAAACCACCCATGTTCCTTCTTTGGCCCTTTATGTTCCAGGGCCGCGGTATCTCTTTCGAACAGTCCCGCGTTACACGGGACTCTAACTCTTATTCTAAAATAAAAGTAGCCTTAGTTTCTCCTTATGGCATTCGCTATCTGCCAATAAAAGTCACGTCAAAATCGATCCAGCTGTTTCGGAGATTAGCCGTTTGAATCGGATTTTGTTAACAATTTCAAGGGTTTTAATTTGTTAACACGTAGCCCTAATTATTTTTCAAAAATAAAAGTAGCCTATGTTAGACCTTATAATATCAGCTATCTGCCAGTAATTCCCGTCAAAATCGGTCCAGCCGTTTCGGAGATTAGCCGGAACAAACAAACAGACAGTCCGACATCGACAGACAAACAAAAATTGTAAAAAATGTGTTTTTGTTTTATGTGGCGTATATATTTTTATATGCATTCAGTAAAAAGCTGTTTTTTTATATAACATATTCGATATTATTCATTTCTATAGATGTACTAGCTGCCCAGCGCTACTTCGTTCGCGTGGTGTCCTACCCCTTACCCTACCCTACTCCTACCCTACTCCTACACTACTCCTACCCTACTCCTACACTACTCCTACCCTACTCCTATACTACTCCTACCCTACTCCTACACTACTCCTACCCTACTCCTGCACTACTCCTACCCTACTCCTACACTACTCCTACCCTACTCCTACCCTACTCCTACCCTACTCCTACCCTACTCCTAACCTACTCTTAACCTACTCCTACACTACTCCTACCCTAATCCTACCAAAAAAAAAGTATCCTATTGTTGTTTTTAGAATTATCCAGGCAATTTTTTAAATTTTTCTCGCCGTAAGAACCATCCTTGAACTTCAACGAACATTTAAAAAAAAGAATTGGCCAAATTGATCCAGGCGTTGTTGAGTTATGCGCTTTCCAACACATTTTGCGATTCATTTTTATATTATAGATATACCTGCTTGTGGAGATTCTTTTACAAATATTCTCTACAAAATAAACACATTACACATATTATTGATAAATTTTATTGTAACAATGGATTTCAGCATAATGATTTTATTTTCTCGCCATCTCCCTAGTACATTAAAACATAACTGGCTAAATAAGGGTTTACTAATTTACTCGACATGTTATAATTATGTGACTTTTCATTTTCTAATTATTTGTGTGTAAGTTAAGATTACCTATACCATAAATTAGATATTAAGTTTGGCCCGACAGTGATATATCAATTCAATTCATTTATTTGCAAAAAACATGTGTAGATAATATAAAGGTGTTAACACGCCGCCGCCGCGGCTCCGCAGCGCTAGTCCCACTTGGATTTGTATGGAGCCTTACATACGAACGCCGTAGGCGGCGGCGGCGGCAAGTTTATGTGCCGCAGCGGCATAATGTGTAAACGGCCTTATAGGTGTTACAAGATATTCTTTGTCGAGCGACAAGTATGCACCAAAATGATTACCACTCATTTTATGCACGTATCTGATACCAGCAAAATACTAATAGAAACCTAAACATTCGAGTCTCATATCGGTTGCCTGTTTGTCCTTATGTTTAAGATTGTGGTCGCTAACTTCTTCGTAGGATAGAAATGCTGCCTTTGAGAGCAAATCTTAGCATCTTTGAAGTGGTGACCGTTTTTATTAACGTTTTTAACAAAGCAAAAATAGCGAAGCTGATTTTTTCATTTCGATCATTTGAAGTTGGACGCTTCTATAAATTAGTTAGGGCTCACTCGAACAAATTCCGAACCAGCTGTCGATACCGTATACTGACTGATACTGCAGTACTGACAGTACTAACTCGTATGCTCTTCAGTGTCGAATGTTCGGATTAGCGCCGGCATTTTGACCAGTTTATACTGAACCTTTTAAAAATATGTTTAAATGAATGTAGTCATAATGCACATCGAAATACAAGAAACTTTCCTGTGAAAGGTAAGTAACTAATGAATAATACTTAGAACTTCCATTGTTACTTTTTAACAGACCATCATTTCGGTTTACGCAGGCTGCATATTGATAAACAGTCAACATGAATCACACTTTGGCAACTCTGTAGGTATGGGTTCTACAAGTTAAATATGTATTTTGCCTACTAATACAATGGGCTCATAAATTCTGTGAGGTAAGGTTGAAATCGCCATTGTCTAGTCGTCTGTTGATGAACGTGGTCACCTAGGAGTCTTACAACGAATAGAGTCAGAAAAGTAATGTCATGATTAAAACTCCCTCCCGTGCCAGGTCCAAACTTGTGTATTTACTAGCACTGAATAGAAATATGACTGAGATCTGACATTTTGATTTTAACTTCTATAAATCGACTGACTGAAGAAGATGTCTATGTAACTGGTAGAGAATGCCTTGTGGTATTAAGTCCGCCTATGTACCACTGTTGTATATGAAATTTAACCAAATATTGTTTCATCATCATCATCAGCCTATAGCAGTCCACAGCTGGACATAGGCCTCCTCAATCGCACGCCATTCAACTCGATTCTCAGCTACTCTCATCCAGTTGCTACCAGCTACCCCGCAAAGATCGTCACTCCACCGAGCCTGAGGGCGTCCCACCTTACGTTTGCCGATTCGCGGTCTCTACTCAAGAACACGTCTACCCCAACGGTCATCGGTCCTACGGCTAATATGACCGAAATATTCTTTACTTGAACCAAAATACAGATACCACTTAATTATAAAAATACAATTAATGACACAATTAAAATACATTTAAAAATACGTACAATTAAAAATCACCTCTAAATATTTTCAATGCACTTCACTGCTACCCCTGTGAACTTCATCAGGCTGCAGTGAAATGTATCTAGCTCACCTGAAATAGTATTTAACAATCATATGGCGCGTGACAAGGGGGCAAACTTGTTAAGGTTAGTCCTAGACATGTATACCTATATACGGTTAGGAAGTTCTTTTTATACAAGACATAGCTATGATGATTAGCATTCCAATCGTTGTCATTCTAACTGTTAACATTATTAACAACTGTATCGCTTGACAAGTTATGTGGATAAAATGCTCAAGAAAATTTTATTATTTCCTCTAGTTTCCATATTCACAAGAAATTATATGGATCGAGATCAATTCAAAGAGTTTTATTGATTGTAAACTGATGTTAATGTTATAGAATACTGGAGTACAGTACAGAGCCCCAGGAGCCCCTAACACGAGCGCGCGGAGTCAACGTAAAATAAACAAGTCCATTATTGAATCGAAAATACAAATTATCTTATAGCATTTTAGCTAACTTGTTTGCAACAAGTACAATCAGTATCATCCGGAGATATTAATAAATTCTTAAAATTATGAAAATAATGTGTGAAATATAGTATTTTTAATTTTAAAATCTACGTTTTTACGTTACGTGTACACCGCACGCTTGTGTTAGGGCCTCTGTAGGTGTAACCAACCTATTTATTTAAATGCAGAATTTCCTCGTTACTATAAGATATGTGCCGATTTCTGTTCATGTTTTGTCGATCAATTATATACTTTTGACCGTTATCTTTCCTAATGTTCGCATATTATACATTATCTATCGACTATGTATATTAATCGAGTACTTGACTAGGTACCTGATTTCTGGTTTATTATTGTTTATAAGTTCTTATTTCATAATTAATATACAAGATGTAGGTTGAATAATTGAACAAACTCTAAGTTTATCGAAGTGTTTCTCTGATAGTATAAAGTTTTATCATCGCCTCGAGTGTCTTCATTGAAATTCAACTTATGAATGAATTTATATAATTTATTTTTTCGAACTTTAAGATGAGTTCTCAATTACTGAATCTTTATAATCAAACGTAGATCTTCTAGAACCGAAAACTTTTTACTATGTTCGTATTTTATGGTAGCTTGAATTTCAATTAAAATGTAGGATTTTCATTACCTAAACAAACTAGGTATACTTTTACTTTAAAAATAATGTTATTATTATCACTACAAGGCCGCATGCAATAAAAATAGCTCCATCCTTTGGACCGAAGGGGCACTTAGACGTGTGTCTAATTGTTTAAGTTATATAATATTCCCATGAATGGTCTGCCGATTGACATATTCGGTAACCGATGGTGCCCATACGGCACCTAATTGAGCATGCGCAGGTCCTGCCTAAGGAAAGTGAAAACGACGACTACCAACATAGACGTAATGCTTGCAACAGTATGAACTATATAACGACATGTAACACATTCATCGATACATTTCATCGTTGACACTCGACTGACCGAGTTCAGTTATCAAATTAATCAAAATGTCCTTCACAAGATTAGTAAGTATTTGGATCATTGGCAAAAGCTCTTCTTTGTTAATTATAATTTTAAACTTTTATTAATTGCTCTTAATTTTCCTTCACAGGTCATTTCCACCATCGCCATTATAGCTAGCTGCAATGCTAGCGGCATCGGTCACATAGCTCCTGCATTCAAGTCCTTATCAGTGGTTCGGTATGCTCCGTTCTACAACTTCCCGAATGGAGTGGGAGTGAGGTCCATACATGCAGTGGCTGCACCGGTAGCATTGCCTCCTCCAGTGGCGCGTGCACCGGTGTTTGCAGCCCCCGCGCCTGTGTTCCCGGCTCCCGCTCCAGTATTTGCGGCGCCTCCACCAGCTTTCCCAGCGCCCGCACCGATCTTCCCAGCGCCCGCACCAGTGTTCCCAGCGCCTGCGCCTGCCTTCCCACCGCCGGCGCCAGTGTCCGGAGCCCCTGGACCTTTTTACCCTGCTCCTGCTCCAGTGTTTGCAGCGCCGGCACCCGCGTTTCCCGCGCCAGCTCCCGTATATCCCAGATTCGCCCCAGCTTTTGCTGCAGCACCCGCATATGCCCGTGCAGTTCCTGCATGGCCGGCGGCACCGTTCTCACCCATCGTGAGGCCTGTATCAGTACCTCAGCCAGCTCCACTGTTCGCGCCTGCTTTCGGCCCCGCACCCGTGCCAGTGGCTAGGGCACCCATCAGTGTATCCCCCTATGCACCTTACGGTCCAGCGCCGGTATTCAAACAGTTTGCGTGGAAAAAATGAATCTAGTCTTAATGAATTGTTACATAGTGAAATTGTTTTCTAGTTAACGTACTTAGTCATTATTTTTTATACAATTTTTAAAATAAATTATGAAAATATATAAATGTCTTAATTTAATAACCCTTATGGTAATACCAGTGTCTATACTATACTATAACAACTCATCATGAGGACGATTAAAAGCGGTAATATTCTTTTTCAACATTCAAATATGAAACTTGATTCCGAGATGGAAAAATACAAGCAATGATTAAAATATTTTTTTGCAATTGTTATTGAAAGATCTTTACAAATTCTTCAAGAAAACGTGTTGAGATTTAAAATAAGAGTTCAGAGAGTTATTTATGAAGATTCCAGCCAACAAGAACAATCAAAAGGAAAAATGCAATTAATGGCATGACCTCATTGCAATCGTTTAGCAAACACTTGATTAATCAGCACGAGCAAGAAAGAACACGAGGCATTTGGAAAAAGCAAATCGTAATAACACGAGGCTAGAAAACTAGGAGAATTGTAGGACAAGTTCAACATTCAAATAAGTTTGGGTCATCTTGTAACTACTTTACGAAGATTATTTCATCACGATGACAGGGGCTTTACTCGACAGCTGAAGAGGGTGGCCACGATTTAATTCATTGATAGGGGCATCTATCACAACTTACATTGACCTGTTCCGGAGAACCCATAATTCGTCTCAAGGAGGACAATGGTCTGTCAAATAATGTACTTAAGTTGTCTGATAAAATGTAGATTTTGCATTTTTTTTTTTTTTTGATGAACATAAATAATTCCTCGTCTTTCATTTCGGTTTGAGCTATTCAAGGCAATCCGTGATAAACAGATAAAAATTGATTAATTCACAATGAAAGTGGTGCACTGCACAAGCGAGCTTCCAGATCACTCTAGCTAGAGCACAGCTTGATGCTGGATTCTTTGAGCTCTATTATCATTGCTCTATCATGGACAAAGCTGTTTAAAGTCAAAATAAAAAACTAAGACAACATTTATTGTTGTTTGATTATCTCAAAGCCTATTCTGAGAACTTGAAGATATTACAGCACAGATTCTTGAATACTTATAATGTATTATTGCTCGTCTTAAATTGTTCTTGCCATTGATGGTTTTCTGTATAAGTGTTCTTTGAAGTGAAATAGTTCTGCTGAAAATTTGCCACTCAGCGTCCATTAATTATTAAAGTTTTAAGTGCCATAAACTTGTTGATCTAAGTAACTAGGTATCTGTTACGATGAAATGAAAATTATACATTGTTTCATGAAAAAATATATCTTAGCTGGGGCTGGGAGCTAGTAAAATAATCAATAAAAAGTACAAATATTTTTTTAATGATATTTATTTTATAAAAGTATAAAAATATGTCTAATCTTTGATACATTTCTTTTCTATAGGAAGGTCAGTCGAGTGTCCTCTTCTAATCTATCGTACGTATGCTGGGGCGTAACCAAAAGGAGAGGCGCGTACTAGGGGAGAAGCGGCGTAGGGGTAGGGGCCGGCGGCGTATGCTGCGGGTGCAGCGTATGGGCCGGGGTATACGGGTGCAGCGCCAGCGAAGTAAGGTCCAGCAGCGTAGGGCGCAGCAGCGTACGGTGCAGCCGCGTAGGCCGCAGCAGCGTAAGGAGCAGCAGCGAAAGGTGCGGCAGCATAAGGCCCAGCGGCGTAAGGTGCAGCCGCGAAAGGCGCAGCAACCAGAGGGTTAAGTGACTTGCTGACCACGCTGACCTGCGACGCGTACGGTGGGATGTTCTGTGGCACGGCATGAGCGTAGCCCACTGCTGCCGGAGCTGCTACAAGGGGTGCAGCCACAGCCACTCCACTGCATTCTGCTCCGATAGTGAAAGCCGCGGCGATGAGTACGATCTGTAATGAGAAAATTATTCGAATGTTTTGCTAATATATTCTACAGAAAACCAAACAATTGCCATTGTTTTCGATATACTTACAGATTGGAAAGAGAACATCTTGCGTGTTTTGGTAGTGGACCTTCCTTAACGAAAAGAGGATGTGAAGTGTGACTATCTAGAAAAAGTATCGGCTTTTTATACCTTGTTTATTGTGATTCAGATATCGTCCGACAAAATAAACATTTGACGTATTGCGGCCGGTCAATTGGGATTCGCAGAGGCGTGCGGGGAGAAATGGAGCACATTGGGAAACTTTTCGTTGTGAAACTTTTTTTCTTTACCGCTGTGCAATTTCTGCTGCAAGACATGTAGGTGCCAAGTATCCTTTGTTCAAGATAGTGGAAAGAATGTACGTTTATTTTTCAATCGCAATCAATATTCAAGACAAATAGAAGAATTTGTAGCAAATTGAACATGGCAAGAATGATGAACATCAAACTTTTAGAGAAGGAAAATACATTGAGAAACATCGCCAAAGCGCTATTGAGATTGCTTGATAGCCTACTTATAATATTTATAGGAAATGTTGAATTTGATGGATTAAACACTATTTCTTCAGAATAATCCAGCCATGAGGAGCATTAAGTAGCTTAATCTCTGAAAGTACCGATGATAACACACTAACTAGAAACCTGTAACAATTAGGGTGAATAAAGTAAGTCATGTTGTAGTACTG
The DNA here is from genome assembly GCA_950022335.1 of Eurois occulta. NCBI lineage: Eukaryota > Metazoa > Arthropoda > Insecta > Lepidoptera > Noctuidae > Eurois > Eurois occulta. Next base: position 9,414,738 of record OX465496.1, read on the forward strand.
CAAGATGTCATTGCATAAAATTAACTTGCTAAGTGCGCTATCGTGCAGACAATCAAAACTGGCTCCGACAACAATCCACCTTTATCACAAGAATTAGATTAAGTGAAGATTTCTCAAACCCACCCTGACCCACTTCTTAACTGCAGATAACAAGTTAGATTTAGCCTTACAAGCTGATAGGTGTATGACAATATGTGTTTTATGTTCCAGTGAATTTCCCTTTTGACAGTTACATAACGTGCAGTGAAATTGGTGTGCACAGAGTTCAAATTAGAATGCTCGGTCCGTAAACCAAGTCTGGGTCAAAAATCAACGGCGAACCAGCGGCGATGTCCTGCGCATTATTTAGCCGCGCATGCGTGGTTCGTCCGCGGTATTGCTCAACGAAACCAACAGTGGTATAAAACGTGACGATGCCCTGGAGACGGCACAGTCCATCGGATTTTTCAGTGTAATCACTTGTGAGCAGTCACACATCCCAAGCAAAATGATCGCCAAGTTCGTTGTGAGTGTTTTGTTTCTTCCTTAATCTTGGACTCAGTGCTTTCTACACTATTAACTCTCTTTTCTCAGTACTAGTTACTCAGTGTGTCACAATTAGAGCCTTTGTCTCTCTATCAAGTTGAATGGTAGTAGATTAGAGACCAAAAGAGAAGAGGAAAGACCAAAACCTCAATCAATCAATCAATCAATCAAAGCATTTATTTCAAGTAGGCCCGTTACAGGCACTTTTGAACTGTCGAAACAAAGACAACAATGAAATTTAGCTACAGTCCCAGTCACAAGGCATAAAAACTGTGAAAGTACTGTAGTTGCCCATTCCCTAACGTAGATCTCTATGGAGAAGAACGGGCAAGAAACTCCATGGACACTCTTTTAAATCAGAATATTTTTACAAAACCTTGGTTACATCATTCATGTTTAGATGGTACATTATGTGAGTATATGACTCAAATTATGAAAGTAATAATTATGCTCATAAAAGGTCTTAACTTGATTTCTATACCAATGCAGGAAGCTAAGACACAATGGCAGTCCATAAGTCTCCCTGAATTGACTCAAATTATCTTAACTGTCACTTTAGAATTGGATTATTTACTTACTGGATTTTTTGAACAGGTTGTACTCGCCCTCGCCGTCGCTGCCGCCAATGCTAGCGCTGTAGCCGTCGGCCCCGCTGCATTGGTGGCTCCGGCGGTGGCTCCCGCGGCGTACGTGGCGCCCTACGCCAGCTCCTACTCGGCGCACGCCGTGAACCACGCCGTGGCCACCCCGGTCGTGTCAGCCCCCTACGCGTACGCCGCAGCCCCTTACGCCGCAGCCCCATACGCCGCCGCACCTCTCGTGGCTCCATCAGCACCCTACTTCGCCAGATACCTCTCCGCTCCATACATCCTATAAACGAATTTGGTGATATCATTGCCTAGTGACTTGCTCAGATAATATGCTTCCTAGTTAATTTTATTATGTATTTTATTGATATACGAATTTATACATAGAACGGATTTTATTTAAACCTTCCGCTAAGTATAAAAGAAAATAACAAACGGTAATTGGAATGCAGCTTTACCAAACGTTAACATACAATGCGACCTGTATTGATTAACAATGAATGACTCTGACTTATGTACGCATCAGGAGCCGCCTGGAAAACCAAACTACTTTTGCATTATGACACAGTATGCTATTTGTGCAACATTTTTTTGTCCAATGCGGAGCAGCACCCAAATTGCGTAGCACACTTTCCTATCGCACCCCGAATCTTGAAGAATACCGTACTACATTGCTTCATATGTTTGAAAAATTCGTCTGTTTGGCAGCATTAAAAACGCAATATATTTTGCTGAATTGTCAACTGAGAATGTAAGTCTTACCCAATAACGCTGGTGTTTAGCAGGTAGTGTTACTACTTAAGTACAGTTGGTCATTTAGGAATTAACTCTGGTACGTTGTAAAGAAAAAACCGGCCAACTGAGAGTCAGGCTCGCACAGGCAGGGTTTCGTAGCACCAAGAAATATAATAACAATATTTTTAATGCTCATTCAGATGTAAATTACCACAAACAGATACAGTCAACAAGAAAACTACTACTTCAAAAACTAGAAAACTACTACTTCAAAAACTAGAAAACTACTACTACTAGAAAGTTACTACTGCAGTTTGACGAAAAAGTCCCATAATATCTCACAAACTAAATATAAAATCTTGCTCAAACCAATTTTCGTTGAAAGTTGTTTTTGCGTTCCACAAACGCAATTTTTTTTTCAGAAATTTCCACTTCTTACTTTAGAAATTAAAGAGGGGGGCATTAAGAAAAAAAGTGTTTTGGGAACCTCGATATATTTTTCCAAGAGCTATCGAGAACCGTGTGGGACGTCCCACACGGTTATATTATATTTTTTTTCAACCCGCAACATGTATGGAGACTGGAGAGCCTCCCCTATTTTTTTTCATAATTTCACATCAATTTTGTGTAGAAGGTTTACAGAAGACACCTACTCTCTTAATTAATTTCAACTACGTGGTACCAACAGTCTCGGAGTAGAATGGCTGGCAGTGACATAATGACGGACGGACAGACCGACAGACTTACCGACAGACAGACCTACAGACAGACCGACAGATAGACCGACAGACAGGCCGACAGACAGACCGCGACAAACAGATAGATAGACGGACAGGACGAATCTATAAGGGTTCTGTTTTAGCCATTTGCCTACGGAACCCTAAAAAGGAAATAAACAATAAAATTGAAATAAGAAAATGAGAGACAGCTAAGCGTTAAAAGTGTGAAATGGAGAAATAGGCTTCTTAACTTCTTTTTAATCATTATCATGAATTACACATATAAGGTGTAACCAAACCCTTAACGAAGCCAAATGGCACATATTCTCCCCGTTATTGCGATCATTTTTTTGTTCTAGACTATATCTGGGAACCATCTGGTTACGGAGATATTGGTGGTCAAAGTTCCAACCAACTTTTTCACATGTCTTTTTATACATATTTTTAATGTAAGATTGTTACTTTAAATACCTCCACGAACCCCGTACTATTGAAACTATTCATCAGCACGTTGTTTTGAGTGCGTTACATTTAGTCCTGCCGTAAAACGTGATTTTTCACCCCAAAAAAAGTCGTATCCCAGCAATAATTTTTGAGTAAAGTTATTTAGTTTGATTTACATAATGCTTGATTGACGGCTATGTGAAGGGTCCGTTTACACCCTGTATTCCAAACACAAAAACTACATACAACACACAGCCGATACCTTTTTTTCGGATGGGAAATCATCAAACGACCCCTCCCACTCTTGGCGGAGCGGAGTCCGTAGTCTGACACTACCTTAAGTGTCAGACTTGTACTGACTAAAACCCATCCGTGTCCCTGCTTTGCCTATTGTATTCCAGGGCCGCGGTATCTCTTTCGAACAGTCCCGCAGCCCCAGCAGGCATCGGCCCTTGCGGACCCCCTCTTTGAGGCGCGCGTGGAACACGAACGCGCCGTCGGCGTCGTCACGGCTTGTCGTCATAAGACGGACGGACGGCGAGCTAGCCCATTACTCACCGTCCACAGGCCCGCGATACAGCCGATACCTAAAGCAGGTGCTTTAGGTATCTATCTATGTAGTAGTTCTAGTTATGAATAAATGTAAATGGTTAGTGAATCCGACTTTCAGATTTCACTTTCTTGTACATCTTGTAAAGGAGGACCTGAATTCATGTGATTTTCCTCGGTAAAGTTATTTATAAGTAAATAGGTAGTTATTCATAAATAAGTAGGTAAGTACATAGTAAGTCAATTTGGTTTGAAAATAGGTATGTGTGACTTTGACTACTTGTTTGTTTTCTAGTACTAATCCAAGTAGGTACCTATTTATTATTTATGGGTTCCTTCCAAACTTAGTACCAAGTTACCAACACGCCCACTGAGATATACACATATACGTCAAGTTTATCGATACAGGAATCCATCTAACATTCCTCAACGACAGAAATACAAAGATATTTACCCTAATATAATTTCAATTTCAAGGTTGCTTCTTGAATTATATCGTGCGGAAAATTGTTGTAGGCACTGACCAAGATTAAATTCTATTATTTTAACTTCTATTCATGGAATCCATACGGATGTTTTGTATTATTTTTGAGGAAAACTGACCATTTTCATAAAGGAATATCTAATATTTTCCCGTCCATTTCCACGAGGGCTACAAGGTCATATTTGTGTTGGCTGCCCAGTCATAGTAAAATACTAGGATTCAGCTGCATCCGGTTAGACTGGAAGCTGACCCCAATATAGTTGGGAAATGGCTAGACAGATGAGATGTTCTTACTCATCAGCTCTGCAATGAAGTAGAAACTTGGCACATTAACGATAGATCATCAACAACAGTAAGGAAAACGTCCAGTTAAGCACACATCAAGCTTTTACTATTGATGAGGAACATACTACGAGGTATTACAACTTGTCACTAGGAGGGAGATGGATTAATTTTCCATGATAAACTAGTAAAATGAAACCCTCAATCTACAAGACAGCCCTCAGTTGACTTATTTCAAGTATTCTTTTTGAGTAATTTTGGCACTGTTTGCAACACTGGGCTGCAATATTGTTAATACTACATATGTATATTATTGTTATTTGTGAGCATTATATATTGTAGCTGTTTATTGTCTCATAATAAATAAAATAAAAATAAGCACGTCACAATTAAATAAGTGGCGGTACAACTGCCTTCACACAACAAGATCCGTATCATAAATATATCAAATGTTACATTTAAACCCTTTTACTGGTAATTCAGTACGTACTTTGCAATTCAAACCGAATTACATTAGCATAAATAATATAAACATGTATGATATTACACACGTACAGATGTCAGTTAACTAAGTCTAACTGATACTAGTACACCTAAAACTGCGATAAGCTAACTTTAATTATTTTGCTGTATTCACACCTGTTCACAAGAAAACTAGTTCGACATATCAGCACTTATAATCGTTATCAGTAAACCTGAACGCACTTACCATGTTAATAAATGGTCTTAATATTTTGTATGTAATATGGTTTATAGCCTCGAGGTTTAACATTAATTATTTTAATTTAACCTGTCTGAACGCGACTGCATAGAGTTATTGATATAGGTAAGTAATTTTGGAAAACTAAGTATACTACCGACTTAAAATATTGGATAAGGGAGCTTAAATAAATAAAGAACAAAATAATTCAAAAGTATTATGATGTAGCTAATGATGTAATTTGCGCTAAACATTCCGAAGAGGATTAGCTTATTATGGGTGTTTACATGATAGTTACCTTCAAATGTAAAAAAACCGGTGCTCCTCAGACATTCCCCTCCGGCACACTATGTCGAAACTACAGAAAAGCTGCCCACCTGGAAGACCCGACCGCGAAGACCGATCGCGCAACCAGGTAGGCCGCTGCAGATACAACTTGGTCTGGTGGAGGTCTTCCGATGAAGCAGGGTACGACTTAGGGGCCCCAATACAAACTATGGCTCACCAACTGTCCTGCTCTATGTGTGATTCCACCTGCATTTTGAGGGATCTGTTCGAAGCCAACACCAAAGCCGTCGAGGTGGCAGAGTTCTGGTCAAAGCTTATTTCACTCTAATAAAACGGATTATCGACGTCGATGATTTATTAAATATTATTCTAACAAATACTACTAAATATATCAATTCAAATAACGGAAATAGTCACTATAATATTAGACACTTATAGGTTTTCTCATTTCCTTTTACGCTGGCGGTACTATAAAAAGTATCTATTTCTATTTCAGATTTCTTATCAGAGCAGATTTGTTCTTTTGCCAGCTAAAAATAAATGTACCTCTACAAATGGCACTGAATTGGTGGTAAAATATCTGGTATTATTCTTCGGGTCGAGTCTAAGCGGATCGAGTGGGCGCAGACCCGAGTTTCATAACAGTTTACCATACAATGAATTTTATTAGAAATTAACTGTTTTTCAAAGTCAAGGCTGTGTATTTAGTAGTCCATTTTGTGTACTACTTAAGTTTATCATTACTTTGGTTAAGTACTGGTACTTAAAATTAAGATTGACGTGAGTCTCAATCAGAATTATTATGCAGATTGACAACAAACATTTTTTATCTATCTTGGAAAATAAGTCACTTTAGAACATAACTAACATAATACTTTATTTCATTATTCAAAAGAAGTATAGCCGATGATATACTTTATTAATTCAAAATAAATAAATTAAAGGTTAAAGAAATCGAGGATATTATCTCGGTTACATTATCTCATATTTATATGGATTCATCTATACTCCGTGCGTTATAGCATGGTGCGTATGACAGGTGCCTGTATAACGTTGACGTCTGTCAGTACCACATGACTAGGGATGTGACATTATGCAATTCATTTTTTCGATAACGATACTCGCAGCTTAGATCTAGTTCTCTTTAATATTGTTACGAAAATTAGTGTGTTATTCAGTTGTGCAGTGTAACTACGTGTATAAACTTGTCAAGATAAATGTATTATGGCTACATAAGTATCTTTGTACCTTTATAAAATAATCAAAATCGGGTTTATGTTTTTTTTGTGACAACATTTTTGCTCTATGGCGCATTCATCTAAACTCATATCTGGAAGGTCTATAGCTTTTAACAATAAAAAATTGACCTACAAACAATATACGTTTTTTATTATATAAAATATCGACTTTCCATCGTAGCAGTACATCCCATCACTAAATACGTCTATGGCGTTACGTTATACGAATAACACTTTGCTTAATTTTTCATTCAATTTGATTTTATTTGTGGACTAGAACATTCTGGTTGGGTTTAAATTAATTTACTACAGTTATTAATGATTTAATATATTACGAATGTGGTACAGCTGAAATACTAAGTCATAATTTGTAAATCGCGGCAACTTTCAAGAGTGAAATGAAATGTTACTGAAACTTTCATACGCACCATGTTACAGCGTACGGAGTATAGTAGGCCAATCACTAATGATATTTTGTCAAAATGACACGTAAATAAAATACTGGCCTGGTGAAAGTAACTGTAAAATACGATTTGAGATTTTTATCTCAAATCGTATTTTACAGTTACTTTCACCACGCATCCACGATACAGGAGAAAAAAAAGTGTACCTACTTTTTTTCTCCTGTATCGTGGATGCGTTTACAAACATTTAAACTCACATCCACAAACGGCCAGATCCGGAACAACTATCACTAAGCCAAACATATAGTTGTTCCATGCGGGGATCGAACCTGGGTCACGCAGCGCAACAATCAGTTCCTCAGCCACTGCGCCGACCGTGCCGTGTCGTCACTTTGTATTAAAGTATCCTGGAATTACTGGAAAGTTTTTCCGACATACTGTCTTACGCACGAGATAAGAAAATGTAGGAATAAGGTGACGAAAAACAGTTCAATTAAGAGGTCTTCTGTCTACAGCTGTAAGATCCAAATTAGGCACAATCACACGTGCTACCTTGTTTCGGTTCAAATACACGGTTTATACAAAAAATAACAAATAATTAAACGTAATAGCTATGTATGGCAATACATAACGCTTCTAGTTGTGGTACAGTTGAATGTGTCATATTACATGTGATTCAATTTCAACAGGTACAAGGTTAAGACATCGATTGTCGCACATAATTACAGTTCTTTGATACTTTGGTTTAAAAATTAAAAGGGCTGCGTAACCTACTATTCCAGTTTTGATCCGATACAATAGGGAACTATTTTAGGAAAGAAATATACAAGATTTTTTGTCACAGTTTTCGCAGAATTGCCAACAAGGAATATGTTAATAAATTCATGTAAAACAGAATCTGAGTAGGTACTGCGATTGATTAATTTCCTATAATACACAGTTAGCTCTATTTCTTCAAAAAAAAATAATTTATAAAATTAATTAAAGTCTAACAAATGTATTGTTTTAACAAAGCCATTTTTTATCCGTAGCTTATCATTACTGGCAACGAGTTCTAAACAAAAAAGGTTTGTAACGAAACTCTGGCCACTTTTTTGGAAAACCAATTTAAAGCCATATTTTCGTGCAGAAGAAAATACTAAAAAATGAACTTTTATGGCTTTCACAAATTTTTTTACGTTAACTGGCCAGTTAGACAGCTTTTTTGCATTTGACAGCAAAAAGTTCTTAGTTCAAACTTTTGTTAAAAAGGATATGTTTAAACACCGTGGTGTTTTAAAACCTCTTTATCTGTCACTAATATAATGGATAACTAACTAAAATGTGGTATTGCCTTTCATAGCATTTATATGGTTCCGCTTTGAGTTATTGGAACCTGTTATTCCTGTTCTAAGTTTAGACAGCTCTTTATTAAAGCTAAGCTTTCCGGCCCGCTTAAATTTATGTGGACTTGTAAATTACTCATATTCAAATTGCGCCAGGCCAATAATTAATAATGTGTAATCTTATGAAGATTAAGTTGTCAAGTTGTTCATTCCTTAATCAAGGAGTACCAAAACAGAAGGATTTTTACCTTATTTAATTAAATCAGGTTTCACACCGTTTCCTTATTTGTTTTACTATAACTACACAAACGTACCTGCATGAGGTCAATTAAATTATCATAATTGTTTAAAACTGTTATTAATTAGGTAGGCCTGATACCGACACACTTTACAACTTCCTATTATATTTTATTAGTTTTGAACATAAATAACACGTTCTGGTCGAATATGGGGTTTATTAAAGTGTATCATTAATTACTATTACGCGAATTATTTAATTATAAGGCGTGATTTAAAACGTTATCATACAATTAAAGGGTTTGTTTTATTATTTATAGGTAGTTTTACGTCATGTTTTTGTTTTATTTCTGTGTTTGTTGAGCGAAGAGTGGGTGTTTTTAGAAGCTGACTCTTGTACTATGACGTCCGGCGAAAAAGCGAGTTATTTCAGTCCATTCTGAGGAAGGTTTTTTTGATCTATTTCTGTAACGAATCCGTCGCTTTAAGGCAAGACATTTACGCCACATTAATTGAAAAACAAGTATCAAAAACATCGACCACTTATAAAACAGTTTAATGAAAAATCTTATGTCAAAGTAAACATGAGCTGTGGTAATTGACACTATCTACACTGGCAACATATAATTAAGTGTTGGCATGGTGATATGAAATATAACGAGTCAGCTGACCGACTGAGTAGGTAGGTACTTATAACAGTGTCATTGAAAACGCCCTGCCCTCCTTTGCTTGTGTACGAGCATCGAGTATACAATTTTCATGTATGGACAAATAAATTTTAATCAACCTATATTAACTAAGTCTGTAGTGCGCTTGCTACAATTTGATACTTTTGATTGTCAGAACACAAGAGGATAGTTTGACTTAGGATAACAAAGCCAAGACAAGATATATGCTAAGTTTTACATATACATGGTGTAAACGGACCCTTCATGAAGCCGTTAACTAAACATTGTGTACATCAAACTAAATAACTTTACGTAAAAAATTATTGCTGGGAAACGACTTTTATTTTGGGGTGAAAAATCACGTTTTACAGTGGGGCTCAATGTAACGCACACAAAACATTCTGCTGGTGGATTTATTGAATAATACGGGGGCGGTAGAGCTGTTTAAAGTAAAAATCTTACATTAAACACATGTATTTAAAAAAAAACTTGTGAAAAAGTTGGAACTTTGACCTCCAATATCTCCGTAACTAGAAGGTTCCCAGATATAGTCTAAAACAAAAAAAATGACCGCAATGACGGGGAGAACAAGTGCCTTTCGGCTTCGTTTAGGGTCTTGTTACACCTTTTAGATCGTATTAGAAGCTGAAGAATAATTACTTAACACATAAGATAACATCACGCCTGTAATCCCCGAAGGATTAGGCAGAGGTCTAGTACCTAATACATACTACACCCACATTTCGCCAGTTATGTTTTAAGTTCCCCATGTAATAGGGGGCGAGCCTATTACCATCAACTGAGCACAAATCGACTACGTGGGTGCTACTGAGAAATTCCTGATGGAAAAACCCAATTACAGTTTGCCCGACCTGGGAATCGAACCTAGGATCTCATGCTCAGTAGTCGCGCTTGCGAACTCTCGACCAACGAGGCACTTAAACCACTCTGCTCGACAAGATTTTGACACATGACACATCAGCTGAATCAGGAGGGGTGATGCGAATTGTCATGAAATTCAAGAATTTTTGTGAACATTCAGCATTCGATTTTATGATGATAAATATGTCACGACAACTGTTTCACACGATAAGTTTGTGTTAAATATCTTCAATACCGTGTTGAGGTTGGTAAAACGGCGTCAGTCTAAAAATTAAAAATTATTTTAATTTCTATCTATCGATTTCTTAAATTCCTTACATTTAATTACTCGATTTAATCGAAATTTACAAAACAAGAATCGATTGAAATAATCGCTTTCACACATCACAATAATTAAAAAAATAAAAATGGCCGTCAATTTCGAATACAAATTGAGTAGTGGTAATGATTATTACGTATTATTGGTCCTGAATTAGTAAATTACGCTAAGATCTGGGCATTTTCATGTTGTTTATAATATTTGAAATTATATTTGTCACATTTGTTATCGAATCTTTATGCGTTTGTGTGATATAATGTGAAAAATAAAAATGTAAACACGCACGATTGGCGCGAAACTTCGACTTCAGATACCAAAATTCATCATTACCACTGCTTATTTAAATTGAACTATGGATGAATTCGTCACATAATTAAATGACAAGTTATTTATTCTCAATAAAGTGGAGTTTGGATGTCCGAAAACCACAATTTTTATGATTTTTAGCCTCGGCCAGCACTGCTGTCAAAATGGCGATGACCGTATTTACGGACTTGGATTTTGTAAGGTGAAATTAAGAAACTTGCGCGCTAAATACAGAAGTTTTAATGGCGTTGACATATGAGCTTTTTATCCAACTCTCTTAATTAACGCACACTCATAGTATTTGATTATCAGAATATTAAATATTTACATAAATAATAAGGATGTCGTATGTCTTAAACGCCAGCCCCTTTGGGGGCCGATACCGAGCCAGCGGAGGTTTGTATGTCAAGCCCCCGAAGGGGCCCGTACCGAACTATATGGTTAATTGGGATATTGAGTTTAACTTTTATATTAACATTCTTGATAAATGAAATGTGGTGTGGTTTAAGTAAAACAATTAGGTTAAAATTGCTATAAATAGTTTTCCTTTTAAAATATTATATCAAAAAGAAGTCTTAATTGTTACGCAATAGTATTAAAATTAGGTACACGTGAACTAGATCCAGGCTTGGACGCAGAATGCAGTACCGCCTCCTAATCCTTAGAGGATTATGTTTGTGATGTAATGTTATCTGTTTATGCAGAGCAAACCTATACTCGACACGTGTCATCCTCAGGAGATGTTGATTGGTCGAGGTACGCGTCCAAGCGGTCTTTACAGTACACTAGTTACCTCAAACACAACAAGACACTGACTAAATACATAAACAAACAACACATTGTTTTGTAAAAACAAAACCGAATAAAATTAAATTAAATGTTTTATGAAGTATCAAGATCGCTCCATTGGTTATTAGTGCATGCATGAACATAACGTGTGTTTGGACTTAAAAATACATCTATATAAACTACCAAGTGCTTAAGTACGGTTAGATTCGTAGTTAACTTTAACCGTAACTTATTTTTTTAATAAAAATTTTCTTTACTTTAACAAATTAACTAAAAGTTAATTTGGACATTTCCTACACATAAAACTAATTAAATAAATGAGCTATATTGCTCTGATTTAGAATTGTTGTGTGAGGATAAATGGTACCTACTCGTGTGTTCTTGAATAAAGCCTCCAGGACTGACGGAAGCCTTCTCAATCCAAGACAACTGGAAAATTTCCTACCACGACAAAATATACACCCGCGTAAACGTGTCAAGAGGAAAAACGAAAATGGAACGTTAGTCATCTGCCACAAGTCCTTTTCAACAAAATCAGGCAAGTATTCTATATCGGGTACGGTTCCACGTTTCAGATATCTATTTATAACCGTTAAAGTTTCCTAGAACGCCAGGTTTAACTGAGAAGCCTTACCAAGCCTTGTATAGGCGGTCTTACAATGGGCGCTGGACGGACCATTTATCTATAGATAGGTTATTGAATGATATCAGGCATCGATTCCGGAGAACCTATTGTGAAATGCAAGCTTGCTGGGCTATGAATACGGTACACTATATATATAGGTAGGTGCTATTTATCTTGTATTGCAATGCATTCTAAACGGAATGATATTGAGAAGTTTATAGCTGGGTTTGAAGTGATAATTACTTTGATAATAACAAAAATCATAATACTATTAATATACTTCACGTGCGATTTTCTGCTTCCACACAAATCCGTTAAGTATGTTGACACTGAATGCATTTGTCTATTCTATTCTATTTTTAGCAACAGCCGCTTGGTTGGGCCCTCATGTTATTTTATATTTCACTACGGTGTTTTCTTCCTTCGCCGCTAACTTGGAAGATCTACAAACATTGAGTAAAACAGGACTTAGATTAGGCAAAGAAAAAAAAATTAAGAACATCGTTCTTCGTTTTACTCTTGGTTTAAACTGACTATCAAAAGAATCATGTTATTCTTTTTCCCTTTCGAAAAAATGTTATTTATTTCCCCTTTTGATACATATCTTTATTCTTATTTTAAGTCTTTTTATTGCCATGATTAAAACCAAATAGACATTTTAATTTTGTTGTATATAAACAGCGAGATCTAACGAATTCAAACCGGTGTTCCAGCTTTTAAAACACAGATGAGTAATTTGTATTTGTATACCACTTAAACCATAAAATGTGGTTGTAAATCACTATTAGTCTTTTGAATTCTATTAAACCGAAAATATTATATCAACTGACCGCCAATAAACTGAGAATGATATCTAATTGGAATTTATTACTCTTACACAATTTATAAATTAATACCAGACCACATTTATTAAAACGAGATTGTTAGTAAGTACATATTATTGGCTCCTAAAAAACGTTATATCCTTTTTCATTTTGAAAGCTTCAGCTAGTGTTTCATATTGAGTTACCAATTCTTTGTTTTATATCTGTGTGCTTTGATCAAAAATAATTACGTAATACGGCAATGATGTAACACTTGTACAATATTGCTAATACCATTTCGCTGCGAATAATCAAATCAGATTGGAAGTAACTGCCCACTATGTTAACTTGAAAGGGCTATTACGAAATTGCAAATTCTGGGCTATTATACTGAAATATTTAGGCACTAGAATTTAAACAATGCAAGTGTTTAATATGTCGTCACTCGATTCGATTACCTACACACATATTTTTTGAATATTTGGAAAATAATTTGGGACTAACCCTTTTTTGCTATCCGTACTCTATGTTGTAGGCAACGAGTGACCTAGGCCCAGGCTATGGGTAGGGTTAGATGGATTTGGCCGGCCATGTGTCTAAGAGGTATATAAGGCACAGTTAACGGGCCCTTAGTCACATTCGCTCCTACATCCTCCTTCTTCACTTACGGAACACCCTCATCCCTTCAAAATGTACAAGCTGGTAAGATTTGGCTTATTTTCTTATCACATATACAACAAACCTTATCATAGGAATATAAGGATGACTTTCGTATAATTGGTTTTAAAAGCATGTTTTAAAGTTCAAGTCCCGGTTTGGACTTCATTTATAATAGTCATGTTTGAGCATTGACATCACATATTTACCTATAGAAAAAAGAGCAAAAAGGTTTTTTTAAGAAATAGTTAAATAAATAAAAAACCGGCCAAGTGCAAGTTGGACTTGCGCACAAAGGTTCTGTGGCAGCAAACAATATAATAACAATATTTTTAACGCAATGAACGTTAAAAATATGGTTTATAGGTCATAGGTCAATTTACAGTCAACAGCGAAACAATATTTGTTTTTCATACTATGTTAATAGAAAACAAAGTTACTGCTGCAGTTTGACTAAAAAGTCCCATGTCTCAAAAGCTAAATATTAAATCTTATTTAAACCAATTTTCGTTGAAAGTGGTTTTTACGTTCTACAAACCCATATTTTTCAGAATTTTCCTCCTCTTACTTTAAATATTAGAGGGGACAATACTTACGGCTTTAGAAGCGAATATCGCATCAACCATTGACTTAAGAAAAAAAGTATTTTATTTAGGAACATCGATATATTTTTTAGAGCAGCGGTGGCCCAGTGGTGGCGGCCCCGAGTTAGAGTAAGACGTGGGTTCGAACCCAGGCAGGCACATTACTTTGTGTAATTTATTTCATCACCACTGCTCTGAAAAGCGGCGAAGGAAAACATTGAGGAAACCGGCATGTCCCAGAACCAAAAATTCGAAGACATGTGACATCTACCAACCTGCACTGGGCCCGCGTGGAGGATTTTAGCCTATTTCCTCTCATAGAGAGGAGAAAATCCCAAAGGGAACATTATAGGCTGATTATGCTTATGCTAATATTTAAGAGCTGTCGATAGACACCCCACACAGTTATATACGTAGATTTAATTCGTAATTTCACATCGCTTTTGTATAGCGTTTCATGGAAGACACCTGTACTTCAAATTTCAACTTTGTGGTGCCTTAAGTCTCAGAGTAAAATAATAGCAATGATAAGCGACAGACGGACAGGACGAATCTATAAGAGTTCAGTTCATTGAAATTTGGCAACGGAACCCTTAAAATAATCTTACTAACCTATCACAGGATATGGCTGTGTACTCTAATAATTGTCCTCCAAAAGGTGACAAGTGTCCATGAATAGCTACTATATTTTTAGTTCCTGCCATTTTTTGCTTGATGACATTCTCTGCAGCGGCAACGACCCGGCGAGGTCGCTTCAGTTGCCACCCGGTACTCGACCAGCACTTTTTACTTATACAATCGTTAATCAGTGCAAATAGCTCCCAATACAATATTATGCCAATGTTCTTTTTACTGCGACCGAGACAAAATTTATTTGTACCATAAACTTGGCTGGATTAAATTATTACTAAATATCTTTGCACAAAAAATAATGAAGTGGAATATAATACCTATACTGAATAGCTTCAAGTCATTTATTTCACTTTTTATTAACTCGGTGTTCTGTTAAAAACGTTTAATGTGGGCGGAATTCGTTATTAAATAAATATGATTTAGGTATACTCCTCTAATTATTATGTGGAGTCGATTTATTACGAAACTTCTTCTAAATCAGATGTATCCTGATTACCGATAATCGAATAGGTATTATAATCATTATTTTTATTACATTATAATCGGAAAATAATAATAGGTTGGCAGTTCACGCCGATGTCTTCTGAACTTAATCGAATTTATATTTTTTGCTATCAGTGTGAAAAACTATTTAATTTTGTAGGTATACGTTATCTTGAAGGTTATTTGTTTAAACTTAGCAAGTGCTATTTGCGTGCTACAGAGACATATTTACATAAATGCAGTATCGGTAAATTGGCTCTTAATGGTTACAGTTTAACGCCGCAGACTGTGTGTGATGCGCAGACCACTAAATTAGTAATTATTGGTCGTTCGTGAGATAACTTGAAGTTATACTAGAAACTTTAAAAGGAGTAGATAAACAAAGACTCTCCACTGAAGAAAGTAAACATGTGACAACATGTGCGTGTGTGTGTGATGTGTAAAAGACATTTCAACAGTTTTACTATGGTTACAAATCCTTGATATACATTAAAAGAATTTGGAAACTAACCACACACACACACACACAACACATTTAAAACGATTCGCTAAATTCAAAACGCACGAAATAGTCCTACGATTGCGAATAAAATTCATAGTCGTCTTTTCCTTGAAAAAAAAAACCACGGCTTAACAATTAAACGAAATTATTTCCTGCCGTTGATCAAAATCACTAACTACGAACTAATATAACTTGGTGAATTGATGTCAAGAACTAATCGTCAATGGTAAGGCAATTATAACGACCGGTCTAGATATCACTCGTGGTCTAGATAAGCCATCAATATGTCCTCCCACTCACGCCCTTAGCTCGTAAACTTTAAGTGACATGAGTCATTTGAGTCGTACTTTAACGCCATGTCATATTAGATTTGGTTATGCTCAAAGAAAACATAACCAAACAACTAACAACTTAAACCCTAATATCATGAAGAGTAGTGAGTGGGTCATAAAGGGCAAGCCAAGCTTTTAGGCTTGTATGATAGTACCGCCACTTGTAGATACATCCTTACAATAAACTCTCGAAGTTTTCAGAATGCCATCTACTACGATCCTCACATACTAGTAAATACAGCGTCGCGTCGATCTTATTTTTAATTGTAAACACTGGTATGTACGATTTTATACGGTCACCTAGTTTTGTTTGAAATTCATCTTGCTAAAGGATGTAAGCTTGAGCTGCGGCTCGATACATGGCGGGCTTTGGATAAGTATTTTGTAACCGATTCATCCAGAAATACACTCGATATAAGTTATTCTTCGTCTACGTTCATACATCTGGTCATGTTTGTATATAATAAATCGTAAATGTTTATACTTACGAGTATATACGTATGTGATAAGGTATATGGTAAGTACCTACGTTATAACGTGACCATATCGTGATTAATTTGCTAAAATTGTAGCTTCGATAACTTATCAATTTTGTAAAAACCAGATATGAATAATTAGTTATAACAACTATTTACAAGGTATGTTATTGTTTAAATATCACTAGCGGAAGCGTTAGTTACAAAATCCTTGTGCCTACGTAAAATACGTGAGTACATACATTTTATTAGCGTATTTTAATGATTTATTATTATATAACTACTACTACTACTTTTTAGCTTTTTTTAAACAATGAATAATTTTAGGTTATTTGATTTTAAATATTGTTACGATTAAAGCTTTTGTTACTAAAACTTCTTTGAGATTACTTATTTACATGTATGACATCACAATGTTGAATACGACATCCACAGTGGAACATCGTTTCTCTTAGAAAATCAAACAAAAACATAACCTTTCTATTTCCAAAACAGGTTGGAAGAAGGATAACAATTACTAACAAGAGAAAATCGGTTGTATAAGATTAATATAATCGGCTAATTGTTTTCCATGAGCATATGGGAGGCGCGTGAGTGATCGCCACAATAGATCGCAC
Organism: Eurois occulta; assembly: GCA_950022335.1. Taxonomy (NCBI): domain Eukaryota; kingdom Metazoa; phylum Arthropoda; class Insecta; order Lepidoptera; family Noctuidae; genus Eurois; species Eurois occulta. Next base: position 9,431,931 of record OX465496.1, read on the forward strand.
AAAAGACGAGCCTTACGACTGACCACGTGATGTTATTGTACCATTCAGAAAGGCTTCTGGACCCTTTGACAACTTCTCAAAGCCTCAAAGGAAATTCGACTATCTATCCCAATGTTATATTGGTTTATACGGTATTTTTGTTCTTTAACAATTGTTTCATTCAGTAGGTAACGTAATCTATTGTAAGTAGCTACAATACTATGTTCAATTTTGATTTTAATAAAGCGTAATAAGGCAATTAAATGAGAAAACTATAGAATCAAAACCTTTTCCACAGTGACGTAAGGCAAATAATAAAGTGTTAAATGAAGCCCTTTAAATGAAGACGGTAAATAAAACTGAAAATTAGATAAACCAAAACTTCCAAATGCTGAAAATATACCTATTAGCAATATTTTAGCGAAGCAGACCGACTATTAGGCTGCGCCGATTCCATTAAATATACTAACACTCATAGTTGTATAGGTGATAGTAAATGTAAACCAAAGAAACGACGGATGGGCTGTTTAAAATTATTTGGCTAGAAAGGGGAGTTACTGAGATGACGACTGACGGAGAAGTATGGAAGAACAAGAGATACTGCGCCGATCCCAAGTAAATTGGGATAAGGAGAATGATTTATTATCTCACCGAGGCCCCATACAGTAATAACACCAACATCATAATTTCAGGCGAAAGACGTTCACTGCTGGACATGGGCCTCCCCCAAGTGTCGCCACATTGATCGGTCCCGTGCGATTCTCATCAATATTAATTACACCAATGAAGCAAAAAATAGTACGACTGCTACTAATGACTTCTTCCAACTCCTTTCCAGGTCATCTTCTCCGCCCTCCTGGCCGTCGCCGCCGCCGCCCCCGGCTACATCGGAGGCTACGGTGCCCCCATTGCCGCGGCACCCATCGCAGCCGGTTGGGGACATGGCATCGTCAGCGCCCCTATCTACAGCGCCCCCGCCGTAGTTAAGACCGCCGTACCTGTCGCTACTTCTTACGCTAACACTGTTAAGGTATAATCATTCTTGTTCCTATTAGTATTTAAGTTTGTTTTGTATATGTAATTTCTGTCCATGTTTATGTGGTCTGGCAGAGTTTGTTTAATACCATAATATCTCGCAGCTACGGTAATAATACAGGAATAAGGGAACCTTGAGTTAAAAAAAAAGAAACTAGGCAATATAAAAAATGAATCGGGCATGTCACACTCATTATTTTGGGTGCGTTGATGTCTTTTAAACTAAATATTTTTTTTAAGTTTCGAAAGTTTGTAGAGTCATTGTTACTACTACACTATTGCAAAGAAGTCATTTACTTGACTTTTTTAGACCGAAAAACCTAATTGAATAATTATCTTTCTACGTCTTGCCATGGACTCAAGAAGTCGCATCTTACTCAAAGATTTCAATTGTTGGTGTTACTTCCTAAGAACACACGTTTCCTTTAATAATAATCGTAGACATAAATGTTTTACAACCTTTATCTGATCTCCTACTTCAATAACTAACTTTAACAAATGTCTCATAGCCCAATTGGTAATGTTCCAGCTCGCATCTCCCGCGCTAGTGGCAGCCCACGCTCCCATCGTCGCAGCGCACGCGCCGCTCGTAGCCGCCCCGGCCTACGCCCACGGCTGGTGAACACCCAACTAAGGCCAACATCCTTACCACCCAGGCCACATCACCCAGGCCTTTTCCCGGATAGTGCAACAGTCAACATCTACTCTATATATTTATTGTCAATAGTGTTAAGACCAATCGGAATGATAGTTTGGAGCAAAAATCTAGCTCTCACACGAGTTGGAAAGTTGTGCCATGTTTGGAATTGTAATTAAATGCAGTAAATTCATATTGTATTTTATTGGAGGGTTCTTTTACGATTTACAAAAACACAGAAAAAACATCTTCACAAAACAATATACATTTCGCCATTTTAATTAATAACTGCAGTGCAGATTCTCAATAGCAGTCACCGAATCTGGATTCATGCCCGGTTGATGGTAATAGGCTCACCCTGGCTTACATGGTATTTAAAACGTAACTCACGAAATATGGGTGCACTATCAGGTAAACCTCTGCCGAACATTACATTGCGTGATGTTATGTTATGTGTGTAATTAATAACTCAAACCACTTTCCCAGTGGGTAACCAGTGGCTACCAGGGTAGATAGAAACTACAAAACGTCACGTCTAACAGCTCTCATTCTAGAAATGGCAACTACAGTACTTTCACAGTTTTTATGCCTTGTGACTGGGACTGTAGCTACATTTCATTGTTGTCTTTGTTTCGACAATTCAAAAGTGCCTGTAACTGGCCTACTTGAAATAAATGCTTTGATTTTGATTTTGAAATTACAGAAAAAAATACCAGCACAATCACTATCTATACAATTCTATAGTAACATATTAACAGTAAACGAGTTTAACTCAGTCACCATTAGTCCATAGGTTCGATACTTGTCAACCAACCACTAATCATACAGACAGCAGATAAAGAAGCCGAGAGCGAGAATAACCGGTTCAATGTTTGCGTATCATTTTAATACCAGTAATTAGTTCCCATTGAAAGGTCGCTTTTTTGTTGTAGATTATTACTAGGTGGCTCCCAGTTCTGAGTTAGTTGTACGTTAAGTCATAGTCGTTGAGATTTCTTAGAGTAAAAATTAAATTAAACCATAATACTTATTTCGAACAATTTAACAAATTCTACTAACAAACAAAAACTGTGTAAACATTTTTGATGAAACGAGATTTGAAATAATATAAAATAATATTTACAAATAAAAACACCTTCATGAAGTTGCATAAAACAACTGATTCATTCTAGGTTTTAAAATAGCAACAGTTGACTTTACAGCCAATCTACAAAACGTATGGAACGTGTAGGAACGGTTGAAATCTATTCACTGTAATTTCTAAAAAGACCGCCTGCTTTATGTATTCATATAAATAGCGCCTCTGTTCTGCAATAAACGTGGCCACCTACTGAGACGAAACCGTGTAATATGGAAGCAACTTCGATACGATAAGAAGAAGAAGAACAATTATCTGCCTCTCTGGCTTTTCTTTCTATTCTTCTTGCTCTTATGCCTCATTGATCCAGCTACTGCTTAGCCTGAGGTCTTTGTTTCAACTGCCAGGTCGGGCAAAGTCATATTGAGTTATCTCATCAGGTATCAGTTTCAGTCCGGAGTTTAGATTAATGCCCGGTTGATGGCAATGGGCTCGCCACCTATTAAATGAGAATCAAACATAACTGCCGAAATGTGAGTGTACTATACATAAGTCTCTGCCTACCCTTCAGAGATTACAGGCGTAATGTTATGTTAATTACACACCTACATGTAACAGTATACGTCCAAGATCGGACTTGGGCAGTTGATACGGTTGTCTCCGTATACGGCCTGTCAGATTCCGCATGCCGCGCCGTACGGAATGTCATGCTGCTGACACTCGCGATACATATATCGCAAGAGTTGCTTGTAGGTGTGATAGGATATTTAATTGGTGTGTTTACGTTTTGGGATTCTCCATTTCTCGTATCGGTTCGGAATATGAACACTTTCTGATGATGAATAATTACAAAATTTAAGTAGGTACTATGTACAACAAATGCTTTCATTAAACGAGTACTCAACATCGTGTTTGTTAGAGTCTTTAATTTTTGGCACCCCAATTGAAAAAAATAGCTGAAATAGAAAAAATTCTAAATCAGTTCACAGTGATCAACCGGTGAAAGAATCTACTCTGAAGAAAATGGGCATTTTCATAGACTGCTACTTACATAGTTTATGAGTACGAATTTTAATATTGAACTGGTATTTTACTTGGCAGCATGCCAGAAATGATAAAAAAATGATTTAAATTACATACTGCTAAAAACACAAACATAACTTCCTTTTCGTAAAAAAATACGTTTCAACAACTCTATACATATACAAGTCAAGCCTACGCCCAGTCGTTCAGAATGAGCATGAAAGCACGTCCAAGGCCGATCAGATCAAACCTTAACATTTTGTTAACCGACCACATTGACGCAAAAAATAAAGTCCAAGTTTTTACGACGGTCACACCAACACACCACTTGTACCTATATCTCATTGCAGGTTCACATTTACTGCACTATTTTTATATTTTTTGTTTCCTTATATAGCAACTTAATGAATACAGTATGCATAATATGTAGTACCTATGTAAGTATGTATAGTAAGTTATGGTCATATCTTAAAACCCAACTACAATAATGCCAAAAGAAAAGTGTATAATCCTCAAATATTACTAAATCTAGTGAGATATGTGTTAATTGAATTTAATCCTTTCTTGGGACATAAGAATCGATTAGTCCTGACGATAATTTCCTTAATCACGTCGACATAACGGAATGCCAGGAAGATCTTTGTATAAGTACTCAATTAGATAGCGATTTATCCTGCGTCTGTGGATTATGACAAAATTCAAGTAATTTAATTTCCTTCAAAGAATGAGAATCAAACAATAACCATGTCAAACTAAAACACTAGGTTTTATGAATTTATCTCACAAGTTTCATCCTTCTGACTAACCGACTCCTTGTCAATTTATAAGCGCATGTAAAAGATTTCATTGAACTTAATGCATTGAGTTACGTGCATTATCAAAAATTATATAAGTAGGTACTGTTTGGATCTATAGCCAGTTGCACTATCGTCAAACTTGTAAGAATGTAAAAATAGTATTATTGTTCAATTTAGATCAACTTTATCAGATAGGCAGTCGCTCCATGAAAATACTGGTACCTACTCAGCTGTATACGGTTAGAATAGAAGCCGACCCCCAACATAGTTGGGAAAAGGCTAGGCAGATGATGATCATGTAGAGCATCTCTATCATATAATAACAGTTATTTTTGAAGCAATTATGTTTGCAACGTGAAAAATTATATGGGCACGATCATAAAGGAACGCAAAAGGTTATTTTTACTTGAACAAAATTCGATTTATTATTTCGACTTCCAGTGCAAAAATGTACAAAATAATGTAATAAGTGAGCTTATTGCGTGTACTGAAACGAAACTTGTTGAACTTGACTTTCATTTCAGGACATCGCGAGCAGTATAAATACACTCGAAAACCAAAAGAAAGCATCAGTTTCATCTCATTCCCTTGTCGTTCATATCTGAATATACACAGACCACGATGAATTCGCTGGTGGTGTTCTTATCTGTTGTGGCGCTCGTCGCTGGCAAGCCTTCGGGGCTGGGACTGGCCACGTCGTATTCGGCGCCAATCCTTGGTGCTGCTGCGTACGCCGCACCTGCCGTCTACTCAGCACCGGTTGGTTACGCTGCACCCGCAGTGTACTCCGCATCGGCTGCATACGCCGCACCCGCCCTCTACTCGGCACCAACCATCTACTCCGGAGCGTCTGCAGTATCCAGCCAGTCTCGCCTGGACATCAAGTCGTCGCCAGCAGTGGTGTCAACATCCATTGAGCCAATCGCCCGCACCGTCATCTCCGAGCCCGCTGTGATCGCTGCTCCAGCCATCGCTACCGCCGCCATCGCGCCCGCTGCCGTGTCCAGCCAGTCCCGCATCGACATCAAGTCATCTCCCGCCATCAGCAGCACAGTGGTGTCCGCACCCCTTGCCTACAGCGCTCCCGTCGCGTACGGTGCTGCCCTTGGCTACAACGCACCCATCCTCGCCGGCACCGCCGTGGCTCCCACCTTCTTGAAGGCGTACACTGCTCCTGCCCTCTTGAAGACGGCGTTCGCTGCTTCCGCATTGACCACTGCCTACGGTGCCCCTGCTGCCATCGCCGGACCCGCTGTGCCCCTGGAAACCCCTGAAGTGATCGCTGCGCGTGCTGCCCATTTCGAAGCTAAGGCTCTGGCTGGTGCCCACCTCATCAAGAAGCGCTCCGCTACTCTGATCGCGTCGCCGCTGCTGTCCACCCACCTGGCTTCCCCTGTGATCTCCACGTACGCGTCCGCCCCGGTGCTGTCCACAGTGCACGCCGCTCCCCTGGCGTACTCCGCGCCTCTCGCCCTCTCCACCCCTTTGATCACCAAGACCTACAGCGTGCACCCCTGGTGAGCGTCACCACGATAACGAGGAACTGTTCCTCGGTTCAGATTCGACGAACGACAAATAATAAAATGACTTGTAAATAAATAAAATTTATAAGAAATAATATCTATTTTTCATTTATTTTTCGAAGTTGTAACTGATACCGTAATACGCTTTTTAGTCTAAGAGCCAATGTCACCACTGAAACTAAACGCGATCAAAACACCTAAACTACAGCTCTCAGTGTCATCATTATTAATAATGCATGTGCTGGTAAATAATAGAATGTTCTCGTATGTACACCAATGTTTGTTTACACGTTCAACAGTACCCTCAGGCTTTCCTAAACAGGCTTATGGTATCTAGAATAACAATAATCGTGAAACCTCACGAAATTCTCAACGATATTTACCTGAGGCCTACAAACAAAAACAAAGTTTTGCTATTAATTTAAACGAACTAATAACACAGTTAATTAATTACCAATAATAATAATTCAGTACTAGGTATTATTTAGCATTAAAATGACAAACAAATCAGGAATTCTGTGAAAAACTTAGATATACACACACGTGAACTGTATCAAAATGATTTCAATACCAATGTTACCATAGGCATCGGTTATGCCTATGGTAACATTGGTATTGATTTCAATGTCACGTTTTTTAATAAAATTGCGCAGATAACAATGCAAACGACCTTTATAACATGATCGGTTTTAATATTTTTGAACTTTCAATAATTTTTTTTTTTGTTTGAAACATTGAAATTAATTAAAACTTTTTGTGATCATTTTTATTTTTCATGAGACAGCCATCACGTGATTGTATTGTTTGACTCATTATCTTTTGAAAATTTTGTGAAGATTTACGTTTCTAATGAAAGCAAGAGGCAATGAATAGTCAAATCTGTTTGTTATTATGTGTTTTGTACTACTTTTATAAATACGAAAGTTAGTGAGGATGAATGGATGGATGTCTTTCACGTAAAACTTCTGTATTATGAGTAGTATTGTAATAACCAGGATAAACAGATAGGATACTATATATCCATTTATCCTGGTAGTACGATCCCGTGAGACAAATCCAGAGCTACACACGGGTGAAACCGCGGGACTGAAGCTAATACTACACACTTACCTATTCACAAAAGAATACATGTAAGATCTTTATAAGACTCGCAAACCAGGGAAGCATGTCACAAAAAAGGTGTTCTATACTCAACAATAATTCGATTCGTAAAAAAACAGTCCTGGTTAAATATACCTACTCGTATCTATTGAAATTCCGAATAAAAACGGTAGAGTAGAGTGGAGCACAATTGTCATAGCCTCTCAAGGGTTTTAATATGCACAGCAGCAAAGAGTACCTACAGAAAAACAGCTGCATTGCAAGTATGTCACTTAAGCTTTCAAAATCTAAAAAAACATGCACGATATATTCTGCTTTAAATGTCAAGTTTGCCTTTTTATGAAGTAATTAAATAGACCTGCGTGCTAAGATACTGACATTTATGTTCACAATGCCGAGTTGTTGATGCTATCACTCAAACTTCGAGTGTGCTACTTAGATAACAAAGCGTGACACATTTGACAGACCATGTAGAACTGTACTGTAAGGCTGTGCGCAGACGTGATAACATCTAGACTCTTTAATAGTCCTAGTAGCCGAATTTCGGTCATAGCGGCCGATCTCTGTGAAATGTATCCAGTGGCTGGAATATTGTAGAACACAAGAACAAAGGACAGGACTACTAACTTAACGAGCATTCCGAGGCACGGGGATATAGCCGACTTTCAAACTCCGGACTGCTCTGAAAAATTCTTAATATAAAATCTCCCCAACACTTTGTCCATCCTGAGAATCGAGCCCCGTCCTGTGTTCGATTCACGCAAAGCACCCCCGCGCACAAGGCAGTCGCATTGTAACCATGAGAACAATGGACACAAGACAGTAAACAGTAATAAGACTATCGCAGTGTGAAAACCTCGAAACGCTGTGCCGAACACACTTGCAACAAAAGTCTTATTTATCATCATAGTCAAATTTGTCATAAATCTACGGAAAAACGGTTGTGATACAAAACAAAACCGTACTGTTTGCCGCATAAAAAAAGCTGTTTTGACTCCAGTTTACACCCTGCCTTAGTTTAAAAGCTTTGACCAAACACTGCTTCTCGACGAGTGCCTGACATTTTGAATTCCTAGGTAGATTTGCTGACAGTTTAGTTTGACCTATCGAGAAGAAATTAAACTGATTATTGAATATTCGACGACAATACAGGGATATTGTGTACTATGAATAATGCTCACATGATATTTATACATTCATAAAAGTAATCCCTCATAATTGTTGTGCTTTATTCACGCTTTTTGATATAATTTATTACTGATATCTGACGGCAGTTGAATGAATAGGATGTTATTATCACTGTTCAATGGCCCTTAAAAAATATTGTAAGGTTATATAAAATCTCGGGCCTATTTAATAAAACCGACAGGCGACAGGTGACAGGCGACAATCTGACAATTTTACAAGTGTCTTCCATAAATTTTCTGCTTTATTGAACAGCACCTCTCCAGCACGTATGTCAATTATTTCATCTTTAGCAAATACATGAACACAAGAAACGTTTAATAAGGTCTACGCAAATTAACAACAAAGCCAGTTAGTTACCGTCATTCGGTTCTGCTCGAGTAACAATCTAATATTTAAACGTTTTCGAGACCTTAACAATTCAATGCAGTAATTAGTAGTAGGGCCTTGTATTTTTGCAAAAATAATTTAAATATTTATGTATCTACTTGAGTATAACATAATTGTAACTAGGTACGTTCATTTTTTTTGATTAAAACAAAAAATAGTTACATCAAATTTTAATCAGCAAGCGTGAAAGGCTTTCTAATCATTTAAACAAAAAATTGTCATCGTTTTTTTAATTAATGGTTTACTGTCGTGTCTTTGGAATTATATCACAACTCTGATTATGTTTTCAACTTGATGTTTTTTTTTACCAGAAATCTTTTTTGCAAGTCAAGTAACTAAGCTTCCTGGGCGAGACTTTCGAGTTCAAGAAGGCAAGAGTTTCTAAGTATTCAGAATGTGAATATACTTAATATACAATTGCAGGAACATAAAAACAGCAATTAACCATCTAATTGTTCATACATACTTACTTACTTCCAGTTTATGAATATTAATAAGGTCAGCTTGCACTTAAATGTCAATCGATCTTTACTTAGTCTGCATAAAGTGATAATAATATTCTCTCTGAGTTTTATTTTTTTGTGAAAATATCCTTAATATTGTATGAAATTCTCGTAATTAATTTCCATATTGTAGACAGAATATGGCGTTTGATGACATCACAAAACCACAAATCAAATTAATCAGTGTGTAAATTAATGAGAATAAAAAACAAATAACAAAACGAATGTTAAGTAATTAGGTTTTCCCGCATCACCCACTTATCACATAGAACAGAACAAATCTATTGTCCAAAAGTAATGTAATGCACACCTTGGGTCGACACTTGTCACTATGATCTGTAAAACGATTCCGGAAGCTGACAAATAACAAAAAGTGTTTGCTCGCTGGAATAAAAATATTAGGTAGCTTAAATATCAAAGCATAGATAGTGGTTTTGAAGGTTGTTCGGGCAGCAGTTGTTTTGGTAATGAGTACTTGCTCAACGCTTCGTATAAAAGGATCCGTCACAGTGTGTTAGGCATCAGTTGATCCAACTTCTTTAGTTCGAAAACAACACAGACCACTTCACAATGTACAAGCTGGTGGTGTTGCTCTCTGTCGCGGCGATGGCTGCCGCTAAGCCTAGTGTGTTGGCGCCGCTGGCCTACAGCGCCGTGGTGCAGCCTGCGACCAGCTCGGTGTCACAGTACAGCTCCAGCGTGGTGCACGGCTCCCCTGCCGTTTACGCCGCGCCTGCTGTCTACTCCGCCCCCGCTGTCTACTCCGCTCCCGCTGTCTACTCTACGCCCGCTGTCTACGGATCTCACGTGGTGTCTCCCGTCACCCTCACCCAGGCCCCTCACTCTCCCGCCGTCGTACTGGATGCCGTCAACGGAGTGCCCCTCGACACCCCTGAGGTAGTTGCTGCCCGCGCTGCCCACTACACCGCTAAGGCTCTGTCTGGCTACCACCACCTCCGCAAGCGGTCCGTCGGTGTCGCCCCCTTGTCCTACAGCTCGGTGGTATCCCCTGTGGCTTACTCCAACCAACTGGTGTCCGCCTACCACAACCCCGCCGTTGTCTCCGCGTATTCCTCTCCCGTCGTCTCCGCCTACTCCTCTCCCGTCGTCTCCGCTTACTCTGCCTACCCCTCTTCCGTATACTCCGCTTACTCCTACCCCCAGTCGTACTCCGCTGTATACCCCAAGGCCCTCAGCGTCCACCCTTACTAAACTATCCAATTGCAACAACCTAGTATACATGTAAATTCATCAAATACCAATATGTAACGAAATTATCACTGCCGAATAAACGATTTTATTATTACTTGACATCTTTTATTAATTTTCTCACAATTTGAATATGATTTGAGTATTGACATGTGGACGATTATATTATTAACCTAATTCACACACTTTTACTTTACGAGTGTCTTTAAATTAGATAGATACTTGTAAAATAAAATTTAACCCCGCTTTTGTAAGCTAGAATTATGTAAAATTTCTTTACATAATTCTAGCTTACAAAAGCGGGGTTAATAGTACTAAGCATTGTACCCACAAGCACCTACCGGTTCAAAAAGAGTCTGAATAAATAAATAAAACTAGAACTTTACTTTGTCTTGACATTAGGCAAACACTGAACTAGCATGACGGAGCTCCTGTTGCAGGAAGAACTGTCCGACCCGACAACCCAAGACAGATTGTTCTGGTGCCAAAAACTTTGGTGAACCGACCCCACCTAAAGTGGGATAGAGCTAGGAAAAAGAAAAAGATAAAGCAAACAACAGTTCTTTGAGAAGAAGAGAGAGAGAGAGAGAGAGAGAGAGTGTTACGTCTCCTGATACGTAAGGTAAGGATATCCTAATATCCTTAAAATAACTCGATGTAAAATATCAAATAGCAAAGAACTCACCTGGCTCGACTTTCGACAATGTCGGTGGTAGGTTTTGATTGTGGTCTTTGGTCTAACTATATTTAAACTACGGCTCTGTCCGCTTATTTTTGAATTGCGGAAGTTTATTTTTAACGCCTTGTATCCCCCATCACGTTTACCTAATAATGTGTGCACTTCTAAATAAAAAAATAGTTCTAGTGTTTATTATAGCCGCTGTAATAAAATAAGCCCAATTAAAATGTAAGGCTGTTTTATTTTGGTGTTGGAATAAACTAATTTGACATGTCCTTCAATTTGATTAGGCATGTTGTTCCGTTCGTGTTCCTGTTAAACTTAATGTAATTGTTATATTTTTTTTATTTAAGATCTGAATTATGATTTCCTACATTCACTTTTTTTTTAAATAAAACAGACCGTTTCGTTGTTTGATGTCTTGCACATGAAGTGGCAAGAGGATTAATGAAAGTTATATGTTCAAGATGTTTTTTCTACGGTTGATGAAGATTAATAAATGTGCCGTCGCTTCTTATCGTATCGACGGCAAATCTTAACTGATTAGGCCCAGATTTCAGCTATGAGTTTAACATCGTCAGTGGCGTCTCATTCATAGATTAAACAATTCAGAACTATAAAGGCAATCAATGATGTGATGGTATGTATTTTGTAAAAGCAAAACATTGATCTTCTATCATAATTAGTAGGGTTCAAATAATACAATTCAAGTAATTATCACATTCTTTATTTGCTGACTTATATTAATTACATACAGTTGATCGCTTCATACCTAATTTACAGTACTGATTGATTTTCATTCATAAATATCGAGACTAGTAGTGGCCGTAACCGTGGCCATATCCATAACCGTGGCCGTAGCCTCCTCCCAGACCAGCTCCATAACCACCTCCGTATCCTCCACCGAAGTGCAGGGGTCCGGCGACGAAGGATTTATGAAGAAGGGGTGCAGCATGCAGGACTGGAGCTACTATCGGTGCTACCACGGAGGTATGGACGAGAGCTGGCGAATGGTGCACGTCCAAGCGAGACTGATGGGATACCGCTACAGGTGCGACGTGAGCCACGTGACCAACATGAGCCAACGGAGCCACGAGATGAGGAGACCGCTTCAGGATGTGATGTTCGTGTCCGGCGTGACCGAGTCCAGCATGACCGAAGTCTCCATGTCCAAGCCCACCGTGACCAAGTCCTCCAAGAGCGAGTCCACCATGACCTAGCCCTCCATGACCAAGGCCTCCGTGACCAAATCCTCCATGACCGAGTCCTCCAAGAGCGAGTCCTCCATGACTAAGACCTCCATGACCAAGGCCCCCGTAGCCCAGTCCTCCGTGGCCGACTCCGCCGTAGCCTAGACCTCCATGGCCTCCGAGTCCACCACCGTAGCCGTAACCTCCATATCCAACTCCACCGTAGCCATGGCCGGCGTAGCCAGCTACCACTGGAGCGTGGTGAGCCAATACAGGCACTGCATGGCCGTAGCACAAGGCGAGGGATGCGAACAACACGACAGCACGAAACATATTCAACTTATTCCTTCAAGATCGCAAATCTCAACAAACTGCAAGAGCTGACTGACAATAGAACTCGAGGGCTACCTTCTTATACCCCAAATGCTGATTCAGAGTGACAGGATCAAAACTATTAATACATTTGTCGTTCTATTGAACATTGTGATTGGTATCACAAAAAAGTCGGAATTTACCATTTTATTCGAACTGAATTGGTTTTTATAAACACAATAGACAAAGTACGTGTTCATAATAAAATTGTCGCCTTTCTTATAATAGACCCTGAATTAGCTTTGTGAACTTGTACGTGTAATAACAAATATTCGAAGACTAAACTATAACTTATAGCTATGATTCACCGGTGGTTATGTCGTAATAGCTCATCAATCATAAATGGTAATGAATGACGTTTGTATAATGCATCTCAATCCGGCCAGTGCCCCGGGCCGCAGCCTCAGTGACGCAACGACCCGTCCCAGAGCGCGGCCGAGAACTTGAACCCGTTGCGCGCGCGCACGACGTAACAACTACCGTTATGCAGCTATAAAGCAACATCCCATCTGCCTTTCGTACACACTTCAGATTTAGTGCAAGAAACAAGATGATAACGTTACTTTTACTAGTGAGTGTCATGTGTGAAGCGCAAAGACAGACAGTTCCTCTGATATACGCGGCGCCTAGTGCAGTGTCTCACCAGTCAAGGGTCGACATCAAGCATAGTCCTGGTTTCATAGCGGGCCCGTTGATATACAGTCCAGCAACAACGTTGTATGCCAGCCGACTCCCTGACAACAAACCTCAAGAGACAGTGTTAACACCGGTATTTATGGCAGATACTATATTAACACCGGTAGCATTAAGCTTTTTCCATAACCTACCGCTTGCCAGAGCACTTGAACATCCTATTTCTATAGACAAAGTACAAGAACAAAATGCACAGAACGAATCAATCAAAATAAATGAAGACGTTCAGAATTCAATGGTAACTGAAATTCCTGAAAAAGAAGACACGGAAGAAAAACAAGATGACAACTACATAATAATAGCTTACGATGACCATAATCTAATAAAGACTACAACAGATGAACCGAAAATGGATGGAGTCACGGAAGCCTGAATTGATTCTAAAGTTAAGGAAATGAGAAAAAGACTTTTGATTTAAAAGGTAATGTGTACCAGACTGAACTATTTGTATGTAGAAATATTTAAGACAGTAAGGGTAAAGAAGTTATTGGTTTATATTGTTTTACGTGTGTAATAAATAAGTTTTGAAATTTGTGTAACATAATTTGTTTCCATGCTAGTCCTTTCCCACTTGAACCTACTTCGATTTACTCTCAACACTTTTTGGAGAATATTACAAAGTGTAACCACATAACATAACATTGTGTACACTCCCGAAGCCATACCATTTTAATAATCCTACCATATGCGTTGCGTTACATGTGGATTAGTGTAAAGGTAAACAATAGACCACGTTGGATCAACTTCAACAACCACGAACGGATTTCGACATACGTTCCTCTATTCCTAACCGCAAAAGAAGTAATGGACGTTAAAATAGGTCCAATATTTGTGGCCAATAAGTTACAAGCGAAAACAAAAACAACCAACATTTGTGGTGTTTGATATGTTTACAATACATCGAATATGCCTATTGTATGGAAGCTTAAGCAAAAAACCTCTTTGTTCGGTATAGTTGAGGAAATATGAAGTACAATACAACACGGTTTGGGAACACGTGACCATGTGACGCCGAAAGGTGCATTAGTGCTGCTTCTTATCGTCTACGCCGTAAACGTGAGCTTTAAATACTAATTAGTTTTCAGTTACAACCTCACTGGAATCGCCCACACTTTACTCTTGGTCTAGAGGAAAGATTCAGTGGTTGGGATATTTTCATGTTTTCTTGGCCTACATACAAACAGATTTAGGTTGAAACTTCAAGCAGTAATATAGCTTTTAAAATCTCTAAGTTGTTAGTTTCGAAAATCAGCCACCTCCATAACCGTAATAATTATTATATAAAATGTGTAGCGGTTCCGTGCCATCGTAGTAAGGGACCCCCTTTAATTTTAATTTATTAGTTATTGTTATAGCGGCAACAGAAATACAGTTTCTGTGAAAATTTCAACTGTCTACCTATTCCGGATCATGAGATACAGCCCGCTGACAGACAGACGGACAGCGGAGGCTTAGTAATAGAGTCCCGTTTTTTCTTTCTTTCTATCTTTCAGGGTGTGCTACGGACCATCCACCTGAACAACTTTCTCCATGGGAACAACGTCGTAATCGTGAAAAATAATCATCTCCCTTTAGTATGGCTAAACCCTTTTAGTAACTCGCTGTATTTCTGTAAGAAACTCTGTCCGTCGCCGCGTCGGTCTAACTGTTCAGTTACCTTTTCACACCATAATTCGATCACTACGTGGGCGAAGCAGCGAACAAAAGCAATAAATATTTGATCGCTTCGTATTGTATAACAATAATAATGGAGAAAGTTGTATGAATGCATTATATGTAAAGGATCCAATGTTATTAGTGGATGTATTGCTAACTAATTAATTGACTACTCATTATATCATTAAATACTGAGAAATATTGAAGTGACACGTATAACAATTTGCCCTATATGGTAAAACAATTGAACAACTATAATATTTAAAATTCCACTCAACTATGCCATGTGTGCTAGCCTTGTATATGTGCCGTGTTAGTAAAATTAATGAAACAGTTATAAATACTATTGGGATTAGTAAGGTGTATGTGTTAATGGATATAAAATAAAAGTTTTATTAAAAATTCCAGAATTTATTTAATCCTTGATGATATTATGTACATTTAAGAACACTATTTTACATTATGGACAATTTTGGATTTACAGTCTTCCATTACACAAGTTCAGCGTTTGCGCTGTGTTGTGTCCCGTTCTCTCATTTAGTACACATGAGATACAGCGAGGGGGCTGGAGTAAGCGAGGGGACTGGAGTAGGCGATGGTTGGGGAGGCATAGGATATGGAAGAGTAGGGAGTGTGAGTGGTCTGCAGGTCGAATCGTGACTGATGGGAGTAAGAGGTGGGGGCGATGTAAGCGTTCAACAGACCAGCTGATCGCTTCTTGATCAGGTGGGAGATCAAAGGCTGAGAGATCAGGGGCTGGGAGATCAGGGGCTGGGAGATCAAGTGCTGGGAGATCAAGGGAGCATGAGAGAGGATAGGGGAAGTCGCGGTGTACGTGGATGCGAATAGTGAAGCGGGGGCTGCGTAGGTGCTGGGCGCGTAGTAGGTGGTGGTAGGCAGCACAGCAGACCTTTTCTTGATGAGGTGCACGGCGGGCACTGACGCGATGGGCGCTGGCAGGATCGAGGCGCTGTGGATCAGTGGCGCGTTGTATGTTGTGGCAGCATAGTAGTTAGGGAAGTACGTGGCGGGCGCGGCGTACGTCAGAGGGAACTGAGCCGAGCGCTTCTTGATAAAGTGGGTATACGCCAGAGGAGCCTGGTAGAAGAGCGGCGACGGATGGATCACGCTGCTGTCCTGTCTGGTGATGGTGGTCGCTCCGGGAGCCAGGAAGGTCGAGTACTGCGTGATGGGGATGGGTGCCGCGATTAATGCACCGGGCTTGGCGGTCGCCGCAGCGAAGAAGGCACACAATACCACCAGCTTGAACATGTTGGTCTGTATTGTTAGTTGCTCGGATGAACGACTGATGCCTTGACAATGTGTAACTTCGTATTTATAGAAAGTATTCACTAAAGCTAAGGGCGATCTCGTTTCACAAAACCGGTGCAAGTCGGCCGTTCAGGAAGCTGATATTTAAAATCTACGAGGTCGTCCACAGCCCCGTCTGGTCAGTTCATCATCGTCTTAATGCTTTTGTTGCAATACATATGCCAAGTGCCAACAAAAGTAACAAGACGGTGCAGTCAACGCCCGTAGTCAACTGCATGCAAATATCAGCCGCTAACAAAGAAATATCAATGAACACCGCGACATAATTATGTAGACTTGCCGATTAAAATATCACAAACCGCAATTAAAATGAATTCAAGATCATCTCATCAGTAATGTTTGATATCGCTATCAAACAGATGTTGCTACCTACTCCGTAAGACCTCACCCTGGTCCAATCCTTTAGAGAATGTATCTGGAAAACTTCAACAATGAACATTTGAAATAAGAACCATGAAAAGTTTTATGTATTCTTCTATTATTTATTAATTTCAATTTCAAATTTATTTTCTTAGAAACATTGGTCTGTTGTGAGGGTCGCTGTTGCTACGTCCCTTATTCCCTTGTGAACACAGCTTGGAAATTATTTGAATAATGTATTTAAGCTCATTAGCATTAATTACGATACCTCGTACGTGTGGCATGACGCCAGACACTGTCCTAGTTTACACAAACAATCATGTTGAAAACACCTTTCCCTAACCGCCCCTACATTTGTTTCGAAATTGAACAAAAGCTTTTGTTGGACTTTGGTATGTCTTCAGTTCTTTCAGTCTGCGTTGGTACCTACTAGCGAGTTAGGAGAAAACAATGATGAAATAATAAATATATTACTAATGACAACAGGCTCATCTTCTATTGCACGGAGCAAAATAGATATGTATATGTATGTATAAGTATTTATTAAGTGCGGGAATTGAACGCATGACCACAGTCCAAGGTGGAGCAAGCCGTTTGCTCGCTCAGCCATTGCGCTGATCGAGCTTTAATCAAAAATTGGTTTAATAGTTTATTTCCCAAAAATAACACATTCATTCCATGTTGAAAATCTAAAGAAATTTCACAGATTGCAGTTGCTGAATGTGCTGGCGTCTGTACATTGAGAAAATGCATTTGACTTTGAAGAACCCTCAAATTGGTTCCTACCCGCAATTGGTTTATAACTTCACAGTCTAAAATCGATAGAAAGTCCTTGTAAACGCCAACATTTCGTCGCCAAGCCAGCTCTCTTCGTGCGTTGTTTAAATTGCGTCACCATAATGCCCTTCATTTTGATTAAAGGGCGCATATTAAAACGATGTTAGTAGTTTAGGTTAGACTGTAAATCTAATTCGAAATACCAATTTAAAAGCCTAGTTAAAAACTTAATTTACATGGATAGTGCTCACGTAGTCTTTAGACATACATACCTACTGGCACTGTAATTCTAGAAGGTAAACAACATCATAATTTATAATCAATGTTTATTTTCATGATAATTAAATTATTTACAAACTACAAAACTATAATAGTAATAAAAAACCTCCTCCTTTTTTGAAGTCGGTTAAATATGTACAAGTATCAAAAGGGTTACAGGGCGTCCAAAAATTCGTCCACATCGCTGTCAAATTTTATAGTCATGAATTTCTTCCAGAGCACAAATATTTCTCTTCTTTGAGAACCGTGTTCACAGATTTGGGATTGAGAAAACCATTTTGTGAAATCATCTTGTTCGTCAACTCGAATTTAGTACGAAGTAAAGAAATCTCTAACTACAGAGCAACCCTCTGCTGCAGATCAGTTGAGCTACATCTTATCAACTGATAGTTATGTTTTGTGTAATATTACTAAATAATTTAAATACATATTTGAATAGGTAGGTACTTATTATTATTTTATTATTTTTTATTTCCTTTTAGTTGAATTTGTAATTGAAACTCTTGCTTTTAGAGCTTTAATTGTTAGCTTAGTGTTAAAATAACAATATTTGCATGCAAAATTTTTGTACAATACACAATAAGTAAGTTTGTGTAACAACACTACATAATATAAATATTTTAATAGGTACTTATTATTCTTATTTTTAGTTGAATTTGTAACTATTGCTTATCTAAACTTTTAAAGTTGGCTCAGCTAAATACCAATTAGCCACACTCGACTCTGTTGAGCGCAGAGCCAAGAGGCTCATTGGTGACGATAAGCGGGTGGGTACCAAGCTTCATAGCCTGGCCCACCGGTGCAAGGTTGCAGGTCTGTCGGTCTTTTACAGGTTGTACTTCGGTGAGTGTGCCCAAGAGCTCCTCGAGGTCATTCCACCATCTCCCTTCTTCCATCGGGAGTCCAGACGTACTGCGGGTTATCACCCATTCCTTGTCGATGTTCCACACATTCGCACGAAGCGCTTTGCTACATCGTTTATTATGCGCACAGCCAAGGAGTGGAATTCCCTGCCTTCGTTCAGGACTAGATTGAGGTCAAGAGTAGGCCCATTTAATATAAAAAAAAGTTATGTTACTTTTCATATTACAATATTTGCATGCTGAATTTTAGTAAGCGGAATATGTAGAACCTTTTTATCTTTAACACCTCAATGTACCATATTTCACGCAAATAAAGATTATTCTATTCTATAATATTATGGATTTTAATTAAGTATCATTATAATAAGCAATCCTGTAATTGTAGGTGTACTGTAGGCCAACTCTGCCTAACCATGGGTTAAAACAAAGCAGGATTTTGTATGTGTTTTATAATGTTGCCTATCTTAACACCGAGTTTCACTTTAACATTCTGTTAATGCCAGGACGCAAGTGGCGGAGGTTTGACGACTTCCAGACGAATTATTAAATACCACATAATAAGTATACCAAAATTCAGCTTATTACGAAGCATTTTGTATCTTAGGCTTTATTATCTAAAAATCCTGGATTTATAACCTGTATGTCTCAAGACGCAAGCGTTGGAAGGTTGGGAACTTTAAGGTACTGTTGCAGTACCACATAATTGTACCATTCGGCTTGTTACCAGAGATTTCACAACATTGGCCATTTTTTGTCTTAAATTCTGGGCTATATTGCAGCCACATTAAGTTCAACACATACACGTGTACTTATAACTAGTTTTCCCAACCATCATACACCTTCTGTTCAATTGGGAGTCAAGCCTAAGTTGCGTATTATAATGAGCGAAATATTCTATTCGCAGCCAAAACAACAAACTCCAAAATTGTAGCGGTTTTAATAATAGACGCCTGACATAGAGGTGTCACACCGCGCCTCGCACCCGACCATGTAATTGCAATGTGCATAATTTCGATGTTCACAATATCTGGCGTTGACATCCACTCAAGCTGTCCCTACATTATATTAAATCAACATTTATTGTTTACAAACTGATAAAGAACAATCGAACTGAGAACTTTATTTTCTCTAGAAAAGTTGTCCTCTCAAGGGCAGCGATGTGTTCCGGCAACGCCTGTAAAGTCAATCGTCTCATTACATACTAATATAAAAGGCGATCGCCACTGTGCACATGCATCAGTGCATCTGAGCTGACATAACAACACAGACCTACATTCAAAATGCTGAAGCTGGTGGTGTTGTCCTGCATGGTGGCTGCTGCCGCAGCTGGAGCGCTCTCGCTGGCGCCCTTCGCGCCTTTTGGCTACACAGCGCCCCTCGCCTACACGGCTCCCATTGCCTACTCGGCCCCGCTCCTGACTCCCTACGCCAACAACTACAGGGGCCCCCTGTCCCTCGCTCCCGGCCAGCCCGCCAATTTCCTCGGTGCTGACGGCAGGCCCCTCGACACCCTGGACGTGAACCTGGACCGCTCCGCGCACCTCACCGCCAAGGCTCTCAGCGGCGGCATCCACTACCTGAAGAAGCGCTCGGCTCCCCTGATCGCACCGCTCGGCCACGTGGTCGCCTCACCTCTGATCCACAGCGCGCCGCTCGCCTACTCAGCCCCTGTGTTTGGATCACGCCTGGCTGTGGCTCCCATCGCCTACTCCGGCGCGCCCATCGTACGCTACTGGAAATAACTTCGCGAACTGGAACGAATCAAATATAAACGAACCATTTAAAACTTACCATTTCTTTTCTTTACTCATCCAGCAAGCTCTCATGTAACGGGGGCTTGCACTGCAAGTGTAGCAGGCTCTGTGTGGACTCCGTTTGACTAGCATTTTAAAAGCACATACGGCGCTTGGGACATTTCTCACTTATTTACGCCCTTTTGACATATACGAGTACATTATACATGACAAAATGTCGTAATTTTTATCTGTACACATTCTGATAGGCTTGCAGACTTAACAAAACTTTACTTTACATTACTTAACAAAACTGGACTCTATTGGCTTTCCCATGGGAGCATATTAGGCCCGAGGCTTTACTAAGAAGGTAACCTTAAGCACTGAGTGATAAGGTTGAAAATTGGTCGACCGCGTCAGTAAGCGGGGTGGTACTTGTGGTTATCTACGCTCGAAAAACTCTTCTACTTAGCGGGCATAAGTAGTCCTAGTTACCTTTTTGATCTGGCAGTAATAATAATATCATTACGTAGCCGGAAAAAATCCCTTGCACAGTGTAATTAAATATTGTTACATACATTATATACATACATGCATAGACCGTTAAAATCATAACTTTTCCTTTTGGCTTTGCCGTAGTCGGGTAAAAGCCGGCCAATTGCAAGTCGGACTCGAACACAAAGGGTTCCGTACCACCGTACACAAAAAAAAACCCAAAAACACACGACCAAGTAAAAGTTTTTCGTTGTAATAGTGTAATTTGTTATTTTTCCATTAAAGCCTTTTTGCAGGTGACTGGAGCAACTCGTAGGTACATAATATGTGTATTATCAGAAACCGAATAATCTTGTATGAAATCCGTTGAAGCCTAAACACACGAATACCGCTCGACCGCGATGTCATGTGAGGATCACCTAAGCTTGTAAACACAACACTGCCACACTCCAAAAAAACTTCCCTAAACTGTTATTCTATCGCTCTTTAAAAAAACTCTTATGATTATTATAATTCATTACGAACACAGGTATTTAAATCCCTACTATAATCTCAGCACCGAGATAGAATGCTTGCAGCAACTTTTCACACACACGCAGTCTGCTCTGCGCGCGATACACCGCAGTATAACGTTGGCGTTGGACCGAATCCAGCTCACAAAGACATCATCAAAATGGAGCATATTTTACGCATTGAAGCGCAGGAGCATGTTTCCAAAAAAAAGTAGGTACTTACTTTTGTATGACGGGTTCCGCACAAGCTTCCAATTCCGGTCGTCCGAATTTAGATTATTTTGTGACGTTTTGTTCGAACATTTCTCGGATCGGAATAGTATGTAAGGGATGCACAAATGCACATGCGTATCTAACTGCCAAGTCATTGGTCTCGAGTTCGAACCCAAGACACGCACCTCTGATTTTTTGGATTCATGTGCGTCTTGAATAATTCTCACTTGCTTCGGTGAAGGAAACCAGCATGCCTGATACAGCATGTAAAGTCAAGTCAGAGACCCATGGGCGGCTTAAAAACTCTGGCACCAATTTAGGCACTAACCACACGATAGAGAAAAAGCCTACTTATTATTATTAGCCTATGTTGTCCTATTGCAGCGCAAAGGTCTCTCTTTACAGTTTCTACTTTCCTCGATCTAATGCTGTTATTCTAGGCCAATCTTTTGGAAATGAGTCCAGCTCAGCCCGCCATCTCCTGGAGCTGCTACGTTGTCGTTTCCAGCCAGTTGGGATCCACTGAGGCTTCTTCGCTGCCTACTAATAGGAGATGCTAGCATTTCTTAGAATCATAATTTTAAGGGTCTAATTTGTTCCCTAGTCTTTTCTAATGGAGCATTAGTTGACAGAAAATGTTACGACTTGTAAGTACTAAATTAGACCACATTAGAACTACACTTGGAATAACAAACGATTTGCTTATGAATATAACAACCATAGTTACATTGACGTGTTATAAGTAGTATTGTTCAAATCAAATCAAAATCAAATCATTTATTTTGCTGAATATGCGTACATACAAGGATGAAACACAACAATATAGCTCAGTACCATATCCTACCCTAACAGGCCGCCCTACCACCCTACCTACCTAGGATACCTGTTTTAATCTTATTTCAGAGTGGGAATGAGATGAACCTAAACAGAACGTCTAACCCCATCTCTTTCCCATTACTAAACAATACTGCTCTGGTGGTTACGTACCACCAGAGCAGTATTGCTCTGGTGGTACGTAACCACCAGAGCAGTCAGACAGGCAGGCAGGCAGTCAAGAATAAAAAGAAAGTTCTTAAAGCCAAAGAGCTTTCTTTTATAAGGTGATAAAACAATTTGTTTTATTTAATTTTTCATTGCTATAATTATGTCAAATAAGTGACTGTGGAATTGAGATTAACATAGCTGCCGACATTGCAAATTATCCAGTTATCAATTAAAAGTCCCTTCTAGAAGTATTTTTGGAATACGGGCAGGTGCCTTAACACCTCTCAACCATTCACTTGTCACCGGTTTCTTAAAGCTAATTGACATTAATCTGTACTCAAATCTCGCATGAAAAGTGATTTGATTGGATGTTATTATTTATATTTTATTACTATAAGCATCTTGCTAAATAGATTAACTTTTCATTATCTCGCTTGAGAGGGAATGTATTTACGTATTATATAAATTATTTAAACCTTTAGACTTTTAGATATGTAATTAAGTATTTAAAACTAGATTAATATTATAAATGGTATTATAAAGTGATTGTTGCACTGTTGCATTTACTATTTTGCATGTTACTTTTAGCATACAACCTGTGTAAACAATTGTTGGTTAACCAATAAATAAAAGTAAAAATACAAACATTATTTGCTCAACCAATCAAAATTGTTGATATGAGATTTAACAGCGTGTTACTTAGTTAATTATTGTGTTGTTTATTGTATCAGCCTAACAAAATTTTCATGTTTATTAAAGTATTTTATAGTCACTTTGTGACTAAAGAATGGAGATATCTGCTCTACTTTCCTCGTTTATTATCCAAATTCCGGATCAGTCTTAACAACATAGAAATTGGTCGGCCTTTTAAGGAATTAATTTCCCTGAAAAAAATCAAATGAATCCAAACTCAAGTGAACTTTACATTGTAAACTGGTTAGCCTCAGAAGTAAACAGGTCAATAGCTTTGGTGTTATTCTGACATTCCGGACAATATTTGATAAACTCTTAGGATATAATGCAATGCAATGTATATCACAATTTTTTCAATAAAAGTCTTTAAAAATACCTCTGTACTAGTGCCTATATTAAAACTTATAAACCGAAATGTAATTAATCACGTGTGTGTAGGTACACACTTACACATTTGCATAATTTGTAACACCTCGCTACGCAAATACACTATGTATATAGTTGTACTTGCAATATGTCATAAAAAAAGGTCCAGATCAAATACTTTGTTCATGTGAACTTTGTTATCTCGTAGGAGGAAAGTAGTCTTTTCAGGGCCAGCGATGTATTCCGGTGTCGCCCATCAAGTTAATCTTATCTCACTAGTATATAAGGCGCTTGACACTGTGCAAATGCATCAGTGCATCGGAACTGACATACCAACACAGACCACTCCTCATACACAATGCTGAAGCTGGTGGTGTTGTCCTGCATGATGGCCGCGGCCACAGCGAGCGTGCTGGCGCCCTTCGCGCCCCTCGCCTACACGGCACCCATCGCCTACTCTGCATCTTTACTGGCGCCCTACGGACACAACTACAGAGGACCACTGTCTTTGGCGCCTGGTCAGCCTGCCAACATCCTCGCCGCCGACGGCAGGCCTCTGGACACCCTGGATGTTAACCTGGACCGTTCCGCCCACTTCACGGCTAAAGCGCTCGAGGGTGGAGTACACTTGCTGAAAAAGCGCTCAGCTGCTTTCATCGCGCCCCTCGCCTACACTGCTCCCATTGCCTACTCGGCCCCACTCCTGACTCCCTACGGCAACAACTACAGAGGCCCCCTGTCCCTCGCTCCCGGCCAGCCCGCTAACATCCTCGGCGCTGACGGCAGGCCCCTCGACACCCTGGACGTGAACCTGGACCGCTCCGCGCACCTCACCGCCAAGGCTCTCAGCGGCGGCATCCACTACCTGAAGAAGCGCTCGGCTCCCCTGATCGCGCCGCTCGGCCACGTGGTCGCCTCGCCGCTGGTCCACAGCGCGCCGCTCGCCTACTCAACCCCCGTGCTCGGCTCGCGCCTGGCTGTGGCTCCTATCGCTTACTCCGGCGCCCCCATCGTCCGATACTGGTAAACACCCCGCGCACACTGGACTTACTGAAATAAACGAATGACCTGCTAAAAAACTTTGTTTAGATCAATCACCTACTAAATCCTAATCCGCCATGGTTTTTTTGTACGAATATTTGAATTATTGGGCTATGCACCCTCCAGCTAGTAGTTCAGCGGCCAGAGCATCACTATCAGTTATCATATCTGCCTCGTGTACTACTAAAAGGAATGACCTTAAAGCTGTTCAAAAACTAATACCAGCTAAGTAAATATAAGGGATTAAGTAAAAGTGTTAATCAAAATAGGGCCAAAACAACTAGTTTACCCAAATGGTCAATAATTTCAAAGAACAAGTCGTGTTGTACCTCCTCAAGTGACACAACAATATAGACAGTAAAAGTGGTGTTGGCGCACATAATATATCAGTATCAATTACTCGACGGTTACCGGCAGACCTTCAGCTATCGGATGTCAGCGACACGTAATCGAACGATTTGTTGCGTATTGAAACAAAGATTGTTTTGATCACACCTACGTTGACAATGACATGCGGCACGTAACACCGTCCAGGTGTTGTCATTTACATTGTAACGGGTCGGGAAAATTGTTATTGGGTTTTTTCTTATGGAATTTCTCAGTAGCAGTCACGGAGTCTGGATTTGAGCCCAGTTGATGCCAATAGGCTCACCCCCTATGTCATTGGGCTTAAACATAACTGACAAAATGTGGGTGTTCTATTAGGTACATCTCTGCCTAGCCCTTTTGGGATTATAGGCGTGATGTTATGTGTTAAAAGACATTCAAATTCAAGTGGCCATCTCATCTCAGCGACATTCAATGTGAAAAACTTATCAATAGGAAAATTAGTTTTGACAAATAGAGACTGAAATTAGAAACCAACCATAATATAACATCACGCCTGTAGTCCCCGAAGAGTTTCGCAGAGGTATACCTGGTACACTCAGATTATGCCAGAAAGCGAACGTTGAAAAAAAAGCTTCAGAAGTCGGTGACTTTTGTTTGTTTGATTTAGTTTTTTGTCACCGACTTCTGAAGCTATAATTATTTTTCACTTTTTTGTGTTTTCAAGTCGGTTTTATTTTTTGCAAAAGTTTTTTATTTTTTCATTTTTAGTTGCAATATCCTATAGAAATATTTTCTAAGCATTTATTTTACATTGTAAACAATACATTTCATGGTAAGTTATAGGTTTATCTTCAATAAAATGGAGCTTAATATACCTAACTGTCGAAATCTGAGTGGACTGTACACATCTGCGTACACCCTCAGAGCGGCATTTACATACAGGCGTTATGTTATGTTACGATATTGTGTGAACAACAAACATACAACCGATTGCAACAATCACGGCAGATTTGCTGTCTATTCTTGAAGAGTTCCATTGTATTTCTACGAAGATCAGCATCAGATCTTCACCAAACTTAACCGGGACCACCGCGGAATAATATGCTTCCAAATAAAAAAATCATTGAAATTGGCGAAGATATCGCTGAACTATGTGTGTCTATACAATTCGGGAAGTTCCCTCGATTTCTCCAGGATCCCATCATCAGATCCTGACCTGATGACCATGGGACCACATGGGAAGTATACTGTTTCAAATAATGCCCAAAAAATTTGAGGGTCGCCCTTATGTTTCCTGGAATCCCATCATCAGATTCTGACTCGGTGACAATGGGACCACCTCAGGAGTATAGGCTCTCCGGCCCTGGTTCAAGCCATGGTCCGGGGCGAGAGGGAATGGGAAGCCGTCGCCGCCTTCTGCCAAGCAGTCATGCTAGCGAAGGAGGCGGCGGAACGTGAGAGGGAGAGAGCCTCACGTCCCAGCCGCCGCGGGAGGAGAAGCACCGGGCGTCGGGGGCCACGCCGTGATGGCTCTCGGCCACCGTAGGCGCGGGCCTGTGGACGGTGAGTAATGGGCTAGCTCGCCGTCCGTCCGTCGTATGACGACAGGCCGTGTCGACCGCGACGGCGCGTTCGTGTTCCACGCGCGCCTCAAAGAGAAGTCAGGAAACGGGAGGGGCCCGCAAGGGCCGATGCCTGCCAGGGCTGCGGGACTGTTCGAAAGAGATACCGCGGCCCTGGAACATAAAGAGCCAAAGAAGGAACATGGGTTAAAAAAAAGGAGTATAGGCTCTCGAATAAAAAAAGAATTTTGAAAATCGTTCCACAATTAGCGGAGGAATCGGTGAACATACATAAAAAATAAAAAACAGCCGAACGTAAGTATAACCTCCTCCTTTTTGAAGTCGGTTAAAAATATGCAACTACTTTGATAGAAAATGTACTCTGATACACTGAATACATCTGCGTAACCCTTTCGACTGTACAGGCGTGATGATATGTTGTGTGATTGCGTAAACAATGCATATTTATGCGATAGCAGCAATAGCGGTTGATTTGCTGTCATTTTTCAAGATTTCCGTTGTCTGTCTCCGAAACTCATCATCAGATCTATATGAAATTTAAATGGGACCATTTAGAAATAAACCCCTTTCGAACAAAAAAAATTGCAAATCCGTCTATTTAGGACGGATATAAGCCCGAACCTACATAATATATATATATATATATATAAACATCCGAATTGATAACCTCCTCCTTTTTGAAGTTGGTTAAAAAGGGAATTGTCCCTCAGATGTTGCCATAATCATGTAATACTGATCTCATAACAGAAATCTGTGTTAAAGGACGGAACTGGGAATTAGAAATTCGGAAGTAATTCTTAATAGCTTAACTCAACTTTGTCAGGTATAATTAGAGTATTAGCTTTCTGTTACAAAATACACAATGATACATTGCCATCCAATGTACCAATAGCCTTCTGGGAACTTTCGATGGGACGAATTTTTTGACGCCCTTTAGTTATTTCTGTTTTTAATACATGTATGTATTTTTATTATTATTTTAGGTCCGTATAGTCAGTAGATACATTATTGCTGTCCTTCACTTTTATTATTGGAGTTAATAATGAGCTGAAGAAAACTACGTCAGGGAAACATTTCTTGCAAACAAATCTAAAATATGTCAAAGTCAAGTAGTGTCTTTCCTAGGGTAAATTCTGTTGCGAGGACCCCAATCTTTCGGTATCCTAAGGCGATATACAATCCTTTTACAGCTATTTTACCTTTGATTATGCTTCACTATCAAAATCACTGTTTTTTTATCATCGTTACAATAAGTTCGCTATTGGGTTGTCGCCACTGACAAGTCTGTTAAAATTAGAATGACCTTTCTTCGGTCAAAATAAGATTAATATTGGGTTGTTGCTGTCAGAGGTAAAATACCTGTGAATGAACTGTGATCAAACTTAACTCAGTTCCTAACTTTATACTAAAACCATCATAAAATGTAAGGAGATATTTAAGGAAAAATGAACAAGATATTCCAAAATTCATTTATTATATTTAGTATTTACAACTTGATGAGCACTATGAATATTTACCAGTAGTGAGCAATGGGCGCGGCGGTGTAGGCGATGGGAGCCACAGCCAGGCGCGAGCTGAGCACAGGGGCGGAGTAGGTGAGAGGCACTCTGTGGATCAACGGCGAGGCGACCACGTGACCGAGCGGTGCAATCAGGGGAGCCGAGCGCTTCTTCAGGTAGTGGATGCCGCCGCTGAGAGCCTTGGCGGTGAGGTGCGCGGAGCGGTCCAGGTTCACGTCCAGGGTGTCGAGGGGCCTGCCGTCAGCAGCAAGGATGTTAGCGGGCTGGCCGGGAGCGAGGGACAGGGGGCCTCTGTAGTTATGACCGTAGGGCGTCAGGAGCGGGGCCGAGTAGGCGAGCGGTGCGACCAGAGCAACAGAGCGCTTCTTCAGCAAATGCACGCCTCCTTCGAGCGCCTTGGCGGTGTAGTGCGCGGAGCGATCCAAATTCACATCCAGGGTATCCAGAGGCCTGCCATCGGCGGCGAGGATATTGGCAGGCTGACCAGGTGCCAGAGACAGCGGTCCTCTGTAGTTGTGACCGTAGGGCGCCAGTAGAGGCGCAGCGTAGGCAAGAGGAGCAGTGTAGGCGAGCGGCGCGAAGGGCGCCAGTACGCTCGCTGTGGCCGCGGCCATCATGCAGGACAACACCACCAGCTTCAGCATTGTGAATGAGGAGTGGTCTGTGTTGGTAAGTCAGCTCAGATACACTGATGCATTCTTGCGGTGACAGACGCCTTATATACTAGTGTGATAAGATTAACATGATAGGCGTCGGCGGAATGCATCGTTGACCATGAAAAGACTACTTTTCTCCGAGAAAATAATTCATACGAACAAAGCAATAGCACTGTGCCACCTAGTTATAGATATAGGTATTATTAATATATACAAAAATAATATCATATTTGGATACAATACATTACCCAAGTAATTAAAATGCTAATTTTGTTTATTTCCTACAAAATAACAATATATTTGTTTTAGGTGTACCCTAATAATCGTTAACTAAAGACAAAAATAGGGCTTGTACATCTAATTAAGAATCAAAGGTTTACCCGTAACCCGTAACCTATGGAAAATAAAAAAAACAATCGCCACTTTTTGGAACTGATGGGTAACAATTTGGCTATACAACCAAAACTCGCAACAGTTGGAGGTTCGACAGAAATATGACTTGGTTAATTAAGATCCTCGATTAATTGTAATTTATTGTGATCCCTTGACGACGAAGTAATTCAGGTCATAACATGAGTATGTAGAGCACAACATGAAGTGAGACTTGAGAATGATGTAACAGAAGACAGGTTCTATACTTAGCCCAGCAGAGAGCTGATGTTATTACCATAGGATCCAAGTTAATTTCTTTTATAACTTCAGTAACAGCAATATCACTTCATAGTCTGGGAATCAAAATTGTGCAAAAAAATATAAATATATTTCTGTAGGGCTGCAGATTAAAATGAAGCTTGTAAACAATCTTTACCTTCTTTTCATAAAAATACCTTGTTTGTCTTATTACTGACTAAAATCTACTTTTTTTATAAATGTCATACTGACACTTCTACTTTAAGTTTTTTTAGATAAAAGCCAGATGCATAACATAGATAACAACTACTCATAAAGCCACATTCAGACATGCTGATTTATTGAAATTCCCACACTTCTATCTATTTTTTCTGGAAATTTCATTGTTGTGTCTATGGAGCTAAAAGCGGAATGCAAGCAAGTGTCTGTTCCCCATACTACACTATTCTATAGATAACCTTATCAAAAGAGTTAATTGCAATACACATATGTTCTCGCCAGCCTGCGGTTTCACTGTTGTGCTATTTCCGCTGTTAACGTATGTACAATAGACATATAATTCTAAAAACTAAATCCCATATCAATGTTCATAAATTAATTAACAAGTAATCCATACAACTAAATAAAATTGAAGTGCCTTGTGGCATTAAATCCGCATAACGTACTTTACTTCTTCTTTAATAATGACACTGACACACCAAAGACTACCCAAGATCCGAAAACACGTTATCAAATCTAAATATTATTTAGTTTTCAAGACTTGCCTAAAACTATCTGTTTGATGACAAGCTTGCCAAAAACAATCAAAACACTAAATAAACTTCAGAAACATCGAATAAGAGATATGAAGCAAATGAAGAAGACAATTTTACGATTTCGACCGGAGAAGCTCGTGCTATAAATCTTAAAAGTTCAAATCAATCACTATCAGCAGTCACCATAGAAAATATAACCATTATATAGTCTTTGCCAGTCACATAGTCACATAGCTTCTGAAGTCGGTGACTTTTGTTTGTTTTATTTAGTTTTTTTGTCACCGACTTCTGAATCTAAAGTTATTTTTCAATTTTTTGAAGTCGGTTTTATTTTTTGCAAAAAAGTTTTTTATTTTTCCGTTTTTAGTTGTAATATTCTATACAAATATCTGGTATGCATTTATTTTACATTGTTATACATAGATTTTATGGTAATAGGCTTATCCTCAATAAAATAGAACTTAACATACTCGTACCTATCTGTCGAAATACGGGTGTACTGGTCACATCTGCGTAACCCCTCAGAGCATACAGGCGTGGTGTTATGTTATGTTTTGTAATGCTGATTGCTGCAATCGTTTGGATGTTTATTACATCCAAACGATTGCAGCAATCACGACAGATTTGCTGTCTATTATTGAAGAGTTCCGTCCCATACCTCCGAAGTCCATGATCAGATCATGACAATATTTCTATGGAACCAACTTGAGACTATACTCTTTCAAATGAAAAAAATAATTTAGAAATCGGTCCACAATTTTACAAAAGAATTATCCTCCTACTCGATACCTTCCATCATTAGCTCATCAACTTTAGGTGATGACTCCCAGATACGTATACTTGAATAGCTTTAGAAAAAACAGATAACACGTAATACGTGACTATAAAATTTGATGGTTGCCCTTGATTTCCCTGGGATTCCATCATCAGATCCTGACATGGTGACAAAGGGACCACCTCGGAAGTTTACTCTTTCGAATTAAAAAATAATTTTGAAAATCGGTCTACAATTGACTGAGATATATACAGAAAAATACATACAGTCGAACATAGAGACCTCCTCCTTTTGGAAGTCGGTTAAAAATGGTGATACTTATGCAACAGCGTACCGTTTCATATAGGTAATAAGCATATTAAGGATGCAGGCATATTAATAAAAATATACAATTCGTATCGACGAGAGGAGTGAGTGTATGATGATAAAAGAAAAATGATTTTTCCGAGTAACTCTCTTTATAAACTATAGGCAGATACATTGTCGAATATACTAAACTTTCTTTACACAGTATTTCACCAATGATGTCCCAGGATGCCGGCATGCCCCAAATGGCCGATGCCCAGAGGAGCGACGGCGCCGAGGTGTGCAGCGGGCAGGGCTAGGGCAGCAGGCGCCAGGGCTGGAGCCAGGCCGTGAGCCGCAGGTAAATGCCACGCGCCGATCAGGGGAGCCGAGCGCTTGCCCAGCCAGTGCGCGTGCGCTCCGGCACCTAGCAGGTGCGCGTGTGCTCCGGCACCTAGCAGGTGCGCGTGCGCTCCGGCACCTAACAGGTGTGCGTGCGCTCCGGCCGCAGCTTGGATACCATGGTCCACAG
The DNA here is from genome assembly GCA_950022335.1 of Eurois occulta. Classification (NCBI taxonomy): domain Eukaryota; kingdom Metazoa; phylum Arthropoda; class Insecta; order Lepidoptera; family Noctuidae; genus Eurois; species Eurois occulta. The sequence goes on from OX465496.1 coordinate 9,463,695, forward strand.
CCCTGGCGGTGAAGTGCACGGCACGGTCGGCGTTCACACTGAGGGTATCCAGAGGCCTGCCGTCTTGAGCAATGATGCTGGCGGGCTGGCCGGGAGCAAGTGACACGGGTCCTCTGTAGTTGGCGGCGGCACCGCCCAGAGGCGCAGGGACAACGACGGGACCGGCGACGCCAACAGCGGGAGCGTGGGCAGCGTGTCCGGCCAGCAGTGGAGCGGCCAGCGGGGCGCCCAGGTGTGCGCCCAAACCCCATGGAGCTCCGAGGCCTAAGCCATGTAAGCCGAGAGGACCGACGCCGAGACCGCTGGGCTTGGCAGCCACAAGGGCCAGTACGGAGGACAACACCACCAGCTTGAACATTGTGGTCTGTGTTGTTTTCTTAGCAGAGAGCAACTGTAATTCTTACCCTCTAAGCTTCAGCTTATATACCAATCAATTTCGTAGGCGTATTCCAGATACCTTTGTGACGTCAACAAATATGCGGCTAGGCGTTGGCTGTAGGTCGCCGGTGGATAGAAAAGGAACATGGGGCAGCGCAGGCGCCACAAGCAGTGTCCGCCGAAGCGGGTTTTAAGATAATGCAAAAGTCAACTCTAAACAAATCAGTATACATTTCAAAATTACTCCAGAACAGGCGTACTTCCCTGTTCACCTTGAACATTGATAAAGGGCCGTTCACTTCAGGTGATTAAATGCCTCGATGTGCAAAAATTCTAAATTACCCCTCCGCACTGCGTAATAATAATCAGTTTTGCCCGTAACATAAATGATGTTAATTAACTCACCTATCTTCGTTATATCACAAATTATAATTTTTGATACTGCGAAGTAAAGTGTCAATGACTCCTTACTTTAATTTGTACAATTTGTAGGCACAAAGGTTTAATCTAAATTCCGCTTGCGACGTAGGTAACTTTACAAGCGAAGAAGTTCAGTTACGAGAAAATTAGATGAACATTATATAAAATATGAATCTTTATAACAAATTACGCATTGGGAAAAGTATGTAAGGTACTTAAATGGAAAACCTCTTCTGAAACCTCCGTCTTACGTACATATTTAATTTTCCATAGGTACTTTCTTTAAAGTTATAGATACTTAATGTAAACTATATTAAAATAGCATCCTGATTCTCACTTTTAGTTGAAGTAATTCTTTATCAAGTCATGCCGAGATACTCCTTAACCGATGTAGCATTTTCCATTGAAGATAGCCAACACATGCACATGAAATTGCCAAAACGAACTAATGACAGATTGCTGAATAGCACACACGAAATTAGTGTAGTTGTCACCAGTCATCTCTTGCACTGTGATTGCGGTATCATTTTTATTTAATTTTTTTGTTATGGCACCTAAAGAAAATAAGCAAACCAAACCTGTCCAATTAGGTACACTGTCCCAGTAGGAAATACTAATATCGTTTGATGGTAATACTGTTGTCGTTGATCACACCTAATACGTGTTGTAAATTCAAATGACTAGAGTTTCCCAATAAGCTAGGATAAGTATCTACACAAATCTTGTCGTTGGTACTACGGTCAACGACCCGCAATTTTCCTAAAACAGATACTTTTTCACTTTATAAAATCACATTAAACCTTGTCGGATCATTAAAAACGGCATCTGGCATTCCCAAGGGTTGCCAAAACGTCCGGTCTAGGGTCGTATTGGTAGTTAAGCAAGATTAATACTATTTTCAAGCAGCCTAATCTCTTTTAAGTATATAAGGGCCAGCTCTCAGCTTCCATAAGGTTAAATATGAGTTATTTTTTTGTATCACATACCACAATAGGTCATCATCTTCTTCCTGACATTGTCCCATGTTACTTGGAGTCGGCACAACAGGTCTTTTTCTTCCAATCTCCTCTGTCAACCGCCACGCTATTATTTAAAAAAAAATCTTTCATTTCATTCCTCACACAATCCATTCATCGTTTCCTTGGTCTTCCTCTCCCTCTCCATCCATCAACATTTATATTCATCACTCTTTTAGTCACGTGTGATTCATCCCTCCTCGTCACATGTCCATACCAAGACAGTCGATTCCCTTAAAACTTTTCTGTAACTGGCGCCACTTTTAAAATTCTTCTGACATACTCGTTCCTTACGTTATCCATCCTTGTCACCCCACAATAGGTAAATCATGAAAAAAACATTTTGTGTTTATTCCACTGATGAAGCCAACAGAGTTTAAAAGTAAAATGTTGACATTCATCACCAGGTCAGAAAAAAGATTAGACCGATGAGCCTTAAACGTTCCCACTGCTGGGACATAGGTCCTCTCTATGTGACCCACTACGCAGGCCCAGTGTGGAATGAAGATTGTCACATGTTTTCGAATGTTTCGGTTCTAAATATGCCTCACTATGTTTGCCTTCACCGTTTTGCGATCAGTGCTGATAAAATAATTTACACAATAAAGTACCTTTCTGAGCTTGAATCTACTGCCTCGCAAGTTGCGTTCATTCCCACTGGGCCACTCGATCCATGGTAAAATTAATACATTATTATGATAACAGCAGTGAAACTTAATAACTTACCCCAAACGTTATAACGTACCTAACTTACGAATTTTGCATTGTAACTTTATAATGTGTTATTAATTATCACGGCGAAATATTCGGTGAGTACATAAAAGTATGTTGTAGGTTGTAAAACGTAAACGTTTAATGGTTCGGTCACTGATCCCGCCCCTAATTACAACCCTTTCATCGCATTCCAGTGAATTTGAACCGCTGAACCCTAAATTAATAAAGTATACAATAACCACAACACTCTGATAGAGTGTTTTCATGAAAAATATGCCTTGAATAGTGTCTATAATTGAAGTTCAAATTTATTTTAGTATGAAGCTTTTATAAAGAACAAAGTATGAAAAATTATGTTCAGACTGTTTTTAGAAAACATTTTTCATAAACGAAAGATTAATTAATCCAATCTTATAGGCCTAAGATATAGTTTGAATACTCTATACCTATATCGAGATTCCATATTGGTACCTTTATGGAAACAAAACAAAATTGACATTCGAGATTACAAGGGCAATTAGTTTAAATCAAAAGGTTTCTGAGGGCTCTATGACCTGCCGTGTCGACGGCGCGTTCGTGTTCCACGCGCGCCTCAAAGAGATGTCAGCAAACAAGAGGGGCCCGCAAGGGCCGATGCCTGCCAGGGCTGCGGGACTGTCGAAAGAGATACCGCGGCCCTGGAACATAAAGGGCAAAAGAAGGAACATACGTGGTTTATAGTCAGTAAGAGTCTGACACTCCCTTCCGCTCCACCCAGAGCGGGACACACACACTGTTTACTCACTTTGTTCACTTGTTTTATTGCTATACTTTCTTTTTTCGATGAAAATAAAAGTAGACAATAAAAACCAAGGCTAAAAAATGGAAAGTAAAAAATGGAACTTACAATAGGTACCGACAAGCGTGTTATTTAATGCGTGTTTTTACATGTCATTGGAGTGAATTCGCAAAAGTAGTATTGTATACATTGTGTTTCAAACAAGGATCTTGAGAGGTATTTGGTGCTTTAGTTTTAATTTTGTGTGTATGACAACAGTGTGTTGCATTAGGTTGTAGACCTGTAATGATAGTTTTAAGGCATTTAAATAAATAAATAAATAATAATATGACATTGATGATGATGACATTCTGATAAAACAACCTTAATTCCCTATTAAAGTTAATGATTATTACTGTAGGTTTGTATGTTTGGATTTAAATGGTTATCGTCGGAACTACTTCCTTTCCCCGAGTGTCATTATCCTATATTTAACACGTTCCGGAGAATCATTTCCAACCATAACACAAGTGAAGCCGCGGGAAAAAGCTATTTACTAATAAAGAACAGTTAAAATTTAAACAATGCATAGGTACATATTCATCCATATACGAGCAATAAACAAACACATGAACTTGACACCGCGTGCAGTCACGAGAGTGTGACGTCAGAACCGGTTGCGTGCGCGTACGCTGCTCTTACGTACCACACATACGGTCCATTCACAGTTCGTTTACGTCTGACAGCAGAGATGAAGCAAGTTTATGTTACGTGTTAATAATAGTAGGTGTGGTTTTTGTTAAGGTTTTAGTAGTTGAATGTAGTTGGGGTAAGAAAATGAAAGTAAGCAGGTAAATCCACAGTAAAAAACTGAAGACCGTCTGTCTGTTTGTTTCTAACAAATCGAACCAATTCTAATCGACTTAGGAGAATCTTTTGAACCCCGGTTTTTGAAAACCTGGTGGAGCCTTGCAAAGCTAAACTAATGTTCACAACTGTATGTATCTAGCTTCGTTTTGTATGAAAATGTATGCTGGATTGCCCACTTAGATCCGGACTCCACCAAAGTATAGACGAGCGGAGCAGTGCGGAGACGTACAAGTTTCAACCCATCACAGCATGGTAGGGAAACACGATGCGGATTTCGACCAATATGATTGGTAAATTCCCTCATATCTCTTCGCTTCGCTCGTTCCCATGTTGGTGGAGTCCGGGTCTATGATCCACGGCTACGTTACGCACGAAACAAATGCTGGCAAACTAATGAACCGTGCTAAATCTGTGTGCACATCCTTCGTACTCGCGCAGCAGTTAAACGGTGCCTTTATATTTTATATAGTCTTCTAATTAACCAAGCGGTGTTCTTGTTAACATTGAGATTTGTTTGAAAACTTTACAGAACGTTCTCTCTTATTCTATATCGACAGACGACACCATCCCGTGGAGTTTTAATTAATTTAAAGTATTTTACCGTGTATTTCATCGGCTAAGTCTAGTAATGAAGCGGCCGCGATTTATTTTGACACTTTTTATTTGCCCTTATAACTTATGAGGTAGGTACAGCCACAGACCGTAGCCCATCGCATTTTTATACAAAAAAACTTCAAGTCCGCCCGTCCGTCCGTCCGTCTGAGCTCAGTCCGTCTTTTAATTGTTCTTATTTTCCTGGGTCACAAATAATTTTCCTGTTTACGCGCCTACTTCTGAAAAGAATTTAGGTCATTTTAGATTATTATGATACACGTGCCATAATAACACGTTTATTGTTTTAATTTATTTTGTAAGCTTTCAATCAAGGACTCAAATAACTGCTGAAAATTACCTTATCAAAAACCTTGGTAAATAAAACGTACCAATTCAACGCGCGTGTCGACTGGCGAGCTATAGAGATTATCATCTGCCTAGCCTTTTCGGCCTTTTCCCAACTATACTGACTGGGATCAACTTCCAGTCTAACCGGCGAGCTATAGATATCACGGGTTCGACTCTCAACTTATACACTATTAATGGTAAATCTATACCTAGCATATGAATCTATCTGACATTCGTTAGAGAGATTTACATGAATATTTGCCTTAAGCACGATACAATCTTGTGACATTTCTAAAACAATCTTGAGACCTCTGCAATACGCTGAAGGAAATTGTAGCGAGAAAACCTGGACATATAAAAATTTAAGTCTGTAATCACTAACACGCAATGAGTAGGTAGTGGTGCATAGTGATGACATCTTCTCTGTATGAGGTAGCAGACTGGTTTTATAATAAGTAGTATATTATTAGTCTTCATCTGTCTCATTTATTTCATCACCACTGCTCTCAAAACGACAAAGGAAAACAACGTGAGTAAACAGGCACGTCCAGGCACGTTCCAGGACCAAACATTCGAAGACATATGTGACAGACAAACCGCACAGGGCCCGCTTTGTTAAGCCTTCTCAGTTTCACGGAGAGAAGAATGTGCCCACCGAATTCTACACCAACATTTGGTTCTACTTGGCACCTGCGCACTTGACAATCTTAAGACTGCATCAGCGAGCGGAGATCGCGTAGCTGAGTTTGGGCCAAAAATTTGATGAAAAGAAGAAGAAGTAGTCGTTGCCTCTCTTCAACTAAGGCTGTGCAGTTACCTGCACAGCCTTAGTTCTACATAAACAGCTATAGAAGTATGTACATTAGATACCTTGGTACATATTTGATTTACAAGTTTAGCAGTATCGTGGCGGGAAGTGGGGCTCGGGCGTTTAGCTGATGTAATGGAAAGTCAAATTACATCATAATTGTTATATAGAATTTATTGATTTTATCCGCGTGGAATATATTATAATTTATGATAAATTGTTGTTTTTTTTTAGAGGTTTTGTTTATTTTTAATGAATAGTTGTATGAGCTAGGCTTAAATGTAATTTGACCTCCAAATTAGGGCAGTCAGTTTCGATCTGAACGATTGTGAATTTAAGAACGTAAAATATTATTTAGAGTTTAATAATGTAATGTATATTAGCTTGTTAGGTTTACAAATTAAACCACTAACAATTATCACCTGGTGGAAATCTCTTCAGTTTCACTACTCTAATTTTAAAAAATCGCCTTCGCTCCTTCCTTTGTCACAGCTTTGAGAATCCACCGGACTGCGAAATTTTAATAAGTAACATTCCGGAACAGTCGCACTCGCTGGTCTATCGCTTCAATTAAAAACATCCAAACGGGGACAAGTTGAACGAACTCTAAGGGAACTTGAATATCAGTCACTTACATCCTGTGACCAGCGTTTTGGTAGTTTGGGGTTTTTTCCCCTTTTTTGGGGAAAAGTAATGTTCTTGGGAAATGAATTCCTTGGGAAAAAAAATTGGTGCAATATTATCCTAGGACATCCGACTGTAAAACCAAGAAAGTCAAGAGATATATTGAACAGACACAAAATTCGATACCTAGTGCAGGCAACTACTTTTTTAAACTGGCACTTATCGCACTACGGTTAGGTTCAACATACAATGTTGAATTTTTGGACACACTTGGTGAAAGACCTCGTTTGATACACGTAGGCATTTGTTACTGCAGTTCTCGGCTCCATAACAACCTCGCCTGCGGCTCGGGTGGGAATTCTGACTCGAATGCAATAACAATGTTCACCATTTATATAAAAATGTACTATTCTATACTAGAGTGCGTGTGACCAGTCCATTTTACAATTAAACAATTTAATTTTTCCACATTTGTTACCTGTTTGAAAATAAAATGCAGAAAAGAGTTGCAAAACGTATAATTTTGGCCAAAAAAAAAACGAATTTGAGGATAATTCAGAAACTTGATCTAACAACCCTGCCTGTGACCGGCTTCCGAGCAGCTGTGACAGGCGAATATTAATAGTAACGACTATCTCGGCACTAATACATCAAGCTGTTGGCATAATATTATGTTAAGCTTGCGAATACTCGCCATAACCCGCCATGACTGCCTCGTTGATCTAGTAGTCACAATGTGCTTTTTTTCTTATGGCCACTCGCAGTTCAACTCTATAAGGTTGCAATACTGCTTAACCGGACTATCCTGTGGTGACATTTTTTTTTTTTTTCGAATGGGAAATCATCAAATGTCCCGCTCTGGGCGGAGCGGAAGGGAGTGTCAGACTCTTACTGACTAAAAACCATCCATGTTCCTTCTTTTGCCCTTTATGTTCCAGGGCCGCGGTATCTCTTTCGAACAGTCCCGCAGCCCATCCTGTGGTGACCTCAAATGAATTTAAGGCCCCCAGCCAGGTAGTCACAATGTGCGACTGCTGAACCTACGGCATTGACTTCGTTTCCGTTTTCAATAAAGATTATCTTATACTTAAGCAACTTGTATTCTTTGTAGCAATTGGCTCTATCCTATTACGTGATTTAAACATAACTGACGAGAACGTACATTTAGATACCTACTTCACTACTGCCACGCCTGCTTCTTGCAGGGTTACTTCAAGACATGCTGGCGTGTTGTTATCTTTTACAGGTTCCTACAATAAATGACCTCATAGCCAAAACGCATGCAGTAGAAGATTAGGGTGCTGGTCCATCATTTGTTCGGTTCTGAATGCTACAGTATCTGTATGCCAATAAAAGTGGTTTCATGTGGGAATCGAACCCATGACACGTAGCATAGCAGTCAATCTTTCAGCCACTACACTTCGTGACAGTTTATCCTCAGTACTTAGACAGTTACTCTCAGTTCTCAGAAATTATTTACGTAACCAGCTATTCTATTGTTATTATAAACTAGCTGTGACCCGCGACCTTCGTCGGCGTGTCATTTTTAACAATTTCAAAGGTTTTCATGCTGCGATTAGAATAATGTATTAAGATTTTTTTGTCAATATGCGATTGTTGGCATCACGCAATCAAATGTATGGTGGTTTCAAAATGTTAGCATTGTGCTACCCATTAATTGAAAGTCCAAAAAGTAGTCATAGTGCGAAAGTAGTCATTGTGATACGACGATCTAATAATTTTAACCGGGACCCTTATCTTTTTCCTAAAATAAAAGTAGCCTATTCTTATTCTTATTCTTTATTGCACACAAAATAACAAATTTACATACAAATTGCAATAATATAGCTAGCCTATGTTACTCCTTATAACATCAGATATCTGCCCGTAAAGTCCCGGCAAAATCGTCCGGCCATAAATTAAAAAAAAAGTCTTTTGTAATAAGAGTCGTATATACTTTCTATATGCATTCAGCAAAAAGCTTTTACACTCGAGAGCAATGAATCCGGGTCACTTAAAGAATCCTAAAAATCTCGGAAACTAAAAATGCTAGGTTAATGCAATAAATTGTATTTAATAGACAATGTAATACTCCTTAAATAAAGGTATTAAAACTTCTTAGTTATTGTAAAGTTATATCATAAAAAAATCAAATTTGAAAAAGGGCCACTTTCGAAGATGGAACTACGAAATTACAGCATTTGGTTTTGCTTTTGTTTGTAATCTGTCATTTATGTGGGTACATAAACCATGTTGATAGTGCTCTATATTCATTATTCAAGCTGAAATTATGTCGCTTACGCCTGAAGAATGCACCAGAATACTTACAATGCTGGAAACCGGCCGGAGTCAGCGCGATACAGCCAGGACTGTCGGTGTGTCGCTGTCAACAGTACAAAGAGTTCTCCGACGTTACGAAGAAACTGGTTCTAACCTACGCAGACCAGGAACGGGCAGAACCAGGTGTACCACAGCACGAGAAGACCGATACTTGGTGAACACCATGCTTCGAAATCGCTTTCTCACAGGAACTGAACTCACAAATCAGTTTCGACGCCTCGGAGGAAGTAACCCAAGTGCATGGACAGTAAGACGTCGGCTTGCTGAATCTAACTTAGAACCCCTTAGACCTGCAAACGGCCCTAAACTGGAGCGTGGGCATCGTATTTCAAGACTAAGATATGCCCAGAGCCACGTAAATTGGAGTATTGAAGATTGGTCAAAAGTTATGTTCTCCGACGAATCAAAATTTATGCTCTACAAGCACGATGGAAGACACAGAGTGTATCGAAGACCAGGGGAAAGATTCAAGCAAGCATGCATCGAAGAAAAAGTAGCCTACGGTGGTGGGTCTGTACTTGTGTGGGCCGGAATTTCTTCTGAAAGTCGCACAGAGCTGGTGATCATAGAAAACGGCTCTTTAACTAGCGTAAGATATGTGGAAGAAATCCTCAATGATCACGTTGGTCCATTTATGGTCAATTTAGGTGAGGATGCTATATTTATGCATGACAATGCCCGACCTCATACAGGTAGGATTGTGAATGACTACCTTCAAGAGATGAACATTACTCGTATGGAGTGGCCAGCGCGCAGCCCGGATATCAACCCGATCGAGCATGCTTGGGACGAGCTAGGCAGATGCGTAAAACAACGAAACCCTCCCCCAATCACGCTTCGTGGGCTCAAAATTGCTCTCACAGAGGAATGGGAGAATATTCCCCAAAATCGTATAAGGAACTTGGTGTACAGCATGCCAAACCGCGTAAACGCAGTAATGGAAGCACGAGGAGGCAATACGAAGTATTAAAATTCAAGAAAATCGTAATAAAGTTCAAAAATTTCATGTTTCCTATTTTTGTTTTAAGGAGAGATCAGCAGTTTTTTTCTTTATGTAATTTTGTGTTAATAAAATGTATGGCGACTCATATTTTTTTTACTTTCATTTAAGGAGTATTACATTGTCTATTAAATACAATTTATTGCATTAACCTATCATTTTTAGTTTCCGAGATTTTTAACATTCTTTAAGTGACCCGGATTCATTGCTCTCGAGTGTATTTTGAATTTACAAACAGACAGTTCAATTTTATTTATTTGTCTATATATCTGAATAAAAGTTATGTTTTTGTTAGTATAAAATACAGCTTAGGACGAAGATCGATTCAAGTGTTTAGTTGCGTGGTTGATGCAGCTGTTATTTGTAAATAAATCTTCAGTTTGGAAGACCCCCTCCCCCCCAACTTACCTATTCCTGTGCCTCACTTCTAAAGCAGGTACTAACAACAAACAAACAAACATTATGTTATGACAACAAATAGATTTCCGAATACCTTTATTAATTCATTTATTCGCTCTCATGTAGACCATAATAATACGAGTATGTAGAATAATTTTAGGTGTCAGTATGCACCTTTAGGTATCATGAGGTCCTGGGTTCGATTCCCAGGTCGGACAATCTGTTATTGGGTTTTTCCATCAGGAATTTATCAGTAACAGGCTCGGAGTCTGGATTTGTGCCCGGTTGATGGTTATTGGCTCACCCTGCACTACTTAAAAAATAACTGGCGAAATGTGGGTGTAGGTACTGTTTTAGCCTAAGCCTCCAGAAATTACAGGCGTGATGTTATGAATAAGAAAAGAAAACTGTCGTCAATTAATTTTGCCGGACACTACAATTATATCCTGTATTGTGGGTGCATTAACATATCTAATAACCAACACCAATCTGACTTGAATAAAGCAGCGGAAATCAAACCTGATACCAGCAACTATAACTATACTTAATTATTATTTAGGCAGTGCGTCAATCGAACTTAAAACTACAAATCTCTCAATTATTTTTTACTGGTTTACGCCCGCGGCTACGCCCGCATGTTCGGTAATTGTCCAACGGGAGCGTTCTACCGGGTTAAAAAGTTCCTACGTGTTAATCCAGGTTATAAACTTTCTGTGTGCTAAATGTCATCCAAATTCGTTCAATAGTCTTTGTGTGAAAGAATAACAAACATCCATCCATCTATCCATATATAAATCCATCTTTTATAATAGTAGTAAGATAAGATGGATGATTTTATAACGACATTCAGAGCAATAAAGTATCTTACTTATACAAAAAAAATGTACCATTTACCAATAGACACCATTCTAACTGCGCACACAGGTACTTATTATCCAATCAAGACTGTCCATTTTGTTATAATTACAGTGTACGCTAAACAAAAAATCAACATTGAATAAACTAAAGCAAGGCCTTCGGTAATAACGAATAGCATTCCGCGTCGCCATTCTTGTACAACTATCTCACATAATTAGCATAAAGTTAACCTACTTTATAACGTAAATACTATCATTTTGTGGCTTATTAATCATGCTGTCGGTCACTTTTGAGGGTAAGAAGCCACAAGTTATTTAAATAATAATAGTAGTCTGACAAACGTCTTTGAGTTTGAAGTGTTGAAACTAGTACCTACTCCAGGACATAAGCACGCATAGTTCCTCTGAGACTTAGGCTTATTTGAATTAATTATTTTATTTTTGAATTGTTCTTTTCTTTGTTTTTACTATGGACACTTTTAACATGCACATCTTGCTACATCGCTCTCACATAATGTACCATCTCAACATGAATGATGTAACCAAGGTTTTGTAAAATATTCTGATTTAAAAGAGTGTCCATGGAGTTTCTCGGCCGTTCTTCTCCATAGAGATCTACGTTAGGGAATGGGCAACTACAGTACTTTCACAGTTTTTATGCCTTGTGACTGGGACTGTAGCTACATTTCATTGTTGTCTATGTTTCGACAATTCAAAAGTGCCTGTAACTGGCCTACTTGAAATAAATGCTTTGATTTTGATTTTGAGACCTGGGTGAACTATGGTGGGTGGCTTGGACCCTGTTCCAGTTGATTTTGTTTTAGATATACACATTTTATAATATGAGGGATATAGTGAGTGACGAACGAACTATAAGCACGTTATAATAAAATATAATATCCAGAACCATATCTATACAAATAAATAAATTTGAAGTGTCTGTTTGTAATATAATAGCAGCTTTTAACTGAATTTGATGAGTATGAGAATAAATACGGCACTAAAAACTCATTTTTTTTATTTTTGTCTGTCTGTTTGTTCCGGCTAATCACGGAAACGGCTTTGACTGGCAGATAGCTGATGTTATAAGGTCTAACATAAGCTACTTTTATTTTAGAAAAATAATTAGGGTCCCGAGCAAAAAAGACCCTTCTAATCTGATTCAAAGTGATGTTATATTTTTTATAATTATTTCACACGAACGAATGCCCTGCCCAACAGTTAGTCTAAAATAAATCAAAATGGGATTCTACAATTCGTGTTACATTACCTACAATAAGTAATTTTTGTAATTATTAGGTATACTTAAATACTTATGTATTTTATATGATATGTAATCCTCAAATACGTTTCCCTTTACGTTAACTATCCCGGCCAATAACGAAGTATTGTATGTCTATTACCTAATCATGATAATGGATGTAGACAATAGACATTAACATCGCTGCGTAACTGTCTGCGAACTCCAGCAATAAACTAAGAATATTATCGGTTCAATAAAAAAAGGAAGTATTTTTTTTTATCTTAGTTGTGACAATCGAATTATAAAGTTCGAGCTAGTCTCGTTCTGTGGTGGTAGGCGAGTTGGTTTAGCGTAAGCCAACTTACTACCTGTGTTGATCTGGATCGCCTTGATCTAGTAAGACTGGTTGCCAACGCGACACACCGTAGCCCATAAAAATGTCAATAAATAATACCGTTTACTTGAAATTAATAACGTAATTTGCACCGGGGGGAAGCTCTTTCTAAGTTTATGTTGGACGTCACTGACATCGGTAAAGGAAAACATAGTGAGGTAACTTGTACTTTTACTAATACTAGCTGTTGCCCGCGACCTTTGCTCGGGTGAAATTATTGTAAAAATGTTACTTCCTTTTTTGAATCGGATTTTCTTACCAATTTCAAGGGTTTCATTTTTTTGCACGGAACCCTAATTATTTTTTTAAAAAAAAAAACCTATATTAGATCTTATAAGATCAGCTATCTGCGAGTAAAAGTCCCGTAAAAACGGTTCGGCCGTTTCGAAGTTTACCGGAACGAACAGACAGACAGACAAAAATTGAAAAAATGTGTTTTTATTATTAGTGCCGTATTTATTATCATTATATGCAATCAGTATATAGCTGTTATTTTAATATTACAAACAGAAACTTTAATTTTATTTATTTGTATGTATAGATTGAAGTGTGAAATCTTGAGCACGTATGGTGAGAAAAGGCATGAGCACTTCATGCCTTCTCTGTATGAAACCCGGCCTTTGACCTGCAGTGGAACAACTATTATTATAATCGGGAAGCTTGTCGTATTTGTAACAGTTTCCTTTTCATTGAAAAAAAATATCTCGTATGTTAAAAGCATACACTTGAAATTCCTTGAAACGCGTGGCAAAAAATAAGGAAGTAGAATGTTATTAAGTAGAATTTGTACAGGAGCTGCCAACGCTAAGCGGTTAATCTGTACCAAGTTGACTCTATCCATATTTGAATTCTCAATTTGTGGGTTACCCAGATTCTTACAGCCCCTACCCTAACACGAACGTGACTTAGGTAGAACAAATTATTCATAAGGCCGCAACACCCATTACGCTTGATGTTATGACGTCGACAATCGCGTCACGTCTTACACCACTCTTTGTGTAAGGTGCCACCCGCTTCTCTTTAGGTAGGTAATGTCATTAACGGCCTCTAATGACACGTGTGTGTAATCAATACTTATTTCTTTTTAAGCTAAGTAGTAGCTTAAAAACAAATAAGTGGCAATTTCTAATTGTTCATTTTTTGATAGTTCGAGAAAGGTGTTCGAAGAAAACCGTTTGCTTTCGACGGAAACTCAGGAAAGAAAAACCGAAGAAAATGTGTTGCGCCGTCCCCAAGTAACATGGAACAGGGGCGGGAAGCTGATGATGTACTTTTTACTCTTGTTAAAATTCCTTCTCATGGCTTTTTTAGTAGGCAAAAATATATGAAGACAAAATAAATGACCAAACATTGCTTTACAACACCATATATAGTTTAATCCCTGAACTTTAAAAGATAATATAGCCGACACGAAAATAACTACTTACTCATAAAAAAGATTTACTTTTATTTCATGAATTCATAAAAGGCTTTTATCGACTATCTTATCTGCAGGCGCCGACACGCAGTAACGATAAATCGCACTTGATATCAACAGTGAGCAACTGAGCACTCAATGTTTGCCTTAAAAGGACGATTGCTTTATGTTACGCTTCGGTGTAACAGCAGGACGCTTTTATGCAAACGTGAGCGGTATAACGTATTGTTCGAATGAACATGGCGTCTCGACTTCTTATCGGATCGCTCCAGTTTACCACAAAGGTATATTGTGCAGTCAGCGCGCCCCCGCGTCCAACACAGCTTCTATTCTGTTATAAGTAGGACAATAAAAGTTAATGTTACACATCTATCGTAAATTTATTTCTTAAGAGTGGATTTTTGCTTGTTGAATGGCCCTGTGGGTTTCCACGTAGCTTTTGAGCGTGGTACTCGTACTAACATGGTAACGTAGCCAAAGCATGGATGAACTTGAATAGCTGTATTAATAATAATACCCTGATTATCAAATACTAACAGGGTGTTTTGTGCATCGTTTGCCAAATTGAATGGGCAGAGAAGTTGAAGAGACAGCAAATGACCCCCACTTTCGTCCCGTTTAATTTGGCAAACGATCAACCCAACACCCAGTATATTGTAAACACATAGTGCACATTTTCACTTAATTTCTATGCAACAGGGCTCAATTGTTTCTAGCATATAATACACAGAACTACAATCCAAACAAAGGTTATATTAGTGTGAGAGGTACAAATCACGCTCCTGCTGCTGCGCATTTATGTCAGCTGCAGTATTTTCTATTGTATTTTTAATCATGATCACTAAGCTTTGCCAGTGGCACATAGCGAAATGAACTTATTCAATAAACCAGAGTGTAAATAGATTATGTAAGTACTTATTTCTAATTCCATTGTTGATAGGAAACATTAAGATAACACTTTAGTTTAACCACAGCTTTATAAACGACATAGAGTCACGACTAAAAATATGTGATCACTTAGCGAAATTCTAAAGTGATTTTCTCGTAGAGTGTCGATTTAAATGTTGAAACATTATACAAACAAACCGCAAAGATTTTAAAACAATATTTAAAATTTTAAGACAAAAATAAAAAAAAATAACACCAAAAAATAATTTAAAATTAAACTATATCTAGCGTTAGACGTTTTTCAACTGAAAAAACGATGATGATTGTAACAGCTGTTGTTTGTATTTATGAGATTAACATCAATTTTCTTTAGCTTGTATAAGAGAATTAATAACATTGGTTGCCTTTGAACAACTCGGTTAAAAGAAAACAAGAAAAATCTTTTATTTATTTTCCCTCTGACGTCATCAACAAAGCTATTTGTAGAAACTTTTGACTGAGTAATAAACGATGAATATATTAAATAAATATTGTTTGCTCGCTGTGAGTGAACAAAATGGGATTTAAGCTCAACTATTATGTAGATTTTCTCACATTAAAATTGAGGAACTTAATTGCCGTTAAAATAGTGTTTGCTGGTCTTTAATGGTTATCATTATGTATTTTTAGGTATTTATCTATGGGTTACCTGAAAATAAATGGATTGTTGTGGTTGTTGTTATTATCCTGTCTGGTACCTATAGCTGACCTGAGTTAAAATTAACACAAAAATTAAACTAAGAGGTAGAAATTAATGAATAAAAGCCTTAATCTTCGTACTAAACAGCGAATTCCTAAATCACTACGTTTACGACGGGCTAACGAAAGATATCCCTAAAAGCGTAGCTACGTTGGGCTGCCCTAAATTCAAGATATCCAGTGTTAATTAAGGATGGAGTGATTTGGATTACAGTTCAATCCGAACATCGTCAGTTAGAGTGGTTCAGTGATTTGGGCTGTCGTTTTTGGGTCATCCGCCTTTCCCAACTATGTTGGGGTCGGCTTTCAGTCTTACCGGATGAAGATGAATACCAATTGCCTACCTATCTGACCTCTGGAAATGAGGATGCCTCTTATAAAGACTGGTTGTCTGATTTTCTATCAACTGACTATCCGTACCGACTGTCAAAAATCTACTAATAACAGCCCGGTCTAAACAGCTTAACTTGATTTCCGTAGCACAGCGGGACGATACGTTAGGGATGGTCACCCATCCACGGATCAACCCCGGCCACCAGGAATGATCGCCTTAACTTTGGCGATTGTCCGTTACTAGTAAGCCACGACCTGTCGTTTTTGGGTATGGAGTACATAACATTGCGAAAGAAGTACCTAACTTAACTCAAAAAGAAACCAAAGCGGTAAAATGCAATGTGCAAGCTCTCATTTGTAAAACAAAAGCGAGTCGGCCCCAGTTTTGTGACCGTAATAAGAGATAATAGTGGTGCTTTCAACATGCTGCATTCAAAAACTAAGTTCATAATAATACGCAACTACCTATAAACTGCGACCGCAGACAATGATTAATGATCTACGGTTGCTATAGAAGTACGCGGTTCATTAAAACTTCATACAAAACAACTTTTCTCATGATTCAAGTGATTTTAAATTATTTTTGTATGAATAACAAAACAAATCTTGGGAAAAGGTTTTATGTATGAAATGTTAAATATGTAAGGCTAAGGGCAGGACAACAATAAATACGACATATAACATATAGTTCAGTTTTAAAATCAACCGGAACCACTTGCAGTTTGGAATAACCGTAAGAATAACATTTGTTTTACTGAAAATCCTACACGAATCGTTGGTCTAAAATGCATATCCAAATAATACAATTTTGTATGGAGCACTGCGAAACAGATCAACCTTAGCGTTGATATTTCGTATGGCGAGCAGTCACGGAGGCTGTACGTCAGTCGTTGTCAATCAGTGAATGTACTTACCTTTTCTTATTACCATTATTTCTCAATTATCATACCCACCCCGTCTTATATGGCAGAACACATTTATTTTTCAATACATTGCTTGAACTTTTCATTCTGGTTTTGATTTTACTGGTATTTATTATCTCGCGCACTCCCTTTCCGACACGTCCGTTGTTTTAATTAATTATCATTACTTATAGTTATTTATATCTTTACTACGATTCAATATAGGTACAGAAATAAAGCCGTTTATTAAACTTGTGTTCAGACTTCAAGAATGATTTTACGATCTAGTAAAGACTTAAAACTAAGTTTATGCAAATGTTTACTAGCCCTACATTCCAATTGGTAATTAAATCTGTCCATTGCCTTTAAAATTATACTAACGCCTCCCAAATCGAGTGCATTTAGCAATCAAATTTAATTATATTATAATTGTTACATATCGGGGACTGAAAAGCAATTAAAAGTTAAGTAGTTGATAAGCGATCTATTCAATCGGTTTCTACGAACTTACACAAGATGATGATGATGAAATTTTATTTGAAACTTGCATCAGGAGCCTCTAACAAAAGCTTCCAGTTGGTAGCTTGGAGGTGGAATAGAGGATTAACACCCGCACACTGTTGGATTTTCAACATTCGACTTTACACCTGTATTACAACAAAAATAGAGATGAATTTCCAACAATAATATTAAGGTATATTTAGGTGCCTTAGTGTGAAAACGGCTATAAAAGGCGGCTTGGTTTACCTAATAGTGTACATTGCCTTGGTACTAGGCTTATGGGTTAGTGACTTTTAAAATGTAGGAGACCACGGGCAGTTACTTTAAAAAAAAACATTATCCTGATTTTACGCCATTTAACAAATTAAATGACCTATCTTTATTTATACCCTCTGTTTCTGGCACAAGATCCCTACATTCATGTCGTTATCTGAATTTGCATAACATTGGAAACGCCCACAAAATGCGATAACATACACGGTTTATCATTACGTAAAGCAAAGCACTACTTAAAAAATCACGTACATTCCATTACAGCGATTTCGTTGGTTTATGACTATGACAACTGTTGTACTTTTATGAGCACCCCATATAAGGTCTGTGCTATTAAGATCACGTTTGTCTTCACTCACGGCTGACATAACCTAATCCGTAAATGTCCTTTCTATATCACGTACAATACACTACTATGTTCCTTTAAAAAAAGCTCTATATTTCATCTTGATCTGACCTTAAACAAGCGTCAATGTTAAGTCCAGCTAATCTGTTAAGACTATCTTAAATATTAGCTTTTTAAATGTCAGAGTAGACAAAAAGTTAAATTGGGCGTAAAAGTAATACTTAAGAGATTTTAAATGCATTGAATAAAAAGCGGCCAAGTGCGAGTCGGACTCGCCCATGAAGGGTTCCGTAGCAGCAAATAACATAGGTACCTAGTATAAAAGTTCTTGTAGTTCATTGTAACTTTGATCATGTTTTTTTTTAATATTTGAGTTGATTGAATGAAACGTAAATTGCGGTTTACGATTTATGACGTAGGTATTAAAAAAACTACTTACTAGATCTCGTTCAAACCAATTTTCGGTGGAAGTTTGCATGGTAAAGTATTATCATATATTTTTTCTAGTGTTCATTTTTTTATATATTATACCACCTACTGTTTACTTATGTTCACAAAATAAATGAATTTGAATCATTCTCTTATTTTAGAAGTTACAGGGGGGGGGGACACATTTTACCACTTTGGAAGTGTCTCTCGCGCAAACTATTCACTTTAGAAAAAAATGCTATTAGAAACCTCAATATAATTTTAGAAGACCTAACACGTATTGGAATGTAGAAAATAAAATTTTGAGTTTCAGTTCTAAGTATGGGGAACCCCCAAAATATATTGTTTTTTTTTTCTATTTTTGTGTGAAAATCTTAATGCGGTTCACAGTATACATCTACTTACCAAGTTTCAACAGTATAGTTCTTATAGTTTCGGAAAAAAGTGGCTGTGACATACGGACGGACAGACAGACAGACATGACGAATCCATAAGGGTTCCGATTTTTGCCATTTGGCTACGGAACCCTAAAAACGCAGTATTGGCTTAATTACTGTAGGTAACTAGGTACCTACTATAATTCGATATAGTTTTTCACAAATGCGTCATTATCATTCAATTAATCCTTGAGCCGGATCTCATCGACTACTACTATTCATAGCCCACAATTAGCACCACAACTATTATTACTATTGTCTGAAAAGTAATGTATGTTATAATATGTATTAGAGGAACGAAACTTTGTTTCAGGAATTCAAAAAACGACAGTATATCCTTGAACTATTTATAGTTTCTGAAATTCCCTGAAACAAGTCTAGATGTGTTTTTCTAGGTGACAAAAACATTATCACCAAGATTATTTGAGGTATCATAAATAAGTATTTAACTTCACTTACTGCGATATTTATTCACTCATTTGAAACTATAAATCCCAGTAGGTGACTGAGGAATTGCTCCGAAAGTTGAATGGAAATACATATTAACCTCACGCCAGATTTTATCGAATATTGTCTATTATTTTGATGACGTGTGTATCGTCGCATCACGTGTGCACTGGCATTTATCTAAATATCAGTATCCTTTCTAGTAATTATAACATGTAAAAAAACTGGAACTGTGCAAGAAATGTATCGTCGCCTTAGAGTGAAAACCTCGGGAAGGCATTTTTGCACTAATTTATTTTATTGCGTTTCTAGGAAGAAAACCTCGCAACGTACATCCTGATCTGACTAATTTGTTCATTCGATACTCGTAGCGCCATCCATGACAGTAAATGAGAACCTCGTAAATACTGGCATCTGTCAGTTTGGCGTGAATACCTTGGCAACGAACGTGTCGTTACTTATTTGATAATTGATCACAACAGTTCTGGATATAAAAGCGGGTTAAATTTCCATAATATTCATTAATAAAAAAACATAAAAGACGCTGTACGAAAATTTTACAGCACGCAGTCTTTTCTTCCTCCTGAAAAGTTACTTGTTTTACACTTAGGAGGTTTTCACTCTAAGGCATCGGTATGTACCTATCTACTGATGACTAAAAACTAGCTGTATCCTCAAAGATATCCTTAAATGATCGGCATTCGATCGTGTATCCTTATTCCTCAAATACCGGTCTCTCGTTTTTTGCAGGCGTTCACATACACACAACGCCGACGGAATGCCCAATAAAAACCTATGTTTTAAACATCGCCTTTTCGTCAGTCTGAGCACAATTGACATACATACACAACTGCAGTTTATACATAAAATATGCGCATTTTAGCAATGTAAAGTTGTTTCATTAAAAACGCCGTATAAGGTTTCCGAAATTAGGAAAAAACGGATTGTGTCGTAGACGAAAATAAATTAGATGCGAATGCTGACGATGTTCAACGTGCTCGTGGAGACCATCCCTGGATTGGACTTGTTTGCTAATGAATGTCAGAATGTTTGCAGTTCTATAAGAAGACAGAGTGATAGGAATGATTTAATCCAATATGTTATTAAATTAGCAATATTTGTAACCAAGTTCTCGAAAACAGCTCGAACGGTTTCGATGAAAGATAAACTCCTATACTGCTATAGGAGTTTTCAGGGGCGAAAAATCGATCTAGCTAGGTTTCATTTCTAGGAAAATTCGTTTTGTCTATTTTCACCCGAGCTGAACTCGGTCGCCCAGGTACTGTAATATTAATGGCTTACGCTGTCCTAAACATAAAATAAATGTTAAGGCAGAAGGCTGCCTCTGCCTTAACACTTTTTTCTCATCCCTAACTTTTGCTCATTAGAACTTGCACTGACGCATACATGATAGATAAAAATGCCCTTGATATTTCTACCTAATCGCTTAATTAAAAGTGTTAAGTTAAAATCTATTCAGTAACTGGTGGGCTCTTATAATAATTATATTGATACTTTTATAACTAAAAATAATAACTTTACTGATATTAAATTAATTACACTTTTCTTGCACCTTGGTATACACTATTCAAGAACAAAAATTAATAACATTATCATGAAAAGCGCACTTTCACCGAGTTGGCTTTGACCCAGGAACTTAAAAAAAATGCTTTATTATAGAACTCTGCATGTAAAGGAGTGTTATAGTTTTTAATAAAAAGAATGTTTCAATGACAACAAATGTAAAGGTTTACATGGAAAAATGTAAATCGGTTTACAAAAGCCGATTGTATTCATTCCACCGAGTTTCCTTATGACATGTACCTATTCCAATGATTTTTATAACAGACCATAATATAAAATGAGATCATAGAATTCAATTTTATTGTTGTACCTTTTCAAATAGTTTTGTATTTCTCACAAACAATGTGTAAGTATAAGCTACGCCCATATATTCGTCGCAGTCTCTTCATGATTTTAATGCACATTTTCACTAACACTAAGCTACACTTAAAATAATTCCTAAATAAAAATACACCGATAGATTTTGAACTCTTTGCGTTAAAACCAGCGTTGAAAAACGAACAGTGCAATAATATTTAGGCATAAATTTAATGTCGCATAGAGTTTGTCAAAACAGACATAACTAAAATACCAGCGATAAGCTAGGCTTGTCCACCGCTTATGGCTTACATAAATGTCAATTTATAAGTAGTTACTGTGCTAATTTTGGAAACATTCTACCTCTGAACCAAATTCCTGACAAATCCGGTATGCTTTAATGAAATTATACAGAAAAGACAATCAGGCGTAAATTTTTGAAAAACATATCATTTAACTAGTTTGGACCCTTAAACTAGATACAAATGAGGTTCTCAATTATTCCGAAAGTAACTAATCAAAGGAAAAAAGTGCGAGTTGGACTCGCGCACTAAGGGTTCCGTATAAACTTGTTGGTATTTTGTTATTAAACTATATATTTACGGTTTTCAGATTGTTTCCTTTACATGTGCTGTAAGACACTGTTTCTTGCCAAATTTCATGATTCTAGCTCAACGGGAAGTACCCTATAGGTTTTAATTCCCTTGTGAAATCGCAAAATATGCGACATAAACGGTCATATCTTTTGATCACGTTGACTTACAAGTTTGATTTTTCACTGCTCCAAGGATTAACCAATTTGAGTATTTTATATTAATTTCAGCTTGATACCTCCACGCATTCCTGAGAAAAAGGGTATTGACAGACGGACAACAAAGTAATCCTATAAGGGTTCCGTTTTTGCCGACTAAGTTACGAAATTCTAAAAATAGTTTGGACAAGAAGTAATTAATGATTCAACACACAGTCGTACTTCCGCAATACGCCTGCTACTATTTACTACAGAGATCTCGCCTAATCATTAATGGACATTTAATCACGTTTGCACATTTACAGGTAAATGAAGCAGTAATGCGCTAATTTTATACACTCTGTGATAAATTCCAGACGTATCTTAAGACTAAAAGCTCAATCGCACCTTTCCTAATAGCGGCTAGACAGACTTCACGGTCATAACTCATTTATCTGCTTCAATGACTTTTGTCAATGCAAATGTTAAATAAGTAACACGAATCAAAGTGGCACTGAACTTACTGTGTTTTTTTTGTTGTTTTTTTTAAACTTTGGCAAGGAAAAAATAATTAATCACACGAAAGTTTAACAAAATCTAGTAAATCATTAAAAATAGTTATGTTGACATCGTATTCTGAGGACTGATACCTAGAACCCAAAGAAAATATGTTATAATAATTCTTGAAAGGACTTTTAAAATATTTTTTAAATTCATGAGTAAAGTCTTAATTTTTAATACAAATAAGTGAAACAAGTAATACTATTCAAGTTTCTTCTAATTTATTCTTCCAATGCATTAATTACGATAACTGATCAATAAATCACAGGAGCAATGTCTTACTTCATCTTAAATAGAACCGATAACTAACGTCCCAACTTATCGGATCTTGCTCAAATGGCAAGGGACGGACCTATTTTAATGTCAATGACCTGAAGAAAAGGTACTACACACCCGACGGAAACGCAATATTAACCCAATGCTAGTACTAACTATAATTACTAAGTCAGATGTGACAGCTTAGGAGCGTATTAAACCGGATCCGACCAGCATCCTGTGGGTGGGTGACCTCGGATGACCAGTCTGGATACGATAGCCACAAAACAGGAAATAACATATCATAAGGAAGTTGTCTTCACTCCTCAGGGATTTGTTTCTAGTCACAAGAATCTATAAATCAAGCTTTTACTGTATTTCCCAATCCATAGACAAAACTCTGGTGTTTATATTTGGAAATAGAACGTGAAACAGCTGCTTAGTTGCTAAATATGGAAAACAGGCTTATTGCTAAGTCAGTTAAAATACACAGATACAGGGAGTGGAGACTCGACAGAAATATACGCACTTCCGGGTATTGGAAATAGACACTTGAATGGTGTCGAAGTGTACTAAAATAAACAAAAAAAATATTTGTGAACACGGAAACTTCCCACCGACTAAAATTATCTATATTCCAGCATATAAAGAGATTATTAATAACCAGAAACCATAAAGTGTGAAAATAGTTTACGAATTAGTCAGGGATTTGGCGGTGTCAGGGAGGCCCAGGCTGGCAAAGTGATCAGCTGTGGGTGAAGCCTGACTGTGGATGACTTATGAAGATGAAAGGCCTGTTCATCTCCTCCTCTTATTTTATAACATTTTCTTTATTAACTCAGCAGTCAGTAACATCAATGATAATTAGTCCCTCAAGAATGTGGTTCACCACTCACTTGAAAGCCCAATAGTCAAAATAGTTGGACCACTTCAGGAAGTGGGTCATAGATTGGTCAGGAGCACCACACTCGCGCAGGGTGTCGAGCTGTTCCAGCCAACTATGAAAGAACTATGATTTTTATCTGTCAATTAGGTGTAACTGAATAGTTAATTTTATTCAATCGGGCAGTCCGTATTGATTGCTTCAAGGTGAGACGTAGTTACTTTTGTTCGTACGCTATCTAATAACGTCATTCACTATGACCATGTACTCAACTTAATGCTATCCTTCCTTATGGTAGGTACCCGAACAAATAAATCTTAATAAGAAATTTTCATATTATCTCTGGCATTTGGTCAGAATAATTAATTAATTAAATAATATAAATACTAAGTATATAATATGTTGATGCTTTAACAAGGCGAACGTAAAGTAGCATAATTGCTGCCGTTAAAAATGTTGACTACTCAAGTCACTTGCACTACTATTTCTTTCCTTAGTCACACTTTTACCAAACAACAACAATTGTGTTAAAATAAACGCGTATTTTTGCATTTTATAACCATGGAATGTTCACCCAGACATACCTGGCTCAGACAGATTGTACTCAGTGTCATCATAAATTCACGTGTAAACAAATTTGAATGGACATTAATAAGTTCATGTGGAATATTTTAAAACTCACGTGTTTATCTGTACGCGGATTATTTTCGATTTTTATCTCCATAAGCTACAGTATTTCCGCAAATTTTCAACGAATGTTATAAAAAATAAGTGACGCAACGTTATTTCAGAATAATTAATTAGAATAGTTTAATATTCTTTATCGAACTTATCGAGTAAGTAAGTAGGTATGTACCTACCTATGTCCGTTTACGCTCCATTTTATTGTTAATGGCTGTTCCACTAATAACAGTGCACCTTTTTAAGAAAAGTAAAAAATAAAGTGTTATGCGAATTGAAAACTTCTTACATCAAAGTATGGTTTTTAAAACCAACGTAGGTACAATCATTTTAACATCCAATTCAATCTGTTCAATTAAAATACGTCGAAGTACGAGGCCCTTGCACGAGTTCGCGGTATAAACCTAACATAAATATCTACGTCGATTTTTGAATCGAAAATACAATTATTATCCTATAGCATTTTAGTTAAATTCATTAAAATTACGAACATATTGTACGTGAAACGACTATTTTTAATTTTAAAACCGACGTATTTACATTACGATACACCGTGCGCTAGAGCCTCAGTAGACAGACTTTTGGGTCTCTGACTCCTATACTATAATTAAAAGAAGATGTGGTCACCAATTAATTGTAGAAAAAACCTTCTCTTTCGTAACTATGGCGTGAATATTTCACTTGTCTGTATAATCAAATTTCTTATTGAGTGCTGAAAAGAATTATAACTTCGTCAGACACTATTTAAGTTAGAATTTAAGATTTTATAAATCACACATATTCATTAAACAAACAGTGCAAGTATATTCGGTCGTATGTACTCTTGTGACAAGAACACGGAACTATAATGTATTAGTAATCGAGTAATTCCTCGTGTTCTTGGACACCACTCCGCTTGACTGGGCGCGAACCTTTCATTGTCCGCTCAGCGAAGCGCGGGCGCACCGACCGAGCTTCTCGGTACCGCCGACACAATTTGATCCCAATGCCAATGCTAATAAGAATGATTTTAAATGACTGAAGCTCACACACTTACTTCTCTTTGCAAGAGCAAAAGACGCAGCTTTTGTAATAATAGTACTTATAACTTAGTAAATCTTTTAGGTCACGCTAAAGCTAAAAGCACTAAATTAGAGTCAAGGCACTTTCCTAATGTAGCAATCCAAAAAGAGTCATAAGAAGGCTGAAATACTTTCATAAATTGTTATTTTAATTAATTAAAATATAATAGAAGATCCGTTTGCAATTATTTTGCGTATATGTAGAGCGTCATACATTTCGCTGACGTCGTCGCGCACTACATACTACGACCACGAAATTATTTGACTATGTAATGTTTGACCGCCACACACGATCCGAGGTCACATTATTGACAACTGACATTGTTCTATCTATGTTACAAGCAAACTATATTCTACATACATTCTATATACTTACGCCTGAAATTGCATTACCTTTTAATTTATATCCGGTCAGTATAAATATGGCTGAGCGCGAGTCGAATTTATCAGTCGACCGTCAACGGTTTTGAAGTGATCTTCTAGTTCGTCAGAAAAAACACAGACCACGTTCATAATGAAATCGATGGTGGTGTTATTCGCTGTAGTGGCCGCGGCGTGCGGCTCCCTGGTGCCGTTGGCGCAGCCCCCGCACCACCCGGCCATCGTGCTGGACCCGCACGGCCGCCCGCTCGACACCGCGGAGGTGATCAACGCCCGCGCCCTGCACCTGCAGGCTAAGGCCCTGGACGGACACTACGCGCACGCCGCCGTCGTGCCCTACGCCCACTCCGTGCTGGCCCCCGCCGTAGTGGCCGCGCCCGCCGCCGTGTCCCACCAGTCCCGAGTGGATGTGCACAGCAGCCCCGCCGTCGTGAGCCACTCCGTCGTCGCCCCCGTGCTGGCGCACTCCGCCTACGCCTCGCCCCTGCTGGCTCACTCCGCTCTTGGCTACGCCGGTCACGGACACTACCTGAAGAAGCGCTCCCTGGGACACCTAGCGTACGCCGCGCCCGTCGTCGCGCACGTGGCGCCCTCCGCCGTGTCGCACCAGTCTCGCGTGGATGTTGTCTCTAGCCCCGCCGTGGTGTCTCACGCCGTCGCTCCCGTCGTGTCTCACGCCTACGCCGCTCCCGTGGTGGCCGTGGCTCCCTCCGCCGTGTCCCACCAATCCCGCGTTGATGTGCGCACCAGCCCAGCCGTCGTCTCTCACGCCGTCTCTCCCCTCGTCCATGCCGCTCCCGTCTACGCCGCCTCCGCGTACGCCGCTCCCGCTTATGGATACGGTGCTCATGGATTCGCCGCTCCCGCTTACGGGTACTCCGCGTATGGCGCTCACTCTGGACTCCTCCACTCCGCCCCCCTTGCCCACGGCCACGCCTGGTGAACAGAGAAACTGACGAACACCTAAGACATAAACCTAAGATGATGTAAAAAAAAGTATTTATGAAATAAATAGTACAGAAAACATTATATAATATTTTAATTGAATACCATATTAACCCCATAGTTTGTTTAATAGGATGTCACATCAGAATTTTTCAAACTCAAACTCAAACTCAAACTCAAACTCAAAGCATTTATTTCAATTAGACCATTACAGGCACTTTTGAAAGTCAAAAACAAAAAAGCTAAGCTACAGTCACATTCACAAGGCATAATAACTTGCGAAAGTACTGTAGTTGCACATTCCAAATCGTAGATCTCTATGGAGAAGAATGGGCAAGAAACTCCATGGACACTCTTTTTAATCAAAATATTGTTACAAAATCTTGGTTACATCATTCATGTTGAGATTATACATATATGTGAGAACGATGTACAAAGACGTGCACATTAAGAGCGTCCAGAGTAAAAGATTAAACTAACAATTTAAAAATAAAGTAATTAAAATAAACCGTGACAGCTAAGAGATGACCAGTCCCAACTGACAGCGCCCGTTCACGAACATGACGCATGGATCAGCGCCATTCAACTCAACCACATTGAAGGGAACTAAATGAACCGACACACCCGCCACCATCAGCGAGACATTTGTGTGAGCATGACATTCCCTCAGCCACCAGGGCACATTCAAGTCAATTTTATTTTACAGTAATTACCAAAATTATAGTCGAAAAGATAAGAGTACCTTGCAAAACAAAAATATGACTTGCACGATATGTTTGCTGGTATGTATAAAATGATTTTGATTTTAAAATTTATTCCATGTGAATTGGCTGACATCTTGTTGAAAATTAAAAAATGGAAACGGAAAGTTTATTGACAACTGTAAAATCGATGGCATTCAGGAGAAACACGTTATCGGTCAAATAACCGACTCCTGAATTGATGTATATCGATGCTCGTTTTTTTGCGTGAAATAGTAACAAAAATCCACGCATCTTGAGAAACTTTCGCAATTAGGGATCATTTCACTCTTATACCTTATTAAGAGTAAGTATTCATAATCATATCTTTATATTCATATCTTTATTTGTATTTCATAATGTGGTAAGATCTTACAATGGGCTTAAAGCTAAGGTACAATTACACATTGGGCCCTGTAGGGCACAGCAAAAAATATAAAATTAATACTTTATCAATTGACAATTTTAAAACATGTCCTTAATATTAATTATGTAAATTATAATTTATTTAGAGGTCACATTATTAATTTAATTTTGACCCACCAAATATTGCGTGAATTTGGGCGTTGCTCGCTTAAGAGACGAATGACTGGATGACTGCGATCTTCAGTTATGAACTGCTGGTTGCTGCTGCACATATCAGGATCTTGATGATCCTTCGGAGTGAAAAAGAGAGGAAAAGGTTCTAATATTTATTCTGTGCTTGAGTCGAACCCGTGAAACGTAGTGCCGCTGCCATTCGCAAACCGTAACGTCATATTGATAAAAATACAAATACTAAATAGTACTATTTGGTTTTTACCTATTTAATAGATATATTTAAATTAACCCTTTCGATAAAGAGAGAGTAGAAAATTTCATAAGGAGCCCAGTGGGCTCCTGCCCACCCCAAATTAGATACATGAATTTTGTTTAGGTAAAACATTCCTCTGTTTAATTCTTGCATAATTATCCGACGATGTCTTTAAAGATTATCTATCATACTAAATCTTTTGGTAGGAACAGAAACCTACCACCGCATGTCCTAGATCTAGAACTGATAACTGTATGTGAATTCTTATACCAAAATCAGGAGTGACATTACTTAGACACCACGTCCGCTCCACCTTGGATAGTCACTATCGAACATTTCCTATGTTTTTTTTTTTTACTTATTTGTCTTATCATGATAGAGGCCATGGTTTTATGTATGGGCTAGGCTATCTAATGCCGTTAGAAATTAATAACCAATATTAATAAATTAATGTGACAGAATCGAAGAGACCCACGGCGTAAGCTTAGTAGTAGGATCCCGTTGGCAACTCTTGCGTACGGGACCCTTTTTACAAGCTTTTTTTTCCTTTATTCATCTTTTTACAAACTTGATATTTTTTAAATATTAATTTTAAAAAAATATAAAAAATTGTAGCCCATCTGAGATATTGGTCGAGGCTCTTGGCAATTAAGCCATGGGCTGACACGACTATCGGCACAATGATCGCTGAGTCCACTTCTCACATGTCGACAACCTCACGAGCCAAGTCAAGATACTTGCTTTTTTTTATTATTATTACAAGCTTTTATTTAACTTGCAATGTATGTTTTTCCAGGTGGACTCTTGCAACTATTGATAGATAAAGATGATTTCTAGCGTGTACTCATCCTGCAGCCAGGATTGTCTTTCATGAGGGAAACTCCTCAACGGTGAATAGCATGGATTCGAAAATTTGTAGATGCGTTCGTATTTGATGGATGAAGAGGATTTCTATTATGAACTCAACCTGCAACCAGGATCGTCTATTCACGAGGGAACTCCTCAATGGTTGTGACACTTAACTTTGTATCCGCGGTCAATTTTGATAGATCAAGATGGTTTCTATCATGCCCTCATCCTGCAACCAGGATCGTTTTCTTACGAGTGAACTCCTCAACGGTTAATAGCACGGATACGACAAAAGTGTAGAGATAATTATGCGTTAAGTATCAGAAATGATTACGACACAACTAAAAATTTTAAAATAAACATATTAATTAAAAAACTTTTTTTTAAACCAGCTTTTATTTAAATGCGCTAAAAATAATAATAAACTTTTCCTTTAAAACTTTTACTATAAACTTATAACGTACATTGTGTAATGACACAATTTATATGATATATAAGCTTGTCGCAAGATTTACCTGTGTAGATAAACAAGTAAATTAAATAACTTGATCTGATTGATTGAAATTTTTAAAATTTTCAAACTATGTAAATACGAGTACTTAAATCTCGCAACAGTTAAAAAAAAGCTTGTTTTTAAAAAAGTTTTTTAATTAATAGTTTTTCTTCTTCGCCACATCGATGTTTGCCACACTTTGAGTCAAATTATGTTTCCAGAAATCTGCTACGGAACTCTCAAAAACTTACATGAATGCTATCCTACAACTTATTATTTTAAGTATATCTTGTTATTTAAACTACAAGTAAAATATCAGAAAATTTGAAACTGTGTAGCACACGATTACAAGCAACTTTACTCTGTCAAAAAACAAGGGATCCTCTGGGTGGGACAGTGAGAGGTCGTGACATATAAAACTCATAGCTGACTTATAAGCACTGCACCAGAGTCTCAACTCACCTCACTTTTACTATCTGGTCCCCATCCGAGACGGTACCGTTACGGTACCTACCTTTGAGTATGCGTATGCAACATGATAGATCGAACGGCTCGAGTTGATGTAAGCCTGATCCTGTGCAGTGCTGAGTGAGCGTTCATTTTTCTTGCCTCGTTGGTCCAGTGGTCGCAAGCGCGACTGCTGAGCACCAGGTCCTAGGTTCGATTCCCGGGCAAAGTGCCATTGGGTTTTTGCCTTCAGGATTGATAGGCTCGCCCCTATTACACGTATATGGGTCTTAAACATTATGAAATGCGAAATGTAGGTGTACTATTAGGCACACCTCTACCTCACGTGCCTATGTTCATCTTAACCGGACTCGAGAACAAGCGAGCACATTAGTAATACCTATCGTTCTTTCATTTCCAACTGACACTTCTAAGTTGGAGATGAAACAAATGGAGCCCAAATCACTCAATTATATAAGTTCACAAACTGACATGTCTAACTAATACTATAATTAACACTTAAAACGCCTTCACTCAAATGACCTAAAGGGGAACAATCGGAATAGTGGTATAGGATCGCTATATTATTCTATTTGTCTAAAATATCTAAGACGAAATGTGGGCAGGAGAGTCAACTGCGTAAAGTGTAGACAGACCATTCCGCTTACCCCTACATGAACTATATTACTATAGAGACCTGAATCTTAGGTATTTCTTATGAATAATTTACAAGTTACTGTCAAATAATCATGACAATCACAAAGGATCAGAATTAGTTGAATTGCCAACCCAAGAGTTACTCGTAATTATTCACAATCCTGTGAATGCACTGGGTATCTACACATGAGATATAATCTTAAAACAGAACTTTATTTCAAAGATTTCATTTAGATAGATAGCTACATTTAGAGCAATTATATTGAAGTAGCTACAATCGCCTTTAAACGATGATACTGCCACGAAGCTGCGTCTTGATTTCCAAGGAGCGGTGGGGAACACTATTACTTACAGGATAATATCAAGCGGCGACCGACTGACACAAAACTTCAGTTTACTGTATTATAATTATGTTTATGAGTTTTGTTTCGTTGTCTATGAAACGCCCGTTTATACAGATCCACTTTCTCTGACCTAATTCAATGGTTCTCACATTTACTTACAAAATCAGGCGCATGCTCTTACTTCGTGTAGCACTGCAAGGCATATCTACACTTCCGACGTATTTTAGTTTGACCGCCACACACTCACCGAGGTCACTACAAAGCTAGTTAAACAATGTAGCAACGAATATGTTACGTCTGAAATTGGTTTACCTTTAACTTACATCCGTTCAGTATAAATACACGAGCGTGCTAGTCGAATTTATCAGTCGACCGTCAACGGTTTTGAAGTGATCTTCTAGTTCGTCAGAAAAAACACAGACCACGTTCATAATGAAATCGATGGTGGTGTTATTCGCTGTAGTGGCCGCGGCGTGCGGCTCCCTGGTGCCGCTGGCGCAGCCCCCGCACCACCCGGCCATCGTGCTGGACCCGCACGGCCGCCCGCTCGACACCGCGGAGGTGATCAACGCCCGCGCCCTGCACCTGCAGGCTAAGGCCCTGGATGGACACTACGCGCACGCCGCCGTCGTACCCTACGCCCACTCCGTGCTGGCCCCCGCCGTGGCGGCCGCGCCCGCCGCCGTGTCCCACCAGTCCCGAGTGGATGTGCACAGCAGCCCCGCCGTCGTGAGCCACTCCGTCGTCGCCCCCGTGCTGGCACACTCCGCCTACGCCTCTCCCCTGCTGGCCCACTCCGCTCTCGGCTACGCCGGTCACGGACACTACCTGAAGAAGCGCTCCCTGGGACACCTAGCGTACTCCGCGCCCATCGTCGCGCACGTGGCGCCCTCCGCCGTGTCCCACCAGTCCCGCGTTGATGTGCGCACCAGCCCTGCCGTCGTCTCCCACGCCGTCTCTCCCCTCGTCCACTCCGCTCCCGTCTACGCCGCCTCCGCGTACGCCGCTCCCGCTTACGGATACGGCGCTCATGGATACGCCGCTCCCGCTTACGGATATTCCTCGTACGGTGCTCATGCTGGACTCCTCCACTCTGCCCCCCTTGCCCACGGCCACGCCTGGTGAACAGCGAAACTGACGAACACCTAAGACCTGAACCTAAGATGATGTAAAAATTATAAAAAAAAAACTATTTATGAAATAAATAATACTAAAAAAATAGATCCACTGTTTTCATTTACAAAATCTGTACATCTTTAAAAATAAATAAAATTCAAGTGTCTGTTTGAAATTTAAAAATAACAGCTTTCTACTGAAATCATAAAAAAGTATAAACGGTAACGTTTTTTTATAACAAAAAATCTTTTTATTTTTGTCTCAGTCGATCTGTTTGTTCCGACTTTTACTGGCTGATGTTATAAGGAGTCACTTAGGCTATTTTTATTTTAGAAAAGGGAAAAAGGATTACGACAGTTACGAGCATAAAAATCGAAACCCTTGAAATCCGGTTCAAATAGAAGTCATACATTTTATATAATCATTTCACACGGACGAAGATCTCGGGCAACAGCTAATTGGGAATAAATCTTTATCCAGTACATGGGAATTAGGGTTTTCAAAAACAAGTTCATCATTTTTGATAGTGAAGGAAACCCTTATTCACCAAATAAAACATAACAAGGTTTAGAATAATATATTTTCTAGAACATTTCGAAGCCTTTGGTCCTTAGCAGCTTGACACGAATTATATATTGGTGAGTAATGATGACTGACAATAGATTGAGAACTCGAGATCTGGTGTGCTATAGTTGGATTCGAGGTCACATACCGCTAGACCTGCTACTTTCTTAGTAGAATAAAAACAATAAATAAGGATTATCTTTATCTTAAATATAATCCTTATTTATAGTATTTTTGGTAATTATTTATGTCTGTGAATCCACAAACTACTTGTAGTGCCAGTGCAATTCCATACTTTATAAAAATCTTGTCCACTAAACAGTACATACTTACATTACGCTTGTGCAGTATAGGTTAAGTTTAAACAGATATTAAAATCAGGGCCTGACGACATTACGTTAATTCACAAAACAAAATTCTTTATTTGCACTCGGCAACATTTAATTGATCATTTGATTCACACATTCGGGCTTCACTAAAATCGGCCAAGTTGAACATGTAAGCTCTGTCCAAACTCAGTGTGGCTTGAACCTAGATGTTTCATGACTGTCAAGGTGTTCCCTTATCGGGAGCATTCGCCTGTATAGTTCACATTCTAGCATTACATCAGTAAATGAGGGAACCGAGCATTACTGTGCGCAACCTGTAATGATACAATTTGTAAAAATCAAAATCAAAATCAAAATCAAAGCATTTATTTCAAGTAGGCCCGTTACAGGCACTTTTGAACTGTCGAAACAAAGACAACAATGAAATTTAGCTACAGTCCCAGTCACAAGGCATAAAAACTGTGAAAGTACTGTAGTTGCCCATTCCCTAACGTAGATCTCTATGGAGAAGAACGGGCAAGAAACTCCATGGACACTCTTTTAAATCAGAATATTTTTACAAAACCTTGGTTACATCATTCATGTTTAGGCTGATTTTATAGTCACGCGTTTCAGCAGCGCCGTCGGAAGCGCGCGCGCTCGGATATGTATTGGGGTAGTAGTAGCGTTTCAAATTCGCGCGCTTGAGCAGCGCCGTTCGGTGTTCCTGTTCAACAGCGCGCTGCCCAACGGCGCGTCTAGCGGCGTGACTATAAAACCAGCCTTAGATGGTACATTATGTGAGAGCGATGTAGCAAGATGTGCACGTTAAAAGTGTCCATAGTAAAAACAAGGAAAAGAACAATTCAAAAAATAAAATAATTAATTCAAATAAGCCGTGGCAACCAAGAGATGACCAGTCACAACTGACAGCGCCCGTTCACGAACATGACGCATGTATCAGCACCATTCAACTCAACCATTTTGAAGGGAACTAACTGATCCGACACACGCGCCACCATCAGCGAGACATTTGAGTGAGCATGACATACACTTAACCGCCAGGGCAAATTCAAGTCAAAAAAAAAAAAAATGACGTAGGTTTCCAACGAAGGATAGCTTTCTATTACATAGTACTCACATAATATGGGCTATGCGGTTATATAATACCAAAAGAAATTGAATCTATACAATGCAAAGATAGTTGTACAATCTTCAGCAGCTCCAACAATACTATTTAATGCTATCCATTAATCAGTTTATGCGCCCCTGTCCATGTGGAGCAGGACCGGCATTGAGCCAAGCATTTTTATCAGAGATATAATCGTCCAACTTGTAATATGCTTGCTTACATAGTGTGCGTTAAATGCATGATTTAAATTTCGTCTCATTCAGTTCAAGAATACTTTGTGGAATTTTATTATAGCATCTTAAACAGTACCCCATGAAAGATGATACTTTAGCGAGTCTGAAGCCCGGCTGAACTAATTGGTCTCTAGTTCTCGTACTGTAATTGTGTCTGTCACCTCTTTTATTAAAAAGATGTAGATTTTTTCTAACGTACATTATGTTTTCGTAGATGTATTGACAATGTACCGTCATGATTTTGATTTCCTTAAACAGTTCCCTTAGAGAATCGCGCCTACGAAGATTATATATGGCTCTGATGGCTCTTTTTTGCAGAATAAATATAGACTCAATGTCTGCAGCCCGTCCCCATAACAGAATGCCATAAGACATTATACTATGAAAGTAACTAAAATAGACCAGTCTAGCGGTATCTACATCAGAAAATTGACGGATTTTTCTAACAGCATATGCTGCTGAACTTAGGCGCCCCGCAAGAGATTTCAAATGAGAACCCCATTGTAGCCTTGAATCAAGCGTAAGCCCCAGGAAAACGGTTTTATCTACGAATTCAAGTTTCTCTTTATTCAATACTATATCACACTCGTTACTTTTAACATTTGGTAAAGCAAATCTTATGCATTTCGTTTTTTGACAACTTTAACAACTACTAGTTTCTGTACAAAATCGAAGCTTGGATTGTTATATTAAAGACTGCTTTAAAGAACGCTCCAGTGAGAGACCGTCTTCAGAGAATGATTAGTCATCGTCGACTCCATAAAGGTAGAAAACCTTTCTAAATTGATAATTTGATTACAACGGATTCAATAGTTACAAAAAATAAATCTGCATTTATAAGAATGCTTTGTAACAATGAGCTTTAACAGTTCAGTAATAATGGTTTTCGGAATGCGTCTAATGCATCGCGCCTATGATATACATTTGCCAATTCTTAACCTTGTCGGATTGGCAATTAAAGTTCTGCAATATCCTTGTGACTGTCGCTCCGACTACACGAGGTAGCTATCGTGTTTAACACTTTATGATATCTTACTAATATCATAAATGCGAAAGTTTGTGAGGATGGATGGATGTATGGATGTTTGTAACTCTTTCACGCAAAAACTACAGAACGGATTTGGATGTAATTTAGTACACAGATAGGTTGTAACCTGGATTAATACAAAGGATACTTTTTATCCCGGTAGCATGATCCCGTGGGACAATTATCGAACTCTTCCACACCGGTGAAGTCACGGGCATAAGCTAGTAGTTATAAATATAATGTGACAATTATACGTGAGCGTGAACGTGTGCAGACGCGAGGAGTAGTCCTCGCGTCTGTCTACATGATATTCCATTCTGTTTCATTATATAAAAATGCCAAAGACTACTTTATAAATTATAGTTCAATTCGTCCAAAAAAAACAGGATTATAAAATTGAATTTTCATTTATGAGATAAAATGTAGGTATAATCGAACTAGAAAACAATTTACATTATGCAAGTATATTTCGCTTAGTGCCAGCCTTTTCCAAAATCAACCATGAACCCTGTTCACCTTAGCCATTTCCAGGAGAGGCTGCAATTACCTACCCATCTACATTAATGACGTAGTATACGTGGAACAAATTTAGCAAACCACATCGTCATACCTTGTATAATGTAATAACTCATAACCATGATGGCGAGTTTGCAACCCTAGTGACGTCCCATATATATACGTCACATTTAGCTACTGTTCTAAAATCTTCATATGAATGGTGAGTGTATTCGTATACGATTATACATTGTACCCAGTCACTATGGCAGCCAGTTCTGTTGTAAAGCTAGATCCAGTACTAATTATATTAAATTCTCAGCAAGTCATCAACATTTATAAAGAAAATCAACAAGGTAATCTACAGTAAACACGTATTAAAGGAAATGAAAATCAAGAAGTATAAATTATTATTTTATTATTTGTCTATTCATTTTAATAAATTAGTATTAAAACGAAAACTACAATAATTTTCGTCGAATCTCAGTATCGCTTCACCAGAGAGCGGCTCTGAGGTGGTGGGGGGCGGACCAGACGGCGGAGTGAGCGATGGGAGCGAAGTGGGACACAGCAGGCGCGGCGTACAAGGCAGCGGGGGCAGCGTACACGGCGGGAGCGGCGTGAGCGTAAGTCGACAC
Source organism: Eurois occulta (assembly GCA_950022335.1). Lineage (NCBI taxonomy): Eukaryota > Metazoa > Arthropoda > Insecta > Lepidoptera > Noctuidae > Eurois > Eurois occulta. Next base: position 9,500,382 of record OX465496.1, read on the forward strand.
CACCGCGGGCTTGGAGATCACATCAACACGAGACTGATGGGAAACGGCAGAAGGGACGGCGTGTACAACGGGAACTGCGTAGTGAGCCAGAGATCGCTTCTTCAAGAGATGAGCATGAGAAAGAGCGAGTCCAGCGTGAGCACCATAAGTGGAGTATCCATGAGCACCGTACGCGGCGTATCCGTAAGCGGGAGCGGCGTACGCGGAGGCGGCGTAGACGGGAGCGGAGTGGACGAGGGGAGAGACGGCGTGAGAGACGACGGCTGGGCTGGTGCGTACATCAACGCGGGATTGGTGCGACACGGCGGAAGGAGCCACGGCCACCACGGGAGCGGCGTAGGCGTGAGACACGACGGGAGCGACGGCGTGAGACACCACGGCGGGGCTAGAGACAACATCCACGCGGGACTGGTGCGACACGGCGGAGGGCGCCACGTGCGCGACGATGGGTGCAGCGTATGTTAGGTGTCCCAGGGAGCGCTTCTTCAGGTAGTGTCCGTGACCGGCGTAGCTGAGAGCGGAGTGAGCCAGCAGGGGAGAGGCGTAGACGGAGTGTGCCAGCACGGGGGCGACGACGGAGTGGCTCACGACGGCGGGGCTGCTGTGCACATCCACTCGGGACTGGTGGGACACGGCGGAAGGCGCGGCCACCACGGCGGGAGACAGCACGGAGTGGGCGTAGGGCACGACGGCGGCGTGCGCGTAGTGTCCGTCCAGGGCCTTAGCCTGCAGGTGCAGGGCGCGGGCGTTGATCACCTCGGCGGTGTCGAGCGGGCGGCCGTGCGGGTCCAGCACGAGCGCCGGATGGTGTGGCGGTTGCGCCAGCGGCACCAGGGAGCCGCATGCCGCGGCCATCACAGCGAAGAACACCACCAGCGTATTCATTTTAACGTGGTCTGTGTTTGTGAGATTCGACGATACACAAGATCACTTCAAACCGTGTAACGGCTGACTGATACTTTTCACTCGCTATTGGACTCTTTTATAGTCCGAGCGGTCAAATTATAAGCTGGGTACATACACAGCTCATAATTTCTCAGATCTTAAATTATATTAGGTAGTGAGTAGCAATGTCAAGTGTCATAATGAAAGTAATCAGCCTTGCACTAAGGCAGCTTTTGCGTTGTACTTAATCATGCTTCCGACGCGGCAGCCGTGTGCCGGTGTGATCACGGCTTTAAGGTAAAATTAATCGTAAAGCAGCAATATAATACTGCGTCACATGCGTAATGCGGATATATATATACAGAAAACTATATTAATGACAAGGGAAAAGTTGTTTAAAGTTATAGAACAGTATTTCACCAAAGCGACTGGTGTGAGGGCAACATTATTACATAATAAGTTTGTAGTTTAGTTATATTGTCTTTCACTTAGCACAGTGCCTAATCCTTAGACGTGGATCTATGTCACGCCCTACAACGCTGAACTACTTTTAAAAAACCACATTTTGTATCTATCTAAGCTTATGAGATTGGTTTTATAAAAAAAAATTATTTTCGGCGTGGCGTTTATATACTCGAATTCAAAATATACGAAAGGTGTCAAAAGTTTAATTTTATATGATTTAAATTAGATTTTTAGCGATCTTATTTCGGACTAGTTGTTGCCCGCGACCTTTGTTTTGCGTAAAATTATTATTAAAAATATTACTTCCCATTTTTAATCTAATTGTATTCCCAATTTCAAGGGTTTTAATTTTTTTTCATGGAATCCTAATTATTTTTCTACAATAAAAATCGGTCCAGCCGTTTCGAAGATTAGCCGGAACAAACAGACAGACAAAAATTGCTAATAATGTGGTTTTCTTATAAGTACTGTATATGTGTACTCCCATATGCATTCAGTAAAACCTGTTATTTTGATATCACAAACAGACACTTCGATTTTATTTATTTGTATAGATACTACTCTTTCTTCGATTTATTAAAGTAACTCTTCTCGAAGTATATTTGGTGATATTTGATACCCAAAGGTCGGTGGTTACTCAAAAAAACACTTGTATACAAAATAAGTGCGAATGTATAATTAGAATTACAGATTCTCACGCAAGACTTGTATCAAGTTTATTTGAGATCACGAGCGTATACAATTTGAGTTTTCGTCAAGCCAAAGCAATTAATTCGAGGTTTGTACATACATTACAATTAGTACCACCCGCACCCGTGTGTCTATACTGATATAACAGCATGATGCACATACATTAAAATTATAAACTTTCAGCAAATAAAGCTACATAAAACATTCCATTATTTTCTCGGTTGACTTCTAAAAGGGCAAAGGAAAAGTGCAGCAACAGGACAAGTAATCAATTCCAGTCTTTGTTTACACGTACGAGACCTTTAGAAACACCAACTGTCCAGCACAATACGATAGTGCGACCAACGTGTTCAAAAGATTACATATTATATTACTTCGTCTATCTATGCGTCGTATCTTTGATGGGAGCACGAGGAAATTCAGAAATTGTTTCGAAAAAATTTTGACTTGCAGACCACATAAAAATATCTAATGGTCTAATGAAAGAATGTTTATTACATGCAGAGGTGTACCTAATAGTACACCCACATATAGCCAGTTATGAAGTTTCATGTAAAAGGGGCGAGCCTATTGCCAACAACCGAGCGAACTCCAGACTCCGTGACTGCTTCTAAAAAAATCCTTATGGAAAAACCCTGTAACACTTTGCCCAACATGGGAATCCAACCCAGTAAGTCATGCTTAGCAGTCGCGTGTGACCACCAGACCATCGAGACAGGCATAAAGACCTTAAGGTCTTAAGTATTCTTCAAAGTTTCGATAGTTAAAGAAAATACGTTATTTCATAAATACCATACCTAGAGTAAGTAGATAGAGCTATCTACTTACTCTTAAATTAGATATTATAAATTATACATTCATACAAACTTATTATTCACTAGGAACCTGAGTCATACAGTAGTTACCGTGAACGGTATAACACAACATTAACATAATAACATCATAAACTTTTGACAGGCGCTCAAACACAGCTGTCGCTAAAATTAGCCAGACTATAGTCACTATAGTAGTCACGCAAAATGTCAGCAAACGATACATACATAACATATTATTAATGTATATCGGACTTATAAAGCTGCGATACAGGTACTCGGCTACGTTCGGTAGTAAAGTCTGTTTTTAAACTATCTGTAGAAAGTGTAAACAAACCCTGTTCAGTTAAAATTCTCATGCAATCACTCACCACAAGGACACATTCAAATTTACTTATATTTAATAGGAAAATTAGTTGACGAAAATTTAGGTTACGGTTATGTCTTAATCAGCTTTAAAATGAAAAATGTGTTTTAAAATTAAAAAAACCGGCCAAGCACGAGTCCGACTCGCACACAAGGTTCCGTACCACCGAACAATTTAATAACAATATTTTGAACGTTCATTCATCTGTAAATTTACACTCAACAGAAAAACTATTTGTTTTTCATAGTAACCAAAAACAAAGTTACTACTGCAGTTTGACGAAAAAAATCCCATGTTTCAAAAACCAATACGTCCTACAAACCTACATTTTCTCAGAATTTTTCTTCACATACTTTAGAAATTAGAGCGAGAGCTGTTTAAGCCTTCTGACGGCTTCATCAAGCCGTATTCGCCTTCCACCTGGGCATGCTTTGTCGTGGCCGACTTGGAAATCTCTGAACAAACTCCGAACCCAAGTCGGCCGTAGCAAAGACAATCTCTTCAGATGGGGGTTCATAGACGGCTCAGATCTCAAATGTGTATGCGACGTGTCTCCACAGACAATGGCCCATCTTCCATCTTGCACTGCATGCCCTAACATCTGCGCACTTGACGATCTTATGACTGCATCAGCGAGCGGAATTCGCATAGCTGAATTTTGGGCCTGAAAATTTGCCATCGACACGCTAAGAAGACCCTCTCTTCTTAGCACAATTAGGGACACCATTTTTACGGCTTTAGAAGCACTTATCTCATCAACCATTGACTTAAAAAAAAAGTGTTTTAGAAAACTCAAATATCATCTAATTATACGGGGTTCCGTTTTAACCATTTGCCTACGGAACCCTAAAATCAAACCACTCAGTTTGTAAGTGGTTATTTATTATCATCAACATGTACGTTTTCTGATCTACATGTTATGTTTACCTTTTCGTCAGATACTTTTGGAACAGACCATAGGTGAACACTATTTGTGACATTTTCAGTGGAAATGCCACGGGGTCGCGGCACTGAAAGCTTTGAGATACCTACATTGATATTGTGTATGACATACAGTGTGTTTCGCTTCGGCCTGTATAAATAGACCAATTAGTTGTTGCGTTAGTTTGTTGACAGTGCTTTCCCAGAAGTAACTTGGACATATGCAGTATGTCTATCTAAACATAAATGAATATCTCAGGGATTTTTCAATGACCTTGGAAGACGTCTTGTCGCCAAACTCTCAATTTTTGATCTTGAGAGACGTCTAGTTGTCGTCTCATTTTTTCTTTCTAATTGAACTGGGTCTTAACTAATGACGTGTAAGAATTATCAGCCACTGACGAGTCCTGTCCAGGACTGTGCATCGGCAAGAGTAACATGGTACGCCTTCAGCTAAATCGACCACCATAGAAAGTCGGCATGTGTCTGACTGGATGCGAAGCAAGCTGGATGTTGTGGTTCAGCTTGGGAGAGCCTATGTCCAATTACCCAGCAGATCACTAGAATAGGTCGAGTTGTTAGTGAGTCAGTGGAGCTGATTGACCATTGTCCGGAGTCTGTTTTAATTCTACACGTGGAAGCTGTTTCGCACTCAATGAGAGCTATCTTAGTCAACAGAATGCAGTTATAAAGTAGGTCATGCCGTCATGTATTATGCGTGTCCGCCTACGAACATCGCTCAGGAAGTTTGTATCTATAGCAGCAGTAGTAACATAAGGTTCACTACATACGCTTAGTGACCTTGGCTAACAATTTCCTGAAGATAAAGGCGGGCATAAACAAGCGTCACTCTTCTCATCAGCCTCATTATACATATATACATTCTATGGTCCATCAGATGAAAAGACAAAGTTGAGCAAGAATAATTTTACTAAAAACCCTAATACCGATTATAAGACCGTTTGCCGTAATAAAGCAAAGTTTATTCAAGTCATGCATAACACATACCTACTAAATTTACATGTGCATAATACATTAATTACCATAAAATGGCTTTTTTACAATTACCATAAATATAAATTAAAACAGGAACTATTCTAAATTACTAACACGTTTATTGTCTGAGCATTGGTGTTGGTTTACAAGTACATATGTAATTCAACGCTCAGGATAATGTCCGCTAACAATGAATTAGGTAACACAATAAAAATCAAAAATTATAAAAATATAATAGTCGTTTATTTACAAAAATACATACAACGTTTTTTACTATAAAGCTTATTACCTAAATTCAATTTTATCGGATCCTATCACTCTTGTCGATTACCAGTAGGAAGCATAGGCGGAGGGGGCGTACACGGAGGGAGCGTACACGGAGCGAGCTTCGAACACAGTGGGAGACAGCACTTGGTGCGACACCACGGCAGGAGACGACTTGTAGTCAACGCGGGACTGGTGGGACACGGCGGAGGGAGCAGAGTAAACGGCAGCCACGGGAGCGTACACTGAGCGGGCTTCGTACAGCGCGGGGGCGGCGACCACCTGCTGGGTTACCACAGGGGAAGCGTAGCTGGTGACGACAGCGGGAGAGTGTTGCACATCCACACGGGACTGGTGGGACACGGCTGAGGCACCGGTGTACACAGCAGGAGCGACGGCAACAGTACGCGCAGCCACCACAGGCTCGGACACCAGGGTATATTCTAGAGGAGACGAGTGCACGTCCACCCGGGATTGGTGCGACACGGCCGACGGCACAGAGTACGCGACCACGTGCCCGAGGGACCTCTTCTCCACAGTGGCGCTGGGAGCGGCCACGGCCACGGCGACGAGAGCGAACAACACCACCAACGATCTCATAGTGAACGAGGTCTGTGTCGGGATCCGAATGAAGAGTTGAGGACGATCACTTCTAACCGATCTCGGTCGACTGATGACCAACTCTAAATCGTCCCGCTATTTATACGTATGATAAAAATCTATGTATGAGTATCCGAGTTTGTTATTTGGGCGTCTAGGAATACAAAACCGACCGTCCTTGTCGTTGTCGTATATCAGCTGCTGCTCGCAAAAGGTCGCACTTGTTGATACAGTTACGCCTAATGTAGGCCTGTGAGGTGCCATAATGTACTAGATAATGGATGTTTGACATTTAATGACGATAAGTTGGCGACGATAGGCGGACCATATCGCAAAAAATCATTACGAACTCGTTGTGATCTAGAAATATTTATTACTTCAAGGGCAAGCGATATCCGCCTCATATCCGCAATTAAGTGGTATTGGCAGGTAGATCAAGTGATTGAATGGTACATTCGTAATTCCAGTTTTAAATATTTATTAGATTTTATGCAAAATCAAATAATAAGGAATCAATTTGTGCCAGACTGATAGTTTTAATTAAAAATTAATCAACTTCTGTTTGCCTAATTAATGTGACATTTAAAGTAAAGTTCACACATACTAAGATTATTTATCAGGTTCAAACAAACACTGTTGTGGTATTCGTCGTTTCCGAATTATTAATGATTCTGCTGCAGTTAGGCATACAGTCCCTAGCCTAGCCCTTCAAACAACAGTGACGGGTACTGCAGACTATGCAGCAGTTGTAAAGCATCCAATACACAAACCATGTTAAGTAGAAAACTACATAAGTACGCTAAAAGCCTACCATACCAAAGACTTCAGTGATATTTACATAGTTATGACGGGTGATGGCCTTTAATTCATTTGGCGATACCAGCGAAGATAGGTATCCAGAAAGCTATTATTCAACAATGGCACTAATCATCTGTACTAATCTTCTAATTGATTTATTGCCGATAATTAGAGGACCGATCAATGAAATCGCTCTGGACTCCCAAAGGTACAATTTTCGAGTTTGGCACGTACACTGCTCATGCTCAACTGCTTCGTCGGTATAGTGGTAGTGCCTAGTTGATGACAATAGGATCGTCCCCTATTATATCGGACTTAAACATAACTGGCGATGGCGAAATGTGAGTGTACTAAACTTACACCTCTGCCTAACCCTTCGGGGATTACAGGCCTAATCTTATTTTATTTATTTATTTATTCATGAACACATACAATTGTTTTAACAGGTATGACCCAAGCTAACAAAAGTAGTCATGCATTGCTAATTGTCCACTCTCAAGTAACGGGTCTGGGTAGAAACATAAGTTACACAGTGGATAACATACTAAGTGTCACCCTCTGGAATTCCACCAAAGAGCAAGAAAAAATGTCCAAACGCCGAGAGACACTATTGAGTATTCTTACTGCACGAATCACTGGTGCAAACTTTTTTTATGTTATCTTATGTAGATAACATAAGATTGCTCAGCATTTATCTTTCTAATTACAATAAATATTGCAGTTCCTTTAACGCGTGAGACCACAAAGATGTTTTCTTCTTTTAAAAACTCTTCCTTCATCTTTTCTTGAAACTTTAGATGAATGACAAATGTAATATTCACTTGATTTCCAGAAACCTGAGATAAATTATATCAATATTATTACATTTTTACGTAGGCACCTTTATTTTCCGATACGTACAAAAGTCAGAACTTTAAAAGGTTTCCTCTTACTAGAACTATAATTACGCACTTAATTTTATCAATATTTCCGGGTAATGCCGTATTTCAGAAACGTTTACTTGTATACATTTTTGCCTCAATGAAAGCTGTTATTTGTTATTAATTAGTACTGGTAAATGACATTTCGATCACGGTCGATATAGTAGAATTGCAGCTATTCAGATACCTACGTTTCGATGTCCGTTTGCAAAGGTTTCTTGCTGATTTATAGCTTGCCTTTAAAATCACAAAAATTACAATGTTAACTCTTCTCTCGAAATTAATTGCCAATCCATAAATACAAAGCCATTTTTTTTCAGTAATATGAAATGGCTATAACGTAACAAATTGATTTAAGGTGTGAATATGTTTAAAATTAATTTAACTGTAATTACTCATTACCTATTTAATACAAATAACGACATTATACAATAAAGTTAAAGTTTGCTGCGTGTCTCGGAAAGCACGTTAAGCCGTAGGTCCCGGCTGTCATTTGTAGACTGTCAAAGCAGTCGTTACAAGTAGTCACTCGAAAGTCTTACGAGCAGTCTTACCAAATGGTATCGTATTACCCTTCATGTAAAATACTGGTATTCAGCTGAATCCGGTTAGATCGTAAGCCGACCCCAGCATAGTTGGGAAATGGCCAGGCAGATGATGGACATCAGGCAATAATTGTTGTTATATGGGAACAAAAAATAAAACCGACTTCAAAATCACAAAAAAGTGAAAAATAATTTTAGGTTCAGAAGTCGGTGACTTTAGTTTGTTTGATTCAGTTTTTTGGCACCGACTTCTGAAGCTAAAATTATTTTTCACTTTTTTGTGATTTTGAAGTCGGTTTTATTTTTTGCAAAAAAGTTTTTTTTATTTTTTCATTTTTAGTTGCAATATCCTATACAATTTTTTTCTATACGTTCATTTTACATTGTAAACCATACATTTCATGGTAATAGGCTTATTCTTACTTCCTTACTAATATTATAAATGCGAAAGTAACTCCACAACAACAAACAAGTAACAGACTTCAGAGTCAAATGCTCATAAAATAAAAACTAATGGTCCTACCTGAATCAAATTTTTATGGGACCAATTCGAAACTATTCCGCATCAAACAAAAAAAGAATTACGTAAATCGGTTCAGAAACTTCGGCGTAATCGGTGTACATACATAAAAAAAATATATATATATACCGGCCGATTTGAGAACCTCCTCCTTTTTTTGAAGTCGGTTAAAAAGTGCAACCCAACGCTATTATTGCGATTCGTTTCAATATCTTAACGTGATGATGAAAAGAAAATATATTTATTTTCCACATGCGACAAGTGGAATATAAAAAAAAAATTAAACTTAAAAAGTGGCTTCATTATTTAGTCACTTTTTAATCAAATGTTCGTTTTAACAACACCAAAAGGGGCTAAACTCAGACAAAAACAAAATAGGTTAACGAAATCAAGTATTTTGATTTCCGAAATCATTAATCCACGTCCAACAATGTTTGCCCGTGATTAAAACGAAAGAAGTTCTGTTCTAAATCACGCCCTCTAACGTAAACAGAACAAACTAGATCTAAATCGAGTAACTAAAACGTGCCGCACTGAGAGTAGTGAGGTCACTGAGGCTTTAAGGCTGTATTGCCACAACCGTTCATTTGGTGCCTCTCGCTTTTGTCAGTTCTCAGTTTTCACGACAGATGTCGCTGTACCAAGATTAATATGAAATTGAGTGGTTTATTTGATCAAAAAATCAACTATAATCAGGTTTGATGATGTTAACAAAAAAATAAGAAACTATTATCTCTTCCGTCTGGAAAAGTAAGAGAAATCATTAAGCAATAGTTCTCATATTTTTTCTAAACTAAAACAAATATTCTAATGGCTCATCATTTCAATTGTTTTGCATATTTTCTGTGAGAAAATATGCAGCATTAACATATGCCTCCTACTGTTCTATCTAGATTGGCATGGGAATATAAAACAAAGGATGGATATGATATTTTAATCCGTACCTACATCAAATACCATATTTGAAGTCATTGTGTAAAACTAAGTTGGACTTTCTCCATAAAGCCACGGATAGAAGTGATGTCACTGTTCATAACAAACGCCATAGAATCCTCTTTTGCCTTTCCGAAAACGAAGATTGCATCGGTGTAATATACAAATATATCGGTGGAAAACATCTCACCAATTCCACGATTGTCCTTGTTGCATCAAACATAGACGAAACGCCCATAAATTAAAATATACGAATGATTGTTACACCCGGATATAGCATTGTATGAAGAATGATATGGCTAGAAAGCAGGTGACAGCTGAGATGACGAGTAATAGAGAAGTATTGAAGAAGACCATCACCACCTCACCATCACCATCTGACCTCATCCATCGCTTTCCATCAGGCGTGATCAGCAGGCCCATTTTGTAATAAAAAAAAAAACAAATAAAAAAAATAAAGAAGGCATGCTACGCTACGCCGACCCCAAAAAGATTGATTGATTGAATTCAGGAGGATGATGATGATTGTTACACACGCATGTATCTTAGGTACCTATTTATAAACTGAAATCATCGCATTACTTCGGTCGAAAAGCCTTTTAGGTACCTCTATATATTTTCTTTTACATTAACCTTTAATGGAAGGACTGTATGTACTTTTTCATCATCATTATCATCATCCACAGCCTGAATTCACGCACTGCTGAGTATAGGCCTCTCTTTTCATCTGCCAATCTCCACGTTCCTGTGCCAGCCTCATCCAGGTTTTTCCCCCGATGGCAACTATGTCGTCTGCCCATCTGGCCGCCTGATGACCCACATTTCTTTTCCCCGTTCTTGGACGCCATTCGGTGACAGCCTACTTACTTTTTACGTTATAAATTTTGGTCAAAGCCTTCGACATAGCATCAGGAACGGCTCTATTGAAAATATCAACATCCATAACTCCGACTGGGTTTTTTTCTATTGTCTTTCTTCCAAGCATTGTTTGTGTTTTAAATTAATGAGTGCTTATCAAAAGTATTTATATTTTCCTCAACCAAACCTATGAAAAAACCCGTCGCCGGGTGCGTGTAATTGAATAGGGGTCCTTGGAGGAACCTTAGGGAAGCCCAGAGTTACGTGGCGACTGGACACAATCTGGGTCATCGATTTAATTTGCACACAGTAATCCGTGAGTCGTGTTGTAACTACAATTTTTGTGTGTTAAATGTGTCGGTAGTCGGTATGCGTGTCAAGCCAATTCAAACTTGTGCCAAAAATACGTTGTGTTTATGTCTCAATTTTAATTTTCATGCAGTTTTATTATAAAGTGCCCTTGAAGAATTCACCTGGTAAGTTGAATCTATTACCTTCCGGTAATGTTATAAAGGTCTATGCGTCATACTAGTTGTTTATAAGAAAAGCGTGAGTGTCACTATGGCTTACAAACGAACAACAGTTGCTCAAGACTTTACGCAATCTAGCTTACGCATGCAGTGTCTTATAAAATCATGATTCTTACATAACACAACTGCATTGTTAGGGCGCTATCCGATAGCCTACTTAAGACCATTCCAAACGGTTAATTCTATTCTCAGAAGTTCAAACTCACGGTGCAGATTCTGAGTGAACCGTGAGTCTCTGACAAGCTGTTCTTCTCAACGCAATTAGACATTGATAAATAATGTCATACCTTAATAAAACAAATACTGGTAAAAATAAAGTAGCTATTGCGACTCCGTCCAATCTCTGTTCGATATTAAAAAGGCTTGTCTTGGCCTTGCGCGAAGCACGTTGCAATACCGAAGAGCAATTCGGAAAACCCGCGTCTTGCAATACGAGTTCCCAGTAATGTACAAAAATATTCAATATTTCATGAGTGAAGTAACTTGATTAGCTACTTAAAATAATTGTTTGGAAAAACCAAGAATTTATTAGAATGCTGTTATACAGTTTACAAGTTGTTACAGCCTATAATTAACTTATATTTTACTACATAATCAGGGTCTATAAAGTTAGTTTTCGTTGCATGTATAACTAGAGTGTTAGGAGTTAAATGATCCAAATAAAACTGTAACCGAAGCGTAAAACCCAACCTATTTGAATAAACCGCAAACTAATATACAAATGCATTCGAAAAACAGATTTTAGAAATACAAGTAATTTATTGTCATGTCATAAGTAATCGTTACTACACGTTTACAATTTCCAGCAGAAGATAAAATCAAAACAAAAAAGAAATAGTTGGAAGTCGGAACTCAAAGAAGACGCAACTACGAGTACGAGAGCCCAAAGTCATTGATCTTCGTTACGTAACAGTGAGCCAATTGCAGTGGAGTTGCCATAAAAAAATGTAAACAGCTTGTACTGTGGACTAGAGTCTTCCGTACAAACCATCAGTACAGTGACGTCATAGGTTCAACACCCTCAACGCGGTAACTTAAACGACTGTTTACTGCCTCTTCTAATTTGATTGATTGTAAAGATACAGGTAGTAGTAAGACCTCTTTTTTATTTTAATGGCGTACACACGTCATGTACAACGTACGGCGAGAGCTCGAGGCATTTCTTCGTCGTTCATTCATGTTTGAATTTTTTGTGTGGTAAGAAATGACTCACCATGAAGCAATTATTTACTACTTGCGAGAAAGAGGTCCTACATAGTTTTGTATACTTTCATTAGGAACAAAGTAGCTGTAGCGAAAGTTTTTTTTTTTTGCTTGTAACTCAAGAAAATAGAATCTGAATTTGGGCGAAATGTGGAAAAAAGTACTACACTTACACTTCTTTCAATCTGTTCGAGGTAAACAATCGTGATATAATCATGATTAAAAGTAAGTAAGTGAAAAGGCTATGGAACACCATTTAGAAATATTGATTTCTGAGTACAATCTACATATTACCTAACGTTATAAATCTTTATCTCTTCTTTTTATCATCAGCGTAGCTTTTTCCAACTACGTTGGGGTCGGCTTCTAGTCTAACCGGATGCAGCTGAATACCAGTATTTTACATGGAGCGACTCCCTATCTGACCTCCACAACCCAGCTAGCACTGTTTAACACGATACCCTTTTGTAAGACTGGTTGTTAGACTTTGGAGCTATTGACTACCTTAACGACTGTTAAAGATCTACAAATGACAGCCGGAACCAACGGCTTAACGTGTTTTCTGAGGCACGGAGGAAACTCAGTATGTAATGGGTGGTCACCTATCCACGGACCAACATAGGCCAACGCGGCTTAACCTAAAGATCGACCCCGAGCGGCTGTTTTTAGTTAGACAGACAAGACAGCTACTCTTATGTAAAATTATTCCAAATACGATCAATTCGTTGCACTAGACGTTTAAACTTTATTTTTGTGTCAGTTACGTATACATAGATGTAGGTAATTAAGACAACATATCTTACATGATATAACTAGAAATATTTTACACACACTTATAAACAGTTTATATACATGTTCTTGGGCGTAAAGTCATCATAATAGTATTTGAAATCAAATATCATTGGATCGAAGTACTATTCTAAGAAATCATCATTGTTTGATAGCTCTCACTATAGATATGAAATGAAATTAGGTTAATTACTTTGAAAGTTTTGATTCATAGAATTACTTAATCATCATTGATTTTAATGTAGCACAAAGCAAGAGAACTCACACAAACATCAGCAAATTAATAAAACATAGCTTAGTGACACACACAAATACATTTACATAATATGTTAATCATATTCGCGATGACTCACACCTCTTTCTCCACTCTTCTGACAAAACGGTTATTTCTGATCCTATCTCCAGCTGTTTCGGGCCAAGGACGAAGTTATGTGTGAATGATTACAAGAAATAGCTTCCAAGAAAGTATACATAAATACAAAAGAATATTTACATGAACATTTGTCAGTTAAAACCGAAGGTCAGGAAGTTGTGAAGAAAACAAAGGAAATAATAACACTGAAATGTTTTTTTTTAAATACAATATGTAATTGTAATCGGGTCCAAGAATTTGATTCAGAGCTGTCTATGATCTATGAATATAAATGATACTCATCATGTTATAAAGTCGTAACGAACACTGTGTTCTTAAAGGCACATATCTCATATTTCATAACATACGGATTTTTCTGCTGAACAGTAACATTTCAGTCACTAAAATCATATTAAGTACCTGAAAGTACCAAATGACGATACACTTTATAACACAATAATATGATCTGCTTTCGAATGCCGATGACATTTCATGATACGTCAGCATCTGATCTCAACAGCAGCCGAGTACCTCCAGTACTACTGACATTATTTGGCAACAAACCACACGCAAGTTCACTCAATAGAGCATTGAAGTCATAGAAATGGTTCAGCGAACTCTTGTGCAAGTGTTGTTGCAGCGTCAGCGAGCACTGCGCCCGCGCAGGTCCGGCTCGCACACCGCCACTGGAAAGCCCCTCTTGTGTAAGCAGTGGTGCACAAATGCACAGTGACGAAAAAATCAAATCCTGTTTCTAATTAGCAGCAACTAGATCGCAGTTTAAGAAATATAAGTAAAGGCGTTTAAAATCTTAGTAGATACATACATGATTACATATAATACCTGTTACATAAAATGATTACACTCGTGTAATTCTTCATTATTGTATAGCAATAAAAAAAGTAGTTGAGAAACTAAAAACCCGACTAAAAAAACTGAAAAACCAAAAACAAGCACCATTAAAATTAAACAAAAGTGGGAAGCAGGCGGGACCCATTTGAATACAAAATTATGAAAATGGAATAGACTCATACCCCTTTTTAAAAGCACTGCTGCCGAAATCAATACAAACCCGTGAATAATGAGCGTTGTCCTTTTTTTCAGATGGGAAATCATCCATCCACATGTACTTCCTTCCTAGCCTTAGCTTTGTGTTCCAGTTCTGCGGTATCTCTTTCGAACAGTCCCGCAGCCCATGAGCGTTCAGTCCTTACATAACAAACTAAGCACAATGGGTGGTTAATCGCATTAACTTAGCCGTTACATAACAGATGCATTATAATGACACAAACATTATACCAATATGTAGGTACGTACGACGCGTTGAAGTCTTTTGTACTGACATAATTAGTGGCATAATCTTCTACTAATAAAATATGTCAATGTATGCAGTAGCTTCACTAGGAACTATAATTGTTATTTTATAATAGCATTTATTAATGTTTTATTGTATTTATGACATAATATTAGTCTTAGACATTTTTAACAATGCTTGACATTTTCATTAATTTTGGTTGTGTTAGATTTATTATTATGTGTTGAATCTTGATGAGGAGCTATCAAAGGAGAAAGGCAGACTTCATTGTTGCTATCTATCTATGAGGCTGGCACACTAGAGTAGGATAGGCATAAACAAAGAGAAGCTTAGACCCAGTAGTTAGGCTGTGGATGATGAAAATGATTCGATGATGATGATTCAAACTCAGTATTCCAATTTATTGGGACATCATATCTGTTCATCCAAACATTTTTATCAGCCGTCGTATCAGTGGTTAATCCTAGTCGTACGAATTTTCACACAATGAATTCATCTTGTCTATAGCACGACTTTTCTTCTATCATATAATTAGCACCAACTTGTCACATTCTCCTACAATTAACGGTAAAAACGAAATGGTCATAAATACGTACACCACACTTTGTATTGTGTAAAGCAAGTTTGTTATGACAAGAACCGTAGAGTATACTACGCGAGAGTGGGCCGTAATCCACCACGTGGGCCTAGTGCGGGTTGATGGTTTTCACATGTCTTCGATTTTTGATTCTAGGACATATTTGTTTGTTTTCTTATTTATTCTATTGGCCAACCGTCTTTATATTTATAATTATTATGTATAACATCATATCATAACAGCACGCCTGGAATCCCCGAAGGGTTAGGCAGAGATGTACCTAATAGTACACCCACATTTCGCATGTAATAGGGGGCCAGCCTATTGCCATCAAGTGGGTGCAAATCCAGACTCCGTGGCTGCTACTGAAAAATTCCTGATGGAAAAACTCAATGACATTTTGCCCGACCTGGGAATCGAACCCAGGACCTCATGCTCAGCAGTGGCGCTTGCGACCACTAGCAAGATACTCGTAGTTATGTATGTAAATACCAATCAAAACAACCTTATCTAAGTCGTTTTAGATTAACAGCCTACTTCTCATGTAAATGTTTTTCGGCAATATACTTACAAAACTGCGAGTAGAAGTTACTGGGTCATCGTGCCTTATTAGAAAACTATGGTCCTGAGAAAGTGGCTTATTATCTTGATATGGAAGGGTGAGCTCCAACCATGTGGGTGGCTTAATGCCTTGTTACATAATAATAGATTGGTACGTACGTTTGTATGTACCAAGAGTTGTTTATATACAAAAGAACTTTTATGAAAGTCAGCAGTTGCAAAGAAAATGGTTATCCGATCAAAATGTTTAGAACAGCACCCAGATTTATTTCGATATTCCAGGGTAAAGGTAAGGGTTGTGCATATTCATTGTTTTACCCCTCATCATATTTTACATTATGAATTTATCACATATTAAACGGAAGAAGCGAAACGGAAACGGACGTCTTGATTTTTTCAGTTGTATTGTTTAAACATAATCTTGTAGTTGACATTGAAATAAATTAGTTTAAGTACATTATTATTATTTGTCCTTTATTCATTTCAACATCTTATTTTATAGGTTTTTTTAATATTACCTATACCTAACCTATAAAAAAAAACATTTAAAAATAGTAGACCGCCGGTGTCGGATCTAGCAGGGTCCAAGTTACCGGTGGTTAGGGCTCCAGAGACAGGCACCTCCTCACAATGCGGGCCGTATGAGGAGTACTGCCTTCAGAATCAAGCCCTTGATCCAACCGCCTAAGGAGAGCCTCATTATTAATATTATTTACTTAAATCGAACACAAATGATTCATAATTATTGTTGTTCGTAACACTTATGAACTATGTTATTGATATGAGGATATTTTTTTTGTTTTAGGAGAAACACTTCTTCTACGCAGCCCCAAAAATAGTGAGATTGTTCATCAATTTAATAGAAACACTAATAAATAAGTGAGGTCCAGTTGTGATTATCTTTATTTCTAAAACATTGTATATCACCTTATCTGTTATGTTGTTCTTGGCATAAATCCAAGACAGCTAGTTCACGGAGAGATAAGAACCATTTGTGATGTCAGTCCTGAGAACACAACCTCATATAAACTCAAATATTCAATTATGTTTACAAGAATGATACAAATATACACAAACCAAATGAATTTCTCAACACCTCATAACTTACAAGTAAGTTAGCATCCACTGCATGTATCAAATGTATGACATCAGTAACTTAATGTCAGTATTCAGCTTACGTTAACAATATAGATCCGCTAAGACGACCTCAAAAACCCAAATTGCCAAACATCTACTCGGAACATGAATGAACTAAGGGTTGATCAATGTTATGGCGGACGTCATCGCCTCTACCAAAGTAGCTCTACGACTGGGGTTTAGCGATCATATGGAGGTAACTTTGGTCGGTCGATTATTGTTTTGGGGTACAGTGGTAGGAGGCTGCGTCGATCGTCTTACAAAATCGGTCCGCGTGCATCTTTGCGTTGGTCGAAGTATAAAGCGACGTAGTGGTAGAGGTGGCAGTCATTCGGACGCAGACAGTGCGCCGGTAAACTTGTGAAAAGTTAAACATTTGAAATAGTTTTAGTGACAAACAAGGAGTGAAGAACTCAAAAGTAAGTTTAGTGCTAAAGTTCGGGCCCATGGTTACATCACAGGATTTGCGGTGACGGAAACGAAGTTGATATTTTGCGGCACAATAACATTCTCGTTACAGAATTTCTCTTTCAATATCCGACGGAGAAAAGCAACTACCGCTGCGTCTAAACACACTCATTACGCAAAAATGGTGTAACTGATCAAATGTATGAATCGTAACGTTTAATTCGATGACCGAATACATAACAGTGCTTCAGAGTGATGTTTGTTTATGATATCATTAATATGGTAAAGTTCATTAACTTTACCATATTAATGATATCGTTGTTAATAATTAATTAAAAATTTCAATATGATAACTTAAAACAATAACTAATCAGAGATTCAGAACATGGCCATATTGTTTGACATTACAGTAGCTATTTTTTTTTTAAAAAGGTGACTCTAATTATAAGATTAACATACAATAAGATAAGAGTAAATAGTTTCCCAAGTAAATGATCCTCGCGTAAACTTTCACTTTCCGGTCGGTAGTTTGTGCGCCCGCGCCGGTCTCGACCACAACATCAGGAATATGTAAAACATTGCATAACAACAAAACCATGCCGCACTTGGCTTATAAAATTTCCGCAAACATAATTTTAAAATACAAAAAAAACTCTCTGATTTAATCATCTTTAACGCGATTAGTTCACGCTTGCGCTGCAAGGGAAGTCTGTCTCAGTGAAAATTGAACCAGATTGTCATCCACCAAAACAAATAGATATTACTTAGCACCTGAATTATATTACATTTTCGAATACGACGCGGCTTCAGACATGGCATACTAGATTCTTATTTATAAAAATAAAAACACAGAAGGTTAATTTATTTTAATTCATCATCTTCCATCCAACGTGCGAAGGAACACGGTGCGCGCGCACAACACTTTCAAACAACGCTCTCATCAGATCACACGCCTTTCAAAATGCTTTTCTTTTATGTTTTTTTTTTCTATAATTATAATTTTTCTATATAATCATGTACGAATTCGCTCTATTAACCGCATTATCTATAAATACGGAAATATATAAATGCGAATTTTCGCTTGATTATGCTGTAACGTGTTGCATAAAAAACAAACAAGATAAATAATATAGGAAGTTATGTAATGATTATCGACGGTTACCGAATTTGTGCCGGATAGCTCGAGACGCACGCAGCTTGCCAACGAGCTACTTGTGCCAGTTTTGTCGAATCCACGACAATGACACCAATATTTGGCTTTCTTTCATAACATAAGACAAAAGCTGACCTCGAAAACGTAATAGGATACCTATAGAAGCTAACGCATGATTCACTCCTGGAATTATAATTGTTACAATTAATTTTGTATTTTTAGCCAATTAATATCACTTTTTCAAATTAAGTTTTCGCAGTAATCCAGCAAAAAAAAATTAGATGAATAGAAATAAATATGTTCATCTTATATTCAACTTATGTTCAACATATGTTCCAGTGTTTACAAAACACGACATTATCCAACCATGATACATAGATCCGTACTAAGTTAGCTCTGTATACATCGTGTGAGAGTGCTTTCGCGGCCCCACGCCTTCCAATGACCGCGCAGTGCCGCGCGCAGCCACAACACGGCTGACGCTATGGAGCCTTACATAACTACAGACTGTCTGCGAAAGTAAAAGTGACTCTTCGCTTGCAGTTTCGAAACAATAACATACTTTACAAAATAAGGATCAAATGACATCAGCGGTTTGATAGTCTTATCCATTTTTGTTACAGAACATGCGGTGGACAACGGTTACCTTTTTATTGCTACCAATAATATTCGCGTGTACGACAGCGGAATGGTCATGGGGTGGAGACAAAGATTCCCAGCCCGCTGACCAACCCAACCAGAAAGCTTCAAGCTTGTTAGAAGGAGAACAGTTACCCGAAGCACAAGAGAAGAACTTTGAATCAAACAGCACCGTTCTTGATGACATTGTTGACGAGCTGGTGAGCAGTAAACAAGGTAGAAGTCTGGGCGGCTTCGACGATGTGTACAGCGATCCCACGATCAAGGACGCCTTGGACGCAGGAGATGACGCTGAAGCTAGGAACCTGATCAAAGGAAGATTGTGTACTCTTGGTCTCATACAAGTACGTATCTAAAAATTAAATTATGTTCTTATTACAGCTAAGACCATGTTGATTTTTTCCTTTGTCAAAATTATTGTTCTAACGTTACTCAATTTCATTATTTCAGTGTGAGGATGAAGACTCGCAAGAAAAACGCACTTACTTAACACCAGATGAAGTAATTTACGCCCAACCCGTTGACATCAAGCCTATTGGTAAACCGATTGCATCAATTCAAGTCCGTGGTCCTAATAGTAGTCCCAGGGCGTACGGTCCACCTCGGCCGATGCCTTACCCTCCGCGACCCCAGAAATACCCACCTAAGAGAATCGGATATGGTGGCAATATCAGACCTGGTTTCTCGGAAAAGTATGGCGAAGCTGGTGGCAATTTCCAATTCTCTCAAAGCAGTGCACAGTACAGCGGACACGAATCTAACTTTGTCACCAAATCGCCCATTTACCACCATGCGACCCCAGGACCCTATGCTTATGAGAACACTAAACCTTCTTACAACAAAGGTTCGTCTGCACACTCCGGTACAAAAACAGATTCCGTAGTACAACAACACATCCATCATCATTACGTGCACGAAGACAACAAAGACCCCAAAGTTATCATTAAACCTGTAGCCATACCTGTAGGATCTATCGGTCAGTTGAATCAGTTGAATTCACAAAGTAGTTATGGATCACACTCACAGGCTTCTGATATCCTAACTGCGGGAGGTGGTGACTACAGTAGCATTACTTCGGGTGGTTTTAAGCCGATGTCCGGCGGATTTTCTTTAGATACCAACAGTAAGCCGATCTACGAATCTGATACAATTTACGGCTCTCAATACACACACGGACAGAATTCTAACAAAGTTGGACACAGTGGTAACATTTTGAGTCAAGGCCTACCAAATCAATATACCAACAACGCTTTCGAAGACCAAAAGTATGGAAATAGTCTCGGTAGTTACGCTTCTCAGAATACCGAATTTTACAAGAAAGAATTACATGTGGGAGGATCTCAAAACAATCTTTACAATCAAGGACCAGCAACTTTCGCACAAAACGCATTTGGTGAAAATTATCACGAATCCAAAGCTCAAGGATTTGAATGTGTATGTGTACAATATGATCAATGCCCAAGCCAGGAAGTGATTGGACGCAGAGATGACTTGTACTTACCAATTGACCCACGTAACAAAGGAAGTGAAATCGTAGCATTAACTGAAGAACAATTAGACAGTTTGAACAAAACTGATGCAACTATAACGGCTGCAAGCTCGCAAAACGCTACGGAAGCAAAGAACTTAAGCAAACGTGAAACCAAAGAAGATATTCCTGCAGAAGCTGAGAAAGAAGCTGAACCGGTAAGCACAAAGTACCCTTATTCATAATATACCTAAGCTCTTTATAAGGTTTATATCGCAAGTCAAGCTTTTTCCCAGAAACATTTTAACCTTTACCTCTCCTCTTCCTATTCTCAGCACTCACAATTAGGAAACCCTAAACCCTATGATATATTTTCGTGACTTTTATTCATCATATCTAAAGCCTGGGGTAACAGTGTTACACTTGGATTCCATGACATGATAATTAAACACCGAAATCGAATGTAACAGGTACAAAAGATATACTAAACATTGGGCACTGACAAACTCTCTAACATTACATTAAATAATAGTTTCATTTATTGATATAAGTAAAATATCACTACAGCGCTTCCGTCGATTGCCTGGCTTCAGCGATCATGGCGGTATTGACTACAGACATGTGCAGCCCACGTTTGGTATCTCTTTTGGCTTACCCCCCGGCGTCCCGGGTGCTCCTAGTCAAACTAATCACCACCCTTATAATCCGCACCTCGCTCCTTTCAGTCACGCTGTGATGGCAGGCGGTATTAATCTAGGAGTAGCCATAGTTAATCCTCTGCTCTCTATTCAAATAATGAAAGATGAAGAAGGCGAAAAGATTTATCGACCTCTTCTACATTTTCATGTTACACCAAGTCAACAGAAACTTAGGGCCGTTACTCAACTTTTCGATGAAAAAAAGGCACTTCTGCTAAATAAGCATCATCATTACCATCATCTCCCAACGTACCCTATTCCTCCGATATATCCCCCACACCCTGTGCATCCTGCACCTGCATACCCTCCTCAGTCACATTATCCTCACTATGGACACCCTCCTCACCCGATACCCAATTATGAAGAATATTCCCACCATCAACACAACCCTGGACCTCCCCATTATCCCCCTCATTATAATGGACCTTCTCATCATCCACCTCACTATGATAGACCTTCTCATCACTCATCTCATTACGATGGACCTCCGTCTCACTCGCCCTATGACGGGCCTCCAGTTTACTCCCCAAACTACGCGGATTACGAGCCAATTCACTACAAAGAACATGATAATGCTATTCATGAACCTTCAGAAGGTTTCGATGATTATTATGGTGAACACGGTAGATATGATGGTGGAGAGGATTATCCTCAAGCCCAACACCGAAGTTCTCATAATTACGATAGATCTGAAAACGTTACTATTGATACTGACCTGGGTAGTCACACAAACCGGTCCGCATATTCCCGCTCCTATGACTATCCTTCGACCTCTCCTGGGGCAAACCGGGGATACCAAACATTCCGATTTCCGGACACGCGAAAGAAGAGGGAAATCGATATAGAAAATATGTCCATAACTGTACTTGAGGTAATTCATACACTATTCTTAGATTCCTCCTTTGCACCGCGATTTAACAAAATTGGCTTGTTGATGTTTCAATCATGGTATATTCACAGCAATCGCTTTTATGTGTGGGCCTAACAATTTTCGCATGACATCATGTTTCTAAGTTTTTTTTTTCTGTTGAATTTTTAGCGTCAAGGATATTTCGGCCGCCCTCCAGTTCAGCAGTGCAGACCAAACCAAGTGTGCTGTCGTCGTCCCCTACAACCTCAGGCTGCCAACAAAGGACAGTGCGGCATCAGACACTCTCAGGGTATCAACGGCAGGATCAAAACTCCATCTTACGTAGATGGAGAGAGTGAATTCGGAGAGTACCCATGGCAAACAGCTATTTTGAAAAAGGACCCCAAGGAATCTGTATACGTCTGTGGAGGAACACTCATTGATGGTCTTCATATTATGACTGCCGCTCACTGTGTGAAATCGTAAGTTGCTCAATTTTTTTTTGAACCATCAATCTCTGCTCTCTCTCATTAGGTACCAAACTAATTGAAGTATTGAACAAAAATTAAAATCAACTTTTCTTATTTCAGATACAAAGGCTTCGAGTTAAGAGTGCGCCTGGGTGAATGGGACGTGAACCGCGACGTTGAGTTCTACCCTTACATTGAGAGAGACATTGTCTCTGTCCACGTTCACCCTCTTTATTACGCCGGCACTTTAGACAACGACCTCGCTATCTTAAAGATGGACCACCCTGTCGAATGGACCAAGTATCCCCATATCAGTCCCGCTTGCCTACCTGACAAGTACTCCGACTACGCCGGACAAAGGTGTTGGACCACTGGATGGGGCAAGGATGCTTTCGGGGACAACGGAAAGTATCAGAACATTCTTAAAGAGGTTGATGTACCTATTCTATCCCACGGCCAGTGCCAACAGCAGTTGAGACAAACACGCTTAGGCTACAACTACGAGCTGAACCCAGGCTTCGTCTGCGCTGGAGGTGAGGAAGGCAAGGACGCGTGCAAGGGTGACGGCGGCGGTCCCCTGGTGTGCGAGCGCAGCGGCACGTGGCAGATCGTGGGCGTGGTGTCGTGGGGCATCGGCTGCGGCCAGCCCGGAGTACCTGGAGTCTACGTTAAAGTTGCGCAGTACTTAGACTGGATCTCGCAGATCACCGGCAAGTTCTCGCCTTATTGAAAAGGATGCTGTAATCATCGAAAATGATGATTATTAAAACGAAATTGTCATCACCTAAACTGTATAAGCATCTTATATTTATTTTAGGATCTAGATGTAGGTACTTATTTAATATTTATTACTTTTAAGCTTTGGATGGTAATATCCAGAGCATCCGAGTAATTGCGTATGCAGATTTTTATATTTAAAAATAAATTGTACGGATAAGAAATTACGTTTTCGTATCATTTACCACATTATTTCACCCACTCACATCATAGATTTATAGGTACTTAATATTGTACAATTTGTAAACTTTTTCAACAAAAAATACAGGCTGCTTACACTACTCACTAAACCATTACATTACATGACATGACAGTCCCAACAAAACTCAGTTCTCGGGTGCTTGGTATAAGTATTCTACTCTTTGATAAATATTCTACTCTTTGCTCAGTTCAGTACTTGTTGTGAAACATTGCTATGACTGCCAGAGGTAAAAAAGGATTACCGAAGTTCAGTTCCGTTGACCATAATGATGCAGCAGGTTTCACTTTACCTAACAGCCTTCCTTGTTCCGAAGTTGATTTCCCGGTTCTTATTAGGAGACGACCCAGAGCAAATTGGAAAGATATCATCAATGAGAGTGAAAAATGGCAAAAACAATTAGAAGAATATCAAAAGACCAAACAAGTACCTTCCCTTAAACCACCGTTCCTCAGTAAGTTTCCTACCTCTTCCAACCACTAAAATACACTCTGAGCGCAGGTCGTTTTCTATAGTAGGAACGAATTTTTTTTTGCCTGTTTGAAGATTTAACAATACGAGTATGTCTACGGAGCCTACCGGAATATCTACTCTACCTACTTTTAAAATCGCACTTAAATCTGTATTTTTAATTTTCTCTCAAGCGTAACTTCAGAGTGCATGAAGAAGTCTCCGGTTAGACAATCTTCATTATATTATTCAAATAAAAAGGCCTACAAAACAAACCATTATTAGGTTGAAAGTTTTGCTAGAATGTTATTCGTTGTTCTTCTTTTAGAAACTGAAGCTGATTACATTAAGAATGAGGTATTTGTTCAACTCGTACCCGCTTTAGTGGAAGCTTTGAACAAGGCTAAGATATGGGACGCATTCAACAGAGACAAATGTTTCTTCAATGGTATAGACCACATCGTACAGGTATCAGTTTTGTGTTACCTGCATATTATTATGTCGAAGTTAGCCAAGTCAGCAACGAAATAGGTAGTTGCAAAAGAGATTTATGATTATGAATGCTTTCTTTCCATCCACTAGGTATGAGCTTAAAACCTCCCTTAACCTTTTCCGGTCTCAGTGATAAAATCGAAAAATAAACTGTACCATACCTACCTCATTCACATTTAATGTATTTCTAGGTCCTATGGAACAACAATCCTCGTTTTCCATCACGTAAGGAGAATGACTTACACATTTTCAACATGCCGTGGGTCAGACTAGCCCTTAAGAAGAAGTAAGTACCCATTTATATACTCTTTATTATAGAGCAATTACAAACAGACACTTCAATTATATTTATTTTTAGAGAGACTATAATAAAATAAATACAATTGAAGTGTCTGTTTGTAATTTCAAAATAACAGTTTTTTACTGAATGCATATCACTATACATATTATAAAACAAAGTCGCTTTTCTGTCCCTATTTCCCTTTGACCGCTTAAATCTTTAAAACTACGCAACGGATTTTGATGCGGTTTTAATAGATAGAGTGATTCAAGAGGAAGGTTTATATGTATAATAACATGCTTAATATATTAGAGAACCACTGATAATTTCAAGATTTCTATTGTGAAGTCGTAAATAATTTCATTTTTTTCCGCTTACATTGCAAACGCAGGCTGAACCCTACGAGATTTATCAAAATAATGTACTAAGTATTGTACACATTAAAAAGGTCTACAGAAAACTCCGCGATGGTATATGTCTATCTCTTATGGATATCCCACAATAACATGTTTTTGTCATTTACTTTTTACGCCAAATAATGGCTAATTTCCGAAGCGATTTTAACCAATACGGCATTAATCCTTATCCAATTAAATACCTTAAATACATTGTTGATTTAATATAGATCTATATGGCCCTTTACAGCATATGATTTAAATGAATATTTTCGAAGATATTACAGATTTAAAAATTGCGGGACGTAGCGTTTGCGCCGGCACCGGCCGGCGCGGCGAGGCGGACGGCAGCGTGCCTTTAAATAGCGCGTCGAAAAAGCTGTGAACGTTGTATATAAAGAAATTCTGTAATATATTAATTGTTATAAAAATAAAATAAAAATGTAAAAAGTAAATAAGTAAAAATGTAGTGTATGAATTTAGATATTCCAAAGATAGTAGGAAATCTTCATGGTATAGGGAAAGGGGAATATAATTGTTTTACTCCAAATTTAACGCGTGCGGGCCACGGGCAGTAATGAATAAATCAAAACTACCGGATCAATTTTAATCATTTTTTCAGTGAGTGACATAGGCTATATATTTTACACCCGAAGCCGAAGTGGGCCGCTATGTTTTTATATACAACGTTCACAGTTTTTCTGTAGTGTATTTAGTATCAGCATTGCCCCCGTGCGAAGCCGGGGCGGGTCGCTAGTGAAAGTATATAACTTAGGCTACTTTTATTTTAGAAAAAGGATTTGGTTTCCGTGCAAAAAAATTAAAACCCTTGAAATTGTTAACAAAATCCGATTCAATTTTTATAAAATTTCGCACCGACGAAGGCCGCCAGCAACAACTATTTTTTAGAAATAACAGTGGCGAAAGCTGAACTTATAGGTATCATTACTTGTATCTTATTGTACCAACTACTCCAAAAAGTAGATAGACATGTAGCTGAGGTCAGCCTTCAGTTCTCGTGTCGCACAGGTTAATGGTTTCCCTATCTATTTCAGCTATCTTTTCTAATTCGAAATAATCTAAAGCCTACTTTCAGTCCTCGTCCGTATTATCCAAAATCCTGGTTATGGCCCGAGGAGTATGCTGCCACCCTCATTCAGAAAACTGTTCGCCAGTACTTCATACAAAAACAAGAGGAAGTGCAAGAAATGCGCGATTTCTGGAGGGTAATCATCAACTTTATCTTTATGCCAATGTCACGACACGACGCTACATGGCTTGGACATAATTTGAAAGCAAGCCTGATGATGCACGCCTTTGAAGGCGGAGTTCTACTACGTAGGATGTCCACCCAGATGCTACCTAGTTAGCTGGTGGGTTAATATAGTTCACGGATAAATTCTAACGATTTGCGTTGGTGCTGTGTACATACGAGAAACCAATCGTGTATGATTAGGTATGACTTCATTGAGTGGAACAGTGCCTTTAGTTGGCAGTGGCTCAAGTCCATGCGAAACTCGTGGCGTGCATCGCGTGGCAACTAATCACGCATAACATAACATAACATCACGCCTGTAATCCCCGAAGGGTTAAGCTAATAAATAGTACACCCACATTTCGCCAGTTATATTTATGTCCCATGTAATAGGGGGCGAGCCTATTGCCATCAACCGGGCGCAAATCCAGACTACTGCTGAGAAGATAATAATATACAAAGTAGGACAGTGTTTTGCGATAATATCTTGTTTTCCACAAATTTTGCTTCACAAGCTTAGATTTTGGCATAAAGATTTTTTTCTGTTGTGTCCATAGTTAGGTACGGTGGGCCCTCAATCCTCTATGTGAGCTATAACTCACTTATTTGCTTTCACAAAATCAGATTTTTTCACAATTCTTTGGGAATGTTCACTAAAACCTTAGCACATTTTCAGAGTTTTAACAAAGTGGCCCTCACACCACACGCACATCACTAATCTATTAGTGTAATCTTAACCATTTCTGTAGATGTTATTCCAAGATCATTCCGTATGTTTCAGAAACTAGAAGTGGAACGCCAAAATCCCGATGTCATAGACTTCAATCCTTTGTTGGCCAAAGCATTTGCGTCCGGAACACATATTAAAAAGTAATTAATAAAATAATGAATGTGCGGAGGCTGCGGACGTTGCGGTGGATGCTGCTGCCCTTGCATCACGATCTACACCTTCTGTACGAAGATTTGCTAGTGGCACAGAGCTAGCGCTATTCCACGCAGACAAGCCATGGTGTCTCCGTCCAAGATGCGCACTCGACTCCACGATGTTTGTCACTTCCGTGCCGTTTTGTGGGAATAAACTACTATAAATTATTTTCGCTCTGAGGCGAAACTGCGAGCAATGCTACTTACAGTTAACAACTGAATTATACCAATACCGTTGTGTTCAAATTGGCAAATGCACTTTTGCCGGAATTGTTTTGAAGATTTAAAAAAGTTTGAATTTTTTTTTTGATGTTATGATCCTATGTAGTAGTTCAATCATGTAAAATTTTACATTTGTTATCATCTACTTTATTTCTAAAACATTACTAATATTAAATACACATGTAATAATAGTTGATTTTTGTTTCCTTCAACTAAGGGGCACTCCCTCGTAGAGAGAGGGACTGGCAGGTTTTCCAAGACCCATTGTGAATGCTACTGTAGGTTTTTCATCGCCTTGAGCTATCCTCTTCACTCTGTTAGGACTGTGTGTGTAGGAGATGGGCATTGTGAAGTTCGTCATTATCTGGAAAACAATGCAAAACACAATGTTAATTTAAATAAAAACATTAATACAATTAATTATCTCGTATCCCATTTTATGTATAAACTAGCTGTTGTTTGCGAACTTCGTCTGCGTGAAATTATTATAAATATATTACTTCCTTATTTGAATCGAAAGAAGATTGGCGAGTTGGGTACCTCATCAAATCCAAACGTTCCAAAATCTAGTTATATGCAAATTATAGGTCTTATATCCGTAGTTATTTTCCAAGCTAAAATGTGTTATTAGTTGTTGGGAGAAATTAAAAAAACCATGATTGATGATGGGTGCAGCCCCGTTATTGAAACAAAACGCATAAAATAGAGCCAATTAAAACTTATTACTACAGTGATATTTGGCAACACAGCTGTCAGTTAAGTATGTCAAATACGAAAAAAATATATATACCGTCATGCGCCGTCATGATATTTTTTGATTTTTTGACGTTTGATAAGACTCATTGTTTTGGTCAAAATCTACGAATATTGTTCATGCTAAAACAATGTCGACAGTTGATCTTCGGTGTATAAACTGTGATGTGCGCTTAACACGCCTTCGCCGACATGTCTCGCTCAAATGATATTAAATATTATAAATGAACGTTTATTTCTAGATAACGAATTAGCCGCGATTGTAGCTATGGAGCGCCTGAATCGTCGCAGTATTATGTTTACGAATATAGATGCCTCAAATATATCATTCCCACGGCTCTACATAGAAGAATTGGTGTTGTTTGCGTGTGGCACATACCAGATCCGCCAAGCTAGATCATACGTTGGAGAACATTTCCGCTTTCACGGAATTTATACACTAGAAATAGGTCGCGACCAGCTGGATTTGACCAGTTTAGGAGGAGAAAATCCTTTTTTGTTAAGACCAAAAATAAAATCCCGCCATGTGGGACGGAACACATATTTTGTTTTCGTAGCCGTTGAAAGGGAACAGCAAGGTCGGAGCGCCATCATCGGCTACTACTGTAATTGTATAGTAGAACTCAGAACCGTGGGCTGTTGTTCACATGTCATGAGTGTAGTGTGGTATTTAGCTTACGCTCGACACGAAGGAACAACCCCCCCTGCGGCGTTTCTTGACAATGTATTGTTAAGTATAGAATAAAAAGTTATTATAAATACTATGGTTTTGTTTTTTACCTATTATATTTTTATTCATTTATCCTGTTGACGACCATCTTATGGATGGACCATGAACCATCTTGGATGCGGATTCAAATCCCGCAAAAGGTACGTTCAGAATCAAAATCATTTATTTGTTAAACATAGGTGTATAAACATTAGGGATCTTATAAATAGTTAAGGTTCTTGCTATGTTTTGTCGTTAATTACTATTATAAGTGACGTCATAGCAATCGGATGGCCTAAAATAATTCAAAATCTTATCTGTATTTGCTGTTTCCTTATCTCAACTTAGAACTAGTAAGATTTTAAAGTAACCCACTTTAAAATCATACTAGTCACACAAAAATCCTTCTATAGTTATTAAAGTACAATCTATCCACTTTATGATCAATAAGGGACTACCTTGAGTTAAATAAGTAGGTAGGTCAGTAATAATACTTACCTACCTACTTAAAAAACCACCAAAAATAATTTTGGTGGTCCATTTTGAGGTTATGTATAAATCAATTTAATATCCCCAAGTTTAATGTATGTCTTACCATTGCATATTTTGTTATACTCTATTCTAGCATTCAAATCCATATATTCATTCTATGAAACGGTAAGCCTGTATGTGATACTGAAAATACATGGGGTTTTGCCAATCTCCTTTGTTAACAATTTCATGGGTTTTAATTTTTTTGCATGGAACCCTAATTGTTTTAAAAAACGTGGTCTGCTGACCCCAAGTGACATGGTTCAAGGGCAGGAAGGTGATGATGAACCCTAATTGTTTTTCTAAAAGAAAAGTAGCCTAAGCTGCTCCTCTTAACATTAGCTATCTGCCAGTGAAAGTCCTGTGAAAATCGGTCTAGCCGTTTCAGACATTAGCCATTATAATACTGATTAAAAACTTTTATAGGACCAACCCGTAGAAGTTTTTGAACAGTATTAGAAACAAGATCAATTAGCATCAAAAAAAATGTTTTGTGTAAAATGGCCATTTTCTTGCTAACTGTACATTTTTTGAAAATCTATGAATGATGATCAAAATTTCACGAAAAATTATGGATACCCTCATATGACCATTTTCGAGTAGCTGCAAAGGTTAAGGTAGTACCCCTTACTGCCCCATTGAATGTTTCCACCCTGTATATATATATTTTTTTTATATAGACATAAAGCCTCTGCTGGGTCTCAGGCCTTTTCTCAGTGTGGGCCATAATCCACTACACAGGCCCAGCACAGGTAAGTTTATTGGGGTTGTCATATATTTCGTAGAATTTTCAATTCTAGGTCATGCTGATTTTCATGCTATGTTTTCCTTCTCAATTTTGAGAGTAGTGGTGATGAAATAAATAACACAAAGTGCGCCTGCCTGGTTGGAACCAGGCAGACACCCTCAACCTAGTTTATATTATGATTTGTACTTACTTCCAGTCCTTTCTTTTCATGATCCTTAATAATAAACTTCTTCATAAGCGGTGGCATCTCAATGCTGTTGGGTAGGATTGCTTCTGGGTGATCATGTGCTGTCTTTACTTCAGCCAACAGTTTGGCCTCCTCATTCTTCGGTATAAGTCTATAATCAGGCTTATAAGATGTACGATAAATTTCTGTTAGATTCGGCAATTTGCGGCCTCTGAATGTTTTCTCAACCCAAATTCGCACTCGACGCCTTTCCTGAAAAATAAAGAAAAAACTTGAATAGGTATTGACTTGGGATTCAATAACATAATAATTATCCTTTTCTACATTCTTCCCGTCAATGTCTTGCTATCATTTACTCCTTTTTCCTTCATACCATTCCTCACACAATCCATCCATCTTTTCTTTGATCTTCCACTCTCTATCAATCCATCAACATTTATATTCATCACTCTTTTAGTCACATGCGATTCATCCCTCCTCATCACGTGCCCATACCAAGACAGTCAATTCCATTTCTACTTTTCTGTAACTGGTGCACTTACTTCATCATATCATCATACTCATTCATACTCTGGATCTGTAATTTATCTATAATATGTATGTATTTAGAAATATATAAGTATGTTTATCAGTTGTCTGGTTGCCATAGTACAAGGCTCTGCCTAGTTTGGGATCAGATAGCGGTGTGTTGGTTGTCCCAAGACATTACTATTATTATTCCTTACTTTATACATTCTCATCTCTGCTACATGCAATATTTTTTCATCCATCTTCTTCACAGCCTAGCATTACGATCCGTACAGTACCACAGGCCTAATCACGGGCTTGTATATTTTCCCCATTAACTTGAGGGACATCCATGGGTCACAAGTTGTTCCAGTCACCTGTCACCTTTTTATCAATCCTCAGTTGCATCAGACTTGTATTGTATAATGGGCTGCAGTCCGTGACTCCACGTCCAAAGCTTTATTTTGTGTATGGGTATGGTATCAACGTTCCGGCAAGGGTTATAGACACAGGCCTGGAGACTGGGCAGGCAAACATTCTCCATTCTTTGCAACCACACCTCCAATCGGCTTTGGACCTTTTGAACACTCTCAGCAACTAGCTCAATGTCGTTGGCAAGCAGCATACACCAGAGAACCTCTTAAATTAAAACCACTGAAAGATTTCTCACCTCATCAGGACAAGCTTCAACCTTAACGATTTTCATAAAACTAGGTTCCGGGTATCTTTCAAAAACAGATCGAACAATGATTCTTCCAACGCCGAAATTCTTCAGGCTTCCAACTATTTCCCAAAGAGTTTTACCTTTGAAATCCGTTGTTCGGCCGACATATTTTACTACAGTTGCCGTCGCTGAAGACATGTTCTAATAGAAAAAATGTAGAGGCGAGTTACTATATGTACAAAATTACTAGATTCTGTTTTCTGTTGGCCTTTTACTATTTTTTAGGTTACGATAAAATGACACTCGGATGACATAAATTTAGCATTGTCAATTTGACAGTGACACTTCTACGTTGTCACAACACCATAGCACAACACTGACATACAGCTGGTTATCCACCGTCCACGGGCCACGGCAGTTTGCTTGTGAATCGGTTGCTGGTTGCGGCATTCATCCATAAAACCTTTGCGGTGCATGTGTTGTCGGTTAAACAATTTTATTTTAAAGTGTGGACTTCATAGTTATCATCAGAAAAACAGCCTAAAGATATTCATTCATAGAAAACGATTGCCAAAAAATATTGAATAACTAGCTTTTGGCCGTGGCTTTGCTCGCGTTGATTTAGAATTTGACAACATAGCGATGTGTGAATTTTAATTTACATACCTACCTAAAGTAAGAAACTGATTGCATGCTATTATTATGGCGGAATGTGTCCTGCTCTATAACATTTTTATAACAACCTGTAAATGCAAATAAATATACTTACTTTACTTTACTTACTATGTAATCGGTCGAGCCGTTTCGGAGGAGTGCGACCACAAACACCGTGACACTAGATTTTTATATTTATATAAGATGATCTGAAAACTTTTTCACAAGTGTATTTATGTTTCAGCGCCATCTATCGATGATTGCTTAAGCTTGTACAACTTGAAAATGTATTGTTTTCGGTCGATAGATGGCACTGCTCTCGTTTTGCTAGTCTTCGGTGTTTTGCTAAGGAAAGGACGGTGTTTGTCTACTTCCGTTTGGTAGATATAAGTATTCTACTCTTTGGTTTTTACACAACTTTTGATATTGCATTCCGAACAAGACTTAATGTTTTCATTTTATACGAAACAAAGCCTTTTTCATAGTGAATAGTAGAAAAGCGACTAACTTCAATCTATACTCTTTTTGTAGGCATTTGCGGTAAAATTGTGGCTTGGCGTGGAGGGCACGCGCGTGCGTTAATGCTCTGGCGTTCAAAAGGTGCAGCTTAAATACATCTTCCAAGCAGGCTGTGAAGAGTTTTCGTGAAATCGTATCTCCTTGTCTCACCACATCACCACTCTTTTAACGCGTACTGGATTCGTATGCTCGTGAAGTTTGACTTTTAAGGTAGCCGCACGGTATACTTCCTTAATTGCCTCTACATATCTGCTGTCTACCTGAAACCGTTTCAGCGAGTGAATGACTGCCCAGTATTCAACTGAGTCAAACGTTTTTCGTAGTCGATAAAGGCCAACAGTATGGGTCGATTATACTCGTTGCACTTCTCGATTAATTGTCGTAAGATTTGGTCTACTGTAGAGAACCCACTCCTGAACCCTGCCTGTTCCACTGGTTGTGCTGAGTCTAGTCTGGTGGTAAGACGATTTGTGATAACTTTGGTGAAAAACTTGTATACGGGGTGGAAAGGACACCGACGCGAATACGATTACCACGTATTCAGTACATCATTCTGAGTGAGCACACCACATAGACTTTTTCATCCGATGTAAAATGTCTATGTGGGGGGCTCAGAACGATGTACCTACTGAATACGTGAAAACGGTTACGTTTTCGGTGTCGCTTACACCCCGTATGTGGCTAAGTAATGAAATGGGTCGATAGTTGCTCAGCTTGGTGTGAAACTACATAATATGTGTAAGTACAATAGTACGGCTACTATGTAGGTACGCACATAATATAGTACATTTAAAAAAGTAGCTAATTACATCATGAAGGCTACCTTCATTCCAACTTTATGTACTTTTATAAAATTATTAGGTGCCAGCATTGTAGTGAATCTGTAGTAATGTAGATACTAGATAGACTCCAGAAGAACAACTTCACAGACTAACCCAAGTTGTCCATAATCCTAGTTTAGTAGGTACTTGTACTACGTACATAGCCTGATATCTGAAATCCTGTGACCAATGGGCAGTCATTGCATTGCAAATCCTAATTACTAAATTACCAGATAGGTAGGGTTTACCATGCAACCACAAAATAAAATTGTTCTAGGTATCAACTTTTGTAGAAGGCTGCATAGTTACAGTTAATGGCCAATACTGTGAATACTTTTTTTGTCTCCCAAACTTCTTGTAATATTATTGAGACCCACTATCACAAAGTATCTAATACTAAAAATCATTGTGTATCATTTGTTCCTAGTTGTGTATGTATGTTAAGGGTCACACATGCTTAGGTAATATTGTGTGAAGGGGTAGAGACCGAAGAAAAATAAAAAAAAAACATGAAAAATCAACTTCAATTTATTTTCAATTTCTTATTTTGTTACTTTATGGAATTTATGCAATACAAATGTTGTAAAATATAATTACAATAGTTAACAGTTATTAAATTTAAATGCAGGTTTTAATTTTAATTATTCATAACAATGTCATGGAAAAGTCCAATTTACGCTGACCAATTATTAATAATATTGTATCTCATTGCCCATAATACGCTATGAAATGAATAAAACAGTCCTTCATGCTACTTAGTGAAATCTTATTCTTCTACATTTTGCTAAATGAGGGTTTCGTATTGAACTATGGATTAAATCCCATTAAGCCCTAGTGTTAAATATTACAGGCAAGTTTTAGGCATTTTAATATACCTGCTATTATAAAATGATTAAATGATAAGTCACCATTAAAATTTGAATACAATTTTAGAACACGAAAGTGCCATGACATTGCTTATTTGCTATGGCCATAAAATCACTGTTCATAACAACACAAAACATTAAAAAACAAATTTGCACTAGTCACTATCCATTAAGCAATCCCAATGTCTTAATCCGACTGCAATTAACAAATTAATATATTTTAGACAATTAATTACCAAGCAATGAAATAGCAGTAATTGTCACCTGTGGTGGCATTATCCGTATACCTTTGCTATATTAGAATTAAAGAGCACAAATAACTTGCACTATAAAAAGCATTGAAACTTCTCAACAATGTGTTCATCGCTATCTCAGAGCATATTATCAACCTGAGTTGTGAGAGCAAGGTGACCCATCACTGTCGGATTGGTCTTCGCCAAACCTCTCAATTATTTAGTGAAGAAGCTACCCCTCTTACGTCTAGCCGCTTCTATTTCTACAGCAACCAGTGTGTGACAATTGGTAATTCCGTTTTAACTATACAACTTTGCTAATTCTTATCATTACTTTCCAATTGTCACCGATAAACATAGTTGAAGTAGAATATAGAAACATACCAATCATAATTTTCTACGGTTATAACTGTACAGCAGTCACATTCCGTTGGCAAATAATTAAACATAAAATAAATATTAAATTTAGCTATAAATTGCCTAGTTACCAACCGGAATGGGCTTCGTGAACACGCAGGTGGTGAATAACAAGTCCATTCTTACAAGAGGCCTGTATACAATAAAAGTTACATCGCCTCACAATTAACTATTTCTAAGCAATCGCAATAATAATTTAAGACATATTTACACATCATCGTCGGTATTCCACAATTAAATAAGGAACTTAAATTAGAATAATTTAAGATAGTCGGGATATTATTATTAATAGGAATCAGTCATTCAGTAGTCCACAGTGATCGAGCAGTAGTCGATCGGTCGTCGTCTCGTAACCGTCCGGCGTGCGGAGCGGCCGGCGCGGGCGTGTCTTCGTGCGCTTTTTGAACATATGTAGCGCGCCCGCGGCTCGCGGTACGCTCCGCAGCGTGCGTGCGGTGGCGGCGACGGCGCGGGGCGAGCGGGCCCCGCGCCGCTACATGCGGGACATGGGACACGCACGAGGTCGATCATCGACGCGAAAGCTTTCGGCTTGGAATTTGCCATGCTCTAAATCAAGGCTAGAAGTAACCTAGAAGTGTGAACTCGCCGTGTGAGGTACGAGGAGCGGGCGCGAGGCCCGGGGGCCGCGGCAGCGGCGCGGGCGCGACTCGGAGCAGCGGCCGCGCCGTCGCTTAAGTCGTGTCCCGTCCATATGTACCGATGCGCACTTCGTCGATTACGCTAGCCCACTCCAAAGCATACGAATCGGGGTCTTCCAAGTAATATGTACGGTTTGGCTGTAACAAAAACAATTCAGTTATAGTTTGTTTCTAAATCAAGGGAAATGACTAACTCTACTATGTAAGGTAATTTTTGCTAGAGCTCAAGAATTTATCTAATTTGGGTACTCACCGTGTGCACTAAAAATATTCTGAAGTTTTTGGCTTCGACCCGCAACTCGGGTGACCAGGGGATCTCACCCTTGAGCACCATGTTTGCTGGATCGACGTAAAATAAGCGCGGTCCTGTTGTGAGCAGCAACATACGGCGTCGCGGAAACAGGCCCTTTCTTTTGTCCACCAAGCCTTGCTTTAAAATTAGCTCTCCATCGACGAACTGGTGCCATTTGCTTTCCCGAGATTGTACTTCGAGACGACGACGTTTTTCTTCAGGGCTGATGTTTAATATTCCTGAAAGAAAAATACTAAATTCAATAACATGTAGGAAATATCAAGATTTCTTTCAGCAACAAAATAAAGTTCAGTTTCCACTGAATCCTAAAACGAGTGCGTGTAGCTACACAGCTGATTATAAGGTCAACATTAATAAAACACGTAGGGCGTAACGAGCGAGTCATTCATGTCATGGCATAAGCGGTTGAGAATGTGGCACTCCGGGACGACGACGGCGACGTGCCGGAAGGTTGACGTCATACCAACTATAAAACCGTAAACCATACACTGACTGAGGACGTCCGTTCCGAATGTGTATAGCAGTGAATGCGATGACGTAGACTACTCGTGCAGCGAGTGCAAGGATCATATTACGAATTATGCTACATGTTTCAATAAAAGAAATAATGTATGTTGTATAAACGCATGTTTCTAAAAAAAGACACTGCTTATTTGGAAATAATCACAAAATAAAACGTTATTGGACTCGGTTTAGTTATGAAACGAGAAGCGTATAAATTTGCCAAGAATTCAGGTCATGGACGCACCAGTTGCCTCTTACTCGTCGCTTCACTGCACTCGCCCGAGACTTTGTAATTGTCCACATCGGCTACATACTCAACCTACTAACATCTATTTAGACTTCTAATATTTTCAGAAATAGCTTTATAAATTTTATATCCCTCATGTTGTAGTGATAAAAACATTATTTTGTTATTTATGTAAACCATATCTAAATTGAAAATAGATTATAACCAGGAATCCTGATTTTTGAAAAGCTATAAAACTAGATTTATACTATTATCAAGATAAACAAAAGAAAATTAATTACCTTTAGAGGTAGACAAGTCGAATTCCCACAGTCTCACAAGTTGCTTATTGCCCAATCCTGGCTCAAGATGATCGGGTACATTGTATTCCTCTTCAAACGAACCTCCGGGTAAATATGGGCTAATTGTCGGCGGCGTCTGCTCCCACACACTATCCCAGTCCATTCCAGCGAAAAACGGATGATTGCGAATGCTATCATAGGTTTCTCCTTTATCATTGGCCCCAAGTCTTTTGGTATGGTCTAGTACCAAGAGCTTTTCTACAAGATCCTTGGCGTCAGCGGGGAAACCTTCTGGGAACTCAAAGTCCATCTTGAGAATTTTTTGGAACGTGAGAAACTCCGTGGCTGCGCGGAATGGAGGCAAGCCTGAAATCATTTGGTAAATGATGCAGCCCAACGCCCACAAGTCTGAGGCACGTGTGTCTACGCAGTCGTGTAATAATTCTGGACTGACATACTGCGGTGTTCCAACGAAACTAATTTTTCTAGATCGTTCATTCTGCGTGTCATCTGCATTATTCGGTGAGGCACGAATCTCTTCAGGCTCAAGGATTTTAGCCGTTCCGAAATCAGCAATTTGTAAGTGCATATTTTCATCTAATAATATATTTTCCGGTTTTAAATCACGGTGAATTATTCCTTTGGCGTGCATTTTCTCTAAGGCCATCAATAATTCAGCCGCATAAAATTTAGCTACATTTAGCTCAAAAGAGCCAACTTGATTTATGTAAGAAAGCAATTCGCCATTTTTTGCGAAGGACAAAACAAAGTACAGTCTTTCTTCGTCTTGAAACGTGCAGTAAAGTTTCACGAAACCATGGGGTACGTTGAACAACATGTTCAAGGCATCTTTTTCGCGTTTAATGTACTCCCTTTTCTTTTTCCGGATGATGTGAAGTTTTTCACACACTTTAACTGTGAAAAAGAAATTGAACAGATTATTTTGTGAATCTTCTTGAAATTGCAACTAATTCAATTGCTTTTACATTTATAAGTAGGTAAATCAAATGTATTTTTAACAATTTAGAGATAAATGAATTAGTAATACGTACTTGCATATTCCTTTCCACTGTGAATATCCTTTGCAAGAAACACGGTGCTGTAACAACCCTCGCCGATCAATTTGCCAAAAATGTAGTCTTTAGCAGTTCTTTTAGTGGGCTTTTGTGACTGGCTGGCAGCCGGCGAGGACGCGGGCGCAGCGGGCGCGGCAGACGCGGGCGCCGGCGTGGCCGGTGAGGGCGCAGGCGCAGCTTGCATCTTGATCGGCGACTCTACTATGGTTTCGGCCGCAGCAATTGGAGCCCGTAACTCACTAGACGCTCGACCGTTGATCTGGAATAATGAAAACACCCACTGAATAAAATAACATTAAGACTGATTCACGGAACTATACGAGATCCCAGACTCTGTCTAGTGGAACGTCGTGAGAGAAATGCGACGTCGTCGCGCTTCGAAAGCGTGCACTTGTTTATCGGCTGGCAGCAGCGGTGGCGGCGCGGCGATGGTGGATAGGTACGTCATGCGCGGTGGGGGCCAGGAGGCAACGTGCCGTCTGCGGTGCCGGCTTCTTTAAATTTAGGTGACCGCTAAATACGTAAACAATACTACGAACTACGTGGATTAAAATTTGGACAAAAATCATCGCATTTACCTATTTACTACAGTTTGTCAATAGAACGTCAAAAATCTCAAAATAAACAATGTTTTTATTGCAAGCTTGAATTTTTTTCACGTTTGGGACCTCTTTGCGAATGTTTTCTTAAAAAAAAAACTGGCGCCTGTTTTTTTTTTAGTAAGAGAGTAATTAAAGACCAAAGAGTAGAAGTAAATAGAAATTGTATGATTTTAGCATCGAGGATTTAAATAGTCAAATTGTTCCGACTGCCACGTTCACTGGCCTCGACTTCAGTTCGATGATCCAATTTTTCGAGTTCGTAGCTTGAGTTTTTGTTCATTTTTTACGGGGCCGTCGTCGAACAAAAAATGACGCTTCCATTCAACGTAAGTAAAGACAGACAGAGATAGCTGCACTTGCAATTCTGTCTCTTTCTAACATCGCTACAGAATACCGCGAGTTCATGTTTAACGGTATATTAGCCAAAAACAAACTTAATGAAAAGCAAATGAAAGTAACTATAATTTTACCGTTACTTTGCGGGAATATCCATTCTTCAATTTTCACTGTACGTTCAGAGTTTTTTATGTTAAGACATTCTTTTGGTTTTTGCGAAACCGCCTCGTCGCTACTTTCAGTGAAAGTTTTTGTGGATCCTGTGTGGGACAGCAATTATTTTCAGAGGCAAAAATAATAGTGGAAAAATCCAATACTAGGGTGTTGCGAGAGGCGATGAGTTTCAAACTATAATTACCACTAGGTCACAGCTAATTACGTGTGTCAGTTAAAGAGATAAAACAGTCTCAGAGGCTAGATATCACGACGGAAATGCTAACAACGCGCAACGGTCAGAATAATATTGTATTAGAAAACCTAGACCTAAAAGACCCAGGAGTCTAAATTAATCTCTATACAGGCTCTTATAATTCGTGTAACACGCTTTGATCAAAGATGGAAAGTTTCAGTCATCACAATAAGATAAATAAGGTCGTTTGTTTACATTTATGTCGAAAACAACTTACAATGTAATGATGATAAAATAAAAAAATAAACTGGACATAATGGAATCAGCACTTCTATAACACTGTTGCACGGTTCTTTGAATTGTAGTTTGGTAAGGAAGGAATGAGTCGGTAACAATTAAGCTTGGTTGTAAACGCCGCAAATGGGTCTCGCATTCCGCAGCTGTGGCGCTGGGACGGCGGCGGCGCGGTGTAGACCACACCGTCGCAACGGTACTTACACTCGCATTCCCACAGCAGCGGATTCCACCGTCCACTAACACCGACTTCATAGCCGACCTAGATCCCCACCACCGAACCTTCCTTTACACATTGCAATGCCGTTTGCGACATGCACGACTTTATGTAATGCTTCAGATTTGTATGGATTTAATACTGCAGTTCTAGATGGATAGCACATTGTTTTCTTTTCTTTGTGATAAAAAGAATTATATGTACAATATTATGTAGAATGTGCAATAAAACGGCATATTAAGTTCAGACGGATGTGGTGCATTTTATGTTTATCCCTCCCTCATACAATCTACATCCGTTTTAGAGTTAACTGATGTTTAGTCAGCATACTGATAGTTGGTGACTAACAGTTAACTATAGTCTATTTTATACGTATTGAAACTGTATTTACATTAAAGAAAAAGTGAAAGATGAATGAGAATTCCGAGTGCGTGATCATGAATCACGAAGTGTAAACAACATTTTGTTGAGAACAACAAGCGACATCCTTCACCACGCTCAGAACGACCTCTAATTAATAATAAAAAATATGAGTCTCTCCGTTTACGTTCGTAAACAAAACATGTCTAAAATTTTGTACATTTTTGTAGAAGTCAATTTAAGTTAGTAAATAAGTATCTCTACAGTTAATTGGTACAAATGGTAGCCTACAATTTATTGTTTTGTTGTCGTTCACATTATTTAGTACCGATATGTGCCAGTTTAGTTGAATTTGTTTACTTTTCAATGAAATCAGTGTTTTTCCACAAGGCACAATGGCACAAGCCCTACAAAAATTATCGGGAAAGATAAAGAATGTGGGTGTACACAACCTCCTCCGCGGAGTATTACGCCATAACATCACTGGTGACGTATGACTATGAGCAAACAGTCTAGCGGCTATGGCGTTGGCGTGTCAATTTTATCTAGATAACAGTAAATGGGTAAAGGGCGAAGTGTAACAATATTTTGGTAGTTTTTGTTCTTATTCAAATCGGAAGGTAGGTAGTTGCATAATTTATCGGTTCAAGCGATTTCAAATAGGTACCTACCTACCTACTTACTAATAATTTAAACACAATTTAAAAAAAAATGTTTTTGTGCATCAGGTATTATCCTATGTATTTTTGGCCAATACCCACGTGACCTAACAAGCGCGATATTGTAAAGGTCGTGCAAATCATGCATATTGCGCGGCAACAATGTGCGTGTAAGGATACGTTGTGTATACGATAGTTGTATGATTGCAGCCGTAGCGGTCTGCTGAGTGCGGAGACCATGGAGTTCGCAGTGGTAAACAAGCTAGTCACGCCGGCGACGCGTGAACAAACAAGTGCTGTGGCCTGTGGCCGCTAGCCGCGCCCGCCGACGATGTTTGTTTGTATCGCACTCGCCGTAGTGAACGGAGCACGGAGCCATCCAATGACACACAGAAAAAAACAGGGCGAAAGTGTACAATCACCGCTTTGCACAGCGAAAGTTAACAAACGTATTTGTAAGACATTGCCACGTCTACTCTTGACTAAATACTTTTTCAAGTAGGTACCCAACTATTGTAAATGCTAATATCAAAACGGCGATACATTTTTTTAAAGTACAGTTTTCGATACATAAACATTTTATGCCCTAATAAAATGCTTTTATTTGTTAATCATAACTACTTATCTAATAAAATCGGTCAAGTATTTCATAATAATTATAATAAAAAAACAACTTTCACATTATTTACTACAAAATTGTTTTAATATCATTTAATTCAAACTAGTGAATCGTTATGGCGCATTATTATAAACACCGACATCGACATGGGGTACACAAAAACACGGGCAGCAGACAGTCATAATCATTGACCTTACCTTAGATTTGGGCGAGGGCTGTTTCCCGCGCTTGGTGGAGCTCACGCCAAGTAACCGCAAAATCCTGTTAGCTGCTTCGAGAAGAGTTGCACTACCCCTCGATCCTCTTTTAACTCTGTTGGTCAATCCGCTCATTTCGACTTGTCTCACACTTTAGTTTTCTACCGTTTTGTTATTGTTTGAAACGGTCAAAAACACGGTCACAGTTCATGAAGGTTGATTATTGTTCTTAAACAAGAAGTAGGCACTATACAGTTCAGAAAAATTTAAACACAAATAATTTTAAGAGATACGCAATCAAGATAAATAAATAAACAACGATAATTCTTCGATGTTATTTGCGCGCGTACATCCGTTCGGTCAAACGGCGCGTTGCGGACTGACAACTAATACTGGAATGCAACGAAGCGACCTGACGCGAGCGGAGCATTGACACGTCTCCCCTCCCTCTCGCTAGACAGAATAATCGCATCGGTCGGTATGTATGGGGGGAGGTGCGGTACGGCGCGGCGGCGCGGAGGCGGCGGCGCGCGCGGCTTGGTGGTGTTGTGAGACCCCATTCCCCATTCGCAACCCACTCTACCCTCCGAGTTCAATCTACGTGTGTAAGGACGAAGCGTGGCATGTCACCCTAACTCGCCTCCTACACTTGAATACCACCTACCTAAGTATTTACTCTTCAAAACTCGATTACAAAACAAGTTTCAAAGCCAATGAAGAAGAAAATCTTCATGAATTTAATTTTGGTAAAAAATAAGGGAATCTGAAGATTTTTTTAACATCAAAGGTAACAATAATTAATTAAAGGAAACCTAATTGTTTAGTGGTGTCAGAATAATATTATTATTTTTTCATGAAGGGTGTAAAAAAAAGTATAATTTCTTGAAACCGTCGCGTCGCTCGACGCACCGCTCCGCACGTGACTATTTTTCTTAAGTTCTAAGTAGGGTGGGCGGGGAAGGTTCGAGCCAAGATATTCGAGTCGCCTCGGAAAAGTTCTCGGGTGTGTGTCGAGACTTCGAGAGCGGGAAGTAGGAACAAATCAATAGATTCAAGCAGACTGCAGCACCGTATAGCGTCAGATGCATCGTGCACAATCTGCAACCATGTGTTTCTCCAAACCGTAAGAGTTTCTAATCGTTGTCTATTACAGTGTACTAAAATTATGATAAATTCAATGCAGAGCTTTAAGTCCAAATTATTGCTATAATTAATTAGTGCATCAATTAATTAAACTAAGATCTAGATCTTGAGAAAATAATCCACTCGTAAGAATCTTAATTCGTAGAAAACTATCTTAAACGTTGTAATACAATAGTCGGCGACTCACTTCGTTTCAAAGAATTGACAAGGACAGACGGTACACAAAGATCTTTCATAAAATGGCAAGTTTTTTTTTGAATAAGGGAAAGAATAAAATCTACCCTGTTTCAATGACCGCCCTTTGTTCTGTGATTTGTGCAAAATGCGCGGACGCATGCGGGCAATAATGGAAGGAAAGCATTGCCTTTCCGTATTGCCTTATTGTTATCGAGGTAGTTTATGGTAATTTATAAGTTTATTTATTTTAACTTCGTCTTGAACGACTGAGCGGATGCGTAGAAAGCCATGTTTTTATTTTGCAAGGACCTGATGTTTAAGCATAACCTAACCTAATTAGATAGTTCGCGTCTATGTTGTCTAATAATGACTAACAGAACAAACACGGTGACATACGTTTCTTTCTACGTAAAGACGATTTTGTTGGTCTTTCCACCTTAGTCATAAGATTTCTGACAAAACATCGATGGTATTTCTCTTTCACATCTTACCTGCCCATACCTTTTAAAACATCTGGATAAATATATTTAAATACATAGTATAAAATGCTTCGAAAATTGTATAAGAAAGGTTGTTTTTTTTCTTGATTCAATGTATTATGTAGGTTGAGTGGGCCGCAGCAGCTGTTAGCAGCACGTGCACGAAGCTCGTGCTGACAGGACACATGTGCATTTTGATAACCATCCCAGCTTTCATGTAATAAACGCCTACAACAAATGCTACAACTTGCTCACTTTACGCGGCAGTTTTACAATAGATCATACCATTTCCTGTGCGAACTTTTAAAATTAAGTTCAATGTTTTACGAGCTTTGTAGTGATTAATTACTTACAATAAACTTAAATAACTTACTATATTATTAGCGACATCAATATAATAATTATGTAGGTATTCTCTAGAATATACTATTAATTAAGAACAATTACCTACTTACGTTAATTTTTAAAATGTTTTTACATAAGTAGTTATTCAGCTATATTTAGGGGACAGCGTGTGCAGAGTTGAAAAAAATACTGACGTGACATACCTACGTATATTTCCAGTTTACGTACATAAAACGTAAATGTAAATAAAAATGACAAGTGATAATGTGTTAAAGCAGGTGTTCATAATAAACAAGTCTGTCGACGAGATATAAAACGTTTAATTTAAAAATTTACTTCATTTTCGAACTTATGCACTTTACGATTGAAGTGAAACGGTCGTGAGGCATCGCCAGGTGGATCAAACTATGTTTTTTTTTCGTTTGTGGGTACCATAGCTCAGTCCGTCGCACGCAGTACGCAGTTGCAACCCTCGACGGGGCCCCGACGAAGCTACGTTTCAAAACAAAATAAAAGCTGCATCGAACATTGAACCCACCACCTGGCACTGTTTTTATGTGATACGGTATCCATATGGAAGCACAAAAAATACATACACTGTACCTATTTATTGGCTTCTCTATATTAGAAA
Organism: Eurois occulta; assembly: GCA_950022335.1. Lineage (NCBI taxonomy): Eukaryota > Metazoa > Arthropoda > Insecta > Lepidoptera > Noctuidae > Eurois > Eurois occulta. The sequence goes on from OX465496.1 coordinate 9,545,197, forward strand.
TGTTAGTTTTAGTTGGGGCTTTTTTTCGATGTGGGATTCTGTATATTGATTGATACCGGTACCATATTGCATTCTACAAGTACCTATGTGTTGTAATAATAAACAATTTTATTTACCTATATACTTATTATTATCAGTAGGTAGGATAGGTATAATCACTAACAAGTGACCGTGATGATGATGCTCAGGAATCATTAAAATATTTAAGTATGGCGCTCAGGTAAAATAACAAACTGATATGATAACTGTACAACTCATATGATAAAAGAGGGACAACTACGATTCACTCAGTTCACACCTCTAGCTATGTCGGCGTAGGTGTTTCGATATCGCAACGATAACGATCGATAACGTGCGCGAAATCATGCGCAGATAACGCTTATCACCCGAATAATAAATAATTACAAAACAAAGCATTTGATTGTCAACACAATGTTTGAATTTGCATAATAAGCACTAGGAGCATTAATAAAAATTGTTATCATTTAATTATTACTGTCAGATGATTAAGCGCCACGTGTTAAAATTCTGTCTTTTGTTCGTTTGTTCCATACTCCTATAAATAAGGACTGAAACACTTTACCAATCGATCTTGCTACTAGGAAATTTCCTATGAAAACCCGTGTTAACCAGTAACCTACACTAATTTACAATGCCACTTACAATTCTCTTCTGCCTTAGCCCATACTCGACATACTTCCATGGCAATATCTTCTCTATTATTGAAAACACGTGCAAGTATGACAAGGTCGCACTACACTGTTGCACGTTATTTAGCTATTCCAATAAGTAAAATGCAATTTATATGTATTGTATTCATGTGTAGCACGTACGTGTAACCGCATGTCATTGCACTCTAATAAAATACTAAATCTTACACATGTAAGCATGATGTATGTACTATTGTGTTTAGTGTTGCTATATTTTATGAACAATTGTAAAATCTAATGAATGCAACAATATCCTACAGAACTTCCGCGTGTTAACCTAAATAATTAGAAGTCAACGGTGCCTATTTATAGTGTTATGAACACGGGTAAACCCAAAGTGAATGGTTGTATGTAGGTAGCTATTTGATATGATATGGCAGTATTCGCGGTACGAAGGCGCCTAGCGAAGGTTATCGACGTTCCGAAATGTCGTGGCTGCGGCCTTGAGTAGTCCTTTGACCCTCCATTGGAAGTAATGTCCGCCGGTCTCGAACCACCTGCTCGAGTGCCCCTCGCATATTTAATATTTAAATCTTCAACGGTCTATGGCATAAATAATGTACACTTATGTAAACATAACATAATCTGCGTTGTAAATGTACTGAGTCTGAAACAAAACATTTCGAATTTTTCGCAAAGAATATTAATTAAAACGGGCTGTAATTTATAGACCGTACGTCATACATTATAATGAAGATAAGTAGGTGGTTAATTTTGCTTAATTAATTACTTGAGATCAAACTTAGTGCATCTATACCATTTCTGCCAACTAACTAGTGACTACAGCTTAAAGAATTATACATATAGGGCTTCAGGTAGACTAGTGGTACTAATTATAATTTCCACGTGATATTTGTACTTTAATAACACAACTAGGTAGGTGGGTTCTACCTACCTACAGTAAGTACAATCACTTGCGTAGTTGGCGTCGCTTCACAATTTTCACAGAATATTAATTAATTATTTTTGCGACACACGGGCGTGACAAGTTCGATGACCGATGAATTTATTCAAGGGCCTTAACCGTAGCTTTTATTTTCCTGATAACCTTCAAATTGCGGCCCCGCGGGTGAGGTGAACTCGCAAACTCGCAATATCTTTATTTTTACCTAGCCACTGAGGCACTGACTAATGCGGTACACTAACGTTATAAATATCAGCTATCCCCTGTACACGTAAATATCGATTAGAATATAATATTTTTGAAAGTTTTGTCATTTTTACAGCCAGTCTCTGCGTTATTTATTTTTCTCAAAAAACGACATTAATTAAGAACAATAGGATTCACGTTAATTAATGTATTTGCTTGGCATTAAAATGTTTATTCATTTATCTTTGTGTTTGTATAGTTTATGAATAGAGTCGTTTAACACAAACAAACAAGTAAATTGATATAAAAATAATATGTTGTTATTACACGATGCGTTTGTTTTTTTGGAGCACGCCGATAAAGTTGTGTAATCTGATGCCCGACTTCTATGTGAAGCTTCCTTTACTATTAAAAGGCTTCTTTCCTGTTCATGCCTCATTAACACATTAATTAGGGATCTTTGGGTACTGTTATAGGTACTACTGATTGCGTCCAAATAATAAGAATAACCAGCTTATTATTTTCTTACTGCTGGGGCACATCATAGGCCTCTCTGTGGGGCGTATTTTAAGCAATAATCCACCACGCCGCGCCTGCCCAGTTGCAGGTTCATCTAAACGCATGTGTTATTTTTTTTACTGCAATATGGAATAATGATGTGACACTGAAGATAGATTGAGGACGATTGTCGATGAATGAATTCCTTATAGTGCATTAATGACGAGGTAGTCATCGGCGTGGCATGCAGTGAGTCCCCCACTCAACAGAGCCACCCGCACACTATCGATAAAATAATGGACAGAGCATGTGTTGTCTCATCGGAAAACAATTAACGCACAACAAACAATTTAGTTGCGATCACAGATAGTAGAGCGGGTCAAAGTACAAGAATTTGTGCCGAGATAACATTATGTTTATCATAATGCACTTCCAAAAGGCATGAACATGTTTATAAGTAGGTATGTAGTTCGTTTATTTGTGCAATCGCGTGGTTAAAAATAGAACACTTGCTTATAATTAATTATCTTAGCTGTTAATTCTTATTATTTAAAAAGTGTTTTTTCAGGTTAACCAGCACGTTGTTTACCACTGTATTTTGCTGACTAACGTAGAGTGTCTTCATTTATTGTACTACATACCTACTTTTTCAGTGATGGCAAAAATATCTAATTTTTCTCTTCCGTACGTCATAAACAGTCATGAAGTACTATCTGCTTATATTGTATGTATCAGTCGGTTTTATCTTATTATGTAATATTATTTACTTATCATCTGTATACGCAAGCAATGGTAAAAAAATACCATTTACACCTAAAAGTGTATCACTCACATAAAAATGATCATAATAAATCTTCGTTTTCTACGAATAAGAGGTTATCACGATAATGTTGCCCTTTTATTATTGTAAACACTTTTATACAGCAAACAATTTTAATCAGAATAAGTTAATGAATGAAACATTTAATTCTATTAATAGCCTAAGCAGTAGAAATTGTTTTCTTCGGTAGTTTATTACATTGGGAAGGTTAAGAACCCCATTTGAGATGAAGTAGCATAAAATGATGTTTAGGGATAACGATCAATACAAAAAAAACACTTAAACGTACCTATAAAGGAAACTTTACAATAAGTATACGTGCAGTATTTTTATTAGTATGATGATTCATTTCTACTCATCATTTTCCTTATGATCAAAAGATGTTAGGAAACGCCAAGCAATAGATGTCATATCGTAATGTGGCTTTACACAAAAGCAATCTGGGATTTACCCACTCATTTATATTTTATTATTTTCACCCAGAATTTAATGAGATCTTATTTTAAAAAAAAAACAGGCACAATTGGGTCCACAGTATAAATATAATTATAATTACCGTGCCAGAACTAACACTCTTATTAGTTACGATTAATAAGACAATGATAATGTTGATTGTGCTGACATGACATTATACATTTAAATAAGTATATATTTAGCAACAAATATCTATCATCAACATACAGAAAATTAACATAACTTGGTCCTTTGCGTAGGATAAACTAAAAATAAATCTAGTCAGAGCGCTGGTATTTTAGTCCGTCTGGGTTAAAAATAAGTAAGCCTTATAAACTGGCACGACTATGTAAAGTGCAAGGCGAAAAGCGTGTTAAAAGTTGCCTTGCCAGCGAAGTCCAGGCGGCAGGCGCCACACACATAATTGAACAGGGGTGATAGTTTTGCAATTTAAGAACATAGTATTTGTCATTTACACTCTACGTATCTATTGAATGTTCATCCTTATTTTAAAAATAAGACAAAATATTCACTTTCTTACCTTGAGTTGAGTTTTACGTTTTGTTTAATAATAGAGCCATTCATCCAAAATCCCATGCCACATGTCCCACGGCGCGGCGCGGCGCACCCTACTTAACAGCAGATATGGACAGCCCTATACGAGCGGAATGCCTTCCACTCACAATTCCACATACTTTAATCACTTCCCGCGCGTCTAGACATCGACCTCTAGTTCCAAGTTCTTGCTACGCCCAAATTAACTCTTAGGGCTACCTCCTAAGATCCCTATTTCGTCGAGAGTAGCCCAACGTTAACGATTAATAAAAGCGGGCTCGCTGTCCTCGGAAAGTGCATTGATCTCAAGCGCGTCCTTCTGTGGCACAAAAATTGCTGCACGTGAAGTGGGCGTCTCTTTTGTGTATAAACATAAGAAATGAGTGCGAGCAGGACGCAGTAAACGTAGTAGGCAGGATGCGCGTGGTGAGCAACGGGCAATACACCCAAGCGAGCGCAATGAACGGCGGCCATTAATGTGGAAGTACCACGCCGCATTTTGGCGCCAATACATCCGTTTAGGGAAGTACACAAGAGTTCCTATTGGATTGAATACCTATTTACCTTGTAACCTTAGCCTTGATTCTCTATCTATCCCAGGTAGCATTTTTATGGAAATACATCCATATTACGGGCTGTTGTGTAGTTAATTCTGTCCCACTGGAATGTTACGTTGATCAACAAAACTGCCGTACCTATTGTTTGTCATCATCATGTGTCATAGATATAAACAAATACTGCACAAAACCTGTAGAAAAGTAATTTGTAAGTCAGCATATAATGGAATATTAGAAAAGGAACTACGGCTTTCGCGCCAAAAGCGTGAGCTCCAAGATGGCGGCGACCACGTGCTCCACAAATACAAACGCCACGCTCGCTTACTACGACTTGTTTTTCTCCATATTTGAGTGTTTTAATATTTTGTGGCCCTTATTTCAATATTGCTCATTGTATTTTCTAATAATTTTATTAGTTTCCGAAACAAAAACACAAAATCTGCGTACGCTCCACAGTTATCACTACATATTATAAAACAAAGTCTTCCGCCGCGTCTGTCTGTCTCTTCGCGATAAACTCAAAAACTACTGCCCCGATTTTCATTCTGTTTTCACCAATGGATAGAGTGGTTCTCGAGGAAGCTTTTAGTATATAATTTGTCAAGTTTTTGTATACATTGGCTAAAATATGATGATATTTGTTGGAGGTGTCGGAAAAATATAAGCCGTCTGGGAGCTTTCAACGAAAACGCTGCCTAAACCCATTGAGATATAACAAAATGATGTACGGTGGAATTGTGTATCGTGTAATAGGTCTACAGAAAAATCCGCGATGGCATAATTATGTCTATCTCTTAAGAATAACATAATATATCCATTTTTATACTTTAAAAAAGCCGAAAATTGGCTGAAATTTGGTAGAGGGATAGATTATAGCCTGCAATAAGACATGGGCTACTTTTTATCCCTGGAATAGGTTCCTATGGGTTGCGGGAACAGGATCAAACTTTCATGATTACTTTTGGTCGCGATAACCGACATCCACGCGGGCGAAGCCGCGGGCATCAATTAGTAATTAATAAAACAACACGTTGTTTTGTACCTAATGCTTGTAAATAAATTGAACGGACCCATTATTTTTCAATGTGTTGTTATTTTTCAATTGCTAGTTGAGAACGGTACGTGTTCAATTTGTTTTATTGTTTTACATAAGTTGGATAGGGTACAAAACGTTGAAAAAGTTTTTAAACTGTCATGGTCACTAACGTGATCATTAACACTAGAAACGGGATATTTACTGTTTGTTTTGAGTTCCCGATATTTCGGCGTTATCCCGTTTCTAGTGTTAATGTTAAAAAAGCTTTAAATACTTCGTTCCTTAAAATTAAATCTACACAATGCCGCAATTGTTAATATTTTTATTGCTACCGTCACTTAATGAGTTCTTGCAGTAAGCCGACGATATGTCGGTGTAACCTGTGAACGTGAAACAACAATTCATTCAAAATAAATCCCAATAGGTGCAAAGGATTTCAGTTTTATTCTTTTATTTTTTAGATCTCGATCCTTCTTGGAAAGGTATGGCGAGTAGAAAAAACAACAAGTAAGAAGGCAGCGGCGGCGGTCGCGGCGAGGGCGGCATCGTAATGTGCAGTTCTGCGTTAGAATGTGTGGGTGCAAATTCCACGAAGGATGAGATGCCTGCCGATACATTCAACTTTACTCAACCGGCTAGCCTGCCGTTGACCGTTGCGTTTGAAATTGCAAGCAAGGAATCTTCACTAGCAGCTATGGATTCATATTTCACGGAATAACAACACGAACAAGGTACCTATTTCCAAAGAATATATTTTAGCAAATAAGTAAATATAAGAATGTACCACAAAAATGGTGAATACAAACAAGCACTCAAGCGAAAAAATCAACGATCCGAACTGTCTGGCCGTTGAACCCAGAAGCAAATGGCAAAAAGCTGCTACAAATCGAATGAAAATGTCTTGATATTTAAAAGATTTTCATTTCCGGGAAAACGTTGGCTTGGAAAGTTATAATAATGGTGATAAGTTTGAATATTAAAATGTGGTTTGATGAATGAATGCTTAGAACTTAGAACTCTAGAGGGAAAATTCTTGATTACTTTAAAGACAATTACGAGTTCGTTTGTCTATAATTCCCGCTCAATAACGGTAAAGTTTACGATGTGAAAGTAGAATTCTACACAGCCTGCACTTTAGCAGAGATTTATTAATATTTGGTATTATTTTATTACCATGGTCTCTATCTCAGTAGATATAAATTATTTATTTTATACAGGACAACAATATAAAAGTTTATATGGCCATATTTTGATTCATAACTTTACGATGCCCTAACTGAAGTGTCTCTAAATAACAAATTCATCATACCGTTAATCTTGATGATTGTAATGTGCTTTTCAGTTAGGTGAGGAAATAGTACGAGTTCGTTCTCACGTAGACTCTGTCAAATATCATTAGGGAAGTCGGAATTAAACTGGTACAGCCTTGAAACAAAGAAAAACCACTGTTTACTGCGCATAATTTTTGGAGGTCCATGACCCAGTGGGTTCAAAGCATGTACAACATTTGGCTACGCATTAGATATTGTTACACAACTAATTTATCTATTTCACAATTACAAAATAAATAAAGTTCTTCAATTCACGATGATTTTTTATATTTACTTTCAATTCAACCTACTAACTATTTCACCATATTATGTCATCAACGGCATCAACTGACAGCCAATCAGATATTAATTAACTTTTCTGGTGGCCGAAGATTACCCAAATATGAATCTAGTTATCTAATCACTGTTTCACAATTAACTTATTTTTGGTTCTGATCAATATCAAATATGACTGTGCATGTTTTTTTATTACGAGCTTTGATTTAAATTGAAAATTGCATACACCTGACGTTTTGCACACACCTTTGGGTTTTTCCGGTGACAATACATTTTTAGGGTTCCGTAGTCAACAAACAAGGAACCCTTATATTTACGCCATGTCCGTCTGTCTGTCTGTCCGCAGCTTAGCTCAAAGACTCTTAGTACTAGAAAGCTGTAATTTGGCATGAATATACAGATTAGTTACGCCGACAAAGTGGTTAAATAAAATCTCGAAAAGTATTTTTTTAGGGTATAATTTCTTTTTCTCGCGTGCCCCCTTGTTGAGGGATGTCGTTGGATAGTAGTTACAAAATATTGCGAGTTTGTTAAAATAGTTTTTCGATTATGGGATTCGTTTGTGAAATATTAAGCTTTAAAGTGCAAATTTTTGTTAGACTCAAGTGTCCCCCCTACCAACTAAACGGTTGTGTTTGGGTGCGTGAAAAAATTCACGGTGATAGTATATGCATATAACGAAATTTAAAGGAAAACTATCACAGCTAAGTAGGCGTAAGTTTACGAGTAATAGTCGATCAACTTATAAAATGTACTTGGATAACAAATTTTCCTAAACATTATGTATGGGAGCACAGGTTTTTCAACTTCGAAATAATGTAAGTTTGTTTTCTATTATTACAATAAAATCATCATTCGGAGGCAAGTCTGACCGGCAAGTAGGGAGTGGATTAACTTAAAGTTGTAAGACTACGGAACCCTACATTGTGCGTGTCCGACACGCACTTGGCCGGTTTTATGACAGACATTACTTGATCCGTTTAATAGCACGGACACGAAACATTGTATACGAGTTCAATGTTCATAGATAGATGAACTGAATTTTATTCTTTTCATTTTAATAGAAGCTTGTTTTTTTTTTAAATTTAAGTTTATTTTAAATAACAAGCTTTTATTTAACTTGCAATGTTTGTATGTATACATGTAAATCTTGCAACTGAATTTTTAAACAGTTATCTCAAATCGATAACCTGAAATTTTCCTTACACGTTTAGTTTGGATAACAATGCAAGGAACTAAAAAACACGCCTGCCATATCAAAAACTGAACTAAAAAATTAAAAACAAGTACATTTATTTCAAAGATAATTAAATTATTTACAAACTACAAAACTATAATAGTAATAAATATGTACAAGTAGAGTAGGGTTACAGGGCGTCCAAAAATTCGTCCGCATCGCTGTCAACAGGAAAAGTGCCCAGAAGGCTGGCAGCATTACCACGTTGGATGGCAAATGCTGATTGATATATATATATACATGATTTTAGTGTTGAATGGCCACAAGGTAGGTACTAAATAAATATAATAGTTACTGTGTAATTAAAACGCCAGTGTGCCCAAAAGTGGAAAACTGAAAACCAATATTTTCATCGAAGTCGGGGACCTGTAAAGAATTATTCCAAGGAACCGTGCCCCGACTGCAATGCGTTGCATGGCGTTTTAATTGCACAGTTTTTTATTTTTTTTTTAATATTCTTTTACTATTAATTTATTAACAATATCTACGTCTCTAATGTTAGGTTTACCTGATTATCTACTTTCGTTCAACTTGACAAAACACTGTTAATAGTGTTAATTAAATAACAGCACCTAAGTTTAGCGGTTCTGAAATGTATACTAATACAGATCAAAATACCAATTTCAGCGCTACATTTATTTATCATCCGCGACAGGCCGGGATGAATCAACTGGAGGGAATTTTAACTGGTTCGCAGGGTTTGGTCGTTCGGTGGTCGTGAAGCCTTGGCCACGGTCGTTCGCCAAAGTTGCACGCCGTTGCCGCCCGTTGCACCGTTCGCGAGACGAAGTCGCATTCCACGCATACCGTACCTGCCAGTATACTACTAATCCACTTACATTAGCTGGTACATGCAATTCTAAAAGCTTTCCATCTGTAGGTACATAATGTTTTGAAGATATTTCGTCTTCGAGAAGCGCATATATTTAGACTAGTTTCCCGAAATAGTCTTTGTTATGAAGAAATGTTATAAATATAATGTTGCTCGTATAGTTTTTTTCTTAGCACGCACTTAATACAGTGGCCACTAGTCAGTATTAAGATTGAAAGAACAAAGGCGTGATTCAGATTTCCGGATTTGTTTGTATGGTTATTTGTTTATCTTGTTGGATGTCGAAACTTTCATAGATTAGTTAGGGGCTGATCGTGACCACCCATTCAAAATAATGTTGATTTTAGGTCTTTTGTCTTTAAGAAACTATGCCCAGACGACAAAATTCTAGAAAGACACTGGAAATACTTATTGGCAAACAGTAGGATGAGTAATCTAAAGCACTTTTTATGAAAATTTTGCTGATGAACCTTACAAAAAACGTGTGTTCTTTGTAGCTCCACGCGTTATGTCGAAATTGCGGAATCCTTTTCGTAACCTTTAGTTGATTTCGTCAAAGATGTGTAGGGTTCTTTCTATAGCTGCAAAATATAGCTTGCTATTGTTTCGTCAAAGGCGCACTTAGTAGTACCTAGCGCGTCGGTATTGCAAGGCGTGGGTGGTCTGCGCGTGAGTCACTGTGCCCGCGCGCAGGCAGCGCCGCCGGCGCAAGCTTGCGGATCCTATTGTCCGCGCCCATTCACGAACTAACAGCATGTCCCTGCAGTGTTGTAAGTATGGTGTCCTGATTTAATGAGATCTAATTTGATTTGAAGTGCCTACCCAGAGAATACAAATGACTTTGATTTTACAATTCCAGGCACTGTCACTTTGGCTAACTAGGCGATTAACTAACAAAACAGCATTGCATCAAGCCCCAGCCCATTGTACCTAGGCAGTAAATACTTTTGGATTTTTAAACTAACGTAATACGTAACTTCGTCATTCTGTCTTTAGATTTTCTCAAGTTTTCCCTTACACAGTGACTGCGGGAAACACTGCTTTCTGGCCTTCTTGTTATAATCTACGTGAACATAATATGAAGCAACGAGCGCTGCGAACAAGCGTACCTACATGGTTACGGAACGGTTTATGGCAACAATTAGGCCCCATTCATTCCCAGCACAGATTTAAGAGATAAGGCATGTGAATGTATCTCCATACTAGGAAACTGCTTGGAGCGACGTCTTATAGCTATTGAATGTATGTAATTGTACTGAGTTGAGTGCTACAGATGAGTAATCTCGGATTTATGTTATGGACTCTTCTAACGGTCGGTCGGATTCAAACGGCATAAAAATAGAATAATCTCGTCTATGACGTAGGAAGACCCTCTTTGTGCTTAGTTCTTTTGTCATCGGGTAATCTTAAAGTCAAGAAATAGAATATGGGTTGCTTTTACCTTTGGGGGAAAAGGCTCGGATTTATGTTTTTCTTCATTTTAATAAAGCCTACGTTAGCCGATGAGCTTTAGAAGAAACAAGGCGTTATTCGCTGCTCCATATTATTATGATTATTCTACAATTTGTTTACATTTTACAAGGAAAAAACAATTCAGTCTTATGCCTTATGTTTATTGCAGACACGAATAGGTATTGAATCGAGCTATAATACAGCTATAATAACATGTACATTAAGTGTGTGCATTTATAAGTGTAGAGTAGAGTAGTGTAGGGCGCGTAGCGTGGCGATGTACGAAGCGTGCATTCACCCAGCCCGTCTCGGTCATAGCCACGACGCGCCGCCCTTACCCGGCCAACCCTCGGGCCGCTCGCTAAATACTTTAATTTCGTCCTTCGGTCCTTCCCCTGCCGCGGCGTCCCAGACGAGAGCACAAGACGAGAGAACGACCGCCGATATGGTACGCACTACCACAGTAGGACTATACATGTGCGTGTTAAGGACTAAAGGCAGTTGAACTACGGGAGGTCTTCAACTTTTTCGTGCCCTTTTATTGGTCTCTGCTCAAAGGTTTCAAACAGCTTATCCCGGTTTTGGCACAGTTCGCTTTAGGTTAGGTTTCTCAAAGGCATATAATAATGTTATTGATATGATGATAAGATAACATTTCGTCTTTTGATAGCGATCAGTGTCTCTATTGAGCGCAGATTTGTTTGACATTGATAGCAATAAGGAAAAATTGAATCAAATTTAAAACCCCGGGTTGTTATTCTTCCTCTTACCACAAAAACACTTTTTTTTTGTTTATTATGGTTAAGTCATTAAAAATGAGGGGTTTTTTCCTTGTTGATGAATCCGATCATTGACTGAGCAAATAATAACAACGATAGTTATTCAAACTTCTATATGTTATAATTTATTTTGCTTTTTCAAGGAAAGAAATAAGAAAGAATCAAGAATAAGAATCATCATCATCATCATCATTTCAGCCAAAAGACGTCCACTGCTGGACATAGGCAAGTGTCGGAATATAAGAATGAAGTTACTAAGTTACTAAAACCTAACTAGGTACCAATACATAAACAGGAAGAATTTCGGCCACGTGTATAAATAAATAAAAAAACAACGAACAACGAAGTGTTTTTTTTGTTTTCGTACTATCGGAGATACGCGTTATTTTACTAGGTACTTAATAAATGTCAGATATGTCCACTTCATTTTTTATTTTTTCTCCTCTTTCATTGCACACCCCACTCAATCAATATAGGGCAAAAAAAACACCCACATTTCTTTGGATGTAACATCCGTTTTACTGATTTTGTTTGCATAAAATGATAAAAAATCGTGTGCTACGTCACTCATCAAAACAGGCGTAGTAGTTTAGACGCTACGGTGGAACATGAAAATGTTACAAACTATTACTCTGTCAAGAAAGTATCGGGAAACGATCAATAATATACAAAATTTTTTTAAACGCTTTTTCCGGAATTGAATTCGGTTCTCGCCGCGAATTCTCCTATATGTCCAAAAATGGGGGGAACCTTGCATTAATTCCTAGAAAGCTGAAATTTTGCATAGATGTTAGAGACACCATTGTTATGAAATTGTGAAAAGTCCCCATCGATCCCATGTCTGCTAAATTTTTTATTCAAGGTCAAAGGTTGCAGAAATGTGTTTTTTGAATTTTTCAGCGAAACGGTTAGCTTTATGACAATACAGCGTCAGAAAATTTTGTAATTGTTTTTTCTCAAAAATGGTTAGTGTTATGAAAAAATGTGTAGGGACAATTTTTGTAGATAATTGCATGATCTACAATTTTTGTCTGACATATTTTATCATAAAGCTAACCGTTTCGCTGAAAAATTCAAAAAACACATTTTTGCAACCTTTGACCTTGAATAAAAAATTTAGCAGACATGGGATCGTTGGGGACTTTTCACAATTTCATAACAATGGTGTCCCTAATATCTATGCAAATTTTCAGCTTTCTGGGAAGTTTTGCAAGAGTCAATGTCTAATTTGACTGGACTATTAAGGAGAAAGAAAAGAGTTCGGCTGGTGTCATATCTGGTGAATAAGGTGGTTGCTCGATGGTATTTGTTGAGTTTTTGGTCAAAGATTCGTTCGATAAGATGGCCTTGTGCGAAGGCGCATTATCGTGGTGCAAAATTCAAGAATTTTCTTTCCACAAATCATGCTTTTTTCGTCGAGCTAGCTCTCTTAAACGCCGCATAACGCTCCAATAATATTATTTACTGTTTGACCTTCCGGCAAGAATTCCGAGTGCACAACACCGCGATAGTCAAAGACAACGGTCAACATGACTGACTTTTGATCGACTTTGGCGTGATTTTTTCGGTTTCGGTTCAGTTGGAAGGCGCCACTCCGTAGCTTGTTGACTAGTTTGTTAAACTCGTAAACCCACGTCTCGTCACCAGTAACAATGCGTTTCATAAATGTGGGGTTAACTCGTTCTAGCATGTCCTCAGCGACTCATATGCTATTGATTTGTTGTAGAAAATTCAGGTCTTTTGGGACTAGCCGAGCGGCAACATGTTTCATACCCAAGTGATTATTTAAAATGGTACGGATCGAGTCGTGAACTCGTGAGACACAAAAAGTTCAGCGGCTATCTCTCTCAACCTTGAATGAGGGTTTTCAGTCACTATTTCCTTCTCTTTTGCGATGTTAACTTCAGTTGAAGACGTTGATGGCCTACCAGAGCGAGGCAAATCTTCCATCACATCTCTACCGCTTTTGAACGCTTTGTACCACTCATAAGCACGTGTTTTTGACAAAGTCGATTCACCGTAAGCCTTCTCAAACCATCCATTCCCTTACTACTACTATATTAACTGAATGTAGGTACATAGACAGCTAAAATCATAATGCTTCCTTCTGGGTTTGCCGTAGTCGGGTAAAAAGCATCATGTAGGTATAACATATGTCGAGTATTGAACATAAGATAATCGCTCTGTATTTCTGTAAAAACATTTTTACAAACATAACAAAAGATTATGAATTCGAGATATGCACCTCTTGTGGAAGGGATATGTAAATATTATCTACATTCATTTATAATGTTAAGATGTACTTATTTGTAAACAAAAGATTTTTACTCATCCTTGCATGATTGATAAGGTAATCTTACCTCTATTATAATATTGAAACGCAAACAGGATGTCGAAGATCATGTTTTGAATAAAAACGAAATGTGTACACGTGTAGGTACTGGCAAAGGCAAGTAGGGATTTAGTAATCCGTCGTCAAGTCAAACAACGGACAACCTTTGCGTATTTTTCGAACTGATAGCTTTGATCAATACAATTTGCATGCAAGTCTCAATTTCTCACATAGTTAGTCTACCTAGAAATGGATATAATGATCAATAACTATCAGCGATTATCCTGATCACTTGATAATTCTTTGTTCTGTTCACACAAGGATGTGGGTTTCAAACTCCGGACACAGTTCGCAGAATAAACGTGTAATTTGACCTTAGTCCTTACCTTAATAAGTAGATAGGTAGGTATGTTATTTTTCCTCCATTCTTCCACATTCTACTGGTTAGGTTACATAATTAATTCATATTTTTATACCAGAATAATATGACCAAGCTATGTTCCGTATTCAAAAAAAAAAAACCCAACTGAAGCGACAAGTTGTAAGCAAATAACACAATGGTGCGGAACCTTTTCTTGCGAATCTCATTCGTGTTCGACTGGTTTTATGAAGATTTGTGTTCTAGTACAATACATCTTTAGTAATACCGTTCTTTATGTCCATTGTGTTAGCCAGACAGTATTGAATTTCCATAGTGACAATCAAAAACATGATTTAATTTAGAAACCTGAAGTCGAGCGTAGAGGTCGGCAAGCGTCTCGCCGCCTCGCCGTCTGCTCACCTTGGGTGAACCCAGCCTGAGAGTACATATCCGGCGGCATGTTAAGACATTTATATTTAAATGTGAATTTGTATGTCGACCGGGAGTCTCTAAGTGTACTAACGAACGTACCACTTTCACTCGATATGAATGAACATTGGTTCGTTCCAAGAAATAGTAAAGCAAAACGACGCAACCGAATGATTGTAAACGGAATATTGGTGGCATCAACTACATACGTTCTACTCCCACGCTTCCCCCAGTCGGCGCAATAGAGAGCATGCGGGCAGAAGGCACGGGTACGATAGTAATTGATCAAACAATATTCCCAATAAGCCACAATCACATAAATCAAATAAATGAAACGTGTTCACAAGTTATCGGCTTTCAAGGAAATTACTAACAGCTACGTCGCTTTCACAATAGTGCAAGTAGTAGTGTAGCATAGTAAACTGGAAGCACGTGTATGGCGATAAGAGTGTAAGATATTTGCACGTACATGCCATCATGTATACTTTATCGATTATTCACAGCTCTGAAAGGCCATAAACCTAATCTTTTGTTACGTAATGTCTCCGTGTGCCTTAGCTATTGTACCTGTAGATAAATAAAGCGATATAAAGTGGTGCGTGCGACGCGTTTACACGTGGTTTATACTATACGCTATACTGAACTTACTACATTAACCGCTTATCAGTTACAAGAAAAAATAATGGTGAGCACGGAAAAGGAATGAAATTTTCCATTATCGGAATATAAAATGAAATCAAGCACGATGACGAAGTACAACAATTGCACGTGGAAGTGAAGGGGGACATTCAATCAACTCTACTGGACGCTTTATTAAAATAACTATTAATTCGATTATGGAAACTTTCTCCCGCTGAACTTTTGGAAACAGTGCTTTCAGGTGTTATCCGTTATACAATCAATGCAATATGTCTAGTAGTTCTAGTACCCAGATTTTAATCGGCAAAAAAGCTCATTAACGACGATAACATCGATAGCATTTGAACAGTAGAATGGATCATTCATCGATACAAGATTGTTTACACATAAAACAATAATTTATGTAAAAAAATGTCTATTTCAATGTAATTCACACGATATATCTTATGCTTGGAAAATTTTGACACCAATAAATCTTTAGTAAACACGCTACATTTCGAAGAATGAAAAACAGATCAGCAGGGCAGCGTCTGCGTGTTTTATTTATATATTTTCATTGAGTCGGCCGTCCCCCTCCATTACTGGGACGCATAAAATGCAACACAAGCGCTTAAAAACATACTCCTCCCAGAAATGAAATGACGTTCAGCTGTTTTCCTTTGTTTTCTTCTTTCGGCACCCAAACAAAGCGACTAAGTCCTAACTGTGATCAATGACCTCGCTGGCACATTGCCTGGGAGAATTTGGTATCTATATACGCATAAACAGTATCAAAGAAGTTTCTTGGAGTATCAATCGGAATGGAATTTAAGAAAAAAATAGTTTAAGAGAGTTAGTCGTATTGTTGGCGCGATGCATCGACATGGCGGCCGGCAGCGAGCGGCGTCTGCGCGCGCGCGGCTCATGTTGCGGCTAAAAGCGGACTCGACACCGAAGCGCACGCAGAAATAAACGCAAATAAGCAGCACCCAAGACCACGCAGATATAAACCGATGTAGCTAACCGCACATTATCTAGCTGCAGAACGCAGTCAGCCATTATTATACGCCCATCTCGAGTGCCAGCGCAAGGACGCTACGCAATCTTTGCTACGAATGACGAAATATTTACAGGAATATTGCCAAAACAACTGAAGTAATTTCTGCAGAACAGTCAGCCAGGCATTTCCTGCAACCCGTCCCAGTAAACATGGTGAAGCTTGTTTGTAACGCCAGATGAATGGTTTCAAACAAGGTTTGACGGTGATTACGTCATTCTATCATTGTACGGATTGTACCTGCGTATGACCTGCGTACTTCGCCGGCTGTTATGCATTCCTATTTCTTTTAAGAGTCTCTGTTGTTAGTAACTTTTATAGTGATTGGTTAGCTGATAATAACATTCTTTATTTTCCATTGTATAATTAAAAAGGAGAGCTATGCTTACGACATCAATTGTTCCAATTGACGTGCGTGTGAGTAATCCTTCATGCGAGTTTATTAATGACAATGCCAATGGGTATGCAGTTGCACACGTAATAGAGTGGTTACCTAATGTCGATGCATTACATATTTAGAAGTAAGTACATACTTCTCATATATTTAGAAACTTAAGCTATCAGCTGCGATGTTATGTAACGTGTTCATACACATTAATGATTTTATTGGAATAATTAGTGTAGTTATCTGAGCAGATATTGAATCCATTATGTAAAGGGATCATTGCAGGAGTCGTGGATTATAGACTTGAATTTAACAGGTTAGGGTCAGGGACCATGGCTCTAGGCTCAGTAAAAAATGTGTTCTTTTAATTATTACAATAATACTTTCTTTCAATATTATTAATTCAATGATGATCTACTGTTAACAGCCTGCTTACGACATCATACAAATAATTATGTTTATTACTACGTTGCATGATTCTAAATTGTACACAAGGCCGGCCGTACCGCACGCATCCGCATTGGCGCAGCAAAATACTGCACATAAAAGGCAAGGCATTTTGTCTAGTGTAAGGCTATTTATATTTGTATTTCCTATTATGTATTTGTTGTTTACATCACAGACCTTGAATGCTGCAACAAAAAGATGGAAAGTTCCTTCTTTGTTCAAGTGCACACGGCCTATACAGAAACTGTTTTAAATTGCTATTCAATAGGTTTTGCCCACGTCTCCATTAGCAAGGAATGCTAATAACTGGGTAAACCATATCATATAGGCTTAAAAGCTGGTAACCAATTACGGAAATGACACTTTATAACCATTGATTGGGAGATAACTAGCGCAGGTATTATCTAGAACCGCACAATAACCTCATTTTGTTAATGCTGGTTTTTACACAAACATTGTAACGATTTGATTCTCCAACTAATGTGATGATCGTAAAACATGTGTAATTATAGTGGCTCCTAGTTTAAGTGCCTATTGCTTATCTTTCAGGGTCACTAATTAAAATACATAATTATAATATTAATCATAATATTATGAACGCGAACACATCAAAGAAGTGACTAATTAACTTACTGAACTACCCAGGTCTCACTAGTTTGTCCGACACCTTTCTGGGCCGACGTAACGCACAATTTTGGCGGCTCGTCCAATTTGTGGATGTATGTAGGTATGACATTGTTACGCAGCTGATCACGCTAACATTCTTCGGTTATAGCTAGGTCGGTTCGCATTGCACTAGTGTACAGTAATTAGGGTAATGTTTACCGTTGTGCGGCCAAACGAATGAATCACTAGTTGCGTAGGCGCAGGCCCGTGCGACCAAATCAGTCGCCTTGTGACACTCACACGCTCTGTTTTTAACCTGACCCTATTATAAATAATATCATATTATTATTGTTCTGTCAGTTCTTTCACAAAAATGTGACGCCAGTAACCTAAAAAAATCTTGTTGTTTGTCGTGACAATTTATAGACCAGCATTCAGTCAGGCGGTCAGGGCTCGTATGCGTGCACATATCATATTTTAAACAAACAATTTGTGAACATAATATGTTTGTCCGTTGATTTACTTTAGACGCAATATGAATTATTTTAGGAATCAACTACTTACTTTACTAATAACTTTTGTCTTCCATGTCCGCATTAGTACGGTCTACCTACTTAGGCGTTATGTGTGTACTTAGCCGATTGGCGTTATGCCTCTAGAACTTCAAGCTTGACCAGCCATTTATAACAAAACGACTAGGTACCGGCATCATCATCTGACGGTGTTGTAATAAAAAAATAGCGTTCATTCAGTATGTATCACCCACCGTATCACGCGATCAGCTCAAAATTACATCACTGTACGCGAAACGTAGGTACGTCACCTCGTGATAAGGCATGTGTAATATAATTGTTGTACTTATATTAAATACAGATGTGTCCAATCCAACGTGTACGTAAGTAAGTAAGTACATAGCAGTATATGGCGCCCTCGTCTCGTGATGTACAAGTCAAAAGCGACGCGCGATGCGGGGCGGGACGTCGCCGCGTCGCCGGCGCCGCGCCAAGCTGCAGCGACGCGGCGGCGTCGTCGGCGAGGCCGCGTCATCCATCCATCACGCAGCTCATCAGCTACTAATAATAGAACTCGCCAGAGTATACTAGTGTTTCATTCTTCGAATTCCGCTCACAGTAAACAATATCGTCACTCCCGCAAAACGAACCCCAGATATTCTGATCCTTTCCCGATATATTCATTCATCCGGTTAATAAAACAGAAATTCAAAGTGAACACTTGATAACCTATTTATCAGGAGGTCGTGTTTGTAAACATAGCACACGATTTTACTCACGCTCAAACTGTTTTATATCTAGAGGTCATACATTTTTAAAACAGACAACGTGATATGTAGATGGCTTGTTATGACATAACAATCTTAAAGTGTCTATGTTATTATACGAGTAACAGTCATGATATCTAAACATTGAGATGGACATGAAACATCTCGACAATGGAGTACAATGAAATGTAATGAAAGGCGGATCTAATGAAACAGTTTCTTATTTACAGTTCGCACAAAGTAAATAGTGGCTATATTATAGTTAAATACGGTATGTGCGTGTGCAGAGGGTACAATGATTGTAAACAGTAAACACGGGGCATCGCTCCGAGAATATTCCGCTGGACTCCGCTCTGACACAAACACATCACACAGCACACTGCACCGGAAATACCCGCAGCTTGCATCACATACACAAATACACACCGACACATTGCGATTGCATTATTTTGGACAAAACATTTACATACTATAAATTATTGATTTAGTTTATCTCAGTTAGCTAGAAACGTGATTATCTTGATTTAGAACTCATGGAATCGAACCAACGGGGCGATGATGAGCGACCTTTGTTATTTGTACGACTTCCTGCCCGCGATGCATTCAGCCGATGTTGATTTAGATTAGCAAAATATTTTCCAAAAAGATATAATGGACAATGGTACGATACGTAATTATTGTTTTCAATAAACAAAAGGGTTTGTGTTTTACCAAGATTTCTTATTTTCCGTATAGGTAATATAGGTATGTAATTTCGTCAACAGCGAAATGAGTTCACTGTTTCGGAACGAGAGGTAAAAAAAACTCCTGAAATGACTTATCGGTAGTGAAGTCAAGTGTTTTTCAGAGAATGTAGGTACTATCCTAACCTAACGATTTTGATAAATAAGGATAATAACAAGTTCGTTTTTTTATCCTTAAAGAGCTTGCTTTCGCCGCAACGATAATAATGTAATGTGGTATACGGAAAAACCCAGAAACAAAAATAAGTAAATTGCGGTTTCTATTACCAAAACAACTTGTTTTGCAGACTAATCTATTGGTAAAATTTTGATGCCTAATATGATGGTCTTTAAAATAGGGTCGATTATTTTATTTTGACATCGTTAGGCACGAATCATATACCTACAGACGGGAAGGTTGGTTACCGAATCGGGTAAAAATAATTAAAACGTTGGAGAGATTTTGTTAATTACTTCCCAAATTAACGATCTATCGCGGAGAGCAAGGTCCAAGGTTCCAAGAATCGTTCCACGTGTGTTGTTTTCACATGAGCACGTTAATATCCATGTTATTTGGCGTGGAGTTTTTGCGATGGGTGTCAGTAACCGGCCAGTCGACGGTCACTCACCGGTATGGCATGGTGAGTTGCTCCAAGGTCTGCGCAAATACGCGTGTAGGTTCTACTAAGAACGTGTTCTGATCTGATTCAACTTACTGTAACCGACGACGTGATATTTTATTCGCTTATCAAAACTACAACAAAGTTCTATAGGTTTGGATTTTATTACAGATTTGATTTATCTCATCAACAGGAAAGACTGCAGGCAGGTATAATTGGAGAATTTGGTACTAAGTAGGTACTTACATTCACAATTTAGTCATCAAATCTATATTTTTCATAATGTATGTCTATTGTAGCTGCGTAGCAAACTGCTCTAAATGAAGAGTCTGCATCAGAATAAATCTAAACTCTATTGAAAAATAAATGTAACAAGCAGGAACACAAACAAACAAATGTAACCGCAATGGCATAAACCTCCTTCCCGTCTCGTTGATGTGTAAACAGTAAACAACCGACTACCTATTGAGAACAAAATGTTTTCGAATGTAGGTAAAAGTGTCGCGACCTATTTTTTGATAAACACATTGAAGTTGTTGTTATTTAGATGCAGTCATACGTTTAATTTCGTTGGCATAGCTACAGCTATTTAAATGAAATAGACAATAAATTCTAATTTCAGCTAACGCCGGGTATACATATAGGTACGGACCGTGGTCGGTTCCGACCAAAATTTCTGGGTACCTATTACCTTAAAGTACTGGATCAGTGAAATAAGTATGCTGAAAGCTCGGTTCATTATAGTCCGATAGAGATTCGTGTACCTACTAGTACACACTACGTGGATTTTTCAGAACATAATGACTATTAATGACATAACAAATAACGTTGATGTAAACTTAATATCATATACGTAACAGTACTTACGTACATGTTTTAAATGTATCACCGGGTAAAAAACTATGAAGTATGAAGGGAAACGTCGTGAGAAAACCCACACGATAGCACAGACGATAGTAACTAAATCTGACTGTGAATGTAATAGTGGCCCGATGCCCGAGACAGGCGAAACATTGCGCCACTTGTCATGTAGTGGGTGAGCTCAGGGCTCGTCGTGGGTACACGGGCACCTACCCAGTGTACCCACGATGTTTACGTTCACACTGAGATATTTCTGATTTCCGCGCAAAGCCAATGTTTATACTTTTGGCAGCAGGATGTGAGATTTTTATTCAACAATGACATATACAAACATCTTGTATCATTTCAGTCCCAAACCACTGCGCATTAAATTAATATCTGACAGTTGAAAAACGGTTGATCTACAGGGTGGCATGGCATGGTGTTTACCTACGGTTCCCAGATCTATAAGAAGTTTTCCGGAGGAAATTCCGGGCATTTGAAGAAAATTCGGACTTTTCTTTGAATTGTGCTGTATAATTTTACACTGCGATTATTTAGTAGGTTCTTAAAAAAAAACCAACTGTTTCATATCATAGCTTATAATAACCGACAAAAAATTTGGTTCTAGAATTATGTGCTAAATTCATGGGCGTCAATGTCCCTTACACCCTGGATGTTTCTACATAATTATGTATATGTTACGGCTAAAGATGGGTGTCAACATAAACTTAAGATTAGCCGGCTAAACTCCGACGTCAGGGGCACCCCGAACCTAACTAACCGAACCTCAGGGTGCCCCTGTCGTCGACCGTCTAGGGTTAGCGTTTCCATCAGCAGGTCGACGGATCCCCGCTGCGCGGGGCTCCTATTTCTGTCTGCAAGGTTTACAGGAACCTAACTAACCGAACCTCGGGGTGCCCCTGACGTCGGAGTTTAGCCGGCTAATCTTAAGTTTATGTTGACACCCATCTTTAGCCGTAACATATACAAGTGATGGGATTGATTCCTATGTCAATTTTATTTTATTATACATAGATTGTGGTTTACTTTTGGCCATTTTGAAAATTCCCGCTGCTTTCCAGACACTGAGTTACAATTCCGGACTTACGTATCTATCGTTCGGATCTAGTTGTTCTAAAATAAATGAGAGCAGGCCCATTTTGTAATAAAAAAAAAAGAATTTGAATTTGTATTCCAACACTATACTCACAGTCCTCTGAGAGTCTTTTGCTGGACGGTTGTCAGTCTAAAGCCAGCTAAGTAGTGTATGAGTCGGCAAATTTTGGGCTGAATCAATTTAGATTTATATCAACAGGCTAAGAAGAAGTAGTGTTTGAGGCAATAGTTTATCCAGATGTAGACAGAATATACGATATAATAAACTTCCGGGATTTGGTTGTTGATTTAGAAGAGTAGATACACCTTTTGTATGTGATTTCCAACCTAGCTAGGCGTAGGCAGTACCATTAAGGAATGTTAACTCCAATATATCAACTATCTAAACTGTACAGGGGGCGTTACAAACTTTGTCAAATAGTGACAATGGCCGAGTTGAGTGAAGTCGGTCGTATCAATAAATTATATTTTGATTGACGGTAATCACAATGAGAGCGATGAGGCCACAAAACTCGAGCAGTGAGTAGAGTGAGACCGCTTGAACAAACATGGCGCGCGGGTGAAACACGTCACAGATACACAAATATTGATAGTCCGCGCTTTTGTACGCCGCATCTATCACTAAACATCATTTTACACGTTATTCATGAGGCGCTACATAAAAAATTAAACACGTGTCATTTTACATCATCATAATAATTATCATCACATATTTTGTGACTTGTGCTGGGGAAATTTGCATAAACAAGGCTTATTTGATTGATACGAGACCTTTCACTATACAAATAGGTAGAGTTTATAAGTCAGGAATAATAGTATAATCCAAATAATAAACAATTTAACATGACAAGAACCGATAATAATCCATCCCTAGCCAAGCTCCGAATCAATGGTATCTTAAGATTTTTAAAAGCAACCATGGTTTCATTTTAATTTAAAAATGTTTCCATGTAAATTACATAGTTTCAAGTTATCAAGGTAAGTAATCTACATAGTTATCGCAGGGTGTTGTATTAACGACAGTTTATTTCCACGTGCGGGGTGGCGTGCGGCGCGACGCCCGGCGCCTCTTGCTGAAAGACGTAAATAGGTTCAACGACCCCGACCTTGGCGGCGCCGACGCAAACCGTATTGTCTTCGCCACACATATTAAAACAATAATTACATAACACAACACACGATAACACTTTAAATTCACTAAAGGTGCTTAGAAGCCAAAGGTATTTTTTGCGTACCTTGCTATACCTTTTATCTTATCTGATATATTATAACATATTCGTCTCATAAACAACAGAACGTGATCGAGATTAGGCATATAAAATCTTGCAATAAGCAATATTTGTGCGTGTCGAAATAGATATAATTCTAACGCTGTGTTTCATCATACTCAGCACGGCATGAGGATTTTCCGACTAATGCGACCATAACTACTTTACCTGTCTGCAGCTTTTTAGGTCGACTATGATGTGTCAAAGGTTGGGCCGTGAGCCGATCAGAGACAATGGGACGTGGGAACTGTGTGGTGGCTGCGCGGTTCCCACGCATGTCGCGCCCGCGCCGCCGCCGCTCGCGCTCGTCCGCGTGCGCCCGCGCAGCCAGCCCCGGAAGCGGCGCATGCTATTATGTATCACCAGAACACTTTCATTTGGTGGGTTTTTATTTCAATCCAACTGAATCTATTTAAATGTATTATCAGACGCCAAATCGTTAGTGTCACGATCACGACACGGATCTGTGATCGTTTATCAAAACCAGTTCAATGAGTTATATTTTATTAAACAACATTAGTATTTAATTAGGTATTTTGGTAAAATCGGGGCCGATGAATTGCGTATCGTTTAAAAACCAGCCCTGTCACTCGACTGAGAAGCATTTGAATGTTGTTCCGGTTCTTTCAAACATCTTAAAGTCCTCATGCTTGTGGGATAAAGAAACTTGTTTATTGTATATTTATAGAAACAACTGAAATAGAAGAAATAAAATAAAACATGTTTTTTTTTTTGTAAAAAAACAACGACCATGCAACATGAATGTCGCATTGGCCGCATTTTACATCATTCATCAATGTCTAATTTGAATAAAATTGTTAAAAGCAACAGCGACGAGTTTTATAAATATTGCTAAACATAAATTTAAAAGTTTTCGGTGCAGAATGTAACACTACCTTGGCGAGCGCCGCCAAGCATAAATGATATCGATTCATAATGTTTACGTCTTCATAATATTTACATGTTCACACCAAACATTTTTGTGTTGCAGTCGTATTTTCTTACATTATGTGAGTATGACGCAAGGGTCGTCATTGCTATTATTTCAGTAATAAGGCATACAAAAGACAATATTCTCTCGTCCATGTCCTTCACGAGACCCAAAACATCGCGTGATCCCGCCATCCGCCAATGGCAATGTGACTGCTTAATGACACGAGCTCTAACTACACTATAGCTTGTGTTTACATGAACAGAAAACAGATAACGCCAAATGAACAACAATTGTACAACAACAACATGTTATTCTGAGACGGAAACACAAAATAATTGTAGAGAATCATCATTACTGATTCCATGATGATGTTGTTTTTCAACAGTCTTAAGTGGCTCGGACAGCAAAATTATAGAAAAAACATGTTTGTTTTATTATTTGTTAATATTGCAATTAGTAACAAAATTAGTTAGTGTAGTACCTATTTAGATAAAAGTTGAAAAGTAAAAATCTGATATTATCTATTTAATTGTCAAAAACTTTGTCTAGTTTCCATCCTAAAAAAATACCTTCGGAAACTGACGTTATCAAATAAATAATCTGAATATAATATTAAATCAACAATTTACATTTTAATCACATAACTTATAATTGAAAATGAATCGGTAGTTAGAAATAATGTAGCTATTGTAACAATGACGAAAAACGATAAGATTATCAATAATTGTTGTGAAGAAAATAAAACACATAATTATCCGTTATGTAATTTGCTCAAGAATACGAATGTAATTGATGATGATTGAATATTAAGAGCCGTCTCGTGACATTTAACTTTGGACAGGCAGTTTCACCTTGGTATACTTGGTATGTACCAGACATACCTATTATTCTTAGCGTTCAGGTTGTTGTGAACAGTGACCTTTTTGTGTTGTGTACCAATTAATATTTAATAGGACTTGTTTTTTCATCCTGTAAGAATTTATTAGCCACTCGCCAAGTCTGTCTCTCCTAGTACCGACTTAGAAGTAATTGGGAAGCTGGACCATAATTAATACTTAAGTTTGACAAAACAATGTTTAATCGACCTCTGCCTGTTCCTTCTCAGGAATTAATGAAATGATCTTAATAGTAGACTATACAACAAGTGAAAAAAGGGAATTTAATTCGCTAGAATCCTGAGCGATACAAGAACCGAGATGATTTTTTTTTCACGAGTTGTGTACTCTACTTTTTACCATTGACTGCAAGAAAATAAATAGAAGTATAAGTAGTATTTATATTCTATGTCTAAGTTCCCGCCTCTATAACCAGTATGTTCTGCCTACAATGATGAACGGTGCTGAAACATGGACGCTCACGCAGGAGGCTGTGTACAGACTGCGAGTTGCACAGAGAGCCATGGAGCGTTCCATGCTCGGCATAAAGCTGGTAGATCGAGTTCCTAGCGTCGAAATCCGAAGACGTACAAAGGTTTTCGGTATTGGAAATCGCGTTATGGAACTCAAATGGAGTTGGGAAGGACACCTAGCAAGGCGTAGGGATAACAAGTGGACTAAGGCTGTCACCGAATGGCGTCCAAGAACGGGGAAAAGAAATGTGGATCTTCCGACGGTGAGATGGGCAGACAACATAGTTGCCATCGGGGGGAAAAACCTGGAAGAGGCTGGCACAGGAACGTGGATATTGGCAGGAGACAAGAGAGGCCTATACTCAGCAGTGGGTGAATTCAGGCTGTGGATGATGATGATTTATATTTCTCGTGGATTAACAATAACAGCTACTCGGGTCGATCTTCAAGGTTAAGCCGCGCTTACTAAGGTCGGTCTGTGGATGGGTGACCACTAATTAATTACCTACTGAGTTTCCTCCGTGCCTCGGAAAGTACGTAAAGCCGTTGGTCCCGGCTGTCATATGTAGTTCTTTGACAGTCAATATTGGAAGTCACTGGCCCGAAAGTTTGACAACCAGTTTTACCAAGGGGTACCGTTAATAGTCAAATTAGAACAATATTCGAACTTCAGTGTTATATTCTTGTCGGCTCATTTTTTTTTTGTTCATCATTCGGAAAATTCGTGCTTGTTCCAAATTGAAAATGTTTAAATTCACTTAGTGAGTAAAAGAGAGTTTTATTCACTGTTATCGATGAATAAAATGCCCTTATTCGAGTGGCAATGGTAAAAACATAATTATAGGTAACCAACCATAACTTTATACATTGTAATGGTATCTCGATTCCATTACATTGTTTTGCTACCAGTAGCAGCACAGTGCTAAATTATTAAAACAAGGCGGGATTGTTTGTAGGGGACTTACATAATCCAATTGATATGAACCCTTCACCCGTTATCTCCCAGTCTCGTGGCAAACTAGTAAAGTTAGTAAAGTCCCGGGGGTCACCAGCACCAGCTATAAGTCGCACCCAGTAAATTCACAGTACGCTCATGAAATTCGTCTACCTCAGCGTTCAAGTACTCTGATATTAAAAGGGTCATGGCCTGTCTAGACAATACTATAGATGTAGGTATAACTCTTGTGTCTAGACGTCTGTATAATTTGAAATTTCGGGAGAAAATCATTCTAACGCTATAGTGTTACTTATTGAGAATAATTTATTGTATTCGATTAACTAAACGTTTTACCTAATGGTTTTCTGTTAACATAACAATCTATCTTTAAGTATAAATAAAATGAAAAGTCCTGACTGACTGACTGACTCATCAACGTTCAGCCCAAACCCTTGGACCTAGAAATCTGAAATTTTGCACAGAGGTTCCTTTTATAATGTAGACAAGGAATAAGGGATTTCGAAATTCAATCCCTAAGAGGGTGAAATGGGGTTTTGTATTTTCTGTGAAACTTTATATTCTCTGGGTCGCTTGACTCAAAAATTGGTGTACACACTCTTCAGTTAAAATTATGAGACATTTGTTTCACAGTTTTTCCAAAATCATCCGCCAATGTAAAATTTAAAGTCCTGACTGACTGATATATATCAACGTACAGCCTAAACCGCTGGTCTAGAGACATGAAATAAGAAAGGATTTTCCGAAATTCCACCTCTAAGCGGGTGAAATGGGTGTTCGATTTTTTTGTGAAACTTTTTATTCTCTGAGTCGATTGACTCCAAAATTGGTATACATACTCTTAAATTAAATTGATGAAAATCATCTATTACTTTTTAGGGTTCCGTACCCGAAGGGTGAGGGTGACTAACGGGACCCTATTGCTAAACCTCTGCTGTCCGTCCGTCTGTCTGTCAGCGGTCTGTATCTCATGATCAACTGTCTACCTATTAAGGGGTTAATAGGTAGACAGTTGAAACTTTCACAGGATGTGTATTTCTGTTGCCATTTTAACAACAAATCTTACTAATATTATAAATGCCAAAATTTGTGAGGATAGATGGATGTTTGAATGTTTGTTACTGTTTCATGCAAAAACAATAGAACGGATTTGGATGGAATTTAGCACACAGATAGTTAATAACTTGGATTAACACATAGAATACTTTTATCCCAGAAGTATGATCCCGTGGGACCATTATCGAACACCACGCGGGCGAAGCCGCGGGCATAAGCTAGTAATAAAATAAAATATGATTAAATATCCATTATGCGGAAATATAAACATGTCAGTTTCCTTGTTTCCCCAAAATCACAGGTCATCGTAGTGTTACATAATTACCTACAATGACCTACATAATACATAAACCTATAACGTTATCCCAAAAAAATTACCTTTTCAAGTCGGAGAAATATAATACAAGGAAAATCTGTTTTAAAGTCAGTTTGTACATTACGGAATTTCCAGTTTTGTGATAGTGGGTATCAACAAATTTGTAAACACTGCGGCTTTGTGTGACAGCTAGTTACCTAATGGAGACGGAAATGGTTGTTATTGAAATTCCTTTAATTATTGAAGTAGGTAGGTTGAAGTAGGTTAGGTTCAGTCTGTTTTGGTACATAATACGTAATGTAAGCTTTAAAAACCTATGCGGTATTTATATTATGAAAATGTATGAAAAGGATAATACTGTATTCAGTATTATATCCATAAAACAGTGAGCATTCGAGGAAAAAACAAAGCTAATGACTGTGAAAAACCCCATAGAATGTGCATGTAAACAGAATTATCATTATAGTTTAATAATAACATTTTCTCCCCCACTAATATTGTACTCCACTAATATACCAATAGGCAAATATTATGAATCTAGTAAATACAATTAAAAATCAAACTTTTCCATATCTATTTTCAACTTGGCGATTCAAATGAAGGAAATCTAAATAAATAACAAGTTCAGAAACTAGGTTTCAATATAATGTGTAGTGACGTTTGTGAGTACTGAGTTGGTGATGGCTACTCGAAGAAATAGTATGTGGCAGCGCTTCTCAAAAAAGAGAATTCGGTAGAGCATTTAGATGCAATATTAATTCGAAAGTCACCCATCGTCCGCGTGAAATTATTATTAAAAAATTATTACTTCCCGATTTGAATCGGATTTTGTTAACAATTTCCTGATGGGTTAATTTTTTTGCACGGAACCCTAATTCATTTTCATAAATAAAAGTAGCCTAAGTTACTCCGTATAATACCAGCTATCTGCTAGTTAAAGTCCGAGATTAGCCGGAACAAACAGACAGACAGACAGACAGACGGAGAGACAGACCAAATTAAAAACCTTTAACTATCGTATATACTTAAATAATTACGCATTCAGTAAAAAGCTGTTATTTTGAAATAAAAAACAGACACTGTTTTATTTATTTCACAAATTAATGTCCTATGGGTAAAGACTAGTAGCGTGAAAAAAAATGCTTTGAAAAAAACTTTTTATTTATTATTATTTTTTGGTTGTCTGTTGCATGATAACGAAAAAGAAGAAAATGTAAACGATGTTCCCGGATATGACAGCGGTGCGGGGGAGTACTCGTACTTTGACGCCTAAGTGTCTTATTGTCGTCGTTGTAGTGTTAATTTGCCTTTTTTTATTTATTATTGATATATTTATTTAAAAATGTTCGTTTACGATATGTCTATTAATGTAACAACAGTTACTACTCGTAGTATTCGTAATAAGAACGCGAGGCATGCGAAAGCGCCATTGTTTAGGACAGATATCCGCGGCGAATACGATTGTCGATAGAGATTGGAGTCGACAAAACATCCTGTTCTACAATTAAGAAATAGAACAATACTAAATATCACTTCATTACACAGTAACTGTACAGACGACTCATTGTACTATTTTCTAAATTCGTAGACTAGGCTATGTGTGACTGGGCAATCATTGTGCTTTTGTTGCTTTTTAGGGCAAATCTAGATTTTAAAGATGGTCTAAGTTCCTACGTGTACCTACGTTCCCTTCATTAATATTGAGCAACAAAATAATGAAACATGTAAACACATACAATAGTTTGAATATATGTATTTACAGGCTGTTAGGTACCTACGATTGATTTAAATAATTTATATAAATGAAATAGTAACTAATATAATTGTAACTTACCGAGCTCTGGAACATATTGAGCACTAACAAAGGTTCCACAGTCATAATTTCGTAAATCACTTAATAACTGCTGCATTTATTTACTGCCACTCACTGATGAAATATTATTGAATGAACACAGAAATTACAGTTTAGACGCGTTACGGACCTGCAGAACCGTGGCGATGTTTGTTTACAAACTGAAACGGGGACGCGGCACCTTTTCTTGCGAAATACTCTATAAAGTAGTGACTAAGTGAAGTTGGCAAAACAACTTGCGTCACTCCTGAGCCCGATTCACGCGCCCTACACTTTTGTGGAATCCGTACCAAGTACGCTACATGAATGGAAACCATTTTCCCACTGAGCTGTAATTGTATGTTCACTTGTCATAAATTGCCAGACACACACATGCAGAATTTGAAACATATGGCAATAATCTGCGTTTAATTTATTTAATCTGTAATTAACATGGACGCTGGAAATTGGAGATTATGGAAGCAATTTTAAATATCTCTCAGTAATAATGGCACGGACATCCACGTCATAAAACAAAAGTATAAAATAAATAAACAAGTATTCGTGAATGCATAAATGCCTTATTTTGTAAAAACCTATTCTATTAGTCTTAGTCATACCATGTATGTGATAAAGCAGTTACAAGTTTCGCAATAACAATTTCAGTGATCATAGATACAGGAAAAACGTTTATTTAATTGCAATATCGTCCAGCAGTTCTACGAAAAAATACCTCGAATGGGTGATGCAGCACTAAACTTAAACTTTGTCAAATTCGATATCAGTAGATAACAAACCTGCGTACTTGAACAGATAACTAGATTTTAAATAAAGAGGTTTATTTACATGTACTTGTAATTAAAGGCCGAGCCGAGGCTTTTGATATGATTCTGCAAAACTTTCATGATTACAAGTAACAATAATAACTGAATTTATCTTTCTCATTCAACCGCAGGTAGCTTACAAATTTATGTACAACCAAAGGTTACAATAATTTTCGAAATGCCACAGAACGCGGTAGTTTTTTAACGCTGTAATTTCCCGACAATAATATTGTAAAATTCAAACTTATTTGTATTGTAAAGACGGCAGAACCAGCAAATCGCTTCCATTTCTTTCTATAATCAAATCTGCAACTTAAAACTGTGTTGAAATGGAGAACTGGAACGCAGGTAGTAGGAAACGTTGAGTTTTGAGGATATTTCTGGGAAAATAACAAAAAATACAAGGGCATATTGTTTTTGTACTACTTAAATGTATTTATATATGGTTTATTGACGTAAGTAGTGGCTTCCAACATAAACAGGTAAACCAGTTGCGGTTTTTTTACTTGTTATGGTAAGTTTTATTTATTTTCATTTAGCTGAAAATTATTGGTATGAGTAATTTGAGTACAAAGTCCGTCACTTTATTGCTTGAATTAATATAATGGTAAAAGAAATTTTACCACAAGAAACCAACCACAGAATCTTAGGTCTAGTCATAGGTAATTAAAAAGTGCAGTTTATTTTCTTAAAGATATGATTCATTTAATATTTACATCATCAACAAAGATTAGTCATGCATCAGTTATTTATAAGTACAATAACAATACACTTCAGGCCCTGGCTAAGATGAGCTATCTGGTTTTTCAGAACGATGAAACATCGTTTTTCTATCTGATTTCAGATTTGTCATCAGGCGTCGGGCGCCGGCGCCAACCGGGTCTTCATATTTATTTTCAAAGTTTAGTCAGCCGCTAAACTTTACAGAAGCAAATCTCGATGAACTGTGATAAAACGTACAATACCAATCGTTTTAAAATAACTTCGCTTTAGCTATAAATAGTTGTGGTAACTACCAAGTACCTACATTAAGCCGTGTAGGTACAGTACAAAACAGCGATGACGCACAGCTCAGCGGGGAAATCCTACCACAACAAACAATTTCACAAATACCTTACTGTTTAAAAGTACCTACTCTTTTGCTCATCTATAAGATGTTATCAATATGCTGATAAGAATGATAATAAGTTTAACGCCCATGTAATGAAAATAATAATTAATTGCTTATCAAGTTTTGCGAAATTAAATTCCCTAGTTATAGAATTGATAGTATGGTATGCTGTATGATTATGATGATCAAAAATTGTGATTGGTCACAGCTAAATAGTAATCACGTAAAAAATAGTTGAACAAACTAAAAAACAAGCACATTAAACAGAAGTTGGAAGCAGGCGGGGGCCATTCCATTTTCATAATTTTATATTCAAATGGGCCCCGCCTGCTTCCAACTTCTGTTTAATTTAAAATGTGCTTATTTTTTGCTTTTCAGTTTTTTCAGTCGAGTTTTTTAGTTTTGTCAACTACTTTATTAATTCTAAATTGTTAGTTTAGTAACAAAATTTGAATCTTAGAGACTTAGAGACATGCAAATGACGCGCGTAAACGCCGAGGCTATCGAATGACTAAAAACATTTTCCTGAATAATTACATTTGATCGCTTCATTCGTTACAGTACATTTACAACATTTAAATTTTTTTTTCTCATTTTCTACTAAATTAACCTAAATTAACCCCCGAATGTTGCAAATGTTTTTATGTTTAATCAAAAGTATTTCAGTCAATCTACAAATGAAATCAAAATATTGACTAGCTACACCAATTATTTTAAGAGTAATTTATTGTCATTTGAACATAGCCCTGCCCCAGTACATAAACTCCACAATGTCGCAGATACCCCGTTCTTTGCTTGAGCAGGTAGATAAGCCACCAAATTTACGAGTGGTAGTGAGATGGCAGAAAGGTAAGTACATCTGTAGGTATCTTAGATACAAAGAATTATAGCATTTCATTGAACATATCCTAGATCAGCTGTGTGGGACAAGGACAATTTAAAGTGTTAACAGTTGGTTACATAGTATTAAGTTTTAGGCACGTGTTATTTTTTATCTTTAGGGAAGAACTAGTGTATCATTTAAATAATAGCCATTTTAGAAAGTTGTCCAGATTGTATTTGTTTATTGCCGAGGGTCGTCGTAAAATTCATTGTTTAATTATTTCTTTAAATATTTGTTAGTAATAGTATAAAGAATGGTATTGTCTGCACCCATTGAAAAAACTATGCATACTTTGTAATAGTTCGTAGTAACAGATAGTGCGGCCATTGTTACTCGCACTAAATGTACCTTTATGGTTTCAAATAAACAATAGCGAAGCGAGTACTGTTGCTCAGACCCAAAGAGTGGGACTGACGCTGACGCCACTGGGGCATAAGGGCCTGGTTTGTCCAAACAAGGACTTCCGATTTAGAGCTCGGCCGAGACACTTCTGATTGAGAGTTCGGCCGAAGCAGTTCAGATACAGATCTGGCACAAGACAGTAGGCTGAATAGGCTTTAGCACTCGCTTTCACCTTTGACAGTGGAACATAGTATTTTTATTTAAGTACTTCCACCATAGTCAACCGCCGCCAATCTTGTGTCCAGTCCGAATTCCACCAATCCAGCACACTGTGCAACCATTCGCGCAAATCGAATAAAAAAGCATGGGGTGTTTAAACGGGTATTCAATTTGTCGATAGAAATGAGTATATAAAATGTCAAAGTATCGGTAATCGTTAACCATACGACTTTTTCCCTGTTTATACGATTTGTCACTTCGAAAGTAATTACTTTTAAACATATAAGTTGTTTATATTTTTGTAATCACCTTTTAAAACCCATCATTTTGACACCCCACTCGATGGTAAAGGAAGAAAAAAAAATTTGGAACTCTACGATATGGAAATCGAAACCCGAAATCAGCCATTTTTCTTTGTTTTTTTAAATCTGATGACGTATAACTTATTCAAATCCTTCCATCGAGTTACGAGGGAACATAGAAACGGAAATACATACAGGTCAAACACATAACCCTCCTTTTGGGCTTTGCCGCAGTCGGGTAACAAAATAGAACCGTTACAATGTTAGGAAATCCCAACGTAAAGGAAATTAATATTTGCCCTTGGACCACTATAGGCCGCGATATTGTGTATGTATTGTATGTATTTAGCTGTAGTTTTGACAAATATATATTTTGTTAATTAAGTTTGTGTTAATTTGTTTTTGGTATTTTTAAGGTTTTTCCTCAGGTTGACAGATATTTACACAAAGTATTTTAGTTGTTTTTTACAGATCAGTAAAAACGCCGTTGCGGGGTGTTTTCCAGCGAAGACGTCGGCTACTAAACGAAGCGAATGCTCGGCGTAGCAGCAACGTTAACCCGCGTCGTAGACGGAGTGTAGGCCTACTTCGTAGCCCCAGCGTAGGCCCATGTCGTAGACGTAGAGTAGCACTAGCGTAGGTCCGCGTCGTAGACGGAGCGGTGGCTCAGCGTAGCCGTTACGCGAATGCTGATGTATACAGATTATTACAGATATAATCCTTCCAATGATTGAAGGCAATTTCGATGTCAAGGTACACCGTATTCGTATGTACATCATGAACAGTTGTGTTGAGTTTCAAGTTTGGGGGCGCTAAGTGCCATACGTACTCGAATGAAATCTAGCATAAGTATTGCGATAAGTTGATAAAATGCACTCTGAAAACAACAGATAGTGAACCCACACCGTAGGTACGAGGAAGAGATAACAGATACTATTACTACACATACATAATAATACTTTTCGGGCCTTAAGGACTCTTGTCACTAGTGTACTTAACTGGGGCCAAAACATTGTAAAGAATATTAAAATAATTTAAAAAAAACAGAAATGCATAGAATGTTTTAAAACGCTTCCAGTTCCAAGTTTTCGTTACTCTTTACACAAGCGAAAAAGTAATTAAATTAATTAACTTTCTTTGAAAGCTATAAATAACTACCAACATAAACGGTAGTAAAAGAACTAGAAGGTTGTACTATTACCTAGAAAATATAGCCGTAAATACGGCGCGCCACGGCTTGCGTCGTGACCCAGACGGCCGACCTTATGCGCAGCAACCTTCGGTATTAACGGAACTCGGCAAGTAAAGTACATATAGCTAGAGCTACAGCTGTAGGGTTATGTAATGCTGGCGTTTACGCGCCCCCTCAGCACGCCTACTCCTGGCGCCTACCTGCCGCCTGCCGCCTCCAACCCTCGGCACACACCCACGCCCGCAGCTGCACTGCACCACGACCTTCGGCCTTTCCGCTGCAGCGTGGCCTGACCCAAATCGAACTGATGCAATGTTATATCATACGAGTGAAATCCGAGAGCCAGATTTCTATTCTACCATTTCAACTACCAAACGATCGCGAAAGTTTCATTTCTCAAACATTCCTATGAATGTTTTTTTTTCTCTCATGACGCCATTTTATGTTTTTAAAGATAGTTTTATGCAAGAGGAATGGTTAACGAAACATATAAAGGTTACTTTTACTCCAGAAATCGAGAATATCCACCACAGGCAGAAATACTATTAAAATAATATCCGGTTCAGTGACTAGTTTATTACTTTATTGCAATTTTTGTCCCGTGACGGAATTCAAATTAAAGTTCTAAGGCTACCGTGGGAGTAGGATAGTGGGTGTAAAGTTCAGCTCCACCCACTGCCTCGTGGACTGCAGGCGGAACGAGGCAATATAATGTTTAATGATAGTGCAGCTCAAGCTTTATGTAAGTATAACACAATTTATGTTCCACCGCAAATTTCTCTACAAGGTGGACAGAGCTTACAGCTCAGACAAACGGCGCACTTACCAAACATCAATAAAGTTATTTATAGCCACAACTGAAAACGTAGCAGGTAACGCCAAGAACATCACTACAGCAACGTTGCTCAATGTGTTTTCATTGTTTGTGTTTTATTGTTGAGCAAACACAAACACATGGTCATTTCGTACCCTTGCCACGGGATAATTTAGCGTATTACTGACGTCATCATTGAAATAGCCTTAGAAGCAATCATAAAGGTTATACAAGCGAACATTGTGCGCAATTTCCCGCGTCACGCGACCTGCTCCGTGCACCGTGAGCGAGAGCCGTGCGTGGGCGGATGTACCTTTTCAGCTTCAGGCTCTAATGAAAACATTGCGCAACCCTTCAATCACGTTACATTTTAATGGATTTTCGTTTAAATTTAACTTGTTTTGTTTTACACAACGTTTATTTTACGTCACGTTTTTTTTATATTCACAGAGATTTACTGCCGTACGTCAATAGTGAATGATTGTGACGATATTAGCTTCCACTACCAACAAACCTAGCGCGAATTAAAAAAAAAAGTTTTTTAAATCGAAGTAGCTGTTTACAAAAGTCAATAAACATACCTATAACATTCATTGAACCTTGTCGACACTACTGTACCCTTGTCCGCAAAATATTTATTTAATTCGACCATTTATCAAGATGTTCGAAGTGTTCAAACATTACACAAGTATGTCGAGTGAAGGTTAGTATATTTTCTGATAGAATAAGATAAAGGCTAAAGGTACCTGTCGTACGTTGTTCATTTTAAGACGGTTATTTCAAAATTATTTTTTCAATCGTTTCAACACAATATTTTCTATTTTGGTTTGGGAGTACGGGCTTAGTCAGGTACTAAGCCCGTACTCCCAAACTATGAATAAATCACCCCTTCCGATTACCTGGGTTTTTTTAAAATTAGACAAAGTGATTATTTCAGGCGATTGGGCCGAAGTACAAAACCACCTACCTACCTACACAACGACCATGACGGTTTGCTTTCTGGCAGAGTTACAAAACAGGTAAAAGTGATTTGTATTCTCCGCAAAGTTCAACATTGGCTTCTACGTGTAATAGTATGTGACTAAACATCATTTAATATTTCTTTCTTTCTAAATAAAAGAGGAACCCCTATCATTCGCCATCACGAGCTTGTTTTACCCACCCACATAATAGCTACATAAGGAAACTGTCAATAATATGCACATTTGAGATTTGTAAGCATTCCTGCTGTACTTTCGCCACCCTGGTGAATATTAGTGAAAATTGTGCTTTAACTTTTTGTAAAGTATTAAAAAAAAATTGAATCCACTAACTCGCTGTTAAAAATATAACTCGTGTTTATCATTTTCCCTGTTATTTTCTGATGTACACAACAACATAAAAACAATTCCAGGATCTTTTTCATTACTATTTTGTTTGTTACTTTATCTCTCGTACATTTCAGGTATGACGTAGTCGTATACCTGTCGTCATACGATGGAAATAGCCAAACATCATCTTTTTATGAGTTCATTTGTAATGTATCATGTATCAATGTATCATCATCATGATCATACTATGAGACATAGCCCAAGTTAAGCTACAGTGTCTATTTCTCAAAGAAACACAAGTAC
Source organism: Eurois occulta (assembly GCA_950022335.1). Lineage (NCBI taxonomy): Eukaryota > Metazoa > Arthropoda > Insecta > Lepidoptera > Noctuidae > Eurois > Eurois occulta. The sequence goes on from OX465496.1 coordinate 9,582,646, forward strand.
TCAGTTCACAAGAAGGTCTACGCCACAGAGTACCTATGTGTTGACCTATGTATATGGTTACAAGTGGCGCCAACGCATTAGGTCGTCTGTGGTTAGCTGCAGCTTAAGTCTAGTTCTATGCAACATGTTTCCTATGTTATTGTCTGTCCTTATCTCTAACTTACTGCATAACCGGACATTGTAAGTGCCATAAGAGATAACTAATTATATTTATAGAACATGCATTTGCTTTGATTTAAATTAAGATTGATAAGGTATCAGCGCTCACAGGCTCTATTTCGAGATGATAAAACCTATCTTCGCGCACGTTTCAAAACATTACACAATATCGTGACATAAATTCTAGAAACCTTTTGATTAAATATTATAATATTTGTCTAAGTAAGAGGATTATAACGATTTCCTTGCAGCGCTAGAAGTGCAGAGTTACGTAAACAATGCTAAATGCATTCTGTTGTAAAGTGAAGGGCGTTATGTAGGGCGCGCCTAAGCCGGCTGTTACGCACATGCAAATTGTACACACAGGCTAGCTCCATTGTGATGTGAGCTCCTAGTACTCACATGAAATCTAAGATTAGCCTGCTATGCAGTTTGTATTGTTCCTGACATAATGCAGGACTCGGTTTCAAATCGATATACGACGCTTACTAGTAGGTTCCGTTATGAATTCATTCATCTTTTGTACGGGTTTGAAATAGTAAAAACACGTGTCTGAAACTGTTTCACGCACGTGTTGCTAACATTTATAAGGCTCTGTGTGTGAGTATGAATGATAATGAATGACATTTGCACAAACATATATGCAAAGGTTTGAGACGAAATAATATTGCCTGGTTTTACCTGCACCCGAAGTAAGTAAACATAATTACTTCGACTGCAGGTAAAAACAGGCAATGTTATTTAGTTTTGCAAGCGGTAGCTTTGTTATTTTGAAATCGCACCTAAAACGAAACTAAACCACACAATTTTGTGGCACGTGGACAAACAACGCAGATAGACATAACGACATAATAATGTTCCAACAAACCTCACAAGTCACAACAGAACATTGCGCCACGTGAAAGTAAACAAACAAGAACTTTAATAACCTTATCTGGCTCGAACATTATCTAAATATTATTCTGTTATCGCTAAGTAGTGACATACGGGAAAACAAGTGACATAAATCGTTCCTTTGTTAAGTCATAGAGTCTTCTATGAAACATAGTACGTTGACGTCACTCGATTGTGCAAACTAAAAATAACTGGAAATCGCACTTCGATCTGACGGTATTTTATCAGTTCCAAGTAACTAAAGTACTACAATAACAAGTCCGATAGATGTTACTAGTATTCTTACAATAACAAGATTCGGCATAAAACTTATGAAATGAGCACCTTCTGCGTTCTGGCGGTAGCTGGAGTGACAATGCTACCGTTACAGGCCTACAAACCAAATTGCCAGGTAAGATAATCGTAGCACAGGCAGGTATGATTTTCCTCCTTTCTAAAGTCATCATCAAAGAACCGTCAAGTTCAAAATCAACAAAATTGCGGTTATTGTGGTCATCGTTGGAACTAAAATAGGTGCATGGCATCGTAATTGCAGTATGCAGTAGAAGTGGGGTGGGCGCCAACGTCAGGGGTGGAGGGTAGCAAGGTGCGCGACGGAGGCAGACAGGGGAGGGTATACTATCGGACACGCCAGGCTCTACGTCACTTACGGCGCCACGTGCGCGATCAATAGTGACGTCGTAGTGGCGGCGCGGGGGCGGGGGGGGCGGCAGACTGCGCGCGCACCGGCAGCCAGCGACCTACTTACGATTACGTTTCACGTACCGTCTACGCTACGTAACGCGATCGAACTCTAGAATGGGGGTGGCGCGGAAACATGGCTACGTGGGCGCAGGCGCGGGGCCTAAACTTGCTAGACGATAATGATCTGCAATTTTGTTATATAAAATTCAACAAGGTTTCGACCATGAAACCTATTCTTCCGAAAATCATGGAAATCATGCAATACTCTATTTACAACAACCAATCAATAGTTTGGTCTGTTTTCAATATAAACGCTACAATCAGCAAAATTTATTAAAGATATTAAGTCAACAAAATTTAACAAAGCTTTAACTTTTACAGAAAATCAATAATCTCAATAATGAATTCAAGTGGTAAAATAAGTAATCTGTCTATGTACACAGAGCGTCAGTATGTGCTAACCCCTCAAGTTTTAAAATGTCACACTGCTACTAGATTGAATTTGTTAGGAATAATCTAAAGAATACTTCAACAAGAGTTCATTGTTTCGACTTGGATTCGAACCATCGTATCGCCGAATGTTACGACAGTTTGACGAACTAGCCCGTGAGCCCATAGGAATTGCGATGAAATTGTCATCGACTATCGTCCGAGTCATTTTATCATTGGGTCTCTGTCTAGTCGATAGATGTTATAATTTGAGGGTATCTATTAATTTTACTTACTTACGTTTTCATTATTAAATTAATCCATATAACCTCAAGTTATAACTACAACTTTTGATGTGTGCGTTCACTCAAAACGAGGAAGACAATGATTTCTAATTTTATGAGAACAAAAAACAAGATTTGTAAAACAAGATCAAAATTTTGTTAAATAAAAGCAATAATAAATAGTATAAAATGATTATTAAAGTATTTTAAAGAATTTACTAAAATAATACATGTCGTGCCTAGAATTTGAACCTCCAATCTTATGTACGTCAAGTAGTCTTGAAAGGACGTTCTATAAAGACACTGAATAACTTTTCGTAAATGTTAACCTTATTATTATTGCTCGTTACTTATACACAATAATAAAAGTATTGACGTTTTATTGAAAAAAGAACAATAGACCGTAAAAAAAAACAATACTAAGATAATAATAATTATAATAAACCGACGACGACGTGGGGATGCATCGAGATATGGTCGCGGTGCACAAGGGCCTCACCTCGCTCTCCTTGGCTAAAGAGAACTGGCGCAAACCTGTAGTTCTTAATGCTAACGACCGCAGGGAGGTATGGCAGAGTAAGGAGCTTCACGAACGCTTTTTCCGGGCCCTGCATGGGCCCGATGTAGACCTATCAGCGTCCGTAGCCTGGCTACGTTCCGGGAACCTCTTCGGGGAAACTGAAGGTTTTGTCTGTGCAATTATAGATGAAGTTATGATGACGAATAACTACCGGAGATTTATTGTGAAGGACGGCACGGTTGACATATGTCGGGCATGCCACCGTCCAGGCGAATCAATCCGTCAAAGAAAGGAGAGAACTTGCATAGACACAACCTTCTAGCCAGGATTATTTATCAGCAACTTACTCTAAAATACAACCTTGTGGAATCGGAAGTTCCGTACTATAGGTATGTGCCCAACCCAGTTCTCGAAAATGGCAATATCACATTGTACTGGGATCAATCCATCATCACTGACAGGACTATTGTAGCCAATAAGCCTGATATTAGTGGTGGAGGATCGATCAGAGCGGCGCGCAATGACTGTTGACATAACGGTCCCGCATGACGAGAACCTCGTGATAGCCGAGAAAGATGAGCAAATCAAGTATCTTGACTTGGCTCGCGAGGTTGTCGACATGTGGGATGTGGACTCAACGTCGTGTCAGCCCATAACTTAATTGCCAAGAGCCTCGACCAATATCTAAGGAGGCTCTCGTTAGGCAGCTGGATCAAGAGCTTGATTCAGAAAGCGGTACTTCTGAACATGGCTCGTATAGTTAGGAGGTTCCTCTCTCTGGAGCCCTGACCGCCGCCGGTAGCTTGGACCCTGTTCCCGATACCGGTGGGCTACAATTTTTTATATTTTAAAATGTTTTTTTATATATTTTTTTAATCAATATTTAAAAATGTAATAAATTTGTTTACAAATGAATAAAGGAAAATTATAATAAGATGTTTTTGCAAAATACAAAAGCCAACTGGAACCTATCACGGATTTGAACGCATATGTATTTTGGGGGGTAACCACTTAATGGAGCTTTATGTACAAGGTCCTACCGTCCAAGGCTACTACGGAACCATCGATCAATCGGACCACGTGGGTGATGCCCACGTGGTCGCCCAAAAGCAACGCTTAATTCGTACTACATACTTATCTGTTTGTTGGTAAATGTGTTTGCGGATAGTATTTATTTCCAGCTTTTAAATAGATAACATAGTACAGTTAATGGACAAATTGCATTGGTTGAAATCTTTTAGAACCTATGCATATTTTGTATTATGATTTGTTTTAAATACACGAACATTAAATCCTATCAAAAGCAGGGCCGTCTTTAACCAATTGGGGGCCCTGGGCACTTAAGAATAATGGGGCCCTTGCAGATATAAAGCCAATTACAAGGATATTAAAAACTTTTATCTGTGTTTTGTTTCAATATAAAGTTCTCCGCCTCTACATATAAACATCTTATGTGTGTAACTATTAATTTACGATGACAAGTTAGATTCAAAAGCGAGCGGAACGAGCTCGAAAATTGTAGTATCCTGTAGCCTTGCCTGGGATAAATTAAGTTCCTCTTGACAGTTACAGGAACTAAGGGGCCCCCTTGGATCGTGGGGCCCTGGGCACGTGCCCAGAGTGCCCAATGGGAAAGATAGCCCTGATCAAAAGACAATTCAGAAAAACGAAAAAAGTACCCACAAACTATACTTATTATCTACCTTATACCTGAGACTCTGAGACAAATCGTTTAAGTCCAAGTGTTAAGTTCCAAAAAAACAAAACAGAAGATAAAGAAACGACTTGAATTGTTTATGAGAAGCGTCGTATTGACGAGACAAATAACAAAACGAATGCTCCTCGTCTCCTAAAAGAATGCTTAAATGTTTTTGCACTGCTGCAATTTGAACTCTCGCCAAACGTAACGATCAAAATCCAACAGTTTATAAAATAAAAATAAAATAAAATTCGTTTACTTCAGACTAATAAAATGTCCATAGGTTGTTAGTAACAATATCTTAAAACTATTAGTCAAAAAACAAAACTTATACAACATGCAGCCTGATGATAAGCCTACCTACAACTGCAGATTCAGGTCTCTCTGCAATCATCCTTAGAATTCCGTTGCCACTACCTGTTTATTCAGTTACCTAGGGTAGTAAATGCCATCACCAAGTTATCCATGTATTGACGCTATTGGTAACAGTTATTAAATAATATTAATTGACATTGCTAGATTATTTTGCTTTTTTGTAAATTCTCAGTAGCAGATTGAATATGAGCCCGGCTGATGGTAATAGGCTCGTCCCCTATGACATAACTGGCGAAATATGTACTACGATACACCTCCAACACTTCAGAGATTAAAGAAATAATGTTATGTTTCATTTTATAGTACAGTATTTTGCTATCGTGCGGAATTATGAGTGCAATCACGAGTGGTGCTGCGACCTAACGCCAACAGCCATGGCCTACTTGCCGGGACAGGTTAGCTAGTCGGCTCACAGCTTATACTACGAGTGCTACGACATAAAGCCTTGTATTCTCGCAGGGATAAATCCCACGATGGTGAAATTGCGCGAATTGGCTGGGGACGTGGAAAACTACGGAATTTATGTCCTCTAATATTGAATGTACTGGATTTCTACAGGTTTTGACATCTTCTCTTCATTACATGAAATCAGTATTGATGTGTTTGGTTCAACGTTCAATGAAAAACGCGCTGCCTAATCTGTGGCGCTGCAGACGTAACGTGCATTTCTGGCTATAGAGCTAGGTTAACGGAACCACGTGGTGACGCTACAGTTGTTTGAAGTCCGTAACAGACTATCCGATAGTCACTATCGGATATCAAAGAAATGTATTTGAAGCCTTATCCGTAATAAAATTTGCAAAAAGAAGGTCGGCCGATTTTGAGCCGCGCTTTTTATTTCAAAAGCGTTCATCACTGAAAGTATGTAACATTATATGACGAAATAACGGGGCTTTTCTTTCCATGCCATACTTATATTTTTTTTTTATCAAGCTGCGCAAAGTAAAAAAGAAGAAATAAATATTTTACTAAATCTAAACATCTAAACACAATATCGAAACGTAAACAGTGACGGAAGCAATTGAGTTACCATATGGAATTTATATTTCTATAAATATACTAAATGAACAGTATATGTAACACATAGTAGCCTATGTGCTATTCCAGACTATCATCTATCTCTGTACTCTATTGATATAACTATCCATCCTAACTTTCGCATTTATAGTAGTTATATTCCTCGTAGCGCCTGCTACGAGTGTGCTACGGGATATTGATTCAAAATACGAATTAAAAATTGTTCTAAAAAAAATAGTAAAAAAGTATGATAATTTAATTCAATAACTTTATTTATAGACCCTAACTCTTTAAAAAATACATCTCCTTTTTTATTTTATTTTACGGCAGATCTATTTTTAAAGCATCATGGAATAGTTCAGTGACACAAATTTACTATGATTAATTACTTGGCACTTTACTACTTATAATAACATCCTTATTCCGCTATATTTTCGAACAGCTAATTCCCCACGTGGTTTTAACTAAACCACGTGGGGATTTCACCCGCATGTGGTTTTTATAGGAACATGATAACATCAGTAAGTACCTATGTAGTTACCTACATCATGTTTCAAAAGCTTTTCGACCGTTATTTTATCTCTTTCATTTTATTTTTTCCTCAGGCTTACACATATTTTCTCTTCCTATTACATACAGGAGGATTATGTTACCTCAAAGGTAGAATCAATCAATTTGTCGATGTTTTCTTTTTATACTTTGCATACGTTTTCCTGTTTGAATAATATTACCCTACACAATTGGTGTAACCTCGTGGCCGGTTCCCGCCGGAGCCCCGTCTGGCGGAGTCCTCGTAATGTGTCGTTGTCATGTCAACCGAACATAAAGATGGCGGGGGTGTGTGTGTCTGTCTCCTCTTTGACCTACCCGTGTCGGTTCCGCCCTGATACGTCCTTAATAAGGCATTAATATAATGTTAAATATTTTTTTGGAATTTGAACATAATTTTAGTCGTTCCGTAAAATGCAACCTGATTAATTGATTTTGATAATGTTACTAAAATTCCAGAATTTATACTTCCCTTCACATTATATTGTTCGTACAAACAAATAGGTTACGTAAATTGAACATTGTAGATTCATCAAAGAGAGTGGAGACTGCATTGGCAAGTTTATGCACAAGCTGGGGTGTCTGCGTGCGCACAGCTCGTGAGCTTGGGGTTCCGACCGACTACCGAGGAGCTTGATCAATAAAGGGGACCCAAACAAACGGGTGCTGCGGCGGCGTGGGCGACTGACCTATTTACCAGCAGGCCAGCGGATGCAGCAATATTACGCCAACATGCAGCTTGCATAACTACCTACCTCGCAGAAATGGAAAATCGATAAATGATTGCGGAATGTCAGCACCGAGTGGCTCACTTCCATGACAATATCGAAGAAATAGAAAACATTCCAAGAATGGCGAGTTGGCAAGCACTTATACCTTATACAAACATAACTTCACACGTTAATCTTACTTAGAAGAACGGTCTTTCCTTATTATCTTACTGGAAATCATAAGTTGGCAGTTTCTTACGGTAATAATATTTATTTTCCTGTTGCAAGATTTAACAGGAAAATCAACGTTCAGCAGATTATGCACTTTTCCGCCAGATATAAATAAACCATTACAGTGGAGACTGCATACAAATAAGTTAACATTGCAATAATTGGCATTTAATAGTCATTAGAAACTTTAGAAAGCAACATGATTGAGTATGTTCTGAGTAGAATAGTGGGCGAGAGAGTATTTAGTGTCACCGAGATGCCACTGCATGCTGATAGTGTTTAACTGCTGATAAAAATAGAGTGATGTAAAACGTGACGTGCGAGACGCTGTAAGCAAAGGTTGTCGTATTATTAACACATTCTAATTTGGGGGAGCCACCGACCCAAACAAACCATCGCGAGCAGGTGACCTACATTCCGGCTGCGTCTGCTGGCGGCCGCAAGGTACGGCATGATTCATGCGGGAGGTGCGGCGCGCCCGTATCGCCTCATTACACCCGGTTAATCCGTCGGGATACGAGCCTCTTCCACTAAATAGAAATCAATTCTATTTAGATTTACTGATAGATTGAATGATTATACATATATATCAAGTTTTCCGAAATCGAATTGAATCGAAGTGTGGTTAGTGCCTAACCTGGTGTCAGAGATTTTATGCCGCTTATGGGTCTCTGACTTGGCTTTACATGCCGTCGAGAAATATCTCTTGGGCTGATTTCCTCACGATGTTTTTCCTTCACCGAAGCAAGTTATAATTAAACAATACGCACATGAATCCGAAACATCAGACTTGCGTGTCTTGGGTTCGAACTTGAGACCTATGACTTGGTAGTCTGACGGTCACACCATTAAGCTATCACTGCTTATTATAGAATTGGATAATGTAGCGAATTTGATAATCAGAGTTCTGATAAATCATCATCAATCCAGTAATGGTGGCTGATAAACTAGCTATTTCAAACATCGTATTTGCTGTTCCAATTTCCAAATTGCCCCATATATCGTAGTACTGGTAGCTTGCAACGGTGGCGCGCTGCGGTGCGGTGCGATGGCGGCGCCAGTAGGATGGGCATCATAACACAAGCCCGTATCAAACGTGGCTTGTTTTACTCGCTGACCCAGTTTTGTAACGCAGTCGCAGCTCAGCGCAGCCGCATCGCACTCTTACATGAAAGCGTTTTTAGATATAGCTTTATTTAGTTTTTTACCCCTGTCCTAAATCATTCACATTCCTCGGTGGACGTAATGCCCACATGTTATCCTGAATCAAACATTGAATAATTAATCAACTCATACGTTTGTGTTTGCGCATGTATTTGCAAAATTCAATGAAGAGTTCAAACGGTCAAGATTGAAACATTTCCAGTTTTATTAAATTGAGTTAAAATACCGAATATTTAATAGACCATTAAATTTACTTAATTAGTGGCATTTAGTAACGTTATTTACATTTAAACGTTCGTAGAACCCAAACTACGTTCATACGAACTGAACAACTATGTATGTATGTACCATTGTACCTACGTATTATAAAAAAGCATTAAAAAAAAGAAACCTCCTATTTAGATATCAATTACAGAACATAATATGTTTGTTATGTATTAAATGGAATACGGCATAAGTTAAAAACTATTTCGAAATCTGCAGCTCTATGAATGACGTAATTATGTGTGACAACTCTCTAAACTGGATTTTTAAGTACAAAACTCGTTCTGCCGGCATATGAATGGATTTGGAATGTAACAATGCCGTGTACTTGTATACAGGTAACATGAAAAATGCACAGTCGCGACCTTAGCCCAGTTGTGAGCGGCGACGCGCGAGGCGCAAGGCGGCGGCGCGGCGTAGTGGAGCACTCGGCGGCTGCGTGCTGAGAAGCCCCACCAGCAACGGTGACACAATTTCGAAAGAGCCCGGTGTAGGTTGACTTGATTGACACAAGTTGTGGTGGTCTCGAGTTATGTAGCCACTGTGGATCGCGTGTAAATTACACACGACGGTTTTATTGCAACAGACATAACGGAATGTCTCAGAGTAGTCGGTGTTCTGCCTGAACTCTCCCAAACAAAAGAATTTGATAACAGGCTATATACGATGGCATTGATGATAGGAATAACCAAAATAAAAAGAACTGTCGACAAAAAGGTCGTGTTGAGCAAAAACAAGTGACTGTAAACAATTAGATGGTTCGAGAAACTCATTTGTTACTTAAGTAACAAGAAAACAAAATGAATTCTACGTAAACAGCGTATAATAAATACGTTGACTGTTTTGTTTTCCACAGTAGTGCACTTTTCAATGTTACGTAAATTGATGTTACAACGGCGGCGGTAGGAGAAACTACCTGAGCGGTGACAGTGGAGCGAACAGCGATCAGCGACCTTGCCGTGGTCGTCCCAGTCAAACAAATCACCGCACCGCGCAACAAAAACACGAACTACGCACCGAATAAAACTGTACACAGATCTGTACTTACAAAAACTTATATTCACAAGAAACATTATAAATACCAATTACTGAAACAAAAAATATTGTAATTAAAAATCTTAAATGTCAATGTGACATTTGAAACACAAAACCCAATTCTCAAACTCGTTTCAGTATTATTACAAATACAATAAAGTTAACAAAACAATTACAAAAGAAAGAGTAGGAATAAGGAAATGTCACAATGAAGTATGAAGCCCGATAGTTAAGTAACAGTAAAAGTACTTTGATTACGAAACGCTAACGGGAACAGGCTGATATGAACACAGGAAAGTCGTCGATAAACCACACTGCGGTTAGAAGTGGGCCAAGCGCAAATATTACAAAAGAAGAAATTAATATACCAAGCACGTGACGACTCTAACGAGAGCTGTAAAGGAAATCTTTATCCCTAAAGTAAATATTCGGTAAAGTTTTTTTAATATCGCGCCAAGATTGGATAAGTAGAGAAATAACAGACAAAATTAAGAGAAGAAATGAAATCTGGCATCGACTGAAACAAGAGCCAAATAGTGAAGATCTCATGGAAAGTTTTAAAATTGAAAGAAATATTACAGCCGAAACAATTAGGAACACTAAGAAAAAGTACTACTATGAGGCATTTATGAAACATACTGCAGACCCTAAAAAGATGTGGAACTTAATAAATACATTGTCTAATAATAAAATCAAATCACAGTGCACTCCCCCTAAACTTCTAACTGAATCTGGACCTTTAACTGATGGCAACGAGGTTTGTGAAACATTCAACCACTTCTTTTCTACGATTGGCTCCACCTTAGCCAACCTCATTCCTACACAACTACAACAACACAAAACTGTAACAGCCCCAGATTCTCAACCCTATAATAAAGAACTCACAAGCTTTACACCATGCCAAGCAAGCGAAGTCTCCAAAATAATAAAGAATCTAGATTCAAACTGCAGTGCCGGTATCGATGGTATAACTACCAAAGTCGTCAAGTGCGTAAGTGACTTAATCGTGGACAAACTGACAGACTGTATAAACATACACCTTGCCAGTGGAACCTTTCCAGATCAATTAAAGGTAGCCAAAGTAACCCCAATCTACAAATCTGGTGTCAAAACGAATCCTAATAACTATAGACCTATCTCAGTTCTGCCGATTATCTCTAAAATATTTGAAAGGGTCCTTTATACACGATTAGATGAGCACCTCACCTCAATAAATTTCCTCTTTGAAAGGCAATATGGGTTTCGAGCGCAGTCCAACACTCTATCAGCTATTACAGATTTAATTACGAAAATACAAACGAACATTGATCAAAAAAACATGGCGCTAGGTTTATTCATCGATCTTGAAAAGGCTTTTGATACAGTTAGCCATCCTATATTACTACAAAAGCTAAAAGACATAGGCGTATCAGGTGTAGCGTATAAAATGTTCGAATCATATTTGACTAACAGGCTTCAGGTAGTTAAAATCGGAGAATACCAAAGTAAACCGCACAATATCACGTTTGGTGTTCCCCAAGGATCGCTGCTGGGTCCACTGTTCTTTTTAATATACATAAACTCCATCCATAAGGTTCCAATACACGGGCATATTTCGCTATATGCGGACGATACCTGCCTTTTTTATTTTGGTGGTTCTATAGTCGACATGATAAATCAAGCTCAACAAGACCTAGACTCATTGTCCATCTGGTTTCAACAAAATCTTCTAACAATCAATGCATCTAAGACCAGCTACGTCATATTTAAAGCCAAAAATAAGACAATACCACCTCATCCACCCCTTACAATTGAAAACCAAGTAATCGAACTCAAACAACACGAGAAGTACCTTGGATTAAGACTAGACTGCCATCTAAACTGGAAGGTTCAAATTGACTACATCAGATCCAAAATTACATCTTTATTGGGCTCACTACGGAACATCGTGCACTGTCTGCCTCATAGCGTGCGCCAGACAGTGTACAACTCCCTAGTAAAGCCACACATACTGTACCTAATCGAAATCTGGGGTAATGCACCTAAAACAAACTTAAAAGACCTGCAAATTGCACAAAACAAAATAATTAAAATGCTTTTTCATTACGACTACCTAACACCTACAGTTAAAATATACAAAGACACAAAACTCTTGAACATCAAACAACTTCACGCATACTGCACCTGCATACTCATCCAAAAAATACTCAATAAAACCATACATACACAAATTTCATTCACCAAAACACACCAATTACATAACCGTAGCAGTCGTAGAAAAGATCACATCGTACTTCCTCGAGTACGAACCACTCAAGGTAAAAGAACACTTGTTTATGAGGGAGTGCAACTTTATAATAAATTACCAGATGAGATAAAGAGTGCGACTTCGATCAATATTTTTAAGACCCGACTAAAAAAACATGTTCTTGAAAACATTAATATTTATTAACTATAAAAGATAATTGTTACTATATTATCACAAAAAGAATACTTACCTAAAATAATTTTAAATAAAAACTTAAAAATAGCCGTTGTAAACAAAAGTTATACTACTGACTGATTTATCTGCGTTGTGACAACGTGACCGCACTCTTTATCCCAAAGCGGAGGTAGTTATGCATAGTATCGCAACTCAGATTTCTAGGAGTACCCACAGACTTAATTATTTGCTATACTACGAATGTAAATTTAATGATATCAGTAAACACGTCAGATAAATTGTCAGTCCGAGTGTCGAAGGACAATGATTGGCATGTACCTATACAGTTTAAATTTGTTCTCATGTAAGTGAAATGTTATTTCTTTATGAGAATTAAATGTCTTTAACCAGAATATTGTCAAGTGGTGGGCGGACTTCGTATCAAATGATAATACTATCTAGTCTACAGAATAATGTCTCCCTCTTTATGGAACAATGAATTATTTTATAACTAAGTACATTTAACTAATACGAAGAAGGAATTGGTGATACGCGTACAAAAACCAAAACATCTAGAGTCATTTCCTTACAGAGAGATGACTCAAAGTTCTGCTGACTTCAAACACGATAAGATGACATCAACCAGGAAAGTCCATTAATATCTGAATTCGGTATGAGTGTGAGACGAGCTGCAAATTATAAATTAGGAGGGCACACAACGGCGAGTCATTGCAAAAGAAACGTTATTTATTTATTGCTAAAGGCGGCGGCGGAAAATATGACATTGCAGTTTTCTTTATTCATATTTCCACAGTGGGTAGTGACCCACTACCTAAGCATAAGTAGTAACTTAGTTAAAAAACTACCCACTACTAATGGGCACTTTTTTAACCAAGTTACATATGCTAGCATACTAACAGCATTTTATTGACAAATGTTTAATGCATATGTAAATATTAAATACCTAGTGTAATTAACCGACATGCGACATGCGAACTCAATGTCGACGTTTTGATTAAATTCGCGAACATGTACAAATGTTTACTTTGATTTTACATTGTTATGTGATGTTTTTACAGTGTCTGCCTTTCGATAATTGTTACCTGTTTAATAAATCTAGAAAATATGTAATTGTTTGGTTTTTGAAGCAGAAAAGGCGATTGATCCCATGACGAATATTGCAACTTTAGTTCCAGTTAGCACGTTGAAAGAACTGTATCCTATCATTTAATCAGCTGCTCTATTTCGCAATGAGTTTATTGTTGAGGCATAATTGCATATGCGCCGATACACAATACAGATAACTCTTCATGACTTGACAGCTCCAACATACTGTTAAGAAATGCTTCACAAAGTGATTTAATAATGCCAACAACTTGCCTTCAATAGCGTTTAAATAGCAAGCGGTTATTCGTAACAGGACAAGAAAGAGAGAGTCAATCGTAGCCTCGTTGTTGTTGCAATAGTTTTGCAAAAACACCGCCTCCAGCAAGGCTGTCGACACGAGCACGGCGCGGGCGCACACCGCGCAGCCGGATCCGACCAGCTGCTTACGTACCTACCTACCTACAGCTTAACAAGCACATTACTTACTTATACTTTATGTACCTAACTACTTATTCACCGACATTATTTTGGAGGTTACAAGCACAAATAACCAAAACAAAACTGCATTTTTTCAAGCACAATGTTGTAAATGATTAGATTATTCATTGCCTGATAATTCATTGACGTAGATATATCAAAATATCGTAGAAGTATGATTGGGCATTAATTATCTACGGAAGTCCAATGTTCCACGATTGACGTCTCGACGTAGATCTTGTAAAACCGAATACAACAAAACAACAGGAAAATTATACAAATAAATTATGACCGACAGATTTATTGAATTGCATCTCGTATTTAGATTCATATTATCATGGAAAGAGTTTCATGGTAATGGAATTTGTTCAGTTAGCTTGTAACCCGACTACAAACAGCGGTTCCTTGCAGGCCTTGCACTGATTGAGATTCTTCATGAGTTTATAAACATTAGCAACAATGATGTATGACTATCGCAAATTGTTATAAATAATAACTGACAAAGCAGAGGTTTTATTTATATCTACACAGGGAGACAATTGTAAACAAGAAATGTTACGGTGGGACTTACATACGCATTGCGATAATAAATATCCCTAAATAAATAAAGAAAAATAAAAATATGTTATTTTAAAAGTGCCAATCAACTCTTTCGATCAATTTCGCTTTTTGGAAGATCGACATAAAGAATGTGTCGCTCTACCTAAACGATGAGAGGGAGTCTCCCTCATCGTTAAGGTACATTAAATCAGTAAGTTGAGCGACTGAACGCGGCGACAAAAATAGTTCGTACTCAGACCTGTATTACTTGACACTTGACTGGAAAGCAAGCAGTACCTGTAATCTGTATGAAGCAATGAAGGTTTCGCTGCGCCCGCGCCGCGCCGCTCGCCGTCAAAACAAGTTGCGCAATGCGCTCGCATTCCGCTTCTGTTGCGGATGTCACACTCACAATCTAGACGGTTGCGGTTGTTTAGTGTTTATTTGCCTTCTCATGTTTACAAGCATGACTACTCTTTTAAAGTGGTAGATAATAACCGGCCATTCTAATGTCACGTTTACAACTTCAAAATAATCAAGCTGTCTTTTTTGTCCAGCAACCAGTTTTTACAGTTCTAATCTAAAGTTTGCTTTCTAAAAGATACAAATTCGCTCTCCAGCTAAAGACTTCAAAATAAAGTATTAAATTTTACCTAGAGAGCTTCAATTCCAAAATACATATGTTATACCCGCTCAAATAAAATTAATTGAAACAAGATTAAAGTCTCGACCACGCGTTTTTTTCGAAAGGAGATCATTCACGGCCCGTACACAAAATACGAAAATTTGAAAGTGCCGCCGGCCAAAAGAAATAAAGTAAATATTTCGAAAGAAGGTGTTATGGAAAACATTTTTTAGTATGTATGACAGCAAAGCAGTACGACCAATACTAGCGTTGTTTTTGAAGATTGAAAGTATGGATTTTTCTGTAATGGTCCAGTGCAAAAGTATTTATTTAATAGGTATGTTTATCCGGTTCTTTGTTTAGTGTATAGGGAACTTCTCCAAGTTGGTCCCATTTTAATACGGTGATAATTTGATGATGGATTCCGGAGATGAAGAGTGGAACTTCTCAACGGATGGGAATAATTGTGCCGTATTTAAAGATATTTGCTGTTGGTAACATTAAGATTGCAAAACCAGTCTATCATTGACCATCCAAGGGTCCGAAGATGTTTCTTGGAGACAAAATAATATTATTTAATATGATTTATTTAAATCGAACACAGATGACTCATATGCAACTCTTCAACAGATTAGAATTCCAACCGTGTTTTGAGGTATGTTGAGTTACAGCGTTTGTTCAGGAGTATGTCACCTGAACAGACACCTAAAACATTGCAGCAGCGGAAAAAAATCGAATTTATACTTAACGCTCTTGTACATTTCCACCATGTGATAGTAGAACGTAGGAGTTAATAGTAACTGAAATCTAGCGATGCAATTATTGTTTACACCTTTATACGAGTGTCCAAAATATTGCTTTCAAAACTAAGATTTGTGGTATGTTGGTACTTTCCCAGCAAATAGCAGCCAGTGGATTTATAACAGCACAAAGGTCTAGCTTTGCCCTTAGGCCTTTGTTGATACCGTTAAAAAATGTTCAGGATGTTATTTATTTTCAATTAAAAGTCGGTATTTTTTAACATCATGCTGCACAGCTCAAATAAAACTATAATACTTATTATTTTCAAACTTAAATAGCAGCAGAAGGGTTAATGTTGGAGTCTCGTTGTAATAGTAAAAAATGTTGTTATTGTAACTTGTGTTGTTTGTAAACAGGATCCGTTACCGTTACGACACAGTTTCGAATCAAAACAAACGCAAAATATTACCGTTATGTAACTTAGAAAGTTCGCTAAATCAACAACCGTTCTATAGAAGGCAAACTAAAAAAAAAAACACAAACGCATACTTTATTCGATGTTTACTCAGATTTCTTTGTAAGAGTAGATGTTTTTGAAGATACAATAGGTAGATCTAATAGAAACTCGATGACAAGCATAATTATACCAGTGTGTTCTATTAAGGTTTTTTACAGGTTATTCCATTTCTATATTTGTCTTTCTTGGAAATGGATCGATGAAAGTAGCGTGGGCGGAACACAGTGAACAGTTGACCTAAATGAATGACTTTATGCATGAACGTGCGGATCACAACAACAACCGTATCAACGTACTGCAAAGTGCTCATAAGTTGTATTTTTATGATGATTGGCATTATTTCAGCATGGGTATACTTCAGTAATCAGTATTAATACTGGCACTTTTTTATTTAAATGTAAAGCTCTGAGGTCTAATCCAAAACTTTTACAAACAGAGACCTGAAAACTCTTTTATTTTTAGCTCCGTTCGAAGCCTCTAAATAAAATAAGTGATAGTCTGGGCATCACATTTCATGGATAAACAACATTTTATGCTAGGGTAGTTTCACAATGATTGCATGTGACGGAGACGAGACGTGGCATTCACGCAAGCGCGGTCACGTTGCGTTTGTTTGTAAACATGTCTACTGACTGGTGAAGGTTACTAACAACATGTACCAGGTGGTTTCACTTTACAATAGTGTCCGTTTTAATTTCCATGTTTTGGCTACGTAACGCTGAGTTTTGGCTTTAAAAATATAATAATTATAAATAAACGCCCGTCACGTTTTAATTTAGACTAGCTTTTGCCCTCGGGTTCGCCCGCGTGGATTTCGAAAAATATTCAACGGGAACGTACTACCGGGATTAAAAAGTAACCAATAGGTTAATCCAGGTTACGGGAAATAACATGGTTACATACCTTTTTAACCCTTCGGGGGTTTATTATCAAAAACGCTGAGACACGTATAAATTAATTTTCAATCGTCAGCTTAAACACAAAATTTGAAGATCCTAACTTCAAAACTGACGGACTTTCATATAAACTTCCATACCCTATTTAATCCCTTTAGGGGTGCTATTCCCAAAAATCCTTTTTTAGTGGATACTTACTCTTCAAAAAGATCACACCCTGCCATGTCACTAAGACCAGTGGTTTGGGCTGTGTGTTGATATATCACTCAGTCAGTCAGTTTTCCATTTTATATGTATATATTTTTTATTTTGTATTTCATATAGATTAATCGAGGTGACAAGCCAGGTTTCATCGCTGTTGCATTTTACACAGCTTAACACCGGCTAGTCTTATGTATTTTTTAAATTTAAATAAATGAAGTAGTTAACACGAAACCGTGTCACTTTCTGATCTCAGCCAAACAGAAAATTCTGCTCAACTGTATCAATGGAGAAAGGTTGGTAAACAAGGACCCAAAACACCAAAACAGAAGTGACGCATCACATAGAATTTCACCTGCATACCGTAACAGAGTGAATCAGTGTTTACCACGCATTCTTTATACGACAAGAGTTACGATACCATAAAAGGCTGTGTTTCTTACTTACCTCGTTCCGCAAGAGCGGCCTAGTTGCTGATACCCTTGGACGCCATCTGCCCATGTATTTGTTCCTGGATAGGAAATAAAACATATTAGTCGATCTTTTTACGCGTTAAGCAATGTTATGTGGAAGAGAATATCAATATTTTACTTGGTTCTTGAGCAATGTTTATTTAAAACCAAAGGATGCATTAAATTATTTAGATGCATTTGTAAGAATCAAGATAGATTCGTTAGATAAACGTTACTGATGAATAGAGACTGAAATGTGCAACATAAAATAGTCATAAATAAGTAGGCACCTACTACAAAATAATGGATGGATTGAGTGAGGAATGAGGAAGGAGTAAATGGTGTACTTTTGCGCCGACCCCAAGTAGAATGGGACAGAGGCAGCAAGATGACTACAAAATAATGCTTTTTTTAGGGTTCCGTACCCAAAGGGTAAAACGGGACCCTATTACTAAGACTCCGCTGTCTGTCTGTCTGTCTGTCTGTCTCCAGGCTGTATCTCATAAACCGTGATAGCTAGAAAGCTGAAATTTTCACAAATGATGTATTACTATTGCCGCTATAACAACAAATACTAAAAATTAAAAAAAAAAATATATTAAGGGGGGCTCCTGTGGGGGCTCCCATACAACAGATATGATTTTTTTTTTTTTTTTTTGCCGTTTTTATAGATAATGGTACGGAACCCTTCGGCGCGAGTCCGACTCGCACTTGGCCGGTTTTTTAAAAGAGAATGCTCATGGAAGTATGGAATCCCGTACCATGCTGCATCAAAATCAAACCTTGTTTTTTATAGACTACACTGATCGTATTAACTCCTACAAAAATTATTTTTGAAAAAAAAACCCGCGTTTCAGAGTTATTTTATAAAATCGAAACTAACCTAAAAAGTAGGTCTATTTTTTCGACGCTACCAACGACGTATTTTAACACACATACATTACATTATTGCTCTAAAAACAGCGTAATACACTAATATTAGTAAGAATTACGAGTTAAAGTAACATCCACAGTATGCTTGACTGAAACTCGATTTTATTTTAGACCTTTACATTGCCAATAGTCAGTCAGTACAGTACAAATGTCAGATGCCACAGATAAGATAACTATAAACCATAGAGTATAGTAAGTGCTATAAACTAGTCGGGATTTAGGGATGTAATCGATAAATCAAAATCTTTAGGCTGAGAAAATCTATTTTGTTGCAAATAGCAATAAACCAAACTAAATCGATTTGGTGTACTGATCTTACTTAATTGTAATTAATTTTAGAGTCCGCTCGACAGACAAGGGTTTGTTCAATTGAAACGGAACGTCATTTATATTCAGTTGAAACGGAACGTCATATAAAGGGAGTAAAACAATATTCGTACTTTTAAACTCGAAAAGTATATTTCCAGTTCAAAAATCAAATCCCCGACGCGTAATGCCGTAAAAAAATATGAAACTAATTACTATAATATTTTGGTTTTGAGGCGCGAGACTTTTTGGTACCAACTTTGGTCATTGTCCTTTACTACTGTCAACGAGATTTTATGATTATTTTCTTGGAAGCCGTGTACTGTTCGATATTATCAGTTATATTTTTATAACTTGAAAACGATCGTTCTACATCCACATTATAAATCAATTAGAGGTATTTTTAAAATAGGTGCTTTTTTGCAGGACGTCTGGCATATTTTTGCATTTTTCCAGTTAGATAGGTACAGTTAACACTAAAGGAAATACGTCCAAAAACAGTCATAATATGCAAGTGAGCATGTACAATATAATAATCCGGTCACTACTGCAATAAGCATTTTCTTGGTTTTTTTTTATATCCAAACATAAACAAGACCAAAACCTTAAATTTTACTGAACTAGGTACTAAAAAACAAATTATCGGAATTTTGTTGTATCCATAATAATTACGACGCCGAAGAACTTAGCAACAGATTTTCAGCTGCATTTTCATGGACAATAAATTACATGCCATCATCTTGAACGTGTGGAAATAAAACTGACGCCTATGTATGTACTTAGGTTTGAAATTATTGTACACCAACTTAGGTATAGGTACTTAATAAAGGTTAAGTATTTGAATGAAGTAACCATGTGATCGCCGCGCTCTAGGTCGCTTCAAGCAGGTTAATTAAAATCACACTAGAGAAGTGATACATGCCTTAGGTTTTAAATTGGTACCTACCACTACCTACCTACATGTCGGCTATTTCAGGCGGACAACAAAATGTTAGCATTGTTTACACAGCGCTGTTGCGCTTTTCCTTCAATGTGGATCTCCCTATATTATATCATCGATGATTGGTTCGTACCTAAAACATTGGGTTTTATTTATAAATATTTCAATAGCTCCCAGATCGTCTTTTTGTCCATTCACAAAATCTAATATTCCTCGTACAAAATGGACAATACAAGTACAAACTGAGACAACCCACTGACCAGAAAACAATCACTTCAGTGTACTTTCGATCCTTCCACAATTATTTTACCTCTGACAGCTGCAGTCCAACTTAACAGCAACCTTATTTTCACTTAAATAAAGATCACTATAATTTTGACAGACTTGTCAGTGATAGATAGCACAGCCTAACAACGACCTTATTACTACGAACATAAAGATCACAGATTTTGACAGCGATGCACAGGAGGAGGTAAAATAACTGTGAAAGGACTGTACACACAACATAATGTCAAAGCAATTCATTTCCAGTATAACATGGACTCGCTTACGCTCGCTTGCTTTGGCTCGCGCTTGCCTCGCTTTTTCCCGTACAATGACAGATCCGCTTATAATGGTTTTGCATAGCTTGATTGGTCGTCGTGTGTACCTATTTTGCGAGCTGTTTCCATCATTCTTTGGTGAGTTGCGTTGAACACTCATGCATTTTGGGAGGTACAGAATGTACTGTTGCGCAATCTGTCAAATATATTTAATAGATTTTCAACTTTATGGCTAACGAATTAGGTTCACGGTTGATTGGGAAAATTTGACAGTTTCGAGTAGCTTGATGTGCTGGCGTCTGTAAATAATAGATACACCGCCACACCAATATTTTACATGAAGCGAAAGCTCATCTGACTTCCAAACACAACCCAATTAGGTACATGGTAACACAACAGACCTAACACCAACCAAAGTGGCTACTAAAACTCGATCTTGCCAGACTTTGACTGGCAATGATCAGGTATGAATGACAGCCGGGACCACTACGAGGCCTGCCTGGTGCCTGACATGCTATCTGAGGCATGAAGGGGTCTTGGTAGGAAATGGACGGTCACCCATCCACGGATCGACCGCGCCAAGCAAGTGCAACTTTGATCGATGTGGCTGTAACTTAGACATATCAGTAAGTTAATACCTTTTTCCAAGAGACGAAGATGGACTTAGGATAATAATTCTCCTCCCAAATCAAGGTCATTTTCCATTTGAGCATTTTACTAGGTAGGTACCTACCCTTAGTTTCGGATTCATGCTCTCTATAATAGAGCTAACGTAAATCATCAACGTTTTTTTTTCCTACGTGTATAAAAATTAATTAGTGTAAAAATAAAAAGGCACCAATTTAGGTCCTTGGCTTTGAGCCTAGCCTGAGTAAAATATCATCGGAGTGGTGTGACATACGGAAGGACGGACGCGGACGGACACACTAAAAGATGGTGAGGTCGAAATTATAGTTCCGTTGGGAAAAAATAATATTGTTTTTTTTTTTATAATATCAAGAAAAGGAATGGGTTTTATACTACCTACGTAGGTCCCCAATTCCTTTTCTTGATATTATAAAGGTAAAATATTATTAACATTTTATTTTTTAAAAGAACGTAATAAACTTAAAGCAATAATTACTGCCAAGAACCCAATTTAGGTCCCTACAATTATCATGAAATGTTGCTAAATTATTGAATTGAGAGGAACACGTCAAATTCTAGACGGAATTATTGATAAACAAACGACATTGACTTGACAAGATTAGATTCAAGGTCGTCTAGTCTAGATACGTAGGTATGAATAAAAGTTGGGTTATGTAGAAATGGAAAATTTAAGAAATGCTGAATTAACGTCCAATAAGCGGAGGCTAAAATCATTTAGTTTTATATTTACAGAAAGCACCAGAATAAAGATAATAACACTATACCTACCGTTACAATTTCAGCCATTGCAAAATTATGACCTCGATTATTAAATTTGTTACAGTTTTCAACACAAACACCAAAACGAATCGACGGCCAGCGTTTTCGAATGTTTTCACTTAATACCTAGAATGATTTAATATGCCCGCGACATCACAATTACACACTTGTACGTTTGATTGCAAATATCCTAAAAAAACAATCACTTAAAATTATTACTATCAGCCATTCAACCCAAAATCCAGCATGACTGACTATTACGAAGTTAGATATAACGCCATCTGGTGACCTCTACTAAGATCAGAGGAGATGATTCCGTACAAATGGTCAGAAACGGAAATATGTTATCAATCCGCGTTGGAGGTAACCTAATCATATTTGTTTCCTGGTTCTGTCAGACTTCCGATAGGTGGCAGTAAGAAAGATATCTTAGGGAATTCTGTGAAAAGATACCTGGCGTGGAAAAACAATTTCAAATCATCTCTGCATTTAATAGTAATCATGCATTTTTTTAATTACTGTCGTTATGATTTGTGTAAAGCGTTAGGTACATTATAATGTAGTAGTAGTTTAAGCGAAGTTACGAGACAAAAGAAGTGAAAGGCTCATACATGTTAATCAGTCTTCATTTTCATGTTTCATCGATGACGTGTCAATCAATTTAGTATACTCGAGGTTCTCCAAAGATCCCGCTCAACTATTAATTTCAAATTACGGCAGTAAAATATTACCCTGATCACAGCCCCAAGCATTCCGATACAGGGCCTGCAGTCTCGACATTAGTAACGACGCTGTCGCAAACTTGAGATCGCTAAATAATAACGAAAAAAATCGGTTGCAGTAACGATGCTTGCGACAAACGCAAGTCTCTACATCCAAGATAGCGCGCAAAGTCGTATATTATCTTGACATAAGAATGTCGGTACGCTAGCGAAAACTGTATTCATAGTTCAGTTTTTTTAAAGACAATTTTTTGGCTTTACAAAATCTCCCTGAATATGGGGAAAAATGGAGAACATGGGTCAATAAAAATAATTGGTTTTCTTGCAACTTAAACTGAGACTATACAAGCCTTATTTTGAAGGCACTATATTTCATAAAAACTCGTAAGTAGAGCTAAAACGTTTTTAAGAATTGAAATAAATCATTAAATATTTAAGGAAATTAGAATTTGCCTCCTTGCAACATTGACTTAAGTGTCAAACTTGTCAAGTGTCAAGTCAATTGGTCTCATTTGTTGTCATTGGAAACCAATATTTGTTGTGTTTGATTTCAATTGTATTTTCTCAAGCATTATTCATTGATAGCCAAGAGTACAGTACCTCCTCTGCTAACCTCTTTCTGGCTAAAGCTGTGGCCCCACCGAATATACTTCTACATTCACATATATGTAGCTACGAAATGATACTGAAATTCGAAAAAAAGCCCGTGGTCGGGACTCGGTGTGTTTGAAGAGATGGCTGAAATGCATATAGGAGCTCCGTGAACAATTCTCTAGTTATTCCGTCAAGATACAGAAATAAGCAAATTCAAGGGATTTTTCATTTTCACACTGATTTCGTGTGATGTGTCGAACCATACCAAAGCTATCGCAGGCAGCATGTAGTGAGCTGTTCACACTACAGAATACCTCCGAGGGGCTGCGGACTACGGTAACGGAATGACGAAGAACAAGCAGAAAATCAAACTGAGTGAAATAGTGTAGTGTGTGTAATATTGATCAGAGTTTTTCAATACCATATGTGTGTATTCGCTGTGTTCCAATATTTGATATTACCATATTATAGTTATAGGGGATACACAGCAGAGCTATCACGAGTTTAAATGGCACAAAAGAAATGCTTGTGTGCAAGATAATTCCAAAATATTCAATAAAAAAAGGTTTGAATCTTGTCAACCCATCTTCAAATCATAGAACCTTATAACTATAAGAAATAGAAGAAGCCATCTATTACATTCATGAATTTATTATCCAAACCTGTTAAGTGTAAAATGAAACTCTTTCAGAATAGATATAACTCCAACATGTCACTCGTAGAATTACCCGTACACAGAATCTAAATATTTACCTAATTTCTACCTCAGAAAGTATCCTATCATATAATATTTTTGTGTACCTTAAGGAAATGGTTAATTCAACAAAATTAAGTATCAGGCATGCCTCACAAAAATACGAAGTTTGTAGATGAAAAAAAGCACTACCTAATGATAGTGCGGGTAAACAGCAACTAGTTTCGAGGCCTGAATCACGGTGTGCCAAGGCGAAACCATGGTGCCTCTAAATTTTGTGGGCAGTGCGTCACTGGTGTAAATGGCGACCCACGTGTATGGTGCACATCGGACGAGGTGCAGCGCGGTTTCCACTGGCATCAATGCCCAGGCTTCTATTTGAAAAAGAACGTAACTTCCAGTCCGAGGGCACATCAAAAAGAACTGTTCCACTCAAGTTAATCATTTGCCTGCCTGCAGTTCAGACTGAAAAGTTACTGCGCCTGGCCAGATTATGAGTGTGTGTTCAACATCTCGTAGAAGGGATTAGTCGAAATCGATCGATTAGTGGTAACACTCAAGTTGTGATGATAAATAAAAAATCTCTTGATTTAATAATCATACATTTATTATTCTGAATTTAATACTGTATTACATAGAAGAAATGCACTTCTTAGAAACATTCAGAAGACTTCCCTTTGGGACAGTTTTATATAAGGAGTCTCTCTCCATATATTTATTAAATGGGATAAATATGTCGCTCATGATAATATAATCAATATTTATGAAGATCTGCATTGCCACATACTTAAAAATCTATGTATATTTTTCACCAACTCTCAATTTTCGAAACTAAATCCTTAAATAGTAAAGCATAAAAGTACGATTGCCCATGAGATATCTGTTGGATCAATAAAATTTTGGAAATTAACAACAAATAATATACTCTACAGTTAGTGCTTATACTGCCGCTGCCACATAATTTGTCAACAACATTTTCCATCACAATAAAGAAACTAGAAATCAATGAACAAAAAGAAATGAACATAAAAATTTGGTGACCGCATAGAAAGGCATTGTGACACATATCCAACATAGTGAGTACTCAATTTTCGAGAAAACACACAGCAAGAGAAGAAAATACTACCAATATAAATACAGACATCTTAATTCATTCAGTCAAAGTGGAACATGTATAAAATATTTATTAATAAGAAATAATCAGTCTTGTTTAGAGAAAACATTTTGTCAAAACGCGGTGAGCACGCTTTGATATAAATATTATCACAATACAATATGTCAGATATGATGTCATCCCTTCTCATGGACGTAACTAGTATATAAATCGCCTGCTACGCTACTTAGTGTTATTATCACAGTTGTTTAGTAGAGGTGGGTGCAGTACTTTGTACATAATAATACAGGAGCTACCTGCGATCCGCGACCATTCCGGACACGACACACGATGGCCAATCTAAATTACGCACGCATAACTAGCATGGCCGTCCTACCGCCACAAGTGACCTACTTCAGACACAATCTGATTAATAAATAGTAAAAAAAAAATCTAACGACGACTTCCCTGGCCAGCTAGCAAGATATTCATCTTTGAGACGAAATTACGCACATATACATCCTTTCATGGCAGTCTTCTCTTATAATGTACACAAATAACAAAGCAAGCCCGCATTTAAACTCGTCACGAATGCGAAACTCACAAACACGTTGTTCACCCCCTATATCCGTTTATCAGACCCGTTGCTATTACATCGTATCTCAGGGATGTTTCATAAAACGGGGTTCATACTATAGATAATAACTTTTACGTCCCATTGAACTGGTTCATTTTCGTCACCTAATGGTTAACGGAAAACTAAATTGAATAACAATAAATTATTAAATCTTACACCTATTATAATTATTATATATTTGTGAACGACTTGCAAGCTTTGTTGTCACAAACATTCCCATGAAATTCGCTCAAATAGTCAAAAAATATATTTTTGTCTAGGAAACACATTCCAGACTTAGGAAGTGCTCTTATGCATTACAATTGACCAACGCAACGACAGGTTATATAGTAATGAAATATCACAGATTTTTCCAAATCTTTGGACTGTAACGGGCATCTAAACAATACATACGTTATAATAACTTTCAGTATAATTTGTACCTATTGACTTTCTTATTAATAGCCTTTAGAACCCGTGTACGTACAAAGAAATCCAGTAAGTAACTAGACGACTTATCTGAAATGATGACATAAAAATAATCAAAAATAAGAACAAATCACTTATTTTGCTATGAAAGTAAACATTGTGGTTGATTATTTATCACGCACAAAATACTTCTAAGTTAAATGCATGTTATATACACACTTCTACATTTTTGTGAATGGTAAAATGAGGTTTTTATTTCAAAGCCCAACTTTGTCTTAGATCAAATTGACGCTGACTAATTGTATCCCTAGGCATAATATTCAAGATTATAAAGATCTAATCTTTAATAAAAAAATAACATTGAAATCAGTGACTGAAATGTCATTGACATCACTTTACATAAGAAAAATATTCACAATTTTATCTGGCAATACAGATTGTTACTATGAAGTATATCAAAAGCATTTTTATAACGCGTTT
Source organism: Eurois occulta (assembly GCA_950022335.1). Lineage (NCBI taxonomy): Eukaryota > Metazoa > Arthropoda > Insecta > Lepidoptera > Noctuidae > Eurois > Eurois occulta. The sequence continues at coordinate 9,609,373 of OX465496.1, forward strand.
TTAAGTATTTTAATTTTCTAATACTAAATTGTCCCATTTTCCACTGGATTCAATCGTTAATAGTAAAAATAATTTATACAAAATATTTCAGATAAATTTCTGTCATATTAAAACCTTCCCCCTAAATTTTCAATCATCTTCTATATGTTTCGTGCATTTCGTACATCATACAGACACTTTAAAGAAACGAAAGGCACCCAGGATTACACGAGTGGGTACCCACACCAACTACTCTAACAAATATAATGATTAAAATCTAAAGTGGAACTGACAATTTTTTTTTTTCATAATAATGTTCCACTACACAATCATATTTTGGAAAAAAAATAATTCTCTGTTGGCAGCATCATTGCTGTTCATAAATATACGTGTGGTATCCACAAAAAATTACAGTTTTACACTTTGAGTATATCACAACTGCCCAAATATGTGTGTGAACTGTTTTCTGTGTTACATGTAACTTACACAGCCAACAGAGAATAGCCTTATAAACCTAACACACATTATTAACTTTAATTCAAATGGATCTGAAAGAGAATTCACAAAGTTTTATCTTGGTATAGACAAAGTATTTACGCTCTAAAGGGTAATCTAGTTGACAATGCAATTTTTAACATTAGTCATTATGGTAAGGATATATTGTCCACACATTTAGTAAGTAAAAATAATTTTGTAAGCCTTCATTCAGATCTAACAAAAAAGATGAAATTAATAAAATATTATTGACATCGAAAGAATCAACACCCCGCTTAGACGTAAGGATTATCTGATATTATAGCTCAAGTACCAAAATACGGACAATGAGAGAGCTTAAAGGGAAATCTATGCTGAACATCAATATACTATGAAGTCGATAATGCTATCGCCTACAAATTGGCATACGCCTTTAAACCGGTTGTTTTTAGGTAGTGCTTAGAGGCGGTGTGTCGTCAAAATCTTATTACTGCTGCACTGGAGCCGCGTAAAGCAGGGGGCCGGGAGGCAGGTGCGCGTAAGGCCCGCTTACACCCACTGCAGCTTGGTAGCCGCAGGGACCACCGCCACCAACACCACCGCCGTAGAACTTTCCACCTGGAGTTAAAAAAAAACTTAAGATTGAAGAGCACCACAATTCATAATATATCATTTATAGTGATAATAAAATTAAACTCAAGTTTGAAGCAAGATAGGCCTCTATACTTGTACTTTAGAATCCAAAATTATTACAAACCTAGCATCTCCTGATGATGAGGGTGCATCTGGGGGTAGTGCTGTGGTGTAGCAAAGTGTGGTGGTGGAGATCCATATGATGACCCTGTGCCGTTGGTCTGTTTACCAGCGTTGTTATTGCGGTACTGTTGGCCACCGTTGCGCATATCTAAAACAGAATTAAAATAAATATAAGTTTAGTTTAATTCACATTTGCTGCAAGAATTATGATAAATATATATTAAATACTAACTGTTGTATGGGCGTTGGGCATATCCATTCTGTCCATTGTATCCATTTTGATATCCATTATTGTAACCTCCTTGGTAGTTGCCCATAGATTCAAATACATTGGGGCTAGGGAAGGGAACTTGCTTTTGATAGCTGTTCTGTCTATAACCCTGATTTCCTTGGTTTTGGTTTGAGAATCGAGGAGCTTGTGGGTTTCCACGGTTTTGGTAAGAGTTTTGGTTTTCTTCAGGGTTTGAATTAGCCATCTTGTTGTTCCACTGGTTATTCTGTTGTTGTCGCGGTGAACTGGCACCACTGTTGTTTTCTTTGCGTTGTTGCCAGCGGTTGCGCCCTGTCGATTTAAATTGTTTTTGTTAAAAACAAATATTTTTGCTGTATGTGTACCATTTCCATTTATATTATCAAACTTACCAGAGTTATTGTTGTTATTGCGAGCCATATCACTTAATTTAGCTGGCGGGTTCTGGCCAGTTTCGCGAAGCACAGCAAGTAGGCCACGAGCTTGGCGGGCGTCTCCGGATGTGAAGTAGGTGTAAGCTGTACCTGACTGTTGGCAACGCCCAGTACGACCTAAATAATTAAGTATTTATTAGCTTTCTGTATTAGTATTCCATGAAATAGAATTGAAAATTTAAAAAAAAAATGACAATATTCAAGTAAATGAGTACAAATACAAATGTGTAACAATTCAATGATCTTGTATCCTCTTTGAATGTACCTATTATGACTTTTACTACGACGGAATTCGTAAATATTATGCATATATTTTAATATATTTGGAAAAAGTAAGAAAACAAAAACCAAACTAACCAATTCTATGAATGTAATCTTCAGAAGAATTTGGGTAATCAAAGTTGATGACAAACTTGACGTCCTCGACGTCAAGGCCACGTGCAGCAACATCTGTGGCAATGAGGATGCTGGTCGCGCCGTTTCTAAATTCCGTCAAAACTGCATCGCGCTCAATTTGAGACTTGTCACCATGTATAGCAAGAGCATTGTGCCCCTTGCGACGAACAGCACGAGCAATATCGTCCACCTGGAATCATATTGTCTATTGAGCTTATACTCGATTATGATTTAATATGAAGGTGTGATAATGGTAAGCTAATTATACCTTTTTCTTAGTTTCCACGAAAACAATGACTTTATTATCCCTCTCTTGAGAAATCTCTTTCAGCAAGTTAGTCAACTTTATCTCTTTTTCATGCTCTTCACAAACTTCAATTATTTGTTTTATGTTATTGTTGGCAGACAGATTTAATGAACCAATGTTAACTTTGACATAATCATTCAGGAAATCTTCAGCAAGAGCTTGAATTTCCTTGGGCCATGTGGCAGACCACATCAGTACTTGGCGATCAGGGCGAATTTGTTCAATGATCTTACGAATTTGGGGTTCAAAGCCCATGTCTAACATTCTGTCAGCTTCATCCAGAACCAAATAAGTGCAGCGGCGCAGGTTAGTTGTGCCACGTTCCAAGAAATCAATCAATCGCCCTGGTGTAGCAATCACTATCTCCACACCCCTCTCCAGATCTCTAGCTTGAGGTCCTTTGGGTGAGCCTCCAAATAAGCAAGTATTTCTAATGAAGCCACGTGCACTGTAGCTCTGAGCAACTGATTGAATTTGCTGAGCTAACTCCCTCGTAGGAGCAAGAATAAGGGCAATTGGACCATCGCCACGCTGGATGCGCTGTTGATTTACGATGTGAACAGCAGCAGGTAACATGTATGCAAGGGTTTTACCTGAGCCTGTTGAAGCAATGCCTACCATATCACGTCCAGACAATGCAATAGGCCAACCCTGAGCTTGGATGCCAGTAGGCTCAGCCCAGCCCTGTTCTTTGATGGTGCTCATTATGTCATCAGGGAAATTACCTTCATCAAAAATTTGATTAGGGCGTGGAATATTATTACCACTGACTGTTATTTCCTTAGATACTCTGAACTTCTGCACATCGTCATCTGAACGACCTTCTACATTGACATGTGGTTTATAGAAATCTTTTTGGATTGGCTCAAGTTGTGATAAATCCCACATGGGCTTGACCAAGCTATCTCCAGGATGCTTAGTTTTCTTTCCTCTTTGCTTGCTATCAAAAACAGCTTGTTGCATATTGTTGGGATTGAAAACTTTTTTGGGTCCAAAATTTTGTGGTCCATTCTGATTACTAAAATTTTTAGGGCCAAAATTATTTTTGGGAAAACCTTGTTTTGGTCCTCCAAAATCAGGTTTTCCGTTGGCTCCATAAAACTGCATATTTCCACCTGCCGCTTTATCAGCTTCATAATCTTTCTTCATGGGTTGGTTATTATAGTTGCTTTTCATTTTGTTGAAATCTTTTGGTCCACCAAAATCACCTTGGTTTCCACCATTTTCATTTTTGAAGTCATTCCTCATCCCATTAAAGTCATTTCTGGGCCGAAAATTGGGTTTGTTTCCCATGTTTCTAGGGCCAAAATTTTTAGGTCCCCCAAAATCCATTCCATTAAAAAATGGGATTTTACCGAATTGTTCATTCCGGTCTGGTCGAGGCCTGAAATTAAAAGTTGTTAAATACATATGTTATAAGTAACTGAAGATAGTGACTTCTTAAAGTGATCACTAATGTAAGCCAGTAAGTGGGAAGAAATAATAGTAGATTTGTAACTTTGATAATGCTAAAAACATTTAAATAGCTTTTATGTAGGTACTTACATTATGTAAAAAAGAAACTTGTCAGTCAAGGTAAGGCATTTGTCATTTATTAGATGTACACAATTTGGACATGAGGTTTCATGAAAACTTCCACATGAAGATACAAAATCCAATTTTATACAAGCACATTACTAACAAAAAGATAAAATACAGTAGAGCCCTGCAGTAATAATAATCCAAACATTACCTCAGAAGATCACAGTGATTATTCCATGAGAGCTTCTACTTACGTATTGCTGCTCCTTAGACCTCGAGACAGTATGGACTACCGTAAAAAATGGGTGAAATGTTGTATCTCATACTTTTACCTTTGCAACATGTCCTTTGATGACAATACATGGCTGGCTGTGCGGGTTTGATTGTTACATGACTATTTTCTAAGGCCTACCTACAGAAGTTGTTCCAGGTCTGGCTGTTACACTACCACAAATCAAGGTTATGACAGTTATTGCAGTGTTTTTTTTTTCTCTGAAAATCTATTGGTTTGATTACAAACAAAACTAAGGGTTGTGGCAAATTAAGTCTATTGCTTTGTTTTTATTTATAAAATTCCAACCATATGTCATTGTTTATATTTCTTATAATATGCATTCAATCAGCAGTCCCATCTGAAAAACTTACCTGTATTCAATTGTTAAAATTAATTTCAGGCCAATGTTATTGTCTGTTTTTATTAATTGAAGAGGCTCTACTATATTAAAATTTCTGATTGGTAAAAGAAGAAATAAAGCACAAGAAAATCCAGCAATTTACCAAATTTTCAGTAAAACTGTATCTTCAGTAAATGCTTTTGTAACTTGCAAAACTATGTACCTCTCATCCAAAACAAGACACCAAAAATTTAAGTAATTTTAACACCTTACCTTTTGTAAATCTGTCTGTTATAATTTAGTTCAGTAATACAGTCAAGGTCATTACTATCTTTATTGTATCACTTTATGAATTATTATTGTTTACTAGTTTTAAGAGTTTACACATTTCTATTTTCCTGGGCAACTAACAAAAAAACAAGCTTCAGAGACAGAATAGAAGAGGACATGAAAGGTGACTTGTCAGCCAACCACCCTCTTCTTGCTAACCGGCCCACAGACTAACCTGTAGACTTATACAATAATTGACAATTAAAGATCTGTAATAATAATGTTATTGACTGGCAACATACTGATTGCTTGAGACAGATTACTGCCGACATAACAATCTCCACCCACATATCTTTTGTTTAAATAAGCTACAATTACACCCCATCAAGACAAATATCATATTTAAATTATGCTAATGTGTCTCTTAATATTATAGAATAAATGTGTATTTCTCCCACTGTATCAGCAGTTACCACAGTGACCACTTTCCTTAAAATAGGTCAAGGCTATGTAATCATTTTTTAGCAGACAGATGCTATCCCGCCCCACCCATCCACCAGTGAAAGTATAAATTTCTAGTTTTTACTTAACAATGAAAATAATAAAAGGCTTGGAATGCAAACTATGAACCTGTTGCCACAAAAAGATTGACAGACAAGCTTAGTATCTCAGACAAATTTACATTTCCAATTTTCAAATGAGTAAACGGCATTAAGGTAGGTAAGCTAAATAAAGCTTAGGGATAATTTTGGCATTTGAATGAGCTTGATCACAATCAATTTTGATTTGTTTGTATTTCAAATAGTAAAGGCTAAGTTATATTATGCATAACATAACAGCCTTGTAAAATGTTGGATAATCTGAAGTGGCTAATCCATGTGAAAATCATTGTAAGTACCTAATTATTAGCATGATTTGAGCAGAAAGTTTGGGATCCCAGATCAGTTACAAATTGCTTGTAAACATGTCAAATCTGTTTAAATTAACTAATTGGTCCCGGATTTTTATTCTATATGATTTTCAAGAACGCCTCGTGAACGAGACATGTTGGAAATAAGTAAACTGATCAACATTTTTGGAAGAAGCAACGCACATATTTACTAGGACTGGTGAAATATCAAAGAATCTAAAACGTGAAATACCATTTTCACCATAAATTAGGCAAAATTTATGAACACAAAGAGAAATTTCCAGAAAACGGCACTATTGATTTTGTGGGTTGCGCGTTCAATATCAGCTGAGCAGAATGAATGCACTTCACAAAATGGCCGCCCGTGAAGTACACGATCGATAATGTGAAAAACCCCACAAAGGTGAAAATTTGAGAATCATGCCAGAAGCTTACATCGGATGCTGGTTGTGGAATCCGTTGTACTGCATCCTGAAGCGTTGTGAATCTTTGCTGTGGTCTTATGAGGTGCTGATCGCTTGAGTAGGTATCTGGAACAAGATGATGACAATCACGTTTAAGAACAAAATAGCATTGAAATTAGGCTACTAATCTAATATTTTTTCACAAATTAATACTGACCTCTCGATTAGAGAGAATTTGGGATTCTTAAAATTTTTTCATTCACGAGCGACCTTTCTCAGACCCGGCGAACGAACAACTCGATAATGGCCGCCGACCGGAAACGGAATTTAACCAACTTGACTATTGCCACATGAATAAAACTAGTTCTCTTTTGTCTACTAGCAACAATATCACATAGAGCCTGGGCATAAACGTTCGAAATGTGCTAGAATGTCTTCCTAAATTCGTCAAAAGAACGATCTGGATAATTCAGAAACTGAAACTGTTCAGCATACCATTTTTTATTCAAATCACTCATCTTGCAATTTTTTTCTGGTATTTCATGATTTAGACAAGGAAAGGCAATCGCTACTGGGCTACTCGCTTGTAGGCTACACGTGAGTGAGCTACCGTAGCCCAATATTGCAACTATTTTTTTTTTATTATTTCTTTATTCATTGTCCTAACATATTATTTACATTGTTAAATATTTTTAGTAACAAAAATTATAAAAAACCTTTAAAAATATAAAAAATAGTAGCCCACCGGCATCGGGAACAGGGTCCGAGCTACCGGTGGTCAGGGCTCTTGAGAGAGGAACCTCCTAACAATACGTGCCGTGTCCAGAAGAACTGCCTTCTGAATCAAGCGCTTGATCCAGCTGCCCAGCAAGAGCCTCCTCAGATGGTGGTCGAGTCGAGGCTATTGGCTATTAAGCCATTGGCCGACACGACTATCGGCACAATGACTGCTGTACTCACGTCCCACATGTCGACAGCCTCGTGAGCCAGATCTAGATATTTGAATTGTTTATCTTTCTCTGCTTTCACGAGGTTCTCGTCATGCGGGACCGTAATATCAACAATCATTGCGCGACGCTCCAATCGATCTATCACCACAATGTCAGGCTTATTGGCAACAATAGTCCTGTTAGTGATGATGGGTCGATCCCAATACAACGTGATATTACCATCATCGAGAACTGGGTCGGGCGCATACTTATAGTATGGCACTTCTGATTCCACAAGTTTGTACTTCAAAGCAAGTTGCTAGTGGATAATCCTGGCAACGAGGTTGTGTCTATGCAAGTACTCTCCGTTAGCCAGACGAGAACACCCAGAAATAATGTGTCGGATCGATTCTCCCGGACGGTGGCATGCCCGACATATGTCAACCGTGCCATCCTTCACAATGTATTTCCGGTAGTTATTCGTCATCAAAACTTCGTCCATTATTGCACAAACAAAACCTTCGGTTTCCCCGAATAGGTCACCGAAGACACGGACGCTAAGAAGTCTACATCGGGCCCATGTAGTGCCCAGTAAAAGCGTCCGTGAAGCTCCTGGCCCTGCCATACCTCCTTCTTTTTCTCTTTTTTTATTATTATTACAGAATGGGCCTGCTCTTGACCTGGATCACGCCCGGTGGAAAGCGATGGATGAGTTCTACGATGAAACGAGCGTGCCCAGAAGATGCCTGTTCACTCTTGGTTTCAAAGCAGACGAGTTAAATGTGGGAGGGAACACAGATGGCGGTAGAGAGTTCCATACTTTGGCGGTGCGCACAATAAACGTGGAAGAGAAGCGCTGAGTATGTACGTCTCGTCGGGATATCAACCAAGTGTGGATGGTACGCCGCAGTACGTCTATGCAAGGTAACACTATCCAAGGTATCGGCTCGGTGGTTGCGATAGTCGTTGAGAGGATCCGGCAATTGGGTCTCGAGGTGGCATTGCACAAGTCCGAGGCCATGTGCTTTCATGGGCCTCGGTACGCGCCACCGTCGGGATCCATACTCACGGTAGGAGGGGTTCCCGTCGGCGTCGAGTCGACGTTGAGGTACCTCGGACTCGTCCTCGACAGCCGATGGAACTTCGTGGAGCATTTCCGACGTTTGGCTCCCAGACTGGAAAAGGCCGGGGCTGCTTTCAAGCGGCTCCTGCTCAACCTGAGGGGGCCAAACGCCTCCTGCCGGAGGCTCTATGCGGGGATCTTGCGGTCCATGGCCCTTTACAGGGCCCCGGTGTGGACGCGTTCGTTGAGGTTGCGTGCAGCGCCCCAAAAGGTGGTAGCCGTAAGGCTGATCCGGGGGTACCGCACGATCTCTTGCCGGATTGCCGCCATGGGATCTGGAGGCCATAGTCCTCGCGCGCCTGCACGAGTGGCGCGCGGAGGTACAGAGCCGGGGGGTAACTCCGCTGCCGCGGCATATTGTCGCGCGGCGGACAGACCTCCGCCGTGATCTCATGGCGACATGGAGAGAGCGACTATCGCAACCCCGTGCAGGGCACGCCACGATAGTGGCGGTAAGTCCCCTCTTTGAGGAGTGGCTAGGGAGGCGCCACGGCGCCCTCACCTTCCGCCTGACGCAGGTCCTCCCCGGACACGGGTGCTTCGGGAGGTACCTGCACCGAATCGGGCGGGAGGAAACGCCCGGGTGCTACAATTGCGAGGATCGACCGGAGGACACACAGGTCTGCTGCGCTTGGGAGGAGCACCGCCGTGTCCTCGTAGCGGCGATTGGCGGCGGCGACCTCTCACGCCCGGCCCTGGTTCAAGCCATGGTCCGGGGCGAGAGGGAATGGGAAGCCGTCGCCTCCTTCTGCGAAGCAGTCATGCTAGCGAAGGAGGCGGCGGAACGTGAGAGGGAGAGAACCTCCTCACGTCCCAGCCGCCGCGGGAGAAGCACCGGGCGTCGGGGGCCACGCCGTGATGGCTCTCGGCCACCGTAGGCGCGGGCCTGTGGACGGCGAGTAATGGGCTAGCTCGCCGTCCGTCCGTCGTATGACGACGGGCAGGCCGTGTCGACGGCGCGTTCGTGTTCCACGCGCGCCTCAAAGAGTTGTCAGCAAACGGGAGGGGCCCGCAAGGGCCGGTGCCTGCCAGGGCTGCGGGACTGTTCGAAAGAGATACCGCGGCCCTGGAACATAAAGGGCCAGTGAAGGAACATGGGTGGTTTTTAGTCAGTAAGAGTCTGACACTCCCTTCCGCTCCGCCCAGAGCGGGAGGAGTCATTTGATGATTTCCCACCCTCCAAAAAAAAAAAAAAGGTATCGGCTCGGTGCTTGCCTACTTTTGGTCGCTCCTTGCAGGGTGTCACGTGATCACGTCAGACACCATGCCCTTTCCTGCAGTAAGAGTGCAAGTCGGACAGCACGACATACTAGCATTAATGGCATTTTCCGCCGTGCCAAATAAATATTGGTTCTTTTTGCACCATCCCATCAATCACCCTAGCACGGTAGGCTGTGCTGGTGGGCCAGCTGCTGAAGGAGTTGCTTTGGTTAACATTGCTTCATTCATGGCATATGTTAGCCCGTTGGTGAGGTTACTAGTCACCTGTACACAGTCTGTTTTTTAGGTAAGTATGTACTAACACAGGTTAAGAATATTGTTAGTAACCTAATGGATCTTGGTTATCTGAATAAATGAAATGAATATATAACATATGTATATTTCACGGCATCATTTCACGTCACGCTAAGTTTCATCTCATTAATTGGTAAAAACATCGGATAACAATCCTGCCCTACTCGATTAGCACTTGTAGCGATACCTCAGGAATTTTACGAAAAAATCCAGAATTTTAGCTCAGTGTCCGGAATTCAATTTAAAAGAAAAATCTTCAGAATTTTCTTCAAATGTCCGGAATTTTCTCAGAAAAAAAATCATTGATCAGGGGAACCCTAATCGCAAGACGGTGCGGAGTGCGTTATGTATGAACAATCTTATTGAACAAAATAATGCCGCATATTGCTCCAACGTGGTCCCAATGTAGTCGCAGACGCTTATGTCAGCTTCACTGGAAACAGCGTGAACTAGCGTGAACGCAGGCCTGAATGTCGTAATGTCAATCCTGTGTCAAGCGAGATGTGTCATCAAGGAACACAAAGTTCCTTGTGTCTTTCATTGGTCTTATAGGGATGCCCGATTTTCTGCTTTGAATCGATTTTCCGGATTCCATTTGAATTGATTGTATTGAATCGATTTAAGTCGATCTCGGAAAATCGAATCGTAATTTTCTTCGATCAATAATAGTAGTATTATTGATCGAAGGTAATTTTGTAAAAATAACTAGCTTTACCCGGCATGGGTTGGATGCAGCTTTTTCTACTCCTTGTATTTTTACTTAGAGTAGTATCGTCTGTTTTAGCTTAAATCAGAGTCTGAGATCATTTATTTCTTTTCATTTTAACAAACTGTTTACACGATTTACATAGTCCACCCGTGTCACATTTAAAAAAAGATATCCAATCTTTTGATTTTGTTTGCGGGGCCATATTAAAAAGTATTTTAAAATATTAGGTCACTCTCACAGAACAGATAGAACTCTTCTTATTGCAGTAATACAAATAATGAAATAAAACAAAATCAGACAATGCTAACATACCCGACAGTAAAATAAACAAAATATTATCATGGTATCACCTACTGCCTTCATACTTCATACAACACCACTTTTGCTTAATTTAACTCGAATCAGTCGAAACTAATCTCATTCCTTTTTATGTAGGTAATCTTACTTTGTTGTAGTTCGTACGATACGTTTCAGTTGACGTTTAGGTTTTAGTTGATTGACGATTTTTTCATACGATCTTATTTACGCATACGATCTGATCTGGCCGAGCATCGCATCCTGTTGAATCGATTAAAAACATCGATACTTATAAATCGATCTTCTGGTAAATCGATTCAGACATGCCTAGGGCTTTTTTCAATCAGTCTGTCAAATTATTTTGGGAGCTTGGGAAGAGCCGAGAGCACAGAGTACATTAAAGTCTATGGGGCCGAGAGCAGACTCTAAAGAATGTATGTCAGTCAGCAGCGTTGCCAGACCGTACCAAAAAGTACGGTTTTCCGTACTATTCATCACACAATCGTACCACAACCGTACCTCAGTGTAGACCGTACCTTTTTCGTACCTTTTCTATACTAGTGATTTATTAAAATTAAATTACTTAAATGGAATTTTCTTAGTTCCCAAAACATTATTTTCATATTTTTTTTGACAAACAACTGGTTTTCGCTGTAGAATATGAGTAGACTATAGCATTTTTCTAAATTCTAGCAAAACCGTACGGGTCGCAATACTTCTGCAAGAACTAGATGTTTTTGAAGTGAAAACTTCTTTAGCGGCGTTGAGCACTTTTTCTGTAATGGGTATAAAATCTTAAACTCGCGTCAGGACACGTGACCTGATCGAAAAAGCGTAAGACAAATTTTCTCATTCGATTTTGAACTTAACCTTCAACATTTTATGGTTTAAAATCATTTGACCTGATCGAAAAAGCGTAAGACAAATTTTCTCATTCGATTTTGAACTTAACCTTCAACATTTTATGGTTTAAAATCATTTGACCCGATCGAAAAAGCGTAAGACAAATTTTCTCATTCGATTTTGAACTTAACCTTTAACATTTTATGGTTTAAAATCATTTAAAGAAATTTTTAAATGTTTCCAATCAACTTTGAAAGATCGAATGTGACGTTCCTGCTTACGTGCTTACTAAGCGCCTGTGAAAAGATGTATCGCACACATTTTTATGTGCGACAGATTACTTCCACACTTTTAATTACAAATTCTTTAGGCAGGATTCAATGATAACATAACATCCTGTAATCCCCGAAGGCTCAGGCAGGGGTGCACCGAATAGTACACCCTGTTCTTTATACTGATAAAGCAATTGGTGCAAAATGATTCCCTAACCATTCCAAAATATCAAACATGCTCAACGTTAATAATCAAGTTTTCACTTCTGCCGGCACTCCCGGAGTGCAATTTTTTTTTTCTTCGAGTTGCGATTGTTTCGAACTTCGATTTACAGTCTTTTTAGACCTAAAAATGTCAAATTACATCTAAATTTTTTTACCGGTATTATAATTCAATTAAACAAAATTATTGTAATTTCGTTTCAAGTTTCTGACAGGTATGTAAACAATAGAATTTTGCACACTTGTTTAAAAACAATAAAATAAAACAATACTTTTTGTTCCTTTAAATATAGAGAATAATATCGCTTCATATCTGAACTTCCTCATTACATTATTCCTATGATAAATTATTATCAAATTTTTTTTTTATTCATTGCATCATTAAGGAATTTAACGACTTTACTTCATTCTTTAATTGATTTACAAATGAATTTGTTCAATATTGGCAATCGGTAATAATGTTCTACTTTACCATATCCCTTTGAATATTCGATTCCCTATCGCTTTTTTTCCAACCTATGGTCGCAGACAGCCAACTCGAAGAAGAAAAAAACTGATCTAGTACTTGCAGAAAAATATCCCGACCCAACCGTACCTTGAAGTTAAAAACCGTACCTTTTCAGAAAGACAACCGTCCTTTTTTGGGAAATCACACTGGCAACACTGTCAGTCAGTCAAAGTGTTGAATATTGAATACATGCTCTGTGATTGAATCGATTGAATGTGAAAAGTCAAGATCTTTGTGGAGGAAAATATTATACCAGTATTAATTTAAAATAACCAATAATTCCGGAAAGTAAAATTATTTATTCTACTGAAAATCCTGTTTTGTTATTGTAGCTTGAAGATCATATCAATAAATATGGATTATCGCTAAAAACGACTCTCAAAGGGTGATTTGTAAACATTACGAAGTTTTATTAAATATCGCGAAAAGCGCACAAATATGGATCAAATCGTACTTGTTGAGTTTGAGGATGCGACTGATAATTTATATCCAGCATTGTTCCAGTGCTTCACCATCATTTTATGCGGGTAAGATTAATGTAATAGCTTTTCTTTTCTCTTTATGATTATCATTTTCTGTACCTGTTTTTGTTTTATTGATATATTTAAAATATTATTGAATAGGACAGTTTCCTATAAATTATGTTTTTAAGCAATATCAACAGTGGTCTGAGTAGGCAGATAGAGATTCAGTGCTTCCATTGGCCAGATAAATTTAATTCCTTTATAACAAAATGGGGAAAATAAAAGCTGGTTTCCAGTTCTAAAGATAAGTAGGTACCTGACCAGTTCAAAAACCTAGATCTACCTACTCCCATGATGTGAAAAATGATAAAGTCCTATTAATTTTGAAATCCTGGAGGCAAAAATGTTAAAACATTTCAAATCCCAGAATTAAGGAGGTGTGTTCGCATAAAAATGTATATCTCTGACCATCCCAAGACACAACAATATTTGTTAGTACGATGATACCAACAATGGTTGGTGATTGGTATGGACAGGGCCCAATGGCCCTATACTTGAGGTGGTGTTTGCCAGAGAATTTAAATATTTTGTTTAGATTGATTAAATTAGAAGCATTGTTATTGCCACAAAATTTGTAATTAAAAATTTGTGTGCCGAATTTAGTAGAAACTACTGATATGAAGAACTATTGTGTACCTATGTGTTATAAAATCTGTAAAATACCATATTTCAGGCAAATGAATGAATCTGAATCTATCTTTTCCTATCACTTATTATTATCATGAACATAAATCACGCGAATCATGAAATCAATTAGCATAAATTATTACACAACATTATCAAGTTTGACTCAATTAAGACAACAAACAGCTTCTAATGTTACTCAATCATTAGTAAAACCTGTATTTTTCTGTTTATAGGGACCAAAGTTTACTGTATAAATATCACATTATAATTTAACATTTTAGGTACATAGCAGGCCGTCTCAATGTCGTCTCAGCTACAGAGTCTAAAGGCATTGCCACATTTGTGGGAACCTTTGCCCTACCATCTCTTATATTCTTGTCACTGGCCCAATTGGACTTCAGTACAGTGAACTGGACCTTCCTTCTTGCAATACTCCTTGCTAAAGGTTTAGTGTTCTTTGGTGTTATGATAGTTACCATGCTGGTATCTAAACCACTGAATCTAGGAAGAGCGGGAATATTCGCAATATTCTGTACACAGAGTAATGATTTTGCTTTAGGATATCCTATAAGTAAGTATCTTTTATTTTTCATGTAATTAAAATGGTTCATCTGTTTCTCACTGTAACAACTATACCTACAAAATGGTTGAGACAATAAAATGGCTTAATAGCAACTGAAGCATACTATCTGATTCAGAAACAGGCTACATTTATTATTCACTAGCACTTCGCGCGCGACTTCGTCCGCAAAAATTGTGTTACCTCTGCTAATATGAATGATATAAGTATAATTTATAGCCTACCTATAGCAGCACCCACGAATAATGTTGGTTTCTGCCAGTGAAAGAATTTTTAGAATTGGATCATGAGTTCTGGAGATAAGACCTATATAAAATAAATAATAATTATTACCATTCATTTGTTAACTGCAACAAACAAGTAATTTATTAAACTATGTTTGTTCTGATGGCAATTAATTAATCATGGTTCCTTTCACCATGGTTTTGGTGGAGGTCAAGAGTAGGCCCATTTAATAAATAAAAAACTTAAACTAACCTGGAACTACCTTTTTAGTTGACCTGTTTAGTTTTTAGTTGTACCTGTTTAGTTTGACTGTAACTAGTTTTTTATTTAAGCACAGTTTCCAGTTTGTATAGCGTTTCATATCTTATTGATAAAGAGTCAAGGCTACATTATGGCAATTAAGATAAAACAGGTTTTAAGTGGACATACCTGATTACATTGAAATAGAAATGATGGCAATGACTTCAAAAGCCTTAAATTAGAACAAACTTTCACTCAGGTTTTTTTTGTAACTTATTCAACAACACGCAATGATGTACGCGTAAGGCCGCTAGCCCACAGGCGTTTTACGAGCGTTGGTGTTTCTCCAACGTCTGCGCAGCAACGACAAGCGTTGACGGCATGATTGTACCTGTTGCCAGAAAACAACGTTGGCGAAATAGACGTTGCGAAGTCGCAGCGCGAACGCTTGCCAATAGACACTCGAAGCGCCAACGCTCGTATAACGCCAGTGCAGTGGGATAGCAGCCTTACGCGCTATTTGGAGCCTAACATTTGAAATATCCCGTCAATGCGTGATGTGATGACGCGCCAGATTTGAACTTGGCTAAAAAAGTTCTTATAACACTTATAAAAATTAAGTGCTTAATTGTTTTTTTGTTTTCAGTCAATGCTTTGTATCGAAAAACTCATCCGGAATACGCTCTTTATTTATATCTAATGGCACCAATCTCACTTGCAATTTTGAACCCTATTGCCTTTGTGTTGATGGAGATCTACAAACAAAACGATCAGACCCCAGTTATAACTATTGAAGGTCAATCAAAGTGGTGTGTATGTAGTATCAAATTGTTGAAGCAAATAGCAAAGGGCATCGCCTTCAATCCAGTTGTGGTGATGACTGTTTTGGGCATTTTCGGTAATGCTGCATTCAAACACCAACTTTCTATTTACATCGAAGGTCTTTTGCAGGTAAGTTGACATTGTAACGATTTCTTTATTATACCACAGTTATTTCCATATGATTCCGATTTACGAATCGTACAATCAATTTACTTATATAGGATATTTTTCCTCATACAAGTTAACATTTACACAAATAACTTGTTTCAGGTATTTGGTCAATCTTTTGCAGCAACAGCACTATTTTTGCTGGGACTCCGCATGGTGGGTCAGATACACAGGCTGAGAGGCCCAGCCCTCTTATTGCCTTGCGTGCTGATTATGGTTAAGTTGTACGTTACTTTTTTTATTTTTTGTACATTCTCTAACGTATTTAAAAACCATACACATACATACACGACATCCGAAAGGGTACCATTTTACTCGTAAGTAACAATTGCAACTTTGAGTAAACACCTAGGCAGGAGGAGTGAGGTGGCAGCGCCAGGGTAGCCCGTGACATTCTTCTTCGAATAACTTTTACGGTCGCAAATCATATTTTAATCAACACACAACCTGACACTGACCTGCAAATTGCAAATACCCTGGCGCATCCACGTTAACATTTTCGTAAGGCTAACCTAACACCATTAAATTTCTATCAATACTTTAGACGAAAATCGCTTATGAATCTTGCGTAAGGTAAAAATGCTAATCATACTCGTGATTTTTATCAGCACGGTAACTAAATATACTTATTGCATACCTAATGCATAATGCCCAATTACCAATTAGTGTTGTGCCAGATAAGTGATAACCCTTTCGGCTTATTCATACTGATAACATTTTAGCCACACAAGTTTGTATATGTTTTATTTGTTGTCGTTTATAAACAGTTCCTTTGCGTCAGCGGTCAGTGCGACTTATGAATCATAATCATGTGATTTCAATATTAAAAGTGTACATTGAGCACTGAGTAATGAGCTTATTTTTCTATTGAATAATTTCAGCTTTTATGTTTTACTTACAAAATATGACTGATAAAATAAAATACGGCTTTTGCTCGTGGATTCACTCCCGTTATGTAGGCGGAAATAAACCCACGGGAACTTTTTATTGTATGCTTATGATAATGGCATAATCTCTGGCTCTGGGATAATGTAGCTTCCCGTGAGAAAAAGAAGTTTTGGAATCGGATCAGCAGTTCCGAAGATTACCTTCGTACAAACTTACAAAGAAATTTTACCTCTTTATTATATTAGTATATGGAAACAGGCTCGCTGCATTAAAAGAGAATGCTCATGGATGTATGGAATCCCGTACCATGCTGCATCAAAATCAAACTTTGTTTTTTATAGACTACACTGATTGTATTAACTCCTACAAAAATTATTTTTGAAAAAAAAACCCGCGTTTCAGAGTTATTTTATAAAATCGAAACTAACCTAAAAAGTAGGTCTATTTTTTCGACGCTACCAACGACGTATTTTAACACATATACATTACATTATTGCTCTAAAACAGCGTAATACACTAATATTAGTAAGAATTACGAGTTAAAGTAACATCCACAGTATGCTTGACTGAAACTCGATTTTATTTTAGACTGTTTTAGACCTTTATATTGTCAATACAGTACAAATGTCAGATGCCACAGATAAGATAACTAAAACTATAAACCATAGCGTATAGTAAGTGCTATAAACTAGTCGGGATTTAGGGATGTAATCGATAAATCAAAATCTTTAGGCTGAGAAAATCTATTTTGTGGCAAATAGCAATAAACCAAACTAAATCGATTTGGTGTACTGATCTTACTTAATTGTTGCTGTTATTCAAAAAAAGCAAAGCAAATACAGCTTGGCAAAAAAGATTCTGACGCGGTGACAGTTGGAACTAATATCGATGATTGTGGTTACTTGTCAACTGCTAGTACATTCTGTGTCAACAGTGCGTATATCCTAGTGGTTTTTCATAGATTTTTAAAAATTATCAACTTTCCTTGCGTAATTAACTATTTAAAATGAATAAAACTATTCGAAGCAGTGGCAGTGGCGACCCCATTTATTCCACACTCTTTTTTGCCAAGCTGTACATATTTGTAATTCTTGAAATGTTTTTCAAGCAAACGTTATAGTTATATAATTATATAATAAACAAAAGAAACGATTACTGGTTAATCGATTCATCAAAAAATCGATTCCATTGCATTCTACATCAATAAGACTATCTGTGAACGGCCAATTAACCATAGACAAAATAACTATAATCTTCTCATTTTTATTGTATGCCCTACACGTTGGAGTAATTTGAAGCGAGGCAGGTATAGTTTTTCACATAAAATAACCGTCAAAAACAAAAGCGGCCGAATGCATTTTTTCACAGGACTTTTAGAGTCCGCTCGACAGACAAAGGTTTGTTCAATTGAAACGGAACGTCATTTATATTCAGTTGAAACGGAATGTCATATAAAGGGAGTAAAACAATATCCATACTTTTAAACTCAAAATTATATTTCCAGTTCAAAAATCAAATCCCCGACGCGTAATGCCATAAAAAAATATGAAACTAATTACTATAAAATTTTGGTTTTGAGGCGCGAGACTTTTTGGTACCAATTTTGGTCATTGTCCTTTTCCAGTATCTACATACGGGGTGGAAGGGACACCGACGTTATGATGATATACTGAAAACGTTTACCACGTATTCAGTATATCATTCTGAGCTCCCCCCCCCCACAGAATTTTTTCATAGGTTATTAAAAAAATAACTGTTTCCTACAAGAGTGCAATACACGGTCAAAATGTATGGAACGACTGATTTGTTTTTAATAACCAATGAAAAAATTATATGTGGGGGGGGGGGGTCAGAATGATGTACTGAATACGTGGTAAGCGGTTTCACGTCGGTGTCCCTTCCACCCCGTATACATAAAATACAAATCAATCAACTCAGCCCCTGACACAGTTTTGCAGTTCACTGCTCTTTCCTCGAAATTGTAAAAAAAAAACGGAGGAAATGCTGCACTTTGGCTTCTCCCAAGTAAAACCTCTCACAAGCCGCTTATCTGCCTCACGCATTATACAGTCTGATACGAATCAATTAGATAACAATCTAAACGAAAACATTGTAAAACTAGTTCTCGTATCATTGACTCATATGCATTGCAAATGAAGTAGGTGCCTGATCTAAGCATGTATATACAATGAATTATTCATTTTACATAAGTTATGAGATTCTTAATTAGACGAAAACTTATAAATAATGCATAGCAGTCAACTATAAAGTTTTTTGGGGTTCCGTATCTCAAAAGGAAAAAACGGAACTATTATAGGATCACTCAAGTGTCTGTGTCACAGCCAATTTACTCCGAAACTACTGGACCGATTGAGTTGAAATTTGGTACACATAATTATGTAAGTCGGTGACCCAAAGACGGACGTGTAACGTAAATTAACGAATAACTCAAAATTCTTGGTCAAATTGTTTATTAATAAGGTATATTCCCTCCCCTAGCCTTAATTACAGCTCTTAATCGGTTTTTCATGGACCGTATTCATTTTACCATGAAATCTTGTGGTATAGCGTTCCACTCCTCTTCAATGGCAAGTTGAAGCTCTCGGAGGCGCGTAGGAGCAGGGCTTCTTGCTCGAACTCTTCTTTATAGCTCATCCCAGACATGCTCAATCGGATTGAGATCAGGACTACGAGCTGGCCACTCCATCGCGGTGATTCCAACGTCTTCCATGTAGTCGCAAACTGTTCTAGCGACATGCGGTCTCGCGTTGTCGTGCATTAGGAGAAAATCTTCTCCCATAAGCCACGCAAGCGGCCTCACATGTCCTTCGAGCACTTCTTCGACGTATCGTGCAGCCGTCAAACCTCTCGATCTCGGGCCGGTATTCGCTCCAGTGATGAATACAATGTCAGTTTTAGTGTCCAACATTATGCCACCCCAAAACATACACGATCCACCGCCAAAAGCCACACGTTCGCTTATGCAGCATTGTGAAAATCGCTCTGATGACCTTCTGTAGACCCTAGAGCGTCCATCATGACCATGTAATGTCATTCTGCACTCATCAGAGAACATAACAGACCGCCATTGGTCATACGTCCAATTTAAATGTTCCCTGGTAAATTGTAGTCGGGCTTGTCGGTGAGCTGTGGTCAATTTGGGACCATTTGCTGGGCGATGTGAAGTCAGTCCTGCTTCACCAAGTCTTCTTCTGACTTATACTGACATTGCGAACTTCTCGAAGCTCTTGTCCCAGTTGAACCGCATTCAGTTGCTGATTTCTTAAAGACCTCGACACAAGAAAGCGGTCATCACGCTCTGATGTTCTTCGTCGCCGGCCAGATCCTGGTCGCCGAATGTAGCCACCGGTCTCTTGAAACCTCTGGTACACACGATGAACAGAGTAGCGGCTCAAATTTAGTCGTCGAGCAACTTCACTTTGATTAAGGCCTGCTTCGAGCAAGGCAATAACTTGAGCGGCTTCTGCGGGCGTGGTATCCATATTTTTCCGTATGCTTTCAGTAGAGATGTTATCACGTTGACCTTCGGTATCAAGAATTCCAAAAAAACCGACCCTTTTATACCTGCGGGTAAGGGGTGCAAGTAGTGACAATGCTAACGGGTGAATTTGGGGAATTTGGTGTAAGGCTGGTTTCTGTAAGTTACGTGAAGGTCAATGATTTTAATTTCGTGTTTTTTTAAAGCTAAGCTTGTATTCTTTAATTTTGCCTAATGATTTGTACCCAATATCTTTAGATTTAAGAACAAAAACAGTTATAAACCAAATTACAAGAGGTGTGCGATTTTATTGCTCTGAAGTGTATATTTTTTTTTATAATTTTAAAATAAACTGAAGTTACTTAAGAAAATAGGCGAAAATTGACCATCCCCTTAACTCCGGAACTAAAGGGCCGAAAATATTGAAAAAAATACAAAAAATGGTTTAGCCTATGGATTTCCTGTAGAAAACCTATAAGAAATCTATGGTACCAAATTTGGGTCAGATTTAAAACAACTTACGGAATTTAGACAGTTAACGTACGAAACCCTCTCCACGCGAGTCGAACTCGCACTTGTCCGGTTTTTGGGAAGCTCATAGCTTAATTAATAACAGTCGCTCGGTCGACAGTCTGACAACTAGTCTTACCGAGGGGTATCGTTTTACCCAGTACTAACTGGGTTGTGGAGGTCGCCTGCATCCGGTTAGACTGGAAGCCGACTCCAACATGGGAAAAAAGGCTAGACACTCTATACAGATGAGTCAAGTATAAAGTTTGCTCTTAGTAGGTACTTTAAATAGTACATAAGTAGGGTTTCCCAAGTCCCAAGTAGTTCCAAGTCGTTGTAACGCGTCGTTTATGTCACGCTTACTGTGTGACAGTCTCTTGTTAACCTTTTGACCGCCATACAGTTACATGTACGTGACGTGCCTTGTACGCCAAACGACACAAATATGTGACAAAATGTTTGGTGGAACGTGGAGGGCATTTTTTTTTGCGCGTGCTTTTATTAATGCTCTGTCGATCAAATGGTTAAAGCTCGATGAGTGATAAAGAGTATGATTCGAGCGCGATTCCACTCACAATAATGACTTGTAATGTATGTATTAGCCGTTATTATGAATAGAAAATAAAATTGTACGTGTAATTCTACAAAATAAGTTCTTATTACAGACTCGTCCTGCCAGTAGTGATGAGGGAGAGCGTGAGCGCCCTTCAAGCCGGGGCTAACGAATCGGAAACACTATCACTCTCCACTTACGCCTTCCTGTACGGAACCATACCGACCGCGCCTGCAGTCTTCGTTTTCTCCAATTTGTACCAATTGGAGATGGATTTGGTACGAATTTCTTTTTAAAAGCTTTTAATTAACTTGCTTTGTTAGTATAATACTAACACACACCATATTGACAGTATTGTAGTAAGTTTGTTTAGGTCAAATCTTGCTAGCTGAATTAGAACCACTTCGTCTTATGCTAATGTCAGTTCAGTACCGATGACAATGCATTTTTATGATGTGCATTACCAAATTCTTCACTCAGCATTGGCATTGGAACAGCACATTTTAGAAAACTACAAGTTGTTTTTTTAGAACTTTTACTTTTTCTTGCACGTTGTTAACACTCTTATGCACTTAAAAAAAATGTAGGTCGATTGCGTGTCTAATCGCAAATTACGACGGTTTCAGGGCACGTAGATCTGAAACGGCTCCATTAAATTCTGTTAGCTCATAACAATCATTATCAGGTCTAAGTATTTAGATGGATTACTCATAAAGAGACTGAGTGGATTAGGGCCAAGAGCAGGAAGAAGAGGAAGCTTAACACCTCTATCTCTCCAAAACAACAACCCGGAACAGGCGCCCAACAATCTACAGAAAATCTACAAAAAAATGCGAAAGAGACTTCCGTCAAAAAAGTGCCTCCACCACCGCCAATCATAATAGACGGAGTTAAAAACTACCAAACTTTCTACGACTCGCTAACTGAAACAATACCAGCTGAATCATTTACCGCAAAAATGATGAATGGGGATTGTGTTAAAATTAACGCCAAAACAGAAGACTCTTATAGAGTAGTGACTAGACTTTTGACAGAAAAAGAATACCACTGGCATTCATACGAGATTAAGCAGGCTAGACCAATTAGAGTTGTTGTGAAGAAGTTACATTCCTCCTGCCAACCGGATCGGATCAAAGACGACTTGACAACACAAGGACTGAAGATAGAAAAAGTAGACTACAAATTGAGTTGGAAGAGTAAAGAACCACTCAACATGTTCGTTTTATCATTTACTAATGACGAAGATGTCAATAAAATCTATGGCATAAAGTACATTTTAGGGTGTAAAATTGAAATACACCCACTCAAAAATCCTAAACTTATTCCCCAATGCAAGAGATGCCAGGCGTATGGGCATACTCACAAATACTGCAAAAAAGAGCCAAGGTGTGTAAAATGCACTGGCAAGCATCTTACAGCCAACTGTACCAAATCTCCACAAGAAAAGCCAAAATGTGTTCATTGTGGTCTACCTCACCCTGCCAACTACAGAGGGTGTGAAGTAGCCAAAGAAATGCAAAACATTAAAAATAAAAATATAAAAAAGAAACTTGTAGTACCAACTACCCAACAGTCTCTTCCGCTACGACAAAATCGTGAAAAACAAGTACAAATAGCAAATGTCCATTCCACTGCGAAATCCATGCAAGTAACCAACACTGTTTCCTATGCGGAAGCTGCAAAATCAAGATCGCAACCTTTGAATCTAGAGGATAAGATTAATCAAATCTTGCAGTGTATTACCTCATTTGATAAGAGATTAGAGAAACTGGAATTCAGCACTAAAATAGCTGTTTTAAGTAACCAAAAATGAATAACAACCTTAAAATAATGGCGTGGAACTGTAACGGGCTCCTCAAACATCAAAATGAGTTGCAGGTGGTCTTAGACACAGAAAATATAGACGTGTGTTTAGTTTCCGAAACGCACTTCACTAAGCAATCTTTTATCAAATTTAAAGGATACATGGTGTATAATTCGCTCCACCCTGACAACTCTGCCAGAGGAGGTAGCGCGGTTATAATCAAAGAGAACATTAGTCATTATGTGCAGTGTAAATATGAAGAACAAGACATCCAAGTCGTGGCAGTATCTGTTAAAACCAAATATTGTCACGTGTCCATTGCATCAATTTACTGTCCTCCACGGCACGTGATAAGAAAAGAGCAATATTTACATCTCTTTGAATTATTAGGCCAGAGATTTATCTTAGGCGGCGATTTTAATGCTAAGCATACGCATTGGGGATCAAGACTTACTACAACTAAGGGAAGGCAGCTTTTAAGCGCAGTTACAGATACACATGCAGAAGTTATGAGCACAGGTAAACCAACGTACTGGCCTACAGACCACCAGAAAATACCGGACCTTATAGATTTTTTTATATGCAAAAATATATCCACGAATTATGTCAGTTTGGAGGAAGGTTTTCATATGAACTCTGACCACTCCTCGATTATGTTAATGCTTAGTCAGAAAATCTTATTAAAAGAAAGCCACCCAACCCTGGTTAACAAGTTTACAGATTGGGAAAGCTTTTCCCTTGATTTAGATAATATTATCGACCTTCAAACTCGGATAAAAACGCCAGATCAGCTTGACTCAGAAGTAAACAAATATATTGTTAACATCCAACAATGTGCGTGGAACAACACACCACAATTAAAACGTAAATATAAGGGGTTTATATATCCTAAGGAAATTGTGGATTTACTATCTGAGAAAAGGAAACAGAGGAAGCAGTGGCAGCAAACAAGGTGCCCGCGAGATAAAACTTTACTTAATAACTTAACCAAACGGTTAAGGAGGAAAATTATGCAGTTTGAGGATGAATCCCTAAATACCAACCTTCTGCAGCTAACTGGTGACAAAAAAACGGACTACTCCCTTTGGAAAGCCACAAAAAATCTAAAAAGGCCTATTAAACAAATACCGCCCATCAGAGATAGTGACGGAAAATGGGCCATAAGCAATGACCAAAAAGCATCAAGGTTTGCACAGCACCTAGAACAAACTTTCCAACCAAATGAAAGCTCGACAGAAGTACTTGAGAGTGAAGAAATATCACAAAACCATAGAATTAAGCTTGTGACTCCTAAGGAAGTAACACGAGAAATTCAAAATAACATCAGCTCTAAAAAATCTCCGGGTTACGACCTCATAACAGGGGAAATTTTAAAACACCTCCCTCGCAAAGCCATAGTAAAGCTGACCAAACTTATCAATGCTGCATTTATTTTAAAACATGTGCCTGCGCCATGGAAGATTGCTGAAGTCATTATGATTGCAAAGCCTGGGAAACCACCCCATGAAGCATCGTCATATAGACCTATTTCCTTGTTGCCCGTGTTGTCAAAACTATTTGAAAAACTGTTATTGAAACGGTTGAAACCAATAATAGAAGATAAAGACCTTATTCCAAATCACCAATTTGGCTTTAGGGAAAAACACTCAACAATAGACCAGGTACATAGAATAACTAACATCATAGAAAAAACACTTGAAAATAAGGAAGTCTGCGCCACTGTGTTCTTAGATGTCGCGCAAGCTTTTGATAAAGTTTGGCATACTAATATTCAAGCTCAGACGCATGCTACCAGAATTTTCAGATATATTAGAGTCATATATAAGCAATAGAATGTTTAGAATACGACAAGAGGACACATATTCTGAGCTTAAAGCTATAAAAGCCGGGGTACCTCAAGGAAGTGTGCTTGGCCCAATTTTGTACTTGTTATACACATGCGACATCCCAAAACTAGAAAACAACACCATTGCGACCTTTGCAGATGATACAGCAATTATGGCTACCGGTTCAAGCCACAGAGAAGCAGTACAAAAAGTTCAACAAGCTGTGAACAAAGTTTATGACTGGACACAAAAATGGAAGATCAAACTGAATGAGTCAAAATCAATTCACATTGACTTCACAAACAAACACCTGGACTATCACCCAATCTACATAAATGGCATGCAAGTGCCTTATGCTAACACAGCCAAATATCTTGGCATAACTCTTGACGCTAAGTTGCGTTGGAAAGCTCATATTAAAAAGAAAAGACAGGAACTCGACATACGTTACAAAAGTATGTATTGGTTACTTGGAAAGAAATCCTGTTTATCAATACATAATAAAATAACCCTATACAAGCATATATTGATGCCAATTTGGACGTACGGTATCTAACTCTGGGGCTGTGCTAAACAAAGCAACATCAAAATAATACAGCAATTTCAAAATAAAGTACTCAGGGATGCTGTGAATGCACCCTGGAACATAAGAAATGACGACCTTCACCGTGACCTTAAAATGGAATTCGTCACCACCATCATACAAAAATATGCTGAAGCCCACGAACATAGACTTCATCGACACGTGAATGTTGAGGCGATTCAGCTACTAGACAACACAGACTTAGTGCGTAGGCTAAAAAGAACCAAACCCTTTGAATTAGTGTAGTGTATGAAGTGAATGAATAATAGTAATAATGTTTTGCTGTATTTATAACACATGAACATAGTGTTTTTATTATAAAACTTATCAGACTCTAAGAAAGTGCTGCGGGCTGTTTAAAGTGAATATGGACACTATTCTTAGTTGTAACATATTTATCACGTAACATATTAAGTTAGAGTTAAATTGCTTATTAGTCTTATAGGCTAGATCGTAATTAATTATTAAGAACATTGTTCTTATTAACAAGGAAAAAAAAAAAAAAAAAAAAAATTATCAGGTCTAAGTATTTAGATGGATTACTCATTTATATCTTTAAAATATCGTGGAATTTGTAAACTCACGATCTCTCGGTAGCATGTATGGGTCCTAACCGTTGGGCTATTGTTGCTAGTCGTTAATCGATCTAACCATACATTTTTTATAGAAACTAATAGACGGCTTTGCTATCTTTTAAAATCATTGACGCCTTTCAACTTCTTCTTTTAATAATATGTTATAATCTTATTTGTTATTACAGATGGCATCCTCCATGGTAATCTGCACATTCCTGTCGGCCCCCATGATGTTTATGTCGGCGCAAATGATAGCCATAAACAAAGACTACGCGGAGCAACTGAAGAAGTTTGGTTTCGACCTGTCTATCGTCTCTCTGGTCGCATCGATTTGGATTCTCTTCGTGTTTATAGTCACCAAGAAGTATAAGCGTATGCCGCATAGACTAACGCTGTGCTTAGTTGTATCACAGGTAATGTATCAGTCATCCACATCATAAAATCATCATCATCTTCCAGCCTTCGCCCCAATATACATGGGGTCGCCGTAACACGTTTTCTTCTTCCATTCTCCTTTGTCAGTAAATTTCGCGAAAATCAATCGATACAATCAAAAGACGTTGAGCTTAATTTTAAGGTGTAAATTATTGTGAATATTATGTATGAATAACGGCTATAATAAATTTGGCGCAAAATTGAGATAAGAACAACTGATAACTTCGAATAATCGTAACAGTGACATTTGCTTTAATTTATTTACATGTTTATGAATTACAAAGATGACTATTAAGTACTTGCAAGTATGTCATAGCGATAATATTTAGACACAACTGAGTCTGATTTGTAAACTAAACTTCCTTTGACTAACTCATTTTTTTAAACGTTTCCCATTTTTCGCTGAAACGTGAGAAAGCTAGCTATTCTATGCTAGGGGCATTGCCCTACAGTGGGATAATACTGCTGAATCAATATTCATTATTAATCCGGTTCCTATAAACATAACATAACTGCCTTACATGCTTGCCTATAATCCCCGAAGGGTAAGGCAGAGTGGAGTTGGCCTGTGGACGGTGAGTAATGGACTAGCTCGCCGTCCTTCCGTCTTATGACGACAGACCGTGTCGACAGCGCGTTCGTGTTCGATGCCTGCCGGAGTTGCGGGACTGGTCGAAAGAGATACCGCGGCCCTGGAACACAAAGGTCTAAGAAGGAACATGGATGGGTTTTAGTCAGTACAAGTCTGACACTCCCTTCTGCTCCGCCCAGAGCGGGAGGGGTCATTTGATGATTTTCCATCCGAAAAAAAATGGTAAGGCAGAGTTGTACCCAATAGTAGTATCACCCACATTTCACTAGTTGTATTAGTCCCATGTACTTAATAAGCGGCGAGCCTATTGCCACAGGTACCCATTTACATAAGTGATTAATTTTCCAGTTGCTCCTGGCTATAAGCGTGGTATGGGGCGGGCCCCTCGCTGGCTACACGCCATCTTGGAACACGAGAATCCAGCAAGCTCTCAGGATATTCAGCATGTACTCATGCTTGCTGTGGACCTCTATGCTTTCCGTCGGGTTGCTGATGTTACAGGTAAAGGTCTTTTGCAGTTCCGGGCATTCGATAGATTGGTTCAATGATCCTGTATGCCAGACCATGCGCCTGAATACTGAGGGCCCGAATGGGCAAAAACTGGATAGTATAATATGCACACCTTCATAAAAAATATCTACTTGGACACCATCCTTTTCCAGTACGTTTCCTGTCAGTCGAAAACCGGGAACAATTAAAATACGTGCGAACTGGTATCAATTTATTAAACTGGCCATTTCTCTTTTGGTTCCGCTCATTCCTATGGTCTTTGAAGCCCATATACAGGCACGTTCATCTACGGGGTGGAAGGGACACCGACGCGAAAACGGTTACCACGTATTCAGTACATCATTCTGAGCAGAGAATTCATCGGTTTTTTTTTTTAAAAAGACTGCTTTTTCCTTCAAAAGTGTAATACCTACACGGTCAAAATGTATGGAACAGCGGTTTTTTTTTTGTATTGTAAATACTGAATACGTGTTAACCGTTTTCGCGTCGATGACCCTTCCACCCCGTATCACAAACCGGCTTGATATTCAGCAATTACAGTTTGACATTCTTGTTCCAGAGCCGCGGACCCTGTTTCGTGGTGACACTATGGCCGGTTCTAGGGTTCATAGCGTGGGGCGCTCCTATTGTGATGGTTGGGGTGTTACTAATCGCTAACGGTACCGGCGATCTCGACTGCAAGGCTACGGACGCGATACGACTATGCCTTCTCGTCTTCTGTATTACTGGTAAGTTATACTGGACAAGTTATGCTCTAGTTTTTTAATTATAGTGTACCTTATTCCTTATTGCACACAAAATAAAAAATATACATACAAATTGCAATAATATAGCTTATGTACAATGGCGAGCTTAACCCAAAATTGGGTATGGGTTTGGTATTGGGTGGGTGGGTTTTGGGTGTGTATAATAGGGTCGGGGTAACACTATACAATGCAATTTTCACTGGCATCGAGCGTGATAATTATTATTGGCCACATTGCATTCAAACGAACGATATCAAATACAGCTCTACAAAAACTCAGCTTGACTCAACAGTCAAAACATGAAACAGCAGAATGCCATCGTTATTTGTTTTGCTGTGTACTTCATTCATATTTGTCGTTTCGTTTGTTTTGTGCTGATAATAATAACGTGTAACTTTGCTATTTCCGATTTGCATTATTAACATTGTATAATACTGCAAAAGATAAAACTTGATTACTTTCTTTATCTTGCAATTTGTAATGTCTTGATTGAATATGATAATTTGTACTTCTCATCATATCTCATTTGGTCTGCAATTTCTCGCGCAGTGTTTATAACTACAACTTTGTTTGTTCCCTATGATGACTGGAAACACGGAAACTTACTAGATTAAGAGTCAGAAGCAAGTTAAACCCTAAATTTTAGCTTTAGTTTGTATCATTCATAGGTTTTTATTTTATGTTTTTCTGATGAATGAAATTTAATTAATTGACATTGTTACAGTGACGACGGGTTGTCTAACTCTGTACATAAGATTCAGAAGGCGCAGTGCACAGTTCGCATCGCTCTCTGCCGACATAGCCACTACTTCAAGTCCACGCGAAGAGTCTACGAGGCTGATTGACAACGCCGAGCCTGAATCTCAAACACAATCTATTGCTGCTAACGAGAATGGGACTGGTAAATTTTGTTATCTACGATCATCAGCTAGATAATGTGATATCATCTTACTGCCTGTAGAAGTCTACTGCTCGATTTGGAAGTAATTAAATTAAATCATGAATAATAAAATAACTGCGCAACAAGATAGAGACAACTTTCTGGCTATTGACGCAAAATTATTTTGACTGTGCAATCCACAAGAAAGAGCCATCTAAACGGCTCTCTAGTACGTTTAAAAAATTGGAAATTATACTATCTCCATTTTAACAATCTGTATATTCCCAGCAGAGCTTATCACTATACTCGCTATGTTTTTTTTTTATCAGGCTGTTACGGAACCATAACAGCAACACCATCGCCCAACAAGCAGCCTGGCTGTGCGTGTTCGGACAACCCCAACTCTGAGAATGGACTGACTGCCTCACACGATATTGAGGACATTGCTAATGTCAAGTAAGCGATTGCGTTTTGTATTAATATAATTTAAAATTTCAATAAGTTTTAATAAAATAATAATAAATATCTTTATTTCCCAAAAATACAGATAATAAGTTTACAATTTTGAATTCATGTTAGAGAACACTATACTAGACATTTGGATGCTTCGGAAATCTGTACACAATAGATTAAACTTTGTCTCTTAAACTAGGGTATCCTGTATCTTAAGAGACAGAAGCCAAAGGAATTGAAAATGTGGGAAAATCAAGCGTAGGAAAACTTTAAATCAAATCCATATTTGTAAATTACACCTATCTAAAATCTTGAGAATCTTAAGATATATTTTTGATAACAAAGAAATATTAACCCTTAATTCGACGCCGTGCAGTATAATTCCCATTGAATGAAAAAAAATCTACACACAAAATAGACCGTATATCTAGAGTTTTAGGTGCTATAATTACACCCTTAACTATCCAACTACGTTGTCAAAAACCAACGATGCGTGCACATCGACGAGATGAGGAGCAGTCGCCGGCGAGATGGCGGGGAGGAAGGACTCGCTGCGCGGGCTTTCGATAAGTTGCATTTTATTCACTGTTTTACGGCTTATTTCCTTGTAATTTCATTGAAAACTAAAGATAACATACCCGAAAGGCTACTTATAATATTTTGATTGCCTTACTGAGTTACATTTAGTTTTTACGACGCCTACAACTTGTATGTCCAGTATACTTCCCGTCGCACATAGGAGTATTTGTACTAAAAACCTGGCCAATATTATTTCGTGACATTTGTGACGTGGAAACTATAAAATAAATAAATTAAGATAGTTTTCAAACGTTCATTATAATAAAATTACTAGATAATATAATTAAACAAAAAAATCAATCGAAATCAGATTCATCGTTTTCATCTGTTGCTGTTCTATTTTGTTCTTCGTCACTGCTTTCTATTGATGCATTTTCTGCGTCAGGGAGCAAAAGACTTATGGTTTCCGAACAGAATGGGTTACTTTTCTTTAGTGCTACTTAGAAATGGGTCTGACGTTAGCAACAGTCTATTTAAAATGTCCCTATTACATTTAACTCTGTCAAATTTTCGGGAGAAGTTTTGCCTGTAGAGCTTGAAGTGCTTATTTCTAGCTTCGGCAGCTTCTTCAAAGAGCTGCCCAATTGGTAATATATTTAGATATTACTGTTGCACCATGCATTAAAATTTTATGAACGGTAGGCGACATTGGGTGCCATTCATACAACTGCACGTACATCGCGTGACCACTTGAAATTTCTTCTAAGATTACTTTGAATCTGTAGATCAATGTGGAATCTCTTTCAGTTATTTGAGAAGCTGTTTCGGGATCAGAAAAAAATCTTCTCGATGTATTTCCATCATTACTGTTCCCGAACCCTGCTTTCGGCATAACCACTAAAAGGCCCATTTGCTCCCGAAATGCTTTTTGTATCATTTCTTTCCTCTCTTTTAGCATAAGTCAACTCATCTGTCGATACAGTATCTCGTAGACCTTTTGTTTTTCTTCGCTTGGATCTATCACTGGATTCCCCGAATTCCTTTGAAGGACGACCCGGTTTTCCTAAAGTCCAGATAGCATATTTGAGAGTATTTTGAAACCATTGTTAATTTTTTTTTAGAAAGCGGTCATGCTTGTACTTTGCTGCTACCCATTTTCGTTTAAATTCACATTTGAAATGACTCAACGTATGTATTAATGTCTCCAGCTCACTTTCTGGACATTTTGTTATATGTAATTTTTTTTTCCAAAAATAGCATCTTGGCATCAATTTTCTTGTCAGGGCATTCTTGCACGATATCATATAATTGCTTATTTGACATATTCTTGAAATTCCCAATGGAATCTAAAAATAAAAAGAGAATTTACTGTAAATAATCTTGTTTTAAATTAAGTATCCATTTTGTTTGAATGAGTGCTAAACAAAATGGCGGAACAAAGCGGAATATTTTCTTTCACAATGCTCTTTAGGACAGTCTAAACTTTATTTAAAATATTAGATCATTACTCGGAAATGCTCGGAACACATACAAAATCGCTTCTGTATTTTTGTTTTGTTAATAGACCAAGATATTATTTTGGTATCCTTTGCGAAATTAAAAAAAAAATACTTGTGAGTCTATAACTTAAATGAAATTATATTATTTATGTTGTTACATACCTTGAACTTCCATATTCGTCGTATTTATCCCACCAACTATTAACAAAACGACTAAAACAGCAAATTTTAGGAGCACAAAAAATAAGATTATCGAGAAAACAATGGACCGCACTGGACGACGACTGAGTTCCGACTACCTGTGTGCCGCGCGGAGAAGGGATAAGGGCGCGGGGGGTGCGGTACGTTATGAACAGGTTATTTAGCTGTCAGAAAC
The DNA here is from genome assembly GCA_950022335.1 of Eurois occulta. NCBI lineage: Eukaryota > Metazoa > Arthropoda > Insecta > Lepidoptera > Noctuidae > Eurois > Eurois occulta. Next base: position 9,641,540 of record OX465496.1, read on the forward strand.
TGATGGTTGCATTGAGATATGCCACACTTTGAATATTAGACTTATGGCCAGGTTTTTGATGCCAATACTCGTATGTGCGTCGTCGAATTACTAGTAAAGTAACTGCCAAATACTATGTCCAGTATGCTTCCCTTTGTCAAAGTACTAGAAAACTAAATACAAAATCGTATGTCTAGTATTGTTCCCGTTGCCATATTATTAGAAAATTAACTTTTGTTGTTTCTCGTAATAAATTTTTTAGGGATCCGCAGATAAAATGTTTTCACCTTACTACTTTTCGTTTTTCAGAGCTTCAAGTCTAGAGGACATTGCTTAGTAGCATTGGTGCCGCCTGAAAATGTATCTCATTCAGATGTAGATAGTGGTTCTGAACCTGAGAATGCAGAAGAAATTGCTGTTCATTGGACTGAAGAGTTGTCCTCCTCATCCTGCCGTTCCATCGATTCATACATAGAGCGCATGAATATATTAGACAGCTCCGAAAATGATACAAACGGCAATACTTCTATGGACGGTGAGTCATTATACTCACCGTCCATTGAAATATTGCCGTTTGTATCATTTTCGGAGTGGGTTAGCTCGCCGTCCGTCTGTCTTATGACGACAGGCCGTGTCGACGGCGCGTTCGTGTTCCACGCGCGCCTCAAAGAGATGCCAGCAAACAGGAGGGGCCCGCAAGGGCCGATGCCTGCCAGGGCTGCGGGACTGTTCGAAAGAGATACCGCGGCCCTGGAACATAAAGGGCAAAAGAAGGAACATGGGTGGTTTTAGTCAGTAAAAGTCTGACACTCCCTTCCGCTCCGCCGCCCAGAGTGGGTTTGATGATTTCCCACGCGAATAAAACAAAAAAAAAATACTTCAATCGACAGTGACGAGACTAACGTTGATGCTGATACTGCTGCTGCCTCTTTCATGGAGACAGTAAACGAAAATTTTCAAACAGATGACCGTCCTAGCGTCAGTGGCACTGAGAACAACCCTGTGTTAGAAGACTTACAAGACAATTTGAACCATCAGCGACCTCCGTTGACTCCTATTTTTGACAAAGTGCTACCACCCACTGGCGAAGTAAATTATAATGCTTTACCAAGTTTGGCTTCATTATTGTCGATTCCGTCATCAAATGCTTCGTCTATTGCTAGTCCATCAACATCAAGAACAACCAGGCGTAAGAGGAAACTACCAGTACGAGCTGTGCCAAATATCCGGGCAAAGAAGACCAAAGAAACACTCATTGTGAGCTACAAATGGAAGAAAGGACAATTCAGACACAAGGCTGACATTCCATCAAACGACTTCGTGTTTGATTTACTGGATACTGACTCTCCTTTGGACTATTTTCATCGGTTCTTCTCCCCAGATATACTCGTTGATATCGTCAACAACACGAACTTGTACTCAACCCAAAGAACTGGAAAATGTATCCAATTGACCATCGAGGGGTTGAAAGACTTTTTTATGATTCTTGTTATCATGGGCATAGTGAAAATGCCTTCCTATCTAGACTATTGGTCTACAGAATTCAGATATGCCCAAGTGGCTGACGTCATGCCATTGAAACGATTCGAGCAGATTCGACGCCACATTCACTTTGTGCACAACGCCAATTCGGATGAGGGCAGATATTACAAGATACGACCATTCATTGAAAAAATAAGGAGGAACTGCCTTGCAACGGAAGAAGAAACGAAGTATAGCATAGATGAGATGACTATACCGTATAAGGGTACTAAAGCAGGAAACCGGAGACAGTATAACCCCATGAAACCCAATAAATGGGGATTCAAGAACATAGTACGCGCTGGTGCGTCTGGAATCGTCTATGATTTTATATTGTATGGCGGTGATGACACCTTCCGGTATATAGATTTTAGCGAGGAGGAAGAGCAGATGACACTGGGTGCTAAACTGGTATTAGCCCTTTTGCAATACAATTCAGACTCCAGGATGTGCTGTTTATTTCGAAAACTATTTCACAATGCTCGACTTGATCTGGTATCTACGTGAACACTGGGGGATTTTCAGTCTCGGAACCATACGGCAAAACAGACTGAAATTAATGTAATTTTCTAATATATATGAGTATTTTCCTACGGAATCACTTGTTACTTTTATTCTTTCTCTTTGACAACGGGAAGTATACTGCACATGGTTGGAGTGCATCAGTTTCTTATGAACTTGATAATGTCCAGTATAATGGACGTATATTTTTCAGGAAACTGAAACAGGTAAATTTTTTCAGGTATTTTTTCTAGGGTCCCCTACAACCTAAGAACCAAAATCTGTAACGAGTTTACAAATTTAATTTAAAAAAAAAAACTGTCGAATTAAGGGTTAAGTAAGGTGAACAACAAGGTGACTTTGATAAAAAAAAAACATTTTATACAAAACCATTCAATCAACTATCCTGGCTCATCTGGCTGACATGATGAATGAAAATTACCTCAAACATGGACGATTATACTATAGGGGGGAAGGGACATCGGCGCACAAACTATTACCACGTATTCTGTACATCATTCTGAACGCGAAATGTTTTATTGGTTACTAGCTGTTGCCCACGACCTTCGTTCGCGTGAAATTATTGAAAATAAAATACTTTTTTAAATCGGATTTGGTTAACAATTTCAAGGGTTTTCATTTTTTGCACGGAACCCTAATTATTTTTCTAAGTTACTCCTAATTCCATCAGCTATCTGCCAGTGAAAGTCCCGTCAAATTGGTCCAGCCGTTCCAGAGATTAGCCGGAACAAACAAACAGACAGACAAATATTTAAAAAAATGTTATTTTGGTATGTGTATACATTCATGCATGTAGTAAAAAGCGGTTATTTTAATATTACAAACAGACACTTCAATTTTATTTATTTGTATTTGTTTGTATAGATTTAAAAAAATTGCTGTTCCATATTATATTTTGACGTGTGGGTATTAGGTTTTTGTAGGCAATTGCTGTGTTGGATAATGTACTGAACATGTGGTAAGTAACCGTAAGTGTGTCAATGTTCCTTTCACCCTATATAATATAATCGTCATCAAGTCCAATTTTATTATGATAGTGATTGGTCTATCTTTCCCCCAGCAGGGACTGCGCCTGCCCGCCGTCGCTGAAGCACCACTGCGCGGGCCGGGGCTCGTGCCAGTACCTGAACGAGCTGGAGCGTGCGGCAGGCGAGCTGGGCCTGCTGCCGCCCGAGCAGTCGTACGGCCGCGGCGGACAGCTGCTCAAGCACACCGTGCTCATCATCGTCTACAGTCTCAGCATGTTTATTGTGAGTATATCTACAATAACTAGTACGTTACTGGTATTAATTTAGGATCAGTATCAGCTGGCCACATATTCTATTGAAACTACGTACAATGTAAGACGGTTTAGAAATACTGCTATCCAGTCCATCACGAAAATATGTGATGTCACTCGGAAAGCTGCCACGCTAAAATGGAATCTAACTGGAGACATCTGCCGCATGTCAGAAGATCAATGGAGCCAAACGCACGACCCAATGGGTCTCTTCACATAGCAGGCGCCATCCCGGCAAGTTCAAACGGAGACGGCTGACTGAGCTGGACTCCTTCGATAAAACCTTGTCACAAATGGCGGTAGTTAGAGAGAAATGAAAAGGCCTATACCTTGCTGTGAGAAATATCAGAGTAAACGTTGATGCGCGACGTGTACTCTGTAGAATCAATCAATAACTGTTGCCAATCGGAATGAAAACTCAAAAATGGTCGTGATTCGAAGAATGCTTACGTCTCTGGTGCACAAACATAAGCATTTTAATAAAAGAAATCATAATTATGAAAATGTTCTGATTATGATACTGTTACGTCGGTTGCTTTACGAGAACATTCTAGATTACATACGAGCCTCGAATGTTCCAGTAAGGATCTGTAGGAGCGCTGACACAGTTTTGTATTCGTCGTACGTGCAGCGCTCGGCGACTACAGTTTGCCCGGAACCACCGTAAGCTATAGACGCGCTCCCAACCTAATTATCTACTCCTTTGTAATATTCGTAACAAGTTAAATAAGTAAAGTAACTTTAGACTTCCGCAGCATTTCATTTCTCTTCGTACACACACAACCTAAAGACCCTACACACACGCACACTAAATACATGTCCATAAGATTAGAGTGTAGAATGTTCCATTATAGAACTGTCTAGAAGATTCGAGGAAGTTTTAGAACTTTCTTGAAGTTTGATGTTCCACTATGAACTGTGAAGGAGGTTTGTGATTAAGTTTTAAGTGTTTTGTAATTAATAAAGTTATTTCGTGTTTAAACGGTAGTATCTAATTTATCCCATACCCAGCTCGTAACAATACCTATAATATCAACAGCTATAGTTATATTAATTAACTAACGTATGTCTATGACATTGCAGGGCATAACCTATACGACTTGGCGCATGATGTTAAAGGACGAAAGCGGAGTGTTCATCGAGATTGAATTCCTCGACATAGTGGCGAACTACGGACAGGCGTTGGTTATGTTCATACTGTTCGGGTTGGATCCTGAAGAAATACTGATACCTGCAGTTAGGTTCTTGAAGAACAAATGGTAATTACTGATAATATTATAAAGCATGAAGTATTAACAATTTTTAAGATCACTCATTGAATAATGCCCGGTTCCTATAAACAAGAAACGAGTCGTTTTGCTTACGGATAGTAGTATTTTCTACGAGACGTATGTCAAAAGCGTTCCTATAATAAACGTTTCGTAAGCTAAGTTACCGATAGATCACTACCTACGGATGGGAGGATTACGAATAACGAACAGTAAGGCAAATGTATGCAGATGTCGGACAATGGTGTTCCTATAAAGAAAAAGAAACGTCAACAAGCTGTCAAAGTTACGAGTCGTTTACAATTTGTTTACCGCCCGATTTCGGTCGGTTGTCTACAAAAGTTTTACTTATTTTGCGTTAATAGCTTTAAATTATTGTAAAATGTCTCGTTCAGGTAGTAAATTTAAGTGATTAAAGGTATAGGTACCTACATCCTCTTCATCAAGTCTTATTAACTTTAATATTTTATGCATTAGGGACAATGCTATTATCAGTGGCTGACTTTGTTGGGGTATAAAAATCTTAGGCTTGTCGTATTGTCGGCGACGAGACCCTATCTGGGCACCAGGGTGCAAGTAGTGGCGGTACGTAGGTGCGCGCATTTCGCTACGTCGAACTAGAGTCTTATAATGTAAATTCTAATTAGATTTATTTAGTTAATTTTCATTGCGATATGTGTTCTAATTAGTTTTCTATAAGGTATTTAGTGTTAGTTTTCTTATTAGAATAGTCACAAGACTGAATTATGATAATTTGTAAGGGAAATTTTGAGTGAAAGTTCGATCTCATATAATTACGTTACTTGAAAATGTGATTTTTAATTAGTGTAGATATTTTAACGAAATTAGTTTTAAAAGAAAGGTCTTCGCTTAAAAACGATATTACAAAAGGTTTCATGTCAATAGCTTTATTAGTTTAGGAGATATAGCCGAAAGTTTATAATGAAAATTGTCCAAGTTGAAATTTTGTCTGTTTATGTTCTAGGAAATTTTTATACATGTAAATTTCTTACAAAATGTTTATAAAATAAGGTACATGTAAATACGCATCTAACAATGTATAATGTGTAAGGATTATTTTTGGAAAATAAATAAAAAGGGGGTTCCAAAGGTTTCGGCTGTAGTAAAAATACAGCAAAAACGGCTCTAAAATCACGGTTCTCAACCCAGTAAGCACGGCCCGTATAAAAGAGGGGCTCTGTGTCGGTTGGGCGCCTACAGGAACAAACATAGCAACCACTCACAGGCGTGTGACATTGCGTTCACATGCCAAGCCGTGCCCAAGGGGCAACCCAATGACGGGCCCAGGTATTGCCTCCGCGGCCAGGGAGCCAAGCTCCGTGACCGCCAGCCGCCAGCCATAATTGACCGTCTGAAAAGCATGAAGTGCACAATTGAATGTCGGTCACTTTTTCACGGTTTTTTGGTTTGGCCCTGGGATCTGTTGATCGGTTGCATCAAGGTTTCGCATCACCAGAACTGGAACGACAACTTTAAGCTCCAGCTGATGGGACGCCTCGCCTTTTAACTCCACGGAGTTGAGAAATTCAACGGGGTAGGCAGTACTATCGTCATTAGCCATCACAGTGTCTAGTGTGTCAGTGTTCTGTCGTCATAAGACGGTCGGACGGCGAGCTAACCCATTACTCACCGTCCACAGGGTCTAAAGCGGCCGAACGACGCCACCCATCAGCGTCTGGTTGCCGCGGATGTCCTGCAAGCTGCGGTTCAACGCCTCTAATGCATGCTTCTGCGACATTGTGCACTCGTCCTATAGGCTTAACTTCCACTGCTGCAGAAAGACTCCCCCGTTTTTGGTGATGTTGCATGTTGGAGTATCTTCGCTTGCAAGATTCAGCGGCAATTTGAAAATTGAATGTGCAGTCCGGCCACCCTAAGCAAAGTTGCATCAATGCCCGGCGAAGTCACAACCACAGTTATGTGACGGCACGGTTTGAGCAGTGGCTGAGCAATTGACTGCGGCGCTGCACACGCACAACGTCGTGGATTTTATCAAATTTTAATTTTGTTTTAATTTTTAGAGATTTTTTTTCGTAATGGGTTGTACGTAGTACTTATTACTTCCATGCAAAGAGTAAACACAAAAGGAAAAATAAAACCAAATTCGTTATCAGCCATTCCGACTACACTTCGACTAAAACCTATTTACATAAATAATTAAAATTATCATAGAACTCGCGTGTTGAGATTACAAACTAAATTTTAAACATTAATATCTTTTGCGTCTGTTGGTCGATTTTGATGAAATAAACACTAAATGTTACTCGGAACAATGCTTCTTATGTTTCAATATTTCGATTTTGAATATAATGAGGGATTTTTACGTGATGCGCGCACAAACATACAGACAAACCGACAAACAGACAAAAATTCTAAAAATGGTAGAAATGGGTTCTGTTAATGCTCCTTTAACACCCCTACTACTTTTTTTCTAAATATTTTCAATGTACAGAAACGCCAAGTCTACAGATTTATTATATGTATAGATTTGCATTGTGATATGTTCTAATTAGTTTTTTAAAAGGTATTTAGCGTTAGTTTTCTTGTTAGAATAGTCACAAGACTGATTTACGGTAGTTTGAAAGGGAAATTTTGAGTAAGAAAGTTCGATCTTATATAATTACGTAACTTGAAAATGTGATTTTTAATTAGTGCAGATATTTTTACAAAATTAGTCTCAAAAGAAAGGTCTTGGCTTAAAAACGATAATACAAAAGGTTTCATGCTAATAGCTTTATTAGTTTAGGAGATATAGCAGAAAGTTTATAGTAAAAATTGTTCAAGTTCAAATTTTGTCACATAATGTTCTAGGAAATTTTTACCTATGTAAATTTCGTGCAATATGTTTATGTATTAAGGTAGCCCGTGTAAATATGCATACAACCATGTATAATATGTAAGGATTCTTTTTTGAAAATCAATAAAAAGGGGGTTCCAAAGGTGCCGAAACCTCTTGTAGAAAAAATACCGCAAAAAATGGTTCAAAAAACGCGGTTCTCAACCGAGTAAGCACGGCCCGTATATAAGACGGGCCCTGTGTCGGTTAGTCGCCAGTGTTACTCAATACAATACCGCCCACACATACACGGCGGGAGCCTTACACCCACTGTAGGTGCGTCGAGTCGGCACCCCTGTCGCTGATCGTCACCCGCCGGGCCTCCTCCGGGTAACCGGAGGTCTCACCTGGCGGCGACAGACCGCGGTAAAGAAAACAGCGTTGTGCGACAGTGCGCGCCTACAGAAACTCTCATAGCAATCATACACATGGGCTCAACAGGCTGTGCCTATACAGGCCATCATATGACGGGCCAAGGTAAGGCCTCCACGGCCAGGGTGCGAAGCCCCGTGACCGTCTGCCGCGCGACTTCCATGTGTGGTTAGTCGCCAGTCGCAGCACAGAGCCACCGAAGAGGCAACATCAAGAAAGGAATCCGAAACCTGGGGAACCAAGAACACTCAAGAAAAGAAGCGTTTTTTATTCCTCCCCCGCCTCTACGTTGCATCGTAAGGCCTCATTTACGGAGACGCGGGGCGTCGCGCGTTGCGTTGAGCGGCGCGGCCCGCACTGAATTCAAATATGTATAATTATGGCGTTGTATGAGTGCGTTTATGGAGAAGCGATTTTAGACGCGTTTGTTTGAATTAGGGCGTTTTTTGCGGCCGAGCCCGCGGATGGCACCGACGCGTCCCACGCGGCGTTTATCGCGGCGGCGCACGCAGCGGCAATTCTCGATGAAGCTATCGTGCGCTCCCATCTCTCGCCAACATAAAACTAGTCGATTTGATCGATGCGAGCGTGCGCCGCCGCGATGCCCGCCGCGTGCTTCGCTACACGCTAGAGGATTCGCCGCGGGCGCCGCGGCGGGCACCGCCACGCTTCCCGTCTCGCTTCTCTATGAACATGGTCGTATATTGCTATAAGTTTGTGTTTACGCGTGCGATGATGCGTGCCGCTTCACGCGCCGCCCCACCGTAAACAGAAAAAACGTCCGACGCGCCGCGAGACGCCACGCCACACGCGACGCGAGACGCCCCGCGTCTCCGTAAATGAGGCCTTAGTCCTCCGGCGCCCGGCGCGTTACGAGCCAATGCAGTAATCGTAGCTACTAGTGTGTTGCATAATATCTGTCGATTAAACAGTATAGCTGATGTACCACCAGAGGTAGAAATTCCTATTGCAGAAGAAATGCCTGTACCAAATACTGCTGAAGAACCAGAATACAAAGAAAGAGCAACACTGATTTCAAATTTCTTTAATAAATGAGTAATAACTCTGTATAGCGCTAAGCTGAGGTGTCAAGTTTAAAACGTTTGTCTGTTTTAAAATACTGTGCAGTGGCATTGTTTAATAATTACTTTTATTTTATTTCAGTTTATCATTACTTGAGTAGTTTTAAGTGTTAAATATCAAACAAGAAAATCTACTTATCCTGCTACATTCAAAACAAAGTCTATGAAGAAATAATTTTTAATGAAGGACACAGGCTTAGGGAAATATATAGGGAAATATTGTTATTTTAAGTAGCTATACTATTAGTTATTGAAAGACAAATTTATAGAAACAAAGTTTATTTACCTAAATTATAGTTTTTCTTAATAATTATATTCTAAATTATTATGGCACTGAACTACATACGAAAACAAAGACATAAAAGTAAAAATAAAATACTAACTCTAAATATCATTAACTGTAACATTATTTTCATTTTGTGCTGATTTTAAAAGAGCAATTTCTAAATTTAATTTCTCCGTTTTCTTCTCATAATACCTTGCTTCTCATAAGGTTACGGGTGATGATGGACGTCTGAACATCACTGTCAGTTTTCTTTTTACCTGAAATAAATAATGTAAATACTTTTATTTCATAAATTGCGTGTGACCATGGTTCATTAGTTTACAAATTATGTGAACAGGTATAAGAAATTCACATAAAATAATAACAATTATAATATCTTGGGACAACCAACACTCTGCCATCTGATCCCAAACTTGGCAGAGCCTGTATTATGGCAACCAGACAACTGATAAACATACTTATATATTTCTAAATACATACATATAGATAAATTACCCACCCAGATTCAGAACAAATAATCATACTTACTCATCGCACAAAGATTTGTCATGTGTGGGAATCGAACCCACGACCTCCGTCCTAGCAGTCAGGGTCACTAACCACTAGACCAACAGGCCATTCAATAATATGCTGTGTAAAATAATAATTAATTTAAATATGTACCTTTCTTTTTTATTGTTAATTGTCTGGACATAGGCGTGCCAAAGAAATACTAAGAGCTGTCTGTACTGGGAGAGTTGCCTTCATATATTTCAATTTTTCGTTTTTCAACTTTTACAACATTTAATTACATGTAAATAAAACAATATTATATAATTACAACTTTATGATGTTACCTTTAAATTATTCATCCTCACTTGCTGGGCTCTTTTACGGGCTGCTTTTTTTAAATTGTCCCATTTTAATTTTGGTCTTTTGATTTGGGAACAGACCCACTCTTGGCATTGAAAGCTCGTGCCAGAGAAGTCCACGCATCGTCTTTGGATTTGTTTGTTGTAGCGTTCGTTTCTTTGCTGGTCAAGATTGGAGTGCTCTGTATTAGGTCAATCAACAAAGCAACCTTATCTTATTCTTTTGGTCATGGCTTTCTTCATTTTCTATAAAACAAACAACAATTTATTCCTACGCATTTGAACAATACCCAAAATACATTACACTATACGTGATACTTATTAACAAAATTACTTACCTGTGTAACGTCCATTGTAGAGAATAATAATTACGTTTTACAAAGAGTAGAATACATAAACTAACGGATATGTTTTAATACAAAACCCTGTGACTGTGACAAAACTTGTGTCAAGCTCAAGCCAGACGTTCGCGTTTTGTTCACTTCAGTAGCCCGAATAACAAAATATACTTTTTAAATTAAATAATGGGGTTTCTTCAACACCAAAATTATAAAATAAACATAAAAGTTAAGTTTTCTGTATAAAGGTATAAATATGTTATGTTATGTGTATTATGCACATGGTTTTACTCTAATTCTAAACATGCTTAATTGTAATAACGAAATGCAATGAGGGTCGGACATGTGTTGACGGAGGGCTTCGGTAAGTGGGTAACCAACAACCGTTCGTCGCTGGTAGCTCACGCAAAAATTTATAGGAACGCCTTTTTTCATCCGTTACTCGTAACTCAAAAACGAATGGTACCTTTTGTACAACAACGGATCGTTGTTTATAGGAACCGGGCATAAAACAATCATTCACTTGTGCGAATCGACGAGTCATTAGCGAAAAAATTCGATGTTTATGTATTTTTTTAGACTAATCAAATGTTATGATTTTTTTCAATCTAGGTATGGTGGGGACAAAGTGATTTTGCCGTCCATAGAAGATCTGAGCTTTGAAACGAAACATGTGTGCGACCAGTTCATCACGCATCACCTGGAACGTTGCAGGGACGTTATTGCTAAGGATAATAGGTAAGTAAAATAAAATTACATCCATTACAGACCTGTGTATTTCCTTTTAATTTAAACTAGAGATGAAACGGATCGGATAGTAGTTTGGCCGGATACAGAATACCGGATATTCGGCAAGCTTGAAAGTCGGAATTCGGCCCTGTCACGTTACACTAACAAACTCACCACGACATGTCATGTCGTGGTGAGTTTGAAAGTCAAAATCATGAACACTCACGGAAGTGACAGTATAAGTTTTGATTTGAGTTAAAGCTGCCGTACAAGTACGGTGTTTACGAAGCCAAGTGGAGTCGCTTGTCACCATCAAATGCTGAAAATTTAGTATTTATTCACCGTTTTTGACATTCAAAAGTGCCGTAATGGTCTAATTGAATTTGAAATTGTAATTTACTACTTGATAATTTTGAGTACTAAATTATTACTGTCAATAATATTTTTGACCAGTGATTATTGTCAGTAATAAAATTTAGCATCTTTCATTATAAATAAATGGTGTTTACCTATAAGCTATTGTGGTATGATCAATTTTATTACAATCAATACAAGATATGTGCTGATTGTGATTGATGAGAAATTTGACTTTCTTTTCATATTCGATATCCGGCCGGATAACGGATAGTTACCGGATATCCGTTTTATCTCTAATTTGAACTATACCAATTCTTCGTGACGCATTATGTAAGAGTATCAGAGAATCAACGTTGGTCAAGGACGTTTACCTTTGCCCTGATAAGCAATATTGCGCTTTTCACTATATTCATTTCATCATCTAATGATTCCTTCTTCTTATCCCAGATGGCGAATGCGCACATACAAGGGCGTTTTCCGCGGCTCATGCCTCGTCCGCTGGCTAATAAACTGCGGACTGGCCAAAGACGAGCACGAAGCTGTGCAGTATGGAAGACATCTACTGGACGGACGACTCATATCGCACGTCAACAACGCCCACCACTTTACCAACTCACCGCTGCTTTACACATTCAAGTAATCAGCTGATTGATTTTGACACCACAAAGTAATAAGCAGATGGGGTGTTAGGTAGGAGACTTCTAAAACGATTTTCTCTGACCATTATTAATCTGCGTAAATAAAAATATCTCTTGTCGTCAGGCAATTGTATGGGTTTTGCACTTTATCACTCCATTTGCTTAGTACTCTACGACAAACATGACCACGATAATGCTAAAACAGGAATTTCTCAGTCCAGAATCAAATTTTAATATAAATTTTAATGAGCATATTTATTGATAAGTAGTAACTTACGTATTACTGTCCTTCAAGGTTTTATATCATAGATTTTATTGAACTATAAAACTTAATTTGCTGTATAAATTAATTTATAAGAAAAATCTCCAAATTAAATATATCAATTAAGTTATTGCATTGCAAGTCGTTTTATGTATCTTACAAACTGTTCTGGTGCTGAAGGTTACCAAAAATAACTTATATTTTGTTGTTTTCAAATAGTTTGTGTTGTGTGACAACATAGTTATAGGTTTAAATTTTGTGATTATGTAGACTGTAGATATTTAGTTCATATTTTAGGTAAATTTTAATAATCATTTCACATGATTTCTACATTATGATCTCAAACAAAAAATCAAACATGTTTAGTTTTAAGCATTGTCTATAATACTAATTAATATTCTCAGTGTCTGTAAGTAAGTATTTATCAGAACGTAAGTTTTATGTGTCGCTTTTAAAATGGCCTTTTCAAAGTTATTTATTTTCTGTAGGTAGAGGTCATTTCAAACATTTAAATTAATCACTAAAATCGAAACAATCTCTTTTGTCTATTTAGATCCTCAGTAGTAAACAATAAAGAGTCGCCAAAGACAGTGGGATAGATGTATGTTTGTAATTAAATGACCTTAATATTTGTAGAAGGCTGCCTATTTTACTTAAAAAATGTGTTGATACTATTATTTTCAATAACCACCATGTCTAGCAGATGACATCATTAGAGTGGCTACCCAAAAAACCATGAATGGATACTATTTTTTCTACATCTCAACATGAGTAGTACTTTGTGGTTTGGCTGAATGTGCGGATATGTATGTATCTCACTAGGCCCTGTGATTTAATAGAAAATAATTAATAGTGTTGAAATATACTTTGTTTTGCAAAATCAAGTCACTTCCAAAGGCATTTTTAATAACGTACTTATATTGTAGACATGTCCAAGTTTTGTTTAGTCTATCATAATTATAGGAAAAACAACATGAACAAATATTTTTATTGAATCTTCATGAATCATGATTGATCATTTAATTAAAGATTCAGTTTAGATGCTGTATTGTAAATGTGCGCATAAATATTTGTGATTTTTGGCTGTTATTATTTGCCCTTATTGTTAAATTAGAATATCATAATTTGGTATCTATATCATAAGGTGTAATTTATATAAGAATAATCAAATGTATTATCATAAATATTAATATTTTATTGTTGTATTTTCTGAATGAGCATAAAAAAATGTAAAAAAAAAATATATTTGTTGCATATACACACTTGGGTCCTCTTTTATTTCTACACCATATCACAATCAGCCTAAAACGATCCCACTGCTGGGACACTGCCACTTTCTGCTAGGGCTGTTTTCCTTCACTGTTTTGAGAGCAGTGATTACAAAATCTAGTTTGTTATGAGTCTGATTGCAAGGATCATGGCAGAGATACCAGAAAATAAAATAGTTTGTTTTTGTTACAACTATATTTATTCATCATTTTCTTGTTCTTCATTCTCATCACCGTCATCTTGTTCTGGAGCCTCCCACCATGTGAGCAGCCCAAGTCCAGGCTCATTGATACCACCTACCATCTTGTAAGGGGCCACTGTCTGTATTGTACATTCAGTGCCTGGAGGCCCTGTGGGTAAACTTTCTTCAAAGGCTTCACTTGTGATGCGAAACCTTATTGATTCCCCTGTTGTAAAAAATATTACATGATATTTAGTTACATTCTTTAAATGCTAAATTTGTCGGATTATCTTTGGGCTTAGTTTTTTACCAAACAGCAATCTTAGTACAATTAATTTATCTTGACTGATACATACAGTTCAAAAAGGTACAGAATATTGTATAAACTAGTACTCTCCAAGTAATCAAAGTATAATTCACTGTAAAATTACCAGAATCCATGAATAAATCATGTTTCTCTCCATCTTCTTTTGGGTACTCCCATACCCATGCTTGGTCAGTTTCATCAAATCTAGACGGATGCTGCAGAGCATTCACTGGTATTAAAATATCATCAAAAAATCCTAGAGTCACTGAAATATAAAAGATGGAAAGAAAATTATTACGGAGTATAATTTTTTTGAGGTAGTGAACGGGCTATGCCAAAATGGCGAAGTTCATATCAATATATGGCTTATCTAAATTAGTTAGACTAATATAATATACTAACATACCATGTACACCTTCCCTGCTACAATTTTTAATCTTTCCAATTAGTATTTCTTCTACAACAGGCCTGAAGACAATATATCTAAACTTAACTTCTGTGTGAGACGACCCATCCCCAGGGAATATATATGAATGTCCAATGTCTATGATGTCGAATAAAGCTATGCATAATCCTACATTCAATACTACCTGAAACATTAAAAACCATGATGCAAGTTAGAGCAGCAGATAGAAAAATTCAGCGACATAGTCAATCTAAAATGTTGTTCCATCCAAAAAAGAAAAAACCTTTTTGGTAAAAACTACAATTATTGCAGTTCAATTGAAATATTTGTTTTTGACTAAATCTCAAAGTTCTTAAATAATAGGAGGTTAGGAACATACTTACTTTATTAGCTAATTTTCTATTAAGTAACGTTGTAATTGACTCTGTTAAACTCTGATGAAAATGCTCTGGAGTAATTCTGATTACATCCTTCATTTCTGCTAGTACGAACATTTTAATTTTTGAATAGAAACTAGAAACAATAACAATAACTTCAAAACAATGTCAATGTGTGTGTTTAACTTTGTTGATGTTGGTTTCTGACTTTTGTCTGTCAATCAGTGTTGCCAGATGACCGTTGAACGGTATTGAGATGAGGTTTTGAAGAAAAAATTCCCCACAAATGGCAAAATATTTTTTTATTAATGAAATATACAATTTTATACTATTGGAGCAATAGCTTCCATTACAGAATCCTCATCTTCACTCGCGTCTTCTGCAGTTCTGTACATTTTTTCCGAGTTAAATCTCTTTAGCATAATTGAACTGGGTTTAAAATGAACATAGTATCCTTCCAACAATGAACATTTCATTCCCAAGATGGATTTGGCAGTGCGAATGGCTAATCTGTATCGAAGCTTGACTTTAATAAATGCTACTTGGACGAAGGCTCTTTGCACAACTGCGCTAAAAAAACGTAACGACAAAATTCCTATGTCAATGTCATTAAATCCCCCAGTTCCCTCCTACCTAACCCAGTTTTTCCCTCCACGAATCTCCCCAAAAATACTGTCCCCCATACATAAAAACCCCCATATGGCATTACTGCTGTGTGCTGCTGTCAATGTCATGTCATTCATGTTAGGGATGGCGATCTGAGATCGATTAATCGAAGAATCGATTTTTTAGACCAAAAAAATCGATTGTTCAAATCGATATTGTGTACTGAATCGATCCATTGAATCGATATTTCACCCTCGAAAATCGAGATTCGATTTTTTTGTTTCGATACAAACATAAAATTATTTACAATTAGTTGAATGTACTACTCAACACACGTAAAGAAATGACAATTTTTCACGTAATTACTCAAAAACTCGCTAGATGGATGTGTACTCAGTTTCCTTTGCCGCTCAACAATAAATAAAAGAAATTAAAAAAGAAAATATTTTTTAATCTATGGTTAAATTTTTGGATCCGTTGAATACCTGTTACTTTGATTTAGTAGTAAAAACTCTTTAATAAGTAAATGGGTTTGTATTTGTCTTGAAAACATAGACTCAATAAGCAAATCGGAAAAAGATCGATTTTAGCAAAATCGATTCTTTTTACCTCGATTTTTTTGTGTATCGATTTATTAGACTTCGATTCGAATCGATTTGAAAATCGATCTTTTTTGGAAAGAATCGCCATCCCTAATTCATGTATTCTAATTCTACTCATAGATCTAAGAAAAATAGCTTTGATTACAATCATAGAGTATAGTAAGTATTGATTAGGTACATTATCGTCCCGGCTTCTGTCAAGTATACATGCATGGTCGTGGTTAAGTGTTAGTTGGTCACTCACCGAACGTTGTGTCGATATGTTGTGATTTCTACAATTTAGTAATCTCTGTGCTCGTTTGGTTCTAGTAGTTCACTAAAGTCGTTTTAGTTATCTTATCTCAGGTTTTGCATAAGCCAACCTCTCATTATGCTGAAAGTCTTATACTGGAAGTTTATGGCTTGATATGTCACCGCATTTGTGCGTGAGTACTAGAACCGACTAGAACTATAACTTTAGCAGATAAAAACCATAAAGAAAGATGAGAACCGGAAACAGTTAATTAATTTATTCTCTGGTCTGTCCATACTGTCAACAACACTTCAACAGTACCAGTAGGTACCCTATTATGCTGCTCTTCCTTTTTATATTATTATAGTACTCTGTGGTCCGTAGACAGAGTATCCTATAGACACCGCCAAAGCGTGTCGCAAAAAGAGACAAAAAATAAATACGTCACGAATTTAGGGTTACCGGGTGAGGAAAAATTTACCCCACAATTTATGAGAATTTGAAATTAGTACGTAAGACAAAGCCTGAATATGCCAATGACATATCCGTTACCATCGGTACGCAAAGGCATGCGATGCGGAGAAGACATGCTGCCGAACTCAAATTAATTGCGATGAGGGCAGGAGAGTGACGATGGATGATGATGATGTGGTTCTAAATTACTGCCATTTCTGATGTGATAGTAGGTTCTGGGTTTGTGGGTAAATAATAGAACATGTTTATTTTTAATAAGCTTTTATTGATTTAACACATTATTGTCCTTTAAATAAAACAAGCTTCGTATGTTTCTAATTTTTTGCTTAGGTTCAAATCCTTTTGTTGCGTGATGTATACGCAGTTCAAAATAGTGCATGGCAATTGCCTTAATAAGTAAAACTTTGTGGTTTCCAATAAAAGGTTGACTTTCAAAATGATTATTTATGAATTCTTCTTTCTAATTAACTTATATTCTTCTTTTTAATTCTAAAAATGTTTGCTGCTTTTTGATGACGGTTTTGGTGTCCAATCTGTTCGTCCTGTAGCTACAATCCAATTCTGACGTAAATTATCAGGTTCAGGGAAACTGCAAAAAGTCATTAAATATTTCAGATATTTAATTAATCCTCACTGCAGAAGCCATCATATTATTATTTCCCATAATAGTGGGTAATAATTTATAGAAAAGTTGGCAACACCAACGTTTTTAGGTTAGAATTTATAATTGAATAATAATTGTTATTTTTGTGCTTTTTAAGGATGAATCGTACGTCTAGCGTACATTATACACAATATATGAACATAATAAAATGTTACTGAATGCCTAGAACTGATAAAGAGTGCCATACTTACGAATGAAAAGACAATCCTGGGATTTTCGTTCCACTATCACTTTTACACCCTTTAACGCTACACCACACCATTTTTTTTGTATAAATGGTTGAAATAGTAAGTCTAAATTGTTCAAAACAAAATATAACATAAATTACTTAACATATAACACGTAAAAACTGTATTTTAAAGGTAGACGATGGCTAGCTGCACGTCAGCTGTCAAACTTTGTTTAGCAAACTAGTGTGCTGACCTTGAAAAAACGTGGCACGCTCGATGAAACAAAAAATTTTATCGTTCTGTTTCATTTCTTTACACGACATCGGCATAAGTTGTTCTTTTTCTTGTGTGAATGCGACAAAACATATCAATTAGTCTATAGCATTCTCTGTCTACGCTGTGGTCACTCTGCTCTGTGTAATAGTGTCAACCAGTGTCAACTGTCAATGTCATGCGCTATACAACTCCCAAGCCAAAAATCTATCTAAGCAATAGCAAAATTTTGTTATAAGTATTCTATTCTCATAATCAATGTGAAACTAAATCACGAATCATTGAAGTATATTCTAGAGAATACTGCAATTCAACGCGCAACTTGGTGCTTTGTTCACCACCAAGTTGCGGTAGCAATCGTTGTCCACATACATCAAAACGTCCGACTGAGAGTGAAATTGTGATTCAACAAAAGAATCATGCAAGGTTCGTTATTTATTTTGTTTTATTAGAAATAGAGTGATTGATTCCACGGTTATTACTACCTACTACTACTAATTAATTAACAATCCAGACTTACAAAATTACATCTTTTCTAGGTAACAATAGAGCAGATAGGTCCAGGTCGCCCCTGAGGATGGACAGTGTCGGTCGCAGGCGTGACATGAACAAACCTCAAGACTCGGGGAAACCTAATGATAGCATGACGAATGTTATGAATCCTATGCTGATGCCCAATATGTATCCACAAGGTATTTACTTCTTATTTTCTGTAATGTAATTAGTGTAATTTACTCACTAAATTAATTTAGTACCTTGTGTAAAAAGTTACATTATAATTTGTGACTTAATATTAATTCTTCTACATATAAATAATATAACTATTATAGGTAAAAATAAAGTAAAGCTTGGATACAAATAACATTCTACCATGATTTTATTCTAGCTAATATGATGATGGCTGGTGGAATGTACCCAAACATGATGATGCCTGGGCCTATGATGGGTGGTGGCATGATGCCTAATTTGCCTGCTGCAGGCATGGAAATGATTCCAGGAACTGGCATGGACATGGTCCCACAAGCGGCTATGGACATGTCAGCAATGGGTGGACAGCCTATGGCACCTCCTGCTCCTGCCATGGACATGAGCATGATGGGGGGGATGATGATAGACCCAGCCATGATGGGAATGTACCCTAATATGGGTGGAGATATGTCTAATGTGCAGGTGAAAAAAGAAATTGTTTTTAAGCATGCCAGGCTGATTCCCCCTAACTCAGGCACTCCACAACCTCCAAGGAGGGCCAAACCCTCTGGATGCCGAACAATCTTTGTGGGTGGATTACCAGAAAAAATCAGAGAGAGCATTGTGAGAGAAATTTTTGAGACTTATGGCAGGATACATACACTGAGATTGTCAAAGAAAAACTTTTGCCATATTCGTTTTGATAGAGAGGAGTGTGTGGATCAAGCCATGATGATATCTGGGTATCGTATTAAACTCATTAATGTAAATGAAAAAGATGACATGGTGGAGGATGATGATGATGATGATGATGAAACTAAACCTCACTCAACCTCTGGCTGGTTGCACGTAGACTATGCATTGGTGAGTACAACTTATGATGAAACTGTAATTATAACAATTTAGTTTGAAACAAAATAATCATGAAACTCTTTTTTTAGAGTCGAGATGATCAGAACGACTTTGAGCGGCGACAAAGACAAGCCTTGCGGGTTCAACAACAACATATGCAGCATTTGAATTCACATGCACAAAATGACATAGTAAACCGCAACATGTCCCCCTATGGAGAAGTACGTAGGAGAACACCATCACCATCTAGAGTACAACCATATTCTAATGCATCTATGATACAATTGGCAGAAAAACTGAAAAATGAAGAACATTTCTTAACAACTATACCAGTGAGTTATTCTGTAAGCCTATTTTGTTTCATGACAAGATTGTTCACTAGCAACTTGTTTTGAACTATAAAGTACAGGCAGTACTCCTCAAAACGGCTTGCTTTGTGAGGAGGGTCCTGTCTCTGGAGCCTTAATCACTGGTAGCTTGGACTCTGCTCCCGACACTGGTGGACCACTATTTTTATGTTTTTATAAGAACAATTTAAAAATGTAAAAACAAGTTGAAAAAATTATTAAGTAAATTTTTTTAAAGTTAATTTTTAATCACATTTTACATAATTAAGCCCTTGATGGACGTAATTTGATTAAAAATTAACTTAATCATTAATTATTACAGACATTGCTGGCTTGGTTAGAGAGAGGAGAATGTACGAAAAAGAATGCAAATCAATTTTATTCAATGATACAAGCAACAAACGCTCACATACGCCGATTGTTCAATGAGAAAATGCAAGCTGAGGAAGAGTTGCTTGATTGCAAGGAACGAGTTAAGAATCACATTGCAAATGTGATTGAACAACGTAAGTGTATTTAGACATGATTTTAACAATTTCTCAATCACCACCATCTGGTGAATGTGCGAAATCAGTGATAATTATGTCTCTAGTTCAACATTACTTGACTTTTCTAAAAAATTAAAGGTAAGACGGTCATAATGTTTTCATTTCAATGACGAAAACATTCAAGTAGAAACTTTAATCTATTCCAAAACGTTTCAATGAAAGTCTAAACAAGCCTGTTCTGGTAAAATTTTTACACTATTATTTAAGACAATAAGTAATACAATCATTTGAATTGCGAAGGTTTCATCTTAATGACTTTCCAACAATGATTGCTTGAATAGTGAGTTTGTATTAT
The DNA here is from genome assembly GCA_950022335.1 of Eurois occulta. Taxonomy (NCBI): domain Eukaryota; kingdom Metazoa; phylum Arthropoda; class Insecta; order Lepidoptera; family Noctuidae; genus Eurois; species Eurois occulta. The sequence continues at coordinate 9,662,171 of OX465496.1, forward strand.
ATTACCCTCACTACTTTAAATTTGAATTTAAGTATTCAAATAATCAAATCACTCAATTTGTAAATGGCTGTTTTATTTTCTGTTCACAGCTACTTTTAACTAATCAACTTGTTTACATTTTCATTCAATTGTTTTGAAATAGAGTTTCAATCTAGCATATTTAGTGGAGTCTACACATTGAATGTTGTAAAATGCTTTTGAAATAATATTCAAACATTTCTGCAACTTCAAGAGTGTTGAGTCACAAATAACTAAATAATATTTTCTCAAAATGGTCACTCTTATAATCTTAAAGCTCACTCAGTAGTCAACAAACGGATTGCCCCAGTTCACCAGATGACTTCCAACCATAAGTATTACAGAATCATCGCTGAAAAGATGGGCGCTATTGTAAGTCATTTATGTCATGACAATTTAATTTTAACTCTTGTGTTTTTATTCCAATAAAATAAACCTATACTATAATAATTTATTATGTGGCTGGTTAAAAATAAATTGTCAGAACATGTTGGGTACTTCTGTGCAATGGCACAGTATCATGTCGTACGTCACATCTCTGTAACGCGAGGTGCAGCGTGTGCGCAACACTGTCGACTGGCCCGTGACCCTCGCATGTGATAGGTAGACGTATAACGCCGCGTGCGACTGCGGCGTAATAAACCACAGTATGAGAGCCTGGGATGACCGGTCGATCGAGAAAATACGACGGTATGTTTTGGTCGCGAGACCAAAGTCTGATCTCTTAATATAATTTTGTGAACCTCAGTCGAACAGGTGGCGAAAGTGTTTGCCGCATCGTCTCATCAACGCGTATGGGATCACTTCACAAAACCTCAAAGAAAGAATATTGAGACATGGCAGAAAATGACACAGGTACTACTAATACAGCAATTATTGTTTCGTTAGGAAAAAGTAAAGACTATTTAGTACATAATATGAACACAAATGTCCGTGAAAACGCAGCGTGTTTATAGTATTTTCAATCATGATTTTATCTCACTACATTTGATGTCAGTAAGTATGAACTTTAATAGGATGGATTTGACTTATGCTGGTACCATAATTTAATGAATGGCGAAAAATCTGGCTGACCGAGAAGACAGCAGAAACAGGTAATTAGAAGGAGGAATGCAAAATTCTTGGAGGTTTTTTAAACATTTTAATTTGAGTATCCACTATGTTTAGTACTAATACTTTTTATTAAGTCTCCACTAAGCAAATATAAATCTTCCAGGAGTTTAATTCGTTGAAGGAAGAATTCTATGAGAAGTTTAACGACGAAGATTTCAATGGTTTCAATCGTGCTTCGGAGAGCAATGAAGAAATCCAACAACTGAAGGTACGTTACTATCAACAAGTTTTGTTTTTACGTGTAAGGTCGTGTCCTCATAAAAGTGATCGTCTTTTTCATTTGTAACTCATTTATTTGAAAACTAGCTGTGCCCGCGACTTCGTTCGCGTGGATGTCGGAACTTAACAATTTATTTTTTTGTGCGAAGCGCTGTTGGAGGATTCCGATACAAATCATTTTTTTTTATTTATGCTAGTGCTTCTTTATAAACAACATTAGCTGTGGAACCATCTGGAGCGTACACAAAAAGGTTATTGGGGTTGTTTACGCGAGAAAGAGCTACGTATAGTTGACCATGGGAAAAGCATCCAATACTTAGGTCCACCCCCGCAACGGATAATGTCTGGCCCTGAGCTTTATTAATCGTCATGGCATAACAGAGACTGACTGGGAATTGCACTCGTTTGAAAGAGAAAGGAAAGTTGTTAGGAATTATAGGTAATCTTGGAATAAAACAATATCACCAGCGCCGCAACCGGTTAATATTTCAGCTTCGATTATGTTTTGCTGCAGATTTGTGACTTTGAGCCGTGCCGTTACAAAGTTTGGAGGACATAAATTTCTAAGGAGAACTATTGGTACACCGATTTTTAAAACTATTTTGTGGGCTGGAAGTCCGGGTGTGTTGAGGGAATCCAAAAATTCTACCGGGTAGTGCGTGGCGTCATCTTCTTCCATAACTGTATTTATAGAGGTGTATTTTCTACTATTCCCGGACACATGAATCAATATTTTTAAATTAATTGCCGCAGCTTGGACATTGCGAGGAGTCAAAATAGCTCGCTGACATAGCCAAGAACCGGCTTGATTTCCCATGTTTGTGGAATCTCCGTACACAGAAGAAATTAGCTCCTGTTGTGATGTAACGCAAGAACAGAGATTATCAACCAAAATAACTTTGCCATCTTCTTGTACGGGGTATGTGCCATCGCCTATTTGTAACAATAAATTGGGAAACTCCTGTGCATTTTCGCAGCCTCGCAACTGTGCACGCATATGTACACTCAGGTGTGTAGATGATATATTGCACCATAAAACAGAACTCTTCAGACAGGCAGCAATTTCTTCGGCTCTCGTTCCTCGGGGTACTATCGGGAATGTCTGCCGAAAATCACCGCAGAATGCCTCCCATCGGCCGGTCATTTTGCCTTATGTCCTGTAAAGTTCTATTCACTGCTTCTACAGCTTTGCGGTTTGCCATAGTGCACTCGTCCTAAAAAATTAAAACACCATCGCATAAAACCCTTGCTTTATCGCTATTTCGCGATATGTTGCAAACCGGGCTTTCCGTGCGGTCTAAGTCGATAGGAATTATAAATGTTGTGTCTGCCGTTTTTCTCCAGGCAATAATGTGGCTGCTATCCGTGAAGAGGCGACAGCAAGGGAAATTTTATTTTGGTTCTGTAGCGGCACTACAAAAAGTACTTCAGCAACATAGAACAAAAAGTACTACAGCCCCATCTATGACGCAGAGGATAAACTAAAAATCGAAATATAATATCTAAATTCTGCATCGCGCAAGTAAAGTTATTCGCGACTTAAGACTCAGAAGAACCCAACAACAACTGTTGGGCAGTAGCCACCAGACATAATACCCGTCTGATCGGAGGATCCTCCCTTTTCAATGGTGGTTGAAGAGCTTTACACCCTGTTCTCCGTACCCCCAACTTGGTGACCCCGAAATGGACGTCAGCGCAGCCTTCGAGCAACGTGACGTCATCAACATCACTTCCTCAAGCTTCCTCAAACTTCCTCAAGTATTCGAGCAGCGAGTCATATAGCTAGCCAGCTTCAAAATGGGTATTCCTGACCACCAGCATGTAGCGGAAGCACATTCCTGGTCAGCACCCTCAGCCTCATAAAGCTACCTTGGCACTGCACTTTCAGCCGGTTGAGAGCTGTACCTCCCGGTCGATGCGAGCAGTCAGCCACATCGTGGCGCTGTACCACGTCCGACGCAACGGAGCACATGCAGCGCCGACCCCGACTCAAGGGGTTCGCACTACCGCCGCAGACAGTTCCGACTCACCGTGAACAATGCGGCAACGACTTTCCACTGGCCTGGCAATCAACGACTCATTCTACTACCGACCCTAGTCTGGGGGAAGTGCTGTAGCGGCACTACAAAAAGTACTACAGCGCCATCTATGACGCAGAGGATAAACTAAAAATCTAAATATATCTAAATTCTGCATCGCGCAAGTAAAGTATTCGCGACTTAAGACTATATAGAAAAACCCGACAACAACTGTAGGGCAGGTAGCCCACCAGACATAACACCCGTCTGGTCGGAGGATCCTCCCTTTTCAATGGGGGTTGAAGAGCTTTACACTCTGTTCTTCATACTCCCAAAGTTCCTTATTCCAGCCAAAATAACTTTGGTTAGGAAAGTTTTACCTGTTCCGCCCGGTGCGTCTAAAAACAGGATTTCACACGAGGCGTTTTCTACACTGCAGCATACCCTATCAAACGTCTGGCGCTGTTCCTCTGTCTTTCTACTAATTTCTGATACGTACTCTCTGTTTATACGTCCCCCTTCGACTGTCGGTGTGGGCAAACCGTATTGACTGATCGGGTTTCCTGGTATACTTATAACTATCTCTTTAATAGCCAATAAGGACCTGTTGTGACAAATTTCACGTACCCTATAGGTCAGGAATTTCTCCATCAGTATTTAGTTAAACATGCCTCAATCAGAAAATAACGTCACACGCACAATGCCATCTATCGAATATCTATATTCAATGCTGCACGCAGTTGATGTCTAGATATAGTCCAGTCTGAGTTCGATAGATGGCGCTGTTTTAATATTTTATTTCGGAAACACTATTATAATTTTATTAATTTACATTTTTCTTTCTTTCCATTTATAAGGTGTGAACTGATTACGATGAAACAAAAAACTTAATGTTCAATTACTTCAATTTACGCACATATTGTTGTGTATAAAAGTTACGGGAAGTTGTGAGACCAACTGCACATAACCCTAATTTTACTTCTGTAACACTTTAAATTCAAATATCTTTTGATAGACTGAACCGATTGCAATGCAACAAAAACTAAATGTTACTCCAAGTTACACTCAATCGTTGTGTGTAAAAGTTATCTACATTGCTTTTGTACATTTTACGTGATGCCCGAACAAATACACAGACAAACAGACAAACAGACAAACAGACAAAAATTCTAAAAATGCTGGAAATGGGTTCTACTGGTTGTCCTTTAACACCCTGGCTATTTTTTTTGGATTTTTTTTCGATGTACAAAAACGACTTTTCTACAGTTTTATTATATGTATAGATAAATAAGTGCGACGATCGTGTATCCACGCGAAGATCACTTAAACAAGGTGAATACGGACCTTTCACGAAGCTGCCAACCATGCATTCTGTGCATCAAGCTAAGTAACTTTACGCAAAAATTGTTGCTGGGAAGCGGTTTATTTTTTGGGGTGAAAAATTACGGTTTACGGTAGGAGTCAATGTAAGGCACTCAAAACATTGTGCTGGTGGATACATTGAATACAGTGGCGTAGCTAGTCCTAGTAGGGCCCTGTATAAATTTTTTTTGGGGGCCCTTTGAAGCCAAGTGCGGCGAAGCCCAAAACAAGGAGAAAATTATCAGTATTAAACTAATGATTTTTGTAAAACAAGGAAAATAGCATCCTGACATCGCTTTAGCTGTCATTCATTTTACTTAGAGAATGTGTGAGTGAGCAAGGTAAACAAAAAAATGTTTAACTACGATCATCACTAGCATAGGTTAAGACTTGAATGAAGAGCTAGAAAATTACAGCTTTCATCGAAAAGCAAGCGAAGTGAGCTCGAAAAACTGGTGCTTTTTAAATGGCGATTGGCGAAAAGCGAGCTCGAAAAATGTAGAGCTTTTTGGGCCTTGATAAGTTATATTTTCATTTATAAAAAATAAATGAGAACCAAGAAAAATATTTGAGGTTTTGAGAAGATTTTATGTTTTTTTCCTCATTAGGGCCCTTGTTACTCGGGGGCCCCGTATCATTGATACGGCTGACACGGCGGTAGCTACGCCCCTGATTGAATAGCACAAGTAGTAGCACTTTGACCTCCAATATCTCCGGGAAGAGCTCGTGGCTAAATTATAACAGTAGCTCGGATCAATCTTCAGGTTAAGCCGCGCTTGCCTAGGTTGGTCTGTGAATGGGTGACCATCCCTTACATACCGAGTTTCCTCCGTGCCTCGGAAAGCACGTTAAGCCGTTGGTCCCGGCTGTCATTTGTAGATCTTTGACAGTCGTTACAGGAAGTCAGTGGTCCGAACGTCTGACAACCAGTCTTACCAAGGGGTATCGTATTACCCAGTAATCTGGGTTGTGGAGGTCAGATCGGCTAGTCGCTCCAAGTAAAATACTGGTATTTAGCTGCATCCGGTTAGACTGAAAGCCGACTCTAACATAGTTGGGAAAAGGCTAGGCAGATGATGATGATGTCCGGAACTAGAAGGTTCCACCTCCCAGGTATGGTCCAAAACAAAAAAAGTATCGCAATAACAGGGAGAAAAAGTGCCTTTCGGCTACGTTTAGGGTTTCTTACACCCATTATTAAAACTGAGTAAGAATGTAATAACTTTTTAATATTTTTTATTATTTCAGCGTGAGAATGAAAGCCTCCAATTTCAACTGGAAGCATATAAAAATGAGGTTGATGTTATCAAGTCTGATGCTATGAAAGAGATGGAGAAATTTAAAGCACAGTTTATCGCGCGACAGGCTTTACAGGGAGCCATTAATAAAAATGTAAGTTATTTGGTTTAGAATTCTTCTAAAATGTAATTTTACTTCTCTTTGTACTCTTAATTCGTTAAAATTAATAGTGGTCGACTATGTGCCTGCTCTTGGGTACATAATCAACATCTTTGTAGATATAGTATAGTTAGTTGTATTCATTTATTGTTGATTTCTAGCCGCCATTGCCGTCGCCGATTGTGAAACCCCCTCCGCCGCCACCATTGCCTGAAGATCTAGACTCCAAAGTACTCATCAAAGAGGCTGTTGAGGCAGGCTGCGGAGAAGCCAAGCTAATTGGAGTCATGTCTGCTTTCTTGCAAGTTAGTAATTTTTTCATGAACCACCTATTTATGCAATAAAATATTATTTATTTTATATGATAGTTAGTTTTTTCGGGTAATACTAGTTGTCCTAAAAATCTAAGGCAGTCTCGGAAACGGAATAACCCATTTTTAAGTCTCTGTAATTGCTAGTTTCGTTTTGACTTTAGTACTAATCTCATTGACCTGTAACTGCATTGGTAAGCACTTTATTAACAATAAAATGTTATGCAGGTACATCCACAAGGGGCCAGCCTCGACTACGTAGTGTCGTATGTCCGTGCCATCTTCTCGCACGTCTCACAAGCTACCATACACCATGTTCTGCAGAAACACACCGATGTGTTCGAACGCACCACCAGCGGCGTCGGCGCCAACATCGAACATCGCTGGTCCTTCGTCGCGTTCAATAAGAACGAGAAAACTTAACTTCTAAGAAATAAGAGGGTACTTACCTCTGCATATCAAAGTACTTCGTGTAGTGATTACATTACGTGCATTAAAGATAAAGACGTAAGGAACAAAAAATAATACTTCACGTACAAATGAGATTTCTAAATGAGTAAAAAGTAATTTTTAAAGTAACGAAAAGATTTAATTGCAAGCAGTATAATGTTAAAATAATGCTTATGAGAAATTCACCTATATTAGAGTATTTATTTTCATAAACTGTATTTTCGTTACTCAAAAGTATTTTTGAACCACTTTAAGCAGTTAGGGGTATACACGTTTCAAAATATATTTACCAAAAGGTAATTGACAACTGATAAACTAGAATTTAAGTTTCACTTTTTTTTTGTGCAATCCGTGTGTTATAAAGACCTGAGTAAAAGGCATTTATATGTGATAAATAGGGATCGGATATTCGTATGCATATTTACCTAAAGTTGAGTGTTAACTAGTATAGAGCGCGCGTCAGTAGGGAAAAATTCCCGGTTTATTTAAATACCGTCAAACGGGGTGAATAGGAACGCAGGGGTGAATCGAAACAAAACTTTGAAAGGGATTTTAACGTTGAATTGATATGATATGTTCCCAAAAAGTACTCTATTTTATTTACTTAGTTATACTTAATAATTGTTTAGAAACCTTGTTGGCAACATAACATATTAATTTAACGTTAAAATCCCTTTAAAAGTTTTGTTTCGATCCACCCCTGCGTTCCTATTCACCCCGTTCGTATAGTTTCTTTTTCATTGAGTGTTTTACAGCTTGGCAAAAAAGAGTCTGACGCGGTGACAGTTGGAACTAATATCGATGATTGTGGTTACTTGTCAACTGCTAGTACATTCTGTGTCAACAGTGCGTATATCCTAGTGGTTTTTCATAGATTTTTAAAATTTTTCAACTTTCCTTGCGTAATTAACTATTTAAAATGAATAAAACTATTGGAACCAGTGGCAGTGGCGACCTCATTTATTCCACACTCTTTTTTGCCAAGCTGTACTTTAATTGAATTGTCGTATTATTATTTACAATTTTGTCCTATTCGAATATTCAGCAGTATTTTAATTTAAATAGTAATTTTGTATTTTTTACGTGTTATTTACAACAAATTTCTTGTCTAGTTTTAAATAGATTTTAAATATTCGTTATGCTTATCAGTACTACATTTTATACCCACTGTATTATTTATAAAATACCGCGATCCCGATAAAAATTGTCATTTTAAGAAGCCGCTTTCATACTTTTGTACCCTATGTCGGGAAAAAACGTACTTTAGGTAAATATGCATCAGAATATCCGATCTCTAGTGATAAACTATTATTTTGTAATAAAACTTTTACCGTTTTTACAGAAAGGAAAACGATTTTATGTTCCAAAATAGTTAGTAGCTTCAACATGTCGGATGAGGCTACTTGTTATGACTGTCTAGTATGTAGCGTATCTAAAAATAAAAAAATAAGTTCATTTAAATTGTGTTTGGAAACTTTGTTTTTATTGAAGACAAAAACGTTTTACTAATTCGTTATAATCACTACTTGATCACTGCTTATAACTTAACCCTCTGTTTTCTGTTGTGCCTGCAGATCATTGACAGTCTGCATATACTCTGCCGTAGCCTCCTCCAGATCTCTGTCGTTAGCAGTAGGGTCGCTTTCAACCGCCGGTTCTCCTGCGTTGCCGCCTTGACGCATCTTCAATCTTATTTCTCGCATTCGAGCCTCTAAAATTCGCTCTCTTTTGTTTTCACGATCCAAAACCTGAAGCATTTGTAATATGAAGTAATTAAAAATAAAATAATAAATAAATAAATAATAATATCTTGGGACAACCAACACACTGTCATCTAATCCCAAACTAGGCAGAGCCTGTACTATGGCAATCAGACAACTGATAAACATACTTATATATTTCTAAATACATACATATTATAGATAAATTACACACCCCGATACAGAACAAATAATCGTACTCATCGCACAAAGATTTGTCCTGTGTGGGAATCGAACCCACGACCTCTGTCCTAGCAGTCAGGGTCACTAACCACTAGACCAACAGGCCAATTAAACTTAAAAAAATAAAAACAAGCAGCAGGAAAAAAAAACAAAGAGAAAATTAGGTTTAGCTATAAAAATGGAACAAGTAGTTAGTGTCCATCATGCTATTAACCGTTGAGGAGTTCTTTTGTGAGGAGATGATCCTGGCTGCAGGATCATGTCTGTCATAAAAATGTATTGTCACCAGAACCAAAGGTGTGTGCAAAATTCCAGCTCATCATGGCTCACTGGTATGCAATTCAGTTGCAAGATTTCACAAATACATACTAAATAACTAACTAATAAATAAAAGTTTATAAAAATGTGGACCGGCTACGGAAACCGGACGCTGACAGATACTTTAGTAAATTGTTGTATGGAGTTCTCTGTGTCCTAAGCCGCATGCGGAATTTGTCCGTACCAGTTTGAACAAACTTTAACAGTGATCTATTTCTTAGATTTCTAGTCCACACTCATTTACAACGTGACGGCAAAGGAGTGAATCGAAAGATTGGTGTCGTTCGAAGCAATTGGTAAGGACTTGTGAAATCAATTTGTAGCACGTAATACTTACGTGAGTTAAAAGTTGTTTATCATTCTTGTCTGCGGTACCAAGATTCTCCGAAAGTTCAGCTAAGTATACTGTTCCTTTACTACTGCCACAAGCCACCAGTAAACCCTAAAACAGATTTTTTTTAAGTGAATGTACCCGATTGTACCCTAGCTCTGGTTGGTGCAAATGTTGAGCGCGTTCCATTTATGTCATTAAACCATATGGTTTAAATTATAATAATTGCGCGCGCTCTTAAAATACAACAACTTCAATCCATAGTATTGTTCATAATATGAAATAATTATGCTGTTTTTTTTTTTTTACTAACTCCTTCATGAGGGCGCAGACGGAGTAAGGGCTCATCACAAAGTTGTGCTGTCACTAACGGAGCGCTTCTTCTTCGTAACAAGTCCCAACAAGACAGGCAGCCATCCCATTGCGTCACCAGCATCAATGAAAACCTGCGACAGACGAGGAAGAAGTTCAGGTAATATTCATGTATTTTGATTAAATACTTTGATGGTTAACAAATTGGTGCTTCTTTTCTTTATAAGTTGCTCACTCATAAAGGGTCAAATGAGCAGAGGCGTATTTAAAGATTTGGCGCCCCGGGCCAATTAGCTTTGCCGCCCTATTCATTTAAGAAAAAAATCCTGTTATTGGTGAATTAAAAAATAGAAAAAAAAACTAGCACTCCGGGAGTGCCGGCAGAAGTGAAAACTTGATTATTAACGTTGAGCATGTTTGATATTTTGGAATGGTTAGGGAATAATTTTGCACCAATTGCTTTATCAGTATAAAAGTACTATCATTTATGGAAGTGCCCTTAGACTGCCTTAGTACGGGAACCAGTGTCGCCAAACTCATACACTTGCAAATTAAAATGAACATTCCAATACACAGAAAACGATAAAACATAGCAATGATGCAACTGTAATATTTTATTTATAAACAAATTACTGTCCTTGAAAAAGCACTAACTTATTATGTATAATTCTTATTTTCGATTGTGGTTCAAAACATTGTTTGGTACTATGGTGAATACGGGTTTCGAAGTAATGCATTGCGATTGATTTAATGAGGAGAGTTCTGTGATTCCCTATAAAAGGCTGACTGTCGAAATGGTCATTAATAAATATATTAATATTGGTACGTGTGCATTCCTTGTAACACGATAATATAAGTGTTGACATCACATTTTTCTCATTAAAAAATGAATTTCCTTTATGTGAACGCGCTCGAAATATCTTTTCTGCCAATTCACAGACTTTATTTAAGTCAGTAGAAGGATAAATAAGGCCTCCTTTGTCTCTTCTAGCAATGATTCCGTGTTTTTTTTTTTTAATTTATTCATGACCATGGATACATGTCCTTCAGTCGTAATGATTCCGTGATACTTATCTGTGATCAAAGCCAAAAGACAATCCTCACATTTAATAACTTTCCTCAACTTTCTTGCAATAAAACCAGCAATATAGGTTATTATTTCTTTAGAATAAAGAGTAAGCCTAGAAGGATCTGTTTAATAATCATGATCTATGTTGATCATAGGATCACATCCTAAAGATTCATGCGGTAGCAGCAATCCACAAGTTTCTTATTTCGGGTTTATTCGGAAATCTGAAAATTTAATAAGATTTTTTATTATCTTTCATTTTTTGCGTCAGGTGAGTGCAGTTATACGAATTAAAATCGTATAATACGTGTGTTACTAACATAGATTTTAAGTAGTGCGTATTACTAATATCATATGAATCAAGGTCGGAAGAGTATTTTTTTATAGACATTGCATTATTCGGTATTACCCATATTAAAGGGTAAATTCCCCGTCAAAAAGTGGCAACACTGAATTTTGAGGTAAGATAATAAAATTATTGCAAAAATCACGATTATACGAGATTTATCCATTAAACGAATTAGTTGGTACATTACTGCGACTATTTTATGAGAAATAATAGGACACAAAGCGATTGAATACTTAAAAAGATCTAATACTTACGAGTGAAAGGACAGTCCAGCAATCTTCATCAAACTATCACTTTTACAGTTTATTACACTGCACCTTACCATTTTGCACAGTTGCACAAATGTACTGTTGTCGAATTAAGCTCGAAAAGATCATATAATGTGTATAATTTCGATGCAATTGTTAATAAACAAATTGGATGTCAATCTGGCACCGCCACAAACGTCAAACTTGTTGTGCACTGACAATGATGTGCTCAGCCGACACGCGATAAGGGACAGAAATATTTATACTCTGTCTCTTTTCTTTGCTAGTGACGTTTATATGTTCTTCTTTTTCTTGTGCGAATGCAAAGGAAGATATCCAGCAGTCTATAGAATACTCTGTCTACGGTTTTTTCTATTCCGTGTTTATCCCTAAAGCATTAGGTTCAAAGTTGATTGGAAACATTTAAAAATTTCTTTAAATGATTTTAAACCATAAAATGTTGAAGGTTAAGTTCAAAATCGTCTACTATCCATCCGTCTTACGCTTTTGCCAAATTTCTTTAAATGATTTTAAACCATAAAATGTTGAAGGTTAAGTTCAAAATCGTCTACTATCCATCCGTCTTACGCTTTTTCCAAATTTCTTTAAATGATTTTAAACCATAAAATGTTGAAGGTTAAGTTCAAAATCGTCTACTCTCCATCCGTCTTACGCTTTTTCCAAATTTCTTTAAATAGGTAATTTTAAACCATAAAATGTTGAAGGTTAAGTTCAAAATCGTCTACTCTCCATCCGTCCTACGCTTTGTCACGTGTCCTGACGCGAGTGTCCTGACGCGAGTTTAAGATTTTATACCCATTACAGAACAATTTTTTTAAAGTGCTCAACGCCGCTAAAGAAGTTTTCACTTCAAAATAAACTTAAAAATTAACCATTTATTCACTATAATAGGTACATTTTTTTTCTGTGTACAAATTGGTTGACAAAATCTTCAATGGCGCTGTCATAACTTATAGCGTTTGTCAACTCAGGCCATGGCATGCTAAGACAGACCCCAGAGGTCTAATTGTGTGCTTTATTTGAATAAATAGAACTTGTAATTTATAAAATAATAAATAAATAAACATAAATCACTCTTTATCCTTTTGAGTACAGAACGAACACGAACAAAACGAACGTTTTGCACTGCAATACATCACTGCGGTGCAAAGAAAAATGCGTAATGCAATCTCTACATAATTATGGGAAAGCTTATTTTAAGTCCTTATTAACCGACTTCCAAAAAGAGGAGGTTATCTATACGCCTGATTTTTTTTAGTGTACTTGAACATACTCGTACGTTCAAGTATGTTCAGCGATATCTTCGCCAATTTTGAACCGATTTCGATGATTCTTTTTTGTTTGAAGCAAATTATTCTGCGGTGGTCCCGTAAATTTGGTAAAGATCTGATGCTGGTCTTCAGAGATAAGCATGTATAAGATGTCTGTATAAAGGCTATTTGAATTGAATTGAATATGTCGTTAATTTGATCCGCTAACTTGAAACGAAACAAGTGAGTGAGGTCACGTCACGACCCATCATTTCGTCGGCCGCCGCCGGTACCCTTACCTAGTGTCAGGAGGGGTTTTTTTTTTTTTTTTTTTTGGAGGGTGGGAAATCATCAAATGACTCCTCCCACTCTGGGCGGAGCGGAAGGGAGTGTCAGACTCTTACTGACTAAAAACCACCCATGTTCCTTCATTGGCCCTTTATGTTCCAGGGCCGCGGTATCTCTTTCGAACAGTGCCGCAGCCCTGGCAGGCACCGGCCCTTGCGGGCCCCTCCCGTTTGCTGACAACTCTTTGAGGCGCGCGTGGAACACGAACGCGCCGTCGACACGGCCTGCCCGTCGTCATAAGACGGACGGACGGCGAGCTAGCCCATTACTCGCCGTCCACAGGCCCGCGGTCAGGAGGGGTCAGGGGTGCGTTGCAGCACGGTTCGGGGAGTTGAGTGTCGTCATCGGAAGCCATTCCCTCCCCGTGCTTGTGCTCAGGGACTTCAATGCCAAGAACTTGGCTTGGGGTTCTCGTTACACAGACGTGCGGTGAAGGATGGTGGAGGACTGGGCTCTGGAGTCAGGCCTGGTCGTCATAAATCGGGGTTCTGTTCCCACGTGTGTGCGGATGCGGGGCGAGTCGGTGGTGGACCTCTCGTTCGCTAGCCCCGCTCTGACACCGCGTGTCATTGACTGGCGCGTCATGGAGGGGGTGGAGACCTATTCCGACCACCGGTACATCCGGTTTGATGTCTCTGATCAGACCTCAAGTGCGCCGGTCCTACAGGCCCCGAGTAGTCCGCGATGGGCGCTGAAGCAGCTGGACCGGGAGCTCCTCCTGTAAGCCTCGATCGTGCAGGCCTGGGTGACATCACCGGTCAGGCCTGCCGACGTCAATAACGAGGCGGGTTGGTTCCAGGAGGCCATGTCCGAGATATGTGACGTGGCAATGCCCCGAGTTCGGCCAGGAAGCGCCCGGCGGCAGGTGTACTGGTGGTCGCGAGAGCTGACGTCTCTGTGCGAGGAGATGCTGGAGACTCTCGACGGAGATCCGTGGGGGCGCCCTTACAAGATGGTGCGGAACAAACTCCGCACCTGGGCCCCCCCGCTGACGCTGAGTCTCCGGCCTCAGCTTGTGGCGGACGTGGTGAGCACTCTGTTCCCTTCGCGAGAGGGGGTGTCTCTCGACATCGCCAACGCCTTCAACTCCATGCCCTGGAGCTGCATTAGGGAGGCACTCCGGTATCACCGGGTGCCGACCTACCTTCGTCGTGAGGTCGGTCGGGGACTACCTGACGGACAGGGCCGTCATCTACCCTGGTCACAGCGGAGAGTGGAACCGACGAGAGATGTCGTGCGGTGTTCCACAGTGATCGGTTCTAGGGCCGCCCTTGTGGAACATCGGTTACGACTGGGTACTGTGCAACGATCTCCCTAGCGGCGTCAGTGTAATTTGCTACGCTGACGACACGCTGGTGCTGGCGCAGGGGAGGTCGCACGAGGCGGCGGCCGATCCAATTAATGACACGCGGGGTTGCGATAGTCGTGGAGAGGATCCGGCAATTGGGTCTCGAGGTGGCATTGCACAAGTCCGAGGCCATGTGCTTTCATGGGCCTCGGAATGCGCCACCGTCGGGATACATACTGACGGTTCCAATCAGCGTCGAGTCGACGTTCAAGTACCTAGGACTCGTCCTCAACAGCCGTTGGAACTTCGTGGAGCACTTCCGATGTTGACTTCCAAACTGGAACAGGCCGGGGCTGCCTTCAAGCGGCTCTTGCCCAACCTGAGGGGTCCAAACGCCTCCTGCCGAAGGCTCTACGCGGGGTTCGTGCGGTCCATGACCCTTTACGGGGTGGGCGCGTACCTTGAGGCGGCGAGCCGCGCACTACCTGAACGCGCCCCAAAAAGTGGTAGCCGTAAGGCTGATCCGTGGGTACCGCACGATCTCCGGCGAGGCGGCGAGCCTCCTTGCTGGATTGCCGCCATGGGATCTGGAGGCGATAGTCCTCACGCGCCTGCACGAGTGGCGCGCGGAGGCACATCGCCGGGGGGAAACTCCGCTGCCGCGGCAAATTGTCGCTCAGCGGACAGACCTCCGGCAGATCTCATGGCGACATGGACAAAGCGACTGTCGCAAGTCGCAACCCCGTGCAGGGCACGCCACGATAGTGGCGATAAGTCCCCTCTTTGAGGAGCGGCTAGAGAGGCGCCACGGCGCCCTCACCTTCCGCCTGACGCAGGTCCTCACCGGACACGGTTGTTTCGGAAGGTACCTGCACCGAAACGCCCGGCTGTTATCACTGCGAGGATTGCCCGGAGGACACGGTGGAGCACACCGTGGAGGTCTGCTCCGCTTGGGCAGAGCACCGCCGTGTCCTCGTAGCGGCGATTGGCGGCGGCGACCTCTCGCGTCCGGCCCTGGTTCAAGCCATGGTCCGGGGTGAGAGGGAATGGGAAGCCGTCACCTCCTTCTGCGAAGCAGTCATACTAGCGAAGGAGGTGGCGGAACGTGAGAGGAAGAGAACCTCACGTCCCAGCCGCCGCGGGAGACGCCCCGGGCGTCGGGGGCCACCTGGTGGCTCTCGGCCACCGTAGGCGCTCGCCTGTGAACAGTGAGTAATGGGCTAGCTCGCCGTCCGTCCGTCTTATGACGACAGGCCGTATCGATGGCGCGTTCGTGTTCCACGCGTGCCTCAAAGAGATGTCAGCAAACAGGAGGGGCCCGCAAGGGCCGATGCCTGCCAGGGCTGCGGGACTGTTCGAAAGAGATACCGCGGCCCTAGAAGTCCTGGAACACAAAGGGCAAAAGAAGGAACTTAGATGGGTTTTAGTCAGTAAAAGTCTGACACTCCCTTCCGCTCCGCCCAGAGCGGGAGGAGACATTTGAAAAGGTCACGTCACGACTTTCGTCACCCGCGCCGCGCTGTGTGCTCCGGGCTTTGAAAGTATTGATACCTACCACTACACCTTGTTTTATTTTTTATTTTATAATTCTTGAACGAAAATGTTATTTAGGTACTTGTTAGTAGGTATTGACGGTATTGTAAATAATTTGTTGGGTTTTGGGTTCGAAGCGTACGTTTATTTTTAATTAAATGTGAAATAAAATATAAAATAAAATATTGATTGTAGTTAAGCTTGACAATAAAAGGCGCCCAGAGAAGTCGGCGAGGGGCGGCTCCGCCGCCCCTTGCATCCTGCCGCCCCGGGCCATGGCCCCCTTGGCCCTATGGTAAATACGCCCCTGCAAATGAGTTGCAGATTTTCGTTCTTATGGTCGATGGGCTCCCGCATGACCAACTATTCATAAATAAATGCGATTCACTCAAATGGGCAAATGCCCATTTTTTCATATTAGGTACCTGATAGGATTCCATGCACCGTCCGTCAGTTTCGTGCGGTGTGAATAAGTCCACAAAATGGCTGATTCGCGACAATCTTCGCTCCAAACTCGAGCAGTCCAGTCACCAACCGTTAGGAAGTTTTTGACGAATGTCGGGTTCCTTTGCAGCGCGTATACAGGGCCAAGATGGGCTTCGTACTGAAAAGAAATAGCGTAAACGCCAATAAAGATAAAATATTGTTTTAAGGACGAAACCCTTCCTGAAACTAACCTTAGTTGGAAGTTTTTCTACAGAATTCTTTCCTTTTCGATTGCCACCAATTACTAAGCCAGTTTCTGTTCCGACCATAAACCTGTAAAGTCAATTAATTATTGTGTTTTATTAGAAGTTTTGTGACTTGGCTTCCTCCTAGAACTGCTGAACGGGCGGGTTCGGTTCTCACTTCGGGCAAAGTGTTATTGTGTTTGTCCAATATGAAATTTCCTCTAGCACAGAGTTCAAATTTATGCCCAGTTGGTGGCAATAGGATCGCCTCCTACCACATGTTTGTGGGTTGAAGAATTAAACATACCACTCCCCATTTCGGTAATCAGTCGCACCTCTGTGCATTTCCTTTCGGGGACTACAGGCGTGATATTTTGTTATCGTGTTACTTATCTTCCGTCATAATTTACTTTACCTTGTCGGTATCGTGGGCTCATATTCGAGTGCTGAAATTCCAATCGCGTTATCAATACATTGCGTATCGGTTACTGCTTTCACGATATCTATAATCATGGAGTCGGTAGGCTCGCTCATGTTTCGAGTATCCCACCTGAAATATGAATTAATTCTTATTTTTTTTTGCACCTATTTATCTCCTTTTATGAATTTCACGTAATAATTCATTGAAGAAACCTCTAACCATTTAACAACACCATCAGGAGAAGCAGAGAAAAATTCAGCTCCAATTTTGGAATTGATAAAGAGCACGTTTCGAGCTATGTCCCGATGCGCCACATGCGGTGGACAGACACCAGCAGGCTCCCCCCCTTTTCGTGTATCCCACCAGCCAACCTACAAGGATATTAGAAGCCATTCTTAATATTCTATAGATCCAGTCAAATGAGGTTGAATTGTTGACTTACCTGTCCATTCATCATTCCACCAATAATAAGATGAGGATCACGAGGATTGTAGATTAGGTCCAGTAACGGCTGTGGAGGTTTTATTACCAGCTCAGGAGCATTCGCGTTCTCTGCAAAAACGTGTTATGTCCTTTTAAATTCGCACACAAAGCACATTAGCAAATAAGCAGTTCATGATATACCAATGTCCCAAATGTAAGAATACTGTGGATTTCTTGAATTCCTTGTAAGCTCGATATCTGCATGAGCTACTGCCAGTTTCGCTCCTCCGTCTGCTTGCCATGATAGTGACCGGATCGGTCGCCTTCCTTCCGGTTCTCGATACACATTGACAGTGTGACAACCGCTGTTCTCTACAGGTGGAATTGTCGGCAGTTCTGTACAATAGGTCTCATACATATCTACAGCATTGTTTTGGAGGATATTGTGTTCCATGCTCTACGAAACAAAAAGTATTCTTTTGGGTAAATAATTTCCTCGTTGAATGTTGATTGTTGGTCTATAGTGTCGTAGGTAAACACTTACATGTCCCAAGTGCATAACAGCATGAACATAGGCGTCATCTTTTTCAATTTTACGTCGATATCTCTGCGTTGCTTCAGGGTCATTCATGTTGATATCTTTTGGCCATCCTCCTTCAACATGGCTCACACCAGAACTTGTGTATTCAGCTCTAAATTGATAAGTAATGATGTAAGAAATATGTATCCTTACATCTGCTTGACCTGTAATACTCGATAAGCGTGGAAGCCAACACTTATTTGGGAATTGTTTTTAAACTAGTATGAGCAGGATGATCATGTAGTGAGGTTATAAGGTTGTGGACCTATACTATATTACTAGGTAAAAGATTTTTTCTTGCCACGAGATACCACTGAAACGGTTTTTATTAACCTGTGCTGTCTCACTGCGAAGCAAAGGCCATCTCTAGCTAATCTACCACAAAAGCTTCAAAGTCTCCACGTTAACTTACCTTACAGAATTTACCCAGTGCTCAGACATAGTGCCTGTATTCTGAATGGCAACGTTAACCGGATTTCGAAGAATGTAGTCAGGATAAAACGCAGGATTATTAGGTATGCTCACTATCATTTCTGGGCCATGATCTTCAAACAAAGTCTGTTTCCCGAATTCTTTTCTGCGTCTCTTGTATTCGTACACAAGTTCAATTTTTTCCGGCTTCTCCATGATTGTAAGTTCAGTTAAATGGAGCAAAGAAAGTTCATTTGAGATAGCCTTTGTTAGATCGATAAACTCACGGGGTTACCTCGGAGATATGCTAATGTGTTTGTGTGGTAATATTGCATCTTTTGTTTTGTTTAATAAGTTATGTGGATATATAACGTCTTGTTTTTAATAGTAATACAGACGCGTTAAGGCAAGCAGCCTTTCTAAATGTAGGTACAGACGCCAGCACATCAAGCTACTATTTTTTACAATTTTATTAATAGATTTTCAACTTTATCGCTAAAGTTTTAGGTCCAAGGTTAATTGGGAAAATTTTATAGTTTCGGGTACCTTGATGTGCTGGTGTCTGTACCTAGCTATCGCTAGACTGGTAGTTACGCTAGGTAGAAAATAAACTTATTAATTTTCTATGTTTTAATTATTTAAGAAAATAATCAGTTTAACAAAGATGTTCAAATAATTTAGTAGAGAGGTATAGGGTCAGCCTGTGTGGCTCGTCTTAGAGCCAGGACTATGAGGCGCGGGGGCGATGCTGCCAGTTTTACGGTGCATTGCTCCAAGAGAATAGCCCAACGTACTGCTCCTCGGTTCTCGGCTGGCATGGCTTTCAACTGGTCAATCTATAAGCATTAAAAACATACTTTAGGAGTTTTTATCTTCAATTGTTGTGCCATGCATGGCCCTTGCACATTATTTCCTTCATGGGCAATAGCTTATTCTTAAAGCGAAATCTGATCATCAATTGGTCACGGATATTAAAGTCGTGTTAAATCAATTTCTTTTTTGTTTTCTTAGTCCAGTCATGTCATATTAGGGTTTTCATCTCGGAATGAGAGATAATAAGCACGAAACTTGTATTACTTAACCTTTATTTGGACATTCTAAAAGTTGTCTCATAAAATCGGTTTTTGGCAAATATCTCAGTTTCTATGGCTACAATGAAGTTCAAATTTATGACAAAAACTGTACTTAGAGAAAAAAAATTCAACATTTTTTTACTATAATATGAAAAGTGCTCTATTTACAGAATATCCCAAAGTATCTTCCAGAACGTTGACAGGCAATCGAGCCGTCAACTCTCCAGTGTGGTCAGCAAAACGCACCCGGATGTTATCATCAGTATTATTATCCCTGCAAAGCAATGTCCAAAGTTGTCACATGCTAACGATTGAATTACTGCAATTAGGTGACCTGACAGTCGTGTATGTTTAATTTTAAACATACAAAGTATCAAGTTCGTCCAAATCGAGATGCGTAAGCAGTGCATGCAGTGACGCACAGAAAGGCGCTGCGCCTGCGACTCGGTCGCGTACTTGTGACACGGATGCCGCGCATGAGCGCTCGCCGCTCCAAGCTGCCCAAGCTGCGGCTTCACCACCTCCTGAATAAAATGGGAATACTGATTTGACAAAAAGCTAGAGAGCTAAGCTAGCTACCATATTTCGTTAAACATACAGCCTGACACTGACTTGCAATTTGCAAAAACCGTAAGAAAATTTGAATTTCGCTGGCTACCCTGGCGCTTCCACCTTTAGGGATTACCTCATTTACCTCGATTACCAAATCTTGCAAAAATATGTAAACTCACTATACTCCATTTGTTTAGGTAGTTAACTAAAGGTAAACAATCTTAGCATGTCTTTTATCTAAAAAAATGACTAAAAATTGTATCTAAAAATGTTTACAATTAGGTATTTACTTAAATAGATGTTAGGTAATTAACTTCATTTAAATAATCTTTGTATGTCTTTTATACGATTTATTTTACATAAAAAGACATATCAAGATTGTTTACCTTTAGTTAACTACCTAAACAAATGGAGTATAGTTATCAGTGGACTTTTTTTGCAAGATCATCCTTTTATCAGTGAATGGCCGGACTAATTTTAGAATCACATCAAAATAAATGATGCAATATTAATTTGTTTACTACTGAAACTTGATTGAATCAGACATAAGAAATTTTGAATAAATATTGCAACATTGTTTACTAAAACATTCTTTGCTAAAAGATAAACACATAGAAACAGTTTCCTTATTTTGAAGTTTGACGACCAGACAGCCTCAGATAACTGTTAAAATTGGAAATGTGACTCACTCGCCGTTGCCTGGTTACGTATGTGCAACCTGAGGGCCTCGGCGTCTGCTGTGTGCGGTTGGTGTGTGATCACAGTTTTCGCACACACTTGCACGCTGACCGCTCGAGTTTTCCACGAAACTCGAGCATCTGCTATGAAGAGCACGCTTTCTAATGGACGCCATTCTTCTGCTCTGTAGAAGAAACAAATAGTTAATTAAAAAGAAGGTTGCTTATCGCCGCAGCGCAATTTGGAGTTAGTCAGTCGAAAGGCTCTTCTGCGTGTATCAGTAATTCAGTAGACATACATAATTACAGTGTCAGTGAAACTTCGCAGATGTGTTAGGTATAGATATTAAGTGACGATAAAACAAAACAAACAAGATTTTCTACATTCATAATTTCATGGCCAATGTTTACAGTTCAATGGCCGCTAGTAGTAGGTTCCCCGCGTATACGAAGTATCGCCAGCTAAGTTAATTTGACCCAGTATAAAACTTTGATCACACGGTACACAGTGGTGCACGTTGTCTCTGCGTTATTACAGGACTATGTGCTGATTATGAGGTGACGAATAGAGATATATGGAAGAAGACATGCTGCCCCGACCCCAAATAATTTGGTAAAAGGGCAGGAGATTAAAGATGATGTGCTAATTATTACGATCCTTGGCTAAGGCTTAAATATGGTTAACTTATAGAAAACGTTAACTAGAGCCCTTGGATGATGATGTTATGAGAACTTCAAAACCTTTGGATAGTGTCGATGTCAAAAATGTCCAGGTTGATGGCAGCTGGCGTCGTGTTGTCCATGATCTCTACACCGCGAACCGACATGTCTACACCTATAAAGTAGAAAACGACAGGTGACTTATGGTGGCTATTTTCTAAAGCGAGTATAAATAGCGTAAATTTGCATACCAGCCCTAGTTTTTATAGTTTTCGCAGGTTTCACTGTTTTCACAACTACCAGCAAATCAACGTAAACGTTGTTGCTTTCGTCTGAAAGAGAAAGATGAATTACAGAAACAGTCTGAATAAACTGACTCTTCTACTTGGAAGAATCTTTCATATTGACGGTACGTAATCTGAATTAAGTAGCTATTACCTATCTACTCCATTAAGTGCTACATCGACCCAGACAACTTTGTGCTTAGGTGATAGAAGCAGAAAATTTGTTAAGTATGTAGGTTCCACTGTAAGACCCCTAATGCCCAATGGCCGTTTTCGGTTCAGCGCCATTCATTTGGGCCAAAAAAAATATAACGTACTAGCGACACGAAGAAGAACCTCCAACTAGTCCTAGGTATAAAATGTTAACGCACCTGGCAGTTTCAACACTTCAGCAAGTCCGTAGTATCCAGAGGATTGTTTGGTAGGTACGTGCAGGAGTGGTAAGAACATGGAAAAGTCTTCGCCACTGTGAATGCTTACATCCGACATACCTTCGTTTAGGGTTAAGTAGAACGGAGAGGTCACCTACCAAGGAAATAAAAGCTTGTAAAAAGTTAATATAAAAATAATACACCTTACTGGTCTCAGAAATTCACTTAGCTTAGATTAGAACAATAAATCGAATTTAATTAGGAAAAGGAAGTTTACTTAGTATTAAATTCAAAAGCACTCACTTGGGGTCTGTACATTTCATTATCACCCGTTTTAACGCTAATTTTCGGAGACGTTATTTCAACTGTTAAATTAAATTTGGTTTAGTAGGCATCTTAGAAAATGATAAGTAATACATTGAAGATAGGTAGGTAAACATATAGGAAGTACTCACCAACATCTCCTACTAAAAATCTTTCGTAAAAAGTTAAAACAAAGTATTCGGAGCCCCAAACATCAACATTAATGGTGTCCACATCAGAATCTCTCACTGTGAAGGATGTAACTCCTCTTGATTCACCGTTTTTTTTCTTTGATCCTATATTTCGGGGACTATTTTTAGCAATAACTATAGCGACAATCAAAGCATTTTTAATATTCATATTTAAATGATTTAATCTAGTTCTTTGAACTCCCGCCATTTTTGACAATAGTACCTACAGAAGTAAAGTACCAATGCAACAAGAAGACACTTCTTTTGGTGTAAGTATTTTACTTTTTGGTTTGCAAGTCTATTTCCATATACATTACTATACTCTTTGAAGTCTATTCAGTTTACAGTTCAATCACTTTGATTGAAAAGAGAATTCAGTGGGTAAGCTAGTAGCCATAATGTGCTAACACCTTTACACTATTTTTTAAATCAGGAGATTTTATTGGCAACACACTAATGGTCCGTCAAAAAGGAATGTCAAAGAAATTAAGAAAACCGCCAAAAGAAATTATAGATAAAATTAAAAACTATACATTACTTAATTGAAGTGGAAAATATAAATAAATATTCTAAATAGTCTAAGATCACCTAAAACTTTAGAAATCATGTTATTCAAAGCGGAGTCTAGTGCATCTAGTAAAACGAAGAATGTTTTTGAGACTCGTGAACTGGAAAGACAAGATGTAGATTACACCGATTGTTCAAAACGGTTTCAAGAAGTGGCAAGAGATTTTTCAAAACAATATGCTCACATTTATTCAGCTAGGCTCAATACTTATAGAAATATCTTGACCCCCATAGTCATGAAAAAGTGGTCGAATCGGCATAAGATTTTAAAACTATGTGAACTTCGTGATAAGGGTACAACTTGTGTTATAATTGGAACATTGTTCAAGTTTCAAGAATTAAAACCTAGTATCCTAAAAGAATTGTCAGATCAATTGGAAATCATACCGCAAGCTCCTAGGTAACATAGTATAAATAGAGGTTAAAACATGCTCAATTTGAAAGACAAAACCTGTTGTAAATCCAATGACTTGTTTCAGAACTCATTTTGTACATGAATCAGACAGTATAGTGCTGGAAGATGAGCTGCAAAGAATTAAACTAGTTGGTGAATGTATTGACGTTCATCGCATTGTGACTGGTGTGGTTTGTGCTTTGTTAGGTATGTTAATAAAAAAATCCAGTATTTACTACTACCTGTCTGTATGTATAATCTCTTGTTTGTTAAAATTATCTCAGAAACAACTCATTCACCACTGCACTTTAGAGATCATTCAAATTTTTAATAGTATTTTTCATTTGTGAAGAATAAATGAATCATGAAAGTTAATCTTCTGAGCTATCATTAATTAAATTTCACTATTGACCAATTTTCTTTTCGAATAGATGACTCAGATTTTATCAGACCAGTATGTAGCGCTCTGGACATCTCTGTTGTTTGCCTCATTGAAGTCTTGGAGGGTACTATTAGTAGTACAAGTCAGGCAGGAGAGATGAGACAAATCCATTTTTAAAATTGAGTCACTATTTCAGGTTCTGAGGATGAAGATGGAATATTCACTGTCAAAGATGTGTGTTGGGCTGGCTGTGGTATTCAAAAACCATTACCAAAGTTGAGTTCAGACAGGTATAACTTAAGATATTTTTTATCTGTAAATCTATATGATATATTATATGTATCTATATGAGCTTATGCACCACTATCTTTCTAAATTATGTATATCTTTTCAGATACATAGTACTCATGTCTGGATTGAATACATCAAGAACAGCAGATCACATGTTCTCTATGCATCTGTTGATGGAATGGTTGTCTGGACTGTCAGGCACGTCTGAATATCAGGAAGAAGTGTCAAAGATAGTCAGAGTTATAGTTGCTGGTAAGCTTATTTTGTAACAAACTGTGCCCAGTGGTTGTTCGGCTTTTTAGGGCTGTAGCATGATGTTAAATAGCCCTTCTTCAAGAATTGGGCTATGAAGTTTTTTTGCATATCTTACTGGTATTTCCAGAGATGAGCTATTTCCATCACAGACCTAATCCACCGCTTTCGCTTTAAGCATAGGCCCATTTTGCAATAAAAAAAAAACTAGGTTTATCATATAAAGTATATGTATAAAAGACATAATATTAATCAAGTAATAGAATGTATATTCTTTTTCAGGTGGAGTATTAGCAAGTCACACAAATGAAAGTGGTGTGAATGAGTCAGAGTTCATTGCTGCAGTGGAATTGATGGATTCTTTAGCAGCAGCTGTCAGTGCTGTGGCTCCCCTAGACCTTATGCCTAGCAGCAAAGACCCAACTGGAATAATGTTACCTCAGAAACCTTTTCATTATTGTTAGTTCATTTTAACATTATTTTATCATCTATTTATTTTCAGCCTGTGGCATCCCAGTGCAGGGCAAAGGCCTCCCTTTCAACTTTTCAATGAAATTTTCGTACAATGCAATTGAACGGCACAGTGATGTTTTATTTTCGTATTTCAGGTTTATTTCCTAAAGCTATTGAGTACAAGTCATTCAACCGGGTCACCAATCCTTATGAATGTGAAATTGGAGGTGTGTATTGTATTAGTCTCTTAAAGGAAATTATTTCATTGTGTATATAACATAATAATGTACATTAATATACTATTTATGTTGTGTTTAGGTTTCACATGTTTGGGTACCTCCGGTGAACCCATAAAAGATATAATGAGGTACAGTAAGCTAGATGACACCCTGGAAGTAATGAAGAAAACTCTACTATGGAGGAACATTGCCCCAACATGTCCTGACACTATACCATGCACCCCTTGCACAGAGACGGACCCTTTTATTATTTATAATTGCCCAGCTATATATTTTTGTGGAAGCTCGGCTGAATTTGCCACTGATATTTACGAAGGTAATATTATTTATGCATTCTTAAATACCCCAATAAAAGTGACTTTCTATCAATCATTTTTTATTATTAATCAGTACTAAGCTATTTTTTATTTTTTAGGTGAGAATGGACAGCGAACCAGGCTTGTGTGTGTACCAAACTTTTGTGATACGATGACTGTAGCTCTAGTCAACCTGTCGAATTTGGAATGTTACAGCATGAAATTTTCATAGAATGGTTTTTAACTTGTGAATTTAAATAATAAATTGCTATTGCTATCAATTTTATTAGCTACTGTATTTTATTTTACCGACATAAATTAGTACTGAACATCGAAACTTGCAACACTGAATGAAGTGCGTTTAGTGTGATCAGACACTAATAACCCTTAAGTTTATTTTAATAATTTGGAATGTATATTATATTAACAAAAATCATAATGTGCTTTGAGATAATTATAACGTTATGTAAAAAAAAAATTGAGTTAACGATTGTGCAATACAAAGTTCATATTGCATCATTTAGTTGAGTATCAACCAAGAGGGCGCTACTGTCTCAGAAAAATATTTTTTGTACCTGGTAACTTTGTTACCTTTCCGACTCCCGCTAGCTTGCTTTCCGCCCCTTGACCCCCCCTTATTCTATTACTCATCAATGGCTCAAAACTAGTAGACGTGTTTAATTGTTTTTCCGTGCTAATATTGTGTTCAGGATGGGTTACTAGTACCTAAAGTTTGCACACCTACGTGTGCCGTAACACGTAATTAAAAATGTTGTAAGTAAAAGTTTATTTTACTCAGATTTATTTTGGTGTTAACAATGAGGTTTCCATAGCATATTGCTTACCGCCGATTTCTACCCAAATAACACTTCAAAAGGTACATATTTATGCATCTAATCATTCATTCACTTGTTTGTTTATAACGAAAGGGTGTGATAAACATCTTGCAATTATTGGCATAGTTTTTGTTGGTGGTCGTGCGAAACCTACTTTCACCAAGACAAAGTTGCGCGGGAGATCTATCATTACGACATTCCGTAAAAGAAATGCCAAGTGGTTTATAATCTCATTATGTATGCTTGTGGCACATGCACGAGTAGGTCACCGGTTCATAACATCACATTACAGTTATCAGCAATTTTGTAGGAACTAGTAAAATCCGATTAACCATAGTAATTTTGTAATGTTGCACCTTTTCTCAAATTGCGATGAAATGTTTGTGCAAAATTTAATGAGTATTTTGTTGGAGCTATAAATATCTTAAAACTTTTGTCAGTCATGAAATTGCTTTACTTTTTCCTTGATAAAAAATATTGTGGTGTTCATAAAAATCTAACAGGTCACCGGTTCATAACATCACATTACAGTTATCAGCAATTTTGTAGGAACTAGTAAAATCCGATCCATCGTAATTTTGTAATGTTGCAGCTTTTCTCAAATTGCGATGAAATGTTTGTTCATAATAAAATTATTGTTATGAGTATTTTGTAGGAGCTATAAATAGCTTAAAACTGTTGTCAGTCATCAAATTGCTTTAATTTTTACTTGTATAATATTTTGGTGTTGATAAAAATCTTCCTAGCCGTAAAACTTCTTTGTTTTGAAACTAAAATTACATTGCACGGTATCAATTAGTACAACAGATTTCCTTTCTTTCAGTATTGATAAGAAGTAAAGTAGTTGTATAAAGGATTCATTATAATGTTATCTCTTAAACCATAAAGAGGCGATAAGTTCATTAGTCAGTCAGTGCATTACCCGGTAATTCTGTAAAACATAACATCATGCCTGATTCCTGAAATCTCTGAAGGGATCCTGTAGTAATCTCTGTAATCTCTCAATTTACTGTAGTTGTGTACAATTTGAATACATATTTAAAGTTTAAATTAATTACTCATACATTTTTAAATAATGTTGTCGCAACATTCATTTGTGTTGTTTTGTTTGAGGCAATTGTACTGATTGGTGAATATTTTATGTTACATCTGCTAACAATTAGTGGACCATACTAAATATGAAACAAGTTAACTGGTTCCAGATTTTGCAAGTCATACATATCTAATTTGATATTTTCAGTCATAATATATTTGTATATAAACTCATCTATGTAAAGTGTACTTTAGTTTGCTCACTGGGTAGATGAGTCACTCACTTGTTTGGGATGTTCATTGAATTGCTCAATGTTGGCCAATTATATTGAGTTACATGCAAGAATGTTACCTATAACATAACATACCACAGTTAGTATTTTAGATTGGTTTTTGTTTTTTTTTAGTAAAAACTCATTCTTTCAAATTCCATTCCATAATTTATGCCAAACCTATTTAAATAAAAAAAACACATGAGGAAGTATTTTTTTATAAGTAAATTAATGTTTAATTTTATCTTCATACAGAGTCCCAAATATTTATTGCCATTTAATATCACAATATTTGACCTGATTATCATTATTGTGTATGTTTCAAATAATTATGTGCCAAAAAAATCAAGGTTATCTTTTCAGACATAATAATATCTATCTGTATTATATGGAGTTCTGTAAGCTGAGAATCTATGTATATGACCAAAATAACAGTATTAAATTGTCAATTGTTTACTATATTCCATGAATCCCCAAAGATCTAATAAGAAACAAATAAACATGGGACTGCCTAGTTGGTCTAGTGGTCACAAGGGCGACTGCTATCCTGGGTTTGATTCTCAGGTCAGGCAGTGTTATAGGGTTTTTCTATCAGGATCCAATTTGTCTGGAATTGTGCCCGAGTTGATGGCCATAGACTTACTCCCTATTACATGGGACTTATGTATAAGTCCTGAACTGGCGAAATGTGAGTGTACTATTAGATAGACCTCTGCCTTACCCTTTAGGGATTTTAGGCGTGATGTTAATATGTTATGTCGAACTCAGGGCTTGCGCACCAGCCCTGTACTATTCGTGCGTAAATTACGACTATTAGTTTGTTTCACTTCGTACATTTTATTTTTTGCTTCTATCTTTATTCAACTTTCACAGTTGTTGAAAATAGCCGCCTACCTACCTAGCATTTCAAAACTTTGCGCAATCATGGTTTGTTCATGTTGAAAGTCAATGCAATCAACTGTTGAGACATAAATGTAAGTAAGGTGAAATATTCTGTACGTGATTGGTACTAGCACTGAGATTCGTAAATTGACAGTTATTTAAGCTATTTTGAACTTTATTTCTGTAGCAGCAAGAATGAAATCAAGTAGATTGGACCAGTAGTAACTGCGCGCTATCATTAATGACGTCAATGGCTTCTATGTATTACATACGTCTGTAAGCTTACAATACAAATGTTGTTATGTATTAGCTCCTACAATATGTAGGACCTGTAGTTTTTGTATACGGACGGATGTATGTGTTCTGCGGTCTGCCCTCTCTCAGTTTATTGTCAGTAATCAAAAACTACATTTCTCTTCATTCACAACAACACCGAATCGATACCTACTATTTATGAGATGTTGGATTAGATACAATATCAGGTTGTTACGTCGCGTTCGTCTAGGTACTACATTCAAAGATAACTATTTATTACATAATTTTCCTGTGAAAAGCACACTATTTCGCGATGGAAAAGTTACTAATAAAAGTAGAGATGAAACTACGCGGCACTGGTTTCAAAGTCTACCGTAACATTCCAGTTATTTTGCATTTTAAAACGGATTAGCCGTTGACCGACTCACAAGTAGGTATTCATCCGAGCATATACGGTAAAAACTCATAGCTGTAGTAGAAAAACACACGGTGTCGGGCCCATGCATACTTCCGTAGTCATCTCGTTATGAATAATGTATACAAAAATAACTTGCAAAAAATCAAGGCTGAGGTCCAACGCTGAGTATAATGTTTTTCGCGGCCCTTCTCACAATATGATTGTTTTAATGCGAAAAACGCAAAAAACAAGTCTGCATGGACTGCATGACATCTCGTACATATATTTGAATGTCTTTGATGACATCACATAATTGACGTAAAGGACCATCTCGCGTTCTTCCCAAACCGTCCCTGAAATCCCCCAAAATTGAGGTTTTTAAGAAAAAATACCCCACAAACGGCTAAATATTTTTTTACTAATAAAATATACTATTTCAGCAATAGCTTTCATTACAGAATCCTTCTTACCCTCAAGATATAAAGATTGATAAATAGATTCGTTAGAGTGAATGGCTAATCTGTATTGAAGCTTGTCTTTAATAATTGCTACTTGTGAGAAGACTCTTTCCACAAATGCGTTAGAAAAACGCAACGACGAAATTCCTAATGCTTATTTGCTAACAAAAACATCATAAAAATCCTCCAATTCCCTCCAAACCCACTGTTTTTTCCCTCCATGAATGCCACCAAAAATACTGTCCCCCCCAATTGTCCCTCCTTATCTAAAACCCCAGATTTGGGGGAATTCCCTCCAATCTGGCATCCCTGCAACAAATGCATAAGACCGTGTGTGTGTGTGTATGCATGTGCATTATAAGTATGTATGTGTATTAAGCCCTGTTTTCAATTGTTTCACATTCGTGGTATGAAACAATTAATCAATTGAAAAAGGGTATGAAAGGATAATCCATCTGTGATTTTATCAGTTTAGTAACAACAATCTTTATGTTTACCTTGTCATATCTTATCCTATGTTTGTATGTATGTTTGTAATAGGTTTAACTTCCGAATAGGAGTTGTTTCTGGTAGCACTAACAATATGGCTAAAATAAGATCATGCATGGGAAATTATTTACATTACTGGGACTGCAATACAATGGTATATCTTTATGTATTCTCCAATTATTTCACTCAAAAGGCAATAAATGCTGACTGACACAACACATTTTCTCAAGTCGTAAGGTATGGTACATACATCAAGTTCTCAGGACTATAGCTAGCCATATCGAGAGGACGAAGCTACAAGCTGACTCACGCCACCCAATGCACAGCTACGGCTCAGTGCCCCAGAGGCTGAAAAGTCGCAAAAGTTTTCTTAGGTGCGTAGGCACAGCTAGCCCAGTCAATTTCAACGCCTCCACATCAAGATGCAATCTCTGGCGAGAGCGGTTTAAACCCCCTGACAACTGCAACGATCCAACAGAAAAGCTTCCACCTGGGCACGAGTTGCCGTGGCTGACTTGGAAATCTCTAAACAGACTTCGAACCCAAGTCGGCCGGAGCAAAGACAATCTCTGCAGATGGGGGTTCATGGACGGCTTAGACCTCAAGTGCGTATGCGGCGTCTCCCCACAAACAATGGCCCACCTTCCATCTTGCACCGCATGCTCACCTGCGCTCTTAATGATTTATTTACTGCATCAGTGAGCGGGGTTCACGTGGCTGAATTTTGGGCTAAACATAATTATTTAAACTTTTTGCCATCGATACGCTAAGAAGATGATATGCTAAAGGACTAAACAAACAGATGCCAAACAGTTGTTGGACATACAAATACAACAGTTTCTAAGAAAATTGACAACTTCTTTCTTTGTCTCCCTGTTTCTACAATTAGGGTTGTTTCTGTACATTATTTTAGAACTATTTAGAAATAAACAAAAAGATATCTATGCATTCCCATGATATCCTTTGCCAATTATATTATTTTAAATACCTACCTTTTTCAATTTGTTAGGTTCTTAGCTGACATTTTAAGTTAAAACGTAAAAAAACGTAATATCTATCTATGTACTAATTTACATGTGTGTTATTTTCCAGTGCCGCCATGGCGCCCTCACCGGACAGCTTCGTCCTTCGACAACAAAAACCACCATTTTCATCGGACTCTGATCTCCATCGCCCCGCACTTGTTTTTACTTCTGTGGTAAGTTCTATTTCAATTTTCAAGTCTTTTACATTCAGTATGGTTACTTACTATCACAAGTCAAAATTATTTTGGTAATACGCAAAATAATAGATGCAAAAACTGGTTTATGGGGAATGATGGATCTGTATGGTATTTAGGTCCCATTTTGGGTGTTTTCATTTAATTTAATTTCGATGAAAAATTTTTGAATTACAAAAAAAAGGAGTCTTGATTTCTTAATATTAAAGTACAACATTAAACATTTTCAGAGTTTGCAACGCTCCAAGAATGAGTGCGAGTTTTTGGGATCAGTCGCCGGCTTCGGCCGGCTCCCTTCTTACTAATGAAGAGTGCTTCATCCTGCTCGATGCTGACATCGAACAGCTCTTTAACAACAATGATGGTATGTATTGCAGAAGTCGCCTTATAGCTGTTCCACACATGCAGACTATACGCTGCGTACACATCACACTTCAAACGAACTTCCCCTCCACACGTCTAAACGTGCGGCGCAGACAGTGTTTGTAAACCTGCTATTAGAGTAAACGTCAAAGCTACAGCCTCGGCGCGGTATCAAATTAACCAGTATTTAAGTTCTGCAGACATGTAATTTGTGTGAGGCCACTTTATGGCATTGTGCCAAAACTACTATGAAGAATGTGGGCATAATTAAATGCCATAACATCGAAGCGATCTGGCTAACTATCGAAGTTCATCGAACTCTCTCGAAGTAGGTTTTCTTTCTGTGATGAAGCAGAGAAAATCACCTAGAAAGTTGCTTTGAAAGTTAATTTTAGCTCTAGTCTATTCTGAGGTTGTTGTATGAACGAACTCATCTGTTTCTATCAAATTAATCTAAGACAAACACAACGATGCAGCAGATGCATAATGGAGCAGTATTCATTCTTTTATTTAGAATCAAAGAGAAAAGGAAGGCTTACGAAAGCTACTATAAAAAAAGAGATTCATTGAAACAATTTCACACATAGATGGCGTGAGTATCGCAACACAATAGAGGGGCATACATATTTGAAATGTTATATGATAAAATATGGTTTTAAACAAAGTATGTAATAGGAAAGAAAAGCTTGATGTACACGTTGTTTCTAGCAGTATTTAAACTTATTTTGCTACCTTCTAACGCAGCAATAGAATAAAAACCGGCCAAGTGCGAGTCGGACTCGCGCACGAAGGGTTCCGTACCATTATCTATAAAAACGGCAAAAAAATCATATCTGTTGGGGAGCCCCCTTAATATTTTTTTAATTTTTAGTATTTGTTGTTATAGCGGCAATAGTAATACATCATTTGTGAAAATTTCAGCTTTCTAGCTATCACGGTTTATGAGATACAGCCTGGAGACAGACAGACAGACAGCGAAGTCTTAGTAATAGGGTCCCGTTTTACCCTTTGGGTACGGAACCCTAAAAAACAAGTAAAATTTAATTTGTTGCTTCACTATAAATAAATTGGTAATTATTGAAAGCAGGCACTTTTCTGCGAAATTAGTCTGATTCATAATAATTTATTGCAGAAACCACTGTATTCCTTCATTTTGTGGTTAATGAAATGCATTATAGTTCAAAAACATACTTTATTTTTCCCTATATGAAGCATTGGTTGTAATGTGATTAATAATGGATATCATTTTCCCTATTCCAATTACTCATGCAACATAAGCAAAGTGTCCATTGCCTTTATGTCACATAGCTGACTTAATTTATAATTTATTGCATGAGCATTACACGTAATTTCTCAGTAACTAACAGGATAATATGCTGTTTATTAAGATTTGCTTGCGTAAACCAGGCGGTATTATACGCTTTTAGTTTTAAAATAAAATCTTGAATAGTCACTTGAAAATCCCCTAACGCGTCATAAAAGAAAACAAACAAAATAGGCGTGTCTACGAAACAACACTTAGGGGCCGTCTCCACGAGCGAGAGAATCGCGGCGATATTATCGTCGTCCCACGTATTTGTATGCGAAAATATCGCCGCGATTCTCTCGCTCGTGGAGACTGCCTCATAGAAATACGTGGCACGACGATAATATCGTCGCGATTCTCTCGCTCGTGGAGACGGCCCCTTAGCTGAAATATAGTTCGGTATGAGTGAAATCACATTAGCATGCACGGATCAGCGTTTTCGATTATCCTATCTCATTTTGTCACGTTAAGGCATTATTTGGTGGAGCGGCCCGGCCGCAACAATCCGCATTCATTGGCATCGGAAGCCCTTTAACGTGCGATTGGACCTCTCAATTAGTAAGTTGCAATTTTAAGTGAGAGAAAGGGAAAAAGATGAAAGAAAGCTGAAGAAGAGCTGATCCGAGCGTGTAAATGTGATTTCACCCTATCACTCCATGAACGGCATACCAACGACCACCTACTCTACCGTCGCGGTAGTTAACTTTTATGTATAGCGAACTGGTTGAGCTCAATATATTGTTTGTTGCGCGTACGCACACTGCTGATTTATTAAAAGTCAGTGCAGTGCAGCAATGGAGAGAATGTGATCAATGGTTAATTTAATAGTTCCTTACAGAGAGTATAATAATACCACTTCGTAATGTTTGCTTCCATGACCTACAGTAAATGCATTACTACTGTGTCGTGACGCAGGCACTAGAAGTTTCGTTTCTTGTATAAAAACAAAAATAGACTCTATCGCTTGTTAATGTAGCTTGATGATGATTCTTAGTAGGGATTTGTTAGTGTCAAATTAATTAATTATTATTAAAGGGTGCGCATTATTAGAATAGACCAGAAGATGTTTTGGAAAGACTGTGTTTTTACATACTTTGTAGGTGGATTGTATAGTTCGACGATCGATTCTTTAGATTTCAAATTACTGGTCAAAAACTATACGCTGCGGTAGCCTCAAAATGGAGGGGCGCTGATTCTAAATATATTCTAGAAATTGCAACAGCCTGACGGTGGACAGTTAGAAACCTATAGGCACTCAGGAAGGCTTACCTTGCTGGCCACGTCTGCGATCAGCTCCAGAGGGACTGCTTCATGGCGCACTCAAAGTTCACTTCACACACCGAAGTTCATAGTTCAAAATGTTATTCAAAATGCGATGGGCCAATGGACCCGCGGGTTTTATTTATGGCGAATACATGGACAATCTCAGCAATAACTTAGCTGGAGATGCGATGACGCGGCACACAGAAGATCAGAGATAGATCTTTTCCGAAGGATCGTCAACGGACCGCGCGCTAGGCGAATATTCACGGAGTCGCCATCTTGGTTTTGTTTTCTCCCTCCTTTCTGATCACATGAACATAGTCACGAGATGCGCAGCGACCAGTGGAACTTCATACTGGATGAGTTTCCTTAGCTGCGGCAGGAGCAAAGTCCAAGAAGCGATTGCTGGACATTTTCAACACGGCAAACCCAACCTGGCGTACCTAGTCAGTTCAAATGTCCAACGTCAAGCATTATATTTTATTTATAAGTATTTATTACACGCAAACACCGTGTTGGCGTAACCATCTTCCCCGGTTTGAAAGATCCTACTTTCGAAACACACAAGAAAGCGTCATTATAGTAATAATTGCATATCGTCGCGAAAACTCTACCTCTAGGGAGGAAACCTAACAAAATTAAGTTAAATTATAAAAAAAAAGAAAATTTAGCTATATTATTAAATTGACCTAACCCTAACCTAAAATACGATAAGCTAATTAATGCTTACTGAGTAGGGAGAGGGCACAACTTAACAATCGGCCTGCTCTGAAGCATTCCACCTTGTACCTTCACTGATGCGACTCTGCAGATCCCTTTTTTGTCCGGAAAGATTTCAGTAATTAAACCTAACGGCCAGTGCAAGGGCATGACATTATCTTGCATTGAAACAACGACCATACCAACCCGGACTGGGTTAGAGGGAGTGTTCCATTTTTGCCTTGTTTGGAGGGTGTGCAGATATTCATTGCGCCACCGCTTCCAAAAAGATTGAACGAGTTGATCAGTTAACTCGTATCGTGAAATAAGGTGTAAACGCGTTTCAGTAACTTCGCGAGCGGGTAAAAATACAAGTGGTTTTGTATTAAGGAAATGTGCAGGTGTTAGAGCGGTAGGTTCTGACGGATCTGAGCTAAGTGCATAGAGTGGTCGAGAGTTTAACAAAGCTTCGACTTGAGCTAACATAGTGTTAAGCTCATCAAAGGTGAGTATTTGTTTACCGACGACTTTCAGAAGATGCGTTTTGACACTCTTTACCTCGCTTTCCCAGCATCCACCAAAATGTGGAGCTCTACATGGGATGGTTTTAAGAGTTATTTTATGCTCTGCCAGTTCCAATTCCCAATAGGGGCGATATTCTTGCGACAAGAATTGGTAGAGATCGCGAAGATAAGAACGAGCACCAATGAAATTGGTGCCGTTGTCCGTATACAGACACTCGATGGGACCACGGCGAGAAATAAAGCGTTTTAGTGCTGACAAGAAGCTCGCGGTGCTGAGATCTGAGGCCACTTCTAGATGCAAAGCACGCGTTGTCAAGCACGTAAAAAGACATATATAAGCCTTACGACTCTTTTGGCCTCTGCCGCGCACAGATGTTATCATGAGCGGACCAGCATAATCACACCCAGTGTGTGAAAATGCTTTAGGAGCGATTTCAACACGTGACTGCGGCAAGTCAGCCATGATTGGAAAAACCGGTCGTGGCTTAGCGCGAAAGCAAATATTGCAGTTAAAAGTTATATGACGAACAATACGTCGTGCGGACAGAATCCAATACCTCTGTCTCAAAAGAGACAGAAGCAAATTCGGACCTGTATGAAAGTTCTTGACATGATAGCAGGAAACTAAAAGTTCCACTACGTGGTCCTGTCGAGGAAGTAAAATTTGGTGACGCGAATCAAAGTCTAACTCAGAGTTGGCTAAGCGTCCACCAACGCGAATAAGTCCATTATGCAGAAACGGACTAAGTTTCTGTAATGGCTTTGAACATAATTGTTTGCGGCTTAGGCGATCGAGATCTGATTCGAAATGGATCCGCTGAACAGAGCGCCACACTACTAATTCAGCGAACTCCATGTCCGATGCGGTAACGGGTCCCTTTGGGAGACGTTTGAGAAATTTATAGACGAAACAAATGGTTTTTAGATATTTCATCCAAGAGGAAAACCTACTAGCACGATGGTACAGAATGTCTTCTGGTAGAGAAGTGGCATCTGTATCAGAAGAGTCTGCTTTCGTAACTGAGGGTAGAGCCACAGGCTTCATCTCTGGCAGCTCTTGCACCTCACCGGATACAAATGGCTTCACGGGCCATTCGTGTCGGGGTGTTTTAAGCCATGGCGGTCCACTCATCCACAGTGGATGATGAACTAGCTGGGCCGGTGTTAAGCCACGAGAAAGACAGTCACTTGGGTTCTCAGATCCCTTGACATGGAAGAAGTGCTCCGACGATAAGTTTTCTTGGATTTTAGCGATGCGATTGGCCACATAAGTGTGCCAGCGATGTGGAGAAGAATGAATCCAACTCAAAGTTACAGTTGAATCAGAGAACGCTACGACAACCTCAATGGCGTATCGGGCGGAGTAGAGAACGAACACTCGTTTTATCAGAATTGATAAAAGGAGTGCGGCGCATAGCTCCAAACGAGCTAGCGAAATAACCTTAAGAGGTGCGACTTTGGATTTTGCACATACCAGTGAGATGACGATGTCACCGTCTGGCTTGACTACGTGGGCATAGACAGCACCACCGTAGGCCTTCTCACTGGCATCCGCAAAGCCAACTATGGAAAGCTTACAATTTTCAATAACGCCAATATGACGTGCGAATTTAAGCTGAGAAACTTCAGGTAACTCAGCTTGAAATTGTTCCCAAAGGCGAACAATGCGATTTGGTGGGACCTCATCCCATCCTATTTTGACAAGCCACAAATCCTTGATCAGTAACTTAGCGTACAAAATCATGGGCGCGACTAATCCTAATACATCAAAGAGACGAGCGATAGACGACAAGATATTCCTTTTTGTACAAGGACGAACATCAGGGTTGACCTGGAATGCGAAATAGTCATGGTCGGGAAACCAACGTAGACCAAGAATTTTCAGGGTCGGATCCTTAACTAGATCGACACTGTGCGAGAGTCGCAATGACTCGGGAATAGCCTGAAGGACTTCAGCGCTATTACTTGACCATTTGGTCAACTCAAAATCACCAAGTGAAAATATTTTAATCAGTTGGTGAGATGACTCTATTGCTTGCTCTACATTAAAGGTCGAGCTTGCTATATCATCCATATAAATGTCTCGGCTCAGTATCTCACTGGCCAGAGGAAATTGGTGCCCTTCGTCCTTACACAATTGTTGAATGGTGCGAATCGCGACAAAAGGAGAACACTTCAGGCCGAAAGGTAGAACTGAAAATTGAAAGATTTTTAATTTTTCATCTTCGTGAAAGCGGTAGAGTATTCGCTGAAGAGGACGATCTTCAGGACGAATCCCTATTTTAAGATACATAGCTTTAACGTCAGAAGTTATTGCTACCGCGAAGAGTCTCAGGTTCAATAAGATATTGAGCAGGTCCGCTTGAAGAACGGGACCAGCATAAAGGATATCGTTTAACGAGGTACCATTGTCTGACTTCGCGCTTGCGTCAAGAACCACGCGTAACTTAGTGGTTGTCTTGTCCTCGCGAATGACAGCATGGTGTGGGATATAGAACGAGACTTCACCTGGCAAAACTCCTTCCACTAAGGAAATATAGTTATTTTTTAGATAATCTTTAATGACGTCATCATAAAGAAGTTTGACGTTAGGATGCGATTTAAATTTACGTTCGAGGCTAAGAAACCTACGACGAGCGATTTCGAAAGAATTTCCTAGCGCAGAAGCGTCCGTCTTCAATGGCAAAGCAGCGACATACTTGCCAGATGGGGTGCGAGTAGTGGTAGAACCATAAAACTGCTCGCAGTGGTTATCGTCCACACTTGTGATTGAAGAAGCCTGAACTTCCTCGATCTCCCAGAATCTACGCAAGTCGCAGTTCTCCAAAGAAGACATCGCACAAAACGACATCGTAGCGGTAGGAGAGTCTAAAATAGGCGCGTCTCCCATAAAGATATAGCCTAACACAGTCTCTAATGCATCTGGATATCCAGCGGTCGAAGTAACTTTACTTGGTTGCAATAACTTAGCAAACAACTTTACTCCAAGTAGGATGTCAATATTCCCCGGCATTCCCCAAGTATCATCAGCGAATAGATGCGAATCGATATGATTGAGATCAGCGACATTTATCGGACACAATGGGAGCTGTCCTGTTATCTCGTCGAGAACCAATGCCTCGATCGAGTACTTGGGTTGAGCGCGAAGGCGCGAGCTAAATGTGAAGTCGACTGAACCGCGGACCGATTGAGACGTCCCACCGATACCTTTAACCGTGACTATAGCATCGTCACGTATTGGTAGTCCAAGCATACGACAACATCGGGTGGTAATATAGTTCTTTTGAGAACCCGGGTCCAATAGACAGCGAACAACAAAATCCTTCCCTTTTCTACCTACCACTAACACTTTCGCAGTAGCTAAAACCTCCGTAGTGCGAGTACTATTATGAGCCGAAGCCGAATGAGTACACAAAGAAACGCGATCCTGATCCGGGGTCTGAACTACGGCGCTGGCAGACGGCGCGGCGCCAACTGCTGGCGCGGGTGTCGGTTGTGGTGGCGGCGATTGTTCAAAATGTAACAGGGAATGATGTTTACCGTTGCATTTCTTGCACGAGAGTGTTGATTGACATTTAGATACGGTGTGTTGACTACTAAGGCAATTACCGCAGAAGCGATTATCTTTTATATATTTAAATTTGTCATTCGTATTTAATTTTAAAAAAGCACTACACTTATATAAGTTTGTGTGCACCGACTGACAAAGCGAACATTTAGGTGACGTAGCTACATACACCTGCGATACCTTACTAGAGGGTGCGGGGGGGAAACTAGCGCTAGCGCCAGCAGTCGAGCGCTCAGGCTTCTGCGGCGCGGTGCGATAAAGAATTTTTACCTGTTCTCGTACGAACTTCACGAAATAATTGTAATCTACGCTTTGAGGATCCTTTAACGTGCGAAGCGACATTTCGTAATGTTTTGCGATGTCGGAATCTACTAACTTAAGACCCGCGTACATAAAAATAAAATCAGACATGTTGTCGATTTTTAATTGTTTGAGTCCAGCCACAATAGCGGTATACCTATCAAAAACCTTTTCTACATTAGCGGGCGACGAACCAGCTGCCTTTAGAGAAAACAGTTGATTTAAATAATTAACGGCTAATGCGCGCTTGTCATGATATTTAGCGATAAGCGCGTCCCAGATAACACGATAATTTTCTGCAGCAGGAACAATACCGGCTGCCACGCCTTTGGCTTTGCCTTTGAGATGACCCAACAAATAATGAATGCGATCAGAATCCGAGAGATCGGGATTTGTATGAATCACCCGTTTAAATGTCTCATAGAAGAACGGAAAGTTCTGAATGTCACCATCAAAGGTAGGTAGTTCGATTCGAGGTATTTTGATATGCGAAGATCCTGCCTCATTCGAGTTATGAGACTCTTTTGTTGTGGTTAGGGAACTCAAAACATTTTTGATTTCGCACGCCAGATCGTCAAATGAAGACAATGTACTATAATTAACCTCATATGTTGGATTAAGTTTCAATGAAATAATGTTTATATTATCAATAACAGTTATAATTTCAGTACGAATTAGATCAATTGATTTAGCTTGCGCAATAAAAGTGTCCCGCGATTTTTCGGTCCTAAGGTCTATTATAGAATCAAATAACCTTTGTGCACGAGCAAAGTATGCGGCGCGTTTGCCCTCATACATTTTTAATTTATTTTGTAAATCTTCCATTTTAACTTAGAATAGAATAGAACTAAATAATAAAATTAAGTAGGTACACAAAAATATCAATTCGGAACCCAGTTAACTCTCAGAACACGGAACCCTAACAAGCTAGTACGAAAACTATGAATCAAACAAAAGAAACAAATAATTGATCAGGTAAAACCAATAAATTAGGTAGGAACCACTTTTCCTGACCTGCGGAACCCTAGTACCAAAAATGGCAACAGGGTGCGGTTAATAAACTGAATTTAAAATATTAAATCAGCTATTTAAATAATTGTGTACGGAACCAACTTTCGCCTTATCACGCGGAACCCTAATGGAACGCGTAAGCAAAAGTCCAACAAAATAACACAATTAAACCAATAGGTACGGAATCACTACTCCGACCGTACGAATGACCTATCACAATAACTTAGTGAAGGCTACAATAATAACTTTTTACAAACACTATAAACCTTTTCGGTAAGTAGGTAGATACATATTATAATATGTCCCGTACGAAACCTTCCGATAGGCAACCACTGAAAATGGTCCAAGCGTGGGTAAATAGAAAATAGGTAAATGCGATGCGAGATTATACCTAGGTAGGTAGGTATCTCGATAAATATCTATAAAATGTACCTAGATAGATGTAACTCAAAACGGAATGAACACAAGAGTACCTATGTACCAAACCGTCTGAACCTAAATAACTTATAGGTGCGATGGGAATTAACAAACCAAAGTTCAAAAAACAACTTTAGTTTTAGTAGGTATGGAAATAATATCCAACCATGCGAAAACTTACTTTACGTAGGTACGTGTAATACAGAAATAACTTATCCGTGATCTCACAACTGTAACGTTAAGTAAGTGCGGTGTAGATAAACAAAAGTTGTTGTAATCTAAAAATAAATGTAATGAGAATAATTTAACTAAATTGCAATAATTTAATCAAATGCGGAGTGGACTGTATTGCGATTAAATACCTACTCGTACAATACGAGGCGATTTAACAGGATAACATTTACCTACAAGACTTCAGTTAAATAAAACTAAATCAATCATAACAATGACCGTTCAATCATGATTGTGGTTTCCGGACTCAAGGTCAATCTTGGTACGAAAGTAGGTCACTCAACACAACCGTTGTGAGAACCCCAAACACGCTGTTTGTCGCGGTATACTACCCACGAATCTACCCGCTATTATACCAAATGTTGGCTTGTAACGCGCAGTTCTCGGTAAATACCCTATTTCACGACACAAATCACTGTAATACTTTTATAGAATTTAAGACTTGATATGACTTAGTAATTTTAATGTGTAAGTACCTACACCACTAAAAATATGCAATGTAGCGGAACTTCGATAAAGAATGCGGATGATATTAGACCTTACGTATAACGCAATAAGGACGAGTTTCCTAAGACGATATGCAATTCTACGTAAATAATTTCTAGATTTTTCTAGCTTATAGGACAAATTGTATCCGGCTCGACTGGACCAAAATGGATTGTATAGTTCGACGATCGATTCTTTAGATTTCAAATTACTGGTCAAAAACTATACGCTGCGGTAGCCTCAAAATGGAGGGGCGCTGATTCTAAATATATTCTAGAAATTGCAACAGCCTGACGGTGGACAGTTAGAAACC
Organism: Eurois occulta; assembly: GCA_950022335.1. Lineage (NCBI taxonomy): Eukaryota > Metazoa > Arthropoda > Insecta > Lepidoptera > Noctuidae > Eurois > Eurois occulta. The sequence continues at coordinate 9,703,882 of OX465496.1, forward strand.
TATAGGCACTCAGGAAGGCTTACCTTGCTGGCCACGTCTGCGATCAGCTCCAGAGGGACTGCTTCATGGCGCACTCAAAGTTCACTTCACACACCGAAGTTCATAGTTCAAAATGTTATTCAAAATGCGATGGGCCAATGGACCCGCGGGTTTTATTTATGGCGAATACATGGACAATCTCAGCAATAACTTAGCTGGAGATGCGATGACGCGGCACACAGAAGATCAGAGATAGATCTTTTCCGAAGGATCGTCAACGGACCGCGCGCTAGGCGAATATTCACGGAGTCGCCATCTTGGTTTTGTTTTCTCCCTCCTTTCTGATCACATGAACATAGTCACGAGATGCGCAGCGACCAGTGGAACTTCATACTGGATGAGTTTCCTTAGCTGCGGCAGGAGCAAAGTCCAAGAAGCGATTGCTGGACATTTTCAACACGGCAAACCCAACCTGGCGTACCTAGTCAGTTCAAATGTCCAACGTCAAGCATTATATTTTATTTATAAGTATTTATTACACGCAAACACCGTGTTGGCGTAACCAGTAGGACTTTCCTTATGACCAGTGCTCTTTTTTTTTAATAAATAGTGCTTGAGACTATTTCAGGAGGACCGGTGAACATCGTAAATTACCAGATAAAATGGGCTCTTAAATATTAAAATGATGGGGTTTGTTGGTTCAAAAATATGTCATAATAACTCGGAGCCTTTATAAATCCCGTCACTGTTCTGACGAATTGCTCATATTTAAGTGAAGTGGTTTTATTCAACCGCCCGGGATAGCAACCTAGCCCCTGACAGAGACATACGATATTTTTTGTTGCAATAAGGCCCTAAATACGTAGTCTTGTGCCAGTCCTATGCTGGCAATTGCTTGTGATTTATATTTGAAAATGCAGAATGTCCTAAATTTCTTCGCTCTCGTCTTGTCTTAGGTTTCGCCTTCAACTACAAATCAGTTTAAGATCCAATTGAGGCCTGTTATTTTATATTAACTCATGTAATAGCTAGAGTCGGTCTTGCTTGTAATAAATTCTCAGGCGTTCGCAATAGTTTCTGGATTTGAAGGCTGCGCAATTTAATTTTATTCTTCCATAAAAGCGGAGAAAGCCGATAACTTCACTATTTGATGTTAAACATTTATCTCGTCTCGCTAATGAGAACAGTAAAAAAAAATGATTTGTAACCTCGAAAGTCTAATTTTAACACAACTTTGGGCGTAAATAAATGCATTAGGCTTATGAAAACTTCAAAATAATTTACCAATAGGCGTAGTTTATTTATCAATAAATTAAAATGACTTTATTTTGCTACGATATTTTCGCTAGTTATTTTTAAATTATGTTTTTCCCGAAAAAAACTCGGCAGGGATTTATATCTGCATCACTCTTTCTCATACGAGTAACTTACGGTGTAAGCAAGCATTTTTGGGCGAGTTTGACTGGGCGGCTTGCGCACTCTTAATGTTTAATGTGAAGCTTAATAACTTCGGAAAAAGTGGACTACCTTAGGTTCAGTGAGCAAAATTGTTTCTACAACACTTATTTAGAAATTCCATGCTATTTGTAGGTTTTTGTGCATCACAATTTCGCAAATTGCCTTATAAGTATTAATATTGCGGGTTTGTTTCAGAGGTCGTGAACATTTTAATTTCTAGAAGTTTTTTCTTAGTAGTTCCACAGTTCGGGGTTCGCGTTTTCGAATAATTTTAGGATCATTATTGTAAATATGTTTCTGAAACTGAGTAGTTATACGTAATAAAATAAACTTTTTATGAAGCTATTGGTACTTTAAAGTATAAAATAGAATGAATGACAGGACCTTACTCACCAGTGGCGCCATCTGGTGAGCTCAAAAACGATAGCCCTCATTGTCAAAAGTCGTAGTGGAAACTTTGGATACCACTGCACCTTATGCTTCTGCCTTATTTTAAGGTCTGTGTATAAATAGTTCACTAATTACAATCATGTCGATTCAAGCCACATGATGAATCACGAAGTGTAGTTTTATCGTATCAACAAGTTACAAAGTAATCGTTAGCCGAAAATTGGAAATGAACCAATAAGCAGCTTGTATGTAACATGTTTAAAGCCCCACCTACTGCACAGGCTTGGCTGCTGCGGCTTTATCATATTTCTTTTATCAATCACGTTAGTCTTTTAAAACAATTTTGTGGGTAAAGTCCGGAGCCGACACGTTTTATATCACATGATGAGGATACGTACACGGATACGGATCGTGTGCGTTCATTGATCTAGTTTAGTTGGCAATTCTCCTCGATAATGTTGTGGTATTTATGCATTCTGGAGACCTTGTTTACGTCTTCGAATCGTTTAGAATTGTAATCGATTTAAATGTGTTCCTTATTATTTTCTCGTATGGGCATAATGCTTATTGCTTACATAGTTCTTGCTGCTAAAATGATAGCGCCAAATGGTAGCGTGGTAAAGTGAGTGCCCAAAGTTTGTACAAGCTAAAGGTTTTACGCTTTAGACTAGTAATCTTTAATTTGATACTGGTCTTGTATTTTCCATCTTAATATTATAGCCCTCAAATAGGATAAAGATATACTCATGTAGTGGGTACGTAGTCAACCGGTCATCACAGTACTGAGATTTGACTATTCATCCCATTCATAGATTCTATAGGTGGGCGTGGTTTTCTGGGTAGTAATAAATGACGTGTAAGAAAAGGTCCATAATCTTAATTTTGTCTGATAAATGAAATAAAAAAAGGTTAGGTACGTGGTTTGGAGGCCCGTATTTTTTTATCTGGCTGTAGGTACTAAAGTTTCTTTATATCATTTTAATAACATACCTAAATTAACACATTTTAAACAAAAAATAAAAAATAAAATTCTGAGATTATTAGTCCGGCTTGTAGCCGGTCTTTTAATGCCACAAAAACCAGACTTATCTAGAAAACTAAAATGTTTAAATCACTGAATGATTAAGAAACTTCAGTGTTTCACAAAAAAAAAAGATAAGGTGAATGTCTAAGAGGTCCAATGATCGAATCAAAACCACTAGGGCAGGAACCATCCGACCACGCTTTAAAGTGCTGTAGGAAAGCTAGACGGTTATATAACTAAGAGTTCGTCTCAAAAACAACTGTCACGTACCTAATTGGTGCGCTCACTCAAACGTGTAGAACAGCACACGCGCTATTTATCGATGACCTTATTTGGCACTGCCAGATAATGTATGCTCTCGGTAATCTGTTGAACGATTTTATTGCGTGAAGACGTCAGCATTTAACCGTCTTCAATGGAATTTTTGTACTCACTGATAACTATAATTGGGCTTATCAAGATTTGTTTAAGTACAATTTATTTTAGGCATATTTTAATGAGTATTATTACTTCTGGACGTGTATTTTTGGCAACTTAGTTTGCAGATTATGAAAATATACCTTAAACAAAGATGGAGCATGCGGTACTTCGGTCTTCATATTACAATACGACATGAAGTACTTTATTACTTAAATAGCCTTGCTTTTGACTACCTCATTGGTCTAGTGGTCGTAAGCGCTACTGCTGAGCATGAGGTCTTGGGTTCGATTCTTAGGTGGGACAGTGTTATTGGGATTGCGCCCGGTTGATGGTTGGTAGGCTCGCCCCTCGCTATTACATGGACTTAACAACATAGCTACTGAGACACACCTCTGCTTAACCTTTCAGGTATTACAGACGTGATGATGTTTTTATATCAAACTCAAAGCGTTTATTTCAAATATACCAGTTACAGACAATTGATTTTTTTAAAAGAAAAGGTTGAAGATACAGTTCAGCCACAAGCCATAATAACAATGGACTGGAGTTGCCCATTCCAAGGCGTAGATCTCCATGGTAACGAACAGGCAAGAAACTCCATGAACACTTTTAAATCAAAATATTGTTACAAAACATAAGAACTCGCCAGTTTTCCAGGGATAAGAAGAGGTATAAACCGATATTGCCAGTTATGTTACAAGTTTGATGCTATAAGGGCGAGCGTTTTGCCAGTAACCGGGGAGCGATCCAGACTCTGAGCTGGAAAAGACTGAATGATATTGATGCATACTGGGGAAAATACCAAAACTCGTGAGTCGACCTGGCTAAAAGCTGGCAAGGTAAAGCCCACGATCGATAGTCATGTTTACGACCACGAGGTAGTTAAATCTACAGTTCTAAAATTTGACCAATCATCAACGTGGGCGGGTTGACGTTATATAAACGAACACTTCTCCCTTGAGCAGGCGACGTAACATCCTGGAGTGTAGCCGTGTTATCATAATTCGCTCCATTGTTATCAGCATCCATAATTATCTCGCGTGACCGTTTGACACAAGTCATATAATTAATGTGGTTTATTCCTGACGCGACAGCACCCCCACGAACTCACCTCATGCACAATGATAATACGTTAGGTCAATATGATTATAATAATATTCTAGTCACGGTAAGTATTATATTTATTAATAGACCAGGGTAGAAGCCTTTAAAAATAATAAAAAGTGAAAAAAAATAATAGTAGGATGCAACCCATTAGAAAAGGAGGGGAATATTATAAAAATGAAAGGAAAAATAATTTACGGGCGATCTGAGGTCGGGAAGGGGGTGGGGGTGAGTTTTTAAGGGTAAAAAACGGTTTTTCTCGATTTCCGGCAAAACTAAAAGTCCTATCGAAAAAAGTCAAATGGCAAAGTTGTAGGTAATAAAAAGATCTAAAACTTTTGTATTCACAATTTTTTCACATAACCTCAAAAGCTATGTGAAAAATTCAAAAAACCAAGTTTTTGGTTTTTTATTTTTATCTTTTACAAAAATTTGTTTTTTTTAACGAAATTTGATGAAAACTTACCTTTTTATGTCCCAAATACGCTGTAATTTATTTGATTAAAAATATTTATTTTTTCACCTCATTTTGAATTAATATCGAAAAAGCAGCCTAATTTTCAATCGAAAATTCACCCGTCAAAATATCGGCTTTTTTCAAAAAGTTGGTATGGTTTCTGTTCGTTGAAATCTCTACTTTCCGATGGTGAAAAAAAATATATATGTTACTGTAGTAAATCTTCTCAGAAAATGCAAAAAATCGAAAAAAACTCGAATTCGATTTTTTTTTTATTATTATAAATAATTTTGAGCTATTTATTAAAATTTACACTTTAATTACTCGAAAAACGTTAGATTACATGCTACATTAATAAAAAAAATTTGCAAATCAAAATATACTACTATAATTAACAAACAAATAAGTTAATAAAATTAATATTTAATAAGACATCTACAATATTTAGAGAAAGTTGTCGAATCTTATTTAAATTATATGCGTAGATGCCTATTTATAACTATTTTAAGATAAATTATATACCTGAGTGACCTACGAAAAATTGTAGCCCATCAAAAGGTATTTCATGGAGAAGTGGGGAAGGGGCTAGGCGGGTCTGGGTCTTACTACATACATACCTACTATTTCGTAACAGCTGTTACAACCGTTAGCCTAGCCAGTATTCGAAATACAGTACAGTATACAACATCGTTTATAAAAATACACGTGCACGCTGAGTTTCTTGAAGATAATTGTGACAAGTTTACTTTAAAAAATCATGTATATTTGAATATATTTTAAATACATTTTAGATACATTCAAAATATATATTAAAAGACATAAAAAACATAGCTAAAAATATAAAAAAAAAATATATTTTGTATATTTTTATAGATTTTTAATATATTTTTTATGTATTTTGAAATATTTTTTTTTTTTCATGGGATTAACTAAATTTGTTTGTGCAAAATTAAGATTATTATTTTTTAATCTTGTACTAATATATCATTTAATTTTAATCTTTAGGTTATGTTACGTTAAGCATACTATTTTTTAAAGAAAATATTACTATTTTAATGTTTGAGTTGATTGATACAGATAAAAATAGAGATAGTATTTACCTTCCTATGCAGATTCGAAAAGTTTTTTTTTTTTTAAGTAAACTTGTCACAATTATCTTCAAGAAACTCAGCGTGCACGTGTATTTTTATAAACGATGTTGTATACTGTACTGTATTTCGAATACTGGGTAGGCTAACGGTTGTAACAGCTGTTACGAAATAGTAGGTATGTATGTAGTAAGACCCAGACCCGCCTAGCCCCTTCCCCACTTCTCCATGAAATAACTTTTGATGGGCTACAATTTTTCGTAGGTCACTCAGGTATATAATTTATCTTATAATAGTTATAAATAGGCACCTACGCATATAATTTAAAAAAGATTCGACAACTTTCTCCAAATATTGTAGATGTCTTATTAAATATTAATTTTACTAACTTAATTTTGTTTGTTAATTATAGTAGTACATTTTGATTTTCAATTTTTTTTTATTAATGTAGCATGTAATCTAACGTTTTTCGAGTAATTAAAGTGTAAATTTTAATAAATAGCTCAAAATTATTTATAATAACTTAAAAAAAAAAAATTGAATTCGAGTTTTTTTCGATTTTTTGCATTTTCTGAGAAGATTTACTATAGTAACATATATATATTTTTTCACCATCGGAAAGTAGAGATTTCAACGAACAGAAACCATACCAACTTTTTGAAAAAAGCCGATATTTTGACGGGTGATTTTTCGATTGAAAATTAGGCTGCTTTTTCGATATTAATTCAAAATGAGGTGGAAAAATAAATATTTTTAATCAAATAAATTACAGCGTATTTGGGACATAAAAAGGTAAGTTTTCACCAAATTTCGTTAAAAAAAACAATTTTTTGTAAAAGATAAAAATAAAAAACCAAAAACTTGGTTTTTTGAATTTTTCACATAGCTTTTGAGGTTATGTGAAAAAATTGTAAATGCAAAAGTTTTAGATCTTTTTATTACCTACAACTTTGCCATTTGACTTTTTTCGATAGGACTTTTAATTTTGCCGGAAATCGAGAAAAACCGTTTTTTACCCTTAAAAACTCACCCCCATCCCCTTCCCGACCTCAGATCGCCCGTAAATTATTTTTCCTTTCATTTTTATAATATTCCCCTCCTTTTCTAATGGGTTTCATCCTACTATTATTTTTTTTGGTTTTAAAAATTATCGACCCTGGTCTATAAGTACTAGTTGCTCGCCACGACTTCACTCGCGAAAATAATTAGTCTATGTGTTTGTATTCGTTTGGCCTGTTGCCTAAACTGGACTCAATCTGTAAGTTGTCAACTGTTGGTCCTAACCATCTATCACACACACATCTTTTCATTATCGTTCTCCTGCAATTATCCCAATTTATTTGTGGTTGGTGCAGCATTTCTTCTTGCATACATCTCTATTAATCGTCAACTCAGCAGTCACCTCCTATGGCTCACCTCCTGTCTTACTCTATGTGTAATTCCAACTGCACTCTGAGAGTCTGTCTGAAGCCACCACCAACGCCGTCGAGGTTCTGGTCGAAGTTAATTTGACTCTTATAAAGGGCCAAATCATTTTTAGCCATAGTATCCTTCACACAGTCCATCCATTATTTCACTCAAGGGCGTCGCTAGCTTTTGAGCTAGGGGAGGCAGGAACAGGAAAAAAAGCCGTAGGTACTTGAAAATTTCGCATCTCTCTTTGAATAAGTAACTAGTTTTCCATTGACCTTTTATTTAGAAACTGTACCGATAATGCGTTGCAATGCCACAAAAAGTTAAATAGGTTCTATGATTTTTCGGGCCAGGAACCTTTGCATACAACCCAACGAAGTTTCATCACAATTTGGTCAGTAGTTTAGGAACGCATGGAGGATAAACATACAAACACTTTTATTTATATAGATATAATGAGTCGAGCCAGAAAATTTTAAGGACAAAAAAAACTAAGGCTGCAAGCGCGAGCGAAGGGAGCTCAAAACCGCTTCGGATATTTCTTGTGACCCTTCACTCAGAAATAGGAATTACTTCCAAATAAAACGATAAAGAACTAAGAAAATCTAAGCTGCAAGACAGGTTATAATAGTTTCAACCCTCATACAGTTTGCCTATTAAGGCCTAGTGGAGTGGCAAGTGGCCCCTGATTAATTTCATACTCTGTGGAATTATATCGATCGATCATGCGAAAATCCAAGAGGGACCAACCAAACCAGATGCAGAAAAAGGGCGCCTCTATGATATTTGTTTTTCAATACACTTTCTCGAAAACTAGTTCTTATCGCACTACGATTAGGTTACATGCGTATTTCACAAGCGTGGATTTTTAATATTTTTCCGCACACGTGCGTAAATAAAAATTTCCACAGATAACATACTTATAAAACAAATGGGTCCAAATGGGTTCAATGACAATAGCTGGCGGTGTTTGGTTCTTTTTTCAAATCTCGGCAAAGAGATATGCGTCATTACGGCGTAAATATTTATTGAGTATTTAAATAGTGTTTATAAATTGAAAATCATGGATAACATGATTATTTAAAACAAATCTTTTCTTTTATGAACAAATTAACATTTATTTGTTTAGAACAAAAATAAATGTTAAAATATACTTTGCCAGGAGTCTCCAGAAGATGGCATAATTAAGTGTCATTGTTAAAGTGAATTGTTCCTATTATTTGTCTTAGTCGATTATATACGAGTGGTGTTGAAATAACTTGCACCATAATTAGTGGATGTTATTTCAACACCACTCGCCCTCAAAACGGTGACAGAAAGTAAATGTAAGGAAAATGGTCGAAAACATGGTCTAAAACCGAACACGTCATATTCACCAACCCCTACTGATTTAACGTGCTGGCTGCACACAGAGCACACTCAGGTAGAGGTTGTTGGGCGATTATTTGTCTGTGCCATTTTAGCAGCCCATAACGTAGGAGTTAAACGGTCTTGCTAACGTTCACCTGCTCAATAGGTATGGTCTTTCGAAGAACGGTTCCGTGGGCTATTACACTTTGTGTTGGGGCTGAAGCCTAAGGCAGTCATCACCAGCAACCTAACCTTTTTTTTTGTTACCGGGGTGGAAAATTCACACGGATGTTCTGTCGGACTCTAACCGACTAAAAACCAGCCCGGTGTTCCCTTCCGACACTTGCACCGGGGATCATGGGAACTAGTGTGCCTTCCGCGATCCCCGGCTAGTGTCGGTCCGCCTCTACGGGCCTCCTCATGTCGGCGGGGGGAGTAAGGTGTACCCCCCCCCGTAACTCCTATAGGGGGGCACGCGGAAAACTACGCGCCACCGCCTCGGGTCCAGTTATACGGGGGGGCGGCGGACGTCCCCAAGTCCGCCGTCCCTCTGGACCCGTTTATGGGGGCTGGAAGAGGGCGTTGTCCGCCCTCCGCCGACGCCCGGTACGTCTGCTGCGGATCGGGAGAGTGGTCTCGACCTCCCTCAACCTCTCCGCAGCCTCCTTCTGTGAGATGACCGTTTCACAGAAGGAGATCACCGCATCCCACGACTCTGCGCTCCCGAACATCGCGCGAGCGACGGCCGGCAGCGACAGGTCGGTTCCCACTTCTGTCACGAGGGCACGGCGCGGCTCCTCCCATGCGGCACAGTGCCAGCGTATGCCGCGCCGTGTCCTCCAGACAATGGTCGCAGTGATGACACCGAGCGTCCGGCTCCCTGTTTATGTGACACAGGTACTTCCCGAAACAACCATGCCCCGAGAACACCTGCGTCACCCGAAACGACAGGGAGCCGTGCCTCCTCCCGAGCCATTCCTCGAGCACTGGTCGGATCGCCTCGATGGTAGCGAGACCGGCAGCAACCTAACCTAACCTAACATGATTTTATTTACTAAGCACCTCTAACTATCAAGATAGCAACCAGAAGTATTTATTAATAACAAGTAAAGGCATTTATATTATTAAAAGTAAACACATTACCCGAGTAAACGTGCCTAATAACTGTCACGTTTACTTTAATTTAAGAGGGCTACCAAGATTAAATAAAATCTCCCCTATATTATTATTATTATTTCCGTTCTTAAGAGGCTGTTTTCTCTTCGTTATCCTTGACGATACAAAGCGAGATATAATATCTCTATATGTAAATAATAATGAACTATTAAAAGAAAGGAACCTTACCGGTTGCCATGTCGAATGCGTGGGTGTGTCTTGATAATCACTTGCTTGGTTAGCGACTGTAGTTTGGAGATAAGAATAACGTCATCAAGCATCTTCTAAAAACATATTTGTCTTGGCCTCTGCTCATGTTTTCAATTGCATATCGCCTGTTTGCTAGTTTCCATTATTTATCTTGTTTCCAATGAAAATATGTTTTGACATTTAATTTTATAACATGTTGTTTTTCTTGTGCCGTACACGGAATATTACGGACTTAAGGCGTGGTTATTTTAGTATTGTTTGTTTTATTTCCTCGTTAAAAATAAACAAGTAAATAAATAATTGGATATAGGTTTTTGAACTTTTGTATTATTTGACTAATAGGTACTGTTTCTGACAGAATCCACTAGGCGATGAATGTCTTACGACTCGTACCTGATAAGTCGTACGCAATCGCAAGGAGACTGGTAGCGATCAGGCACGTGTATTTATAAGTTGTTGTATTTTGTGCAAGAGATTTTTTATAAACTCTTTCTACAAATAATTAATGAGCCAACTTGACAACATGAGAATATCCTGGGTATGTTGTAAATTTTAATATTATAAAAAATAATGTTGGATGTATTCTCAAATTTTGAGGATAAATCGGCATTCATTTTTTGGTCTTTAAGACCATGTTAACTTTAACACACAACATGGTATTTAAGACCATGTTAACTATAACACAACATGGTCTTAGACCATGTTAACTTTAACACAACATGTTCTTTAAGACCATGTTAACTTTAACACAACATGGTCTTAATAAGACCATGTTAACTTTAACACAACATGGTCTTTAAGACCAAGTTAACTTTAACACACAACATGGTATTTAAGCCCATGTTAACTTTAACACAACATGGTCTTTATGACTATGTTAACTTTAACACAACATGAACTTTAACACACAACATGGTTTTTAAGCCCATGTTAACTTTAACATAACATGGTCTTAATAAGACCATGTTAACTTTAACACAACATGGTCTTTATGACCATGGTAACTTTAACACAACATGGTCTTAAGACCATGTTAACTTTAACACAACATGGTCTTTAAGCCCATGTTAAATTTAACACACAACATGGTCTTTAAGCCCATGTTAACTTTAACACAACATGGGTCTTTATGACCATGTTAACTTTAACACAACATGGTCTTAATAAGACCATGTCAATTTTAACACAACATGGTCTTAATAAGACCATGTTAACTTTAACACAACATGGTCTTTAAGCCCATGTTAACTTTAACACAACATGGTCTTTATGACCATGTTAACTTTAACACAACATGGTCTTTATGACCATGTTAACTTTAACACACAACTTATTTTCTATAAGCATCTCAAAGAGAGGCCTGTTTCCCTGCAGTGGGAACATAATAGGCCGATTATGCTTAAGCTATGCTATATCATGCGGTCGCTCGATCCACGTGTCAATAAGTAAATCTAAACGTCAAAATGTCAAAGTGAATATTGGCGTTGTCACTTTCAAAATGACATTTACTTACAGATGTATTTGATGGATTTCCTATTTATGTCAAACTCAACCCATGGATTGCTAGGAAGTTAACCCAAATAATGAATTGAAATATAAATGTGAATTGAGATGACTAAAATTGGATTTGGATTGGTAAAGGATTACGGCAATCTTATGTGCTTACTTAAATCAGCAGTTAATTACTTAGATCATCGATCCAATTGTCAAGCGTTTCAAAAATAAAATCTTCAATTACACACTACACTATTGAAATAATTGCCAAAAAGCTCTCAGTTCACAGCAGCGCTCAATATTCTAATTTCAGTCATCTAAATAACCCAAACTTTATAATTTACGTTTTTTTTTTTTAAATAAACCTTCAATGTTTATCTTCTTCAGTTCAGCATCTTTGTAGAAAAATGCTTAGTCACTCTTAGGCTTAAAAGATAATATTAAGCAAAAATGATTTAAAATAAATGATCACAACTGAATGAAATCTAACGTGACCCTTAAGTTTTATCAGGGCAATCATAAAAAAATAAGGCATAAAATGAACAATGTAAAGATGTTTTTATAATAACAGAAATTATTGTTATGACATTATCGCTTAAGATTTAAAGCATCACGACATCTGGGCGTTACTTTGACGTAATATCGTGCGACAGATATGGTTCATATATATATTGACGTCTTCTCTCTTCACGCTGTATTTTGTACATTACTTATCTAAGCTACTTACCTTGAAGCTTCTGCGACTTGCTCATTCGCATTGCTCTAATTATTTTAATTAATTATTTGGGATTAAAATCAGTTCGGTTTTGTGTCTTAATCAATCACAATAATTGTGCAAATATGTGTTGTTATAAAAATAAAGGAATGTGTGACTTGTGTAGGGAATTCCAGTTATCGCTGCTACAAAGTAAGAACTATATTTAATCTGCATTTAGTAAATAAATTAAATCTTTGTTAAATAATGTGAAAAAAAAAATAAGAATAATTTATAAGAATTAAGTGAATTAACTTTTTTACTTGAAACATAATACACGATTAACATAAAAATAAAACAGTAACTAAAGTAATAATATGCCACTAAAGTTGATAAAATAATCAACTTAAATGCGCATTATAACTTATAATTGCGCACGAAACGTTTATAAAGCTTCAACAATGACTTGTGACTTTTGACGGCCAGTTTTCGCACAAACATCCACCAAGTGACAAGGATTTATTAAAGTACAATGAGCCTTCAACCCTTTTTAAAGTGGTCTTCTTTTGTCCATAGATCTGCTTAAAACCTTCCCAAGCGCTGCACCGAAGACGGAATACGACAGCTACCACCTTCACGACGACGTGTCGACGAGCCTGTACCCTCCGTCCCCACCGGAGATCAAGCCCAGTCGCGCCGAGCTCGCCAACGATCTTCTGCAGCAGCTAGACAACAACTGTAAACAAGGTAATTCATTTATTTTTCTTGTTTTTTTTTCCTAGTTCTTTAACAAGTGAGAAAGTCCATGGTCCTTCGCCGCGTCTCTGCGGTTCTAAGGAACCAGGACAGAGGTAAAGATTTCTAGAAGCTGCTTTAATGAAGGACTTGAGAGGTGGGAATTGAAGACCAGAGCATGGCGTTTAATATCAACCAATAATCGTCACATAATAATATGTGATGGTCTCGCAAAAGCTTTTCAACAAGGTTTTGGTTGTGAAGGAAAAGGTTTTCGTTGTGGAGGTCAATACCAATGTGCGGCGCGGCGCGTTATGTATGTATAAGTCTTTCTCGTTCGTTCGGATACACGTAACGCGCGCACAACACATGGTGAAACAGCTAATTTATATCGTTTAGTAACTTAAGGACGGCCCTAATTTTTTTACGTTTGGTTTTTTAGACGTTATAATGTATGTTTAATCATGATAAGTAAACAAAGTAACGATACAACGTTGTTACATGGTTTACAAATACTGTTCGAAGTGGATTGTCCATTTGTTACAATTCGCTAGGGATTAAGCGGATCAAGGCATCGTTTGTCGACCGATAGTTGTAATAATGATCATAGAAGATAACATTCGTGTAAGGAAAAGTAGCTAAATTATTCAAGCTAAATAAAAAGGTCTGATTCGACCAAGGGATATCGATACGCTGAATTTAACTAGGTGGAGTCTTTAAAACTCATCAGATTTTCATACTTTTTCAGGGGAAAATCCTCGAAATTATGATTTTTTGATAATTTTGACATTTTTCCAGCTCAGTATCAGAGTTTTTGTTGATCAAACAATTTTCGTGACTGTTTTCCTTGTGGTTATTGTTATCAACCCGAAGGTAGTTGACATTGATGCATCATGCATTTTGGTCAATCTCGTCAAGAAGGTAATTCCGTACTGGCCGTTTCCAATTTTTAAGAAAATTTTGGTCAAACTGTATTCTTTCTTCATAAGCAACCAGCTTCGACTGTTTTGTGGTTAGGTTGATCCACAGTTCGCCAATCGATTGCTTTTAATCCAATTTATTCGACCTTGCAAGAGAAAAAAAAATCATATGTAGGTCAAGAATTTTACCTTAAAACAGTTATTTTTTCGGGTCATATCAATATCTTTTCTTAAATCCTTTTGGGCGTGGTCATAAGGAAGAACAAAAAAAAAGCAGTGATCTGCACTGCATTCAAAGATTCAATTTTAAATTATTGGGATTTGGTAGATGAGCTATCAATTGTCAGCACATGTCACAACTTGTATCTTTGTGAGCAATCATCACCTCTGTGAGTGTTTCTATAATTAGGTATGGTATCAGCTTTATTTAGAGTATCACAATATTAACATTCCACTATTATTTGATTATGTGTTAGGCAGTTGTAAATAAAATTGAAACTTATATCTTGTTTGAGGTATGCGATCAAAAATGAGATTTGGAATATTTCTATGCCAGCACGGCATGCACGCATGCATCAATCACTACATACGTAATAATAATGTTAAATAGATTGCGTTTTCTTTCAGTGGAGGGTGATAAATATGAGGTATCTAAAGACATATTTTTCTAAATATCAATATTACAGTATATTATGACACCTCTAGGATGTCATTAATCAATTCAACTTGTGATTTTGCCCAATACTAACTTAATGAATAATAATCGTAGGTACGTCTGATTATTTCAAGGCAATCAAACTTGAGAATAACCTTAGATAGCACGATGTGACACACCTCTAACCGCTACTTGCCACTTAATCTTTGCGTGATTTTAGCCGACTTTATCAGCGTTTGCTAATTAGCCATTAAACCAGATAATGGATGCCCAACCAATCCGATGAGAAGTAGAGTTCCGTTAGTATGCCTGATTGGTTCATGTGACTTATTTGTTGCGACCAATCCGACTAAAATTGACGCAGCTTGTCTGTCCATCGGATTGGTCAGGAGGTCAGTTGACGGTAACGCCTGCTGACTTAGTATGTGAATGTTGCCTAATAGAATATTTGGCTTAACATATACCTCAGGCGCTAACAAAACCTAAATTACAATTACAAAGTCACCTTTATTTACTTAATGCCTGTTTTGCTGCGTCCTTTATATCACCACAACCAAGACCAATATGAGAGAAAAAAATACCAAACAATACGATTTAAAATTATAGTAAGTAATAGTAATTTCAGCTATATTGTTTGAAAATGAAAATTAACTATGGTTAGTTATGTGATTAAATACGCTTACCGCTAAAATGATTGCATTTAAACCCATAAGAAAGATTAGGTATTATTAAAATTTCCAGTTCCAAAATTCTAAATGATTATTAATAGACTATATTTTGGCATTTAAAAGATTAACTGAGCAGCCTTAACGCTATTGGCATAAAAGGTACAATTTATTAAAATCTAAACACGTGTGCTTTGAGTGAGTTCATTTAAAAAGTATCCAAATAGAAAGGGCCAACGGGCGCAGGTTGTTGCACTGTTGTGACACGTCGTCGAGGCCTCGATCAATTACGCAGACAAACAACGTCGGCTACTGGCCACATTATGTGCACAATATTATGAAAGCACAGCTACATAACTTTGCTCTTGTTCAGGATAAATGGGTCATGTGTTTATTATCTCCACAACTTTGTTTTTATTGATTATTGGATTTCCATCAAACTAATGTCGTCACAATAATTCTAAGTAAATATGCAATCAGGAAAATAAATAGTCAATATTAATAGCCCAGACGTAAAAAATGATTCTGCCAATCACTTGACAGCCATTGATGTAGTAATTTTGTATCATACATTTATATTTCATGCATGCATGTTGATTAGGCTGGCCGTTAAGTGAAAATGTGAACGCAGCATTGCATATCAGCGTTGTATTTTTATTATGTTGGCTTGCGGAGAGTAGTGGGGAAAGGCGCGGGGGTCCGTGGTCGGGCGGGCGAGTATGTATGCGCGCGCGCTCAGTACTACCTTGCGCCGCGCCGCGTTTGCTGGTGACCGTTCTTTGTTTTGTAACCCGTGACAATAAATTCGAGTCGAGAAGCACATTTTGAGCGCTCGCGCTCTCGTTTTAACCTATGTCTGCCACCGTCGATGCGCTGTCTGGACGCCGTTAGAATGAAGTGCCACTATCGTTGCATCTGGAATAAAGAGATAGTTTTCAATTCACAAAAGCTTGTTAAAAGACGTTAGATCTTAGGATTTGGCCCTTGAACCTTCAACGACGACCATTGCTCACACCACGAGGATTCCAGTTTTAGAATACCACTGCCCATATAATCGTTTATCGTTAGAACTGTATTGTAGCAGTAAGGACATTAAAGGACATTCTTGTTTGGAATATTAAAGCAGTTGCTATAACATAATTGGACTTCGTGATGGCTCTGGCAGATATGTATGTTGGTAGGTAGCCATGGCTTTTTTTCTTATTTTTTATGTTTAGTTGTTATTATTTGTTTTGTTATTCAGATTCATTCTGGCGGAAAGGCGAAATCAAGGTCTTAATGCTCTAGTTCTTGTTTTATTCTTTGTATAATTTAATGTTTATGTCGTTGAAACTCAACTCGACTGGTTTTTGTGTGGTAAGTAGGTGTACTCAGCGTTCAGCTCGAATGTTTACTCCAATTAAGTAACTGGACACATTAATGATTCGATTTGGAACGATAACTCAACTGCGCAACAAACTTGTTTGTTTGTATAACAACATGGATACCGTTCTAGCTCAACTTTGCCGGAAACATTATGAGTGTGACGTACGCCGTTATCAATAAAAAGTATTATGCTGATGAGGTTGGTTATGGATTCAGTAATTATTTATAATTGAAGAATGAATCTTACTATATAGACCTGTTATGAAAACAGAAGTTTCTGAAGTTTCCTGTAAGTTACAATGTAGTCGGTAGCGTGTACCAGCTTATTTATCACATCGGAATTAAAGTCTCCCTGCACAACAAATATATCAAAGCATGCTTAGGTTGTGGTACAAGTAACGAGCTACAGCATGCTTTTATTCCAGCAATTTAGTAATGTGAATAATTGACCGACTTCTCAGCAGCATTCAACTCTTTGTGTGATAAAGGTGTTGTTTATGACATCTCATATAATTGTATTCTAGCATATTCTCGAAGACACAGTTAACATCTAAGAATAGCTGTTCGTTGATAACTTGGGCCGTGTTTTACTGATAAACCAGTTCGCGCACAAGGCGGCCTCGCTTGCTCGCTCGCCCAATAATTAAAGCGACTTATTGACCACTTGTTTCCATTCCTACACATTGATACAGATATGACCTACCAATACACCTTTCGAATGTAGGATAAATAGTTATCTTAGCACGTATTGTAAACGTGACAAAATATAGTTTACTCTTTCTTCGATTGCCTTGCTCTGATTTATTTTCATTGTCGTTTATTGGACGCGTCCTCTAATACCTACTTGTTGTTTATGTTAAAATTGAAGTTTGAGGAAACGCTGTAATAAAAATGAAAGGCTTATCCGCTCTGAATTCCGGACAAACGCTGACGCTCGCATGTGCTAGTGTGAGACTTAATATTAATGGAAAAAATAAAGAACCGTTAAATGAGTGTAGTATAAAAACAAGATCACTATTCTGCTACGGTTATAAAAAAGGCCTGATTTGAGACCAGTTTATATAACAGGGCCGAATCAGCTATTTAGATTTTTTCAACATGGAATATTCCTTACTTTTTCTCAAATGGTAGCGAGTTAGGTCATAAACAAGTTTAAAATAAGATGTTGACATCGCAGTGGCGAACTTATCTAGTGATTTGCTATCGAGGGCGCGGTGTCACCGAACTCTGATTGTGCAGGTTTATCTGGGGTCAGGATGTTGCAGTCGACCGAGCTACTTGCTAGATATGTCGCTAACTGGACGTTTCTATAATAGGCCAGTATACATCAAGAGAATACTAACTTCGAAAAATATTTAAAAGGGAATAACCGTTTAGAGGTACATAAATAATGTATAACTTCAACAATCATTAAGATTAGTTCGTTAGGAAAATTCCGCTAACGGATTAAATTAACAAATTATGCAAAACAATAAATTATTCAAGTCATAAGCGTTGGTATTAAGACTACAACGTAAGCAAAGATGCAAAGTAGGTATCCACCCTGAACTAAATAAACAGTGTCTCATGTTGCACGCTAGCGCCCGAACAAGTGACGGGCCATTGTTCGATCATTAATTACTCTATTTATACATTATTAAATGTCCATTATTTAACCAAGGCACAATCATCAACCCACTTTAGGTCGTGGACCACAAAATTACCGATAGATTCGTATATTTATCATCAAAGTCATCAGCAGGCGCATTCAGTTTTGATAACAATACTAAATAATATATTTTAAGATGTTTCAATCTTTTAACAAAGAACTTGTTGGATTGATGAATTTGATAGCAAAATTGTATTTATATTGATCATTTTTGAGAAGATGACTGATTTCAGATCGAAATATCTGCATTTACAAAGTTTTATTGTAACAAAAATGAGTGCAATGCAGTGGAGTGCTTGTGTGGCAATACAAAATGTAAAAGTAGACAAGTATTTATTGGGAATTTAAGCGCAACGAACAGAGATGACCGTCGCCGCAGCGCAATCAATAATCAATTGGACGTAATTGTTCAGATTGGTGTCTCAGACCTTAGGAGAAAAGAACATCAATTTAATATGTTGTCTATAGTAATTGTTGGAAAAAATATAGTCTGAAACTAGCTGTTGCCAGCGACTTTCGTTCGCGTGAAATTATTATAAAAAAATATTACTTCCCTTTTTGAATCGAATATTGTTACCAATTTCAAGGGATTTAATTTTTTTGCACGGAACCCTAATTAATTTTCTAAAATAAAAGTAGCCTATGTTAGACCTTATAACATCAGCTATCTGCCTGTAAAAGTCCCGTCAAAATCGGTTGAGCCGTTTCGGAATTAGCCGGAACAAACAGAAGACAGACGTCAAAGAGAGAGGCATTCAGTAAAAAGCTATTATTTTTATATTACAAACAGACACTTCAATATTACTTATTTGTATAGACGATTTAATTCATCTCATGTTCTGTTGTAACATAATTGATTGAGACAATTTTATCAATCATCAGCGTGTAATTGTAGTCATAAACATGTTCGTAAATTAATCTCTTGTTTCTTTTCTTTTGCAGAGAATATCTTCTCCAATTGGCTAGAGGAGAAATCGGAGCTTCCCATTTTTGAGAACATCTCGCAAGTACCGGAGCGCGTAGAGCCGCCACCGCCGGTGTCGCTGCCCATCGCGCCCCTCGCGCCGGCCTTCGCGCCGCAGCCCACGGAGGACCTCTTGCGGGAGTTCGAGACCGTGTACGGCGCAGTCGAGTTGACTCACCTCACTCCGCCCCAAAGTCCCCCCGGACCTGCGACTCAATTGCTCCTAAGCTACGCTCAACAAGCACAATGCGCCACGTTCGCGCCCGCGCTTCCCCTTGTGCCATCACAAGACCAGTGGGCAGCGGCAGCGGCCGCACCCGACGCGCAGCTCTACGACTGCGGCTACGAGGACGTGGAGGAGCTCGTGCGCCACCGCGCCGCGCAGCTCGCGTCTCCGCAGCACTCGGGCGACAGCGCCAGCGTCTCCCCGCAATCGTCGCCACCGTCGTCGCCGCGCTCCTCCTACACCGACGATGAGTGGTCGTCCTCGTCCAGACCCAAACCGTACTCGCGTCCCTCCGACGACCGTCGCTCTCGCAAGAAGGAGCAGAACAAAAATGCCGCGACGCGTTACCGCCAGAAGAAGAAGGCTGAGATCGAAGACCTTCTCAACGAGGAACAACAGATGCGCGAGAGGAACTCTAAGCTCAGCGACAAATGTTCCGACTTACAGCGCGAGATCCGCTACCTTAAAGGATTAATGCGCGACCTTTACAAAGCGAAAGGCCTTATCAAATAAACCACCACCGCCGCCACCTCCAGAGATCGGATACTGTCAATATGGCGCGACAGAGATGCGCGCATTGTGAACCCTGTTCAAAAAGAAGTTGTGGGAGTTTCGTATATTTTTGATGATAATAATTAACATTAAGATATATAGATATTATTTGTATCACAGATAAGCAGATCTTAACTCATCGAGCAGTAAGAACCATTTTCGTCATTAGTAGAGGGATACAAAATAACACCATCAGAGAAAAAGGTGGCGCCCTTTCTCATCTTTCATTTTTCTTTCATCTTAGAGGATAGGTCGCATTCATTGTAATGAAAATATGAACAGTATACATATACGCGTTAGCGACTACTCCATAAAATATTTTTATAACACCCATGTTTTAAATCAATTGTTTATGTTATAAATCAATTAATTGCATTTTTTGTCACCTTATGAATTTTGAATGTTTTGTTTTCTTACAATAAAAGGAATGCGATGGCGTATAATTTCTGTTTTATTTAATCATGAAAATCACTTCAGCAACAAACTGCGTCGCCTGTTGGGAGGGTAACATTATTAAATGCAAGCGATTGTTGGAGGTTCCTGACCGAGCTGAATCGACTTGCATAATAGCACTGACCTCAATAATGTACAATAACTTCAATTATATTGGTACTGAATTATTTATGAACTATTAGAAACTTGAAGGTATTTTTAGAATCCTGCAGTAACTAATGCCTTAATTTATAAGGGTAGGATATTTCAAGCATTACTTAATGTTAAACATTATATAATGTTATTGTAATGTGAAATATGTATGAAATTAGGGTGCTAGTAATAATGCATACTAACGCAACTGATAACGCCAATTGGGGCGCGGGCGTGTACTTGCCCGACCTCAAGTGCAACAAAACGTCAGATGTCTACAAAACGCCTCGTTTTTTTGTACACATACACCTCATTAAGAATGAAACCTAACTAAACGACGCGCCGTTTTACTCTTCAAGATTGATTATGCTTCAAACCTGTCATTCCTGGAAATGGGGCAGGAAATGCTGAGAATTCTCCGAACAATACAATAGAACGGCTGCCTACGCTTACTATAACTGCGCGAACGTATGTGTAAAAATGACTGAGTTGCTGCTGTCTGTGGCTACATTCGAATACCACTCGATCCATCCACTGAGCTCAAAAACATGAGATACCCTCAGTAAAAACAGAAACAGTACAGTAGATGTAGAATTTATAACCTAACAACACTACGTGACCTATGAATCGAACCCAGGTCCTTACATTTAGTAGGTCCAGTACACACCCACGAAGGCGCGGCGTCTTCGATCAACAATGCTAATGTTGATCGAAGCGCGGCGTAGAGACTGAGAAGATAACAACTTAGGCTAAACCTTAAAAAACTGATACGGTTGGAAATGGCATGACAAAGATAAATTATAGCGGACCCGCTCGGTGCACTGGCAATATGCTACGGGTGCCACCTCTGTGCTTCGCCGCGAGTGCGCGGGTGTGCGCTGGACCCAACGAAGCAATCAATAGAATTCAATGCAATCTTTATGTAGGTATGTACATAATCAGTAATAAATATGACACTTCGTATAAAACCGGCCCTTGATTTTATCTTCTATTTATTATCAGAATGTTTTTGCCTTCCACAACAATAAGGCGAGGTCTATTACTATAGACGGACATAAATATTTATAATTGGCAAATAAATAAAAAAGAACATATTGTCATAAATTACTTTGTTTAGATAAATGTAGCTACGTCCAATGTCTTATCGTGGTATATTCCTGACATAGGGAAAACTTTTCCAATAATAGTAAGATAAGGGTGAGTTCAAAGTAGGTCGTAAGTATGCACGCAGCGTACTTGCTAATGGCGTGAGGACAAGGCAAGGCCTTACAACCTACAACTGTTGATTAGAGGGGTTCTTCTTCGAAAGATAAGAATGTTGTATTAAGTGATAAAATAAACTGATTGAAATAATACGTTCGTGCAGGACCGGGAATAGGACAAACATTTTGAACAATATATAGGGTGACTGGTAATTAGTGACCGATACTTAAACACGGGATTGTACTCATGATAACAAACAACTGTCCCAAAGAAACATATTTTTATACATACTTTTATCACAATAAAACAAATCAAATCAAATAATTTATTTGCATAATATGGGTAGATAGATGGTAACACAACAGCCGTATAAAATACGCGCGCGCGGGCCTGTGACCTCTCAGCCATGTGACGCCGTTCTGTCTCATTACTGCGTATCGTGCAACAGTGGGTAGGCAGAGCACCCGCGCAGCTCGCAAGCCCGCGCCACAGGCCTGCAGGGTTTAAAGTCTTAGCTTGTTTTGGCTTACAGTATTTTCAGTGTATTCGCAGATCGGTGGGTTTCCCCGATGTTGCAGAGGTGGTCTCAGGTGGATACGGCTCCACGCTGAATTTTAATTGTATATATTCATCTGTGTCTGTAACCTACTAACACTACATACGATATGGTACACAACCTACGATATGGTATACTATTATGGGGTGAGTCAGTAGAATTTAATAGAGTATTCCTGGCTCAAAAACAGTGCATTCGCGCACTTTGTAACGTGGATTCTTTAACTTCATGCAAACCATTGTTCCAAAAGCTAAATTTACTAACGGCACCAACACCATCCATTTAATATTTGAGTCTTGTATTTTCGTCAAAACACAACACATCAGTACCTATACAAATCCTTTGGTGATTATTGTAATTTTAATACCCGTTATCCAAATAGCCAAACAAAAACTGATCAGATCTGTTTAGAAGGTAGGTACTGTCAATTAAATTATTTAACAAATTACCTAGTGAACTGAAAGACGGTAGGTCTTTCAGTTCACTATTTACTTATTTATTTTCATTACTTTATTCCGAAAAAAATTGTATGCCTGGTTAGTCAATAAATGTTCCTAGGCGACCCAGGAATATCTTAGTTATAAGAATAGAAAAATAATGTAAAATAGTGAGGACTATGTTTATATTATAGTGCAATCATAGCTAGTTAAGTTAGTAAGTATAAAATGAAAAAGAGTTCCTAAGAATAGTTATGTCACCCATTTCCTTTCATTGTTATTATAAGCTTTTATTTAATGTTTCGTTTATCAGAAATGGTCATATACGAGGATCCCTCTTGTTATATTATATGCCTATTGCTATTATTGTCTATCACATCTATGTACCATCTATCTATCTACCCATATTATGCGAATACATTATTTGATTTGATTTGATCTAGACGTTAAGTAAAATTGTTACTAACCCTATGGACTCCGGTCTGAAATAAAAGCTTTCTATTCTATTCTATTCTTAGCAGACAGAAATAGGAGTCCCGCGTAGCGAGGCTACATCGACTACTTAGGTACGTCTTATTACAACATTTTGATATTTATTTTGATGTTGATTTTTTTTTTTTTTTTTATTCCTAATTTGATCTCCCAAAACTTTTATTAATTGTGTTCGACCTTGACTTCTGGGTGAAATTGAAATTTAAATAGACAAAAAAGTAATTTAGATAAATCGAATTATATAAAAAAGTATCAAAATATTAGATACTTAATGCTCATTTCTCTTAGCTGCTTAAACTAAATAGGCATTATGTGTGACTCACTAATGCATGTTTCTAATGCACTCTGTTTTTGTTTCCATCAGCTTAGCCTTTTCCCAAAACTATGTTACGGTCTGCTTCCTGTCTAACCGGACGAAGTCAAAACCCAGTATTTAAAATAGAACGTCTGCAATCTGATTATTTCTGCCCCTTATATTTTTAATACAACATTTATCATGAAAATAATTCGTAAGACCAAGTTTATATTGTATCAAACTTCTTAAATCGAGATTTCCGTTGTTTGTGATGTAATTTTAGTTGGCTCTTACAGCATCTCCAAAACGTAATTTATCGGTTATGTTTTGTACACGCAGCAATCTATTTATGTCTTAGGTAGGTACCTAACTTGGACGAGCGTTTGTCCATCGGATCAGTCATTGACTTGACCGAATGGTCACGCTGTGTCATGCAAGAAGTGATACTTCTTTCCGTGATATAGGTATAATGCGTAGCAGTTTGTTCTACATTCTTGTTAGAAATTTCCGAAGAGGTCAGGTTGGAATGGCATATGATTGGTATACTCATAAATTCATATCGATGAATCCATCACCACCCAGCTGACATAGAGCCATATAAAAAGATTTTAGGCATCTATGAGTATCCAACTGCTGCCCCTGGCTGCCCCAGACAACAGCATCACTGCGTCCATGTTACAGGTTGATGATGGCGCTTTGTAAAGATGTTGGGACTGCCATCAATAGAGATATGTTCTAGTTCATCTTCTTCTAACTTTCGTATCTTATTTTAAAGTCCATTTTTGTGTCCATCCAATCCGTGTGACCTTAGATCTTCTGAACTGCAAAATGGATTACGATGTGGTAGTTTACGGAATAAAGGTTCATTAGAACGGTCATTTAGAACCTTTATTCCGGAAAGTTTATGTGTATTACCTATCATTTCTTTTATTCATCTATAGACACAATTTTATATTTTTACACATTTCTTTAAAAAAATCATTAAATACATTTAAAAAGTACCTATATTATTATTAAATTTAGATTTAGCATCTTCAAATCTTTTTTCGTTTGTTGCTTCTCGTACCCGTGCGAAGTAGGGGCGGGTGCTAGTCCATACAAATAAATAAAATGGAAGTGTCTGTTTGTAATATCAAAATAACAGATTTTTTTCTGAATAAATATGAAACTTATATTAATTTGTAGTCTTTTGTTGCAGCAAATAAACGTATCGACTGCACAGCTCACATGTACAAACATCCAGACCGGAACAACTGCCTAACAGAAGTCAATCACTCGACCACTACACCAATTGAGCCGTCAAAGTTAGGCACTGACTGATGCCAGCTGCTATCAAAAGTTGTTTTTTTTATTAAAAAAAACCACTATCGTTACTTCTACCGGTAAACTGTTCAAGAAACTAAAACTTACCGACGTATCTCTAATTCAACCAAGTTGTGAATGTTCTTTAGAAGGACATCTTGAACTAAACTAAACTATGGTAGGAAATAACGAAAAACAATCAAATAAGTTAATCACTTATTACATATAACTAATGTTTTGTATGACGGAATCAGTTTTTCAAATTGATGGAACTATATCTGAATAAATAGGATGGTGGTTATGAGGTATATCTGTGCATATTTAGACGTTTGACCAGGGTTGCTGGTATATCAATTATAGCGCACAATGACGTCGTATACATATTTATGTGTAATCTAGAGGTAATCTACTGGTAATAGGGGATTTATCTGTTTCAAATGCACTACATACTTGGTCTTAAATTAATATTTTGCTCTAGGTTTTATATAAGTTACTAGCTTATGCCCGCGGCTTCGCTCGCGTGGAGTCCGGTTATTGTCCCATGGTCTCATTCTACCGAGATTAAAAATATTTTGTGTTATTCCGGGTTATAAACTATCTTTCTGCCAATTTTCATCCAAATCTGTTTTGTAGTTTATGTGTGAAATAGTTCATCCATTCATTCATCCTCACAAACTTCACATTTAGGTATATAAATTCTGTCTAAATAATCACAGGTTATAATGTAGAAATACAAGTACTTACGGAAAAACAAGGGATAACATTTAAATCGAAAACACACTTATCAACATCGACTCAGATTTAATCGACGTTTCTCGAGAATTTTGAAGGGTTAAGGAAAATACCGGGAAAATCCCTTTTGAAGTTCATTCAAAGAATTTACGGAGAAACCACATCGAAGTTATGTTCCTGACTAAAGACACATTTATGAAAAGATACATTGAAACAAATAATTTAATTAGTAGATACCTTAATACTTATTTAATTTACGGATTTGGTTGCACCTGGTTAGTTAAAACACTACACGAAAATAAATAAGATTTTTGTATCTTTTTTCTGAAGATCTGTCACTTATGTCCGGGATAGCCCTCTTCTCCGCACAGTCCCCACTCCAGGTCCTTCAAAGTCAAAGTGAACCACGTTGTTTATAAATATCCAGTTTCATTTTATCTCCAGTGATATTTCTTTCTATA
Organism: Eurois occulta; assembly: GCA_950022335.1. NCBI lineage: Eukaryota > Metazoa > Arthropoda > Insecta > Lepidoptera > Noctuidae > Eurois > Eurois occulta. Next base: position 9,729,911 of record OX465496.1, read on the forward strand.
TTTCAAAGGTATTTTTGGGTTTTTGTGCTTAAAATATGGCACGGATTATGATATTATTAAAATGTTTGTAATTTAATATTTTGTGCGTAGATTTGTGTTTCATTAATTAAATGGGTCACAATGACGTCCCACTTATGACGCATGTTTTGATTAAATCTGTATGAATGGCATTGAGTTGTTAATAAGTAAATATTGTTTATTTTTGTATCGAGTTCCAGGCCATCAGTAATACGACTGATCTAGAATTAGATTATTTAATTATGTTTATTAAGCCAAGACACAATATTGAAAGTTTGTTTGATTTTTGTTTTTGTTATTTCCTAGTTAAGAGAAAAACAAGCAATTAGCATTTAAGGCATAGTTCCCACTTATTACTTATTTTGCATAATCCTTGTGGCTAATGGGGAACTGTTTCGAACTATATTCAACTTGCCAAATAATAAACAACGGGCTTGCAACTTATCACAAGTGCACTGGTGCATGCATTAATGAGTTTCATACGGGTTTACTAATTATTAGGATCGGCAAGTTGTTATTTTTTCTATGGAGAGCACGGCAAAGGTGATTTTAGTCGTTAGGTGCTTATTGTGCATATTAGAGGAACTTTGATTAGATTTATCATAAAGGCAGTGTTCAATGTAACGGGTTTATTTCAATTTTTTAATTATTTTGTTTTTCAGCAACCAGTAAAGAAGACGACGCTTGCTATAATTATATGGCACAGAAGATGCAACACTAGAAAATGCGTAAGCACACCGTTACTCATGTGTTCCAACAGAATATATTTAACTAAATCATGCCCGCGGCTTCGCACACGTGCAGTTCGGGAATTGCCCACAGGATCTTGCCTACTTCTGAGATAATAAGTAATCTATGTGCTATAGCAGACTACAATCTATCTTTGTGCCAAGTTTTATCCAGATCTGTTCATCCATTCTGGCGTGATTGAGTAACAAACATCTTTCGCATTTATAATGGTTTTTGTAATAAGTATTATATGCAATATTAGTCTGTAGGGTTCCGTACCTCAAAAAGAAAAACGGAACGCCTTATAGGATCACTCGCGTGTCTGTCTGTCCGTCTGTCACAGCCAATTTACTCCGAAACTCCTGGACCGATTGAGTTGAAATTTGGTACACATTATGTAAGTCGGTGACCCAAAAACGGACATGTAACGTAAATTAATGAACTTTAAACATGGGAACTTTTGGGGTGTAAACTAAAAGAAGAAAAAAAAGGTTTTATAACTATAACAATATCGAGTTACATATCAGCTCATTGTGAGCATCAACAATTTTTTTTTATAATTTTAAGATAAATAGTTTGGAAATTATTTAAGAAAATAGACGAAAATTGTCCTTTCACCGCCATTTACACCGAACCTACAGGGCCGAAACTTTTGACAAAAATACGAAAAATAGTTCTTTGCCGATTACAAGAAAACCTATGAAATCGATGACCCTCTCCACACGAGTCGAGCTCGCACTTGCCTGGTTTTTTACTTTTAAAGTTGAATAGGTAATATGGAATAGTTAGTGTAAGTATTTAATTTTATTTGAGTGAGTAACATAAAATAACAGACACACTCGCGTTTTTTTGCATGTAGGTACTAAATTGTAACTTGCAAGTACACACATTAGTACATACACGTACGTACGTACGTATGTACGTAGTTACATTAGTACTTGTAAGTGTTATACTTACATCTTCCAAATTTCATTTCTCTGGACCAGCGGTTTGGGCTGTGCGTGTGCGTTAATATGTCAGTCAATCAGGACATATTTTATATGTATACACGTATAGAATGACTACACTATCCACTAAGTCATATCCTGATTAGGTAATTTAGAAATAGTATTGACTTATATAAGATAACCAAGAATTGTTCAAAGACGTCATACTTTGAATCTAGAGCAACATAAATATCAAATTAATTGGAAATGAGTACCACAATTCTGATCTTTATTTTTTGTTTTAATATTGGGAAATCCATTGTTCCCTTGACATTTTTAAATGAACCATATCATTTGGAGATGTAGAAAAAAACTAGTTCGGAGAATAGGGTTATACGAGGCCCTCGAGAGGGCCCAGAGCGCCGCCCGCCCTGCCAACGGCTGAACCCTACCATTTTATACAAATTGTTTTATATTTCACTTAAGAATATAAACTTTGTTTCTACGATTTGGAAAACATTGAGATTTTTGCCTACTTTTGTTTTTGTGTTTGGATGCTTAACAAAACGTATACGTTAATATTGGTGGGACTACTGGGACTGTGTTTTATAAATGAATACAAAGGCATTGTTAACAGAATTCCTTTCAATGTAATAGAAATTTCCGTGTAAATAGCGTGACCAACAAGCTTTAGTTAACCAAAAACAGCTTAAAATAACCTGCGTTTTAATTATTTTTAGAACCAAAATAAAGCAATGAAAGGTTTGTAAATATCCTTCTGGAAATAAACTAACTACATCAAAATGTTCCAGTTTATTCTGCTAACTACCACGCGTTTTTCAGTTTAGTGGTCACTTCATAAAATAACTGGTGTTCATTTTGTTGTAAAATTGAGGAGGAGGGAAAATCACTGGCTGCATTATCCCCCCGCCCACGTTGTTACTGGGAAAATGGGTGAAATGCAATGCTCGTAGGCGAAATACTGATAACAAGCTTCTATTTCTGTACTGTTCCGAATAAGCTCTGTTTTGTTCTGTACGGTAATTTAGCATAGCATAAGCATAATCAGCCTATTATGTTGCCACTGCTGGGACACACGGCCTCCTCTCTATGAGAGGGAATGGGCTGTAATCGACCACGCAGGCCCGTGCGGGTTGGTAGATGTCACATGACGAATTAAACTGGGAATAATGTTGTTTGTCTAAAACCTACTTTGTTGAGGTTATGTAGAGACTTATGACAACAAAAAATAGTGATGTGGTCCCGCATCATTTATCTTTTACAGTATCAGCTCAATCAAACTAGGAAAACGTGGACGGTTTAGGGGATGCATTTTTTCCCTAATTAAGATGTTATTCTCTGCTTGGAAAATTATTGTAAAGATTTCTTTTGAACCCATCACTAACTACATCATTCATTGAGAGTAACACTATATAAAGTAGATGGGACACCGACTTTAAAACGGTTACCACGTATTCAGTAAGTCATTCTGAACGGTCACATAAAAATTTTTCGTCGGATATTAAAAAAAAACACCTGTTTCCTGCAAAACTGCAATACCTACAGGTCCTACACGGTCAAAATGTATGGAACAGCTAATTTTTTTTACAAATTGTAGTTCAGAATGATGTACTGAATATGTGGTAATCGTTTTAGCGTCGGCATTCCTTCTACCTTGTATTATATTAAAAACAATCATAGAACCCATCTTCAATACAAACTTCGACCCTCGACGATTAGACTTTTCCTCCCATTCCTGTGAGATTTGACAGCAAAATGTTAATAAACAAACCCACTTATATTACATCACGCTCATTACGCCGCGAACCAATTACCCGCTCATTAACTTTACATCATTTATTAGTGATGCACCACTTTTCATTACCGTTAGAGGGGTCTCCGTCGTAAAATTATAATTTTAATCTATGACATACGTCCGGAGGGCAGGAGACGTGCCTGTCACTTAATTGTGCGGATTATCGAGAATCTGTCGTCGCCGACACGCGATTGATGTCGCCTCTGCAGTTACCTATCGATTACTCTTTGCTCGGGGCGTTACCGCTGCGAAGCCACTTACACGAGGCTTCATCTTATACCTGTACTTGTTTTAACCCCTCCACCTTGAATTAATATTGGATTCACCACGGTTTCTGTATGGGTCAAGGTTATCTCTCCCACAAATCTTCTTCCAAGCTCTGGTTTTCCTCCTATCTTAATTAACGTATACTTAACTTTGTTAATTAAAATAAACTTTCTTAAACGTTGTAACGAATCGTATCGCTGTGTACCACACATGTCGATACCCAACTTTATGTAGATATTCGACACGAACATTTCTGTTCCATCAATATGTAGCTATACGATGTAGGTACATGATGAGAGATTTTTCAATTTCGTCCAACGTCTGGCTTTGAGTATTCTATAATCCCCTTTTCTAGGAATTTTCGTCGAAATCGCAGTTGAGTTGAGTGATAGGATTATTTTCACGTTAATCTCTAAAATATACTTCCACGAAGCCTCGAAGCTATTGGTAGACAACTGCTATAACATTGAATTTACGAGAAAAGAATTCGATATCCTACTTACTTAGTGACTTTATTCTTCTGCTATAACTATAGCTATTGTTTACTATGTTTTCTGATTGCTGATACCTTGGCTGCCGTATTGCAACTAGGATCACTGCACAGCAACCGTGGGGAGGCAAAGGGTTAGTGGATGAACGGCTTTCGCAAAGAAATTGAAAAGAAAACAAAGTCCATATTACCCAGGGATCCCTAAAGCTGTAAGGTTTCTAAATATAAACATTGAGTAGGTGTTTATGAAGGTAAATGTGACTTGTATACTTTGGTTATTATTGAATTATGTTCTAGATAGTGTTGTGGCCATCACCGTCACGCCTCTCTATTTATACACAAAAGTGTGTTTTTGTAATCTTTGAAAATATTTGAACAAAATGTACTGTATACTTGATCAGATCCACTGTTGTAGGTATGAGGAAAACGAAAACAAAAACAACCTTGCTTCGCAGGCTTTACGCAAGCTTTTTACCCATTATTAAACATTCATTATACTGAGGTAAAAGCGCAATGTCATGCTGATTCATGTTAAACTTGACTTTGAACAAAAACTGTGCTTCCAAGTGACGTGACATATGTCTGGATGACGAAGGCTGCATCCGAAAGAAAGTGATGAAAAGGCTCACCTTTGTGCGTATCAAAGTGAGTGAGGATGCTGCAAAGTGAAGGACCCGTGATATTGGTGAGCGGATGCGGGGCGGGGTTGTCGAAACGGGGTTGAAGGTGCGACGCGCGGAGGGCGGCTACCATCCGCGCAGGGCGGGCGGGAGGCACGTAACAAGTGAAGCGGGCCCGGGAGCAACAGTCTGCCGCAGCCCGGCCACGCGGCTTCACACACCACCGCTACTCTCGCCCCGGAGCGCGCACCCCGCGTAAGTAGCGCTTACCCGATTTAATAATTTACCTGAGTCCGGCTGAGCGCGGCCGGCTGTGGCCAGCACGCCGCCACCTCCTGCCTGCGCCGGCTCGGCGTCTTCAGCCGCCGCTTCAGCGACTCCATTACCGCGCTCGTATAAGTTATCGTAAACGCGCTTCCATTCTTCAGTGAATGTCTGCCATATAACTGTACCTGTTGAATGCATGACGAAGCACCATATCCTTGACGTTTATTTAGAAAATGAATTAATTTGATTGTTTTGAATATTTTACGTTAATTTAGAAGTTAAGTATATAGAGCCCTAGAATTAATACCCGTAATGGCGCTTTATGGACCGCGTTGTGTACGGTCCTATCTAGGTGTTTGGTGTTTGACAAAGTTGTCACGTCTCGTTATGATACCTGTAATTTAGATCTATAAAGCGTTAGTCATTACTCTTATCTTACAATTTCCTTCGAGCAGGAAACTCATAAAGTAGCTGTAGACCCACAAGTCAGGGCGGCTTCATTATAGTTATGACACGTGATGTTTGCTACTATAATTTATAACGGCGCTCATTCTTTAATTTCATTGCCTTCCATCATATAAGCCATAAATTACAGTTAACACATTATTACGTTTTTATAATGTGTGAAAGCATAAAAATGGTTTTGTATACTTTTATTTAAAAGAACAAAACCCTGCCCTTTGTTTAGCATTGTGATCTTCTACCTCGTTTTATCTAAAAGCTTCACTGGATTGAACTATATTAAGGCGGAGTGAACCTTTTTTATCCATTTGGATCTATAAAGTCTCGTTATTGCAAAGCGGCGAGTAAGATAAATATTTATTTGTTTCTTCTTAATGAAGGGGGATTAACATTGTTTGAAAGAGTCGAGAGAGAAAGAAGCGAGGGAACAGAGGTAGCGACACAACTCAAGCACACCTCGCCGAGAGAAAGATTCACAAGTCGGAGATAAGATAACAATGAATGTTCGCAAACACTCGGTATAATTGGAAACCCTTGAAGTCCTTTTGATGTAAGAAGACTTTATTAACGTGATGCACAAAGAGAGGGTTTGATTAAAGACGGAAAATGGAACATGTTGTAATAAATGTGTCAATGTGTTAACACGGTGTCTTTAATGTTTTACCGAAAAGGAGACAAGAGAAATCGTTTAAATAAAAATGTTTTTAGAGACAATTTTCGTGTGCTGTATTTGTTTTACAAACAACAGAAACGGTTTCAACGGTAAAAGTGTTTCGCCCACGCGATTTAATATTTTTATTGTGAAGCTGTATTTATGTAGATTCGTACACCGTTATATATTTTGTCACTAGTGTGAATTGTTATAAGGACAAATGCAGAAGGTTTTTAATAATATACGGGAAGCTAGAACATAATAACGCCTATTCACATAATAAAATACCAAGAATCCCTGAACAAGAAGCTACACACAACAGTTAGTGTAGATGAAAAAGACTGGCTTTCTAATGAATGTGCTGTCATACTCTGTTCATACAGTGCAAAGTGAAGATAATGAGCATGAAAAATGTGTGCATTGTGAGAGGAGGGAAAATAAACGTGAGGAACATTTACGACTAGGGCCCAATATAATTGGTGACAGTAGGGAGTTATCAGCTGCAGGCTTTACTCGGAATTACTTTTAGTTTGCGGTGGCAATTTAGATCTACATTCAGAGACATAACGTAGTTCAGAGGAACAAACGGTAGTTAAAGTGAAATTCTGCTGATACACAACGGGATGAGATTAGTAAATCTCTGTAGACAGTTGGGACTTGCATGTATTTGACGTTTGCTCGTCGGGAGCAAGGCTGCAGCGTCAGCGGTGTTTTACTGTTTATCTCGTTTGTTGCTTAAATATTAGCATATAAGTCGGCAATTTGTGCACTTCAGACGAATAAAGTGAAGTCTGCTGTCAGAAGCGCTTCAAAATAAACGAAGCTGAGCCAAAGAGGACAGCGTTAGTAAACCTGGCAACAACGAAAGTAAACCTAATTCGGGAGGGACGGGCCGAGCGGAAAAGAGAGGCTTTGCACTAAACGGCTTTGAAGTTTAAGAAAATATAAAGAGCTGGTTGGGTTTTACATACAATCCTACCTATAGGAAAGTTTGGATGACCGGCTACGTTGGATTTTGTACACAAAATAACCTTGTCACGACAAACTTCTCTTCTGATTGCTACGAAACTTTAAAAAAGCGTAGACAAGCTGGAGCGGTGACCATCTGCGGGCTGATCACGAAGAAATTAACTTGACAAATTCAGTAATAGATTCGTTTGAAACGGTCAATTGTTACTTTTAAATTAATGAAATAAATGTATTTAATAAATTAACATGTTTTAATGTGGATCATTTTCCCAATTATTCGTTAAAATCGCTGCGGGGTGTTCCAACAGCTGTGTTTCGTGTGAATTTTAATGTCACGAGCGTAGTTAATGTTTTTTTATGAAGATACTAAACGATCCGATACGTAAATTAAAATAAATTGCAAAGGTGTAAAAAGGTCGTGCTTTTTCAACCTTTCGAACGGCAGCCAGCACATTCGCGATTGGATTTTCATTCCCGGAATAACTCGTACGTCAACACTGTTATTGGATATAAGTTATTAAATACTTCGGGAGAGCAAATACGTCCAATTAGCGGAGCAACCTCCACGCGGATGCAATATTGATTACATTCGCACCACCAGTCACGTACTCTTTGTTTGAGCACTTTGAGCGCTACGCCTATACATCAACTATATTTGATAGAGCCGCTCCTAGCTTTATTCCAGTTCTGATTATTGTAGCATTGTGATAAAGTAAGTGTACTTCGGCGTGTAATATCGATCAGTCCGTAAAAAAATAATTGTTAGCTTTCAGTTTTGGTTCAGACCGTAACTTGTGGAGCATATTGCTAATGCCCGGGCCGTCAGTAAAAAGATAAAGGCGAGCGGCCAGCGACGAACGCAGACAATAAAATGGGCTTATCGTTACAAAGGGTGTACTCCACCTGAAACGCTTCTTGTGCGAAGGTACCTTATCTAATCTAATTGCTGGACTAGGCCGACTTTAGTTGGCAGCAGGCCGCCCATACCCTTGTTACTCTGTTGTTTGATTGACGTTTTACAAGTAAACTTATGTCGTAATTATTTATATTTCCGTGCAGTCTTAATTAATTTATCTAAAGAAGTATACATGGCACTTCCCTCCGTCATTGGTAAGATATAGGTAGATATGTAGAAGGTATTAGTGTGTTGAAACCTCCGTGATTGTCATGGGCCATCACGGTTAACGAATCCACAGTTCTAATCAAAGCTTTGTTTCCATTAAAACGTACTGCCATAGTGTTCAATTACGCCTGTACGGTGTTGTGTGCTCATGCAATTTGTCTTTGTTCGCAGCGTTACATGCCCCGGTTGCGGTGTAACGTACACTACTTATGTTTTACTTAGCACGGTCTGCTATTAATATTAATTAAACTTGATATATTCGTAGCCAGTACCAACTGGCATTAATATGGGAACTGGTTCTATTTCCAACTAACAAATAGGTGTTATAATTATAGTTTATCTCATGATAACACGTGTAACAAAGAGTAGAACAGATTGCATATTAATGTAACAAACAGCATCCCTTGTAGCTTATAATATCTTAGTTCGTCTTCCCTTTTTACTATCTTTTTCTTTAATAAAAAATCATAAAGAGTTGCTTTTAGTATACCCGAAGGGGATCGTGAAGATTAATTAAGAAAACAACCGAGTGCTCGCAAGAGTATCGCACAGTTGGTATTTTAGAAGGTTGCAATGTTATTATAACTTATTTTTCTTTTTAACACTCAAAGTTATTTACAATCGCGGCGTTCGTTTCATTTCTTTGTCCGCCGCGCGTTGTTCGGGTCGAAAGTTTTAAATATTTCTTAAAGTAGGTTAAATGGAAATTAGTGTTGGACTTCTGTTGAAGGATTCCTTAATCATAACATTATTAGTTTCCAAGCTTCTAATTGGAGTGAATAGATTTGTGTACGCACAGTGTTTAAGTTAGGTACATTATTAATTAATTTGGAACGTGTGTCTTATCATGCACACATCGGTACACACTACCTTATCGATGCATATTAACATTGTGATTGTGAATATTAATTACTTACAGTGCTACTGGCACTCAAGTGTTTCACGCTTATAGCAGATAAATCCGAGAATATTACATTCTCGGATTTATCTGCTGTAAGCGTGTCGATAGTTCCATGTTTCACTGCAGGGGGCTCTCTATTTCAAACAGACTGAATAGACGTTTAGACAGTAGGGAGGCGTATCATTTAGCCATAGCATAGATTCATGTTATTACGATAAACAGTTTCCTGTGAATCCCTCACAAACAAAACAGTCCACTTTTACTTTGTTTAATAATATTGCATGTTGACATGACCTAGTTACAATTTCATAATAATACCAGCGACCTACCATAAAGGTGAAGACTAGTGAACACGACATCCAATAACATACCACACAATGTTCTCAGCCACTCCATTATTTACGAAATACTCCCCATTTCAAGGGACACACTCCAGAAATAATATTTAGAGGAGAATGATATTTTAATAACTCATTTGTTAGGAGATTCCCAGTATTTTATGATCACAAAGGATGGGTTTTTTTTATAGCTTCACTGTGATATTACTTTATCAAGCGTTTTGGACGGGGTGAAGAGTATCAATTTCCTTCATATGGAGTCTGCCCACTACACTGTACCATACCATGACCGTGCTATGCACACGGTGGGCCATTATTTTTTTCCAGGGCCCAAATTGAGTAACTATGTCGTAAAAATAATTGTAAAACCAATTAGTTTATTTTTTTATTTTTTAGGTTAATTTAGTTTTATCAATATTTAAAGTAAACAGTACAGGCATTAGCAGCGATGTTTTTTTACTATTTATTGTTTTGTTTGATATTAATACAAGGAAAGGAGTAGAAAAACAACAACTGTGTTACTTACTTAGAATAATCAGTTTTATTGTAGGAACTTTTACCTCAATTTTAAAAACCTATCAAACATAAACTTAGACAAGAATTACAATAATCTTATAATGTAAAATCACAATCATCTCAGTCTAATATCTTATTTTCTAATTAAGTTTACCAATGCGTTACGTTATTTTAATTTAAGCTACTGTAATTTCTCAAAATATGCCTTAATAATAGCAATTTAAACTCAATCTTTATAGCACAGGTTGAAAAATGGTAGATAAACAAAAAAATATAAAATTTGTGGTGGTTCAAAATTATATTAAAAGCTTTATAGCTCTTAACGTATTCAGAAAAAGAGGGACAAAAAAGTAACGCAGTAGTTGGATAAGTAACACAGTGGTAATCTTATCACAGCACTAGGTGTTTTTTTTCGCTTTAAGTAATAGAAACGCTCTAAAAACAATAACAATAATAATAGGTATTTGAAATAAAATAAAACTTCTCCTTAAAACAAAAACAAAACGAAATATCCTCTCAAATTAACATTTTTTAACATAAAATCTTTGTCTCATTTCTCAAATATATTTAATGGAACATCAAATTCGTATTTTTTTTTATTTCTTTTATTAAAAAATGGGCCTGCTCTTAACCTCGATCACGCCTGGTGGAAAGCGATGGATGAGGTCTATGATGAAACGAGCGTGCCCAGAAGATGCCTGTTCACTCTTGCTTTGAAGGCAGACGGGTTATATGTGGGAGGGAACGCAGCGAGCTGGTATTTTGCTGAACCATCCCACAAGTGACTGCAATACTCCATACAGGAACGGACCTGTGCTTTATATAAACTTAAAAGCTGTCCAGATGTGAAGTATCGCCTCACCTTATTCAGGATGCCCAGCTTCTTAGCTGCGGTCTGAGCTTTCGACTCGATGGTTGAGCCGAAGTTGAGATCCGATGTCAACTCCATGCCCAAAAGCTGTAGGCGGTCGGTGACTGGTACAACTGTACCTCGGAAAGCTGGAGACAACTGGAACTGGCTCTTTTTAGCAGTGAAAAGACATGCCTGTGTTATAAGAGCATTGAATCTGACCAGATTGTCGTCGCCCCACTTGGAAACGAGATTTAGGGTCAGATTCATTCGCTCCACCATGGCCTCTCTATGAGTAGCAGTTTCCTCTCTGCTGGCTCTTGCACTGAACAGGTATCTTTCTGCAACTGTGCTGTCATCAGCGTACCCGATTGCACCAAGCTGTAGCAGGTCGTTGATGTGTAGCAGAAATAAAGTTGCAGAAAGAACAGACCCCTGAGGAACACCGGCATCAATGGCCTTATGATCCGATGAGCAGCCATCTCTGATCGAACGGCCACTCAGGAAGTCGGAAATCCAGTAGCAAAAGTCAGCAGAGATGCCGAATGCAGGAAGCTTAGCCAACAGACTAGCGTGCCAGACCCTGTCAAAGGCCTTTGAGATATCAAGCGATACAGCAAGGGCTTCGCCGTGTTTCTCAATGGCCTCGCCCCAGTAATGCGTAACATACACAAGAAGATCCCCAGTTGAACGACCACGACGGAAGCCATACTGGTGGTCACTGAGGAGCTCATTGTCTTCGAGGTATGTTAGCAGCTTATTGTATATAAGTAACCTTTCCATCACTTTGCACAGTATGGAGGTTATGGCGATTGGTCTATAGTCACCAGGATCGGCACGGTTACCCTTTTTGGGCACTGGCTGCACATTAGCAAGCTTCCAGGACTTTGGCACCACTCCGGTTTTTAGAGATAGGCGAAACAAGCGCGTCAAGACAGGAGATAACTCAGAAGATTTTCTTTTAGCCTCAGCATTTTTCACAGGGTCCTGTTTCAATTTTCCCTATAACGCCGTTGTTTTTCTGCCGGTGTTAACGCCATTATATTGAAAATAATATACTGTAACAAAATAACCCAATAATTAATTAAGTGAACTGTAAAATAGATAAATACACTTCGAAAACTGTTTACTTTGCAACTGCGTTACTGCACCTACAACTGCGTTACTTCTCGTAGTAACGCATTGTAGTGGTAACGCAGTTGTAAAAATAACGTGTATTCTAACATTTGGGTCTTATGATAATAAATACCTAATTATTTTTGAGTGCATGCAAATATTTACTTATTCTATTACAAAACTCAATAAAAAAACAATCAAATATTTAAAAAACTCACCGTTTGCCGTCGGTAACTCAGCGGCCGCACAATAAACACACGCACCTCTCCGGATGACTCGAGCTCGACTGACGCGGCCAGCGTCTAGGCCACGAACACCCGCCTCACCCCGCCAGCAATTCACATTAAATCAAACGAACTTAGTCGAAAATGCACGAAAAAAGTCGAATTTAAGACTCACTTTAGCTTGGTAACACAGAGTACTTACGTTTTCTTACTTCAACAGAGACAATACAAGAAATATTTCGTAAATAATACACGGTTAAAGAAAAGATAAACTTATTAGCCTGTTAATAAAGTTCATATTTACCTTAGTTTCCGTAGATATTTTAATTTAATAGTGCCGTGAAGAGTTTTAATGTAATGTCAATGTATTTGAAGCGAGTTGCTTGCTGGGACAGCCTGATTTTGTATGAGATACGACTGCGTTACCGAGAAAAGCGACTGAGTTACCGTCATTTACGTCAAATTATAACATTTTTCACTAATGTTTATGTCTACTTAGAGGGATATTATTGTTACGTTTCTACCAATAGCGATTTTATTTTAGTAATCATAGTTTTTTTTAATGTAATAGGCTCTGTTCTTGAGAGACCGATTATGGGCCCTGGAAAAAAATAATGGCCCACGTACAGATGGACTGCTATGCCCATTAGAACGTATCAACAGCGTATCATACCCGTTTGTAACGGGTTTAGAACGGTCATCATAAGCGGTTAAACCTTATATTCTTTGTATTGAAAAGTATGATCAGACTATGCCTACTAGACCGGTCCGTCACTGTCGCGCGCACGATGCGCGGAACGTCAATAATTACCGGCGAGAATATTTGCCAGTGCCGATACGTCACGTGTATGGCATGGGACGGTGTTGGTCGGTGACGGAACGGTCTAGTGGGCATAGTCTCATTCTTTTCAATAAAAAGAATATTATTTGCCTGATACGTTCATCATAGCACGCTCATGGTATGGTACGGTGTAGTGTAGAATCCTTACTTATTATATTAATTTAATATTATAAATGCGAAAGTAACTCTGTCTGTGAGTTACGCATCACGCTTAAACTACTGAACCGATTTAAATGAAATTTGGTACAGAGATAGTTTAGAGCCTGAGAAAGGACATAGGTTACTTTTTGATACGAAAAAAGGGCTATAAAGAGTTGTAATAGGGGATGAAAGTTGTTTTTACGTCTTTTTTTTACGTCATCTTATTTTTTAGGCTTTTGATTAGATATAAATAAATACGACATTCAAAGTTTCTAAAATAATACTCTAAAGGGTGTAAAAATCCTTAATTCCTTACTTAATATTATAAATGCGAAAGTAACTCAATCTGTGTGTTACGCAATCACGCCTAAACTACTTAACCGATTTCAATGAAATTTGGTACAGAGATAGTCTAGAGCCTGAGAAAGGACATAGATAGGCTACTTTTTAATGCGAAAAAGGGTTTTAAGGGGTTGATATAGGGGATGAAAGTTTGTATGGAAATTACGTCATTTTTAAAGATACAAGCTTGAATCTTATTTTTAGGCTTTTGTTGGGATATAAATACATATGACATTCAAAGTTTGAAAAAATTTTACTCTAAAGGGGGTAAAAATAGGGGATGAAAGTTTTTGTGTGATGATGACGTCGGAAAAAAGGTTACGTCCCAGAAAATAAAAATATAGAAGAAATGTAGAGAATTACGGAGTCATCTATCTATCTATCTATTTATATAAAATGGTAAACTGTCTGACTGACTGGACGACACACAGCCCAAACCGCTGGTCCTAAAGACATGAAAATTGGAGGGTGTGTTCTTTGTGAAGAGTAAGTATTCACTAAGAAAGAATTTAATTGATTTATATCTTGCCTCAGCGTTTTTGATAATTCTACCCCAGAAGGGATAAAAATGGGGATGAAGGTTTGTAACTATGTTTGTTACCTGGATTAATCTATAGGTTACTTTTTAATCCCGGTAGTACGTTCCCGTCGGATATTTTTCGACATTCACGTGCGAAACCGCGGGCAAAAGCTAGTCCTTTATATCTAAAAGTTAAATGTACTTACAATGTACTCGTAGTTGATGGGAAGAGTATGTTTGCGTACAACAGTTTATTGTTTGCTCTGATGAGCTCGACAAGTAGTTTTAGAAGTCAGTCGCACTACGGATGCTGCGCCAGAATGTGGCGAACTTTACAGAGTTCTATAGGCTTCTTTGAGGTGCTTCGGAATGAAATATCATGTTAACATTGCACAATGTTAAAATCTAAAACAGATGTATGACATAGTATATTTTCCTTTTAAGTTAAAATCGTATATATTTTTCAGATGAAAAAGTTTGGATAAATAGGTACTTATCTTTTCCTAATATCCGTATAATATGTTTCTGAAATTTCCCGAAATAAATATGATTGACTAAGAAATATACCTACGTAAATAGAAAGAGATATTTATTCGCAGGCACAGAGTTACGAATTGAAAGAGCCTTTTAATAACAACGCTTTCTGCCAAAGTTGTATTACAAATGTATAGGTAGCCATTATTGCTAATAATTAAGTGGGTAGATAGATTCTGCATATAATAATTATTCACTAATGATGTTCACAGGAAGTCACGATATTTTAATGATTAATTTAATTTATTTTTCAATTGATGACCTACCTACCTACCTACGTCGCGGTGCATTGCCATTTCCACCTAGGTACGTTTGAATTTCAAAGAATCCGTACCGTTACAATCTCACTTAAAGGCTCATCAAAAGCACTGATCAAAGATTTTTCGCGCTATTTTTAGTACCATCGTGTCTCTCCTGAAAGCCCACGTACGATCGACTCCATTCTACTTCATCCGTCAAAAAGCTTACTTAATACATTCTAGATAAAAACGCAAGTCAAGGTTAAATGTTTCGATATTAGTATATAGTAAGTTCGTACATTATATTGTATGTATTAGTTTAGTTTATAAAATAAGTTAGTTTAAGTTTTTGAATGTACTGATTGTGCACGTAGGTTATCCTCTACCGTTAGTCTCGCAATCAAAGTAAGGTTTGCTGTAAGAAAACCCAATTTTGGGTTAAGCTCGCCGTTGTACATAAGTATATATTGTAATTTTGTGTGTATATCTTATAATTTTGTGTGCAATAAAGAATAAGAATATCCCCTTATAACCCGACTGCCACGGAAGGGTTATGTTTTTCGCGCGTATCTTGTATGCATGCATTCTTTATTACCTCATATCTTCCAAACCGCTGCACGGATTTATTTAATTATCATATCGTTAGTTTCGTCTTGGTAAACCAAGTGTTCTTAGATAGGTCACGCGAAAACCAACATGAAGATTAGACGCTATAGTTTCAAGTAAATCAAATTAAAGCGCTCATAATGAGGATTTCAAAATGGTAAGTATATCATGATCATATACCTATTAATTTTAAAAAATATGTTATTTATTTATCTATACAAGATATGCGCGGATGACTGGGTATGGTTTGTGAACTTTAAAGTGATAAACACCAAAATAAATAAAATAGAGTAAAAAATATAGTTATTAGATTATATTGTAACAAACGTAACAAAAAATACGAAATTCTCCAATATAATCTTATTATAATCGTAACTAAAAAGTGTAAAATAACTTAATATTAAGTTACTAATAACTTTAAATAAAAACTGAAAAGAAAAGAAACAAGTTTAGTCCAGAAGTGTAGAAAGCAATTTAATTACTACAACATTAAAATAATTTCATTATCTATACACATAAAATACGGAACATATTGACTGCAACAGTCGGGACCCATTAAATATAATCTATACATATAAAATTCATAGTCCTGACTGATTGACATATCAACGCACAGCCCAAAACCGCTGGTCCTAGAGAAATGAAATTTGGAGGGTGTATTCTTTGTGAAGACTAAGAAAGGGTTTTTTCGAAATAAGAGGTTAAAATGGGGTGTTGAATTTTCTGTGAAACTTTTTATTCTCGGGGTCGATTGACTTGAAAATTTGTGTACATACTCTTCAGTTAAAATTATGAGAAACGTGTACATCACAGTTTTTTTAATCATCCCCAATATAAAATTCAAAGTCCTAGCTGAATGGTGTATTCTTTGAGAAGAGTAAGTATCCACCAAGAAAGGGTTATTCGAAGTTGCACCTCTAAGAGGGTTAAAGGGGGTGTGGGATTTTCTATGAAACTTAATATTCTCTGGGTCGCTTGACTCGATAATTAGTGTACACACTTACTCTTCAATTGAAATTATGAGACACGTGTATCACAGTTTTTCCTAAATCATTCCCCAACAGACTCAAACAGGGCTTCGAAACTCACGTAGACGGGCGCATGAAGCGCAGTGTTGCGCAGAGCGTACGGGGCGCGGGAGTATTTACCTATTGGTAAGTAGGTAGGATTTTTCTGAGGTAGACGCATCTGTAAATACATGTGAAATCCCGATTTTCGAAAATCGGGAAATCGTGAAAATCTGAATACGCGACATTGATATTAAATATTATGTAAAAGTATTATGTCTTTATATAGATTCCTAATGAATCATTTGACTGTCGTCACCGGTGTCCAATCTCAAACTAAGGTATCATCAATATTTCACATTATGTAATGTAATTGATATTACTATGAACTAACATTTGTAAGTTATAACTTATAAGTTAGTACATGCAAAAAAACGCGAGTGTCTGTTATTTTTTATTACTCAAATACAATTAAATACTTACACTAACTATTCCCTATTAACTATACCTATTCAACTTTAAAAGTAAAAAACCGGACAAGTGCGAGTTCGACTCGCGTGGAGAGGGTTCCGTACGTTAATTAATTATCTAAATGCATAAGGTGTTTCAAACCTGATCCAAATTTGTTACCATAGATTTCTTATAGGTTTTCTTGGAATCTATAGGCAAAGAACTATTTTTTGTATTTTTTTCAAAATTTTAGCCCTTTATTATTATTTTTTTGTTGTTTTTTTTTTATTTTCTATTATAATTTTCTTAAATAACTTCCAAACTACTTATCTTAAAATTAAAAAAAAATCACAATGAGCTGATGTGTAACACGATCGAGTTTACAAAACTGTTTTTTTATGTTCTAATTTACCCCCTAAAAGTGACTCCCATGATTAAAATTCATTAATTTACGTAACGCGTCCGTTTTTAGGTCACCGACTTACATATGTGTACCTTTGAACTCAATCGGTCCAACAGTTTCGGAGTAAATTGGCTGTGACAGACGGACAGACAGACACGCGAGTGATCCTATAAGGGGTTCCGTTTTCCTTTTTGAGGTACGTAAGCGGAACCCTAAAAACTAACATTACATATATTTTATATCTTACATTATAAACTATTATAAATGCGAAAGTTTGGATGAATGGATGTTTGTTACTCAATAATGCCAGAACGGCTGAACAGATCTGGATGTAACTTGGCACAGAGATAGATTGTAGTCTGGTATAGCACATAGATTACTTATTATCCCAGAAGTAGGCAAGATCCCGTGTGCAATTCCCGAACTCCTATATAACTGCTATAATAAGCTAGTCTAGACTAAAATCATTCTATCCAATATGGGTCCCGACTATATGTTCCATAATATAATTTATTATTTGTTTTATTTTATGTGTGTATAGATAATTAAATTATTTTAATGTTGTAGTAATTAAATTGCTTTCTACACTTCTGGGCTGAACCTGTTTTTTTAGTTAATGTTAAGTAATTATATTTTACGCAGTATGTATTTTTTTTTTTTTTTTATTCTTTTAGGTTCGGGACCAGATATAAACCATCTCTCGAAGCTTACCGGTTTAAATATACACATTTTTATACTAATACTAGGTACTTGTGGCTCGTGTCAGCGCAAAACACACGAGAATAGCTTGAGTCGTTGGGAGAGAATTAGCCCAGTCAGCAAGGTTGGGAACGTAGCTGATTGGTTGATTTTTTAAGCCGAAGAACTTAAATTGTCTTGCTTAAGTTAAAAGTAAACCTTCCTTTTAGAGTATGATAAAAGTAAACAAAGACCGGAGTATCGGTGAATGTTGTCAACGTGGTTCTTGAGAGCGATGTTCATTAATGAATGTGTGTGTGTTCTTCATAATAACTTAATTATAACTTGTACATATTTATTACTATTATAGCTTTGTAGTTTGTAAATAATTTAATTATCTTTGAAATAAACATTTCTATTATAACTTCAGAAGTTAGAAAGTTATTATGAAGACAACTGCGCCATTTTAGTTAGTAGTTCACCAAGAATGCATGACGTGTGTCTTATCTTACAATAAAACGTGTTGCATTAAATTAACTTGTTGAATAACAACTCAATAAATATGTAATACGCCGAATAATAAATAATATTATTGTGTGTTGTTCTTGTTATGCTAGCATATTCCACTGATTTTATAATCACAAATAAGGAATAAACATGCGCCATATATTAATTTACTTTAATAGGATCTTTATATTTCTTTATGGAAACCTTTTCATTGCTCAAATCATTCTTATGTTATGGGAATAAGGAAACGTAGGTGTAACTAAATGTCACGACATTTGAAAATCGTGCAATTTTGGAGATACTTATGTTGCTCGCGTGGACCTTTCTTATAGGCACTGTTACGTAACCTCAATAAGTCTTAAGAAGTTTGGTTGGAAAGGACCAATTTATGATGAAATAATATATGGTTTGGAAAAAATAAAGTTTGGTAAAAGACCTAATCTTTACGTAATGTTGTGCCAATCGTAATAAAAGATTCAACAGTGATTGGAGCTCGTACTTAATAAGTGTAGCAAAAAAGCCTAAAAAATAACGATAAAAAGGACAACAAACCATTTTAATATCAACTGACAATTCGGATTAGTGTACACTGGTGACAGGAAGCTTGGTATATTTGCTTGATTTAGAACAATCGAAAATAAATGGTTGGGTGGGCACGCCTCGTCGTTTGCACACCCGACCCCTTCTCGATGATCAGCGAATTTTTATCGCTCCCATCCAAATCGGGAACTAGGTGCATTTGTTACATCACCTAAGCTTTTATATCTATTGAAACGTGCATATTTTACCTCGTATTCTATCGAGTTTCTCAAGTTTTACGAAAGGGTACAGATTCATCTCATGCGGTTTTTATTGTCATGTGATTCGATCAGAGTAGTAGAAGCTTCATCTTCTTTGTTTCTTTATGTTTAGTATGTAAATCACTTCGGAAACTTTCGCTGATATTTTTTTAACTTCTGCATTTCTTTTGCCTATATTGTACCTACCAAAAAAATGTGGAACAGAAAGGACTGAGTTCATTACTTTTATTACGTTTATTCTGAACTTGATCACTTATGTAATCAATTTACTTTTGTCAATAAATGAATTATGCAATAACTTGTCATCCCTCATCTTTTCGTCATTCTATTCTAGGTACCTAATTCAGGGCTGCGGGACTGTTCGAAAGAGATACCGCGGCCCTGGAACACAAAGGGCAAAAGAAGGAACATTAATGGGTTTTAGTCAGTAAAAGTCTGACACTCCCTTCCGCTCCGCCCAGAGCGGAAGGGGTCATTTGATGATTACCCATTCCAAAAAAAGGTACCTAATTCAATCGATTTCAAATATGTAATAGGGCTTGCACAATGCACATAATTGGCCACTTCTTGTCCACTTCAGACTCACTTCAACTCGGTTGCTTCTTGTGTAATAAACAACAACAACAACAACAACATTCATTTATTGTCAGGCAACTTTCGTCCATAGATACAATTGCAAAATAGAACTTTAAAACTATGTTAGTAACACTTCACTTGCGCGCTACGGCACTGCACATTCATGTAAATAACGATCACAGTAGTTAAATATAAGAAGTCAAGTTTATTGATGTTAATAGTATTGGTACCACTAGATCCAAGGTCGAAGAAACACTGCATACAATATATTCATACGTGTGTTCAAAGACAATAAAATTTTTTTTACTATTAGTACGAAATCTACTGAAAAATGGTTTACATAATTGTATTAAACGATCCAAGATTTGTACCATCTGGCCCTGATCAAATAATAACGCCAACTTTAATGACGGATCCCAGTGAATGTTCCGATTTCTATTAAATAGTAAAGAATTCTTTGTAGAACCTCAGAAATCCTTTTTACTGCGATAAAAAGGGTTTTATCGTTGTTGGGTCAGCAAAGTGTATGTAAATGAGAACGCGCTGAGTTTTCACGATAGAAATAAAGCGAAATTGACGTCTTGGGCAACATAATTCATAACTTTTAGTACGCCAACACAATGCTCCCTTGTAAAAATATTGGAGAAATTGATAATTACGAGATGTAACTTATGAAAGCTGCCAAGCTGGCTGGGGAGTTTGTTGCGCTGCTTGCTCTTTACATCTTTTGTAAACCGTAGGAAGCGGTGAAGGGTGGTCGTTTTCGGGAATATTTTGTTACCACGTCGGCCATAAAGCCTTATTTCGGTCCATTTTGAATAAATTTTAGTAATTCAATTTAAATTGTGAGTTTAACAGATCAAAAGCTTGATATTTACGGGTATTCTTCTGTCAAAGTTGATGTAGTCCTCGATTCGATTTTGCTTTTTAAAATAACTTTAGTAAACACATTATTATAAACCTACACTATACTTCCAACAACATGGTATCGGTTTTGCATAAGCTCATGCACGCGTGCTTTTTCATTTTACAAAATGGAATATTATTTTCAACCAAGTTGTAACTGCAGTCGCTTTTGATCCAGAGCTAAAATAGTTCTGCACGTGTACGGTGTACCTGAATGATATTAAACTCAGAGTTATGTCTACTGGTACAAATGTAGGTACGTACAGAGTGAACTGTGAATCCATATATTACAAATATATCGTCGCTGTGATGGCAGACGGCAGGTATCGATTTGTCGGAGCATAGTGTATTTTGTAAGCATTGGACGTTTCGCACGGAACGGGGCAATATCGCCAAAACCAGCTGTTCCCTCCAGCTAACTATCGCTTTTACTTCTCCACATGTGTGACTGTAATTCACGAAAAAGTTTTATGTGTAACCTAGCTAGCCTCTATGTGCGTCCGACCGTGGCAACGTTTGCCGCGAGGTTTTAGAGGTAAGGAAAGGAAGCGACAGAGTAACTCTTAGACAGTAACAGTAGGTAGTAACACTACAGGATATATAAATGCCTTGTTCGGGAAAATCTTTTGCGTAAATGAAAGTAAGTATCAATATTTGAATGTCATAAACATAACATAACACAGCACCTGTAATCCTCGAAGGGTTAGGCAGAGGTGTGCCTAATAGTGCCTAAGTTTCGCCAGTTATGTCTTAAGCCCCATGTAATAGGGGGCGAGCCTATTTCCACAAACCACAAATCCAGGCTCTGTGGCTGCTACTGAAAAATTCCTGATGGAAAAACCTAATTACACTTTTCCCGACCCGGGCATCGAACCAAGGACCTCATGCTCAGCACCCATGAGCCAACGAGGCATTCATATTTGACTGTCATTCATGTTAAACTGGTCCTGTAGCATAGGTACCTATCTATGTTCTGCTTATTAAAAATGAAATGTCTGGAGATTTAACTGTCTCACAGTAGACACAGATACATTATACCTACAGCTGAATGTTTTGTGTTACAATCATCTCGGAAGTTCTCTGAATGTAAAGTAGCAAAACATCGAAATAAAATCAGTGGCAATGTGTCGGGCGGTAATCTCATCATAAATAAAAACGTCCAGGAAAATACAACTTGTATTCGTTCAGATTTGACTTCGGATTCGTTCGAGTGAGAAGCGAAGCGAACAACACATCTAGAGTTTCAATTCTTAAGCTCTGTGACGTCATCAAGATTTCCAATTTACTTCGAGTTATTCAAAAGGATAGGGGTTTTATCTTCCGTTCATCTTTCTGAACTAACTTATCGCATTTTAGCGTTGACGACAAATTGTCACACTCTGACATTTTGAAGTGAGGGGCCGTGTCTGCTCGGGGCGGCCAGAGCTAAGCCCGCCTGCTTACCGGCCTAAGGTAAGCAACTTCGATTTTAGCACAGGCTTCGTAATTTTATAAACTAATATTGACGAAGACTTGATTTATGAAGGGAGAAGAGAGATACCTTGAAGAGTAGTAGCGACTACGATGTAACTAATATTGTCTATAAACTCACCATTTTTTTTGTTGATTTTCCTCCTTTTTTATTTTAGTTATTTGTGCGTATGTAGCTAAATGTGTGCAAAAATGGTGAAAGGTTTTAGATTTGCGTACACGTATATCAATGGCACAAACTTTTTCAAGTTAAGTTTTGATTGTATGGGAACATAATATCAAGTTTGGGGAAGATTGCCGCCTCTGTTTATGTATGCATTGTTTTCATTTGAATGTACCCTTGCGGAGTGACAAGCCCGCCCTCAGGAGACTCACATATAGATAATGTTGCTAACTTGTCGCGTAATTTACGGCTGACACTTCCACTTTCTCAGCCTCTTTATAAGCGTTCCGCGAGTTATCCTTAAGTAATTAGTTGTGTTAAGCAAAGTTATGTACGAAATAAATTGTTTAATTAAATGTGATATCATGAGTCGACACCTCGCGAGAGCCGACGGATTGGAAGACCTGTCATATCGCGTTTTGGAAGTTCATTAGGTAATGTTTCATGTCATAAGTAAATATTTGTATGAAACATTAAGTTACGATTGTAAGTCACGCTCGTAAAGTCATATCAAAGGAATGTTCTTTTATTCGGAATAAATTACCATGAAAATAAATGGCCGGGTCGTTCGTCGGCAAAGACATGACTATAATAGATAATGACCTAACCTAACCTAAACCTAACCTATTGAGAGCTATTGTTAACTTTAGTTAAAGGTGCCATCTCTAGCATTTTTTGAGTAGGTTGTTCGTGCGTCGAGCGTGGGTACATTCAATCTGGCTATAAATACTCGTATCTCAGTAGGTATTCATACTGGTAGTTGTAGCTATAAATACAACTCTCCGAAATATAATATTGTGAGTTACAGGAAGCTAATAAAAGGTAACAAGTTGTGTGGAAAACATAACAAGATCGCAAAATATGAGAAGTTATAGAGTTAATTCTAGCTAAAGATGATAAAATACCTAGAATATATTAAGTAGAATGGCAGTACAAATAGCCCCTCGACTTCACGAGTAAAATGATGGAGCGGTTTCCGCGAACTAACGTTCACTCCTTCATTTTGTGATATATACAAAAGAACGTTGATTAAGGCACAAACCTAATACCGTGGGCGGGGATCGGACGGGCGTCGTTAAGCTAACGTCTCGCTTGCCTAGACCGGCTCATGTGGAGTAATCAATCTATTAGTCGTAAGCCTCATCTGCCCCTTATTAGTGTTTTTATTTGCTACCTATTTCGTAGGAAATTGAGTGCGGAATATCGGTATTGAAGGGGTAATCGTTACTCTTTTGTTTTGTCACGCTACCGTTTATCTGTTGCATCCCCGATTGCAAACTCAAACGTGAAAGTATTTATTTCTGTTGCCAAGTCTGGTAAAATCTATTGTTTACTTGAGGGAATCTTCTTAAGATATTGTAAGAAACGTAGAAACAGGTGTGCGAATGTCCAGCCTCTCAGTTTTATGTTATTGCTGGTCAACCTTGAACTATAACAGAGTCACCTCTCACGACGCCCTAGGGAACGATTCGACTTGACCTACCTTAAACTTAAGTTTTCTTAGCCTTGTAACTCAAACATAGTACCTGCCTATGTGATTATTAAAAAGTTTTACCAAACATTAAACATTGTGCGTTAGTTTACTGTGTATCTTCAAAATTAATTCTGAATAGAAAATACCTATGAAGATAAAATATCTTAAATAAAAATGCCCGGGGTCTTATTTTGTTGAAGTATTATTAAAACAAAACTAAAGAGGTCGGCTCCGCGGAACGTGGCAGCTGCCTCGCGTCAAACGAATATTTTGAGTGGCCGCCAAAGAAAATTCATTTCCTGCTGTTTCTTGTTCCGTAAAATCTTTGTGAGTGCGAATTTAAGTGCAATTTCTATTCATTTATTTCATTAGCGAAGACGGCAACACCCTAAATATGCATCTACTATAAGATTTTAGAAATCTGACTATAATTGGGTCATCATAACAGCGCCCCAAGCAATTGAAGAAGATTATTATATTATGGAAGCGTTATTAGGTACATCATTATTATTTTAATTGCTCGTCTGAATAAACGTTTGCCATCGTTAAAAGTATTACCTTTTATTGATCGCGACGGTTCTAATAGAGCGGCCCTGTAATAACTTTATTTCATTTGATGAGAGAGATATAAAATTATTATTGGTGTCGTAGTATTTATTGGATGATAGAATTGATAGAGATTCTAATTGAGAAGCTACGGGTGTAGCCAGCTATGTTGGTATTTTCTTGTTTGACGAATCTTTAGCATGAAATGAGGCTGAGGTCCCTGTGAGACCTTTAATGAAATACCATGTCACTAGGAATGAAATATTCAGTAAAGTATAGAACTGATGAGACGGAAGCCTCGCCCTACAGATTACGTTCGTCTTGCTTTAATAATTCTTTTCTGATCTATTTGCTGCTGGGTAGCTATTATATGGTCAATTTAGGCTTAGAGACTTTGTTTATTAATTATAATAAATCTGAAATCATTATGATTGACGATTAGATTCAGAGTTTCCTGTTACTTGTTTTGTTACGGTCTTTTACGACATCTTTTACTTGTGAATTTAATTTATCATTAGGTAGAGATAGTCATAGGTATAGCATGTAGCTATATATTAAACACCTAGTAAACACGTGTTGGTAAACAGTGTCCATCTGGCATAGGAACACTCGCCTGAAATATACCGTAATTTTATTTTAAAGGAAGATTTTAAATTAAATGAAACAAGATTTTCTCATTTAATCACGAGTGTTTTAATTATACAAATAATGAAGCGCCGTGTAAAACATTTAGGCACATACAAACATGATTACATTTCTTTACGGCTTTAAGTTCCAAAATGTAATTTGCATTTACAGTACGTATTTAGCGGAATTATATCAGCACGTCGGTCGGTATTTCATTACTAGCAGTAAGCTCATTGAAGCTCTATTTAATTTGCGATGGACGTCGATTTTCGGTATTTTGTGAATATCGATTATTGATCCGCTGCACTTTTGAGAGCACTCTGTAAACACAGAACAATTAAATTGCCCGTTACACTTTAAGTGATTACTTTGGATACGCCTGTAGTTCACGTTGTGGAAAAAAAATATGAAACAGTTAATTTAGTTTTTGCAACTTGCATTGTTAGCACTTACAGCAGTTACAGCTCCTAGCGTCGAAGCTATTTGAAATTCTAGTCACCCCGCGTAGAATGACGATTCAAAGGAGTTATCTTTTGGGTCTCATTCCACGAGGGTTGTAAAACATTGTTGTTATTTAAGTATAAGACGATTTTCTGGTATTTTCTTACAATTGCTAAAATAAACACCCGTGTTACAATATAAAATAACCTGTCATGGTCCCCTCAGGGCTGAAACAATTCAGGCAATGTCACTTCAATTATCCCCTGAACGCTTTGAATTCCTATAATATCTTTCCGTAAATTTAAGACAGTTCAAAAATGTCTCGTGAACCCTCATCAAAGCTAAACAAACCTAACTTATTTAACATATTTTCAGGTACGAAGGGAGCCCGTGATCTGCCCTCAGGGTAAGTTACATATTAACTATGTATAAGGTATATTTTTATTGTTTTAACAGCCGAGCTACGTAAACATTGCTTCTACGATGTTTCAGCGACAACCTTTTTTATTCACTGAAAGCTTTTACAAGACATTTTATAAAACACTTAACGTGATTTGAGAAAGGTATACGTAAAAGTATCGCAGTAAGTAAAAGTATTAAAACAAGATGTATTTTATATTGGCGAGTGGGTTGCATCGGAGATTCTATTACATTATTAAAAGTAATAATGAAAATCAAAATTCGAGAAATTTTATACCGGGTGATATTTTATGAAACTTTGAAATATAATAAAATTACTAGAGACCAATGGTTTATAAAACAGAAGGTAATTACGGTGTCTAATTTAGAAACGGTTATCTACAAAAGTTAGCACTGTGATATGAATCTAGTAAGGTCGGGAAAATAGTACCCACTGAGCGAGATCGCAAGATCGAAACGTTTACGTCTCATAGGCGTTTAATCTGTTCAATGTGCTATTACAGTCACGACTTTGGCCATTCTTTCTTAATTTATGTCCGGCCATCGAACCGTCGCTCTCTTGCCGCCGTATTTAAGGGGCCTATGTTGTACCTATATCATATGTATATGTAGCCTTAGATCCTACAAAGTTACGTGCAAAAACAGTAAAAGAAATACTCGTAATAACATCACTCGGAGGTGTACATGATAACGTTTTTCTCATCCTTACGAATCGTTTCTTCATCCGATTTTCCAATTATTTGCTGTATTAGATTTTCAATGTGGATTATATCTTTTACCGCTTTTTGAGCTCAATTCTTTCAGTTTCGAAAATAACGCCAGCCTTTAATATTATAATTTCTCTCTTTTATTTTTTTGTAGGCTTTGGTTCCTTTTCAAAGAGATGTTTTGATAATTCACAACACGTTCTCAACAAAATAGTTTTGGTAAAGTATGAATATACAGAATCAGAACCAAGGAATTTACAGAATCTGTTTAGTGAAGCTCACTTCTGGAGCATCGCCCTGAGCTAGGTGTACCTGCTGATATATTAGCTAATCTATAGACTTTGTGGAATCACAAAAGCGGAAAGTTCTTGTCTAGATGTTTGTTTATTTACCAGAAGGTTTCAGTCAAATTGATCGTACGGCTCCTCCCACAGGCTTTTCCCATAGGTACGTTTTGTGCGTGTTGTTTAAATAGATTTATTTTTCATGTGTTTTTCTGGTTTTATTAATGCATGGTTAGGTTACACAACAGCAATGTGCGTGGGAGTTGGATGATACTTTATTGCAACAAGGGATTTGGTTCTTGAGACAGTTTAGCACTGATCTGACTTCTATGCCCTAAATAACGACAGGTACAAATTATACTCATCAATATTTATCAACAGAAAAAAAACTAACTTTGTGGTTAAGCGGCTGCGGCTCGGCAGAGACAAGAAACGATTCCATAACTGACTGCCGTAAGAAGCGTTTCGTTCAAATGAAATCCCATTAAAACTTTTTCCATTAAACATTGTACTTTAGAAAAATGCCCTTGATCCCAACATTAAAGTTAATAATGGCACACGATTACAACTTAATTGCGAAATAACTTGATTCTGAAACATGATTTCCCAACGTTTGAGTTTTCTTAAGATCTTGCGTAAGATACCAATTGCTGGAACTTAAATTACAGGCAATTTTGAAATTATAAACACAAATGCTTACATAACGAAGCCATAACATATTTTATAAAAGAGAAAGGTTTGGTTTTCTCTTTGAAAATCAAACGTAAAGGTTTAAAACGTTTGAGATCGCTTGTTTTACCCCTTTCTGCACTCAACGTTTGTTAAACGGAAACACACCTTTATCGGAAAATCTCAATAGCATTTCCACAGTTCCTTCACGCTTCGATAACCGATACCTATCATTTCGTTGTACCACTATGCAATAACAATTTCTACTCAATCACGGAAGCCAAGCGAGATAGATACTATAGGAAAAAGCTACTCATAAATATAGGAATAAACTTCAATGGAATTGATTGTTTCCCGATACCTAATATTCAGTCGGATTTATTTTTTAGGAACCATTGCGACCATCCCGAATACGTTATCAATGGACGAGCGAGGCTATCTCAAATATTTTGTTTGTAATAGATCCATTTCAGTATTTCTCATGAACACGAATTATTCAGCCATGTAGGGTATTTATTCATAAATATTACTCTTACTCGGCTTTTTAATGAACATTTTGTTGAATAATGTTCGTCGAATTCGCAGAATCCAATATTGAAATCATAAAACAATAACTCACTCTGAAAATGCGGCTGTCTGCATTCTGCGAAAAAGGATTTACAGTAAAAGCTCATTGATTTTAAAATAAACATGCTACGAGTGTTTCATGTTTCTGCGAATAAATAGCCGACAAATAAGTCTTCTTCATCACGTTTAGATCACGAATGAAATGAATTATGGAAAAAGTACGGAATGTATTCAGTATCTTGTGAAGCTGCCAGCCGTCGTCCACCGGGGCCACGGGGCAAATTACTGAGTGGCTTTACAAATTATGCAAATGCATGAAGTACACGTGCTCTCGTCATTAAAATCTGACGCCCGGTTGACCCCGAATGATATGCTACTTTTTCCCCAGTTCACAAACGTGAAAATGTACCTAAAGAACAAAACCTAACACGAACTAGCGACCCGCTGTTATTGAGTCCCACATGTTTTGTGTGCCCATTTCAACAAGGATTTATTTTGGGCAACAGTACTAATGTAACTTACGTAAGTAAACTATTCAAATAATAACTATTTCTGGGGTTGAATTGCTTGACTGGCTTAGTATGCCTCGTAGTAATGGTCGTTTAAATAAAATAATAATTCAAATCATAAAATAGTGCTTTGGTCGTCACTTAGTACAGACAGAGTTATGTTCAAGTTTTAAACTGAATGATTCTGTACAAAACTGTATTAAACAAAACTGCCAGGAGCGTGTCGTCTATAACTGGGAAACGTTTTATACAGTCAGATGGTGGAATAACCACGGTAGAGCTTTGAGAGGTCACAAAGTATCAACACAAACTTCAGTCTTTGCTCTATAATTTAACACCTGCGGGCTCGGGCATATGCTGTATCGTTTCTAGTTATGACCGAAATAAAGGCACGACTTTTTGCCCGCTAGCTCAAGTATAACTTGCGGTCGATCTAAAGTTTTCAACCTTTCGAGCGTTATTAACTTATAGATAGTTGTTGTAAATTGGGTTTTGATAAGCGGTGTTGTTTGTTTTTGATACATGAATATAAGTAATATGATTAAATATTGTTTCGATACTTTTACACACTTCAGGGCTCATTTACGGAGACGCGGCGCGTTGTGCGGCGTAGCCCGCTTTGAATTCAAGTAGGTATTTGCGATGTTTGATGAGAGCGTTTACGGAGAAGCGATTTTACGCGCGTTTGCTTGAAATGCAACGTTGCCCGCAGATGACACCGCCGCGTCACACGTGGCGTTCAATGCGGCGGTGCACGTGGCTTCACATGCGCAAATTATCAGAACATTCGAATTACAGTTCGTTTTTAAAAATAAACCGACATCCTATGGTGCGGGCTGCGCAGAACGTATTCCTTCCTTCCTCATGCAACGCCCTTTGCGCCCCAGTGTTGCCCTCCGCGGGCAACGCTTACACGCTACAAGATCCACCGCGGGCGTCGCGGCGGTCACCGCGGCGGGCACCGCTGCTCCTCACGCTCCGCGTCATGCCCCGCGTCTTCGTGAACAACATCGTACATTGCCATATTTATGTTTTTGTTTGGGCTTGTGATAACGCAGGCTTCTCCGTAAACGGAAAAAACGCGCAACGCACCGCCCGACGCTCCGCGTCTGGGTAAATGAGCACTGATAGTATGATTGTATGTTCGATTTGAATCGAATCAGAGATTGATTTTTAAAATAAATTGACTAGCCTATCGTGCGGGGTGCGCCTCACGTATTCCATCCCTCCTTCTGCACCGCCGCATGCGCAGCGTCTTCGTAAAGAACATCGTACATTACCATAGGTTTGTGTTTGGGCGTGTGATAACGCGAGCCACTGCACGCGTCGTCTCTAAACAAAAAAAACGCGCAATGCGCCGCGCGACGTGCCGCACAACCCTAAATGAGCGCTTAGTTTTAAATCTACTAATCATATTTCTAATTAAAAAAGATGATTTGCAAAACAATTACGAGACATTTTAGATCGTCGTCAAAATCACAGATAGAAGGCCACGCAATACATAATAATACTTTAGATGTAAACAGACTAAAGCCCTGATAAGTATTTAGTTTTTTTGGCTCGTGACGATGTCAGGTCTAAGATAAAAGAATTACTAGACACAACATCGCAACTCGTAAATATATTATCAGTTACGAGAACACTGTTCCACGATATCATAATTATCTTCACTGTATAACGTCGCAAAATGTGATTCGGTCTGAACTTTACCGAATACTGGTGGTTATTTTCTCTTTATATAAATCTGCTTACTGTGACATGATATCTGCAAGGTGAATTAGCATGGATGATTAGGTATCAAAGAATATTATAGTAGACATGGAACAAAATCCAGTCTAACGCCTGTTCTTTTGACATGTTCCCGTATCGAGTAGGTATATTTTCACAGAAAAACTAATACACTGTCAGAATGACACAAGCCCTATATAACCTCCTAGTATTCCTGTTATTCAATGTCCGTGAGCATCACTCTATTAACTCTCATATTTTCTGTTCTCGGAATATTCAGTCAGCGCCACTTTGGGCGGCAGCGGGGAATACTAGGTCAAGGTATCTTCACTTTATTAAAACCTGGAAATTATAAGTACTACTTTATTAAATACCTTGCTTCTGGTATTAAAAGTACCAAGTAATAAAAATCCTTGACACGATTTAAAGCCTAGTTAGGGTTCCGTAGTCAACAAGGAACCCTTATAGTTTCGCCGTGTCAGACAGTTAGCTCAGACTCTTAGTACTAGAAAGCTGTGATTTGGCATGAATATACAGATTAGCTAAGCCGACAAATTGGTAAAATAAAATCTCGAAAAGTATTTTTTTAGGGTATCTCCTGTACACGTAAAGTGGTGTTTTTTTTCTCGCGTACAGTATGGGATGTCGTTGGATAGGTCTTTTAAAAATATGGCAATTCCTTTTTTTTCAATTATGCGTTTCGTTTGTGAAATGTTTACCTTTAAAGTGCTAATTTTTGTTCCCCCTCTATACCAGCTAAAGGGTTGTGTTTGGCTATGTCAAAAACATCACGGTGCTGGTATATATAACGAAGTTAAAAGGAAAACTATTAAGCAAAGTAGGCTGTACAAGTTTACGAGTAATAGTCAACCAACTTATAAAATGTACTTGGACAACATATTTTCCTAAACATAATGTATTGGAGTACAGGTTTTTCAACTGTAAATGTAAGTAATTTGTTTTTATGTTAACAATAAAAATCATCCTTCGCAGGCAAATTGGACCGTAGGCAGTGGATTAAATTAACTTTTTAAGATTTCCTTACATGGATAGATAAATAGATACAGGTGAAGCTAATAAAAAGCGTGTTAAAACTACGGAACTCTACATTGTGCGTGGGTCGACACGCACTTGGCTGGTTATTTTTAATGAAGTTTCATTAGAATTTGTCGCAGCCCCGTATCAATTGAATGAACTAAGTCGGTACTTGGGTACTACCGTTTGTTCGGAACAGAGCTTTTGCTGTTGCAGCTTTGAAAATTGAGTAACACAAGGCTGTCAACAGCCTTTGAAGCCTGTCCGTGAAACATATGGCTGGTTTTGAATAGTCAATTGTGTCACAAAACAACAAATGCTAGCGAAAAGGTGAATTCATTTCGAAATGACTGTCATGCTCTCCGGATCCGAGTTGTGACTGACAACTGAAATAACCAATAACCAACTCACAGTATAGGCACCAATTACCGCGACTATTGGAAATCTGCAAGCGTAATAATAGTAGCAAAACTTGTGTAGTATTGTTGTGTTTAACTATCGGGAATAGAATACGGCTATTTTAAAAACATAAAAACTGAACAATACTGTACTCCAAAAAAAAGTTGACTGTTCCAAATAAAATCTTAATTAAGTACTTACCGTAGACATCAAACATCTCTCAAATCAAATCGCAGCCCAATTGGGGATTACCCAAACCGTGAATTTGGTGTTGATTTGATCCGATACTTTGATCAAATTCACGTTAAAATGATCGTGTAATACGTAGATTGATAAATGGTTAATCCGGGTTGATGGATTTTTAATATTTTAAACCGCGCGAATAAAAAAGCCACAAGCAATTAATGATTTCAGAAAACCTTTATTATCCAAGTTAAAATTACAAGTGTGTCCAGCCAGTGGTGCAAAGCTTTTCTCTAGATTACAATTATTTTCATGTTATTATTATGTCTCTGGGCATAAACAATCTGTTGTATATGTTCGCTATTGGAGCACGTAATAGCGCTGGCAACTAGAACCCATAAACATAGTCTATGGTAGTCCACAAGCGATTACGTTATAATAAAAGGATAGTAATGGAAGTGCTCCATTATCCAGTGCAATATACAGAAGTTATGAACTTTAAAAACAAAATTAACTGTTCTCACGATCTTCTGCTTATTATTACATTTTGTTGTCATTGTTCATGGTGTTTAATATTATCTGAGATCCTTTATAACCACTAACCACTCGGGACTATAATACATTCGCAGTGAGGTCATTAAGACGCCTGTTATTGTGATTGTTATGACAATATCCCCACTGTCGTTCATTGTAGCGGTCTCTGAGAGAAGCACTCACTATTAGCTGTATGAATTAGGGTCAAGTATCAATTAATATTACGTCGGTTACCCATGTTTTAGTTGTCTAAAAACTGCTAAACAGGTTTTTATGATTAACGTTAAAATCAATATTTTCGAATGTTCTAGAATGTAAATAGTGTTTGTTGCGGTGTGCACATTGCTAATTGCAGCCCTGGGGTAGGCGCAGGCGAGCCTGGGGAGTACGGATATCGGTCACACAAGTCGGTCATGGCCGTGCCTTCATTTTAGCATCCGTTCACATTATAAATATTCCCTTGCCCACTGACGGACGAGTGACGTCATAACGCCACAGCCTGCACCCGCCACTCGCCATCCACCATGTTACATCCATCACTTTTATATGATACTCTTCAAGTTTTTGTAACTTAGTTAACGCTAGCTAGAATTTGTAAGTTGTTACTTGTACAAAGTTTTGCGCAGCGAGTATTCGTGGTGCATTATTAACAAAACTGCAACACTGTTAAACATTTTACGAACTTCGTCAAACTTTGTTTATTTAGTTTAGGGAGAGAATTTATTAATACATATTATTACTTTTACTTGTACATAAAAGCTGCCATTTCCACGTCACGACATCAATTTAAAGATATCATTTGTCATAGTCACGTTTGTCGCGTCTGGCTGAACTATTTTTCCTTTGTGCCACGAACATATTTTTTTTGCCAGCACAAAGATAGGCATAAATAATCGATTCTTGAATGGTGCGCCTTCAGCGTTGATATACCTTTTATGATGGGCTAAGTATTGATTGATATGCAAATGACAAAGGGGCGTACAGCGCCGGTGTCTCTTGAGACTTGACTGAGAGAATATTACCTAAATCAACCTATTATGGTTTGTCGTGTCAAAGATGCGAAGGGTCACAAATTCACGAGCTCAACCTTTTGCTGCGTCTGCATTACTCTGACCTTAAAAGCCAAAATTGTTTTACTCCACGTGGTCCCAACGGATGTTAAGGGACTGTTGATACTACCCTTCCAAATATTTTCAAAAGCACAACCCTTCTCACGGTTATGGCCGTCCTAATATGCGGTTGACCCCAAAGCTTTTAACAGTCTCAGCATTTTGTTGCTACTACATTCCGAATCGGTGAAGGAAGGTCAATGTCAGATACTATAATTAAGAATAAGGTTATTGCTAAATAAAGAAACCGACGTTAAATATTCAGAGGAGAGTTGGCTAAATGTGGGGCTTTGAGCGGCGGCCATTACCGGCTCGCCGTTTGGCGGCGTCTTGATACTTCTTACGAGTCATCTTTTATTTAAAGAGTGTTTCATTTCACTGTCCCTCGGCCACTCGGACTAATGGCAACAAGTATCTTTATAGGACAGACGGCTGCCCGTGTCAAAGATCTGCACTTGTGAGAGAAAAGCTCTAATAGGATTATTTAGGTCGTGTGTTCGTATTTTCCTCTTTATTCATTTTAGTAGGAATAAGCCTTAATGATGTTAGAAATATAAATAAAATAAATTGGTACCTACTACAACAGTCGGATTGTTGATGTTTAAAACATTTTCAAAAACCCTATGGCTTAGAGCGCAAGTGTGCAAACACACGCCAAAACAGTAATCGTAACATGTTTTATGCCTAAACGTATAATTATGGATAGGTTCTCTTTTTAGGCCAAATTACCAAAAACGGAACCCTTATAGATTCGTCCTGTCCGTATGTGTCTGTATGTCCGTCCGTATGTCACAGCCATTTTATTCCGAGACTGTTGGCATGACATTGCACAGTTTAATTTGGAGATTAGGTGTCTTCTATGAACCCTACACAACAAAGAAGTGAAATTTTGCTGTTGAGCGTTAATGTCATATGAATGCGCTAAAAATATAGTTATTATATTGTTTGGTGCTACGGAACTGTTTGTTTTTTGTTGCGGCTTTGCAACTGTGAATATTTTCCGTGGGTTAAACTGAGCTCAATTTTCGCTTGTTTTTTTGGTCACCGTACAAGATCCTGGCTTACAGAGTTACAGAGGTAAACTACATCCTTAACACGTTCTTATGTCGCTCATAATATATGACCATGTCAGTGAATGTAGGACGAGTGAGTAGGAGCATGTCACAGGTGTTATTTGTAGCATTTTGTGTTCGGAGCCATTAACGCCTATTGAATTATATGTAGGTTTTTTATTATTTACTAAACTAGCTATTGCCAGTGGCTTCGCCCGCGTGGAGTTTGGTAATTGTCCCACGGGATCGCACTACTGGGACAAACACATCCTATTTTTTGTTGCGGCTTTGCAACTGTGAATATTTTCCGTGGGTTAAACTGAGCTCAATTTTCGCTTGTTTTTTTGGTCACCGTACAAGATCCTGGCTTACAGAGTTACAGAGGTAAACTACATCCTTAACACGTTCTTATGTCGCTCATAATATATGACCATGTCAGTGAATGTAGGACGAGTGAGTAGGAGCATGTCACAGGTGTTATTTGTAGCATTTTGTGTTCGGAGCCATTAACGCCTATTGAATTATATGTAGGTTTTTTATTATTTACTAAACTAGCTATTGCCAGCGGTTTCGCCCGCGTGGAGTTCGGTAATTGTCCCACGGGATCGCACTACTGGGACAAACACATCCTATGTGTTAATCTAAGTTATAAACTATCTGTGTGCAAAAATTCATCCAAATCCGTTCAGTCCTTTTGAAAGAGTAACAAACATCCATCCATCCATCCTCACAAACTTTCGCATTTATAATAGTATATATATACTCGTATATAGTATGATAGACTTACGTTTGGCCGCATCTCGCCTGATATGAAGCGATGATGTACCCTAGGGTGGAGCACGCTTGCCTTGTAGAAACCGATTCACTCGAGCTTTGAATAGATCCAGATTATAATGATCAGGATTCAGGGAACAGAGAAGCCGGCGGTCAATTCCACAGACTGGCGGGTCGCACAATAAATGTGGGAGCATAGCTTTGTTCGGGTCCGAGGAACTTCAACCGTATAACGGTGACGCTGCGCCGTATTTCTGTAGGTAAAGTTCAATACGCCTAAAAGATAATATATTTTTAGAAATGATTTTCATGCCGTCATAAAAAAGTATGTAAAGCGCTTGAAAATAATATCAGAGATATTAATAAATAATATATCTTGGGACAACCAACACACCGCCATCTGATACCAAACTAGGCAGAGCCTGTACTATGGCAACCAGACAACTGATAAACATACTTATATATTTCTAAATACATACATATTATAGATAAATTATATATTAAATTAATAAATAATTAATAATATTATATTGTTTGTATTTATCGTGTATCAATACTTCAGTTCCCAATAAAGCGATGATATTTCACTGTACGATTCGACAAAATACCTACAGATAATTATTTCGAGGAATTCTATTTACAGCTTTCACTGAAATCCGGGGCTTTAGTACGAATTCGATATATTCAATTCAAATAATGATTCGTATCAGTTTATTCCCAATTAAGAACGGATAAATAAATTCTTCGAATTGTTTCTATTATTATTATTTATTTTTTTATTATATTTTATGGGCCTACTCTTGACCTCAATCTAGTCTTGAGGACAGAGATGAGGTCGACGATGGAACGAGCTAACCCAAAAGAAGCCTTTTAACTCGGGACTTAAATATATAATTATTTCATTGGCTTCAGGTCCATATTTAGAATCATAATCCACCGGAATTTTTCTCAGAAAAATTAGATTATCTGTACGCAGCACTTCATTTATGTAAATAATACGACTAAAATCAATGGATGTTGAAATACTCGAACGACCGACGCGTGTAATCAGCTGTTCACTTCCTACTTAGCTACAGTTCATCGAACTCGTCGTCGCGCTTGTCGTTCGCTGCGTGCATTTTGCCACGGTAACGATACATTGCGTATGAGGAAATAAAACAAATCAAATTTATTGGATTCACATAACGTTCCTGAACTAATTTCTTGCACCGGTCATCTTAGTACGAGTATGATATACTGAATCCACCCCAACAGTCTGCGGAGGGCTGTCCCTTACACCCTGTATGTATACCTTATTGCAATTTTATTATATAAATATATTTATAGTTTTTAACTGTATGGGTATCGTACCAACAAGGATATGCCTACACACTCCCTCTGCTTAGGTACATACGTCAGAAGTCTACATTCACGTGGGTGCAATAATTAACTTTATTAACCGAAAACCACTCGCAAACTACCCCAAGCGCGATCAGCCCTTCAGAACTCAAAACATTTGTGGGAACATTTTGTTAGAGTAATATTATAAGCAGGTACCCACATGCCTAGTTTACTATAGAATGATATATAAAAGT
Organism: Eurois occulta; assembly: GCA_950022335.1. NCBI lineage: Eukaryota > Metazoa > Arthropoda > Insecta > Lepidoptera > Noctuidae > Eurois > Eurois occulta. The sequence continues at coordinate 9,767,010 of OX465496.1, forward strand.
TGGTTCTACCGTGCCGTATTTATCTTATTTGCACCGTATTTTTTATTCGCCTGTCTCAGAAAGAGGGTAATGTTTTTCTATCTTTTGTCGGCCTACAAAAGCTATCAAGTACGAGTACATAGACACACTGGCTCTCTCTCATCGTGATCAAGTAACGAGTTCTTGGTTTTACGAGCTGCGACCCGACACAGGTGCATGATTCTCCTTTATGTACGTGTTACACCAAATTTACCACGCTATTTTATTGTGACAAAAAATAGCTGATGTTTGCAGAACTTGTCAATGTATCTATTCATCTCTAAATAAGAAAAACGGATGACTTTTAGTGATTGCTAATTAGGTTAGGATGTAAAGCTGGTGGTACCTTTCTAAACGTATGATGTGTTCCTTGATCAGCGTGTAACCTAGATCCCACATTGTGAATAGGTAATGCCGAACTACTGAGAAGTTACGAACGAGGTCTCGTTTAATATGTGTTCGTAAATAATGCAGGTTCCGCAAAGATGTTCTTTACACATATTCAACATCTATTGATTTTCAGCGCGGCTTCCCGTCCCGAATACATTGTTCCTCTACCCTTTTATCATAGAGAAATTAATATTTGTACAGATATTTTTATCCGACGGCAATGTTCGAGGGATTTTGAATATTGTGGGTAAAGTTGGAGGGCTCGAGTTTTGTTACAATCTTTATAGATGTATCGTTGTTTCATTTATTCAGACTTGTTCAAGTTATTTGTTCAGAATGTATTGTGGAAAATTTTCATTTTGTATTTGTAAATTGTGGCTGAAAACCTGTGTAAATAATGAGTCGCGAAGATTAGATGGTTTGTTATTCGTGAATCTGTGCACGTCTTACGTGGGGAAAGGCAATTGTAATCGATAGATAGGAGGAATACGTCCAAATGCGTCAATCATGGACAGAACCATGAGGGATCTGTGATGGAATGGTTGAAAAACCGCTCATATTTTCTTTCAGGTATTTTACAGGCGCAAGTAATAACGTTTCATAAAAAATATGTCATCCCTTTTCACCCATTTATAGTTCGTATTTCACAAAATCCCTTACGTCATGAAAAGTGATCGTTTCCAAAAGTTTATTTTTGTAGGTTCGGGGACGTCTACCATCCATTATTAAGGTTTTCGTGCAATAATATAGATTACGAAAGTTGTGGGATGAGGGCATTGTATGCATAAGTAGATTAGTTATTATACATATATCATCACTTATGCCTTTGTTCCGGTGTAAACAGGAATATTTAATGGGACATTAGTGGGTAGCCGTATGATTGATTTCGGCCACACAACAGTAGGTCGCGTGAACAATGAATACATATTGCAGTTAATGGTGTGACTAAATTATTTGGGCGTTTCAATGTCTTTGGCGTTGTCATACAATAGAACGGTACAGACGCTATTCGCTAGTCCGGCCGATTTTATCGTAGTTTTGTTAATTATATACCCCAAATAACCGAAGTTCATGCTTTAATCATATTTGCTGTGCTAGGAAATTAATTCCACCTTGAGTTAGTTAACGAGTAGCCCTACCTGCCTTCCGTTGTCACATACAAAGGTAATTCGCAATGTTGAATATATTATTAGCAAAAGGTTCCTTTACGGTTTCCCATTTCTTTGTGAAAAGGTGATGATGAATTTAAATTACGGAAATAATTATGGCGTACGGGTGTTACGTTTGAAATTAATATTGGTCTGCCTTGTAACCTCTTTTGAAAGCAGTCAGAGAAACAACGCAATTGGAGTATTTTTATTGCGAGCAACATTATTATACATATAAATAGGTAAATACAATAATTTATTTCGTGTTTGTGAATCGTTTTGTTTTATCCGACTACGGCGAATTCAAAAGGAAGGGTTATGATTTTAGCAGTCTATGTATGTTTGAATTTACATATGTTCCTCCGTAGCGCCTAAACTATTCATCCGATTTTGATGAATAAGGTGTCAATCGATTCGTTACTATGGCCCGGGTAACATAGGCTACATTTTAACCGACTTCAACAATAGGAGGGGTCAATTTTACCTTGTTAACCCCGATTTTAATAAGAGCGTGATTTTTCAGTAGTCGGGTTCTTTACTTGTAGTATACCACACAAATTCTTTTTTGTTTAGTAGCTATTGGCGAGATTTAGAAAAAAAAAACAAATACCATAAAGCAATTCTGAATTTGAATTCATCTTATAATCAGTTAGAAATAATGTATTAATGTACCTAAATAGTACAATTATAATGTAACATATCAATCATTACTCCTACATCATTGAAACATCAAAGTTGTACAACACAAACGATCTTTGAACTGCTATTATCTTACAAGTCTGTCGTGAATGCCTGCCATCGTGTCACGGTGCTCGTCACATATTACATTCAGGTGGAGATCGTTCATTATGCACACACTCATACACACACACACACACACACGATTCTTCCATGTATTGTTACCGTCAAATCTGCTTATCAGTGAAAAGCGATTTTGACTGATTTCAGTCAAACTCGCTTTAACTTTGGACACTCCAGCAAATGCTCCATGGTCTGGTCCAGAACACCGCATCCGCAATGTGTGTCGGAGGGATTTTTTATACCTCATTTTGCAAAATTGTGTTTGCAGTGGCCTACTTGCTTTCCATACTGGCCATTGCAGATCATGTCCAGGAGGCAAGTGTTGCTGGGGTTAAATAACCGGCCAAAAGTGAATTTGTCTGATTTACAGTTTTGATTGCGACATGTACCCACAATATTTCACACATACACACACACCTTTGTAATGAACGATTTTGCGGGAACACTGTTATAATCAGCACGCTTAGCATGAAATTAATGGGGTTACTCCAACACTGTAGTATTTCGCTCTCTGTTCTATGATACTGTGGTATTTCGCTTCTCTATGATCTTTGGTACAAAAGTTTGCGGGTACATGGTTTTGCCGGCGCCTTAATATTTCATAGCAATTTATTATTTTTTTAGCGTTGGTTTAGTAGTTACAAGCGCTACTGCTGGACATGAGGTCGTAGGTTTGTTTTCTAGGTCGGGCAGTGTTATTGGGTTTGTCCATCAGCTTTTTTTCAGTAGCATCTCGGTGCCTAGATTTGTGTCCATAACTAGGGAGATGCCTACCATGGGCACACTTCTGCCTAACCCTTGCGGATTACAGGGGCGTTGTTATGTTCGATTCAGTAAGGGTAACTTTCATAACTGAAGTTTAAATTCGTACGGTTGACTGTACTATATCTGAGCGCTCTTTAACGATACACGTAGCGAAAATGCAGTTTTAGGAAGTAAATTGATTTGCAGTTAAAAAATACTAAAAGAGAGAGACTGCTATTTTCCTTTAGTATTTTAAACTGCTTTTAGAGTGGCAAACAGCGTTGAAATACTGTTAAACTAGTTATATATTCTTGGTTATTCAAAAACCTTCTTTCAATTATAATTGCTTTTAGAAAAGGAATTTCTTAGTAATATCTAATGATGTCTTAACATATGCTAATATTTGAAGAAGTCCTTTATATGTAATTTAATATGTCTTTGAAAATTTTATCTCTTGCTTTTTAATACTACTAATATGTATTCAGTTACTTCGCATATGTAACATGTGAAAAGCTTCTGGAAATATAAGTAGAATTACGATTATTACGCGGCGAAGATATAAAATATTCTATTTTGGATATTACTACGAATATTTTTTTTTCAGCTGAATATTTTTCCGGTGTTTTTAATATTAATATGCCATGTAAGTGCCTATTTACATCTTCTTAATATAGCCTTTAATAAAACCTTCTTTTTAGGCTCAAAAGGAAAAAACGGAACCCTTATAGGATCACTTTGTTGTCCGTCCGTCCGTCCGTCTGTCTGTCTGTCAAGACCCTTTATCTCGGGAACGCGTAGAGGTATCGAGTTGAAATTAAACGTATATTTCGACACTCTCAAGGGAATCAAAATTTATAGGGTACTCCCCGTTGACCTAGAATCATAAAATTTGGCAGGTAGCAATGTCTTACAGCACATGTAAAGGAAAAAATATTGAAAACCGTAAATATATAGTTTAATAACAAAATACCTACAAGTTTATACGGAACCGATGCGCGCGTCCAACTCGCACTTGGCCGGTTTTTTGTTTCGAGATTATCTGCAACTGGGCATTGAATTCATAGATTTAGTTTAATAAATAGTTTTATTTCCATCACTTTAGAATATATCCATAATGAATATCTCTTCACGGTATTGTAACAAATTTTTTGTTTAGCGTTCACACGACTGCTACGTCGGAATGGCTCATTGTGCTACGGGCGTGTCGTAGAGGCGTAGACTCGTAGCGCACTCGTAGCTCGTAGCGCTCGCGTAGCACCTGCCGCACTTACCGCAGATTACCGACCGCTTCCCCTTCTTAGCATAAAAAGTGGCGTTTAGATCGTCTTAGCTACGTTACGTCGTGAATTCTCTCACAATGTTTACAATGACATAGAATATTATGATCAAAGTTTTACTTACGAAAATCGTGAATACAGAAAGTAGGCTACCAAAACACTCTTCATACATACTGTAGACGACAGCAAAGATTATTTGTGTCGATACCAGTCTGTTGTCGGGTGTATCCGGACAAATATTTTGCTATGTAACCGCTCCGAAGGCTAATATCGTTTACTTGTCGTCGTATTGAAGGAACCCGAGTCAACTTAATTACGAGCTTCCTTTGAGGGCCTCTGCTGGCTGCACAAACGTCAAAAATGTGAAAAACAATATTGTATTGAGAGATTAACTGAATCACTTTATCGAGATTGGTGGAAATTCGAAACTGTGACCTTAAAGATTTTGTTATCGAACATTTTCTGTAGAAGATAATGATACCTCCGCATTAAACTCCGTCGAGGGATCGCTTTAATTTAAGGCTATCCTTTACAATGAGAGGTAGCATTTCAAATAATGATCATTGTTATAACTTCCTCTTCTACCATTTGTGATGAATGCCGACAGTTGCAGGGGTCCGCCTTTATCATGATAATATTATTACATGCAATGATGCTGGAGAATCGTTTTCTACTCTGAAAAATTACGATCCACTATTACCTTTGTTAATTATAGGTTTACTGAGTCTGATGGTTATGACAAAACTTTCTCACATTTTATTACATCTACATAATTTCTCCACTCACTCCATTACTATAACATATACATAGAAACATATATCCGTAACCGCTCTCCACATTCCAAAACCTTGATTAAAATCTAGAGGCTTAACTAACGCGTAAGCCTTTTGTGTACCTTCATATGTTACAATAATGGGTACATATTCAAAACGGAATGTGGGTAAGAAACAGGGGATGATGAAATCAGAGTGTTTGAAGCTTGGGCCGTTGGCACACAACAACAGGTTACAGAAGGCCTGCTCCATACAAGGAGAGAAAACACGCACACATGGGCTCGTGCAAGTGGCGATCGCTAATGCACCGCGACTTTAGTTGCCGGCGACTTGTTGGCGATTTCAAATGTTGACAGCTGCTTTGTCGCTTTCTCGCCGGCAGGTGGGGTGACTATAGTCAGCCTATAAAGTTCCCACTGCTGGGACACACGCCTCCTCTCTATGAGAGGCAATGGCCCAGTGCGGGTTGGTAGATATCACATGTCTTCGAAATTTTTGGTTCTAGGACATGCCGGTTTCCTTACGATGTTTTCCTTCACCGTTTTTGAGAGCAGTGGTGATGAAATAAATTACACAAAGTAATGCATCTACCTGGATGCTTGTAAGTCGGGGCCTCCACCACTGGGCCACCGCTGCTCTCTGGGGGGTGACTAAAGTTGATTGATTAGACGAATTCTAGTCGTAAGTGCGTTTGCACTATGTAGGTACGCTGATGCGTGTCTATGTATATGTGTATTTTCGCTCGTTGTGAAGCCAGTCTTCTGTATCTAACACTGATTTCATTATTCGCTGTTTATTCTGAGTCAGTCCTTCTGTGCCTGTCTACCCTGTGCTGTTGGTCAGGGAGGGGCGCACGCGGCGCTAACGATCCACCTGTGTCCCCACCCCCGCGCACACCGCACGCTCTCCGCGCTCGCCAGCCGCCCACCTTTCATATTCGTCTTACATTTTATTATCTACCTACATTCAAAGCTTACGTCCCCTCACAGTACACTGTTAAAGGTTCCTATCTCCCATTTTTTTATACATAAAATTCCCGAATAAGAATCGAGCAATATAATCTTATGGAAGTGGAATTTCAATTCGTTCTTCTATTTATGTGTGCGACAGTTTATTTTTAGCAGACAGGAGGAATATGAACACTGCCTTCTTGTACTTGCGACGTTCGGCTTGATCGCAGATTTGGGTACATTCTCATGTTCTTGTTATAAACGTGTTTGATTTTCCTTCTCTTTTTGTTTAACCTCGTGTGTTTAGTGACAGCCTTGATGCCAAATCCGCTTACGTACAAGGATGGCCAAGTGAAACGACGCCGAGACCCTCGACGTTATCAATCATACCTACTCGTATTATTCTGTGACAAAGTACTTTTTGTCGTTTTCTGAGCGTGTAGTTATGTATCCACAATGTATAGGTACGACATTTATAAACGCAACTGTACTTTTAATTAGAACACAGGGAAATCCTTTTATACTTCTCGTAATACCAAAATGGCTTTAAAAATAAAATATGTTGAAGCAAGAACCAATTTAGCAACAATTTATTTTAGCAATATACGAACAATCCGGGATAAAAGTTCATTCAGCGATATGTTATCGTGCGCTAGGGTCGCCTTCCGAATCTCTAATGAACTGTGAATAACCGATCCCTTTGGTCCGAGCCGCCGCCGCCGGAGCCCCACACCCGCGCCTCCAGATGCCAACACAAATAATACGCACACCACGCCGGCCCGGCCTCCGCCCTGCTCACTAACAATAGGTTCGACTTCATTTATAACTTTATAACAAACATTTAGTTCCCTTTTATCACGGCCTTCGTTCTCGTTAATTCAGTTTGTGTTCAAAACTAGGTTTGGCAAATCTTTGACTTTATTAAATTTGCGAGATTTCGCCCGAAATATTTCAAAGTATTAAGCGAAAATGCTTATCTCGGTATTTATTCAGTGTTTATAAAACGTGTTTTCATGTACAGTGAGCGTCGACAGCGTAGCCTACATCACTGTCTTTAAAAATGATATACATTTAAAGCAGCTCATTACCCCTTCACA